>CM073763.1:42200395-43575337 GCA_037127475.1 Arma custos | reverse complement strand
GGAAAGGCTGAAAAAGGCTTATGGAGGGGGGCGATGGGCCCCGGAAGAAGACATGCTCCAGCTGTTTCGGGAGACCAAGAGGGCCAATCAGTCGAATGGTCAGTACGCTGCAGGACTCCTCGCAAGGTTGAATAAGATCAATGAGAAGCTGCGAGAGGTAATGGACACGAGCTCTGTTGAAGCCTGGATGCTCTTTATGACCACGGTGCTCAAGGTACAGCTGGCCAGGGATACTGGCAAGAAGGATGGGCTTCCTAGGGATAAGGCGTTCGTGGAGTGGGCCCAGGAAATGGTAGATGCAAGTGCTCGTGATGAGGAGGAACGGGAGGTTTTTGAACCAGGGTGGAGTAGAGTATCCTACCGCAGAAATGAAGTAAGGAAGTATAGGGGAAGACAAGACCCAGGGAAGAAGAGAGATGGAGAAGGGGGTAGAAGAGAAACGCTACCCAGAGACAGAAGGCCGTTCATAGATAAGAAGAACGTTAGAAAGGAGGAAAGGAAGTGCCATGAATGTGGCAAGGCGGGACATCTGGTAGCACAATGCCCTCGCACCAGATGTTACGAGTGTGGAATGGAAGGGCACCTAGCCAGGCAATGCCCATACATGTTCCGCAGGAAAGATGCATACCACGGAGAGCCGATGGAAATAAATGCGCAGGAGATGCGAAAAAGAAGATACTCGGCCAGGCGAGGTGAGGCTTCCAGGGACTCGACCAGTGGATCTGGATCGTCAGAGACGGAGGAGGAGCTGGGGAGCAGTGGCGGCGAGGGTAGCTGGAGTAGCGGCCGGAACCGGCAGAGGAAAGCAGCTCAGGATCAAGGACGGCGCCAGGTGCTGACGGTGAGACGAAAGCAGACGTCAGTATGAGGAGGGTGCGTCGAGAGTGGCGACCGAGCTTTCACCATCAACAATGTAGAAGGTAAGCTTAAGAATTGGTTGCCTATTATCAAAACTAAGTGTGGAGTGAAGTGCCTTGTGGACACAGGGAGCTCGAGCACCCTGTTGTCGAAAATAGCGATAGAGAGTCTATGTGTTAGGGGGAAGGCACTTCAGATTCAGGAATGCGATTGCAATTTAATTACTTTGGGGGGGCCGTGTAAAGTAATGGGCGAGACAACCATTGGGTTGGACGAGTGGGGTAAAACAGGGGCGCAGTTGCGGGTGCATGTGGTAGAAAGTATGCCCAGGGAATACCAGGTCATAGTTGGGTGTGATCTTTTACAAAAAGTGGGCGTGGAGGTAAAAAATATGCAGGGCAAGTGGTTCGTGAGATTAGCCGGTAGGTCATTCGCATGTCATCGGGTAGTTAGGGGCGCGCGAGTAGGGGCCGTAAGTAGGGGGGTAGAGTGGAGAGCGAATTTATTGCATGAGTTCCGCGACATTTTTTTTCAGGAAGGGGAAGTATTAGGAGTTACGGGTAAAACTGTACATGAAATCCCGTTAAAACAGGAAAAAGTTACCTACGTGAAAGAGAGGCGCTATCCTCAAGCGTTACGACAACATATTCGGGAGGAGTTGGAGGAATTACGTAGGCAGGGAATCATCATCAATAGTTCATCCCCGTACAATAGCCCCCTGTGGGCGGTCAAAAAGAAGGCTCCGACGGGGCAGGAGAAATACAGGGTGGTTGTTGACTTTCGTCAATTGAATGATAATACCAAAGATGAAGCGTACCCGATTCCGCGTTTTGACGACATCATGGACAGACTCAGCGGAGCCACAGTTTTCAGTACTCTGGATTTGAAGGCTGGATATCACCAAATCCGCCTTCATCCTCGTGATCAGGAGAAAACGGCCTTCACATTCGAACGGGGACACTATGAGTTCACCAGGATGCCGTTTGGGTTGAAGAATGCCCCCCTTACGTTCCAACGCTTAATGGACGAATTCCTCAGGGGTATCGATGAAGGGATCTGCCAGGTTTACATGGATGATCTCCTGGTGTTCAGTAGATCAGAGGAGGAGCATGAACGACACCTGAGGCAGGTATTTGAGAGGGTTCGGGAGTTCGGGTTAAAATTGTCTCCGGAGAAGTCCACTTTGGGTAGGGCGGAAATAAATTTTTTGGGTCACACCGTGTCGAGGGACGGGGTGAAACCGGATAAGTCCAAAGTGGAGGCAATTACCAAGATGGCAATCCCCCGCGATGTAAAGGGTATCAGGAGACTGCTGGGAGCGCTGAACTATTACCGGAGGTTTGTACCAGACATGGCCCGATGTTTGGTTCCCATTAACAACCTACTGAAGAAGGGAGCAAGGATGATTGTCACACCCAGTATGGAGGACAATATACGGCGTTGTATGGAACACCTCAAGGGAGAACCCGTGTTGGCATTTCCCGACTTCACCAAACAGTTCACGGTAACCACAGATGCCAGTGAATATGCCTTGGGTGCGGTGTTGTCCCAAGACAGTACATGCGGGGAGCGGCCCATTGCATATGCTAGTAGGCGGTTATCGGATGCGGAGGCAAGATATAGCGCATTGGAGCGGGAACTGCTAGGCATCGTCTGGGCGGTTGATCATTTCCGACCATACCTGTTCGGTAGGAGATTTCGGGTACAAACTGATCACAGACCGCTGCAATGGGTGGGACAATTGAAAGAATCGTCGGCGCGAGTGTCACGCTGGAAAGAGAGGCTCAACCAGTATTCGATGGACGTCGTCTACAAGCCCGGCAAAGAGAATGTCGTCGCTGACTGGTTATCCCGGGCACTGATGGTAAATGCCCTAGAGGAGGACACTGCGGGGCCATCGCAAAACATCCGCCAATTTCTTCAGGACTGGTCACCAGGAGGCGAAGGAGAACAGAATACCACAGCGGCGGAAAGGGAAGAGGTGTCCTCAGCCAGTGACGGGTCTACAGACGAGAGACCAGAAGATTTGGAAGAAATTGACGAGATTGTCAATGATAAACCGCGCCAGATCATCTGGAGGACGAAGACTTCGGGCATGCTGTCCATAGAATACTCCCGTTACGGAAGATCGCGGGTCAACGTCGTTTCGTCACAACCAGGGATCAGGTTGGATCTAGTCTGTAAGGCCCTGAAGGACGCGTCGAAACCAGGTCGCACACACCACCTATATGTGGGGAACGCCGCAATTTGGGAAAAGATCAAGCAAGTGTGGAGGACGGACCAGATTCCGGACCGCGTCTTCATTCGGTGCAAGGTCATGGTGGAAACCATTAGGGATGTTGAGCGCCAGAAAGAGCTAACAGGGGCGTATCACCAAGGCAAGACCAATCACCGCGGAGTCAATGAGACGTTACAGGCGCTCAGGAGAAGGTATTATTGGTCAGGGATGCGGAAAACGATCCAAGAAGTCATAGGGGCATGCGAAGTCTGCATGACTACGAAATACGACCGTCACCCACCGCGAGCCATACAAGAGGCAACACCAACGGGCGATCGGCCGCTCCGGGACCTGCAAGTTGACACGTTCACCTGGCGGGGGTTTACGTGGTTAACGGTCATCGATGTGTTCAGTAAAATCGCCACGGCTCACCTGATCACGTCTAAAGTAGCAGAGTCCGTGTTGGCAGCTCTCCGGACATGGTTCATGTTTTACGGGGTACCGGATAGCATAACGTCGGATAAGGGGAGGGAATTCGACAATGCGGTGGTGAGTGAAGAAATGCGTAAGTTAGAGGTCACGTGGCACTTCAACACTCCGGGACACCCGAAGGGTAGGGGAGGAGTGGAACGTTTGCATGGTACACTCAGCGATCATCTCAGAGTTTATCACGTCGACCAAGGGCTGACTCCAGATGTAGCGATGCGGAAAGCGGTTGCGGCATATAACCACTCGATTCATTCCGTAACAGGGTTTTCTCCGTTTGAGGTGCTGTTCGGAGTTCGGGGGCCTAGTAGGGATTTTGGCGAGACAATCGGGGACGATACGGTTGCTCGCGATATTGTGGCGAACCACGTGCAATTTCGCGGGGCTTGGGAGAAGGTGCGGAGAAAAATCTGGAAGGAAAAACGGACCAGGGTGACGAGGGAGAACGCGAGGTTACGAGACTGCACGGGGGCGTTGAAACTTGGCATGATTGTATACCGGCGAATTGGGTCCAATAGGAGTAAAGAACCGCGGAGATACGAGGGGCCATTCCGTGTCGTTGTCTTGAGAGAACACAACGTAGTCACCATCGAGAGCGTTGGAGACCCAAGAAGACGACGAACCGTTCATATTGAGCAGTTAAAGTTTCCTTTGGGATCTGGGGTGCCTTCGCCTGTGCAAACGGGAAACTTGTAACAAACCAAGAGGTGTCTAAAAAATTTTTTTTTTATCTTTTCTCTATATAAGTCCGTCATGTCAGATTAAGATGTCACCATGTTAATTGTATATATTCAGTTTTGTGTGTCAACCGCAGTATTTTTTGTGTGTAAAGACAATGATTGTTTTTTAAATAGTCTTATTGTATGTGGTTATTTTTCTTCATTGCAGGATGCTACAGTTTTTTTTTTTGCTTTGTTATTTCCTTATTGACTGTAATTATTTGTGTCTGGGAGCTGTAAGTTGTACAGGAGCGAGCTCTACTAATTGTCCAGCCTAGTCACTTCTTTTAGTTTCCAAAAGGTGTCTGGAAACTGGAGGGGGGGAGTTAAGGGTTAGGCCCTGGTAATAGTGGAGCTTAATCCTACTAAGAGTGTAAACAACTCCCAGATAGTATATAAGAAGGATTACTTGATAAATAAAGTCAGTGTTTTACCAGCTTGCTAGTGTGTAGTTTCTTTCCCAATTTACTCTTTTTTTTTATGTTTCGCGAGCCAAAGTACTTAAGTTATATATATATATATATATATATATATATATATATATATATATATATATATATATATGAGTATACACAGATTAAAAAATAAATAACTGATGAGCAGTATAACGACCTCACGATAATTGAATTTTCAATTAAACTCTAAAAAAATATTTAGCAATAAAAACCTCTTATCTATGAGAAAATACAGATGTTTTATCTTTGATAGTATATTAAATTCTGCAGTATGACCTTCTACGAGTTTTATGCAGGAAGAACGCAATAACACGTCTATAATCAAAAGTAATTCTTAATAAAAATTTAAAAATATATGTAACTAGAATTGGATTGGTTTTCTTTCCAGAGACGGTTGTGTCTTCGCAATATACTAATCAGTAAAGACAATTTTTATTTATTTATTAAATTTCTTTATTTAATTTTAACTAAAATTTGTATTGTGACACAAAATGAAGAGAGCATTGAAATCATTTAAACAATTAATCCACTCTGTCTGTCTTCAGAACTAAGGACTATCATCTATTATTTCTACCTACCATTTTCCGTAAACGTTTCTTCCATAGGTAGAAAGTGTCGGTGTCCAGCCTCCATCTTTTAAAAAATATACAATATATATTTGTAAACAGAGAACGAAGTATAGAACTAGGTTTAAGAATTGGTAATATTGTTATGAATTTCTAGTTCAGACAACTCCATGTGGTCGAGAGATTTTTTCGAAATTCCCTTAAAGTTACCATAAACCTTTTGAATTCATTGCACTTTTTTTGTACAGAATGTACAGCTCTCTGGTCGATTCTGAAACCGAATTAGATCTTCTCAGAGAAGAGTGTCCAATTATTTTTTCCTTTGGTCCTTTTACAGGAGTACTTCTGAAGGTTTCCTGAAAGCTGTAACCTGTTGTCTCCTTCCCACCTGTCACGTATATTGAAAGCTTTATGCATGTTTTTTTAAATTTTATAGCTTAATCCTTTAATTGATTTTATCCTTTTATCATGTAGTAGGCCTAAGATATTTATGAAATATATATTGGCGGTAAAACGCAGTTCCTTTAAATATAAAATAATTTAAACTATATTATATTCACGATTTAATTAATATATATTAGCTCAAAAATTATTATTTATGAAATCGTTTCAAATAAACAGTTAGAATAGCAATCGAACTGCCAGAGTAGATTCCAACCATCCATGGACAAGAGGTAAAAGGAAGAATATTGTGTAAATTTAAAGATTCAATTCTCTATATATCCATAATACGTTAAATGTTTGTTTTACAATTACTTAATTGTAAATGTAAAACGTTTCTCGTCAGTCTATATATTTTTAGGTAGCCAATATGGCCTTTATAGGCATCTCTTAAATACATGGGACGTATAGGTTGCATGTACAATCATGCATTCGTAATATGTTTTAAAATTATTATTGAATTAAATAAATTGCTATAAACTTCAGATATCTCGCCAATGATCAATTCTGTAACTATTTATAGTGAAACATATTTATGATATTGTATATGTATTTATAAACCCTGTTTAGGCGTGATTAGACTGAATAATTTAATAGGAAGCAAATGGAAGTACCACGGGAATTTGAATGAAATCTCAGATATTAACAAAGCGTTCGATTTATTAATTTTTATAACATGCGAGATATCTTTTCTTAAATACTATGAAATATACATGTAAGAGAAAATACAAATTAATAATAGCTTCTACAAGAATAACTTAAAACTACACATGCAACTTAGCGATCTAATGAACAAAGTAATTTAATACAAACAAAAGAAGAAAAATGATTAATATGAATGGGAGCGATAATTAACAATAGCAGAAATGCTCCATGCTAGCATAATGGCCAAAGATATGATAACTACAAAATAAACTTGAACGTTGTAACGAAGTTTTCAATAAGGCGCGAAGATGTGCGAATTACTATTATCTTCGCCAGTGATCACGGCATGAAGGAGCAATGAGTATGATATCATGAATTAACTTGAACTGTCCGGTTGGTACCATGTAATACGTTAATCATCCGGAGAAAAATTAGTTGACAATATGAGGCCTTATGGTAATGAAAGGTGACTTACAATTTGTGTGATGTATACTCAATTATCATCATCTCAGCATAGCTTCTGGCGAGTAACAAACTTCAAGACCTCTGGACGTTCTCCTATGAAGAGCGGCTTGAAAGTGGAGTGTGCGATGGTCGTAGCTGCGAATGGCTGATAGAACTGCTCCGCTCAGCGATCTGATAGCAAGTGAAGTGACTCAATAGCGTCGCTCCCCCTCTCCTTGGCTTTGGCGGTACAGTACATTTTTCGATTTTAGAGGCAATGATCTGTCCGTTCCATCTGGCAGGCAGTCCAGGTCCGCGACTAAACAAACCCATTTACGAGTTTTTTGCAGGAAGAATATCATATTTTTTCTTTAATTTTAAGTAATAATATATAAAAAATTAAAGTTAATAAAGCTGAAATTGACAAATGGCAGAAAATACAATCTTTTATGAAATGGATATGGGTATTTATCTCGAGTGTTTAGGTATATTAACATTATTTTCTTTACTAACATCAATTTTTGTTTCAAAAGCATAATTTAAAATTTAATTATTAAAATACAAAACTTATTAAATAAAATTGAATGTTGTAACTGTTATAATTATAAAAATCTCGATATTCTTATCTTTGTTTCGTAATGTAGTACATCATTTACTATCTGACCAACACTTGTAATATGTTTTACTGGAGTATTAACATTAATCATGTAATCGAATAAAAAGTGTAGATTTGCTAATATATTGTGTATAACTCTACGATCAATGATATCTTATTTTCAAAATACATTACTCCAAATTACAAGTCAGAAGTGAGTCTTCTTCGAGTATCTTATATGTGAAACCGTTTACAAAGCTATGAATATTAAAATAAATCTGTGAAGGTTTAGTTAGCAGGCATAGAAAACCCTCAGTAGGTTTCCCAGAGACTGTTCGAAACAGGAGATTTGGCATAGTTGTAGGCATGATTCAATGATTCAAGATGTTAGCACTCCCATATAAAAAGGGACATTTTTTTAAGTTGTTATATATTTTGTAACCATGATAACTATACAATAAAATTAAAGTTATTCTATCCGATGTAGATTTATAAAAACAACTCCCAATCAGCAAATAACAACTTTGGATAAGACAAAAATATGTGTTTTAACCAATAACTATATAGTAATACTTTACCTAAGTTATGATGATTAAAATAATTTAGTAATAATGATCTCAGGGTTGCATCCTATATTATTATTTAAAAATGAATCAGACCTTACAGTGCGGGCGACTCTCGAGCGCTTACCATCGCTGGGTACTGAATACTTTTCACTCGGGCAAGCTCTACTGCTTGATTAAAAGTTCATAGCGCAACTAATAAATTATTATAGTATTTCTTTTGCACCTAATTATGTGATAACAGAATATTATTTTATATTATCCATAATCTAATAAAATGCGTAAAATCTATATTGTTACAATATTAAAATAAGAAAAAAAAATCTGGAGTGCCTTTAGCTATTCAGTGTCTCTGGCTATTACGAAAAATATATCAATAATAATTATCATAAAATAATTTTAAAAAATCAGGATATTATAGTTAAATTCCACTCTTTAATACTTTGACTTGCTATTAATTTTTCCTCTATAAACCTAATTGTTTCATAATCTGTCTTTCTTTAATGCCATAGCTAAAGTTAAAGGTTTATATCTGACCCTCATAAAGTCATACATAATATTTTAATTATAATTTCATTTATGTTTCATGTAAGTTGAAAAAGGCATGTAAGTTTCTATAGCAACCACCGATTGCTTGTTCTTGGACAGATATATGCGTTAAAGTAGCCTTTAACTCTTTAATAGTTAATTTTCTCTAAGTTAACTGTTTAGGCAAATCAGGACAACATAGACCCTTCCTCAAAATTATCATAATACAATATGATATGACAATAAACTTAATTAACTAAGAAGAATTCTCCCACCAATAAATTATAATTAAGTGTTGAACCTTTGGAACAGAAAAGTGTTAAAAGCTGCCTCAAGTAATGGAAAGAGACCAACTCTCTTCCCCAAGATCGGTCGCATTAAAATAAATCAGTCGTAGAGCAAATAAAAATAACTAAGAGCGCTGGTGGGGACACGATAAGGGGAATTCTACTCGGGGTGGATGGGCTGGCAATTTGAGCGGTTTATCTCCGCATCTGGGCTTTTCTATGTGAGAGTTCCTCTCCTTCTTATTCAGTTCCCTTTTATGGAAATGCTGGAGGTATACAGTCGTTTTTGTAACGGTCAAGAGGATTCTGAATACTATAATAATATTCATAGCTCTATTCTATTAAAAAAAGTAAATTGTAGAGAAACTAAACTAATATAATATGACTACCTTTAGCCACCGGCTTCGCTCGCGTGGATTTTGGTCTGCCACATGAAGTTTCGTGACAGATCATATTAAATAAATAATTTTTTTTTTAGCTATAAGTTACTGGTACATCCAAAATTTCAGATGTCTAACTTCAAATCTGGCAGATTAAATACAATCTTTGAACCCCTATTATATTAAGGGGAATACCCTTCGGGGTGGAATCATCCATATATTTTTCTTAAATTATACAAAGAACCTATCTACAAATTTCAAGATGCCAAGTGCCTTTAAATATGTACTATGATGGATTCTCCACAATACCTAAAAAAATGTCTGGGGGGGGGGGGCACGTGCCCCCGTGCCCTCCCTAAATCCGCCCTTGCTATAGCCTATGTTTTATTCTGATTTATAATCTATATTACTGTAAAGTTTCATCCAAATCCGTTCAGTAGTTTTTGCGTGAAAGTGAGACAAACGTACAAACATTCACATTTATAATATTAGTAAGATGAAGCTGAAGATTAATCCAGCAGATATTTCAGAGAGTCATCTCGAAAAGTGAATTGTACAAACCTATGGGGTTTCAGCATAGAAACCTATAATATAATTCTACTATATTATTATAAACTTATAGTAATAACTAATAAATAACCTACAATACCTAAGAAAAGAAGATGGGACCGCTTAGACAGACGAAAGGAAATAAAATATATAGCAATAATGAAGGAGATTTGAGAGCTAAGAAGATAGAAAAGAGACTAAGAGTTGAAGAAATGTAGTCTATAGTGGCTTATCCGACAAAATATACTCGTTTAACGAAACAAATGTGATAATCAAATATTTAAAGTATTAATCAATCCATCACGTATTTCTTCGATCGTGTAGTCAAGTTCTTTCCCGACGTTTTGCTGGCCATACTGCTAGCTTTCTCAGGGCTTAATCTGAGACTGAAAATTGTCTTCTCTTCTTCAGTATTTATAGCTTCCGGTTCCGGGGTGGAGCCTATTCATCCAGTGATCTGATTGGTTTGGTTCCGAGCAGTTGATATCTGGTTGGGTCGGAATCCAGAAAAAAAAGAATCCGAGCACGATATAACCTATTCTTGTGATCTATCAAAGGTTGTTGGTACACTTGAATATTAGACTATGTATGGTAGTGATGGGATTATACAACTACTATTATTTACTAATGGTCTGTAAATTTTAAAATGTCTATTTTCCAAGTTCATAGTTCAGAATAATATAAAAATATCGGATAACCAGATATGATGATGGAAGTGAACACATCTAACAGTGGATCAGTGAGGAAGATAACGGTACTACAAAAAAAATACTTCGTGAAAATATTCTCTACAGCACTACGTCATTACTTCTGCTCTGTGAGCATGGTTAAGATTAATGTTATTTCCAATCCATGTTACATATTTAATATACCTATAATATACGATTGAAATGAATAATTTTCATGTGAGATTATTTTTTAGATGAATTAATATTTTTCTTAATAAAGCTGTAGATCTGATTAGACCACAGGAGTTTATTAAGGTATGCACAAACCCGGTGTTGCGGGATATTCTTTATTCCGATATTATGTTCCGTAAATTATATACTGTATAAAAGGAACAATATGTACTTTTTTGTAGTACATTCCCTTAAGGAAAATGGAAACGCCTAATTTTTGACCTTTTAATAATTAAGATTCCCATACCATCCAATTCATCTCGTATCCGATCCTTACATTTCAAAACTTCGTAATCCTCAATGCTCCTTATTATGTACAAATAAACTCATCCATCATGATCTTAATATCCTGCTTGCTAATTCTATTGCTTGATATCTATCCTTCCATGGCAAGCTCCATATACATTTGAATTTCCTAGTCTTTTAACTTGCTTCGCATACTATTTCTGATAACCTTCCGAGGCGTCTGAAAAGAAGATGGCCTCGAGACCTTCTACTATAGAACTTTATTGGAGTGCGACCGATGGGTAGTTTATCCAAAAGTGTTTTTGTTTTTTTTCATGTCATATTGTTCATATTAGCAGAATTACTTGTTGTAATATTACTATAGTTCTAAATATTAATAAATTAATCTAAAAAAAAAGATCCTATATCAGATCATTACTCTTTTCGGAACAAGAATCAATTATTAATTGTTATGCTCTAATAAAATTTTATTTTAACCAATATTTATTGCAAGATCATTTAAATTATAATAACCAGAGAAGAGATAATGCTATCGAAGAGGACTAAATATATGTACATCTAATGAGAAAGTCGTGGTGGCGGGAGGGTTGTTTACTATACCCCTTATCTCAACTCCCACTAATCCTTCCAAATAAGATAAAACGTCTTAGATATCGTCCAAGGTGGTCACTCCATAAGGGGAATTTACACCATCGTATATGTTTCTAATTGTCTATGCTGTCTTAAAGGAAAATAGATATTTATATAAATTTAAAAAATACTATTTTTATTTTGAAGAGAAAAGATTTGCCCCGGCCGGGATTCTAACCCGGGTTGTCTGTCTCTCCGCGACAGGACTCTACCAAATGAGCTACCGGAGTCGCCTTCCAGTCGGATCTATTAACCCTTTAACTGCTGCGAGTGAAGAGCTTTACGTCTATCACAGCGCTAAGTGGGCCGGCTGCCCGCCTACCGGCCTGTGCTACATACTTTTTACATGCATTCTGTCCTTCATTAGGCCCCTTTACTACTAGCTGTTAACGTGTTTCATTTCATATATATATCATGCATCCCGGGAATATTATACGAGTATCATGCTGTCGTCTATGAATTATGTTATTAGCCATTGATGGACTTTACGTCCGGAGACTCTATTGAGGCTCACTCAGACTCTATACAGTGGAACTTTTATAAGAAAGGAAAACCAGATGGCTTAGCATGATCTCCTCTAATCTCCTCCCTATACAAGCGTGTCCTGGATAGATTACAGTAAAATGTATTGCGGCACAACCCTTAATGAGATTGTATAGATAAATTACTGATTATTGTATAGATAAATTATAATTATTATTATTACTGTTTTTTAAATTACATACATATTTAAATTTATAAGGAGTAGTCACTCTGATATAGTCATCCAAAATTATTGGATACACAAATCCTTTATTAAAACAATTTTAAATTATTTATAAATATTTTTATTTTTAAGAGAAAAGATTTGTCCAGGCCGGGATTCGAATCCAGGTCGTCTAACTAGGGTCGCCCATGTCACTAGCGTGGTGCTCTAACCAAATGAGCTAGCCTGGCTCGTAACACGGCCAGACAAATCCATTCTCTTCATCCTATATCCGCATATTCTCGAAATTTTTCGATGTTTACAAGGGGAGGAATGTTCATTGAACATTATTTTAATTGGGATGTTGTTGACTTAAGTCATTACATTATTTATAATTTATTTTATTTTATTTTTTATTAATTCTTATAATTTTTAAATATTTTTATTTTGAAGAGAAAAGATTTGTGCAGGCCGGGATTCGAACCCGGGTAAACCACCTCACTAGCGTGGTGCTCTAACCAACTGAGTTAACCTGGCTCGTAACACGACCAGACAAATCCATTCCAAAAATTATAACAATTAATAATAAAATAAAGAAAAACAAATTATTTACAGTTTAATTGTGAATAAATTTTATCTATTGTTCTAATATTTAGCACAAAACATTGTACCTTTTCTTCAGTAATCCTATTGTAATACATGAAAATGAAAAAAAAAGAACAGTTGGTGGGGTGAAGACAGATCGCCTCCACTTGGTGTCGCTTGGTAACTGTATATTTACTGGCTGAATTGTTAAGGTAGTAAATGAATGTGTCATACCAGATAACGTCTCTGGAAGTAGGAGTTCATTGTAATTATTATCTCTGCCAGATCTACACCACATAAGAAAGTTTCCTAGGAGACTTAGGCTACCATATTTCCGATTCTAAATGACTAAAAGAAACAAAAAGAAAATATCACTACTCTGTAAGGTAGAACATATAATTGAATAAGAAAGAAGAAAGAAATGACTACAGTTTAATGGGTATCAGTTATTACTAATTATCATAAAAAATAGATGGCTGAAATGTGGGATTGAATGTAATATCTAAATATAATTTTTTGAAGGATGTTTAAAAACAAAAAAAAAAACATCTTTCTTGTAAAGTAATTGATAGACAATTCAAATAATTAGGTTGAAAAATCTATTCCATATTACCTTTCAAGGTAGTAACTGGTATTTTTTCTATTTTAAAATATTTATATACTGAATATTCTTAACATCACAAGGCTAATAGAATACTTCAATACCCGTTCACTGCCTAGCAATAGATTGGTGGAACAATTTTATTGAATGCCGTTAGGGAACTTAAGCCAAAAATAAATTCTAGAAGAGATTTAGCTTTATATTCACTTTGCCTAAGCAAGATAAAAGAAGGGAGGTACTTGTCTCTGTCCAATTTTTCTACTTGATTGAAAAAAAATGCCTTTGAAAAACGAACGATGGCCACAGTTTTTTTTGTTGGAGATGGAAATGAAATTCTGTTACACGGGTCATGAAAATAAACATTAACAGAAATAATGATATTAATACTTGATAATAAATAAATTCTTTATTTATTCTGGGACAAATCCGTTTATATACAGTTAACAACAATACCCTGTACAGAATAACAATACAGTTTTCTATACAGGGTATTATTATGTCTTAGAGTATATTAATACAGGTATTATTATGTCTTATTAAATGAGAAAGAATTAATGAGAGAAAAAAAAGTTGCTAATTACCTACAGTAGCAACAACAAGAAAAAAGAAAAAGAAAACAGAGTACAAGAAATAAAAATAATAGAAATAAGATTACAATAATTATATATAGAGAAACAATAGATAATTACATATGTATGAAAATTACAAAGTCAAGTAACAACTAACAAAGCAGAAAATGAAACAAACATATGAACAATATCAACTAATATTACTTGTTCTTAAAAATATCTAACTGGATGAGTGAAGCGCCAACAATATGAATATATATATAAATAATGATGTAAATATACTTATATATAAATAAAAACACATCATTCATTTATCAGTTAGACAATTTTAATCATCTGAAAACTGTGTGTTATTTCCGAATTTTTGGAAATTGTAAGGATATAAGGTGATTTAATATTCGGGATTTGAATGTTGAAAGATTATTGGAAGACGAATGGAAGAAGGTATAGAGTTCCAAAGGAACGAGGATCGGATAAGGAAAACTCTATCAAAAGCAATTGTTCGGTGGGGTGCTATATATAGGTATGAGAGCCGAAAACGGGTGTTACGGGAGTGGACCGAGGTTTTGAATTTAAGGAGATCGGAGATGTATGATGGTCGGCGGGATTGGATGACTTGGTAAAGAAAGGAAGCTAGGAAATACTTATGGCGATAGGAAGGGTAAAGCCACTTCAACTCTTCTTATTATCGGGTGATACGGGCGTCTCTCGGGATCCCAAAGATGAAACGAACGAAGCAATTGATCAACCATTTTAGTTTTTCATCGAGATCATCAGTGACACCTCCATATATTGTACAAATATAGTCCAAATGAAGGAAAATTAAGGAAAACAGAGTACAAGAAATAACTAGGAAGAAGTAACTAGAAGTCTACGGGTTTCGAATGGTAACAGGTGACGAAGGTGATTCAGGCGCTTCAAGTTGGAAAAGGTACGACGATAGATTTCAGAGATATGGTTTTTCCAGGAGCGGGTTTGATCAAAAATAATTCCAAGGTTTTTGATGGGTGGGTAGAAACTGATGGAATTATTATGTAGAAGGAGAACTGGATTATGGGGAATAGTTTCAAGGAAGTAGTTCGATCCTATTATCATTGCCTTGGTTTTCTCCACCTTCAACTTTAACTATTGTTTATGGCACACTGATTTATTCGAGTCAAATCACCTTGGAGTTTTTCCATGGCTAGTGATATGTCGGAAGGGGAAAATGACAAGTATATTTGAAGATCATCAGCGTAAACACAGGACTGGGAGTGTTGGATGAGAGGTGGAAGGTCGTTTATGTAAATGGCAAATAGGGTGGGGGATAGTGATGAACCCTGCGGGACACCACCGGACAGAGGAACGGTTACGGAAGGAGGTTGACCCGGGACCAGAACATATTGGGAGCGATTTGAAAGGAACGACTTGAACCACTTTTGAGTACTGATGGATAGATTGTTGTTTGCTCATTCAACGTCACTTTATGCTGCTATGGCTAATCGGACGATGCTACAGTGGGAGCCCTAAATTTGGCTATCCAGGTTTAATTAGGATAGAGATTTTTAACGAGCGTTTGACATCGTACAAACTCGGGATCTCCGTTTAACGTCCTTTCCGAAGGACGGCGTAACTAAGGATAATAAATGGCAAATAGGGTGGGGGTAGTGAAGAATCCTGCGGGATACCACCGGACAGAGGAAGGGTTATGGAAGGAGGTTGACCTGGGACCAGAACATATTGGGAGCGATCTGAAAGGAAAGACTGGAACCACCTCAGAGTACTGTTAGATATAGGTAAGTTACGAAGCTTGGCAAGGAGGATATTGTGGTCTACTGTGTCGAATGCTTTAGAAAAATCTAGAAGGATAAGAATTGTTAATTTTTGGTGTTAATGGCTGTATGGAGAGCATGGGTTATTTTAAGGAGAGCGGATTGGGTTGAGTAACCTGGTCGAAAGCCGGATTGGAGATGGTTAATGAGGGAACGTTCTTCTAGAAAATTTGAAATTTGGATTTGAGCTAGGCGTTCTAATAGTTATGAGAGGATAGAGAGGAGGGGGATAGAGGGAAGTCATTTGGTGAGCAATTTTATTTAACGGATGCACTAAGGCGGTTTTCCAAGCTAGTGTTGAGATTTCAACAAATATGTATTCTAGATGAGGACCGCTAGGAGTAGGAGATTGAAGGAGGATTTTAGCTTTAAGACTTTCGTATATATAATCCACCACTACCTTTCTTGCGATCAGATGGGAGAAAGGTAGTCCGGTCAGAGAGAATAGTTAGGAAGGGATACTAGGATGGAAGGAATGAAGGGCTTGAGCAAGGTTTCGGAGACAGTTATGATATGGTAAAAATTATCTAGGAAATATTTCCGAAACTCATCAAAGTGTGCAATTAACGTGCAAAGGGATTGTGCATTAACGTGACAACAGTTCAGAATATTAATTACTGAGGATGTGGGTAAAGAAAATTCAAGAAAATGTGATACGGATTGAGGGATAAAGAATTCAAACTTTTCAAATAGCTTTCAGATTTAGAATTAAATAAATGGTGAACAAAATAAATGAATGATGCGAAGATAGTTGCGAAAGAAATAAAAATTAAACTTTTAAAAAAATATGAAACATAAAACAAATGAGTAACAACGAATAACTTAACTGAAGTACTAGTCATCAAGGCTCCATGGGGATTTATGAGGACTTATTAACCAACTGAATGGTTTGTTTCTTGTTTCTTGTACTTGCATTTTGCTGTTAACCATCTCCTCCAAGTTGCCTTATTCCTCCAGTCGGTTATTCTCGTATAAGCCTCTGTCTAGTATAGGTTTATTTCAATCTGGTTCCTTTTGTTTCGCTCAAAAATTTGAAATAGTTCTTCAACGAGAAAGTGGATTCAAGTGGTTTTAAATCAAATCAAGCATGACCGCATCGTCTTTAGTTTCAACTAGAAGTAGACCATGAAAATGTGGTATTCTAGGATAACTCTTAGGCCAGGAACCCCATGAAATAAGTGGAATCGTAAGAGATCCAATATTTCTGGAGGATCCATATTACTTACAGTTGTGAATAATTGGTTCTAAATATTGTTCAATCTTTTCCTTTGGATTTAAGCCTTTCTATATCATTTATTTACTTTGTTGTAATCAAAAGTTTACTTAATGTCTGTAAAAGCAATTCTTGATTTTTTTGAGTCTGAAGTAACATTCCATACCTTGAGCACTAATTATCAAGGTTAAGACTGGATGATTTTTTATTATTATTGTGATTATTATTTATGAAATAATTTTAGAAAAAATTATACCTTAAATATGGATTTTTGTACTCAGATTTAAATATTTCTTTTTCAGTCAGTTCTCACGCCCTTTGTGCTGAATAAAAGAATAACCTGTTTCCAATTTATTGAAATCCAGCTTTTAAAACGACAGCACGATTGACAAGGGAAAAACACAATATGCAAAAATGCCAACACAAAGGAAAGTCCCCTTAAAACAAATAAAGAAATCTGAAATAAAAGGTGAGCTGTTTTATTATTATTTTACACAACTCAGTCTTTTGTATATTTTTTTTTTGTTTTGAAAAGCTATTCCCTGGAAAATTATTTATTTTTTAATATTAATTCTCGTCTGTCATAAACTGATAATATGCCATATTTTTTACTTTGTAATGATTAGATAATAGTGGTAGAGTGGCTCAGTGGTAGAGCGCTGAGTTGCCGTGCTGTGACTTCTGGGTTCAAGTTCAGTTCCCGTTAGCTGGCTATGGATATAGGGGCTCACTCAGTCTCTTTAAAGTGGGTACCCAAAATGAGGGGGAAAATCTGGAGGTGGAGTATGATCTAGGACAAATCGCATCCCTGCACAACCCTTGTCATAGAAATAGTACAGTCTCTACCATGTACTAAGCGCGAGAACCTTAATTAGTTGTAGTGGTACAGGTGAATAAAATTGATTAGATAATAAAATTTCTTACTGAGAAGAAATATTTTGATAAAATTGAGTAACAAGGTAAAATAAATGCCGATTAAATGTTCTATCCTATTTTTCTGTTCTTTTTTTAGTTTTATAATATTTTATTTTTTATAAATAGTTACAATAAACGAATGATGTGTTTTTATTTATATTTATTTTATATAAGTGCGTTTTATTTATATCATTGACGCTTCTCTCATCCAGAAAAATATTTTCAAAATACACAAATCCTGTCCCAGAATAAATAAAGACATTATTATTATATACTATGCGGTATAATAAAAAAATGTATGCTTTCAATTCAACCTGTTTCTGATGGGTTATTAATTATTTATTTACCGAAAATTAGCATATAAATATTATAAATATAGTTATTTAAAAAGTGATTTTATAATACCATGGTGCTCCAATTGAAGGTAACCACATCTATTCAAACGTTAACCTCTCTAACTACTCAACTTCTCTAAGAACAATACTGACTGACCACTCAAGAGTTCCGATAGACAATGAGTGGCTCCTAAATACACTATTGTGAGAAAGGGAGCTAGAAGAAATTCTCTAGAACATGAAATATCCTTCACTAGAACCTAAAGTTAATATGACCTTGAAGCCTTCGTTGGTAAATTGTATCTTTTTTCTCTTTCTTTGTGATATAATTTTGGACTCTACATACTTTTCCAATGCGGCTGAAAAGGCTTAATGTAATTCAACTATTTAATCCAAATGAAACTGAACATGATCCCCTCAGCTCTACATGATAGGACTGTACAATGTCGAAGTTAATAGAATGAACCGTCTTAAAATCAGTGATTTATTATCTCATATATAACTTATAAGAAAAAAAAAATTTTCTTGTAACACTACAACTCATGAAGGGCTGAGATTCAGTGCATGCATGGTAGAGACAGTATTGTTCTTGAACAGCGGTGGTGCATAGAGGTGATTCGTCAAGAAGAAATATTTATAAACTTCTTCTGAGGCCAATATGGGCAAAGAAGTTGAACAGGAAAATATCTTACCTCAAGAGTTAATTATACCGTAGATAGTTTCTCGGAGATTTCTTTAAGCAGCCGATATATTGCTTTACTACAAAGGATAAGATCCAAATCCTACTTGGTTAGTAGAGGAGTTTACAAATCCAAAAGGAAGGTTCTAAACGATGCTTCCGATTTTCTGACGATCATATTTTCTTGAAAAAATAAAAATTAGGTCGTTTATTTCAATAAATTAATGTGAAATTCAATTCTAGGTATCTGCATTTTAGAGCGGACCGTTGATAAAAATTGAAAAATTATGTACCTAAATTATAATAGGAATGCCTTAAAAGATTGAATAATGTAAAAGTAATGTTCCACTAACGCTAGAATGCAAACAGGAAAATAATGCTTTTACTACGCTTAGAGCACTAGTAAAGCTAAAGTGGACTACGAATTCAACATTTATCTCTCAGCAGGAAAATTCATTTAGGGAAAATGGGTTTGAAAAGTGATTAGATAATAAGAAAAAGCTTACATGGACAAAGCAGAACCGGAGAAATGCCCTTAAATCGAAAAGTGCAACTATTTATTCGATATGCCGCTTAAGTTTTTAGGGTCCATTATCAACATAATTTTGGTAATCTGGTTGTAGACATCAAATACTAAACTGGATCATAAGTACAACAGCGAAATGTTAATTGTAATGCATTAAATTGTAATCATTTAAAAGTTTGTTTATTAATTTAATGTAACTTACAAAGTTAATCGTTACTATACATGCTGCTATGACTAATCGGACGATGCCACAATGGGAGTCCTAAATTTTGCCTATCCACGTATAAATAGGAAATAGATCTTAAATGAGTACCTGACATCGTATAGGTTTGAGATCTCAATTTATGTCCCTTCCGAAGGAACCATAACCAAGTACTTTATACTCTCCATTGAATTATCCTAGAGCTTCCTGCAGTGCTTCTAGTCCACTATCTTGTGCATACTAAGTTGCTTTGGTAAACACTACACCAAAGGTCATAAAAAGTAATTTAGGAAGATCAGTAATCGTTGATGGTCCCAAATTTCTAAACGGCGATAAATAATTTTGTATTATAATAAAACTTAGTTTTAATTTTTTGTGACGAAAAAATAAATTGAATTTTGTACATTGAAAAGATAAAAATAGTGAAGCGAAAATGAGTAGTTAACTATTGATTACGACAAATCTTAACATACCTCTCAAGAAATGTATAGTTGAATTTTCTATAATGATTTTAAATCAAAGACGAATAAGTTGTAGCATTGTAGAAGTGGCTATAACAGCTTATTAACTTTTTATGTTAAGAGTTTATATCTTATTAAGAGGCGATAACTAACTTATCACTAGTCAGGGTACAGAAAAATGTTACAGCACTTGGTATTCTATCAGTTAAATGTAGAGACTGTAATTTATAGTTAATTAATGGGCCAGGACTTAGATTTTTCAATAATAGCATATATTATTAAGTTGATGTAGAGAATTAATATGCATGCTTTATTTTAATTACAATGCATATAGGCAGGCAACATATTATGTAATATTATATGGTTTGGGTGTATCTCATAATTTATTTAAATATTTGTTTAATGCATGGCTGGATGAACAGAAAATGAAAAATATAGTTATAATTAAATTGTCTCAAGCTATGTCTCATTAAATAAATACTTTATTTATATGTATGTATATATTATATGTATATGCATATATATATATATATATACATATATATATATATATATATACACACACACATACAAAAATCTAGTTATAATTAAATTATCTCAAGCTATGTCTCATTAAATAAATACTTTATTTATATTATTATTATTATTATTATTATAATTATTATAGATGGGCATGCAAAGTTGCTGTTCTTAGTAATGATCGAATTCCCAAGATGCTAATAAGCGCTGTGCTGTTGAGAACCGTCCGAGGGGTAAGCGGCCGGAGGGGGGATTGCGTAAAGCGTGATCTGGTGGATGTGTAATTCTGTATTCTATATATTATTCTATATTTTATAAATATATTTAAAAAATATATATTTATATTTTAAAGAGAAAAGATTTAAAAATTAAAAATCCCGACCAGGACAAATCTTTTCTCTTCAGAATAAAAATTTTTAAACAATATTTAAATAATCACCATCAAATAAAAATCAAATAAAATATATATTTATAAAACAGAATCATACAAATCAATTAGTCAATAAACATCAATTTTAGCTTAATATACAATAAACAAATTCATATCTAATATTGCTTTTTATTTCATTAGTCATTTGATTGATTTTTTAACATAAGAAATTACTCAACTGAGATATTAAACTAAATAAGATAACTCATAGAAGGTGCTCTAAGACCTTTGAAGATTTGTGGTAAGGAGTGGTGAGGGTAATCTACCTGTTGGATAGGGAGCAATTTGTGCTCAGACCACAGCACCTTCCTGGATATAGCAGCCCGAGTGGGAGTAACGGCTTCCCTTAGTGCCTATGGCATTCTTGGAGTTTGATGGAGTAATGCACGCTGAGTGAAAATGGCCCTTAGTAGTTACTTTAGTTAAAGTTTAACAAGATAAGTATCATTGAAAATTATGTAGTAAATAACTACTTTATCATCCTTCCAACTCTTTATACGCGTGTGAAACTTCGCATCTAACGCTAAAGGATGAAGGATGAACATCGTCTTCAGGTAATCGAAAATAAGGTTTTACGTAGAATATTCGGTCGAAAAAAATGTTTGAGTTTGAGTAGTGGTCCGTGTACAGAAGTTTGTAAGCGGTGTTTGGTGGTGTCGGCATCGAGCCTTTGGGTTCGCTAAATCTTATTGTTATTATTATTACTAGAATACCCTTTTAATATTTTATTTTACGCGCAATGGGATATGTTATGCATCCGAAATGGTTTAGCAAAAAGAGGACATTACTTATGAATTTGTTTCATGAGGTAGTTGCTTGCAAAAAACTATAGAAACCATGGTACATTATCTCAATATCGATGACAGATAACTTACATGAGCCAAAGATAACCCTTACTCAAGGTGTACGTAATATGCTGGAAAGTATATTGGGAATTTGGGCTTAGGAAACACTTGAGAAAATAACCAAGTGGTGAGGAAATTATTTTAACAACAAGACAAGTAAAAATAGCTAGCGGCAATTGATGTATTGTTAAAAATGTTTATACAACTTTCTGAGATGGAAGAAAAAATTCCCGAAACCTTATGCTATGTTGCCGTCAGTACCCAAATAATGATCTGAGGGAGAGTTAAGGCCCTTTAATATGAATAATTTTAAAATAATTATACAGAATGACACACTGAGGTAGTTAAAGCTGAGGAATAGTAATACTACATCATTATTCATCAAAAAACATATCTCTGTCTTTTCCAAAGGTGGACGTGGTTGCTTGACTGGGCGTTGTTTAGTTAATAAATATCCTTTGATACGAGATAAAATAAGGTTACTTTTATTATGTTGTGATCATGGTTACAAAAATGTATTTCTACTTACAATTAGCCCCTTTTCGTTATATGTGAGTGCTTACTTCTGACAATTGCTTTATTTGTTCCAGTTTCGTGGTTCCAGCCATATCCCCTCGCTCCCATCTGGAATACAATTGTGACATTTCTTTTTTTTGGAGATACCTGCTCGGTATTTAAATATTCCAAACATTTTAAACAGTACCACTTATAAAATCAATTATGTTAAACGATATAGAATGACGATTTAAAAAAGAAAAATGGTTGCTTCATTTTAATGGTGCGGTATCAATGCAGACAATTAAAACTCATTAATGACTTAATTTTCTTTCTGATTGAATAACAACCTAAATAATCTGTACCATTACAACCCTTGAATGGCATTCGGTTCAGTACAAGGCAGGGAATCTATTGATTTCTGATCTACCGGTTATCAACGCAGGTAATTCGTCCTAAATAAAACTCACCGCCAGTTTTTCTCACGATTAAGGGTACTCACTTTATGATCACCAAGAGGGTCTCCAGATCCCACAGGATCCATAAGCAGCTGTTAACAGATTAAATAAGTTATCTGCCACACCCGGATTTTATTGTATAATGTTATTATGTTTATTTAAATTTTAGATTCGCCAGTAATACACTAACCTTGACGCTAATAAATGGTCAATACCGAGGAGGTTTTCTGTTTTTGACATAATTTCAATAAGGTAATTAGGTTATACATAAAAATAAAAGGTTAAACCGGTTTTAGCTGAGCGTTGTGACAAGTAACGATGATGACGCTGGAAACAAGAGTATGTGACAAGGAAGGACCCCATTAATAACCTTAAACCTCTAATGCATATGTTAATTAACTAAACTTTCCTAAAATTGTCATAATTAATTAGGAAACACCGCGCTGTCATGTTAATGGTAATTGGATTTGGGAAGATTCTATTATCCCGCTGGCTTGGGACAATTATCTGACCGACATAGCTTGGACAAAATTAGGTGGGCGTTACGGCTGAATGTAAACAGAAAATAATAAAACTTGAGTTTAACTTTACAAGTCGGGGTAATGCATCAGCAGGTAAAATTAAAAACAAAAACCAGGTAGTGGCTGTTTGGTGCTGACATGGTCAACCAATGAACCCTGAGGTCCAAAGACCTTGAATTACCTAGAGTGCAAATATATGTTAAAAAGAATATATAATTTTAAAAAATAATCTCGTAAATGAACAAGTCATATGGTGCAAGTTATATCACGAGCTGTGATTTTGTCAAGAAAGTGCTGGAGTCAACTTCCTTTTTTTTTAATTATAAGTCAAATCGAAATTCAAAATAATTTTTACAATATCTTATACATTGTTTGTGAGTTGTATTTAATGTCTCTTTATGCTGGTATGACTACCGGCAATGCTACAGTGGGAGTCCTAAATCCAAGGATAATTATGTTAGGGATGCTTAAAAAGGAACTGGCATAGTACTGGTTTTTATGTCCACTCCGAAGGGCGGCATGACTGAAATATCCACTCATCTAGCATACACTCATCTATTTAACGAAACCATTTATTTCATTCGAACATTTATAGTAACGGAGTTACTAAACCAGTGTAAATAAATGCTCTTTATACCGGCACGGTCTTATTCTCAATAAAATAGCCTGACCGATTTCAAACGTTTAATTTGCAAAATTTCTTCTCCCTTGGTTACATTTAATATGATATTTGAAATAATTAAACGTTTTTTGTTGTCAACGGTAATAAAAGAAGAATGAATAAAAAATATCAATGAATTCGGTATTAATTAACTATACCCTGTGCAACCACGATAACCTGTGAATGAATTGCGATTCAGTACATGATAAAGACTGTAGTGTTTCTTAGACAATGGATGTTGAAGGAGGTGATTTCTCCTAGATTCGTTATTGTCTAATTTCGGAAATATGAAAAAGATTTACTCAAGGCAAATCATTCTGGAAATAGAAACTTTTTTGGTTTTATAATATTGAAAAAGTATAAAAAATATACCCTCGGAAAGCTCTCGACCCTTGAAAATAATACCTAATTAATGATGAGTGAAAAAAACTCAACAAATTTGAGTGATTATTGTAGTCGATAATTATACTGATTTTTTTTTATTTACACTGGACAAATTTTAATGTTTTAATTTTGTTTTTGTTTTTCCCCCACGAATAGACCGGCAAGGACCACGCGAATATCACTTAAATCTTCTTCAAACTCTCCTTCCTTCTACTCCAATACTCTCTCATCTTCCTGGACTGTTCCTCTCGATCTTCTTCAGTCCATTTTCTCCCTCGTCTCTCCTTCCTTCCTGCAAGAACCCCAACTTCTTTTAGTTTTTCCCGAAAAACACTCTATCCAAGCAGTCCTTATCCTTGATATTTAGCATATCCAGCTCCTCTTTCATTTGTTTCCACTTATACCTTTATAGCTTAAGACTTTATCAATGATTTTTTTTGTCAACCTGTTATTGTTCATTTTGACCATGTGGCCGTAGAACCCGAGTCTCCTGGTCCTGATGACTGTTTCAAGATCTTCAAAATTTTTGTATATTTCTTCGTTGAATATTCGCCTATACTCCTCTTGTGTTACTTTGGATCCATGAATCCTCCTTAGAATTTTTCTCTCAATCTTCAGGACCTTCAATCGGAAGGCTGACTGTTTCCATACTATACAGTATTGCTCGTCTTATTACCGTACAATAGTGCCTTTTTTTTTTTGCATTGGAGGGAAAATTTTCTTGCTGTACATGTCTCCAGTGGCAAAGTTCAGTCTTTCCAGTTTGGCTATTCTTTCTTCCACGTATGCCCTATCTGCTCCGTTGTTACATATTTTATTATATTACCTAGATTTTATATTATATTATTATTGTTATTAAAGACTCACGCACTGAAAATGTGGCTCAGTCGGTTTTGATGAGACGAGTATGGCAGTTTACTATTAATTCCTTTGTTTCGGTTCGTGTCTAGCTGTGATATAGATATTTTTGTAAATAAGATTAGCTGTGATTCAAGCCTGATTTCATGAGACTATCCTTCGGCACTTCACTAAAATTGTAGGAGATAGTTGTAAGAATTCTTTCGTATTAAAAAAAAAACTCAGAGCTAAACGTTTATTTTATATTTTACATGTTTAAATTTATAATAAAATTTCTAAATTGAAGTTATTCATTCCCTCATTAGCAAGAATAATAGGCATATAAATTAATAATCCTTAGGCTCGGATAAGGTTTGTTGATAAATAACAAGTTAAGGCAACATTAAGTTTGCCTGCATTCATCTTGTTCTAATTCAATTTTCAATTTTATGAAAAGCCGCTTTTTTAATTAAACAATTTTATGTTACAGTATTGGAATTGAAAAAGTATGAAGTAGGAGTGTTTTAATTCCTCTAGCTTAACCAATATAGAAGATGACTATTCGTATAAATACTGTGATAAGAATGTTTAATAAACATTTAAAAATAACATGAATAGTAATTTTTTTATCCGCTGATCCTAAATACTTTTGCCTCGTATAGAATTTGATAAATATGAGTATTAAAAAGAAATTCACAGTTTATTAGTTTGTATATGCTTTAATGACATTTGTTTCTAGAACCAATAAAAATTATTTTATTAAAAACGCTATTATAAGTCAATTGAACTAAATGTAATTGAAAAAAAAAAACATGTAAAAATGTAGATAGAAGAAAAAGGAAAAAATAAAGCTTATTATTATTATTATCAGTCAACATTGATCCAATTGAAGAATCCATATTCTTCATTACAACACCATTGACCTTGAAAAATTGTTTTAAAACGGGAGGATTAAAATAAATTCCCACTATTCTCGTCATCTTTACCCTCTGTCGTAAACCAATGACTTCATGTCCTCCTGTATCGTTCAATGACATTAGAAGGATTATAATCTGTTCTACAGGTCTGGTACTTAGGACTACACCTTGAAAAGCGTTTAACTTGGAATTCAGACTTCTTCATTATTTATAAAAGACTAATATACATGACAGTCATAAGACCCATCTGGACTTACGGAGTAGTGTCATCGAATTCCTCTTGTATATAATCCTTACAATCCAAAATCCTTCGTAAAATCCTCAATGCTCCTTACTTTGCTATGAAAAAAGTAATCCATAATGACCTTAATAACTGTAGCGTGTATTAAGGGTCCAAAAAAGACTTTACTTTTGTATATCGCGAAATATATGTTGTCTGGATAGTGCAAAGGGTTGTTTACAATAAGATAAAAAAACAATGAAACTTTATATAAAAAATTAACATAAAATGTTTATTGTGGATGCAAAATGAATGGTATCTTTTAAGAACAAAAAATAAACAAAACCGCATATTATATTTCACACAAAATCTGCTAATAAAATAAATTGTAGTATGAAAACAAATAATTGCATATAAAAAACCCAAATAATAATATTTAAAAAAAATGCTAATGAAAATAAATTATAATATGAAAACAAATAATGGCAACTAAAACGCTTATAATAATTTATATGAAGATACTAAGCTTTTAAGTTTTAATTTGAATGAAATAATTATAATTAAGAAAAAACAAGAGAACTTATCACTGTTATGAGTCAAGAAACAAAGGAATCACATCGACTGTTCCAACGCGGAGAGATGCTTCCTGTTGTGATGACACGAGGACACGGTCCCGATATTGAGTGCACATTACGAACTGAAACTGTAGGCTGAGGAATCTGCACTGCCGATAATCCTGTCAGCCGGTGTGTGTTGCCGTTATACATACCTACTTCGTTTCTGTATTGAATAGATAGCTCGTGCATAAACAAACCTACTGCACTTTTTTAATAACTAATTTACCTACAAATTAAAAGTAATAGCATTCAAGTTTGGCCTCAACAATAACCAATTTTTTACTGATTTGGGCCAAATCCGAGATCAATCTTTTCATGAAAAACTGTAATCCCACTCAAACCCACTAATTTCAATCCTAGCAACCTCTTCAATTCCTGATAGTCCTCAGAGGCGTCTGAAAAGAAGTTGACCTTATGACCTTTTAAGTTGAATTTCTTATTCGAGTATTACCATTGTGTAGTTTCTCTACTTGCCTTTATCTCGTGTCATTATTCATCGTTCATCATATTTACTTTATGTATTCGATTATACAGATGTAAATTCCATTAAATAACTTAAAAAAGAAACCAAATGCAATATTGCGGTGTTGTTTTAGTCCGGTCTTTTTCTTTCTCGTTAGGATATGAAACATGGAGAAAAGAGTAAAAAATGAAGGAAATGAAGGAGTTTTTGAAAGAGAAAAGTTGATCAATAAACCTCCGAGACAACGGCATAAGTCTTATCGCGAAAGAGCTTGAGAAGAAAAGTTCCTTCTCTCATGAAACGTTGATAAAAGTCTCGAGCTTTCTCACCCTGGCTCAGAATATTATTCTTAGCTCAGAAAAAAAAAATAGGGAGAACAATTCTAGATAAAGGTGTCACGAGTCAACACAACGAAATTTCCCAAGAGTGGTTTTTATTTTCTATTTTCTTAAATTTAAATATATTTTGCATTTCCCTGGAATTATTATTCTGAAGCTTTAATTAAAGAGGTAAATGATTCCCAGCGTAATTGTTATCAAAAGATTCATTATTGTGAGGCGTCGGTTGGTTTGCGGTCATTAAAATACATAAAATTGTTTCATTTTATAGATAGTATAAAACTAAAAGTATGATTTAAAAGAGAAAATACATCAAATATTTCCGTAATGACCTTAAGAATGCTATCTCGAGATATTTTACTCAATAACCAGGATTGAAAATTTTCACACCAGATGGCAAAAGATTGTTGGTAACCAGGCGATTATATTATTGATTAAAATGAAATCTAAGACAGCGGCATTAATTTCCAGTTCCACTATTATTATATTAACCCGATTATCTTTTACAGTTCTCTGTATATTGCAAAAGTTTAAAAAAATGAATGTATAATATATATGTATTATTTTGCCGTGATTATTAAAGTCATCATAATTTTATAGTTATTTATTTATAGTGGGACTATTGCTACACAAATTAATGATACGGTGTAATATAGTATAGTATGGAAGAGATTCCATTTTTTAATATTCTTTTTTTTTCTATTTGCAATACTCAAAATACGTTATTATCGTCTTTAAAGGTTAGAATTTTTCACTTTTAAGGAGGAAGTGGTAATAAAATACGATCTATATATTTATTTATTTTTATATATGTATTTTTATAACTCATGTTGAAGAATTGGTTAGCTCAGTGTGAACAGCTCTGAGTCGTTGTCACTATTTAAGTTTAAGCGATGATAGTTATATTGCCACAGATGGATTCTGTGTGAAAGCAAACCTCCTCAGAGCTCCTCCAGCCCCAAAAAAGTGAGTACCCCAACTGGGAGCATAACTTGGTGGTTATGTTTGATCTCGGATAAATCCCTTCTCTGCACAAACATTGCCATAGAAACACTACAGAATCTACTATATAGTGAACCCAAGACCTCTACACGGGTGTTAGTGGTACAGGCTTTTTTCTATTGTTTTTCACCACCATGTGAAATATTATCCAAACGTTATTATACGATTATTATCAATAAATACATCCTGGTTGGCTCCAACCTTACAGTTGCTATTATTGCGTTTATTCGATATAATATCCGCAGCTGGAGAATTAATTGTATTAAGTGTAAACATGTAACCGTGGCCTTAGTGTAGTTTTGAAATGGGATTAAAATATAACCAATAACTCCGTCTCAAAGCAACGCCTGACTTAGCCACTTTCCCGAATCACAAAAAACTCATTATGGACGAAATTCGTCGTTACCATTCATTTACAAGGGCTACAGATACAGAAAGATAAAATCATTAAGATCTAAAACAATTAATTCACATAACATATGGAGTAAAAATGAGAAGTCTTCACAAGTTACATAAATGCTTAGGAAATTGAACTGAGGCTTTGGAAACCGAACACCATGTTCCAGAGCGTTGGAGGGTTGCCATGACAACTCTAAGTGGGATCGCCCCGAAATGGGCAGCGAGGAGGCAAACAGGATGACAATATGTGATCCCTTCTCCTTAACTGCCGGTCTCGAACCATCGGCTCTGCTGGTCCGTGTTATAGCTTCCCTTCCTGAACATGTCACATATCACCTACCAATTTATTTTATGATAAGGGTTCCCCGGCAGGAGCAGGGATAAAATGAGACACTTGAACTTAAATTCTGATAATATGTAAGCTCCATACGCAATATACTCGTATGACTTATTATATTAGTAATAATAATTCGTATTTTTTTTTTCGTATTGACCACTTTGTATCATGTTACAATATTTTTCCCTTTCTTCTGTTGGAGTTTTCTCTGTCTCCAATATTATTTCATGTGTTCAATAGCAATTTTCTTTTGAACCTTTGTCCAGCATCGTACAGCCTCCTTTGGCCTTTATTCATACTGAAGCCCTTCTAGATTTTTCATTATTCTACCAAAGTCACTTACATCTGACATCTTGCATAATGTTCTCTGTAATGTTGAACATCTCAAAATCTTTATTTACTTATTTAGTCCGCGTTATCGTGCTCTCCTTTTTCCTAAAGTAGTTTAATATTTTCATAGTCTATCTTTGTTCATTTTGTTACTTTTATTATAACCTATGGTTTTTAATTTGTATTTTTCTTAATACATCTGGAACTTTATAGAGAATATCTGTTTAGGTTTTTCCCATGGTTGATTTCATGTAGTTATAAACTGATAAATCAAATTTTATCAAAATTGAAATTTTTTTTTTTTAATTTATTTATTGATATTTACAACTGCATTACAATTATACAACAATTAAATAGAATGCGTGTTACATAATGACATGAGAATGACAAGTAGAGAAACTACCCACTGGTAGTACTCAAATCAAAGTTCAAATAAGAAGGTCACGTGGCCATCTTCTTTTCAGACGCCTCGGAGGATTATCGGGAATTGAAGAGGAAGCTAGGTTTGAAACTACAGGGTTTGAGTGGGAATGAAGTTTGCTATGAAAGGATAGATACCGGGTTCGGGCCAAATCAGCAACAAAAGGGACATTAAGGTCGTTATGGATGACTTTATTCTTAACAAAATAAGGAGCATTGAGGATTTTACGAAGGATTTTGGATTGTAGGGATTGGATACGAGAGGAATTCGATGGCTTAGTGGAGCCCCATAGCTCTACTCCGTAAGTCCAAATAGGTCGTATGATGGTCATGTAGATGAGTCTTTTGTAGTTAAGTGGGAGCTTAGAGCGTTTGTCTAGTAAGTATTGAAGTAGCCTGAAACGTCGAGCGGGTTCTTGTCTTTTCAGTCTTGTATGAGGATTCCAGGTTAATCGTTTGTCGAGGTGCAACCCTAAGCATCGGATCTGTTCTACAGGCACCAGTGGGATATTATTAAAAGATACTGTAGGGCAGGAAGTTATTGGTTTACGACGTAAGGTAAATTTTTGAGAATTTATTTTAATTCTGCAGTTTTGACACCATTCTTCAAGATCAGTGATATGGGATTGGAGGGTTTGGGATGCAATAACTGGATTGGTGTTGACTAATAATACACATGTATCATCAGCATACGTGGTAAGGATAGTATTAGGATGAGTTGGGATGTCAGCTGTATAAACTGTATAAAGGATTGGGCCAAGGATACTACCTTGAGGAAAAATTGAAATTAAAATTATATAACTTAACTTTATATGAACAGGGTGGGTTATAATCAATAACCGGTCCCATATTTCCTGTATATCGAATTACGTAAATCACTGAATATAAAAGGGAAATATATTTAATTTATAACACCTAACCAAAACCACCACCTCACCGCTCCTAAATAAAACGAAATTCGATATGGTGTAATCATAAATTATAAATTTACTGGGCTCTCACAACAGATTATTATTTAGTCTGTTTGCAGCGGAAGATGGATCATATAGGATCTAGGACACTCCTGGGGCTCACCCACTCTCTATAAAATATTATAAAAATAGAGTACCCAAAATAAGGGAGACAAATTTGCGGTTGAGCGTGACCTAGGACAAGTCACCTCTTTGCAGAACAGTTATCCATGAAACAGTACAGTCTCTACCATGTACTGAACCCCAGACCCGTTCACGGGTTGTAGTGGTACAGGTCTAACAGCAGATAAATAATAACTTTCTAGAAAATAAGACACTTCTTTATATAACTTATTACATATAACTTACATAACAATAAAACACAAAATAATTATTGTGCTCGGCTGTTCTATATGATGTTTTACATAATATTTAATTCATAAAAATAATGCTGATTTATTTAATGGTTGTAACAAGCTCCTTGAGCCGACCCTTCAGTAATGTATGGCTGGTTGGGGAAACCTAACTCTCACATATTATTTATATGGGACCAAGAAATAGTTTCAAGTTGTACTACCTGCCTTATGAAATAAAAACGAACATATGAACGGAAGGTATACAAATATCCAGTCATATTTTTTATACTGTATATTAAATATATGATAAACAATAATAGTATTAATAACAATTTGACAATTATTAATATAATTATTTATCCATTTAAAACACTGACAATCAGATACATTGTAAAATAAATAAATATATATATATATATATATATATATATATATATATATATATATATATATATATAATTTATGTGTTCTAAGTGTAACGAGGTTCCGGCGTGGCTCAGTGGTAAAGCGCTGAGTGGTCATGCCGTGGGACCTGGGTTCAAATCCCACTGCTGGCAGACTTTTGTTTAATATATTAGTTACCGGAAATGGATCTTATGGAATCCTCATGGGCTCACCCTCTACCCCGCGCATCTATAAAGCGGGTGCCCAAAATAACGGGGAAAAGTGTTGAATTGAATGGCGGTCGAGAGTGACCTTTGACAAATCACCTTCTTGCACAACCGTTATCCACAGAAACAGTACTCTACCATGTACTGAACCCCAGACTCTTCACAGGTTGTAATGGTACAGGTTTTATTTTATTCGTATCATTAATAAAGTTCTGTTTTAATTCATATGTATCTGATTGTATTTATTTTTACAATTATTTGGAAAATTGTTAGAAAATTAACATAAAATATTCATGTAAATAGAGATTTTTTTATAGCAAAAAGCCTTAAGGTTCTTCAGAAGTGTTTCCAAGCACTTGGGGCTTAATTCTCATTCTCGAGCAACACACAAACGACCACAAAAGAAGCACTAATCTCAGACAGAGGGAGTAATTGAGGACAAGTTGAGGGGGCTAAAGACTGAAGAACGGACGAGAAAAAAACAACCTCAGTCATTAGTGGTGTCGTATATATATATATATATATATATATATATATATATATATATATGCTCTTGGTGACCGGCTCTCGGTGGTCCTGAATCAAGTTCAACCGACCGATTTCCCCCTCCCCCCCTGTTTCGGGTACCCATTTTTTAGAGGTTAGGTGAGCCCCAGGAGATGAGGGGCTAACAGATTAAAGAAAGGTCTGCCCGCAGCGAGACTTGAACCCTGGCACTGCAACTCAGTACTACATTACTAAGCCTCTCCGCTCAGGATAGCGTATAAATATTTGTAAAAAATCTGTAAGTCACTGTTTATCAGGTCTTAATTAATAGCGAATAAAGAAATGTTACATATATGCTACATAAATAAACAACAAACAATAATAAAAATGTAAATAATCGTGTATACAAGAGGAAGAAAATAGGAAATCCACTTCTCCATTCGGACCATTTTCCTCCTCATACATGCAAGGTCAAGTAATATTATTTAATCATGTACACAATTTGTTATTAAGACACTTTTTATTTTAGCAGGAAAATTTTATAATAGTATTGTAATGCCTAAAAGATATATGCCTTATGGTTAATTTGAAAAAAAATAACAAATCAATAATGTTTGTTGAATCCTGCTTAGGGGAATATTTTTTGTTCAAGAAGTCGAATAATGTTGAATATATTACTTAAGCTTAATGATTGTCTAGTATCCTTTCATTGATTAGTGGTATAATTGTTTAATGATTAACAAAGTGCATTCAAAGGCATTGTTTTCTTGTATTGAGAATTGCAATCAACTATTCTACTAGAATAAAAGGTTTAAAATATTTAGCAGCGGGGTGTTAAACGATTGAAGATTGCGTTGACATAGCTTTCCAACAGACCGCACTCAGCAAGAATTAATTGACCGATAAATTAGGAAAAGAGTAATTTACGTTTAACGCTTAAATTTTCAGTTAATTAATAATTAACTTAAATCTTTCAGGTGATTTCTGAACTGTAATTCTGGTTATAAATTTTAATTGTTTTGATCACTGAACCATTATTTACATAAGTTGATTAATTCTCAACATTAGATTAGTGATTTAGTGTTTTTTTTATTATTCAAAAGTGATTATTATTTTTTAATCATTTTTTGTCTTGTTTTAAGGTTAATAATTATCGGAAACAGAATTGGACAAATTTTATTCATCGAACCGTCGTCGATCGCTGTCTAAACTTTAAGGCACAATGACAAGATAATAAAGTTCGACATTTAGCTTAGTAAGGGAGAGAAAAGTTTAGGAACTGACTAGACATCGCACAATGTAGTAAAAAATATATTTAAAAACTAAAGCTGAGCTAAAAAGTTATAACAGACAGGGGGCAAGAGTTTTACTTAAATTTTAACAAGTCCTTGTCATGGTGGAATTTTCCCTTTCAGGTTTCCAAACAGAGACTAAACCGAATTAATCCCTCCAGGGGACATCACCTTTGCTCAAAGCGCTCTCAGTTTTAATTCTACCTTCGTTTCTAACTTACATAGAAATATTTTAGTCAAGCTTGCAGGCTTTTGTATGGTTAAATTATTTAAAAAAGAAAAAATAGACAGTCATGAGGACTGCAGACTGAAAGGACAACACAAAACTCAAAACATATAAATAACAGCGTTGCTTAATGTGTTTCTAAATCAATTATTTAAATTTCAAATTGGTGTGGTCTTCTCATATACTGACATCCCGAGCGATAATTGGATAAGTAGTAGCTTATTTATTAATCAAAACATATTATGGGCGGCACAAGTTCAATACAAAACATCAACAATTTTATTGAAATAATAATTAATGTATAGTTATATTATCTATACCTTTTATATGTATTTACATTGATGTTGATGAACTTTATTTTCATTTTTGGCATTGTTGCCACCGTTCAACAACACTTTCATTTGATCATCTATACTTTCAATCATATAACAAGACATTTAGCTATGGCAAATAAAATCTTATAGGAGATACGAAAAGTTCAACTTGTTTTAAGTCATTATTGCATCAAATACAAGAATATTAAACGACCTCCTTTTTGATGAAAATGAATTATACAACTCATGCAAAGGTCACTGCGCGTCACCAGTCTCGAGCAAGTTGGTGACACGAAGCCATAAGTTTTTTCCCTACCAAAACACGGTTAACAGAGCTAAAGAGGTTTTCACTTCAAAAATTGTTGTGGTAGATTGCGATTTATGGTGATGACTGTCGCGTAGAGAATGTGACAGTCGAAGAATATGAGGTTTTTTCCTATTATTTTAGTAATTAGATCTTGCATCTTAATTTTCTCTTTCTATCTAATAGTTCATGTTGTTATATCTATTTTATATATAAACAGGGAGGCACTTATTTATACTGAAATGGATGCATATATATTAATATTAACAGGGGGGAATATATATTTATATTAACAGGGAGGCACTTAGTGAGAAATGCAATATCCTTAAATACACACTATAGTAAAAATAAAATATTTTATCTAATTATAAATATTATTAAATTAACTCCATCCCACCCTCTATGTATTAAATTTTTAGTTAATTAATTAATTCTCTAAATCCTTTGTTTTCTCAAATGTCAAGTGTTCATGGAAGTTTATATTTAGAAGATTTCTTCTCAAATATGTATAATATATATATATATATATATATATATATATATATATATATATATATTAATGAGAGTATATTCTTATTATAATTGGATGGTAATTATTTTTCCTTTATTTCAAGTTATTTATTTCGAATATTGAAATTATCACATTTTGAAATATAGAAGGTTTTTCATTCTCGAAAAATTAAACTGACATTGTCAAGAAAAAATAATATTAAGAATTCTGAGTCTTCAATGCGTTTCTGAACGCATTGAAGGCTCAGAAATCTTAATATGATATGGCCTAATGAGCAGCAATATAGTAAGGTAATGCGGTAGTGTTTCTGATAGCATTGAAGGCTCATTTTTTCTTAATTTTATTTGCAGGTATTTATATACATTGTGAATAAAATCTTAGAGGATGTGAAAAAAATGAGCCCTCAATGCGTTCAGAAACACTACCGCATTACCTGACTGTATTGCTGGTCACTAGATCCCTTAAATGAAGGCGCTTGACTTGTCTTGCATATACGGTCATAAATAAATTGTTTTCATCTATTGTAATTGTTTAGTCTTGTATAAATAAAATTATATATTATTTACAGATTTATGGCATACTGTAGAATTTATTAATATGTATGTTTTTAAATGATGTAAACATTATTATTAATATTATAATTGACTGTTATATTTTTTATACTTGGGTCTGGGAAACTTTATACCATTTTGGGTCTTGTATTTTTTTATTGAAAATCTTCTAATGTCTGTGAAATGTTATAATTGAATTACAAACTATTCAATTTATTTCATCTTGATTCGATTCCATATACAAGGACCCGCCTTCGACACTATATTATATATCATAATCTTATTTACGTTTTTTCTGTACTTGACCGTAACAGTCTATCTTTTGAATTTGAAGTGTAATGTTTTGAAATGAGATCATGCAAACAGACTGAGTTTTTTGGTGGAGGGCAAAGAGGCTTCGTATGGTCCAAGGGGAACATCCCTGTGGTATCTTTAGAGAAACAAGATTTATATAGAACAGTAGCACATTTCTTTTCAAGACTTTTGACTCCGAATTTAACATAGAGAGTGCTGGATGATAAACATAAACATATGTCGATGTTTGATACTGATAGATAGGTCATAATAAAAAAATATGCGAAATAAAATATTTTATAAAAAATTTATATCAAATTACAACATAAAATCAATATTATTACTGCTGCCAAAAACATATAGATAACGAATAAACAGTAACTTACAACTCTTATAAGATTCAGCCAAAGTTAAGGACATTTGAAATGTATTTTAAAATCTGTTATTCTTAGTTGTTAACTTGATAAAATTCGTAAGATTTGTCAAAACATAAATTCATCAAAGTTTAATAATTCTTTGAGGGAACTATAGCGCGTTTAAAATGTATCAGTCCATACAACCTTCAAGATATATAGGAAGTATTAGTATTTGGTAAATTAGTAAAAATATTGCACTTTGAAAGCTGAGATTGCAGGTCATTTTGTCATATTTTTCTTATTTGCATCCGCAAAGGGAAAAATGAACCGCATGCCCATAGGAAATTGTGTGGTGCCTATGTACTGAGTGTTAAATGAACATCATCAACTTTATTGATCGTGGTAAATGAACGCTGACGATAAAATACGTTTTCGTTCCGGAAATTTCGAATTCCCTAGCCGGCCGATCGTTGATAAAATTGAAGATACGACATCGCTATGGTACTAAACTTCGACCACAACACAGATTTAAACCATTTACACAAGACTGGATACAAAAAGAACCTCGATAGTTGGGATTCACATGAATTAACACCGAAAAATTTAATAGATCTAGTTTGCAGTTATGAATCGATACTGGAAAGGAAAGTAAGCAAGAATAATTTATGAAATGAATGATAAGGGGTGATGAAAAGTGGACCACGTACGACGATAATTTGTGAAAAAGATCTTAGTTGAAATCCAGAACTTCAAGAACCGTTACAAAGTTGGTATTGACTCCTAGGAAGGTAATGGTGAGCTTTCTGTGGAACGAAACAGTTCATCATGAACTGCTCGAACCTGGTCAAACCATTAATTACACTCTCTTGAGAAAACAAAACAAATGGACGGAATTTATCACTAGGAAACGCGTTGTCTTCCATCAAGATATTGCCAGACCGCTTATCTTTAGTAACTAGGCAAACATTGAGCGAGCTTGGCTTGGAAGATAGATGTATCCATCGTATAGACAGGATCGTGCCCAGTCCAACTAACATGTGTTTCGGTCTGTACAGAACTCTCCTAATGGTGTAAAGAATAATGGAAAAAAGTCATCGATGAGATACGCACATGTGTTATTGATTATTGCATGGAATTAGTATGAATAAAGTTTCTTTGAAAAAAATGAAAAACCGAAATTGCTGTTTTCCTAACCGAAAAACAGTACATATTACTGCTACCACATTTTGAGTTTTTATAAAAACCATTTTCCGATGATCTTACAAACTGTGTAGTCGATACGCCCTTTTGTACTATTTACTTCCTCTAGTGCCATGATGTAAATTCGTAATTTACACGTATAAAATAATTAAAACGAAATCCGTACATTTTTCTAGCCTGTAAGTAAAAATGTGAAATTTTGTAACTTTTGTATTTGTCCTGCCTATTTCCCATAAATTTGAACTTTTAAACATGCCTTTACACTCCCGAATTTCACAACGAAGAGAAAAACATAAATAAGACCTTATAATTCGAAATTATCAACTTTATAAAATTAATTATTCACTCTCTTTTTATGGCCTGTGTATAGAATGGATATAGTACTTTAGTGTTGAATCGAAATCAGCACCGATGTTCAAAACAGTCCAACAGGGAATGTATCGGGAGATTTTGATTTAAAAAAGGTCGGTGGTATACCCTAACGGTATTTTTTTTCCTCATTCACCAAGATTTGATTTATGAATAAACTATATACAAATAATACTTTTAAAATAAAAATAAAAAAATCATATAAAATAACAGTTTAATAAAAAAATGTTTACATTGTTATTGGCCTCGATATGTAATTGGAAGTATTGATCATAATATTCATTTATAACCAGTTAACTAAAATATTACCTACATAATGATATGGTGTCCTTTACAGTAAGGCACTGATTTATTCCCATTTCCTCTGTTGTTAAAAATTATAGATAAATTCGATGACTGCCAATGATAAGCATATTATTCTCATCAAGGATCTCAGTTTAAAATTTAATATTTCATTTGTTCCACTCGGGAAATAATTCAATTGGGCTGATCCTCAGCCGGATTGAGTGGCAATGGGGATGAAATTACCCCCTTCTTCCCTTCCTTCCAGCTGCCGTTAAATAAATTCTTGGGCCAAACGGATTAATTTTTGCCGTTGGATAGAGCCATGGCAATTCCCAGCCATTATCCGGCTCAATAACCCGCTGACTGTAGCTTTCCCGAAAGTGGAGATAATTTAAGTTTTTTTTTTTTTAGATTCAATTACTGTATCGAGACAATAATTACATTTAAGCTAATACATTGAATATTTAAATGACTGAATTTTTAAACAAAGGTTTAAGTGTTTAAAATAATTCACCCCAATTCACGGGACCTAACCAGCCTCTATAAAGGGGATACCCGATATAAGGAGAGAATCTGGCGGTTGAGCGTGATATACGATAAATCACCTCCCTGCACAACCGTTGTACAAGAAACAGTACTGTCTCTACCATGTACTGAATCCCAGACCTTCAGAATTGTAGTGGAACAGATTCGATTTCAGTGTTAACCATGATGCCCATCTAGTAAATCATGACAAATAAAATTTTTCTTGGTAATAAAATTATTTTCTTATTGAATTTCATTGACTGTCATTAACCAACGAACCATTAACGAAGAAGAATAAAGGTAAATCGAAGCTGAGTTTAGGGCGATTCCTGAGGAAACACCCATTGTTGTCTATTCATTTAACGTCACTTTATACTGCTACGGATAGTTGGGTGTTTTAGGGGGTGTAGTAAACTTTAATGGGGGTCATTAACGTGTTTGCACATTATAGCTCCGGGACCCCAATTTTGCGTCCCTTCTGAAGAATGCCGTAACAAGATGTTTTACTCCCTTTTAAATATCCTAGGGTCATTTGCTGGGCTTCGGACCCGGCACCTTCGCCATAGAATGCTGTTATGCTAATCACTATACCACAGATAACCCCTCATCCATTGTTTATGAATTGCGAAACAGAAATGGTGGTTATTTGGCAATTTAGCAAACAAATTTACGAATCACCTCTATTATAACGAAGAAACACCTTAGTGAATAATCACATATCATTCCTGAGGTATAACAGACATTACTTGGAAGAGGAGCCATCTCTAAATTAAAGCAGCTATTGAGAACGGTATATTTTTAAATATCGTAAGTAAATCAATAAATTATGCTTATTTAAAATTAAACATTTATTAAAACGTTAAGTAATTCAATAAATATTGAATAAAAACAAATATTAGCAAGTTCTTGGAGGAGATGGGGGAAAGTATGAGCTTCTGTTGTTGTTTTATTGATTTTCTGACTTATTTTAGTTTTTAATTCAACTATTACTTTCTTCTTCGCCTTTATACATCAACTAAATCAAGTTCTCCTTCATAAATAGAATACTAGATAGGTAAATTCAATTATTGATGGCTAAATACTTTTACAATATAGTATGACTTATATTTATAAGCTGTTAGTTGATTTCATAAATCAAGTATTTTTATTTAATATTTTTATTTGTATTCTTCTAACGTCATAAAAAAGGGAGTGAAGTGGTTCATCGGTAGAGCGCTGAGTTGTCATGCCGAATGTCATTGGTTCTAATCCCACTGCAGGGAGACGTTTGTTTAATTTGTTAGGATTAATTAATCGGAAATGGTCCGATGGGATATAGAACCCGCCTGGGGCTCACCCAGCCTCTAAAATGTGGGTACAATTAGTAGAGGAGAAATATAGCGGTTGACCGGGATCTATGATAAATCACTTCATAGCACATCCGTTGTCCAAGAAACAGTACGATTCTTACCACTTTATGGACTCAAGAACCATCATGGGTCGTAAGAGTAGAGGTAGTTTTTAAAACTTGAATTAAAGATTTATTGAATGAGATCTTAACACATGCAAATATTTTGAAAACTTTGAGTTGAAAAATTGGAGTTTGAATCGTACTTTTGAATAAATATTATTACATGATAGTGACATTACTAAATCCAATCCTATCCTTTCGAACATGTTTCAGAAGAGGATAACTATCCACACAATGCTGATTGTGTTCTAGATCCCACTCCGTGGCCGATGTAGTGTTCTAAATCACAGTGCTTTCTCCCCCCAACAGATTGCACGAACGGAAATACAAACGAGACAATCGAGCTTTATATTAATTAGCTGGGAGAGTGTTTTATATCGAGCCCTCGCGAGTAATCACCAGCTTCGGCCTTGTCATCGTTAACGTCACTCCTAATGCATTGCTTTGTTTGTCCTGGCTGGGGTCGAGTCGATAGCGGGATATCTGCCATTGTAGGCCTCAGAGATATTTCTTTTAATAGGGTGCTTGGCCTGCCTCACTGTACTAGATAAAATAAAAAAGAAATATTGTTAAAATAGTTTATTAATAATGAGTGATGTTATTCTGGTGCCCTTCAAATCACTAACAAGCAAGGTCAACCCCCTTACAGACAACATGGAATAATTTTAAACTACGTTTTCATAATTTTTTCTTATATCAGATTGTTCATGGATAGTTATGAATGAGTGGTGTAGTTATGAATGCTCTAAACGTATAATTCTTGGTTCATAAAATACCATTTACAGTCGTCGATTTCTCTGCATTCTTATTTTATCTGCAGTAAATTAATTATTTTTAGGGAAACAAACTATTATATATGATACTATAATTGCACCACTGATAGAGTCTTCCTGTGTTCAACAATTCATTTATTGGAATATACAACTGTATTATAACAATATAACCAGGAAATAGATTGAATGATATGAATGATGGTATATATTAAGACAAGTAGAGAAATTACCCAGTAGTAATAGGTACTCTGTTGCTAGTGTAAGGACACAATCAGAAAAGTCGCCGAAGAAGTGTTTGGCTTGGAACGGCCACCATGTTTGAATGGTTCGATCGAGAATGTCAGGCAGCCACAGAGAGGAAAAACAGGGACTACAAGAATATTATCAACATGCATGGGACTCGTCAGCCTGTTTCTGACTACATAGTGTTATGAATAGAGGAGAAAACTCTGCATAGAACAAAAGATAGGGAGAGGGAAGAAGAAAAAATGAAAGATTTTTTTACGAACTGCGGACGGATCGTAAAAGTTGGTATCGGTATCAATCCTTTGAGTACGCTAAATCTTATTATTATTTATATTTGTATAATAGTTTATCTTAATGCAGAATATAGAATTTTCAGAATAGGGGATAATATTGGATTCCAATTATGGACTGTATGAAATTGACCGATGAGGAGAGTTTGAGAAATAGCCCCATCGTTGGTTAATTGATTCTGCTTCGGAGTTTTTCCTGGCTGGCTGGAACTTTTACACTCATATCCGCGCAATAGGTAGCGCAAAAAAAAAAGTTTTGCACAGAACGGGCCTGAGGTACAATTTCATGTTCGATCGTATTAAAATAGTAAGATAATCTTGAACGAGAGAGAGAATAGAATAATTTATTGATATTTACATGCTGTAGGAACAAAGGACGTGAAAAAAAAAACTTGTGGAGAAACTATCCATTGATGGAACTCCAATAAAGTTTTATAGTAGAAGGTCTCGAGGCCATCTTCTTTTCAAACACCTCGGAGGGTTATCGGGAATATTATGGGAAGCAAGTTGAGAGAATAGCGGATTCAAGTGTGTATGGAGCTTTTCATGGAAGGATAGGTATCTAGTTTGGGCCAAATCAGCAATATATGGGATATTAAGATCATGACGGATGAGTTTGTTTGTTATATAATAAGGAGCATTGAGGATTTTACGAAGGATTTTGGATTGTAAGGATTGGATACGAGATGAATTGGATGGAATAGTAGAGCCCCAAAGCTCAACTCTGTATGTCCAAATAGGTCTGATAACTGTCATGTAAATGAGTCTTTTGTAATTAATTGGGAGCTTAAATGTTGAAGTAGACGATAACGTAGAGCAGTTTCTTGCCTTTTCGGTCTTGTGTGAGGATCTTTTGAACGAAATTAAGAAATATATATGTCCAATTCCTTAAACAAAAAAAAAGTGTTCGAATCTGCATTATGATATGATATCCTTAAGAACAACTGAAAATGACTGATAACCATAATATTACCTCAACAACAAAAAAGTGTAAATGTGGAAATATAACACCTCAATTTAAAGCCCAGTAAGACCCAATAAGAATAGATAAGTTTCTTGAAGTGACGTGTTTTTTCTAATTCGTCTTTGTTTCAGATTATCTGTATTGCACTATTTATAATGTACTATTAAAAAATGTAATCTTTTCTTTCTCAATGATAATGGACATAATGAAATGTTTAAACACTTTAACATGTTATGACATCTGAAATATTTTTATCGAAAATGTATGAACGTGACTTTCAATTCTTATTTTATGATTCTATAATCTCTCGTTGACGGATATTTCTAATTGACGTTGTAGTTCAATATCGGGGAGTTTTTTTAACTCACTCACATATACTCTTAACATTAAGGAATCGTATATTTACCCACGATGAATATTTCATCCATTGACAAAAATATTCTAAAAAAAGATTCACTAACATAACCACACCACTAAAAAATTTATAGGAGTTGTTTCTTCATGAAATAAGTTGCTTATACATGAAATAAATTCTAAGGTTTACTCTTCAAAGAAAATATTGAACTTCTCGGGTGATTGCAACATCTTATGTAAGATCCGGATAAATTACAAATGCTTCAGTTAGAAATATCACCGTTCATAACAAAGCACAATGACAACATACGCCACATTACTTACACCTGCTCTTAAAGCTATTTATCTTTAACTTATTAGTTTAACTTAGTTATCTTAAACTTATTACAAATAAAATATAAATATAATAATTCAATACATTTTTAAGAATGGTACATCAAAACGAGACTGGACAACATTTAATGAGTAGTAAAGCAATAGACGAACTCATTGAGAAATCTTCCTCAGTTCATCAAGATTAACGGAAGGCCACTCAGTCAAGTCAAGAAACAGCTGCCGAATACTTTTCTTCTTGTCTCTTTGTAGACAGTTTATTGCTTGTTAACAGACTTTTGAGGGATTAGAGTACACTATGTATCATTTAGTAGAATATAGTTTTACTTCCTTGAATCCATTCAAAATAAGAGCACTCACTTTATAGAGGTTGGCTAAGCACCAGGAACGTCTGTAGATCCCAATGGGCCTATCCTCGGTTGTTAAAAAGATTAAATAATTTAACTTTCACAGTTGGATTGAGAGCCGAATCCGGCGTAGCAGCTAAGCACACTACAAAGGGTGGTACTATGTTCCCACCTTACTTCAAATACTGAATTTCATTTAGAAAATATCTTCTTAATGGCGTGGCGCCAATCTTCCTTTTGATTAATCGCCCTGACCTTTCCCTGCCCGTTCTTCATTACCCTTAAGGCTTTATACACCATTTCCCCTATTTTTACTATCCGCCGCCCGTTTTTACACCTTATTCTGGCTCCCACTCGCCCCATTAAATCGCATCCGATTATACCCCCATACTCTCAAGGCATATTTTCCACCACATGAACGGTATGTGCCCCTAGGAACCCCATCTCCCAAGTTCAATCACGACCTCCCCTTCTACTTTACAGGGACAACTCTGAGTGACTAATTTACAATCGCATTCCTATATCCTTTCTCCTATACACAGTGCCTTCACCATGCTCCGACAAATAACAGTGCTTGAACTGCCCGAATCCACGAGACACTCCACTCCTCTCCCGACTCTTATGATTTGCAACGCACCATAGACACCATTGATGTTATTAATTACTGTGCGGTTGCCTCTCTGCTGACACTCTCCTCATTCTTCACTCTTCGTCCTCCTATCTCGGCGGCTCGTCTTTCCCTCAATCCTTTTGAAACTTCTTCCTACCACGGCTCCCCTGGCTCCTGATTCACTCTCTTCTCCTTCTGTTTCCGACACTGCTGATGAAATAGTTGATTCGGACGGTCGCCTCCTTTTCCACATCCTCTGTGCATTAACTTCAAGGGGCTCCCCTCTATCCATCTCTCTCCGTCTTATATATGGGCATTGCCGTGCAAAGTGTCCTTCCGTTCCGCTTCATAGCACTTGGAGCGGGGGCATTCAGCCACCAGGTGTCCCACTTTGCCGCACCCGTGACATTTCCTTTCCTCCCTACGCCAGTTCTTTCTATCCAGTGCCTGTCTCTTTTCCTGGAGTTGCTGTCTCTCTCTCCTATTGAAATCTACTTCTCTCTGTCTTCCGATTTTCGGTCTTGACCGAGCCCTGCATATTTGCGTTATTCTAAAAGGAATCCTGCTCCATCCTGGTTCGTTCTCGTCGCGTGCTTCTTCCTCCCGAGCACCCGAATCTACCATTTCTTGGGCTTATTCCATGAAAGACTTATCTCGAGGTGCGCAATCTTTCTTTCCTGGGTTTCTTGCCAATTGCACTTTAAGGACCGTGGTCATAAAAATCATCCATGCTTCCACTGCGGCTGTATCCATCACTTCTCGCAGTTTCTCATTAATCCTATTTAATTTTGCGATATGACTTGTCCCATATTGCCCGTTCCGCAGCAACCTGGGATTCAATACCGAACATGATACTCTCACCGCTTTTGAGGAAATGGTTCAGCTCCCCCACATCACCATTGAATTTTTCCAGATCCGAGATCTCTCTTCTTACATCCTGAGCGTTAGTCCTTTTCAACTTCATCCATTCGAGCGCGTTGGTCTCCTCTGCGATCCTGTTCACCACCCTCGCTGATAGGTCCGCACGTGCCATTGCGAGTGTTGTCGGCAAAGGCGGGAACTCAGGGTCCACCGGTTCGGCCTGGGTCGGTGGTTGGGGTGGTGGCGCAAGCGTTAATATAGCTTGCCTAAGAATGTCTCTCTGTCTCGGATCTGTCATTTTTATTTATGGCAACAAGAGAGAGAAGAAATTGAAAAAAATGATAAAACAATTTTTTTTTTTTTTTTTGTTTACACAAAAAAAATTATCTTTAAGGTTCCCGGGTTTCTGCATCACTTATATACTTCCAGGAACAAACCATAAAAAAAAGGAAAAGAAGGATGAAATTACTCGCACGATTACTGGGTTAACACTGACTGTATTGCCATCTTGAACCTCTATAAATAATATTTACATATGAACAGCTGTTACAATAACCTGTTTGATCTTAGCGACTATGCGATCATCAGTCTTGTCTTAACTTATATATACCTATTTATAAATATTGTTTTTGTTTTTGGACGATGGGTAAAATGCTATATGTGACTATCTGAAGCTTTGCAAGTACCTAAGTAAACATGTTGGGGGACCTAGGCCAGGTAGAGTAAAATGTCCCTTATGTTTTATTCACTCCCAGAGATAAGGTCAGCTGTTCGGATGACGCAGTCAACTCAAAATGAATGAACTGGATGGAGCGATGGTCTAGAATCAGCAAGTTCCATAAATCGTCACCCTATCTTTGTTAATAGTTTATAATTTTTCTTAAATATTTGTAATTGAAGGAAAAACTATGCCAGATAGGTTCCACTTTGTGTTTTAAACCAAGACAATTATCTGCAACGAGTTTCTTATCGTTTATAAGAAAAAAGGGGAACAAATTATCAGTTTATAAAATGCGTGAATACAATATAAATAATAATAGGGAAGAACAAGATATATTATTTAGGAAAAAGACGGCAGACGTAAATGTAAATAATATGAAATAAATGTATAAACAAGATAGAAGTGTTTTTTGTTTTTTCTTGAATCTTTCTAGTTCATTTTACCCTCCAGTTTCTCCCCCTTTTTCCATAGTTCAATTCCTCTCTTAGTTCAGTAAATTTCTAGTTCTTTTGAAAAATGAAATATGTAGTCCATTTGAACTAGTTCATTAAAGTAGTTCATAGAATGAACAATTCAGTAAAAGTAACTACTTTGTCCACCTCTAGTTTGCTGTTTATTTATTTAAATAAATACTTGTTTTAACTAAGGACACAATACTAATTTCGTCAGATGATCACATTGTTCTGCTAGATATAATTATGACTTTTAATTTAATTCTTCCCATATTTTATTTGATTTTATGTATATCATTTTATAATAATTCATATTAAGATAATTAATAAAATTAATCATAGACTTTGATAACTCTACTACTACGCCCTCACAAAAATAAATAAAAAACATTCATTACTATTAAGAAGTATTTTCTATTGGAAATTTTATACCTCCATCTATAGTGGTACAAGTATTTTTGTTTACATATAAATATTTTTTATAGAACAGAACAACCGACAATAATTTAATATGACAACAAGGAGTAAATTAAAATAAATTATATAATAAATATAATAATCACCATCAAAATACCAATTAATAAAAGTAAATTATAGTTGAGGAATTGAAATAAATCATTGGGGATATAGTTTATCACTACTTCTGACGATCCTATGATGAAAATCGAATATTTTGTATAACCACAATGTAGATGAAAGAAAAGCGAGTAGCCATCGCTATTACTCAAGTGAAAATGCGGTGGGTTTTCTCGAGGCGAAGTGGAAAATCTTATAAATATCTGAGGAGAGAAGATCTAACCTGGATTAATGCAGGCCACAAGCTCGAGCCTGAAATGAGGAACGCCTGCAAGAGCTGTCAGTGGTTAGTAAGTTCTTATCAAGTCCCTTCACGAGATACCCAGTGTTCTACTAAACTCGGAATTTATTATATATTATTCAGCACAAGTTGGTTATCTTCTTAGTTAGTACTCGTGGAATAACAGTTCCAGGATGGCATAATGATATAACATTATCTAGAAATTATAATCAATATAATCTAATTAAGTCGTTCTAATTTAAGTCCTTTTGGACATACTTCATCGCAATTACATAGGAGCTAAAATACTGAATTTTAAAAATTGTATTCATAGAAATTTACAACTGTATTATAACAATACATCAAGTAAATAAATAAGTATGAATGATGCGTAGAGGCATGGATAAAGACAGGCAAAGAAACTGCCCAGTGTTTGTCCTTAAATAACTATTTCAACTTAGAAGGTCATGAGGCTATTTTCTTATACTCTTTGACTTTGTTGTGTTGTAGAATGTGCAGGCCTAAACCCGAATTTTGGCTTAGGAATTAAATTATTTACTTCTAATGATGGGTAGAATCGCTTTAACAATTATTTTTCAAATATTTTGGAATGTAGCGGAAAAGACAAGTAGGCCTGTAGGGCGTAACTTGGTCCAATGAATTGTTTGGCTTTGGGATCATTTTTACAACGCAAAATTTCCATACTAAAGGAAAATAAGTAAGTCGAAGAATAGAATTGTAGATAGCTGTCAGAAAAATTAAGCCTTTTCTAGGAAGAAGTCGTGCAATTTTAGGTGTGATAAGATCATAGCCAGGTGATTTTCTGAATTTTTGTATACAAATTCAACATCTATTGGTGAGGGTGGTAAAGACAGAGGAAGTGGTGAAGTCAGAATTGATGGACGTGAGAGCTGTGCTGTCGGCCAATTAGGTCGTCATTTGGTGGGAATATGAGTGTAAGATCAGAGGCAAATACGTCTTTATCACTTCTGGCCCATGAGTTGTCAGATTTACGGAGGGGCGTCTTTGTATTATGGTAATGCAGGACCTTTTCGGTTTGTGGCTAGAGTACTATTACTTGTCTGTAAGTTAGTCAGATGTGTGTTGTAGAAGTAGTTTTTGTATTCCTGTACTCGTTTCCTTAATCTATTAGAGAGTTGGTATTGTAGTTTTTTGGCGCTAGGATATCGAGATCTTTTCCATTGGTTCAGTGCACGTTGTTTTTCAATAATAAGGAACATTCTGTCGGGTGATAAATATAGTTTATGATTGAATGTCTCATACCTCGGAGATAATTGTCAAGCGGCAGTTTGTACAGTCTTTGTAAACGTCTCTAGCGTTGTCAATGTCATCTGCAGTCTTCAAGACTGTATTGTGATTAACTTTATCACAATCAATACGATGAAATTTGCTAACCATTATGGCTCCAGGAGTTAATGATTGTCTCGAGAGAGATAGAACAATTGGGGAACGGTCAGATGAAATGTGACCACGTGACGTTATCAACAGAAATGTGGTGATTTAGAGTGCTTCGTTTAGAAATGATAAAGAAGTCAAATAGTTCTGGTTATCACCTTGTGCCTGTTGGCCAGTACGTCGGCTCAGATGATAGAAGGCAGTTGTAATGAAGGTCTAAACTCGTAGTAAAAAGATCATTTCTCTAGAAGTTTGCGTCCTGTTGCCAACTCGGAGATGTTTGGCGTTGAAATCTCTCCCGCATAATAATTTAGGTCCTATGATGGAGAATATATTCGTAAACATCCCCTAGGAAACTCGTTGCCAAGGGGGACAATATGCGCTTGTTCTTGCCACAGAAATACTACAGTGATTAATTTCGACTGAAATTGCTGTTAATTGAATTTCGGGTAAGGCCTTCATTTGTAAAGGATAGTGATATAATGTACGTTTCAAAATTACTGCACAGACACTACGGAATGGTCCGTACGGAATACGTCATATCCCTGTTAGTAAAATTTTAAGTTATGAGAAAAATTGGTCTCGGTAAGCAGTGCTAATGTCTATACTATGTTCATGTAGGTATATGCCAAGTTTGTTTTTTTCGATGTACGGCACCATTTAAATTCAAAATAAGGAGTTTTAGAGATTGGTTTGAAGTTGACTTACTGACTGGCATTAGAAATGAATTTAGTAACAAGTGTGGTAAGTAATATGACCAGGGGATTGTAATAATATGAACTTGATTCAAATCTTAAATTGATAAATTCCGTTTTTCAATCTAAATTCAATTTTGTGTAACGCCTTACATAAAATCAGGAACAATGTCTTTGTGAATTGCCAATTATTAAAAAATATTTATAATTTAACTGATCGAGCACGCAAAAAGAAAACAAAAAGTAATTCTTCGATTTGTCGTTTAGCAATGACGATATAATATTACATCACTAAAAACTTTCATGGTATCAGTTCTGTAGATTGTCACTTCGATTTAAGTCACAACACGTTCTAACTTTTCATTCGTTTCCTGTTTATTATTCTCTAAAATAAAAGTTTTGTGAGTTTCAGTGTGAAAATAAAGAGCGTAATTACAAACATTACAAAGTATAGATGATGACTATAGACGTATAGAACTTAACAGTATATGTAAGTCGGTTATACACTTATGTCATATACGGTCATTTGCAATGTTTTTTTTATTTTCGAGAATATTGAAAAAGAAACGAATGAAAAGTTAAAATGTTTAGGTTTTATCAATTTAACTCGAAGCGACCATATTTTTATGTAGTAGAGAAATTTTTATTTTTTACATGAGAAAAAACTTGCAATGGTATATTTTATATTATTATATGTAATAAACGAGGGAGTTGATGGTTACATTGCCCTCACGAACCTTCTGCTTTAATACGATTATCATGACTTTAAAAGCCATAATCCTTTTAAAGCGGCTTTTTAGGAGGGTATAATTTGATGAGCTGGGAATTCCATCAATAAATTAAGTGGTTTTTGAAGTTAACGTTTCATATAAAATTTATTAAATCAATAAATATTTTATAGATAAAAATAATAGCAAGTGCATGGAGAATGTCAAGGGAGAACTTTAGTTCCACAATTTCAACCTAATCAAATTTTTCCTTTATAATTTCTATAATAAATAGGCCAATGCAATTATTGTCGGTTTAATGTTTTTAACATAGTCAGTTGCTGGTCTCATGCCAGGATAATGAAGGAGGGTTGGTTTTGTGGGCTAACTACCCTTCATCCGTGAAAAGCATAAAGATCAGATAGGTTATTTGTACCCGGCAAGGAAACATGGACTTAATATAGCTTCTTGGAATGTAAGAGGATTTAACCGAATTTAATGGAGCAAACATTTGGAGAAGGAACTTGATAAATATCAGACTGATATCGCAGGTCTACAGGAGATACGTTGAAGGATTGTAGAATTACCTACTTATCAACATTGGACACCATCCAAACCTAAAAGGAATTGGATTCGTGATTAGTAAATCAATGAGGCATACGATAAAATATTTGTACTGTACGACTCAGAGGAATATTTTTCATAATAACGATGTCAACTGTACATCCCACTACAGAACATATTGAAGAAGAAGAAGAGGGTATTTTCTGTGGAACATAGGAATGATAATATGATATATTCCCGAAGAATGATGCGAAAGTAGTCATAAGTGACCTGAACCGCGAACGAACGATTTTGGAACGAAAAAGAGATTTGATGTCGGCAAAACTAAATTCCCATATAAAGAGGCTTGGGTCTCACCAGGTGACCTGGCCAGGGATCATGTAGACCAAATCCTCATTGAACCAAGACATGCATCGAATATCAGAAATGTAAGGGCATTTAGAGGGGCGGACTGAGATACAGTCAAATTTTACTACCATCAAAATCTAGAAATAAGAAGGTGCTCTAAAGATAGAACACACAACTACAACTCAGAAAAGCTGTCCATATGTGAAGTAGTGAAAGCCGAAAACAAAGTAATAGAAGCTCTCTTGGGAAACTGTAAATATGTTTGTCCGGGTTGTAGCAGGACCATATGGGCAGTATAATATATTACTTGATTTTAATATATTTCACAAATAAAGAATACACACATGTAAACATTTGTTCTAGAAATTTTTACAGAGAAATTAGTTCTAAAAGTGTTAAAAATTCGGTTAAACCTTTACATGATTCTAACAATGAATGCATGATGATTTTATTATTTTACCATTCGTGGATTCAGATTAATTCGTCACTACTATAAATTATATGGCTAGATTTTTAAAAATAAAACCGTCTAAATGTGACAAAATCCTATTAAATGGACGATATAATTATCTGTATTTTAAAATCATAAAACTCAAAATTTTATTTAAGAACTGTAAAAAATATTATTATTATTATTATTTAATTTTCATTTGCACCAGCGCAATTGCGCATCCAGCAAATTTGATCGAAGTGTCTTTCTCTTCGCTTTTCTCATGGAGTTATTTTGGAAAAAAAAATATCAATTGTTGAGTAGGTCTCTTGGCCAATGTCTTTAGAATCCATCTCCGGCTGCTAACAGATAAAATGGAAGTCTTGTCAACAGCGGGGTTTGAACCCACAGCATTTGGCATTGCAACTCAGCGCTCTACTACTGAGTGATAAAAGAGATGGCACTAATTATTGTCTTTAAACTAAGCTTAATCAACGATACCAATTTAATTGATTCGATTCGATTATAAGCCAGCTTGAAAAGATGATGAATGACCTCTGAAGAAAAAGGAACGGAAATACTGGAGACCCCAATTTTCGGAACAGAGATAAATCCTTGAAAAGAATAATACCTGAATTATTCATAAAGGATTTGACATTTATACTCCCATTTCTCAAAGAGACCTCATTAACTTTGTTCTTAATGTAGCTCATTACGCGAACCTTCCCCATCTCTCCTATTTTCTTTTAGTCAAAAAAGTATTAAAAGTAAAAGGCTTTTTACAAATAATTTATGGCGTATTTTAGCATAAAAATACACCCACTCTTATTTGGAGATCTTTATATTTCACTATAAGAGAAAATAAATATAATAAATTTGGTTTCTACCTTGACTTCCAACCTTCAATCTATATTAGATGCCCACGCACCTTTAAAAACCAAAACCTTACGCCGTCCAACTGCACCTTCGCTAACTGCCGAATTCAAAGATATGATGAAGAAAAGAGAAGCAGCATGGAGAAAATTTTGTCGCACACGTCTATCAGCTGACTATGACGTTTCAAATCCCTTCGGAATGAACCCAATCTGCAGTACGTAATGCAAAATCCCATCACATTCATTACATCCTCTCCAATGCAACCGATTCCAAATCCATATGGAAAATACTCCGGCAATTATCACCAACAGAATCCGGTAAACTTCCAGTCACGCCAGATGATCTCAATAACCAATTCTTTTCCTACATCCTCATCCAATTCCGACATTGATCATATAAACTTTAATCCTGACAACTTCTTTTTCTTCCATGTATCATATGACGAACTATTAAACGCAATTCTGAAATCCCGCACCAATGATTGCGGTCCCGACCACATTCCTGTAAAGCTAGTAAAATCCTGCCTCCCAGTCTTGATGCCCATATTATATCATATCTACAATTTCTCATTACAAAACTCCGTATTTCCCACTGCTTGGAAAACCGCCTTAGTGCGTCCATTAAATAAAATTGAAAATCCCTCCTCTTCAAATGATATCCACCCTATCTCCCTCCTCTCTGAACTCTCAAAAACATTAGAACGCCTAGTTAAAAACCAAATTTCAAATTTTCTAGAAGAACGTTCCTTCATCTCCAATCCGGCTTTCCTCAACCCAATCCGCTCTCCTCAAATAACCCATGATCTCCATACAGCCATTGAACACCAAAAATTAACAATTCTTATCCTTCTAGATTTTTCCAATGCATTCGATACAGTAGATCACAATATCCTCCTCGCCAAGCTTCGTAACTTACCTCTATCCATCAGTTTACGGTCACCTGTGGTCTAGTGGTTAGTATAATAAACTAATCCAAGATCACGGGTTCGTAGCCCGGCAGGTGGCCATACGATTTTTTTTAGGGAGGAAAAAATCCTTAGTTCCGCCGTCCTTCGGAAAGGACGTTAAACGGAGATCCCGAGCCTGTACGATGTCAGGTACTCGTTAAAAATCCCTATCCTAATTAAACCTGGATAGGCAAAATTTAGGGCTCCCACTGTAGCATCGTCCGATTAGCCATAGCAGCATAAAGTGACGTTGAAAGAACAAACAACAATCTATCCATCAGTACTCAGAAGTGGTTCAAGTCGTTCCTTTCAAATCGCTCCCAATATGTTCTGGTCCCGGGTCAACCTCCTTCCGTAACCGTTCCTCTGTCCGGTGGTGTCCCGCAGGGTTCATCACTATCCCCCACCCTATTTGCCATTTACATAAACGACCTTCCACCTCTCATCCAACACTCCCAGTACCATGTCTACGCTGATGATCTTCAAATATACTTGTCATTTTCGCCTTCCGACCTATCACTAGCCACGGAATGACTCCAATACACGGTGACTTGAATCGAATAAATCAGTGGACCATAAATAATAAGTTCAAGTTGAATATGGAGAAAGGTGATTTGTCAAAGATCTCACTCAAAGGCTCAACTTTATAGAGACTGGCTGAGCTTCAGGAGGGTATCCAGATCCCACAGGGTCTATCCGTGTCTTCTAAAAGGGTAAGTAATTTATTTTATTTTTTTTTTGGGCCTTGGATATCTCAATTGGCAGAGCGATGTCACGGTGAGACAAAGGTTCCGGGTTCAAATCCCGGTCGAGGGCCTATCTTTTCTCTTTAAAAAATTAAAAATATTTATAACTCATAAAAAATGACCAATAATTATAAAAAATTGTAAGTAATTTATATATCACAGGCGGATTTGGACCCGCATTTTACCACTGAACTAACCCTTACCCTAATATAAGAAGTAACTTGCGCGAACTCGCTAATACGTTAATGTATATTGTGAATATTGTCAATTAAGGTGCCTGCTTTATAGAGGCTGGGTGAATCCCAGGGGGTCGTCAAATTTCAATCAATTCATCCCTGCCTGTTAACAGAATACATAAATTATCTGTCACTGCATGATCTTTGGCACGGTAACTCAGCGTTCTACCAACAAAGCTACTCCGCCCCAATATTTGTTTATATTAATTATTTTTACTTCTATTATTATATAATTGCAGTTATGACCTATACTATTGGGTTGTCATCTACTAAATTTTCTGATTATTAGGGTTCACGTCAATATTAATTTTTAATGGTTTGGCAGCAAAGCATTTTTCAAATAATAAACAGTTGATAACAATTAAAGCGTAATTTTTTTCCAAGAAGAAAAACAAATTTTGTTTTCATTTACAACGTGGCAATGGAAACACAAGATTTATGAGTTAATAATGGACCTTATGCCGCCCAAGCAACGAGTTTAATCAAGCATTGTGGAGTCCTGAGGAAAGAACCATTCCTCGCGGGTTTTCAAAATTTTCTTCAGGAGATTCGATCTTCGGAAATTTCTATGAAAAGCATCCGACTTTAATAACCGTTGGAAGAAGGACCTCACTAAACATCCGTAAAGTGGGTAATCAAAATAAGGGGGAAAATCTGGCGGTTGTGTGTGATCTAGGACCATTCATCTTTCTGCTAAACCGTTATCCAAGAAGCAGTACAGTCTCTACCGTGTATTTAATCCCACATCCTTCACGGGTTGTTATGGCGCGGGTTTTTTCAATGAAATATTTATTCTGTGATACCCTTAAGTGAGTGATATCAATTTAATAGGGCGATAGCCATTATAGTTAATCATGAATGCACTCACTCAATGCAATGAAATTAATATAATTGTTGAACGTTGGTTAGAATTTATCGTATTACGAACTGGGTTGTTTATAAACAAAATCGGATATAAATATAAAATAAATAATACAAGAGATCAATTCTATCGTCTTAAAGTTTGTGATTCAACTAAATACTTCGTGCAAACTTATATGAGACTATTTAAAAGAATGAAACCAAATATCATTTTTCTAGAGATATTTATTAAAGTATCCTATTAAAAATACAATTTGGATTGACTAATAATTGATAAAATGGTTAAAGAATGAGTTTAATGTAATATTTTAATTTGTCCTGCCCATGACAAATTAGATGTTTAATGGAAGTGATACGAGAAGGGATACAATGAACAGTAAATTCAGAGAAGAATATACATTGGGTTGGATACATGTTATCAATGACAATAGAGCGGAGTGGAGCAGTGGTCCGGACGAGCAGCCTCCCTCTGCCGTTTGTATAGAAGCGTCCCATTTGTCGGTTCCCGTCCAATCGACGAGGGTCTTCTTTAGGCTAAGGCAGCATCCGATTTAGACGAATCAGTGTCCCCGTATCTGGGCCTTTACAGATACTGATCGAATCAGGAATGGATCCCCGAATTATTTTGAAACTGAAGCTAAACAAAAACGTCAATTCTAACTAAAAAACTTTATTCTTCTGTCTTAAGTTCCTCATCTTTTGATAGTACCGTGACCAGGTTTGTGGGTTTTAGGCCCAAGGTCCAAATGGGGAAATAAAAAAAAATCCATTGAAAACGAAGTTTCATTAACCAATAATCATTCTTCTTCTCAATATCCCATTATAAACTTCTTAGTGAAAATGTAACAATACTACGCCTATAATTAAAGAACGCCTATTATATTATTACAGCCTGGACCGATTTCGATTTTTCTTGGGTATTCTTCTTTTTTGGCCGGAGACCAGTCCTAATTGGTGCGAATCATCTAAATCAGCCCAGGCGTTCTTGAGTTATAAGCGTGGTAACTAATGCCACTCTCTTATATATATATATATATATATATATATATATATTTAGCGTAACTTCATGCTACTGTTGCTAATCGGACGATAAATACAGTGGTAGTACTATTTTTCCTATCCAGTTTGAGGAGGATAGTGATCTTTCTTATATAGTACCTCAAACCGCACGGGTTTTCTAAACTGCCAATTTACGTCCCAACTGTTGTTTCAATCCTGAAAGCTTCTTTTTCTCCCACCTTTCATATGATGAAATACTTGCCACTATCATAAAATCCCGCACCAATGATTATGGTCCTGATGACATTCCAGTAAAACTAGTAAAATCCTGTCTTCCCACCCTTATACCCATACTCTATCACATCTATAACTTCTCCTTGCAAAATTCCACATTCCCTTCTTCTTGGGAAACGGCCCTGGTCCGACCATTTAAACAAACTTTCGAACCCTTCCTCACCTCAAGACTTTGTTGGTGTCCTTCAGGGCTCATCTCTGTCCTCTACTCTATTTTCAATTTATATAAATGACCTTCCCCACCATATCCATCATTCCAAATACCATATCTACGCCGATGATTTTCAAATATACCTGTCCTTTCCTCCATCCGACCGACCTATGGGAATTGGAAGTGACTAACAAGTTGAGGCTGAATGCGGAGAAGACAAAGGCGATTGTAATAGGTTCCAATCACCTCCTTAAAAAAGTTCCTCATTCCCCAATCCTGTTCTTAAATAATGTTCCCGTCAAATTTTTCCTAACAGTCAAAAACCTCGGAATCACTTTAGACCAATCCCTCTCCTGGAAAAGTCATATTACCAATATATCTCGCCGTACTTTTTCTGAAGAGACTAAACTACATCCGTCACCTAATTCCATTTGAAACTCGTAGACTCCTACTTACCTCATTAGTATTCCCCCACTTCGACCACTGCTGCGCCATATATGGGGTTGTCTCTGTGGAGCTCGAGGCCAAAATAAAACGTTTGATGAATTGCTTTGTACGCTTTGTCTTCGGGATCCCAAGGGACGCCCCTGTCTCCCGATTTTATGAAGAGTTGAGGTGGTTGTATCCTTCCTGTCGCAGTAAGTATTTCCTTGCATCCTTCCTCTATCAAGTTATCCAATCCCGCCGTCCATTATACATGTATGAGCTCCTCAAATTTAAATCCTCCATCCATTCCCGTGATACCCGTTCACACCGTTCCGATTTGTATATCAAGGCCCATCGAACCGCTGCTTTCGACCGATCGTTCCTGATTCGGTCCTGTTCCCTGTGGAATTCCATCCTTTCTTCCATTCGCTGTTCCAAGACCCTTCCTACCTTCAAATCCCGTTTATTTGATTACTTTCTATCCCTCCAGTTCCCCGAAGAGCATACATAAAATTATCGATAGAATATTTTTTATTTTTTTTATTCATTTTTATTTTTATTTTTGATGTGAAGTAATGTGAAATCTTCATTTTTTCATTATCATATGATACTATTTTTTTTTATTTATTATTATTTAATCAGCTTTATAGATTGATTTTTCCGCTTGTTTTTTTTTTCTTTGTACTCTAAGGCTCTAAAGCCCACAATAATGTACAGTTATGTTATTCTAAAGGGACTTGTCCCAGAATAAATAAAGAATTTATTAATATTAATATTTCTGGAGGACGGGGATAACAGGATTTTTTTCTCCCTTTAAAAAATCCTAAGGCCATCTACCGGGTTGCGAATACTCGAAATGGGAGGTTCTCATGCTAACAACTATAACAGAGATGACTCTCTTCTATTTATAGTTTTGGAATATTTACTTGTTTATTAGTATTTCACGCTATATTAGTTTCATGAACTCGTTTTTTTAATAAGAACTCCTCTCGTATATGGTCAATGATCATTCAAGAAAGAGATCCTGAAAAATGTATTCATGAAATTTCATAACTACTGACTTTCCTCTGTGAAATGAAAACTTGAATTCATTCAGCAGGTTCATAGAAGATAGAAGTGAATAGGTCTGATGTTATTAGTAGTCTCTGACCGCGAGGATTCAACTCGGTGGAATATTCATCTTAACGTCTTCATTTGGTATGCGAGACTTCCAACTGGCTGTCTGTTTCTCTTCCAATACCATTCAACCACCTTCAAGATCAATTTCACGTAAATGGCTTTGTTTAGCAGATACGCTATATTGTGATTAAAAAAATAATATTATGTATTTTATCATACGTAATTTCATCTTAAAATTTGGAAGAAAAAAAAATGAAAAAAAAGCAGTTACACTATGACCCAAGAAGACTAGATTTTAGCATGTCGTACAAAACGTACTGTTCATATGGCGACCGTTGTGTTGGGAAATTTGATCGAGATGATGCTACTCCTATTTGCGATATTCACTTTCAGGGAAATTAATTATCTGCGTAAGGTAAATTATCTGCCTTAACCGGATTCAATCTCGGGACATTCTACACAGCAACTGCTGTAATATAATTTGTCCTCCATTAAAAAAAAAAAAAAAATTGAATACTCTTAGACTTTTAATTAAATAAATAAAATTTACTTTATTAATGAAAAAAAAATAATATTCTTAATTCAAAGTTACCTTTTCAAGTTCATACCTGAGGGTTGTAATAATGAGAACATACCTGAAAGAGAAATGAACAAATTAGAATTGAGTGAAAAAAAGTCATTAATGTGACAGCAATGTAGTCTAATGAACAATAGTATAAACAAAAGGAAAAAATATGAACTTTCCGTATAATAAAATTATATAATTGAATCCTATCACTAAGCCAACCTGTTATCTCCTGAAGCTAAATAGATAACCTTAAAATTGACGTTACCTACCAATGCCTGAAATTACTCATCATTATTGACAGTGTGGTAACATTTTTAGTAATTAACTAATAATTAAGAGCTATGTACTAACTTGAATGATTTAGTTGGGTTTTGTCAGAGAAGACAATTTGGTTATCCGAGAAGGTAAATAAGCGGAGGAAGAATCATAATTCCTTTTAAAAGGAATGCAAACAAAAAACGAGCTGTTACCAATAATAACTTGAACGAAACCTACGAAAACAAGTAGACAAAGTAGACATTGTCTCAATTTCGGAAGTTGACCACGCAATAAACTGAAAAAAAAGTTAAGGAGTCCAAGAAGGGCTAAATTAATATAATGTGATTATTAAAACAACAGGCTAAGCAGAATCGCCAGTAATAGTTTCTGTTCAGTTTAATAAAACTAACATCCCCCACGCTCATGGAAAGTGGAAAGAAGAAAAAAGGAATAAACGCTGTGTGTTTGGATGGAGAGGAACATGTGAAAGGACTATGCAATTAGAACACTGAATGAACTTCTCCTGAGTGAATGAACCTCACCATACTACATAACTCATTTACAGATAAAATTTAATTTAATTAAATCACCTCGAATTATTGACTACCCGTCTCATTTTCACTAAAACTGAGTATATTCAAAATTCTGGGAATGCATTTCGACACTAAACCTGTTTCGAATAAATTAAATAATTTCACTCAGCCACGTCTCAGCATAAAATGTAATTCTCTATACTAAACGGAAAACTGAATATGACTTTCTCGGAAAATCAGGATTTCCACCTCACACACGTTTAGTTCTTCGTAAGATAAAAAATTCTTGTTTATATTATATAATAATCTTAATGTATTAAAAAATAAATCATCTCTTCTGTATTTTATTTTTAGTTGGCGATTCAAAGGTAAGCTGTGTAAAATCGCCTTTAAGTATTGATAGAGAGATAGAAAAATTTATATGATTTTAAATAATATAAAATGTATATTAATTCGAAGAACAATGCACACGGTGGTCGCCCTTTTTAAATAACACATTAGGGGTGATCTGAGGTATAGATGTTATCATAACAAACTACAAAGCCCAAGATCACTGGGAAAGGGAGTAAATAATCCATGGTTATTCCATCCTTCGGAAGGGAAGTGAAACGGGGGTCCCAAGCCTTTACGAAACTTGGATAAGCAAAATTTATAGCTCCCACTGTAGTATGGTCCGATTAGCCATAGCTGCATAATGTGGCTTTAAAGGAATAAACAACAACAATGAACACGGTACATGCAATTGATAGTTAACCTATATTCAATTTCCTTTATGATTTTAGAAACAAGAAGTATACAAGTTTTTTCATTGCCCAAAATAATGTCTTGACATTATAAACCTTTATAGTTCTTTTTAATTCCTTACAGAGTTTATGAAATTTATTTTATCTTTCTTTTTAATTCTACGGACAAAATTTAAGACCTTATATTCGCTATAATGTATTTACTGCATTTTCATCCGATAGTTATGTGTATTTTATAAACGTATTTGATATTTTTCAATGTTGAAAAGCTTCCAATTTGTCATTAAGCACGAGAATACCGGGTAATAAAATGATGCTGTTAAATATTAGTATGAATAATAATAGATTTTAATTAACCAACAACGATTTTAAATAACTGAGGGTAACACAATTGTGTATGTAGTTGAAATTGTATGTGAATATAATTAATAATTTATAATTAATAAATTTTGAAGGTTAACAATAGTATTAAAACATTTATTTATAAAATTAAACAAATGCCATTTATATTGTATATGCGATCTTATTTTGAAAACCTCCACTAATTGATTCACGTGAAGGGTTTATGGAGATACACCCCATTGAAGGCACCCCTAGCGTGGTTCATAACACTGTACTAGATCCATGCTCCAGAGATGTTTCAGTCTCCTTATCGGTTTCTGTGGCAATGTGTTTGTCAGTAATGATTGTGCCAGTATGTTTTGGTGGCCAGAAAGTGAGTCATGACATTTGTTTTCTTGATTGTGTCAGTCACGAGTGGCAATTGAAGGATGAGAAAAAAAAATTATCGAAGATCGGTTGCAATTATCTATTTGATAAGAAATATCTTGTCTGACCACATTCTTGAATTGCTTCGTGAACAAAGTTTTCTGTCTTCATCACACCTTCTCTGTATATCGACAGGATGCCAGTCAGTTGTAGATGTAGCTGAGTTCGACCTGATTGTTTTCATTAAAACTTTCCTAGCAAGTCTTGAACGTAAGTGGGAAAGGGTGGTTTGTTCGTCCCTTTGTACATTGCAAAGGGATATCGAGTTTCTGTTCCTTATATAGAATAGTTGGGAAACGTTATTCTTGCCTACATAACATTCTAACTATTCTAATTTTAACAACACATCTTTGGGATACATGCAAAGTATTATATGTGAAAACTTTTTTCGCACTCATATTTTTTATTTCACATTTTTTCGTATTCGATCTATAACAAGTGTTATTAAGACTTGATGGATTCATAATTGATATAAGACAAAGTATTATACGTTTAACAATACACACTGAATGAATCTTGAAACTGCTTTCACTCCCTGAAAAGTGGTTTTTCACATTCAATAATTTGCATTTGTTTATACGACGGTATATGCCATTCCCTAGTGTTGCAATCCACTACTGGTCCTCCAGATTGTGGGTTGAGTGGAGGTGCCAGCTACCCCACCCTCATAAAAAAAAACTACACTTCCCTGTGAATCATCAGGGAATTAGCCTAGTATCTGGACAGTTGGGTCAAGATCTAGGAGGACCTTGGCACAGGACAGAGAAGAGTGGAGGCGATGCCTTGATGCGGCTAAGACCCGTACTGGGTTGTAGAGCCAGTGTTGATTGATTGTTGTTGATTACTATATACGATATATTCCATTCACTTCATAAAGAAAAAAATGTTCCTATACACTAATTGAAACTGCCGTTTATGAGCTGTAATTAAAAAATATATAACATTTATGCCTATATATTAATAAAAAAAATACCTTTTTTAATTCAATGATTAGTTAAAGCAATTGTTAATTATCAGGTTGTCGCTTCTAGTTGAGTCGCAATTGGTTTTAACGATTCGTTTTTATTTTGATTTTTTTCCAAAAATAAAATTTATCCTGAGCTTCAGTATGGAAAAGAGAATATAGTTATGGAAAATGTGTAGACAGCGGTAATGATTTAGTCTAAAAATGAACGTTTCAACAAACGTATATCATCTGTACTTCGAAATATTAGTTGAAACATTCATTTCTAGATAAAATTATTACCTAAGTATACATATTTTCGATAATTACATTCTCTTTTCCACACTAAATCTCACGAAAACTTGAATTTTCGGAAATTATAGAAATTAAACGAAAGATAGTTAAAACTCTCTGCAACTCAATTCGAAGCGGCATTCTACGGAACAGATATTTTTTAAACTGAACATAGAATTTTTCAAATCGACAATTACATAGTTTCTATCATTTTTCTTAAACGTGAAAGAAGTGTTGTTTTTGCTCGTCACAGATGGATATTCCTTATGGTGAATACCTAAAGCACGATCTTCTACTTTTTCAAGGAACGGAAAAGATAACAAAAGCATTGGATTTATCAATTCCATTCGTTCGGATCAGGGCTGCATTATCTGCTTCTTTATGCCTCAATGGATCCTGTGAATATATCATTCTTTCCGAATAATGAGCCGAAGGCTTTAATATGAGATGGAGTCGTTATGGGCCTGTATTCGAAGCACTTACTATCGAAAACTATAACCGTTGATACCTATCGATAAACTATCAACGCAGAAGGATAGACTTGTTAAACCCAGAATAATTTTATAGGCACATCAGGAGAGAACTTCAGATGGGCCTCTTGCCTCCAACCCTCCGACTGAAATAAAATGAGATTTTAAATGGACGGGGGTTGGGAAAGAGCAGCTGTGGAAATAAAATAATTTAAAAGGATTCTGGGTGGTACATTTAAAAACGGGAAGTAAAATAGAGTATCATTTGACTCATATTTATAAACTTATTGAGTAATAGCCATCCGATCTTCAGATGGATTTGAATTGTTTCAGGATTCTAATAAAATTTTTAATTAATCAGTAAAACCTTACATGTAAGATATAGTCAGGTCTTAGTCATTTACTTTAACAGCGGATTTAGTATAACATGTATGCATTCGAAGGCTGATATCGAAACCCGGAAATATGAAAAAGTTAGACCAAACTGACCAGCTCTTTCGAACTTGAGCGTCAAAGAAAAATATTATATTTCTGTAGTTTCATGAATGTTAAATGCTATATAATATAATGTTATAAAAATATTACAAAATTAAATAGCTTTTTTTTTCAAATGAGTTTCTACTAATAGTGGGTTTCCATCCTAATAGTGGGTTTCCTAATTTGGTGATAAGATGGCTTCCTTCCATAATGTCCTATCTAAGGTCCATTCTTCCCTTAGACCATGATCCATCATGTATTCTTGATAAATAAATTTAAATACTGAATAAATGAAATTTAATAATAAATGAAAATATTATATAAACCTAATTCTAGACCAACTATAAAAATATTATATTAACCTAATTTCAATTCAAATTCAATTCAAGCAATTTTTTTTCCTTGCCAACTTATTTTATTTAATCAGCACACAATCTACATATATATGTTGTATCACTCCTGTATCTCTCTCATCTTATCATGGCATCTTAAAGATGATTGGACAAAATGTAAGGCATTAAAATCAATATTTATTTTTCAGTTATTATGAATTTTACCATTCGATATGTGGGCCACTTACTTTAATAGAATTGAGGGCTTCATATTGATTTAAATTGCTTATAATATCTAGAAGTACTGTAAGTCACAATCAAGACAAATTACTTAATTCCAACCAGCATGTAGCCCATATTAGAAACGATTAAATTCCTAATAACTGAAAAATAATATAAATAATAAATAATTTTAATTACATAAATAATTCGATTACTTTACTATGACATAAAATTCGCAATATAAGCTGCGATGACGATTTATATATCATCTCAGAACATTGGGGTTCTAAAAGATTCTCTATTCCCACGAAATTTAATTAAATGAACTAATATTCCAAATTGTACAAAAAAAAAGTAATCTGTAATACTTCGTGATACGTTGTACTGAATAATAAATTTTAATAATTGCAAATTTGGGTATGAAAATAATGTTTATACCTTACCTCAATTAAAATGAAAATCTCGAATATTAACGATTCATCTAATATATATTATAGGTTATATAAATTTATAGATTAAAATGTCAGTGATTATTTTCAATTGTAAAAATAAATCAATTTATATGATAAAAATAGTTATTAGAACATAAGAAGAAAGAAGTAACACTACAAAAAATGAAACAACTCTCATTTCATAAAGTTTGGTTATTTCAACAGTGATGATGTTTTTTTTCTATTTGTACAAGTAAATTTTCTGTCTCCTAAATTCTTGAGAGGTTTTATCTTCAAGTTAAATAAAGAACGTAGCAATTATTTTCAAAGGCCTTGAACGGTATTTCGTGAACGTCAAGGTCATATTTTGCAACAGTAAACACACGACTTTTACTTTTTCTGTCTTACCGCCCAAAAAGAGCAGCTCTCCAACTGTACTTTCACGAGTAGATATCATATGTTTGTACTTTATGTCTTACCGTTTATCTTTTTTTTAGAACTACTATGTCATTCAGGGGCTGGTTCAAGCTCTGCTTAGATTTTTCGTACCACGACCATGCCTCCTAGCATTTTTAATTTTTTTTATACTAGAATCAACTACAGAAAAGAAATATCGATTTTCATGTTCAATGTCAAACCTGATTCAGAATTGCTTTGTTATAACTAGCAATAACTTCTTATCTTTTCTGAAAACTATTCTGGAGCTACCCTTTGATCTTGGAAAAATAGATTAACCACAAATCATCTATCACGTCCTAGAATACCCAGCTATACAGAAACTCCTCACAGGAATATTTCAGCTGATTCCACCTCATGTCACACCAATCACTTCCCTCCTTATGAACTCAGCGGCCAATTTTAACGCATCCGCAAATTCCAGGATTCCCTCTCAGTTAACGGACCAATGAACCTCGGATTCAAATGAGATTTTTTTTCCACCATCAGCCCCTCCTAATCCATATTTCTAGAAACCTGTGCTACATGTGCAAATAACGCTTGATTTTACTTCACTTATTTTTCTCCGAATAGAACATAAATCTTTGTCGTTGTCCCATAGATTTAAAAACTGTTTATCCTTTAAAATAAATAAAACAGTTTTATCCTCTAAAACCACCCATGAATAAATATTAAACCCCTTTTTAATTGCAATAGAAAATTCACTTGTCTAGGGCCCAATGCTTACTCTAATCTAACTAATTTCTTTCAAATACAGTTGTAGGCATGATGCATCTGTCCTGGTCTTTTACTATAATTTATAATTTTGTAAATTATAAGAAATCAAATAACTATTTCGGACTAGATTACAAAGTTTGCATTACCTTTAAGTGATCATTGGAAGCTTTACTTCATTATAGTAAAACAACAAATGCAATGCAGTACAGATTCAAGTTATTAATCGAGGTCTGTTTTCAATTTGTGTTTATATGAATAGTTCTGTTTTTTTTTTAGTTATAGAGGGTGATTATGTCAACTAATATTAATTGAATTTAAATAAATGTTGTTCTATTTATAGTTGTTCAATCGTGATATCAACTCAAATTAATTAAACAACCACTAACTGACTGGTATATATTGAAAGCATTTGAGCGATAAATTAAAAAAAAATAAACAAACTGGAAGGTTTCCATTAACCCCGCCATTTAATAAAAATTCTCCTACCTTTATTGAAGTGAGACGACCTAGTAAAACATACTCACAGTCATTATTTTCAACGCTTTATGGCAATGTGATATTTTTATTTAGTTTATAATAATTATCAGTACACTGATCATCAATATATTTTAAAATTATCTACTGAATCTGTTTTTTCTTATAATTATGCATCCCTGTATATTTTTATACTGACTATAATATTGGTTTATGTTGTTCTTCTTTACATGATCTTCATAGAAAATGAGTTCATTCGAATTTCCAAGAGATTTTCAAAATTCTGTTTTGGAGTCACCTTTACCCTACTAAGAGCGTTCTACAAAGACCAAAACAAATATTAATCGGAAAGGGCAAATTCCGGCCCTTTTGATACAGTGGAAGTATCAAAACACCCCATGCTCTCTCAATTTTTTTTCGAGTCACTAAAGATATGTGGTGTCTAGCGTTGCCATTATGGAAGACAACACCTTTCCTATTGATTTATCGAGGGCTTTGTTTTGAATAGCCTACTTCAGCCTCATTCTTTGTTGATCATAGAGATTCAAATCAATGATTTTGCCAGGTTCGAGCAGCTCATGATGAACGATTCCATTTGAATTCCATCAACCACTCAGCATTAAGTTGATTGGCAACGATACACGCTTTGCAACCATATGTGAAGCATCTGTGAGCTTCATTCAAGATCGTTTTCACACGATTATCTATCCACTTTTCAACGTCATTAATCATTCGTTTGATTCACAAATGGAAACTAAATTAATTGTATTTTTATTCTTAATCCAGGTGGAACCCAAGTATCGAGCTTGGTGAGACATCTTCATGGCATGGTGAGGGTCATCTTCAACATCTATTTTCTGGAACAAAACAAGCGTACTAATTTTGAAACTTGCGTATTCTTAACCACTTATCACCATAAACAGCATGCGATATTTGATGGGCACTTTTCCCTTTCGGAATTAAAAAAGAAAGATATGACCTTCTAGAGTTTCCAATTTCACTGAGCGATACATTTTGACTGAGTAAACTAATGAAGTTGCCATTATATCTAGATTGTTCTATGGGCCATTAGCTTCAAATATAGTATAGTTTCATCGAATAAGTCTTACTAGAGATATGTGACTTTAAATCCATCTATTGGGAAGAAATGAAATTCAACTTTCCCTATCCTATTTATGTATAATATTTTATTTTAGTTTTATATTATGCATATAAAATTACAAAGTATGTTAAACTTATAATTAAATTGTTATTTTATTATGCTTTAGTAATTAAATACTTAATGCTGGGCACAACAGACATTTATTATAGTTCTTGATAGTCAATCTCTTTCTAAAAAGTCAACTTTTTATCGCATGTCTTCTATACTTTCTTTGAATATTAAGCAATTATATATTTGTTTAACCATCAATAATTAAAATAGCACAATAGCTCAATAATTAAAACGTTTTAAATGCATACATTTTCCATAACTACACATAATTTTAGGCTACTAAAAAAACTACTCGTTTCACACAGTATATAATACGTGGAATATTATAACAACTGGTTAGTTTTTGATCAATTTAGGAAAACTTTTCTCTAGAATTACGATAATCACTCAGTTTCATGTATTAATAAGACAATATTTCACTGTGTAAAGAGAATTTATTTCCGCAGTGCTAATTATACATTCATAAAATATTAACATCTTAAAAAGTTGGAAAATTCACTCTAACTCACTTTCAAAGAAGTATACATACGCAATTAAGTCGATACGGAGCCTGAGGGAGCTTTCAATTAAATGTTTTCAGTAAACTTTCTCCCTTCCTCTGACCATTGGAAAATTCAATAGAAAGATCAGTCGTACCAACTCTCGTCAAACTTTTCCCATTACCCTTTTTCTGAAATTGCTGTAGATCCGCATCACCAATCAAAAATGGGAAATTAATTTCGAAATTTGCATACTATAAATAATGAATACCAGGCTAGGAAGCATTTTTACCCATATCTAGTATATCACCAAATTTATTTGCTAAAAAATAATTAAAATAAAACAGAGAAATCCTTAAAATTAAAACAAATGCTTAGTAGTAAGTAGAAATAAAATTAATTGCATTACTTAAATTTATCATAAAGTAAAAGAACATAATGCTGAGTGTTTAATGTTTTATATATGGTGAGCCACAGTGGTTAGAAAATTCTGATCTAGAGTTTCTGAGGTTCACATCGTTTGGAATCAGTGATCTATTGGTACACACAAACGATAGATATCATGAAAAGATATATTATATAAAATATAATGCAATCTTCTATCTTCAGTCCATATTTTCTCTTGTGTCTTTTCATTCTGAAGACCTGGCATAATATTCACTTCACTTCATTATAACACGTGAGACTCTGTGAGTTTTAACTTTTCTATATCTTTCAAATCATCTACAGTCCAAGAATTAATGCCATTCTTAAAGAAATAATCGAATATTTGATTGAGCAATCTATGCTTGTTCATTCTGTATAGATGTCCGAGGAATGGAAGCCTCCTATCCAATATTGTATCCAAAATCATTTCTACTTTCTGCTATATTTCTTATTACTTCGCAGTTTCCGCATGTTATCAATCTGAACTCCACCCATGATTTTTTTTATAATTATTCTTCTTAGGACCTAAAGTTTTTTGACACTATAGTTCATCAGCTTAGCGTTCATCACTTCTTCTAAGTTGTATTAAGATATCGCTGTATTACGTAGAAGGGATTCCACTAAATTTGGATTTGTGGTACCCAGGTTTCCCTTTTTTTACATACATTATTAACAATATTTTTACAGTGCGATGCTTTACACTGCCTTATGAATCCTCCTATGAGCTGGGTAGTTACTCATAATGCTTCTATATTTGTTCTCCATCATTTTTTGAGCATTGTAATCTTGCAATTTTCTTATATTTCTTATATTTCTCCAATGTCATAATTCAGAATATGCCAAAAATCCCCCGTCTTTAATTCGTAATATACTGTATAATTTTAAATTTGTGTAGACGTTGCAGTATACAATCGTAATTTAATGGGATATGTCTTCTATTTTTTGTACAACAGGTGATTTAAGCTGTCATTGGCCTGCTCAAAAGTTGGTAACTCACTCTACCTCAGTCAACTTCTGCCTTCTGCAAGGCTAACAAGGAACCTAAGTTATCGCAAATCCTACCCTAAAGTATCCTTCCATCGAACCTTTGACGTATGTGGACGTACCTCATCCGCCACATTCCTGTAAAGTTTGCTGGCTAATGCAAATACAAACATTATTAATACACTAACAATAAAAAATATTGTTACTATATACTAATACACTATACCTACAAATAAAAAATATAACACAAATATATATATATATATATATATATATATATATATATATATATATATATATATATATATACAAAATCACCAAACTACCAGTAAACGTCTCTAAGTCGAATGTCACGGAAGAAGATGACTGAATTGGTTCGCCATTGAAAAGGATTAACTCTGAGAACGTGATTTGGTCTTTTACAACCCTACGGCCTCCTCATAAGTAGCTATATAGCATTCCTTAGCTTTAGGTTTATTTTTAGGTCTAATCACTCAAGCTTTCGTTTATTTTTTATAGCTAATTATGTAATAAGAATTTTATTTTTTAAAGTAATATAAAATAAAACTTTTCTCCAAAATAATTTATTAACTTCAAAACATTCAACTTTACATCATAATAATTATGAAGTGTCTAATATACACAAATATCTTAAGTACTTCATGCACACAAACAGATTCATTTACGTTTATTTATCACTATCATCAATTACCACGATCTATCAAGAATTACCTTGAAAAATATAGCATTGAAAAATCAATGCTATATACGAGTATTTATGATTCGGTTGGCGATACACCACTGTCAAATAAAAATACATTTGCAATATGTCATGGTCTGAACAGACAGACACTATTTCTTATTTTATTTGGAACTCCAATTTATTTAAGGAATTAAACTTGTTTATAAGAAAACGGCTATTTAACTTTTAGACTTTTTGCTTAAAACTATTTACTAATTGCTTTCCTGGATTGAAGAAACAAAATCAAATACCTAAATTAATTGACACCGGCCTAGACTTACCTATTACATGCCTTAACGGGTTCCTTATTCCCTGAAGCCAATATAACTTCCTAAACTTTGGTATAAAGTGAGTAAGCCAACGTATGGATATGGAAATTAACCAGCTTCTCTGTCTAGAAGTTTGCTAGAAGGTTGGAATAGCGAGCAAAAATTATAAGTTTGCGTAGACCTTCCAGAGTCTATCCATATATATATATATATATATATATATAGAAATTAATAGAAATGAGACTTGAAATAAAGACAAATTTGTCGACACCTGTAGATTTATGTGAACTTATTAGTATTAGAGAATGGACATCATATGACCAAAAAAGGACGAGAGGCAGAAATGGAAGAAATGGAGAGATCCATTTGGGCTTTTGGCAGGACCCGTCTGGTGGAGAGCTGCTAAGGATAGCGAAGAGTGGAAAATAAAATGGTTGGCCCTTAAAAATTCCGTATCCCAGTAGGGCTAGTCACCCAGGGAAGTGTTAAAGACTATTACTCCAAAAGGAAGGCCTGTGCAAGGAAAATGTTTATAAATATTTATATAGTTAAGAATTGTTTTTATATCATAAAAATTGTTTTGTGTTTTTATGTTGTTTGTAAATTTATTTTATAGTAATGACAGTAAATTGCACGCATAAATAAAGGCTATTTTCATTCATTCATTCATTAGTTTTAGAAGAATGTTTCAATATTTAACTTTATGAAAAGAACCAAAAAATACTATAAAATAATATAAAGCTGTATATATCTAAAAAAAAGTTCATACATACTACAGACTGCCTAATAAAAACCATCACTCACAAAAAATTTACATAAATACATAATACAAAAATAATAGTAATACGATTGGACTACATTATTCCATAAAAATGTGGATTTTAAATGAAAAGAAAATGGAAAAAATGTAGAATTTAATAAATGAAGAATATATACAGGCCAATGAGGAATGTTATTTTATAGCTTTACTACGATCGTCTAATTATGGTTCAGAATCTTCCGAGCAGTAATCCTTAATAAAAGCTATACCAAACTAATCCGATTACGGAAATTGGATACTGCACTCTGCACGTGGGATCACATTCCGATGTGAGCCTTAAAATAGGATAATATGGTTTAAATTAGGGGGAGCTTCAGATTGGAGCTTCATTGCTCTTATTTATGGTACTTTTAACTGAGATCATTAAGAGATAAAAGTAAAATAATCGGTAAATGTTCCGCAGGTTGTCGCTTCGAGCCCAGTCACAACAAGATTTAACTTTTATTCGTTTCCTTTTTAATATTCTCGAAAGTAAAAGTAATCTTATTACTGACTGTATATAGACAAAAGAACCAACTTGCAGATACTTTTTAGGTTACATCATTTTCCATACTTCGAAATGCTTGTTATAACGTTTATTTCTTGATTAAAATATAACCGAAACATATATACAGACTTTCCATAAATACACAGTTTTGCCATTATAAAACACGATTATTTTTATTTTCCAGAATATTTAGAAGTAAATGAACGAAAGGCTTAAACTCGTTGTGATAACTCGAAGTGACAACCTGCGAAACTGATACCAAATAATCGTAATCCAAATATCAGTAATTTTAAAGATATTCTGATATTAATTGTTTATTTGTTATCAATAACCATTTTGAAACATTGTCAGTATGAGTGACAGAAAAATAAAAAGATAACGGCTTTGAAAGAGCAACTTATTTTGGAATTTTAAAAAAAATAAACTTTTGCTCATTAAATATGCACAGTTACAGTTGTGATTGGCTTGGATATATGTCGAGATTTTAGAAATAGAAAATGATTTCCACCTATGCCGATTTTTTTTTAAATCTGTGTGAATAGTTACCTTAAGTTAACAGTTGTATGAATAAGCTCTGCAGAGATTTATATATATGTATACTTGTTTCAATGGTACAACAGATATGATAAATTATTCTAATCATTCATTCTATGTATTCATTCATTATTATTTATTCATTGAACAATTATTTTAATTATTCAAATAGTCTTATGATTTTTACCTATGTAAAACGTAGATTAAAATATATAACAATGCTTAATAGAGTTTAAAAAAAAAATGAATTGTCAGAATCATTTATACTCTAAATGGGTGGTAGAAGTCACTTTAACACGCAATATATCAGCGACAGTTTAACTAAATGTAGATAAATTTATTAGGAATAAAGTTTTCCAGATTTGTGGAATCTGAATGCATGAAAAAATGCATTTGTGGAAATATTTCTCATTTATCATTAAAAAAAAATTGTTTTTATTGAACCTCGTTTTACATTGATTCCTTTGAACAGCAAACGAATGTAAGACAAAATTCAGTTGTTGAAAGGCATTAAAATGACATTTTCTTAGTTCGCCATTTATGTAGATGAGCGATGAAAAATGATTTTTTTATCTATAAATAATTAAACTTAAAAATTACAAGAAAATTTATTATTTTATTTAATGCGAATTTCTCAATTTCTAAAAATAATAGCGGGTGTGTATTGTTCGCAATTCAATAGGATTACTTGGGGGTACAAAATAGTCGCGAAAAACTCCACTTTCTCTAAAACAATATCGAGGTACTTATGTTAAAACGTTAAGTACCTTCTGCAGTACAATTAATTGATCAGATGTATGATTATCGAAGGGGGGGGTTAGAAGTTATGCCTGAATAAGATAAAATTCTTTTTGAATGAATGAACCGTTACTCTTTATCTTGTCTAATAAAATTGTTTGCTAAATTTAATTTTGTATGTTTGTTTATATTTTGTCTCATTACTTTTGTTATTACCTATTTAAAATTAACATAATAACACTTTGGGAATATCCATCTTTTAAAAAAAAAAACTGTGAAATACTTCCAGAAGTTTTGGAATAATTCAGAAGACGAAATTATGTGAAAAAGGTCATCAAGAAATGGATTTCGGCAAGTAAATAAATGGTGATGTTTTCGTCAAAAGTGTAGGAAAACATTTATATAATAAGAGTAACGTGGCTAGAGAAGTCAAGAATCAGCATTTCATTGCTGCATTTTCTACATTTAAATTTCTATTTGTATGAATAAGAAGGTAGGTGTTATAAGAATGATCAGTGTTACAGGGTAACAGTCCCCAGGTACCGGCTAATACAGAAGCATATTTTTAAATAATGTTACAAGAAGCATTTCGTTCATAACGATATAATCACAAACTAGATAAAAATTGTTCCTATAAGACGAGGAAATTCTCCTACCGTCCGATTAATTAAGGTTTATCGCTAATTTATTCTAGCATTCATCAATGCTCGATGTGCGCACTATCTGAGATTACCTTTGTCAGTCGAAGTGTCCTACGTGCACTGGCGTCACGGGAATATAATGTTCCCGGCCCAGTCCATTCCGTCTAATCTCAGCACTTTCTCTTCTCGTCTGGGACAATTATGTCCTTAATGAGGAGACTACTCCAGTTTGCCATCGCCAAACTCAAGCAACAATGTTAAGCATTGTTGAGAACTCGCTTATAATGAATATCCCATTACAACTATATATAGATTGATATAGTATGCCTTTTAATTTTTATAAATATATAGTTTAGTAGTTAAAATTCAACGTAATTATTACTTAATTATGTTTTACACATTGCGATTTTGCTTAGAAAGGAAAAAAAAAAACGAATTTTCAATAATTTTAATCTCATCATTTATCCCCAATTGATCATCGTTTTTTTCATAAGTTCTTTTCCAATGATACTCAAATTACAGATTTATAATACGTTTATAAATCTCATTGAATTAAATAACTACGTAATTTGTAGCAGTGAATGTGCTGCAAAGGTAAGAAATGTTAATATTAATATTGTGCTTAAGTTTTCACATTTTACAAACATTCATTGTGATAATAATGCACTTCAAATCAAAATCAGCAAAAACAGAATCAAAAGCAGATCCGAATTTCAGAAATTGTCATTATAAATTTTTTTTTTTACCAGTTCAGTCAAGCAATGCTTCATGATCCCGAAACATCAGTTTCAGAAACGCTCAAATACTATGACAATATGAGAATTAAGGTAGCAAAGTGTGGTTTTAGACACAATTTCTTGACCGAACTAGCTAAAAATGTGAAAAGGTAAATTTTGAAATGAATCAATATGTCAGTTTTTTTTTAAACTTGAAAACAAATCTGATATATTAATAGCAGTTATTATTGAAATAAATGCATTGATACTAATCATCACTTACTACAGAATGTAATATAATAGAAAACAAACTTCTGGGACTAATTCCCTTTAGAATAACAAACATGAACAGGAATAGAAACATAATATATATCTAACCAGAATGCTACATGATAAAAATCATAAAGCGTATAAAAGTGATAGAAAGCAATAAACATATAAAATAATAATAAGTAAAGAAACAGTAAGATTCCTGACAATATTAATCAACTAAAAGAATAGATAAATCAATAACATCTGTTGAATGCATTAGCAAGCAAGTAATACTTTCGTTACTTGATTTACATTTTCTTAAAACAAAATTAAAACACCGAAATAACACAAGAACTTATTCAATACATTTCATTATAGGCAAATGATTTTGGCAGATGAATTGCCTATGAATTGGTAAATCTTTTTGGGAAGCCAGGAGATGTTGGATGACGATTGAGAGGGAGCATGACGGATGTTAGGAGGGATTGAGTTCCACGTTGGAGCGGGCGAGGAAGAAATGTTCGAATGCTTTGGTTTTGTGGGGACGAATATAGAGATCAGAAAGGCGAGATCTTGTTTTATGGTGCAGGACTGAGGATTTGAATGAGTGGAGACTGTAGATATATGAAGGGTGTTGAGAGTTAATGGATTGGTATATGAATGAACCTAGGAAATATTGTCTTCGGAAGGGAGGGAAGAGCCACTTTAACTCATCATAAGGCTGGGTAACGCGCGATCGCCTCGGAGTACTAAGGACAAATCTTAGAGAGAAATTCATTATTCGCTTTAATCTGTCTTCAAGAATTTTAGAAAGGCCTCTGTAAACCACGCTACAGTAGTCAAAGTAGGCGAAGATGAGAGATGATACGAGGAGCTTACGGTTGTGTAAGGAGATGTTGAGAACGATGGAATAACTTTAGGGATCTAATTGACCGTCAGGATATTTGGGTGTTGTCAGGTTTCCAGCTAAGGTTATGATCAATAGTAATTCCTAGGTTTTTCAGAGAGGAGCTGAACGTGATGGGTTGGTCGTTTAGGATTAAAGTTGGGAGGATGTGGATGGAAGTCAGGGGAACATTGGAACCTAAAGCAATGGCCTGAGTTTTCATTGCGTTCAATTCCAGTTTGTTCAGCTTTGCTCAGGCACTGATCCTATCTAGGTCTTCCTGAATACTGGTGAACGCAGTCAATAGCTCAAAAGGAGGAAAGGACAAATAGATTTGGAAGTCGTCAGCATACAGATAGTAAGAACAATGGTGGACCAATTTAGGAAGATCATTGATGTAGCAGTTGAAAAGATGATGAGAGATGCTTGAGCCTTGTTCCACTTCTAAGGACAGAGTGAGGATTGATTAGGTATGGAAACTGCTTGAGATCTCTCAGAGAAAAAAGATTGGAACCATCGGATAGAACTGTTCGAAAAAGTCAATGCTTATGGTTTAGTGAGAAGGGTAGAATGGTCCAAGGAATCAAAAGCTTTAGAAAAATCAAGTAGGATAAGCACGATTAGTTTTATGTCGTCCATAGCGGTATGCATGTGATTGGTGATTTTGGTAAGGGCAGATTTTGTGTAAGTACGTAAACCTAATTGAAGTGGATCAAGGAGTTTGGATTTTTCTATTAGGTTGGGGAGAATTGAGATTGGGTGGTAGTCTTTGAGGGATAAAGAGTTAGAGGTTTTGTTTATAGGATAGACTACAGCTTTTTTCCAAGAGGTAGGGAATACTGCGTTTTGTAATGGAAAATCATATTAGAAGAGTATGACAGGCAGAATATTGATAAGGCATAATTTTAACAGTTTGACGGGGATTCCGTCGAAGCCTGTAGAGCTGGAGCAGGATATCAGAACAGAGGAAATAATGTCGGTGGGTGAAATGCCTGAGAAGTAAAAGCTGCCGGGGTTGAAATATGGCGTTAGAGAATCGAGGATAATTTTGAAGTATTAACTGAGGTGGGCAAAAAATATGAGTTTATTTCATCGGGAGCGGCTGGAAGGAATTTAGAAGAAAATGAATTACAGAGAGAAAGCTTTCGAAGGAGATGCTATTTATGTTTAGAATTGGGAGCAGATGAAAGGACTTCGTGGAAGTATTTGGTTTTGCCTGCCTGATTGTAGACTGTCAAATTGCGGAGAGTCCTGAACGCTTGATAGTCTTCAGTTTGCCTTGTTCGTTTGAAACGTCTTCCTTTGAATAGCATTAATTTTTTTACACATCCATGGTGCAGGCTGGTGATGGAAGTTTGAGGTTTTCAGTGGGGCATGGACGTCAAGGATATATTTGAGATTGGAAGTAATTATCATAGAAGTAAGTCAACCATAGCATCAATAGTGGCACAAGAATAAATTTATCTCCAATCCAAGGTTTCAAGGGAAGGTGAGATGTTCTCTGGAGTGAGTGCATCAAGGTTGCAAAAGTTTATGGTTTTAGGTAGTATTTCTGGAGTTTGGATATTGCATGATATTTGGATAAGATCATGAGATAACAGAAACGGAACGGTAATTAATTGGAAGAAAGGAGTTTCTGTCGAGAATCAATGACAAACAAGTCTGATGAATGAACCAGGTGTCGGATAGGAGAGTATGATGGGCGGGAGAAAATGGAACGATGTAAGGGTGTAGAGAGTAAAACAGATTTTCAAGATACAGGCTTGTCATTGGATTGGACAAGGAGATTGGTATTAAAATCACCGGAGATTATGATGAGGTTTTATACAGGAATTTAGTTGTAAAGGGTAGATTCAAAGGTAGAATCAAGAGGGACCAAATAAGGGCGATGTACTACGACATACAGGAGAGGGTTGGAATTAAAAGAAATTTCAACTAAAAGGAATTCTTTGTGAGTATAATCGGTTGCATGCGAGGAACCAAGGATACGTGATTTTAGGGAGTTGTGAACACAAAGACCTAGGCCTCCACCAGTTGTTCTATCCAGTCGTGGTGGAGGGATGAATAGTCTGGTAAGGCTATTGCAGAGGTGGGGATGTGAGGTTTTAGCCATGTTTCAGAAATTCCAATGGCACGGTAAACATTTTGGGAAAAATATTGATGGAATTCATTAAAATGGGGAGGTAAGGATTGGGTTGAAGAGGTTAGGACACTGGACATGATGGTTAAGTTGGAGAGATCGCGGTATTAGAGGAGCAGATGCTGTGAACAATCAATTTTAGTAGATAAATTAAGTGAAAAGCTACAAAATGGTCCAAATAGTTAAAGGAATGCAAGATATAACGAGAAACAGGTAATAATATTATTACTATAACTATAACTACTATTATTATTAAATCGCAGTTGTAAATAATTTTACCAGCAGATAATTTCTAGCCAAAAATAAAAGAGTAATAAAGAAAAAAAATTTCATAATATTGTATCAATCAATTTATGAGTACGGGATAACTCAGTGAGTAGAGTACTGAACTGCTAAGCCTAAGGTTCCGGTTCAAATAGCAGGAAAAAATATATTAAATTAATCAATGTTTTAAGCTATAAGGAGAAAAGTTAGGTTTTCAGGAACGGAAGGTAGTCTTGAAAAGGTAAAAGAAATAAAAGGAAAAGTTCTTTTTCTTTCGTTTTTCCTTTCGGCAAAGAAGGAGAAAGGGTCAAAGGTATAATAACTTGAAGCCAATTAAATGCACCTATAAAAATAAATAATACCCTGGAATAGGAGGGTCTTCAATGAAATGGCCGAATGAAAAGCGAAATCGATTTGACCTTTATCTGTAGACCATTTGACCTGATAAATAATTCGAAAAATATTGTATGTTATGCCAATACGTTTAACAATTTATTATAATTAAACAATTATTATTACAAATATTAGTATGTTAAGAATTATCGAAAAACATAATAAAATATGAGTGTAATATCTAATAGTATGAAGATATATCATTATAAAAGTCTCATAATTAACATCAGTATGAAAGATATATAGATAAATACGATAAAATAAGTATTGTAAATGATGAAAATGTTTTTATCGGTTAACAGACGAGAATGGATCCCCTCTTGGTGCTCACCAGTTCTGCATGAAGTGAGAACCCTAAAAAGGGTGAAACCTTCTGATGAAGCGTGATCTCGGACAAGACAATTCCCTGCACAATCGTTGTTCTAGAAATAGGACAATCTCTACCACAAACTTAACCCATGGCTCTTCTTGAATTGTAGTAGTTAGTACAGATTTTTTTCTAAGTGATTAAGATTAGGTATAATGTATTAATCAACAATGTAAGTAAGCAAGTGGCGATGAAATGAGAATTTTTTTTTCAATAACGCCTGGGTTCAAATAGTGGTGGAATAGAATATTCCCGGGCTCATGAAAAATTGTGATATTTTAGGGGATTTAGAAATTATCAAGTTTCTTGTAAAATCTGAAGACATGCTATGGTTAGTTGCTAAAAAAAGGGGATCTCAGGTTTTGTTCATATTATAAGATAGGAAGGAAGTATAAGTTAGTGATCGATATACCAATAAAATGATATACCAATCAATTTTAATTATATTAATGTCCCCCATAATTAAAAAGCTTTTACAGAGTTCTTTAGGTTGAGTATAAAAATTTTAAACTGCTCTCAGATATTTGCCTATACGTCGAGCAGATACTGAGATATTATTATTAGATCCATATACTATTCCCTAACCATAACAGTTTCATTTGTTATAACGTATTTTATGTCGAGAAGTCAAACAACTGCAGTATTTATTTTATAACCCTCATTAACTTCAGATAAAAACCAAACGAACGAAAACATTCAGTTTAGTATTAATTAACTCAGTGCAAATTAAATAATGGTCATATAAATTTTATTTTATGAGAGTTTGGTTAAAAATGAATTTAATCATTATTTATGAGGGGTTTAATATCATTAAACACGTCTAAACTCAAGAACGATTTAATGCGAATTGTGAATATTTAAGCGATAATCAAATATGCTTGTGAATATTTAAGCAATACAAAAGTTTAAAGTCTTGAATTGCAGATACCGTTCCCTATCATTGGTGTAATATTTTTTATTTATACAGTAGGCAGAAAACATGATTTTTGTACGAAATTCTGAAGAAATTTCGAGTATATGAGTTTAACGTTGGCTATCTCGATGTGCCGTAGACTTTATAGGCACTGTAGGATATGGCTGGCTGTCTTCAGCTCAAGTGGTCGTAAGGTGCCTTCTGCCTGCAGACTTTTATATCTCCATTTCCCTCATATTCTTCTCCTAACCAACCTTTGGTTCCTTGGAAGGCTTATCTTTGGATACGATAGACGATAGACAAACTCGCATAGGTTGGATATACACAGGACCATTAATGTTTTTGATTATATTTGAAGAATTTTGGAAGCTATAATGGCAACAGTCTTATAACCCACAGTCAAATTTATACAAGACTAGCTTTTGCCTCGCTCGCACTTTGGTCTGCCACATAATGTTTCTTGACAGATCATTTTAAATAAATATATTTTTTTTAACTATAAGTTACTCGTACATCCGAAATTTCACATGTCTAACTTCAAAACTTCAACAATCATTGAACCCCTATTATATCAAAGGGGAAACCCATGGGGGTGGAATTATCCAAATTTCTTTCTTAAATTATACAAAGAACCTATCTGCAAATTTCAAGATGTTAAGTTCCTAATTTGCCTTTAATTATGTACTGTAATGGATTCTCCCCAGTACCTAAAAACTGTCGGGGGGCATGTGCCCCCGTGCGCCCCCCCTGAATCCGCGCTTGCTATAGCCTATGTGTTATTCTGATGTATAACCTATATTACTGTAAAGTTTCATCTAAATCCGTTCGGTAGTGTTTTCGTGAAAGAGAGACAAATATACAAACTTTCACATTTTTAATATTAGTAGGATTTAGTTATTGATAATGAAATAAAATGGTGCTTATTGGTTCAAATTTCTAAATATACTATTTTTTCTTAAAATACCTTACAGACGATCTACCCTTAACTTTAAAATCGTAATACGATATATACATGATATGATAATTTGTTTCTGGTTTTTATTGTGATCAATGTATTATAGTTTAATACATCAATTTAGATCTTCCATATTATAGTTCAGTAGATCGCTACGAAGAATTATAGGCGTACCCATTGGTAAGGAATTTATGAGAAATATAAAAAAAATTCTTTCACAGCGCATAACATTATCTCTTTGGTTTCATTTAATTTTTATGTAATAGGGCGTATAAGTAAATGACCATTTATCAAATTCCAGACTTCAAAAGTCTGAAAACGGTCATTTTTTTTATACACCCTATTAGTTGGTTAATTGGAATTCTATATTTTGTTTTCTTCCAAACTCTGAGCAGTGGTACAGAGGGATCGGATTAATATGATGATGTCGATGACGTTTCTCTCTCAATTTTCAAATACAGATTTCAAAAAAAGATTATTCTATTTTCCATTATATTTTTATCGATATACTTCATTTATTTTTAGTAATATCAATAAACAAATATTGTTTATTTATTGTGATATTCCTTAATATGTATTATATTTAATAACTTATAATAGTAATATGTAATAGTATTATGTATTATGTGCCTTTAAATACATTTTTAAAATAAGGATTAATAACAAATTGGCTAATTTAAATATATACAAAAAATCATTAACTCTGATATCCTATTACAATGAACAAAATTAAAATTATAAAAATGAGTATCTTTGTTTTATAATGTATAAATTTCATTAACTTGAGGTCAACTTTTCGAAATCTATATCGTTAATGAATTTAATGAATTCGGGCCGAAATGTATTATATAGCTCGAGTTCGGCTACTGGCCAAGGTTTCCCTCTTAAAATTATAGAAATAATTAATTTTGACCTTTCCCTTGGATACACTTGGCAGTCATAAATTATATGCTAAAATATCTGTTCTTTGTCTGTTGAACAAATATCGTCATTGATTATGTGAAATGTCAACCGTATATTGTAAGCATATTTTATTTTAAATACTTCGGTTTAAAATGAATATCAATTGATTCAATATACCATATTTTATTAAGGTTCTAATAATAGATTTAATTACTACTTTCCTGGTTGCCTTTCCTTTACGAATTTGTTTAAAAATAATTATATAATGTGGTTTCCTTATTTTATTTTATTTTATCTATAATCTAAGTGCAAAGCAGTATAAGTGTGTCTGAGTCGTATTTCTTACGTCCGATAGTACTAAAAAATTGTTAACAAATTATTATTAATAAAAATAGCTGATTTAAATTATATAGCTTCAAAGATTTTTATAAAATAATGTTCTTTTTTATGGTTTAAAATTTGGATTTTGTATACCTACCTTAAGTTTGCAGTGAAAAATTTTACAGGTAGTTCATCGGATTTTACGAGTTCCAGCACCTATGAAAAACACAACTATTAGATTATTCACAATATTCTTGCTAGAAATCAAAATCATTAATATTTTAGATATTAAAAAACCATTCATGATATAGATTAAACAAATAAAGAACCGTTGATAAAGTAAAAAATATAGAATTTATTTTTATTAATTGGTATTTTGACGATGATTATTTTTAAATATTTTTGTTTTGAAGAAAAAACAAAAACATTTAAAAAATATATACAAATGCATATAAAAGGAGAAACATATAAATATAAAATATTAAGAGGAGAACTTTTGCATAGTTGTTATTTCTGATATAATGTAATTGGGAAAAAACACAATGCAAAGCCTTATGTTTCAAATCCAGTAATACACCGACTTACCAGTAGACGTTTCACCTATTCAGCCATTATCAAGACTCTAAAACAAAAAAAAAGGGTTATGTGAATCACATCTCGATGAAAAAGGTGCAATACATCCCAACGATCAACAGCCCAAACAGGCTCCAAACATGAGACAGCACCCCACCACCAAGACGTTCAACATACAATTCAGATAGAGTTTATTAAAGATCAAATAACGTCCCTGCACGACCGTTGATTTATACTACACTCTCTACCATTATTGGTGCAAGTAGTTTTTTTTTAATTTATAATTTATTACGAGGAATTTGGGCATAGGAATACGTGAATTGTTATAAAACTCCATTGTTAACACCAATTATCAACATTGAGCTCTAGTAAAAAAAAATTTTCAATATCCATTACTGGATTCTGAGAAGCATTAATCAAGTGCAGTATAACGGTATTTGAGCTAATATGCAGAATACTGCAGAAAATATAAAATCACATAAGAGTATTTTTGCTGTCGCTGTATTAACCAGAGGCAATATTTTCGGTGCTGGAATTGAGATAAAATTTTCTGAGGATTCTTAAAAAAAAAGAAGGAAAGAAATGTATAACATAAAATCGTATTTGTTTGATGCAAAAAACATAAAAATATTATGGCGGTAGGGTATAAGGGGTTTCTGCAGGGAGACACCTGGTGTTGGAAATGGTATTCTCTTTCTTCTAAATATGAAATGCTCTTCCATGTTTTATTCCAACCAGCCAATGTTATCTGGGCCACGGTCTGCATCATGTGATACAAGACCATTTATGATAAAAGAATAGTCGTTCGATAAGAGGTTTTCCTTGTGCTCATAACATTATGAGTTGCTCAATTGTTTTCCTTCCCCTATCATGGTTTTCCTAATGCATTTCCACTGTTATAAACAAGCTATGAAGCAAGGATTAAATTATTAATATTTGCAACAAATTCTTTTATAAATACTGATTAAAAATATTTACTACCACGTATTCCAAGTAGCATGATACATTACATTTTCAAACGAATGATAAGTAGTAAAGTCCATAATTATCTAGATAATAAGCATCATCATAATCTTTTATCCTCGTCTACCGCCTAAGCAGTGAGGGGAGATCCTGTATAGAGCTTGCCTAGATAATAAATATGATAAAACAAAGTAAAATTACAAGAGCATTTTTTTTTATTAAATATAATTATTACCGTGTTATTAGTGAAAGACAAACCGAGTTTGAGATAGGTACTGATAAGAAGATAAAATAACATAGGTGATAGAGATAATTAATCATCGTAAAATTATTAGACAAATTATTTTATTACAAAATATAATGAATACCACTTGTTTTGTTGTAAGAAAAAATAGTTTTAAATAAGTACTATTATAAACAATATGAAAGTTATATATTAAATTGAAAAACATTAATCGTTATAATCATTTGTAGAGTACGTGGAGAAAGAAGAATAGAGATAGAAAGAATGAAGGTAGACACAAAATAATAATAAAAGAATAATGTAACAGAGGGATGAAGAGACTAACTGTAATCGATAACTATTACTACAACTGAACTATTTAAAGGTCTATAAAACCGTTAAGTTTGAAATAAAATAAATTATCTCGTAATTTTATTATTTTTTATTATCTGTTTAATAGTCTAGAACTAATGAAATTTATTGACTGCTCACCTCTACCATTTCACACTCTTCCATGAACAATTATTTAAGGACTTAACTCCTTTCAGCATAGGATGAAAAACCGAAGGGTTGGATATGGGTAAGAAAGAAAATGATAATAACAGAATACAACATACTAGGGAATGAAGAGTCCAATTGTAATTGAAAACAACTAACGGAAATATTTAAAGGCCTATAAAACCGTTAATTTATAATCAAATCATTTGTCTTCTAATTTTACTATTTTTTTCTACCTATTTAATAGTACTTATCTCCTACTAATAAAATTGATTGACTGCACGCCCCGACCAAATTCACACTCTTCTATAATTATTTAATGAATAAACTTTCAACGGAGGATGAAAAATTGAAGTGTTGGATTTGCGTAAGAGCTGTTTTACAGAACCCTCCGCCATGAACACCTGGTAAACTCTAGTAAAATAAGAATACCTCTTGACTTTTGCTGAAGGAAGACTTACTCCTGCAGTTTCTCGCGAGAGGTAAATAAGAAGAGACTCAATCCGTTGTTCCCTAAGGGCACTCAACTCAACGAGGATATTCCATCAGATTCGGCAAGCTTTAGCTCACTCGGGAGATAACTCGGTTATTTATAGGAGGCTATCCCAGACTTTCCTTATAGGAAAACTCGCGAGGGTAATTTCCAGGAGTAAGATCCAAAGGATGGAACGTTATTACCTTAAAGCGGAATATCTTTCAATGATTTTGAATTCATCATCCCCCGATTTACAAGGTGCATAAAAGCCTTAAAAGCCGTGTTTAATTTTATCTTATAATTAATCATCAAACAGGAGGGAGATGATTTGTTAGAGATTACGCTAAACCAGCAGGTTTTACCTCAATTAATCCATCACATTTTAAATAGCCTTTGTACATTTTTAATACCCCAGGAGGGGCACAGGATCCATCCATAGCTGTAGATATTAATTTATCTACCACAACCGGATACAAGGGACGTTTTGCATAGCAACTAAGCGCTGATCAACCTCATTTCCAAAAATATAAATAAATATAAAAAAACATGAATACCGAACATAACTATGGATTTCTGTTTTTAAATTAATCGAAAAATATTAATATATTTTTACAATAAAATAATACTGCTCAATAATACAACTGACTATTCCAAAATGCTAATCAAATACCAATTCAATGTTAATTTAATTTAAGACTAAAGATGTTTTATTTAATGAAAGCTCAATGTTTATTTTTATGAAAAAGCTTAATGAATTCTAAGAACATTGCAAGAGTTGTGGTAAAATATAAAATATTGTTAATGTACACCGAGGTTTTTGTGTGAATTTATTATTAATTAGAATGCAATATGATAATTTAAATTAAAAAAAGCCGTAAGTCTCTTTATTTGTTTGAATGAATAAAATGAATAAGTCTCTGATGTGCTGCGTTTGATCTTCATTGAGTTTCTTAGTTGTCCTGATGATGCCTTTGTTTACTGGTTAATTATTTTTCAGTATTTTAGAGACTAGGTCTTATGTAGTTTCAGTAGTCTTATATTGTTTTTGTTGAGATTTTGATCGTATGAATTGTTTAAAAAAATCAAAGATGATGCCTTTTATCTTTTTCATGGAGATTTACTATATAGCTAGTCTTTGCCTCTTTGCAACATAGAGTGAAACACGTTATACTCGAAATCTAATAATCATTACAAAGTTATTATGGATATTGCATGGTTGCCAATATTAACTGAAATCATTGGAGAAGTGACCTCCAATCAAATCCAATGTGTGTAGGTTTAATTGAGTTTCGGAGCTCTTCGGCTAAATATGACAGCCCATCGATTCCAGCCGATGATGTGCCCTCTGTGTTCTGTATTGGATAGGTTATGCTAAATTCACATCAATTCAGGTTTTTATCATAAATAATAATTGTGCATTACAAATAATAAATGAGTAAATAAAAAAGTATAATAATACTATATAAGATTTGAATTTTAAATATACTCGTACTGTTCTGTAAACTTTATATTATTATTAATAGTTGTTATAATAGGAATCGGTTCATTTGATTTTATTTTCAAGCGGTAAAAAGGCCTCACTTGGAATGTTTTTCTAGTATAGAATAGAAAAATAATTTCATTCTGGGAATGTCATTTTAGGATAACAAACGTGAACAATGACCTTGGATTTGGACAAGACTAAGAGCCATCCGAGGAAGATTAGTCAAAGTGGAGGAATATTGACGAGAAGACAAGGTGCACTATAGATCTTAGCACCATATGATGAAGGAGAAGAAGAAAGCGAACATAAATAAGGTAAAAATTACAAATATCAGAAAGCATGGCTTTAAATGACCTATTTCTTAGGTGTGTCCTGATTGAAGTATTTATAGGAACGAACGGTTAACCATGAAGCCCATCTGGCGGGCGACAAGCTAAGCCGTGAAGTTTGAGACGGTAACAGTTGTGGACTCGACCAAGAATTCCAAACTCCTGCTCAGTACCCGAACAACGGAGGGACAGAGTTACTAAACTGCTGGAAATTATTTCAATAAGTAGTGGATGTTATTTACTTGATTGGAAACAACGAGAAAGACATTTTGAACAGGCTAAAAGGAGTGTAACATTTAAGGTCTTATATGTTGATTATGTAGAAAAATCAGACCCGGGAACCCAAATCGAAGAACAAAAAATAAGTTATGTAAACCAATGGAATGGTGGAATAAAAAAAATATATAATGTAGTACGTATTGTAATTTAAAATTCTTTATTTAAAATTCTACAATAAGAAAACAGACTACCATGACGCTGAATTAGTATTATATTCAAAATCTCCACATTAAATACTTTAGGAAAATCTAAAGCCTATTTTATGGAATGTCATGTTTTACAGATAAATTTCAACAACCATGAGAAACTAATGAATGCATTGCTTTGCAAAGTGGTCATTATGTTAGCTAGGGTTAAAAACGAGCCCCATGTATCTGTGGTCAGCATTACCGCCATATCTAATTACTGGAAGTCCATCATTGATAAGCCCCTCTCACTCGCCCTCTCTCTCTCTCTCTCTCTCTCTCTCTCTCTCGCCTGGTCGACTGTTTTAAAGCATTTCATTCTCCATCACGTTATTATTAACAGAAGGGTAGTTTTTCCTTATTACTTTTCCGTAGCTTTTAACAGGTATTGAAATTGATAACAATTATAACACTTGAACATAAACATGATATAAAGGCTATAAAAATCTAATGTTGGTCTAACAATATCTGGAATGTTCTGGGCGGGGGTGGTTGCCATGGATACATCCCGTGTTGACTGTATATTTTAGGAATATGAAAGCGGGGTTCCTCAAGACTCGTTACTATCAACGGTATTGTCTATCATTTATGCTCATATTTTTTTAAGCAACAATTACACCAGAATTTCACTTTTTTACGATTATCTTGCTCCCACAAAGCGGAGTTCTTTCAAAGAATTCTTTAGGGCTGTAAAAAATAATAGAGCTGTATAATAAATATTTAAAAAATACATTTGAATTAAGATAATAAGGGATAAATTATTTTCATTTCAAAAAGATAAGAAAAAAAGTTAAAAAATAATGCGCAAATAAGCTAACTAAAAATATCGTTTATATTGGAATTTCTTTTGCCATGCATTGGAAGTTTTAGGCGACTTGAAATGAGATATCCCCGTATTATAAAAATAAATGTGCATTTAATGGTACAAGGCACAATGTTGCATCTAGTTGATAATTACGCATGTTAATTATCAAACAGTGTAATGTACTAATTACTCCACATGCATAGGTAGATAGAGGGCAATAGACACATTACTGGAGAAATATTGTTAATAGATCACATTTAAAGACAGTGCATTTTTTTTCCTTTCAAGAAAAATAAATTACTGAATCGCTGTTTCTGGATATAAAAAGATGATGGCGTAAACTGAATATATAATATATAAATGATATATATATATATTTATATATATATATATATATATATATATATATATATATATATATATATATATATATATATATATATATATATTTATATTGTTGACGCTTCACTCATCCTGTTAGATATTTTTAAAAACAAGTTATATTAGTTGATATTGTTCATATTTTTGTTTAATTTTCTGCTTTCTTTGTTTCTACTTGACTTCGTAATTTGCAAACATATGTAATTATCTATTGTTTATCTTTATATAATTATTGTAATCTTATTTCTGTTTTTATTTTTTCTTGAACTCTTTTTTCTTTTTCTTTTTTCTTTTTTAATGTTATCACAGTAGGTGATTCGCAACTTTTTTTTCTCATTAATTCTTTCTCACTTAATAAGACACAGATATTTGGAAGAAAAATGACCGTTTATGAAGAAGGAGTAAGAGTTGGGCAATGGTACCCCCACTAGAGGTAGATCAAAAGGGCGGACCGGGTCATTACCTTCCCATGAATATTCCAGCGGAGGTTGGTTCTCAAGCTCCAGGCCAAGGGAGACGTGCTGATTGATGTGTTCATCCAACCTTCTCCTCTTTCTTCCGATCTCGCTATCTTTTAGGACCTACCGCGGGAAAAAGTCCTATAGGATTTGAGATTGATAACAGTGCGTATAGGGACGAAAAGAAGGATAATGCATTCATGTACCTTACTTGCTAACTATTCCGTTGATCCAAATGACATGATTAGTTGGTTAATATACAATTATAACAAAGGAATTCAGCATTAGACAAAACTTTTTAAAGTGAAAAATATACACCAATAATATAAAATATACACCAGGCGTGGAGATGAAAAAAGGGATAAATCCATATCATTTTTAATGTTATTTTTACAAATTAAGCGTCCTCTATGCGGTGGTACATGGTTCACCTATCAATACATGCCAATCTAATCTTTCTAAAAATAATTGTCTTAAATAAATAATCATTCCATAATAACCTGGATTATGCATGTGTTTGTGTTTCCTGAAAAATTTGCAAATTTGGATTTACCCCTTTTTGCAACGCCTCATATCAAACAATTAGTTTTTTTAATTTTATTTTTTGTTTAACTAAACTTTATGTTTAAAATAATAATGATAATATACATTCTTCAATACCTAATATATCTCAAAAATATTTGTTAAGATATATAACTTGAAATCCATTCTAAGCAGATGAAAAAAGAACTTAAGGACTCGGAATTATTGTGAAGACTACCTACACATAGAGATTTTGGTGGCGAGCCAAAAACATCTTTTCTGGATTATAGAACGAGACATGGACATAGATGGTGGATCTATAAGAGAAGAAGGCAGCATTTGGAGAGAATGAAGAAACATTAAGGGAAAAAATAATTTCTGCATGATCCTTGATAGCCCGGTTCGCAACTAAAATCTCAAATACTATTCATGTCTACGAAAATCATTTAATGATTGAAAAAACAACGTTTAAAATTTCATAACTATGTGTAATAACTTGTTACAGATGTTATGCGAGGTCTTATTGCTAACAAGTGTTTTCGATAAAGCTTTGAAAAATAGTTTCCTCAGATAATTACATCTGGTAACGTCACGCTGAAAAAAAAAATTAACTCTGTACAGAAAAATGAAGAAGGTTAAAAATTTGCTTCTAAGAACTGAAACACGGTATTCTATTAGAAACTAGTTATTAGAGTCACCTATGGTGTAGTGGTTATAAAAACCTAAATAACCATGATCACGGGTTCGAAGCGCAGAAGGTGGCCTTAGGATAATTCAAAGGTGATAAATATTCTTTAAGTATGCCGTCCTTCGGAAGGGACGTAAGATGGGACGAGCTTTTACAGTATCACATATTAGTTATAAATCCCTTATACTAATTATACTTCGATAGCCAAATTTTAAGACTCCCACTATAGAACCATACATTTAGTCGTAGCAGCACAAAACGATATTAAAATGATTAAATTAAACCAGCTATTTCGCGTTAAATTGTTAATGTATCTTATCTAAGAATTTTTTTAAAAAGTTGATTGGAAATCGTCCCTTAATGTCTACTGGACTAATCAAAACAGATTGAATTTCCCCTTCCCTGAATATTCTCCGGCAATATTGCTTTTTATCGGAGCAATATTCTTTGACACCACAGTTCCATTTCGGCGTCATTCTTCTCGATCGGACTCCAAGAGGCCATTTCCCTGAAGATATTGGAGCAGCTTATCGAAACATAACGTCTCTAGAGAGAGAACAATAACATCTAAGTGCCATCCCGGGACTCTGACAGCGGTGTCTTCTCATATCTATATTCCCTATCCACTGAAGGCTGTCGCATATTACTTAATAAGGCTTCATCTTGCCGCTTTCATGAGAAATCACAATTATTATGTCAACAAAATTGAATATTAGAGAATTTCGCAAAACCCTTTCATCAATGGAATAGTTTTTGTCTCCCGTGTTTTTTTTACTTTACTATTTTGATTATTATAATAATTATTATAACTTAATTATTAAGTTAATTAAATTAACATACTGGGCTACTAAGGAATATACAATACTCTAATAAAGAATAGTCTAACAAATCGTTAATAAATACTTAAATATATGCTATAAATTGAAATTGCCTTGGTGCGTTATATAATTCTCTCTGCACGAAAGTGTATATATACTAAGCCCGCAAACACCATGTAGCAAATTTATGTGTAATTTCTATTGTAAAATGTATAACTAAGAAGTTTAAGATCTGATAATATGAAACTGTAGAATTCTGCATTTTAAATGATATAGCAAAAGTTATTTTGCAAATAATTTTCGTTTCCTTCCTATAAATTGAGTATAGACTAACGTGATATTGCATTAATTTAATTGCATTCAATTGTGAGATGTCAGTATCATAATAATTTTAATTTTATTCTAAAGACCAAAAAAATGTGAATAGATATATAGGGTTAAACAAAAATGCTTTTTATGTCTTTATGAATTAATATAAATGATTATAATTGCAAACAAATTGTATTAGCAAATCGTGAGCTTATATTTATTATTTTTTCATAGCTGCCATCTCATCGCCTAATGATTTCCACTTTTTTTCTTCAGGTTTTTATTTTAGGAAGGTTTTTATCACGTCAACCTCATTATTTTCTCTTTCGTCATCCCATCACTTCTGATTAATTAATTGGTGTCGAGACTCATCATTATTTGAAACTTTTATGATAATTTCTGCCAAAGATGCTGTTTTTTAGTTTCTTTTCATTTCCTCCCTATCGTCTTTTTTAATTTATTATTTTCATTACATTAGCATTTTTCTTTCATCTATTATCACCGGCTAATGAACATATACAGGTAGATATATTAATTTTTACTTTTATTGTGACCTTCTGCCTATAGTGAACAACATAAGATGATAAAAGATGTCTAAGAAAATTTTAAAAATAGTTGAAGACGTGGATAGAGCATAGGGCAGTTCACAAACACTTATTGAATTCTGAATATTAGTACATCTAATATTTATTTAGTAGTATTTTTTCGAAGTTTGCTGGAGTATAGTCCTGCTCAGGGGGTATAGCCCGGCCACTCTTCATCTAGAGGGGATCAAAGTGTTCTGAAAGCTAGTTGTCCGAAGGTTAAGGCGCTTATTTTAAAAAGCTAAAAATTAGATTCCCTGATTGAGAGCTGAATTAAGAAAAATAAAATAAAAAGCCTGAAATCTGAGAGATACAAAAGAAATATGGAATGGAAAATAAGTGAAAAAGTTCTGATCAATTACAAACATGGTCGATTAATTACTCGTGTGCTTCACGAATCAGAGTAAAATATATTATAAAGTAATGTAATATATATTTTAGAATAATAAATACATTGAGTATATATATTATATAATCCTCATGATGACATATACTGATATTATCACCGTTAATAAACTCCTAGAAAATGCTATGCAAAGATTATACCATAACGGGTTTATTCAGCAGAATCGATTACCGGGAAGCATTACCTTGTTCATACGGTGACAGATTTTCTACTTGAATATGAGCTAATATTTCTGCATGCATAATGTATAAGTTCGGCTTATTGAATGATCAATAACTTCATTCCTCGCTTAGGAGTACTTTATCAATCTGATATTTTTTTTCCTGGAAAGCTTATACCAATAAAAATAAATAATTTTTAAAATGTTTTCAATAATTTCAGTTTTTTAATAAATATTAAAATAAATTAACATAGATAAGGAGATTGTAAATAGTTTATAAATTTTAATTTTAATTTCCTATAGAATATTTTTTCTCAAAACAGATGTACTACTCGTTTTAAGAAGTGTAATGACTATCTGAGTCATAAATCTTATAGTTATAGAGACATTGTTCTAACCGTCCCAAGTGGGGACAAGGCCTTCCGTAACAAAATATTCAAATTGATGTGAAAAAAATCAATAAATTAATCTCATTAACAAATTTAGACACAAATAATAAAGCTTATAACGAAAATATTTATTAATATATTTTCTATCATAACTGGCAGCGTGATAACCGGATGTCCTCTTTTTCTTTGACTTCCCAAGCTGATCAGGAGGTTTAAATAAAACTTGTACCTCAACGTACCTCAATTAATTACAGCACTGAGGTATCATCAGCTAGGATCACGAAACATATACACCTTTTGTGGGTTAAAAAATGTATTGTATTATAAGTTACATTGTATGTTTTCTGATTCAAATAAATTGTTGATGCTTGGAAATAATGTTTTACTAATTTTTAATTTGGTACAATACTAGTTCTTAAATTTGTTAGGCTCTTAGGGAGCGGAGTGGCTCTGTAGTAGAGCGCCGAGTCGCCATTACGCCAATGTTCTTAGGTTCAAATCCCGCTGCTGGCAAGACTTTTATTTAACCTCTTAGTTGGATAGTATAGGATCTAGGACGTTCCTGGGGCTCACCCAGCCTCTATAAATCGGGCGCACAAAATAAGGGTAAAAATCGGAGCGTGATCTGGGACAAATCACCTCCCTGCACAACCGTCGTCCGTGAAACCGTACATTCTCTACCATATACTGAACCCCATACCAATTTACGGGTTGTACTAATACAGGTTTTTTTCTTAAACGGTTAATAAAGCGAGGAAGATTTCGTCGAAAGCAATCGTAAGCGCAAATCACGCACGATCTCTCTCGAGCGCATCACCAGAAAGCCATCGCATGCATCATATTAAATAAAATTTATATTTACTATTTTATTTAGCGATTATCATACTTTTTTTGTTTATTGTTCCTAATCAATTTTATTTAGTGAAGACGATTGATAATATTAATGATAAATTACCAAGTAGTGAAGCGCTGTTTGACAGTCTGGTAACCAAGGATATAAAGCAACAAAGGACTACTGATCACATAAAGCTAGAATAATTTTTTGCTGACTGACAGAGCCCCTCACATCTCATTTGCATAGCAGACGTACCCCCTGGGACCGGGCCTTTGCCCCGGCAACAAGTATTTATCACTTAACCATTTCATGCGCTGTTAATCCCTTAACAACTCTCTGCCTTACTTCGTGTTTATACCAAGTACTTAAGAACTGGGCTTCTAACTTCCAAGTCCAGCTATAAATAGTAAAGTTATTTGTTTCTTCAGCCGTTGAACGAGTTTGCATAATGCCTTGAGTCTCTGGAGCAAATAATTAAGTAGTCAATAATTCACCGATTTCGGCATCTTCTGACATAAAAAAAGATATCTTTTTCATTACTATTTTATTATTCCCTCCGAATTAATACGGTAACCATTGAATTCTACTTCTAAAATATGGTAATGTAGCATGATAAAGAGTTTAATCCAAAGGTACTCGTTAACAGTTTGCATATGAATATCTGTCTCTAAAATGTCTTGTTAACGATGGAAACATTTTATGGGAATTACCCTTGTTGATAGGTCAAGGAGTTTTCCACATAAACATTTGATTTTTATGTATGTGTATTTTTTTTGGAGACGTTCTTCTCGCAAAGATGAAGGCAACATTTTTTTTTCTTTGTTCTCATTTTAGTACAATCATTTTTTTTTTTCAGAATAATGTGTTTTATTTACTTTACTTTGTAGTCTGTACTGTCAAATTAAAGAAACCTGTACCTTAAGAACCTTTGAAGGGTCTAGGATTCAGTACATGGTTCACCTGTTTCCAGGAACACACAGGTTGTGCAAGGTGATTTGTCCAAGATCACGCTCAGCAATCAGGTTCCCCCAATCCAGGTGCCCTTACCTTCTTTATGAAGGCTTGATGAGCCCCAGTAGAGTCTGTAGTTCCCACAGGGATCATCTGTCACAAATAACAGATTGTAAATTTTATCTGCCACACCTGGATTTGAATTTGTGAACTTTCTCATAACAACTCAACGCTCTACACACTGAGCTATGTGCATATGTGCATTGTTATCGTCTGTAAGTAATAATTTTCTGTTTATTGACTTGATTAACTTACTGAAATTTTGTGGATTGAATAATAGAACGTTAATGCTATGTCAATATCTTTTGAAAACTTTATTCAATCCATTACAACTCTTTAATAAATATTTGCTTCCGTACGTATACGTATCGTAATAATATAAATGTATTCTTTATTAATTTGATTGTTATAGTGTCTGCTATCTTTAAATAAATATTTTATGTAAACGCTTTTTCCAATATACTCCTCTACCCTACAGCTAGAATTTTCTTGTTATCACCTCATTATGGGTTAGGAATATTAACCTAATTTTGTCGATGTGCTTTTTTGTGGTTTAAGTTTCGGTTTGGATGTTTCCCGGATATATAGATGCTGCGACCAGAATGGAGAGTTGAAGGATATGGAGTACTGTAGCAGGTGTGAATAACAGGACGGGCCGATGGTCCAATGTTTTGAATGTAAGCAGCGGGCGGAGCATAAGTGGCGCGCTCTATTCAGCCTGTTTTCAAAAGGTGGGGCTCTTTGCACCACGAGTGCCCTCCAACCGCAAACTTTTTATGCCTTCTTCGCCCCGGTTACCCCCACTCTCAGTTCCTGGGGGAAAATATACTCACAACGATATCATCGTCAAACGTCAGAGACTTTCTTAATTGCTCATCACCCTTGTTACAAGGTTGCAATCGTGCACAACCGTGAGGTTGCAAATTAACATTTAAACAATTATAACACAGCTAACAAGTTAGTTGGAGTGAATAGAGTCAGTGATTCATAAAATACCTGATGAAATACAAAATTTGACAAAGTTTGGTGCTTTTGCAAGGTCCATATTATGTCATTCTACACAACCTATGGTTTTTGTAAGACACCCCCTTTTTATTCTAGATTTTCGATTATTAGAGTGTAATCGTTAAAGTGTAAACCTTAATAAAAATTTCATACAATAAACTGTTGTATCAGTTAAAAATATTTAGCGTATTATGAATTATAGAAACTATCGACTTGGTCATCCATTTAAATAATCATCAAAACTGTTAGACAATCATTTATAAATCAGGCCACATTATATGTTTATTTCTAGATGCCTAATATTTACTTGTCCAAGCTCTCATATTACTCTTTTTCAAGCATTTTGATGAATTATACCCATTAAATAATACAACTACACGTTTCTTCATCCCTCCATACTGCTGTTCTGAGGTGAGCACTATTGCTTTAAGAGGAAATTCCATCTGTGTAAATAGCGAAAGTAGCTCTTCTATAGATATTGTCAACTACGCCAGATGTTTATATAGAGAACAATACTAGTAACAAGACTAAACTTTGTGGTACACCAACATCGAAGAGAAAGGTTCTGTCCAAGAAGAACGATGATAATGGCCGAGTATAGATGGTCAATGTATTTCAGATCAATACGCTTATGAATCGAATACCATCGTGCAGTCTATTGAGATCATTACTAGTACAGTATTTAAATTTGAGTTCAGCTGGGCTGCAGTTCATGAGATGGTGTTCTATACACATCACGGCTTGAAACCCGGTTGTATCGAAAGTGTTTAATTATGAATTATGTGAATTATAGTGTGTTTAACTGAGCATTTTCGGAAATAACTCTGGATGACTTTTTAATGAACCTTTGTGAGGTGCAGCAGCAGGTCAGTTGGTCTGCTTCGTCCCCGGATTTACTCGGCCTGAGGTGTGGAAGCAAGATACCATTCTTTCACTTTATAGGGATCTCAGCTTAAACCACAAGCTGTAGATTCACGAAGTGGACAATTTTCTGCGATGGTAGTTGTTGGAGAACCGTCTGTATTTCCAGGTGCTCTGTTTCCGTGAGTTCTCCTTAGGTTTGCTCTTAAATACTTCGGACTAACAAAGGGCTGAATATTATCCCAGTGCTTAATATTACGCTTAAATAATTAATTCCAAAATTCACTAATCAGCTGAAAATTCTCATGCAGGCGGTGAAACCTCAATCTCAGCAACTTTCTCAGGAATGTTTCTAATTGCGTCTGGGGGAGGATGAGAAGATCAGGACTTGATTACATTTTTACGTTTATGTTTACTAAAAATAGAATGACTTCAAGATGTGTGATAATGTTTGAGGGATATCAAATGAAGAGTCTTTATTTGTAAGTAAATAATGTAAGTAAACATAATGAATGTAAGAAGTAAGATTATATGATATATAACAATTTTAAGTAGTACTACGATACATAATACTAGTTCGAAAAATCCAAGTAACATAAAATATAAATATAAATAGATTAATAATAAAAAAATAATGGGTTGAAGTGGAACAGTTATTTATTAAAAAAAAGGACTAAACGACTTTTTTTATCAAAATAATTAATTTATATAATAAATAATATATATTATAGCGAGATAAATGTTGTACATAACTTCAAAACATCTATAATGAAAAAGTTTTTTACCGAGTTCTTTAATTTTTTGGTGTGGAAATTTTTTTGGGTTGGCGTCACTAATTGGCGTTGGCGGCCTGTGTATGAGCTGTAAGATTTGTTTAATCCAACTTAGGTTAAATTATTGATATGAGAATAAGAATGATATTTAGGTAAAATGAGATATAATAGCTGTGCGATTTAAACTAATAATATCTAAGAACATTACTAACTAGTTAAACTTTTAGTTTTCCCAAAATATTTAATCTGTCATAGTTAAATGTTCTGTTTTAAATTGCTAGGTGATGCAAACCACAGTGATGTTTTATTAATAAATAAACTACTTGAAGTTGTATTAATTATATACTGATTACTCTAATTATTGATTGGAATACCAATAAATATGGAAACCAGACTAATGTTAATAATTATATTTTACAAACTATGAAATGTAATTTAATGTAAATAATTCAGATTACTTACTTCTATTATACTTTTACTTCTAACGGCAGTTCTCATAACTGACTATTTTTCTTTATTCTAAGAAGACTTCATATCTCATAAAAAATAATAAAAAGCCTTATTCAAATAGAAGGGGTATTTTTTCAAAAATTAATATTTAATTTTGCTAACTCGAAAATACAAATATATCTGAAGTTCACGTATAATATTAATAAATTATTTTTCTCACAACTCATATTACGCACAAGCATTGAATTGAAAGCTAGATATATACTCAAATACTAATTTAAGAAAGAAAGAATATTAGTTACCTATTCTCTATTAATTCAAAAAAAAAATATATAACTTTTAATATTGATAAAGTTACTAAATAGAACAATTTTTACAATTTTTTCAATATACAATGGGTAATTTCTGTTTGGATAATGAGTCGAGGAATTTCCTCCCAATGGGTTGTGGATATATCGATATTCGAAACCAGGGTGTGACCAAGAAGTGGGCCTGGAGTGTTTTCTGATATGGCAGGAGTCCTGTGGAAGACCACCAGAGTAATTGGATTCTCAGAGGGAGGAAGGCAGGGAAGCCAACAGGCCCACTAGAGAGTGAGGTGCGAACCACAAACTTGTGTGTTTACTGAGAGATAGTTTTTTTAAAAATTTGATAATAAACATTATATATATATATATATATATATATATATATATATATATATATATGTTAACTTTAATACGTACATAATTAATTAATCGTACTAAGTAAAAACATCTAGTAGGGTGCAGTCATCAATCCCACTTCTGGGTCACCTTACTTATACACTAGTCTATTTAAATATGCCAAGAACATAAATATAAGTGCAAGGTTACTTGAGCAACCTTCAATCATCTGTGTTCTTTATCTTTCAATCATCTGTGTGTTATTATTTATCTTAGAAACCTTCTTCATTGGCTATATGAAAGTGTTATCCTTACCTTGGTGTTGAATTTACATCTTTACTTTTACTGAATAAATCACGTTACAAAAGATATTAGATATATTTTTTTTTTAATTTAATGTTTATTTAAATACGGTTTTACCATATTCACATACATACAGGGAGTGGAGTGGATCTATGGTAGAGGACTCAGTTGCCATGCCTAGATTCAAATCCCTTTGGCAGACTTTTATTTATTATGTTAGCGATCGGAAATGGAATCCAGGACCCTCCTAGGGTAATCCAAGCCTCTATATAATGGGTACCCAAAATAAGGAGGGAAATCTGGCGGTTGAGTGCGATCTAGAATAAATCACCTCACTACACAATAATTGTCCAAAAAATTGTACAATCTCTATCATGTACTGAACCTTTCACGGGTTGTAGTGGTATAGGTTTTTTTTTCAGGTTTGTTTTTAAAGTATTTGTTTATTTTATTCAAATTACGTTGTTATGTAATGTGTATATTGAAATATTTAATAAAACAATGAGATAAATTACCTGAACAGTTTAAAAAGCAAAGAAGGAAAGAAGAGGAAGCTAAATTAATTTTACTGATTATTTCAAGTTCATTTTCATTTTCATCGAAAACGTTGGAAATGAGATGCATTTGAAAAAAAAATCAAAATTATACTTCAATAATTGTTAAAACAAAAATGTACTACTACAACTCATGAAGAGCCTTATTTCCAATAAGTGGTAGAGATTGTACAGTTTATTGGACAGCAGTTTTGTTGGGAGGTGATTTGTTAGGACATCTAGGGATCTCGCTCAACCGCCAGGTTTTCTCTGTTTTTTGGGAACCCACTGTATAGAGGCTGGGTGAACAGGAGGGTCCCAGACCTTACAGGGCTCATTTCCGGCTGTTAAGAGGTTAAATAAAGTCTGCCACAACCGGATTTGAACACAGAAATATAGCGCTTTGTAGCTGAGCCGCGCACCACCATAATTGCTTACAGTCGTAAAAATTCGTTTACCTTGTTTTGGGCATTCCTCGGAAATCATTAAGAAATATTTTCTAAATTAAATATAATTTCATTTAACATAAAAACACATTCAATTTTAAGAAACAAATAAAGACTAATATCATGAAACAGGTGATGGAAAATATTTAAAAATAAGTAATATTAATATTGTTTATAATATAACGAGCTCCCTGGAAGTATAAGTATGTATATATTGAAGTTCTATACGTTCTTTGACACTGGCGTACTTATTCCATGCCAAGTTGTAACTTGATTAAATTACATCTTAGCTTCGGAGAAACGTGGAAAGTTACTCAAGGCACTTATAAACCGACATGCTCAAGAGAGGGAGAGTGGTATGAACAAAATCGTAAGAATACGAGGGGGATGAATATAGTCTCAACTCTTTAAAAGGGTCCTTTATTAGGGCTATGCAAAAGAGGGTTTTGAGGAAGATAATAAAAAATTATAAAGGATATGGGAACATTAAATTTTTCAGATAAAAGGAATAACATTACAGATTCAGGAATTGAGGATCTGAGAAACTTCCTTGTATCCTTGGGCTTTGAAAAGAAGCAGATATTTTAGTTTCATAAATATATTTATAAAAAAATGTTTTCATTTATCTTTATAACATTTATATCTTACCGTAGGCTACAAAAGTGCAATGCCTAGTTAATAAACTAAAAATAAAACCCTGAATTTTTATACTAATTTAGGTGCTAGGTTCTTATAAATAATGGAACCTTTAATTGTTGAAAGTATTTATTAGATAGTCGATAAACGAAAAATATGGGTATACACCAGGTCAAGATAAAAATCACATTATAACAAATTAGAAAAGATAGAATAAAATAACTCCGAAACAGCTCTTTACATAACCAGGAGCACAACAGCTGGGGATAGGCTATTCATGGATTTGACACTGAAATATTTATAAATAAGTGCTGCACAATAATTAATTAATAAATAAATATTAGTTTGTGATAAATAAATTTATCTCCCTCTTTCAAACAAACCACTTTGTTCCACCCAGCTGTTGGTAACTATCACTTTAACCACCCTCCCATGACATTAATATTCACAATTAATATTTTCATATAATTACTGTTTAAATGCATTTAAAAATTAATTAATGAGTAGTTTTTCTTTATTCAACTGCATCCCTCTTCGAATTCACGATCTCTCATTCTTCCTTTTCATTTCATGTTAATCATTCTAACTGGTGATATTTGTTACTACAACCCGTAAACGGCTCTGGGGTTCAGTGCATAGAGATTGTAGTGTTTCTTGGAAAACAGTTGTGCATTATAAACCTTCGAGAACATTGAGGTTATTTTATTCTACGATTATTTTCTGACCATCTTCTAGTAGTTTCCGGTTTTAACCCCAAATTAGATATATAAAAGCGTAGTTACAAGTTTCACATCAAAAATAACGAAGTATCTTATCTCTTAGATCTAACATGGTATTAGAACGAGTATGTTATAAGAACTAATACCATTTAGGAACTGTTGTTGGAGAACTAGTACCTAAGAAGAAAGACACGACCTATCGTAACTGCTTGCGAGTTGGTAATTGGAAGGATCAAGTCCAATAAAGCTTTGCTTAAAGTAAGGTTATCTCACTGGGAATTAGCCTTCTGGGACCTAAGATCATTAAGTTGCTACTAAAGCATCAACTTTATCTTATAACTTTATCTGGTAGTTTATTAAATCCAGTAACTATTGTATATAAATATATATATATATATATATATATATATATATATATATATAATATTTTTATCGAAGTTGTTGCTCGTATATAAAAACTTTCTGGCGCTTCAAGTATAAAAGACGTGTAGTACTTTTAGTTTTAAAATATAATTCCCCTCAGCATTCATGAATTGATATATTTTCGGTTTTCAAAAATTTAATACAAATTATTATTTTATTTTATTTCATGTGTGATATGTCTGGTTGTCCGGGATGTCGAAGATCGCAGGTTCAACTTCAGCCTTAAAAGATATTTTATTTATAATGTATTTATTTGTTATTGTTACCTATTAACAGCGAGGTATCCTATGGTATCTGTAGATCTCCTCTGGCTTACGCAGCCTCTATAAAGTTGGTACCCTAAAAAGGGAGAACCAGGAAGTTGAACATGACCTCGGACAAAGTACCTTCCTGTACAACCATTGTCCTAGAAATAATATATTCTGAACATTATACTGAACCCAAGATTCTTTATGGGTCAGAGTGGTATAGGGTTTTTTTCATAAATTTTATTAGGTGTATTTTTTTTTTATTAAAGAAAATCCGTTAATAGGGAAGCAAATAAGAGAATATGCCCTACTAAATGTATCCAGTTAATAAGCATAAACAACGAATAGGGTTGAGAAGATTTTTCATGGATTATAAAAGTGATTTATTTGATGATTAAATTAAATTTATCAATCCGATGTAAGGTATATTAAGTTTTTAGGAATAATCATCAAATAATAACTAAATTTATCAAATATATATTAAATTAGACAGATTTTTTGTTTATTGTTTTTACTTAGGAGACCTAAGGCTTTGTGCTTTGGGATTTTTCCAAGTCTTAACAACTATTATTTGTCTCTGTTGAACTTTTGCTATTTTATATTAACAAGTTTGACATGTTTATTGGAATTATATTAAATAATAAAGTAATGAATTTTTAATGAATAAAATGATTTTATTATAAGTATGTAGTACGATGCTCATACTATCCCAATGATTGATGTGTTTTCAAAAGTCAAACAAAATATTAAATTGACAGTTATTTGTACCTCAAAATCTCAAAAAAAAAACCATCACTTTCATTTACTTAAAATTTCTGTAGACAATTTAACATTATGTTTGACTTTTGATGACACATCACTCATTGGGATAGGATAAGAATCTTAATTCATATTTATGATAAAATCATTTTACAAAAAAAAAATCATAATAATCAGTTTTCATACCACCTTGTTGAAACCAGATTTAGGTAAAATTAAAAACCCAAATTTAACATATAAAATAAAAGAGGTAAAATAGAAAAATGCAATTTAGATTAAAGTTGTCGAATACCATTTATCTTGTGTGTTGATAATTAACAGTCTTCCTAGTTTTTCTATCGCAAAATAATTTGGACATTGAGAAACACTGAAATAAAATTAAAACTTCAGAAGTGTTTATATATTTTATAAATATATCCATATATATTTCTATATAATATATCCATGATTTATATTTTTATTATTAGTTTTGCTTTCATTATTTTTCATATTATGAATATACTAGAACAGGGAGGGCTCTGTAGGAACAATACTGACTCATTACTCACCCATTAACGGCTATGGACACTTTTCCCTTTCCTTCAAATTACAACTTCTCTAAGCTGTAATTAGGGAGGTTGCGCAAAATAGAAAGAAGAAACCCATTGTAAAAGGTTCACTTTTTCTCTCCTTTTTTTTTTCCACCATCTCCCCTCTACAGAACACAGAATCCTAACAAGCCGAAACATGAGTGAACAAAAACGACATACAAAAGTAAGCAGTGTATGTTTAGCTTTAAAGAGAATACGTCTCATGCCGTAAATATTTCACATTTCTTAATATTTCAAATTTTTTTTTAATTCTGTAAAGTGAACAACATAAAATGTTGCCCATAGATGTATTTAATTATTTTTATAGGTCTTTCATATTTATAAAATTTCATAGTACATTTTATTTTAGCGGAGCTTGGACCCTGTGGGATCTGCTCCAGGGGCTCAACCAGCCTCTACAATAATGGTACCGTTGAATGAATGAATGAATTAAGCATTTATTATAAAGAGAATAATAAAACAAGATGGTTTACAAAAAACTACTAATATTTACAAAAGCATATACATACTTGTATAGTACCTAACATTGTAACTTAAATAACAATAATAAATAATAATATTTTTTTCTCTTCAATGTTACCCTTAATAAAGGGAAAACCCAGATTTTGAACAAATCACTTACCTGCATAACCGTGGTATTAAGAATGAGTATTGTCTCTACCTTGATCTGAACACAAGACCTCTCATTGCTCGTAAGTATAGTTTTTTTTAATTTATTATAATTAGTATTTTCATGTTATCTTGTTTCAATTTAATTATAAAATAAAATGAATTAGTTTTTTCGTAAAGGTATTGTATCATCTTCTTTGTCGGATCCATAATCCTCCATTCTTCCTTTTCAATATTTAGTAATCATTTTACACATTAACATAGGTTTTACCGCGTATTTCACTTTTTTAATATTACTAATATAAATATAGATATAGATTATATTATAATAATATAAATATAGATTTATGTTAGTTACATTCATTGGTACCAGGAATTGGTACTGTAACAAACTGAATAAAGTAAAAGTAGATAAATTAAATGTTAATTGTTAATTCTCACATCTGTGATCGAACGTAATTGCTTAACTATTCACCGACCCAGTTCTGGGATAAAGGCCGGAAATTCGTCAGAATTTTTCACGTCAATCCCGAAATTAATCGAACACTTAACTAAATTAAATTTTATTTCAAGAATTTTTTGCCAATTTTGTCCACAAGTAGTATCACCTCCCGGCTCCAGGGGTAAACGTGTTTATGATATGGAATGATATATATATATATATATATATATATATATATATATATATATATATATATATATATATATATATATATATATGGAATGAGCCGTTAAATACCCGTTCGTTTTCCTCCATAAGTCAGAGTTGAAGACTGGTAGAAGTATCGGGACCTGATCCTGAAACCAGAAGCAGGTATGAACTTTCCTTTATACCGTAGTCAGATTAGATTCTGGGCGAAGCCAGATGGTAGTTCGGTTGTTGATAGAACCAATCGAATCTGACAATTAAACAATTTATTTTTCATCATTCGTTAGTAGCGTTTCGATTACAAAACAGATGTGAGATCTTTTATTTAAATTGTAATTATTGTTAGTGCCTATATGATTATTTTTATGGATGATGTATCATGTTTTAAATTGAAATTATTATTTTTATTAGTGGTTTTGGGAATTATGGTTATTAATGGTGAATCTGGTTGAATGTCGTAATTATAATTTTTCTTAATGTCTTTAGGACCATTATTATTATAATTATTAACTGTTAGGTGTAATTTTAGATTATTTTTTATTAAATATAGTAGAGTTTTATTTTAGATAAATGGATGTTTTGGGTTAATTTCTGTACCAAGTTTCTCTATGTATCCTCGACGTTATCATGTCCTAATCCCGTGGATCCTTACACGAAGTCTAAGAGTACCATAACGATTGATGACAATAGTGTTGTCTGGCTTTCCTCTCTGCCATTAAATTTAAGTCTGAAACGCCGGTGCACATTAGAAGAAAAAAGCTTATTAGTATGAGCTTTTTTTTGACCTCATTACCTCCTATTCTCTTAATCAACGTGTTTCTGCTAATTTATTATTAGTCTTGATAATTACCTTTTTCTAAAATTTATTAGTTTTAAGCAGGATGAGTGCCATTTTATGTTTAATTTTGCCTATCTATAATCAGTGGCTTTAAAAACTTACTTTTTTTTTATGTACGTATTATTCAAAGTGTATGAATTTGAACAAAGTCACATGGCAAAGCATTTATAAAACGGAAAATATTTATAAACAAGGCAAAATTATCAAAATTAATTAATAAAGCATTCTTATTTTCGCTATAACTTAGGAATACTATAAATAGTAACTAATATAAATAAATATATATGTAGAGAGTATGCGAATAGTTTAAGCATAATTATTTATTAAAATGCATGGCAAGATAAAGATTATAAATCTTCCAGTAGAGATTTGAGGGGTTGAGGAATGGTTCTTTGCAATTGCAATTGGTAGGCACTAAATTTTAAAAAGCAATCCCTCTACCCAGTTTACTTTGGAGTCACTCTGTATCACTCCCTAATTTATTACCCTACGGTGGCCACAACGTTTTGTCTAATTTCCCACGACATAAATCAGTAAGGCTATTCCGGTTCGGACATGACTAATTGGAAATCTTATAGTTATTATCATAATCATTGGTACATAATAGTATTTTACGTGGGCAGAGATTGAAAGAATATTGATAATTACACTAGGAAAATACTATGAACAATTTTATTTATTTACGCTTCAGATGAATTCCGTCCATCTGCAGACTTTCTAGGGGCTCCATCTGCCTCCATAGAGTACCCTTAAATGGGAGGAAAACTGTCGGTTAAGCGCGATCTCGGACGAATCACCTCATGGCACATCTGTTTAGTTTAAGACAGTACATTCTCTAATATATACTGTTTCACGTTATGTATTTTTCACTCTAGAATCTTCATAGATTTAAGTAGAACAGGATATTTATAGACATGAAAAGATAGCATTGCCCCAGACTTTATTAAGCACGGTGGCTAAGAACTGGTGTAGGCCATTCGAGGGGTATTTCAAGAAATATTGGATTCCGGGAGAGTACCAGAGGTTGGAATTTCAGTGAAATTATTACGATACACGAGAAGGGCAGCACTACAGAATGTAAAAACAATAGGCCGATTAGCCTACTTTCTGTGGTATATAAGATATACACATGCATTTTCAAAAAGAGACAACGACGAATCGTGGGGACCGAGACAAAGACATTTTCCTAGCCTTTCTCGACATGAAGGCTGATTTTGACTCTGTTCCACACCAGGTGATATGTAATGCTTTGGGGAATAAAAATGTCCCAGGGATCTTATCAATGCTATAAAAGCAACTTATAAAAATGCAAAAGGGGTAGTGCGGACCGATGGGAGAGATACCGATACCTTCTAAATTGATAAAGGAATTAGGCAGGGTGCTAGCCTTAGCCCCCTACTATTTATATGCTTTATGGATGAGATCCATAAAATATGCAGGATGAGAACATTACCAACTCTAATCGATCAATGGAATATGGGTCCTGTCGTCTTCCAGAGCCTGCTCTATGCTGATGACACCGTTCAGCTTGCGGACTCTAAGGAGAAGCTGCAGCAAGCCCTTGTGGAATGGAACGAGGAGCTCCAAGGTAAGGGAATAGCAATAAATTATTCCCAAAAGCAAAGTGCTTGTCATTTCTAGGCAAGGACAGGAAGATGTGCGTTTGTTATGCTATGGTGAGGCTCCCAAAGTGGTGGGCCACTTTCTATAATTAGGAACAGTCATTAGCAGAATGATGAAGAATGTAATAGCACATCAGCCGGACAAATGAAATATCTTCGTAGAGTGGTCGGTAAAACAAGAAGGAGCCGGAGGATTTTGGAGAAGGTAGCTTGGCAGAGTCAGAAGAGAAATAGTCCCGATGTCTTACGGATGACGAATGGACCAAGAACTACAGAGTACCTTGCAGAGTACCCTTTTACGTAAAGATAAGTTTAAATTATTTATGTATGCATTTTATAGCAAGACTGGATCCATATCATTATTGCTCACCCTTAATGTATATATTAAATGATTTTCAAAGTAAATACCTCCTACCTTCTCTTCCATCCTAATCGTAGAGCTAATATTTAAATATGTAAAAGAAGAGGAAGTTACAATACTGACGAAAGGAAAAATATTTTATAACTTAAGGAGGAGGATCCCGCAAGCATACACAATATCCCTAGGTCACCAATCCTCTACTACACATAACCAACCGCTGGAATATAATCCAATTTAAATCTAAAGTTAGAACATTAAAATAAATAAATAATTGAGATTTATCATCATTATTTACTCATGACATCCAAAATAAACATAATTAATAAACCATTTCATTTAAACATAGCAAGCCAATATTACACTACAGTGCAAATAGGACCTTGGCCTTCGTCATTAGCCTGCTCCATTCCATTAATTTTATTATTATTCCTATTATACTTCAAGTATATTATTATTATTTTAGGATTAGTCATTTTTTTGGCTACCTACAAAGTCTAAATAAAAAAAACCTATACCATTACGATCTGTAAGCGGGGCTTGGGTTCAGTACATGGTAGAGACTGTACTCTTTCAAGGGCAATGGTCCTCTACCTCCAGGCTGAAATTTAGTTGGTGTTTTTTTCACATAATGACTTAATTAATAAAACTTGTGAATCTTAAACAAAATGCTTTCGTGATTAAAGACTGTAAGAGAAGCTAGTTTTAAGATATTAAAGTAATTTAATAAACGTCTCAAGTTCTAAGTTCTGGCAAAGTTTAAGAAAATGTTACGGTTCTATTTAATACCATTAAGCTCCCCTGTTAATGAACTTAGCAGGGAATTATTTTCTTGAGTGACACGACTTGACTGACATGATATAAACGAATAGTGTGTTTATTTATGAAAACACTTTAATTAATTAACTACAGTGAAACCTCTACTAACGGACACCCCTAAATAACGGTCACTCCCCATTACCGGACGATTTTTTTTGCACCAACATTTTAATACAATTTTTAAGGCATTTTAACCTCTATTTAACGAAACCTCTCATTAACGGTCACGGACAGGCTGTGTTGGTTAGAAATCGATTAAAAAAACCTCTAAAAGACGGACAGTATGACTTTATCCCTTTCCCGTTTCTCGGAAACAATTAGTTTTTTCCGGTCTAAGGAAACAGGGACAGTTGTATTTACTTTTGAGTAAAGGTTTTCCGCATAAATACTTTTTTTTTATTCTCGAACTTGCTTTATTAAAATTTAGTTCTGTTCTAACCCTCGTGGCAGGCAGCTGAAAATGTCTCCCGCACGTAAGAGACTCACTTTAGAACAAAAAATAAATGTAATCGACTTTTATGACCTTGAAAAGTTAAGGGTACGTGCGCTAGCGGAAAGACTCAATATCGGTAGGACACAAGTTTCGGGAACACTCAAAAACCTTGCGATGTTTTTTTTTATTTTACTTACCTTTTAAACACATGGGAAATTGAATAAGAGAGAATTAATTTGTACAAATACATATTTATAAAAAAATAAAACCTCCCTTTAAAGGACACCTCTAAATAACGGGCAAAAATATTTGCACCAGGGGTGTCCGTTAATTCAAGGTTTTACTGTATTATTTAATTAATATTTGTTATCACTTCATACAATATGGTAATACATTATAAACAATATCAATAATTCAGTAATGCCACGAATACATTCGTGATTGATTGACTAAATACATACTTTTCAGGCTAAATTATTACTTTTTATTATTAGATATCCAGGCAGCGGTATAGCTCAGTAAGTGGAGCGTTGAGACACTGTGCCGAGTGTTCTGGATTCAACCACGGCTGTGGAATATACTCGTAATTTATTTAACCTTCTATTACTGTGACATGGTCCTTATGATAGCCTTTTCCTGGCAAATGTAAAAAACCTATATGCTTGCAGTGCTCCAAGAAACTGTGTGTCAATTGCTTGTGATATTGGCAAATGTTAATATTAATTTATTATTATATTAATTTTGAAAAGTATTTTTAGTTTCATTAATAATTCTTTTTAAATGTATAAAATCAAAAGGTAAAATATTATAATTAATTAGTTGCAAATACACAAGTTTTAAAAAATGAATTTTGTTTTGCTATTTCCTTTTTTGATTTATTGTCTATTTACTCAAATTATATAAACAATCATATACTCATTGATTGTGGATACGGAGAGAAGGTTCATGTAAGTAATAACAAACAATCAGGTATTTCAGTAAATTATTTCGTTGTTATTAATAACTAGGGACCCACCCCAGTTATGCCTACATAATTTGTTTGTGTAATGTATTTTTTTTTTTATCTCATACCGGCCACTAAGGACCAAGGCAATATCGTTAGTTAGACTTCCTTGGCAGTCTTGATTTTCGTTCTTCCCATCTCAGGTATTGAATGCACTTTATTATATAGAAATTATAAAAATAAAAATTCATTTTCATAAATTCGTATATAAATATTTTTTATTTTTTATTTCTTAATCCCTTTGGTTGTTATTAATATTTGAAAAATAACATATTAATATTACTAATGATACATTGTATCTCTTCTACTGCAGCAGGTGCATTTTAAGAGAGGATTGTCTGAAGGATTTTCTGAACATTAATTAAATGGAAGGAGTGGGGGATCCAGTTATGGGGCTCACTAGTTCTGTCCGATTGGAGTTTGTTAGTAGTTTACTCAGTCCATGTTGAGTTTCTGTACGTGTGTTAGCCAGCGCTGAGGTCGGCCTGTCGGTGCAAGCGCGTTGAATAGTGGGATCGTGCAGTGTTGGAGGCTATCAAAAAATTTGATATGCCTCCGTGTGATGAAGTCCGTTACCGTCGGGAGTCCGAGAGCCTCGTGTATTATGTCTGATTTCGTCCTTTGTAGAGAAGTGTGCCTTATTATACCCCTCAGCATACGGTTTCGAAATTGTTGGAGCCTTTTTGAAGTTGGGATATAAATATTTCTTTATATACTAAATTTATTATCTTGCACGTAAGGTAACTGCACGGGATTAGGCTGCCTCTTCGCTGAAACCCATCGATATTCCAATCCATTTACACAAAACCTCGACAATTTATATACATAAACCTTCCTGGTGAATCACTCTATCTATTGGTGAAAACCGCATGAAAATCTGAGTTTGCCGCGAACAAACGCGGCCGAAGAGTTTGTTTTATAATATGTATAGAAGCATGAAGTCAGATGGTCCTTGGGACAATATCTCAGTAATGTGTCAGTCTAGGAATATTAATCTAATAATAATCCTTGGGGATCTACAGAACATCCTGGGGATCACCTAGCCTCTCTATTGTGGGTATCCAAAATCTGATGGTTTAGCATGATCTCGGACAAATCAGCTTGACTAACTGCTGTCGTAGAAACAGTGGTTCTCTACGACATACTGAACCCAAGGCTTTTCAGGGGTTCTTATTGGTCTAGTTTTCTTTTTCTAACATCGATCGTTCATAAATTCTTAATATAAGAAAATACTATTAATGAACGATGAAGAAAATGGTCCGGGTAAAGGTAAAAAAAATCTCTTGAATATGGAGAACTGTTTATTGGCGAACGTTTTGACCCACAAAGCAGATCTTCTTTAGGGCCAGTTATAAAAAAAAAAAAATCAAAATTATGATAAATACTAAACATACATATTTATATTATATTAAACATATTATAGGCATCAAGTTATCTGAGTGATAAAACATAAAGTGGAAGTATCCTTAGATAAATAAACAAAGAAAAAGGAATGATTATAGAGTATTTAATTTCTTTCTTCATATATACATAAGGTAGACTAATATTATTCAATACTTCAATTCAATATACATTTTAATAATAAATGCAAGAAGGAATGCAATGATAGTTATTGGCATAAATACAGTACCTGGGTTGAGGTCTGTGGTAACGATCCATCCCCTGGAGGTTGCTGATAGATCGAGGTTAACAATTAGGTGCTAACAATGGATGTCATTAACCAGGTCTTGGAGACAATATGGGCTAAACACTCATGATAACCTCAACCGGAATAGGCCTCTTCAATCATTTATCTTGATGATGGAATTAATGTTCGTTGTCCTACTAATTTCAGTATTACTAATTATAGTACAAAATAACTATAGTTGTGAAAAGAAACGAGCATTCTTTATCAAAATGGAATATTATATACAATTAATTCTATCTCTATTATAGTCTATTTAAGCGATGAAAATGGAATCACACGAGCATATTATCAGATAGTAGTTATAATATAAACAAGATACACTATAAGGAATTTTATGGTTCATTTGCTTGACTCCCAAACTTACTGGTACATACATTGCTGGCAGACGTATTGCAACAGAATTCGACAAGTGGATTGAATCATCTCTGTTATAGAGATATAAAACACACTAGGTGTTGCTAGGTTTCTCCATCCACTCTTCTACGAGAAGCCCTTAGAAGAGGTTTTCTAAAGATCACACATACACTGTGCTTAATAGCATTAATGCAATTTATCGAATAAACCTTTTTTATTATGTATTATTAAATCATATCACTTATTAATTATTAAACTAAAAATCAAGTTTTCAATAACTTTAAATCATTATTAAGCATCTTAATAAGCATAACCGGAGATGGATTTAATAGGAGTTTAGGACCCTCCTGAGGCTCGCCGAGCCTCTATACAGTGGGTACCAAAATTAAGGAGGGGGAATCTGGCTGATCTAGGACAAATCACCTCCCTGCGCAACCGCCGTCCAAAAAAGAGTACCGTCTCTACAATGTACTGAATCCCAGACCCTTTCAAGAGTTGTAGTGGTACAGATAACTAAGTAAGAAATAAATTTCTACTTCATACTTACGCGCTCTCATTCGTTTCACATAATAATATATACTATACAATGATATATACCAATAAATAGTATAAATATGTGATTACAAATAATATAGATACATAAGTTTTGGTATCTGCAATGTGCTGCTTACAATAAACCATATGCTGTAAGCTTCTAAATCCACTTTTTCAAAGGTGAAGCACCAAATGTTTACAAATGCCTTTGGTTTTTTTTCGTTCTTAAAGAAAAATTATCTTTCAACATCCATCAACAACCATTAAACAATGCTTACGAATGAAGGTATGAGCAAATCCCCTGATCTCTTGCCAAAGATGAAATCCCAAATCGAAGTGGCTTACAGGGTAGGTTGAAAGCCTACCACCCAGAGCTTAGCCGTGAAAGCATGAAATAGTGCTCAACATTATGGACATAAATCGCCCCCTCCTACTACAATTTCATATTATACAACATCCTTCGGTTTGCTGTTGCTATGTCTGACATTCTTAGGCCAAGCGTTTTATCTTCCGCTCTTATTATTGAACAATTATTATATTATTGTAAAGTTGTATGTCTAAGTCATGATGGTTGAACAGATTCAAGAAATATTTTCAACATACTGATACTAGGTTATAATTATTATCAAACATCTAATAAAACTACGAATTCAACTCAAAATTATGTTTTTCTTTTAACAGAATTTTCTTTTGCAGTTTAATACGTTAACGTCACTGTATGCTTTTGTATATTGCCTTCACTGCCCATATCAGTGAAAAGTCAGATCTTTTAATCTGAATATTATTAAAATAATCAAATGAGATGCCACCCTGAGATCCTTACCAATGAAGTACAGTGATACTGTATCATTAATGACTTAAACATATTCCGCAATGATTGGCGTGGTTGACTGACTAGGAGTTGTTTAGTAGATTAAGATTTTTTTCACTCCATTAAATAACATTTATTGTATTGCCCGCTTCTTGCCTACGACTGCCGCTGCCCTATATCTCATGAGTACTGGTACAGATTCTATTGGTCATTTAATCTACCTGCTCAATAATCCTTACCCTACTTACTTAGATACCTACAGAGTTGCTAAAGTTTCAAATAGTGCCACATATCCATGGCATAGCTTATCGAACGATACTACATTGGTAGTCCTAAATTTCGCTTATTATCAGGATAAGGATCTTTAAAGAGCTTCTAAAACCACAGGTTCAGGGCCGTCATATTACGTCACCTCCGAAGAACGCCAAAACTAAGGATTTTTTATGCATTAAAAATTTCTAATGCTACCTGTCGGTCAGCGCATAGTAATAATACTAATAAATAGCATTATTATAGTGGTCGTTATGCAAACAACTCCACCGTAGGTAACCCTGAAATAGTTAGATTTGAATGTACGTCTTGTAATGAGTTTTACCGAATCTCCTTGATGAATCTTTTAGGACTGTTGATGAGAGATGCACTCTTTCTGATCTTCATCTATATATATATATATATATATATATATATATATATATATATATATAAAAGAGAATGGCGTTAGTTACTGACCTAATAATTCATAAACGCTTGGACCGATTTCGATGATTTGAACCATTTATTACTGATCTTTGGCCAAAAAAGAAGAATAACCAAGAAAAATCGAAATCGGTCCAGGCGTTCTTGAGTTATGTTTATATATACATAATATATTTTTGTAACCTTCACAGCTTTTCTATTAATTTTATACCAACATATGATCTATGACTTCCTGATCAAAACTTTACAATGCTATTTATATGACAAAACGCATTTTTGAAAAATTTGCACTTAACACATTTGTGAACTAAGGCAACAACTTTTGAAAGCTGATACATTTACAGCCTTTTCATCACATGCTTTTCTGTTTGATAATTGTGTGTGGTAATTATTTATTTATTATTTAAATTAATCGCAGTTTCAAATATTTCATTTATTACATTGTTTTTAAACGATTTATCAGTTTGATTAAGTGCACATTGTGAATAGTCATGTCTTTGTTATTACATTGTAGTTTCAAATATTGCATTAATGAATTGTTTTGAAACGATTTTTCAGTTTGATGAACTACACATTGTGAATGGTTATGTTCTTTGTTATTGCATATGATTAATTAAAATTTTCAATATAACTGCCCAGTTAACAGTAATAATAATTATTTATTATTTACAATAATTGTAGTTTCAAATATTGCATTTAATACATTGTTTTGAAACGAGTTATCAGTTTGATGAAGTCCACATTTTGAATGGTTATATTCTTTGTGATTGCATAAGATTAATTAAAATTTTCTATATAATAACTCCCTAGTTAACAGTAATAATTATTTATTATTGTTTCAAATATTGCATTGAATACATTGTTTTGAAACTTTATCAGTTTGATGAAGTGCACATTGTGAATTGTTATGTTCTTTGTGATTGCATAAATGGGTTAATTTGAAAATTAATTCGAATTCACTGTTCATTTCATTCTGATTTATCATTTTGGTGTGGAATTCTATTTTCAAACGGTAAGTAGGCAGCGAATATGTTTATTTTATTAGGTTATGACATTTGAGCACATGTTTTCATCGATGCTTATTTGTGAGGTTATGAAATTTATATTTTTTTATTTATGTATCGATAATTCCTTAATTGCTTTTGTGACATTCATTTTTTAGTGTTATTCACAATGCCGCTAGCCAGAAGATCTAATCTTTCTCATCGAACCCGTCATGCAAGTACAGTTCGGAACATGGCCAATCAATTGAATATTGATGAACAAGAAATCATATGAGAACAGCGCCGTGTTAATATGGCCAGACTTCGTGCATCACAAACATAATAAGAAAGACATATGGCAGTGAAACGGCTCATTTGTCAATGAGAAATCGAGAAGTCGAGAAAATCAAACAAACCAACAACGTGAAAATCGAAATAAACGCGTAAGAATTTCTTCAAGTGTTGATTTGAATCGAGTAGCATTTCATTAAGATTGTACAATTGACTACAGCTCGCATCCTTTCGTTCAAATTGTCCTAATGGAGGCTGTGTGCAACCATTGTGGGGCATTGAAGTTCGCTGGAGAAACGCCTGGATTCTCTCAAGTCTCAAGGTGTAAATTACATAAATTACATAAAGTGGCAAGGTTAAATTACCTTGCCACCAGAGCCATTGCATTCTTTGGTTCTTCGTGAAACACCAGAATCACATAATTTTCTATCGAACACTCAGAAATATAGAGGATGCTTTCAAATGACTCTAATGGCTCTAAGTCATTGTTTATAATATGGAGTTTATTTATGGAATTCAAAAATAACTCTCCGTTTAAACTCAACATGGATTTCTATTTAAAATCAACGAAGTCGCGGGCAAAAGCTAGTAGATTTATAATTGTTTTGGCCATTGGGTTAATGATACCTTAATGCTACAATTATTAACTGGCGAAGCGTTGACTGGTCACCTATTGTCCGGTGTAGTTTTCCATTTTGAAGTTTTTAAATTATATTCTAATTTTATCTTTTTGTTCTAATAATATTATTTTATATAATATTAAAAATAATGTAAGGCCCATAAATATGATGTACATAAAAGGTGATCTACAGATTAAGTTCGAATCAAAAACTGTCTGAAAGGACTGAGGACTTGAGAACAACCATGAGAAACAGACGACTAACTTTCTTTGGGCACATGGTTATGATGGATCCCACAGGGTTGAGTAAACAAATATTTAACCAGAAGAGCCAGAGTGGTTATGATGAAAGATTTTAAGAAACATGAAATTACTGTCAGACACAAAGAGATTTAGGAGACAACTCAAAAACATTATGGTTCTTGTGGAAGAGAGGACGAGATAATGAAGGATAAATGGAGCAGGAGAAAGAATGAGCGAAAAACATAATATCCACCTGGTCAATATATAAAAATTAATAAAACTCTGTAAATCTCCACATTCCAGTTTTTGCGATTGTGTATTGTGATGCAATAATGAAATGATGAATTTATTTTTAATTTTATATCAGTAGCAATACATTTATAATAAAGTACTCTATTACAGCAACAAAAAAAACTATTTAAGTAACTGAGTGGTAATGGAACAATAATATTATACTTGTGTACAATAAACGAAAGGCCTAAAAGAGCTATTCTATTCTCAACTGTAGGCCTGCAAATTTTTGTATGCAAAGTGGTTGCATTTAAACTGCCTTATTCTTACTTTCTTCACTTTGCAGCTGCAATACAGTGTTGAATCACTTAAGCAGTGTGTTGAGAATAAAAAAAAATAACAAGAGAGAGTTGGAGAATCTTTCTTGCTTTTGTTACTTTTTAAAAAATACACACTTCTTTTTAAGGCTGTCCATGACATATGACAATTCTATAATACAAAGTAATTGTCATAAGAATCAATTATATTTACCGTTTTGCAGAAGTAATTTTGTTAGATTGGTTTAAATTCAAATTTATTTTATAATTATCTAGATGAATATTAAAGGCAGTTTTCGAGATACTATAAAAATAAGGTATTCATATATATATAATAATAATTTAATACTAAAACAAATTGCAGCTAAAATTTCCTTTTAAACAAGAAACCTCATAACATTAGTAACCAACGGTTTTAGGATCTTTATGAGCACATTCAATGTAAAGTTGATTTTGGGATTTTTAAAATTTCAAAATCAAACTTATCCAACCAACAATTCTGCTGAGCTTAACCTTTTAGTTGTCTAAAATAATTGGGGGCCAGCTATGGCAGTAGTTTAAATTTGTTACTTTCATATCACCTATGTTTTTTTTTTATAAATATTACAAATATTTGTTAATAATTGTCATTTCATTCAATATTTGGATTCCTAATACTTAATATAACTCATCTAAAGTTGTAAATACAATATAGTTGGGCATCTTTCGGAATAGTTTCTCAATATATATCTTTTCATCAGCAGGTCATCTCTGATATAGTGGTTAACATAACGACCTTCTATCTCATCACTTCTATGGTCACGGGTTCCCAGCATTTCGCGGCAGGATGCACTTGGATTTTTTAAAAGAGAGTAAATATCCTTGCTTATGCTGTCCTTTAGAAGGGACATAAATAAGGGTACTCGTTAATGATTCATAACCTACTGAAAACTGCATATATTTAGGACTACCACTGTAGTCACGATTAGCCATAACATCAAAAAGTTACAACGAATAAACAGGCAACATTGACCTTTTCTTATAGGCAAGTGTTTGACATGAAGAGCAACCTTGAAAAGTATAACGAGTTTTGATTCCAGAAAACTTTGGAAAATAAATTCATTGGAATTAAATGGTCAGACAGAGTTGTTTATGGATTTAGTAATTTATTGTAAAATGGTGAATGGTGTATGCAACAGCGTATTAGTTAATATTAACAGACAATTAACAGAAGGCCGGTGGAGCGGAAAACCGGTCATGAATGCTCGTTATTGTGGTCAGGATGACAGGGTGTCAAAAAGCTGGCAACACTGGCTTGAAGGAGCAAGGGGTGCCAACCTCAGGGCGCTGTCAATAGCGAAGAATAATGATGCCATTTTGGAGAGGAGAGGTCCTTCTTCTACATAAGGCTCCATTGGAACATCATTTCATAATGCAGCCACATTAAAAATAAAAAAAATGAATTCTATAAAATCAACCAAATAGATTTAGTACATAATATTGAACATCATTATTATAAGAAAATATAATTTATATCTGAGGTATCTGGAAAAAAAAACACTTTTCACTGTCTGAATCTTACGGCAATAAAATTCATTCTACATTTTCGTTGATTCAGTGATGTACTGGAAATATATATATGTATGTGTATGTCCTTTTCCAATCTCAAGAAGTAATCTGGTTAAACATGTGCTATCGTATAAAAAATTGAAACTCATTAGTAGTAGAAATAATTAAAGCTGTAAAGATATTGCACGACATTAAATGTTAAGTTGGAAAGAAAAAGAAAATCTATTTTAACGAGATTTTTTTCTTTTTTTTTTTTTAAGGATCGGTTTACAATAAAGAGGAAACAGGAAGAGTTTGCTTTTGAAAACAGATTCTTCGAAAGAAGACGAAGACAATGGAAGTCATTAGCAATTGAATAGGGCTACACAGTAAGGGCAATTTTGTCAGAAGGGCCCGCCCATACTTCCGACATCTTTCGTTGCAGGATAGAAAGATGTCCTGGCAACCATGGGAGGAACCAATTCCACGTGCTATATTATGCTTAATTCTTTCTTAGGAATTTCATTTAGAGGAAAAATTCTCTCACTAGTGCAGTTTGGGTTTTAATCACAGCCCTCATTAAAAATATAAATGATAGATGGTGCCTGCATAATCAAATACGAGAGATATTTAATAAATGGGCTAAGACGATGATAATATTTTCAACAGACATTCAAGATCATAAATTTTTCTAAATAATGTTTATAAATAATATTTTCAGTTCTCTTATGCTATTAAGCTACATATTTTTTAAGTTTTTTAATCTCAGTTAATTACATAGAGGGAAGCGGAGTGGCTCAGTGGTTGAGCACTAAGTGACCATGCCGAAGAATCCTGGGTTTAAATCATGCTGAATAGACTTTTATTTTATCTGTTTGCAGCCGGAGATGGATCCGATGGATATTAGGACCCTCCCGGGGCTCATCCAACCTCTATTATGTGGGTACCCAAAACTCCGGGGATAATCTGGCGGTCGTTCGTGATTTAGGACAAATCACCTCCCTGCACAACCGTTGTCCAAGAAATAGCCTCTAACATGTACAGAACCCTAGACCCTTTACTGGTTGTAGTGATACACTTTATGTTCATTTGATTTTTTTTTTAAACTGAAATTTTTATTCTATTGCCCCAAAATTTGTCGCCCATCTATCAGCATGTTGTGTCACATCTGGAGAAAAAGTAAAGTGAAAGGCGCATGACAGGACAGCCTAGGCCAATATGGTGGCGCCCAGTCAGCTGACCGTGTAGCATTTATATTCTCACTTATTCCTGCAAGTGTTCCACAGTATTTGGGTGTTTTGATCTGTGTATTAATGTAAATGCATTTATTTACTTACTTTATACTTTATTTATTTATTTACTTTACATCGTAAATGTTTTAATGTTCATTGACTTTAAATAAAATTAAATAAATAAAAACTATTTGTTTACTAATAACAAATCTCTTCAAAGACTATCAAAACCTTTTATCAGTGTCTATTAATTTTAATTTTTATATATAATAATATATTTAATTATTAATATATTCTAAGCCATAATAACACCCTGTATTGAAACCTGTATTGTTATTCTAAAGGGACTTGTCCCAGAAATATTATATAATAATAAATAAATACATTATTATTATTATCTTGTTCTTTTTCTAGGTTTTTACCGGAGAATGGACCTACCCTTACATAAGGCAAGGCTTAGGCTATAGTTTGTATAATGATAAAATACATCAATATATAATCATAAACAAACACTTTATTGTCAATATCCCTCTTATAATAGCAATAATAGCAATAATATTGCTCTTACTTTTTAATATGCGTTTATCATCTAAATGGTTGTATTCATTATGTATTCCGTACACTAATACGCAAATTGAAATTAAATGTTTGTTGAATTGAATATTTTGTCTACAATTGATTTCCCATTGTTCCCATTTCCATTTTTCAATAATTAAGTTAAGATTAAAAACGCAATTTTCCAATTTTTTTTAGTTAATTGCCTACAAACCGAAAAAATGTTTCACTTGCATCGTGGTTTCATAAAACCACACAATTTTTTATTCTGTGTATTAGTTTTTTAAAGAAATGAAAAAACGACAGACCCTAGGTACATAACAATAACAATTTTAATTTTTAATCTTTCACTTCTAAATGTCAGTTTTCACCAGTATCCATATATTTTTAATCGTTTCATAGTTTATCATTATCCTTCACATGTATTATGGGTCTTCTCTGCCCTGTGCTATAACGACTTGGTCATCTGGGAATAATAGGTGATAAAGGTAAAAATCATCTCGACTATGGAATCCCATCTCCTTACATTTCCTCGACCACTTAAATGAAGCACCCTCCACGAATATATTAAATTGCGAAGGTGACATACAGTGATCTTGAGAGAGTCATTTAGAAGTTAGAAATTTACTTAGTATTTTGTTTATGATATTATTTAGTTTACGCGAAACAGCCCAGCAACTATGATGTAGCGCTTTTTTTTTTTTTGTTTTTGGCTCTTCAGTTTTTTCTGTTAATAATATAGATAGATAGATAGATACTGTTCATAATATATTATGTATAAAAAAATAAATGACAATTACAAAGTATCAATGCAACATTGTTTAATGTTTAATACTTTATTTTTATTATCAAATAATTGGATATTTCTAATAGAGCATAGAACATAAAAGCTGGGGTGAAATTATGGCATCTCAGTGCAGTCGTCTAACTTGTAATAATAGTGGATGAGGCTGATAAAGTTATGAATGCAGCTGATTTTTAAAAAAAAGACACTTTTATTTTACAAGAATACAGGGAAATTTATGATATAATAACATTGAAATTACGTAAATGTTTAGATGAAAATTTTGGAATATTAGTCCATGATTATTTTTTTAATAAACAACTTGTATAAGCTAATAAAAAGTAATTATTGTTTTCAGTTTCATCACTTTAAAATGCTAGCAATTTTCTTGTACTTTAGACTAGGATTAGGCTAAGTGTAAATAGATCTGGAAAGCATATGCCTACTAATGCTCTTCTTCTTTATCTTCCTCATGTGCCTTTCAGCGTCGAGGTACCTCATCAGGATCTCCACCTGTCTCTATCTCTCGCCATAATCCTCAGATCCTGCATGATCCGAGGCTTGCAGTAATAGTATGCCTACTAATCTTGGGTTATTATTACAAGAACATCAGAACCTAAAATATCAGAACGATCAAGTATATCACAAATGGCTGTCAGTATCCTTATTAATCGTAATTTTCTAAAAGTTATTTCTTCCCCTGTCGTTTATAAAATATTAGGTTACAGGAAATGTGCGAGGTATATGCATTGAGGTAATTCAATAAAAACCAAAAATAAAAGAAGTTTTAGAAAATTGGGTAGCAATCAGCTCTATATCTAAGAATATCACAATCAATGAAAATAATGAATAAATAGGATTATCAATATGAATATTCATTTTTTAAAATAGATAATTAAGATGTAGAATCTCCTATGTTTTTGAGATTAGGAATATTTGATTCAGAATTCGTCTATGCTTCTAATATTATCAATATTGATAAAAATATTGATTTGAATTTCAATTACTATATTTAAATATTAAGTCACATTGAAAATATATTGCTGTAAATAATCAATAGATTCGAATTATTTAAAAAATTACAATATTCTTTTAGCCGGAAATCGATGAAGAAGCTACTAATGGAGTCATTTTTATTATTAAAGTGTTTTCTAACTTATAAACTATTTTTTAGGATTTTTTTTTACGGACAATATTAATGGCTAATGTTGTGAGTTATTTTTTATCAATAATTAGATTCATTTCGATGCGATCTTCATAGACAATAAAGTAGTTCACAGGATAGTTTCTCAATGCAAAAACTACCAATATCCGAACACCCTCTTGCAATGTGACAACCGGACCATTTGGTTCCTTCAATTACGAGTGAGTCTGTTCTTGTTTCCCATTCTCTCTTCAGTAATCACCCCCAACTCTCTTTAGAAGTTCAGTTCCTTAATGTCCTACTGGGAATTTGTGAAGATGAACTGTCAATGATTATCCTTGTAAATGTTTTGACAGTGTGTCGTTAGTTTACTAGAATGAAAATAACAAACTATTGAAAATAAATTGTATTGTTATTTATTACAATATATTCATTGAAATTTCATTTGTTTCATTTGCCCTAGATCACGCTCGACCGCCAGATTTTCCCCATTATTTTGGGTACCCACTTTATAGAGGCTGGGTGAGCCCCAGGAGGTTCTCAGACCCCATATGCTCCATTTCCGACCGCTAAAAGATTAAGCAAAAGTCTTGCCAGCAGCAGGATTTGAACCGAGGACTTTCGGCATAGTGACTCAGCGCTCTACCACTAAGCCTCTCCGATCCCTTTCGTGATATAAATACCATCGATGATGGTAATGGGCTAAATTTAATGGATTATTCGTATCTTATCATATATCCTTAATATTGAGGTATATCATTGACGATTGAATAAACATCTTCTTAATCATCTTCAATCACAAAATTGATGTTCTATGTTTTTAGTCATCATTTAATATAAAATGGCTGCTAAGAAAGAAATGTCCTTTGTTGAGCCTTTATAAACGACTTTTCATTGTTATTAAAATATATTCATATAAAAAAAACGATATTATTGATACTTTATATTGGAACAATCAAGAAACAGTTTATTAGATGGAAAATAAGTTGCTATAAAAGGCACGTGTTATGTTCAAGACTTATTCCGTACGATAACAGATCTTTGGTATATTTTGATAGGTCTTGTAACCCAATGCCTTCCTTTTTGTCCAACCTACAGTAGACAGTCCACAGTCCTAATGGGACTACAAGTGACAAGACTTATTCCGTGCGATAGCAGATCTTAACAATAGGCAGTGGGCTGTGGCGATTATACCAATAGCAGGAACCGGTAGAGTGGAAACCTCGGCTTCAGTGCTCGTTATTGTGGTCAGGATGACGGGGTGTCGAAAAGTTGGCAACAGTGGCTAAGAGGAGCAAATGGTGCCAACCTCAGAGGACTGTCAATACCGAAGAATAATGATGTCCTTTGGATAGGAGAGGTCCTTCTTCTATATTAGGCTTCATACTTCGGAACTGCGTTAAGGACTCCAACGTATATTGAAAAGTATATCAGACAAACGAACCGACTAATATAATCATTTAATTTAATAGTTTCATAATATTGAATACTAAGCCGCATAATAGAAATAGGAATGAAAATAACAAAAAATCAACTCTCAATAGCTCTTTTATTCATTAAAAAAAATCGTCTTCTAGTAAAAATATACTTTTAAATTCATAATCGCACCATATTTACTAATATAACCTAAGTAAAAACACTATCTAGGTTTTTCAATTTAAAATATTTGACTTTTATTTTCTTATCCAAAAAAAAAACAAAAAAAACACTGCAACAACCCTTGAAGGGTATGGAGTTCAGTACACGGTAGTGTTTCTTGGACAACGATTGTGCAGGGAGGTGATTTGTACTAGATTACTCTCAAGCCAGATTTTCCCTCTTATTTTGACTACCCATTTTATAGAGGCTGTGTGAGCCCCAGGAGAGTGATAGATTTTATAGGATCCATCTCCGGCTGCTAAAAGATTACTTAAACGTTCAAGTGAATGTATAGCAGCGAGATTTGAACCTAGATGTTCGGCATTGCAACACAGTGTTCTACCACTGAGCCACTCTCCTCCCTAATCCAACAAATCCTACCTTAAATTTTTTTATAACAGTCTATGAATGGTTCGTGTAAAGAATTGAACTTACAGACTATTCAAATCTTTCAGTCGAATTTCCTTTGTTATAATACTAATTGTTCTTTCTACATAACTAATAAATCATTACGCAAGGATCTAAACTTACCACTCGCGCTGTTCTATCAAGAAACGCCCAAACTTGCGATCCAAACCTTGCTGACAGACGTATTACCACAGATTCTGTCAACTAGACTGAAACGTCTCTTGAGCAGGGATCTACTGAGATAAAACACATACACGAATGCCTAGATGAAACACGATTGCCTTCAGTGGGAGGTTTCTTTTTCCACGATTCATTTCAAATTCTTTTTTCAAATAAATATGTAATATTATTAGCATTATATTACACTTAAAACCATTATCTTATCTCCCTTTATCGGCTCTTATCGGATATATTTACATAACGCTCTGTCAGGATTTGACAGACCATTCCTTATCTGATCCTCGTCTCTAAGGAATTCAATCCCTTCTTCCATTCATTGTTCCAGTTACCTTCCTTAATTGTTCCAACATTTAAATCTCACATAATGAATCACTTATTATCCATACAATTCTCAACAAATATGAAATTCTCAAGCTCAGTAAATGATTAAAATCGATAAATAGAAGGAGGGAATAATGATTTTGTTTTAGTTCCTCTTTTTACTCATTTAGCAATATCGGTTTGAAAAAAATTAAAATAGTTCTCAGTCGATGTTTCTTTTTTTCTATAGTTTCATTTCTTTATAAAAAACGTTCATTTTTTGATATTTATAACAACGCTTTTCTTTAAAATTATTGTTAACTATTGTCTCCTTTTTCTCATGAATCTGTCATTAGTAGTTTTAATAAGATTATATAATTCATTTAATCTAATCTATTTAATATTTCATTAATCTTTTAATTAAGTGTATATTAATATTGCAATAGTATTATTAAATATGAAATACTATTATTATGCTTATCGTAAAAATCCAATTAAATTATAAATTTAGAAAATACAGAAATTAAAAATAGAATAAAAATACTTATGATATAAACAATTTTATACAAGCATAAAATCGCCATATTCAACAATCTACGGCACGACTGTTTTATTTAATTCAGAGAAGTACCCAATTAGTTAATTCATATGTAAAATGATGGAGTTTCCTTAGCTGGAGTCCAAAATATTCCAGGTCAATACAGGATCGGAGATACAGCGGCTGGAACGGACAGTAAATTTTCAATTACGATTCCCATTATCGTAATAAAGGGACGCACAGTTCAACTAATGCTCTGTGCTAGTTCGGCGATAGCCTTTTCCATTAGAGACCTTCGTATCTCTTGTTTAGAGTTTTGATTAGTTTTTATATCACTATAATTTATTTTACACCATTAATTTATAAAAAAACAGATAATCTATATTGTAAGTAATTAATAAAGAACATCGGGTATATTTTATAAGAAGAAATGGCTGTATGGTTCGTTTATTTAACGTCACTTTATGGTGCTATGACTAATCGGACGATGGTAATATGGGAATCTCATATTATTCCCAATGAGATATGATTAGGATTGGGATCTTCGACAAATATCTGTGGCACAGCATAGGCCCCGAACTGCCTTTTTACGTTCTTTCCGAAGGACGGTATGACCAAGGATTTTCTACTCCATTAAAAAAATCACAAGGTCATCTGCTGGACTGAGAACCCACAGTCTTGGGCATTTTCTGAAAGCATGGTGTCTTCACTGAAAAAGATCTTATAAATTAAACGTTAAATTTTAATAGATCCCGAAAAACACTATTTTATACAATCCTGACTCATGAATTCAATTAAAAACTAAAATATTAAACTCTATTTATTTTAAATTATCTATCTATTAAAAAACAATCAAATTAATTAGAATAATATACTTTTAATACTTTGCAGCAGCTCTTAGTTAATCACTTGGACTTTCAATAGATAAAATTAGTTTGTTAAAGTGGTAGAACATCACAGTAGGCGAGGAATTTAAACTATCTTAATGAATCAACTCTGATTCATTTAACTTTACATTACAGATTCTAAACCTAGTTCTGTCTAGAGTTTTCTATTCATTAACCAGTAAAAAGTGGAAATAATTATAAGATACAATCATTTTCCAATTACAAGATCATTTGTATTTCCTAAACAAGTAAAAAAACGTGAAGACTTCACTATTATGCATTTTTTACATCCCATAGTAAATGGAAAATCAGTTCACATGTTTAAACAAAAAATATTTTTTGACGAAAATTAAATAAATCAATTTAATTATTTATTAATTTCCCTGGTTTTTGTAATGTATGAATCTGTTGTTCAACAGTATGAGTTGTATGAATTTTGATAAAAAACAAAACAAAACTTATTGAATATTATAGCAATGATATAATATTACGATTCAATAGTTTCAGAGCCTATTATTACATACGTTCCATCTACAAAATAAAACATAAGAATCGATTGAAAATTACCGCCTCTCTGTTATTAATATATATTTATAATACTTGGATGTTTTTTATGTCTTGTTAACATTATTTTAATTTATTTGTTTTAAATGGTTAGAAGATAGGCCCAATATTATTTGGCTGAGGGGTAGAGCACTGAGTTGCTATCCCGAAGGGCCTTGGGTGGAATTCGGCTCGGCGGTAGATTTATTTATTCTGCTAACGGCAGGAAATAGGTCCTCTGTGGTCTAGTGATCCCTCCTGTCTCTCATCTAGCCTCTCTAAAGTGGGTCTCGGAAATAAGGAGGAAAATCTGGCGGTTGAGAGTGATCTAGGACAAATTACCTCCCTGCAATACCTTGCACCTCTAGCATATGCTGAACCTCAGACCATTCACAGGATGTAGTGGTAAAGTTCTTTAATTTAATAGTTATTTTAATAATGGTTTTATAAATGATTTTATTCCTGATGAACAAATACATATCAATCAATCACCTATTCCAGAAATAAATAATTGGGGAAAATGTGTATATATGTATATTTATAAATATATAATTTCAATTTCTGTTTTAGTTTGGAGACTTAAGGGCTTTTCGTTGGAATTTCTCTCTCTCTCACGCTCTCTCTCTCTCTCTCTCTCTCTCTCTCTCTCTCTCTCTCTCTCTCTCTCTCTCTCTCTCTCTCTCTCTCTCTCTCTCTCTCTCTCTCTCTCTCTCTCTCTCTCTCTCTCTCTCTCTCTCTCTCTCTCTCTCTCTCTCTCTCTCTCTCTATATATATATATATATATATATATAAATTAAAATAAGGACATAAATATTTTTAATTCAATGTAGAAGTAATTAAGCTTTTAATTTAGCACTAAAGTCTTTAAACCGATTAACGTCTTTAAGTAGGTAAAGACGTCTTAACCTCTTAATTTTAGGTAAGTAAAATGGTGTTAGCTACGTTATCAACGAAATATTATCAGTTTAAATAATTTACCAAGAAGTGTTTTGAATGAAATAAATAAATCTTATTTGGTTGATGTCGTTTTTGCAGGATTTCAATAAATGAAGGCAAGATATAAAACCAGTAGGACCTAGCATCTGTCAGGTCTGTGCGATACAATGGGAACTTGGGACTCCATTGGGAATTGGGAGCTCCATAGCCACAAAAAATACGGTTATGAATTAATTAAAAATTTATCTTAATTGTATCCTGAAATAAATCCTTCCAGGACCTACAATTGAATGACATTGAGGGAGCCGTTGGGCCCGGAAGACCGAATTCTTGTTACGGTAAATAAGAAGGACGTGTGACGCAGGCCGGGCGTGGCACTAATATAAAAGCACGGACCAAATTCGGTAGATCATTGATTGTAGTTCCACTTGGAAGACGTCAACATCATCAACATGTACGCCAAAGTAAGTAAATTCTATAGCCTTATAGTAAATCTATAGCCTTTGATTTAATATATTGTTTTACTATTTATAAAATTTAATACGAATAGAATAAATATATTCCTTATAATTGGTGATTTCTTAACAAAATAAGTTCTCATGCTGATTCACTCAAATAAATATTGACATTAATCATCCTGTTTAAAGTTTCAATAGTAAGATTGAATTTAAAAAAATAATTTTATTATTAATTATTTAAATATTTTATTATTATGACATGATATTTACTAGATAATACTTACAATGACATAGTACTGTTATTATAAGTAAAAACGACATATTGCACAAAATATCGTACTGCTTAAAAATGGGAATATATTGAAAATTAAACTATAACATTTTGTCTTATAAACATTAAGAAATTAAAACCAGTTTATTGCTTGATCGTTCATTTAACGTCACTTTGTACTCTGATGGTTATTCTGACGGTGCTGAAGTCGAAGTCATAAATTTGTCAACCCTAATATAATTAGGATAGGGATCTTTAACGAGTACTTGACATCACACAGGCCTGGTACCGCCAGTTTATGTTCCATCTGAAGAACGGCAAACCTAAGGAATTTTTATTCAGGGCCATGAAAACCAGTTCGTCTAGATGTTTTACTTATTAAGGTATTAAAAAAATAATCAGACTCCGGGAAACTGAAATCTCAATCAGTGGATACAATTTTTGTAAAATAAGAAAGATTTCATTCTCTGTAAAATAATATTATATTTATCTCCTGTTAATTATTAATTATAATAATTGTTAATTATAAAATTCTTTACAGTTCTTTTAAACAGAACAAGGAAAGAAACCTTTACAAAACTGCTTTTCCTCGCATGAAGCCATGATTTTAAACGCCCTTCACCAGCTCAATAATCTTAGGATTTGACTCACTACTTAAAACTAGGAATTCTATAGGCCAGTCCTTAAAAAAAAAAATCCTCATTTTTTTCAAAATATAAAGAAAAGTGATGAGACAAACTAGTGATTTCTTGGTTGGAAATTGAAACGCGGTGTATTTGGGGTGATTGTTAGATAATACAGCAGGGATGTTCATGCCACTGTGATTCTAGATAAACCCATGGTTGGGGAGCTTGGTTTTTCAGTAAGAATAATGTTGAATCTTAGATTAAAATAGTGGATCTTAGTTTCGATAGTGTTTAATGACGTTTATTGTTGCTAAAAGTCTATCATCTATCTAATTATTACAGTATTTCTTCCTATTATATTTAAGAAATCTTTGCCCTTATAATGAAAACACTCTTTTTACTCCAATTTGCTCAACATACATTCGATCTGTTGGTGACATTTTAATATCTTAAATTGTTGCCTTTTCCTCTAGATCGCCCTTCTCTTCGCCCTGGTAGCCGTTGCTCAGGCCGGCCTCCTCGCTCCAGCCCTCATCAGGACACCATCCCTCGACTCCGCCATCATCAAGTCCGAAAGGCTCGGAGGCAACTTCGCCTACTCCTCCGTCGAAGGACACGCCTATGCCTCCGTCGCCCCAGTCGTGCAGAACATCGTCGCTCCAGTAGCAGTGTCCTACACCGCACACCCATGGGCCATCTCTCACCCTGGTCTCATCATCCACTGATATGAATAAATAAAATATATAAAATATTCTTTTAAAATTTATTTCCAACACCTTAAATTCCGCCTTGAGTATATGTTTATGAGATATACCAAACTCTTTGATTTTCACCGCACTAAGGTTGGTTAAAGAGAATATAGATCACTGCCTAAGTTAAGACGAAGTTGGGTTCTGGAGGTGCAATCAGAATATATATCTTATGTAAAATACTCTTTTTGCAATCCTCTTGGCGAGAGAGATGCACGGAAAAGTTATGAAATCATATTTTGCCCTTCAAAAGAGTGAACGTGGTTTTTCTGACGACGTTTTTTACTCATGTCAATGAGAACAACTGCAATAATATTCCATTTAATGGCCTGCGTCCTTCAAATTATGTGTATACATAATAAGGATATCGAATGGTACTTTTTAGACCAATCAGTAATGAAACTAACCGACCAAAAGGTAACATAGCATGAATGTTAATGTTAATAACAACTAGTTTTAGGCCCACGAAGTTAATCTATAGAGATTCATCTTATGTTTGATGAAGATAAAAATATCATTACATTATTAGTTTTTATATATTATATAGATTTAAAATTTTTTTTTGAAATTTACATCCGTATTGTAATAACACCACAAGTAAGTAGAATGAATGCTACCTAATGGCACTACCTCAGCTGTACTCAAATACTAAATTCAACTTAGGTCATGTGTACATTTTCTTTTCAGACGCCTCGAAACGTTATTGGGAATAGATGGTAGATAAGATATAATAAATAAGATTAATAAATTAATGTTTTTTTACTTTAAAAAAATCATTATGTTATTTATATTAGTTTATCAGCTCGTTCGTCACGATTATAGTCATGTTTATTTGAACACCATGCTGAGAGGGATGAAAGACATATCATTGCAATTTTTTTTTTCTAATTATTTTTTTTTAAATTTATTTATTGATATTTACAACTGTATTACAATTACACAACAAGTAAATAGAATGCGTGTTACATAATGACATGAGAATGACAATTAGAGAAACTACCCACTGGTAGTACTCAAATCAAAGTTCAAATAAGAAGGTGGCCATCTTCTTTTCAGACGCCTCGGAGGATTATCGGGAATTGAAGAGGAAGCTAGGTTTGAAACTAGAGGGTTTGAGTGGGAATAAAGTTTGCTATGAAAGGATAGATACCGCGTTCGGGCCAAATCAGCAACAAAAGGGACATTAAGGTCGTTATGGATGACTTTATTCTTAACAAAATAAGGAGCATTGAGGATTTTACGAAAGATTTTGGATTATAAGGATTGGATACCAGAGGAATTCGATGGCTTAGTGGAGCCCCAAAGCTCTACTCTGTAAGTCCAAATAGGTCGTATGATGGTCATGTAGATGAGTCTTTTGTAGTCAAGTGGGAGCTTAGAGCGTTTTTCTAGTAAGTATTGAAGTAGCCTGAAACGTCGACCGGTTTCTTTTCTTTTCAGTCTTGTATGAGGGTTCTGGGTTAATCGTTTGTCAAGGTGCAACCCTAAGTATCGGATCTGTTCTATAGGCACCAGTGGGATATTATTAAAGGATACTGAAGGGCAGAAAGTCATTGGTTTACGACTTAAGGTAAAAGTGATTTGATGCGATTTTTGAGAATTTATTTTAATTCTCCAGTTTTGACACCATTCTTCAAGATCAGTGATATGGGATTGGAGGGTTTTGGATGCAATAACTGGATTGGTGTTGACTGATAATACACATGTATAATCAGCATACGTGGTAAGGATAGTATTAGGATGAGTTGGGATGTCAGCTGTATAAACTGTATAAAGGATTGGGGCAAGGATACTACCTTGAGGAGACATTATCATGGTTTACTTGGAAAGTTCTATTTGTGAGATAGGATTGAAGGATGAGAAAGTATGTAGGGGGTAGGAATTTACGGAGTCTGTAGAGCAAGCCCGGATGCGGTCAAAAGCCTGTTCCACGTCAAGAAAGATGCCTGATCCACGTTCTAATGCAGAGGAGACCACATCCACCACACGATGACATTGCTGAATGGTGGAGTGGGATGCTCGAAAAACTGGTGATCTGATATTATGTGATTTGCATCAAGGATAGGGTACAATCGTTTAAGGATGAGGTTTTCTAGGATTTTACCCATGAAAGGTAAAAGAGAGAGAGTGAGTGAGAGAGAGAGAGAGAGAGAGAGAGAGAGAGAGAGGGAGAGAGGGGGGGAGAGAGTGCGAGAGATCGAAAAATTGTGTAGGAGTTATTATAGAACACAATAGATGAACAAGACATGAACCGTAATCAAAACACGAGTTCATAACGTTTATGGATTCGGGTGAATTATTACTTATTGATTCTAAATACCGGGCCCTTATTCTAGGAGATGTATCTGATGCCTTTGAGGTCGGACGAGATAACAAGAATTGAGATGGACTTTTGCCGATGCTGAGATTTTGTTCTTATTGTCTTGAGTAATTCATAAAAACATTATTACCTAGAATGGATGAGTGTATGGCGAAAAAAAGAAACATAAAATCCTGTTATAGGATGATATAACAATTTTTGTACTTCAGTAATCAAGTAGCTCAGATACTGGGTGAGGGAAACTGAAGAAATCGGCTTACGAGTAAATGAAGGTGCTAAACAATTTATGACAGTAAACCCAAAACTCCACAAAAAGTATCAACATTATTACCAAATACATTGGTTTCAGTATTATTGTAGTAAATGACCAACGAAGTCCAGCTCAATAAGTGCGCAAGCAGTTTATTATGAATGAATTATGGAGTGTAAAAATTACGAGGAGTATTCGAAATAACTTCATTTCGTTAAACATTATCATATTTTCAATGAAAGTTAATTACATTTAAGATACTTTAAAAGAAATTTATAATTTTAGTGAAAATGAAAAGCACAAACAACTACTCGGACGTATTTGCGGGCTACGCATCATATCTGATATTTTGGGCAAAATTTGGGATTTTTTTTTAAAGTAACTACTTGAAAGACATATCTGTGAGCATCTTCCATTATATTAATTCCTTTATCCTCACTCGAAATTTGAGTTACGTATTTAGGGAGCGAGGTGGTTCAGTGGTAGAGCAATAGTTGCCGTCCGTAAGATCTGGGTTCAAATCCGGATAAGGCTCATCGGAGCAGTCTGTCAACAGCCGGGGATGGATCCTTTGGAATCTGGAGATACTCATGGGGCTCAACCAAAATTATAAAGTTGGCATCCAAAATAAAAATAAGGGGGAAAACCTGGGGTTGAGCCTGATCTCGGAGAAATAACATTCTTGGACAACCATTGTCCTGGAAGCAATATAATCTCTAACTCGTACTGGACCCAAGACTCTTCCTGGGTCATACTGGAGTAGGATATTTTTTTGTCTTATCCTGTCCTACCACTCACACTTTGTTGCGTTAGAGAAAGCATACCATTCTGTGAGGTCTGCTTCTCCGATTTGAGAACGGAATTTGAAGACTAAGAATGAAGAAATTTCATATCTAGATAAAGCGGTGAGTAGTTCGCTCCTATTTAAAAAATGATACATATAAAATAACTTGTAACTGACAACGCTTATAAAAATACCGACGTATGTAGAAGATGAAATGTGTTTTTTATTTTTAGTAGCCGGATTACAGAACCATTCCAACTTTTAGTGTAAGTGAAATGTCCAAATAAAAAAACTCAATTTCTTGCTCTTTGCAGTTTAGATAAAAATAATATAAAACGACAAGAATATACCGTGGTGAGCCTTTACTAAACCAATTATCTGCCTCTGACATTTCATCTCCATGCTCCTTGTAATAAAAACTACAAACTGAGTTTCTCCGAGGATACAAAAAGGAAAAAAATTATGGAGACAGGAAAAAATAAAAAAAAACTGCGGCGCCCTTTTAATTATTCACTAATTGTATGAAGGGAAGGTGGAAGAGGATAAAATTAGAAGCGAAGGGCAGAGCCAAGTGTATTAACCTTGTTTCTCAACTCGGCTCGATCTGGAGTTTTATTGGGCTTCAGTTAGTTAGCTCTTTTATCTGCTCTGGTTTGAACAGCTTGTTCTCGGCCATCGCACTGTCACCCAGGACGTGCGGACGATCGAGATTCATTGTACCAGTCGTCTTTTGGTTCGCCGTTTATTATATAAAAACATATTTATCATATTCATGCGAGAATGTTTGACTGGATCAACTCTGATTCCTTTAACTTTAAATTACAATTTCTAAACCTAGTAGCTACTAGAGTTTTCTATACATTAAGTGCTTAAAAGTGAAACAGTTATAAAAAATCTATTAATCGAAATGATGATAAGATAATATCAATTTTGTATCTCCGAAATTTGTATTTCCTCAACAAGTACAAAAACATGAAGATTTCATTATTTTTATTAGCTCCAGCCGTAAATAGAAAACCGGTTCAAATGGTTAAACAATAAAAATAATCTTAGACAAAAATTAATTTTATTTTATTTTTTTGTAGTTTTAATCTGTTGTTCAACAGTACGAGTCATTCATTGCAACATAAATAATTAAATAAAACATAATTAATTAAATAAATAAACTCGATAATCTTAGTGCCCTACTATTACATTCAATTCAAAAAAAGAAACAAATCCATAAGAAATGATTTAAAACTACCACCTCTCTGTTATTTATGTTTATAATACTGGAAAGTTTACAATAAATACGATATCATTGTAATGATGATGATTTTGTATGGTTAACATGGTTTTAATACAAAAAAATAGTTGAAAGATAGGCCCGATGTTAATTGCCTATTGCTTTTAGTCCGCTTAGGGATCAGACATATTTTAAAGTAGATTTATATTTTAGGATATATTTTAAAAGAATATAAAATGGTCTAGTCAATAAAAAACACATAATAAGTGAGACTAATTTAATTTTTTTCCTACTTTCTATTTTCGTGCAAATTTGTAGGGCATATTCATCCATCTCCTCTGGTTATTAGGTCGAAACGTAGGTATTAATATAATAATTATCTTATTTTGTGTAATTTATTGACTGCACCTCATGATCATTCCATTCTCTCCCAAATTAATCATATTATTACCATGATTTATTGGTTTGCTACCTGTAATTGTATAAAACATATTTTATAGTAACCCATAGTAGTGATTTAATACGAAAGGTGTTAATCATGTTAATCGTGTTATATTATTACACCACCTGTTTTATTTTCATGTTTTCTTGAAATTAATTTTACACTTCAAATTATATAAATAAGTAAGCTTATAATTAACTCCGCCAAAATTTTGTTTTTGACAACTCTTTATCGATTTGATTTGATTATTCACAATATTACATAGGACTACATCTAGGCGAGCGTTTAACTTGGAATCCTAATACTAGACTGAAATTACAAGAACCTGCTACTTCAACAGTTACTAGACAAACTCATTAAGCTCCCAATTAATGACAAAAGGCACATATAAATTATAAGATCTATTTATAATTATCCAATTAAGGACTATAGCTTTAGGGCACCACTAAGCTAACAAATTCCTCTCGTTTCCAATCCTAACTATCCAAAATGCTCAATGCTCCTTTGTTAAGAATAAAATGATTCATAACAAACTTGTTATCCCGTTTTTGTCGATTTAGCCCAAAACTATTCTTGATAACATTTATTCCCACTCAAACCGGCTAGTTTGAAACCTCTTCAAGAAATTCCTGATAATCCGAGGATTCTGAAAACAAGAGGACGTCGGAGCCTTCTATGTTGAATTTGTTACATGAATTCTACCATGAGGTAGTATCTCTACTTGCCTTTACCTCATGCTATAATGTATTATTCATTATATCTAGTTGTAGTACAATTATAATATAGCTGTACATTTCAATAAATAATTTTTAAAAATATTTCCAATATGATTTAACTCATATTGTTGATTTCCAAAGAATTTCGGAACACATTATTTGAACTTAAGTAAACGAATATTGTTGACTTCCTAAAACTAGCTTAGATAAATATGAATATGTTAAATATATCGTTATGGATAAAAATGATTAGTAATCAAAATACACTGATTATTAATTACCCTTAACTTCATGGTTTATCTCTTTTCATAGTAATTATGGATAATATCATAAACTTTATGCTAAGATTGTTTATTTAATTCGTTTCAGAGATTTTTTGGATTATAATATTATTATGTATAGTATGTATTATATTATTATGTCACACATATAGGCAATTATGCTGTTCATACCGTATATGAAGTAAAAAAATAAGGTTACCACATAATTACAAAATGATCACATTAATAATAATAAACAATTAATAGATTGGGGAAATAAAAAAATATCAGAAACTGAACAGAATTACACCAGAGAATATCAAAAACCAGGTAATCAGGCAAATTTAAAATTCGTAAGTGGCAAGTTAACCAACGGAAAAATTCAAAGAAGAAGGTAACAACTTGGTATAGAGTGAGAAATCCTAATTAAACCTGGACAGGCAAAATTTAGAGCTCCTACTGTACTTACCATCGCCTGATTAACCATAACAGCATAAAGTGACGTTAAATGAACTAACTAACAATCGAGTGAGAAAGAAAGTCCACATGAATGATGAAAGTAGTATGGAAACAAAGGAAAGCAAATGCAATCCTCCAAGTATTTGGCATTGTCATACTGGGCTCATTCATAGCTAATGACAACAATAATAATAGTACATACTTTATTCATAAAATAAATCAATTTAAAACTAGTTTATTTATATTTAAATAAAATAACTTTTTTATTGCCATTGATGCATTAATTGTTATATTGAAATTTAAAATTAAGCGATCTTAATCTATTTATTTGATTTTTAAAATGTACATTCATACAAAAATATACAACAAATTTTATGTTTGCTATTATACATTATACAATTAGTTGTATTACGCCCACTTTTATCTCTCTTTCTTGTATATCCGGCCTTTTATGAAATATTCTTTCCCTTTCTTCAAATTTTAATTAATTCCTTACAAGTATCCTCAGAAGCAAGAAACTAACCTAGAAAGCTAATTAGAAACTCTTCCATTCAGCAGATGATACTCATTCCCATTTAGCAAACTACTGAACGTTAACTAGAGCCGGGTACTTGTACGTAAGTGTGCCGGTGGAAGGACAGTTAATTACTTCACATAAAAGAATCCAGCCCTTCATGACCCTTCTTGTACAACTTAACAGTTCCCGAGATCACGATCTCTGTATCCGTTTCGCCTTTTATGTCCTGCAATGAAGATTCCATCAGAACTGTTTAACAAGCTTCATTCCAGCGTTGCTTTGGCCAGATTTGAACCTGGAACCCTCCTTCAGCATAATAACTCATTATTCTATACACCCCGCTCCCACGCATAAACTCAATATATATATATATATATATATATATATATATATATATATATATATATATATAATGTATTTATTGAAATTTGATTATGATGATGATAAGAATTAATTTTAATGCTTCAGTTTTGACACCATTCTTCAAGGTCAGTGATATGGGATTGCAATGAGTTGACCGTTGCAATAAATATTGGCATGGAGTTAAACGACTTGGTTAGTGATCTTGGCTAAACGATAGAAAAAGTTGAATTGCTTGGGTGTAGACTAAAAGAAAAGAACTTGGCGGTTGGAAACAGCATTTATTTTTACAGGAAAAGAGAGCAATATTTTTCCAAGAAAACTATTGGTGATACAAAAAAAAGAAAAACTAAGGCCAGATTTAGATTCAGCACATAAAAATCTATACAGATAAACTATTAGAGTTAAAAAAGTTTTCCAAAAAATGTTTTTTGTTGGCCTGTGTAATAGAGATGTGTCATCCGCATACGTGGTAAGGATAGTATTAGGATGAGTTCAGGATAGTATTAGGGATGTCAGCTGTATAAACTGTGTAGATAATTGGGCCGAGGATACTGCCTTGAGGAATACCCATTGCTAATTTGCAATGAGTTGACCGTTGCAATAAATATTGTCATGGAACGTTCACTTTAAACTCATTTAAATAATTAAAGATATACGAGAACAAATAAATACAGACCACTTAAAATTGTATCTTGAATAACATTTAGTTAACATTATAAAAAATGGGAAGAAATGGAGGTCAATATATACTTCGTTTAATATCGTCAACAATAAGCAATCTTTACAGTTTTGTGATCACTTTTATTGATTTTACTTTTTAATTTTTCAAACGGTTTGTTTTTTTCCCGTTTTTTATTTGATAAATTGGGTTTGTGTAGTTAAAATGGCTTAAAAAACGGTTGTGAAAATTCAAGATCAACAATTTTTTTCATTTGCATTATAAATTGCAGATCAAGAAGACAAAATAAATAATACAACTTTATTTCCGTTTCCATGAAAAAAAAAATGTATGCAACTCTTCTGTCTTGGTCGGTCAAAATTGTTTAAATGTAGATTCATTTAATAAAATAAAATCTTATTATAGATTCATAATTGGTTTAGAAAAAGGTATTAAAAAGAAAAAAAATCTGCCGAAATAACAAACTCTAATCTTCTTCTTGGAAAAACAAACTTGTAGCCGACATTTTATCTAGAAAATTAGGAAGAAATATAGAAATAAAAAATAACAGCATATAGATGTTCTGAATTGGAGTGTACCTAGATGCCAAAAAATAAATGCCAGTAAATTAATATAAAAGTAAACCGTTTTTAACAAATTTACTTATTCTTTAAATAAATATAGGTCAAGAGGATAAGAATTTGATAGGAGGGAACTCATAAAACCCAATCGAATATCCTTCAGATAAGTTTGCATAGATTGTCAATTTCTTAAACTAGATCCTGGGATAAACCAACGGATCTGTAGTTTAACGACACTGCTTCATTCTCCAGATTTACTCGCCACAAGGATTTACTCAGCTTATCCCGATCTCAGAGTCTACTATTAAGAACTGCGGAAACTGCTGAGATCTTCCAGAATATCCCAGTAATCTCTCTTCTTCTTCAGCCATTAAATGTTTTAAACACAGCCGGTCTTAAGCCGGGGAAGCTTAGACGATTTAAAATCATCTTTTAGAGTTACAAATTTTTTTAATGGCATCGATCCGATTTCAAATATTGGTGTGGAAAGTTAATTTATTTATTCTGTTACCAACCGTGGATAGACCCTGGGTGATCTGGAGACCCTCCTGGAGTTCACTCCGTGACCATATAGTGGGTACCTGCTTAATTGCGGGATAACCTAACCAGGTAGCATGATAGCCCGATGATGAGACGTAGTTAATGAATAGATTTGAATTTTACAAGATTAAGTTGGGGCTCTAATTTCTGAAAGGAGTCAATTACATATAAATGTAATGTAAAGTAATTGATTGAGGAGATTTAGTGAATAAATGTTTCGATATTAATTAATTACAGTAGAAAAAACTATTATTATAGATTTATACTGAAAACAAATAATTTTTAACATTGGATTTAATTGTAGGGTTGAGCCACCAATTAAACGGTCTTTTAAAAAAGTTAGTTTAAATAAAAAAATTAAACAAAAATATTAAAAATGCAAAAATATAAAAGCCGATTGCCCGTAGCCTGTGCCATCTCACGATGCTGAGATCTATGATTTCCATGGGGTAACTATTTGATAAGAATACCCTTGGTTCGATAACCAGCATCTTAGGAGCTTATTAACCTCCTGTCTTTCCCACGTACAATCGAGCTCAAGGGCAATGAACAAGCGGTCTATATCTATGGATTAGGGCTGTTCGTAGTCAGATGACAACTGTTACTGGACTAAACATCCGGACGGGGATTTAATCTCATGCATGTGTAGTGTTAAACATATGTAAATCCCTATTTTCCCGACTTTTCTCGAATAGGATATAGTCGAATAGACCTAGCCTATGGCTAACTACGCTCAACGTTGCTTAACTTTACTTACAAATTGCAAGCAGATTAGCTCGCTAGACTGTTTCAGGATAATTCGCAAATCAAAGGTAATTCATAATCTATAAACTGTTGTACTTTGGTGGGTTAGTGCTATTAGCTTTCCCTACGACTCTTTCCGCGTGAATCCCAACACCCAAATAGTTTCCCTATTCATTTTTATAATTTCTAGTTCTTTTTCATATATTTATTGTTATAAATAAATTGGTTTTATTTATTAATTTTTTTAATACATATTTACTGGCACTTACTTAGATGTATTACTATCGTAATAAATAACTATAATCATAAATAAATAACGAGGATTTTATGTGAAAACAAAGGGGTTATATTTTGGAACAAGCTCTTTAAAGATATTAAGGCTTTGTATACATGTGGTTAATGATTAAATATGAATTTTACATAATTAAAAAAACAATAAAAATTTTTTTATCTCTGTTGACCAGGGTTCAATTCGAATGTAGGAAATCTACATCTCTTTGCAACAGTAATTGCCAAAGTAGAGAGTCAGCCAATCAGCTTGCAGTCTAGAGAAGAACGCAACTAGATCAATCAATACGTTTGGCAGACTTGTTAAATAACAATATGGTGGAACGTTATATAACTATTTTATATTAAATTGAAAAAGCTAAAGACTGCTCTAAAATGAATACACCACGTATTTGGGAAGCCTTTGGGCTGCGTAGCTTTTTTGTGTAAACTAACTTTTATAGCATAGTACTTTAGTTTTAGTAATCATACATTAAAATGGTTCGTTGTAGATTCAATTCCTTTTACATACGTCCTCATCAATGAATACCATTTGCAATAATACTCGTAAGCTTGAGAGTAAAACTTTTGTAATAAATAAGAAACATAATTATTTAAAATAAAGTGATAAATTTTCTATATTACAATGTAATGTACTCAATAAGGGCGTGTGGTTAAAGCCTCTGCGACTGACTCTACATTAACTGACGTCAGTAGATAGTTTGGAAACTAATAACAAACTCAGTAACTACTCACCCTCAACTTGATTTAATTTGCAGTTTGATACGCAGCAGATTTTATAGGCGATGATAGATCCACTTTAAATTTTAATATATGGACTTATAATTTTTCTGATAATATTTTAGTTCATTCAATAAAGTAGAAATTATATAAAAAGAAACATTCAATATTAATTCATTAAGAATCAACAGTTTTAAGTTTATTGATTATCATTTTATATATTAGATATATTTTACAAATGGTATAGAAATGTTGGGAAATAAGTTAAAAAAACAAATTAAAAAAAAAAAACTGTACTCCTACAACCCAGGAAGGTGCTTGGTTTCAGTACTTGATAAAGAACTGTTGTGTTAATACTGAATCTAAAACAACATTTGGGCAGGGAGGTTACTTGTTCTAGATCAAGTTTTCAGAAAAAATAATAATAGAAAACAAAATTGTGAAAAAGAAATTAGATTGAATGAAATTGAAATAAAATGGAGTTTTAAGTCCATTACAAGAAGAGTGTTATTCACCAATACTTCAACGGTGACTTTGTTTTAAATCTACAAACTCTACGTCACGAAAAAGTATTAAAAACTGCTAAAACTTAAATTTTCACTAAAATATTCAAGTAGAAATCTACTGAAAAATATTCTGCCAAATATCTTTCAATGAAGGATATATTCAAGGCTAACTTATAGATAATTATATTAAATAATTATGGAATTACAGTCATTACGTTTTAGGTTCAACAGGTCAGAAAGGCATGATTCATAATAATAAATTAAAAACTGAATTGACGTTTCACTCTACTTCATTCAGTCCTAAAACAAAGGTCGAAACGTTCACACAAAATAAAAAAGTTTTTTTATAATTTATTTTATTGTTGTATGATATAATTTTTAAAAAATTTTATTTGAAAAGAAAAGATATGATCAGGACCGGGACTCCAACCCGGGTCTCCCACTTTTCCTTACGACTGACCGAGAAGCGAACCAGGATGGCTGAGATGGTTACAGCACCACCACGGGGGTTCGAGTCCCGGTCTTGATCATATCTTTTCTTTTCAAATCAAATATTTGAAAAATTATATCATACAACAATAAAATAAAATATAATAATATTTAATGACTTAAGTCAACAAGATCCAAAAATAAAAGTAATGTTCAATTAACATTCTCCTCGTGTATGCATCGCAAATTGCGAGAACACGGAGATATAGGATCAGTGAAAAGAAGAGATATGACTGACCAAGAAGCGAACTATGGCTGAGATGGTTAAAGCTCCGCCACGGAAAGGTGGGAGACCCGGGTTCGAGTCCCGGTCCTTGTCATATCTTTTCATTTCAAATAAAATATTTTAAAAGTTTATGTTTATGTTTTTTATTGAGTATTCTCTGGACCCCTAACAAATCTTCAAGGATGCATATTCCATAAAGAAGAAGAATTAAAAGGTACTTCCTATTAAAAAAAAAAAAAAAAAACCCATACCTCTACGACTCATTAAAGGTGTACGAGTCAGTGCTTCAATATGCTGGAGACTGAACAGTTTCTTGGTTGTACGATTGTAGATGGAGGTAATTTGTCCTAAATCATTCTCAATCGTCAGATCGTTACCGAGATTAATGGTACCCACTTTAGCGAGCTCCAGCAGAGTCTTCAGAACCACAGGGTCCATCCCCGGTTCTTAACAGATGAAATAAATTATCTGCTACAACCGGGATTTGAACCCTGGACCTACTACACGGAAACTCAGCGCTCAACCATCGAGCTACCCCACTCCATCTTAATAATTAGGATTATTTTCAATGCTTTGTTGTTTTATCAGAATTAAATTAAAAAATCCATTAATAAATGAATTCTTTAAAATCATTGATAACGTTTTTGTTTGACTTGGCTTCGTCTGTATTGATTAAATACTTGAGCCATGAATAATTTTACTCGACTGTATTTTCTATATATTTTTTTAGGATAGATTAAAGAGAGTGGATTACATCGAACTGATGCTTTACCTGTTTTTTATGATTAATTTTGGGGTTGTATGTTTTAATTTTGAATATTGTTTTACTCTTACTACATTTAGTAATCTCTATTCCTCTCTTAATGATTCCTTTAAACGGATATACAAGAGGGTGGGAATTTAAGGAGTATATCTGACTAACGACATTAGTGTGGCGTTATTTGGCTGAAGAACATAACATCTTTTTTAAGAACGCGTTTATACAGTAATGCACTATAGATCAAACCGGCTCAATCAAAATATTATATTTATATTTTATTCTAAAGCATTGCACCGCAGTGAGAATTTAAATCCCCACACAGTACAGTTGCCGGTTATAACCTCTTGCATTTCGCTCATTTAAATAGAAATATCAATGTATATTAAGTAAACAAATGTTCAAATGGGATATACATATACATAATGTAATACATACAATTATTTTAATTCATATATTTACATTATTTATGTTTTGTTAACTAGAATCATAGTCTAAACAAAAATGTATGTGCATACACCTATTGAAGAACTAATACAATTATAATACATTTATGTTAAATTTAACATTAGAATGCCACTTACCAGCATCTTGATACACTTAGAAAATCAGAAAATAATTAAAATAATAAGCGATTATGGCAGTGAAAACGATAACATTAACAAATGAAAAATATAATTGGAAACTACTTCTGGTTTATATGAATAATAAACATTTTTTTTAATTAATATAATTTACCAATGATGGATACAATTAATTTCATATTATTTTAAATCATAAATTATATTTTGTATATTGTTGTTGTAAGTTTTGAAAGTATGTTAACCATTACCATTAAAAATACAATCAAACCCCCCCCCATGGTTTCCTTTTGTTATTGAGGTGAATAATGATACAGTTGTCAGTATAATCTATGACCTTATACCTAAGCAATGCTTCAGTTGATTTCGCTACTACATTTTAAATTATAAGTTTGTTAATAAATGGACGGAATTTCGTTTAATTGGTAAATAGAATAGGGAAATAGAACTGTATAAGCGTTTATTCAGTTAAATGTTTATTTTTTATTGGAAAAAAAAAATCAGTACAAAATATTTGACATCTTGACAAACGTTTAACATGGAATCCTCATACTAGACAGAAACTACAAGAAACTGCTGGCCTTTTCAAGCTACTTCAACACTTACTAGAATAACTGTTGGATAATATTAGTTGATCTTGTACATATGAGGAACAAAATGGTCCGGTTGGAGGTTAAAAAATTCTTTTTTATATAGAGAAATGTTTATTTGGAAGCCGACATTTCGATCAACATTGCAGTTCTTCTTCAGGGCTATTATAGTAGGATCACAATTGTCACTTAACAGAATGACTAATGTGATCCTACTATAATTTTTATTTTTCCACCCGGACCATTTACTAGACTAACGCTCTATATTCCAAATTAATTCAAATATATGTCTATTGTACAAGCTATTTGGACACACGGAGTAGAGTTTTTGGGCTCCACTATGCCATTGAATACTTCTCGTATCCGATGTCGAAATTATTAAAGCAGCTTTGCTTGTGTATGCACGAAACTATGGTTGTAAAATCATGTAAGAAGCTATGTTTTTTTTAAATAATTAAATCGATTATAATTACTTCAATTACTTACTATAATAACCATGGCTGACTTACAAGACTATTGAGCAGAGATAAGTTTGGTAAAGCAGAAGCAAAGCGAACGTTCGGAGGCGGGCGCTCGAGGGAGGAGCGCAGGGATGATGTCGCGGCGGCAGCTCACCGGCTACTGGACCAACCCGCGCATCTTCCCCCTCTCACACCCCCAAACAATTTCCCTAATTATCTTCCGATGTTCCTCCAGCTTGAGGTAAGGTTTTTACCATCATATCTGATATTAATTAGTATCCAAGCCAGATTATTTGCGGCATTAATACGAATTCAATGAAATCAACAATAACACTTCGTCTAGACTAAAACGGCAAGATACTAGACAAACGCTCAACACTTACTAGACAAACGCTCTAAATTACCAATTAATTACAAAATACTCATATACATGACTATTACAAGACCTATATGGAGCTTTGGGACTCCAGTAGACCACTGACTCTTCTTTAATCCAGTCTTAACAATCCAAAATCCTGCATGATATCCTGAACCCTCCTGTTTTACGTTGTTAGAAATAAAGTTAAAAATCCTATACTTCAGACTACATCTTGGCAAACGATTAATTCAGAATCTTCATACTATACTGAAACGACAAGAAACTTGTGCCCTTTCCATGCTACTTCAACTCTTACAGTCAAACGCTCCAAACTCCCAATTAATTACAAAGGCTCAATTACATGACTATAATAAGACCTATTGGGGTTACGGAGCAGAGCTTAACTCCACTCAACCACTGAAGTCCTCACAAATCCAATCACAACAATCTATAATCCAAAATCCTTAGGCCTTAATTACATTAATAATGTAAGAAATACAATACTTATGACTAAATCGTGACAAACCTTTAACTTCCTGTCCTGTATCGTTTAATAACATCCCACTGATTCCCGTAGATCAGGCCCAGGACTACACCTTGACAAAAGATTAATTTGGAATCCTCATACTAAACTGAAACGACGAGAACTCCTGACCGTTACAGTCTTCAACAATTCTCCTTCGATTGTTAGGAATAAATTAATAATGATATACATCCTTCTTAGGGCTAAATCTTGACAAGCGTTGATCTTAGAATACTCATACTAGATTGAAACGGCAAGAAACTACTCGCCGTTTCAAGGCATTTCAACACTTACTAGACAAACGATTCCCTATTAAATAAAAAATACCCTTAATCGTGACGTTTACAAGACCTATTTGGACTTACGTACAAGAACGATTGAGTCCCACGAAGCTATTGAATTCCTCTCGTGTCCAATTAGTACAAACCAAAATGTTTCGTGACACACAATGCTAGTTTTTCTGTTATGATTCAAATCATTCATAATAACCTTGGTGTCCCTGTTCCATTGGCGAGAGCCCGACATCAATCTTTTCATGACATTCAGTCTTGATTACTTTGCCCGAGAATGAGAACATTACAATACTTACAGAGGCGCACTATGCATTTAGCATATTCAAATTTAATATCTTAATAGAAATGGTATATCAAAACTATTAAAACAGAATTAGGAAAACACTGCTCAATCTCTTAAAGCCAATCGTTCCAACTAAGACAATCAACAATTTATGAAATGGACATTCAGTCATTTTAGATTTCATTTAACAAAAAAGGGCTTGTCTCAAATTATAGCGTGACCATCTTCATTACATTAACCTATTCCACCACCGCTATGTCAACTATACGCATACGACTCTTCATTCTCGCTCTATCCCATTAAAGGTTTTGATTTACTCACGTGAATGATTGACTAATCAGGCAGTTGTAAGACCGAACATTTGTCTTAAAGTATGCAGCCAGAAGTACCTCTTCCATCTTGGTCCGTTCCAACGTTCCGATTTCCGATTTTTTATAGTATATACGATTTCTTGATCTTCTCCGGCTCGATTTAGCACTCTTTCAAATAACACTACAGAACACCCGCATTTTCAATTACACCGATCTCTTCACGAATGCTTCCGAATGTCTGATCCCATCTATCAGTGTTCCCAACATGATTCAAGACTGGAATGAAGGTATCTTATACGATAATGATTGTATTATTATATAACCCTGCCATTTTTAGATCAGGGTTAATCATATTGTTGTTATTTCAGTCTGGTTAAAAAGAGATTAGGTGAATCAGAGGTACGAGCATAAAATTAAAGGACCGAAGTTGTAGGATGGATTGACTCCTTACGTACTTTGAGTCACATAATTACTTCTTATAAAGTACCATGAGTTTCTAGGCATTGACTGCTTCTTTTCATTTTATAACTACGGTGTCAGCTTTTTCCTAGAATTTGCATTCGATATAGTTTACTTAGCAACATACAGCACTTTGGAGTCAATAATCAGATACAAAAGGACTGGAAGAGAGCGGACATCTGATGGTGTCATACAAAGATCGATCTGTGATTTTGGCTTTCCAGAATTCTGAATTTAGTTGTATTTTATAGTTTTAATGTTATGAAACCGTTTACTTCACAAACCATACACAGTCACCGAGCTTGTGTATTATTCATCGATTTTCTCAAGTTGTTTACAAAAAACTTCTGTGGATTTTGGCTTCCGGTTGATTGGATCTAAGGCGGCCGAGTTTCTACATCTCGAGTATGTTCTATTTTTATTTCTACAAACAATGAAAGTATGTTTTTTTCAGGAAATTATCTGTTTTGTGTGTATGCACATAATTGTTTTGCATCAGGGTTGCATAGGATTAGTTTATCCTGTTGATTTGGAAATTGTTGTGTAGAGCAAAATTAAAAATATTCTAGAGTATTACGTGGGCTTAAAGAATCAAAAGTAACACAGTTAATAAGGGCTGTAGGCTTATTGATTGTAAGGTCGATGAAGTTGGATTTTATTCAGTTTTATTAGCTTTCGGTTTCTTGTTAAGTCCAGGAGGGGAAACTTGTTTAGGCTTCACTTTTAATTTTTTTCTTACTTGGCAAGTTCCCAGCGAAGTCAGGAGCAGACTGGATGCGTCCAAAAGCATCCGCCAATTTACCACAGCCCTCCCAATTCCAAGAAATAACTAAGCGGCCATCAATATCATTGTCGATTGACCACTATCATCACTATCTTCGTAGAAACGTTAAATTTCGACAATTTCCTTCCCCTATAATTAATATTCCTTTTATTGATTCGGAAACATATTTTGCTAAACAGCCATTTTTAATTACATGTCATAATATTCTATTATGTTTTTCTTTATTGATGTTAAAATTCATGCCTTTTTTAAATTGAATTCAATGCCACTGTCAATGAATTTGGTTCTAAACTAATTAGCGAGTTAGAAAGATCACTAATTTACTGTGATTAATATTTGTAACAACCTTCCTACTCCTCTCTCGTGATGTTATTTTGAGTATTGATCTCGAGCTCAAGGTAAATAATATCTCCCACCCTTTGGAGTTTGCTGGATCCAACATTAACAGTGATGATTTTCCGACCTTTTCACACACACTGTTTTGCGTTGGCCTTATTAATAACTGAAATAATAAGCGTATGATTTCAAAACACCTGGTCGTCGCGATTGTTTCCATGATATGTCTGGTTATTCTTAAACATGTATCCTTAAACAAAGTTATTTATTTATTATACCACCTATATATATATATATATATATATATATATATATATATATATATAAAAGAGAGTGGCGTTAGTTACTGACCTAATAACTCAAGAATGCCTGAACCGATTTCGATGTTTCGAACTATTTAGGACTGGTCTCCGGCCAAAAAAGAAGGATACCGTAGAAAAATCGAAATCGGTCCAGGCTTGAGTTATACTCGTAGTAATTTTTTTTTTTGAGTTTGCTCGAAGGAGTGAAGGCTTATTTACCAGGTAAGGATGAGTCATCCAGACGCCAACCGTATTCACTTCGTTGCCCTCTACTCCCTGGCCTTTCAACTTCACTAATAAGGTGACCAACGTTTTTAATAAAAAAAAAAAAAAACACGCCATTTTTAGTGCGAGCACCGTGAAATTTTAGATTTCGCTTCAACATTAAAAATAAAGAAATATGTGATTTTATTTTTTGAAAATCGACCCCTAAAAGAGTAAAATACGAAAAATCGCAACATGTTAAGTTAATAAGTAAGCAGGCTTTAAATTTTAACCTAATAATAATTGTATTCATGATTTTGCAAAATAAACCCCTAGACATTTTTCATAATATGGAATTCATTTATGGAATTCAAAATTCACTCTCCGTTTAAACTCAACATCAATTTCTATTTAAAATCAATGCGGAAGAAGTCGCGGGCAAAGGATAGTTTTACTATAAAGAGACATAAAAATGTCTATACAAGTTATTAATAACATATAATACAGGGAAAGTACAAGAAAATAAGATTAATATATTTACAAAATCAAACTTTAAATGTACTGAAACATTATCTATGAGAAGATTCAGTCAGAGATATCTGAACTGAAATTGAATTTACTAATTTATGATCGTCTGCTTTAGATGTAAAGTGTTAAAAAAGAGCTTGAAATTATATTGACAAGACGACTCGAGAGAATTAAGAGGGAGAAAACTGTAGAAGGGAGTGGAACGTGGGCTAAAAAAAAAGGAATGTTCAAGTGTTCAGCGGGAAGGAGTATAGAGATCAGAAAGGAGACGATTTTGACTGATATGATTTGAATAGTTGAATATTGTAAACATAGGACGAGGGTTAATAGAAGATGGTTTGCTACAAGTTTGTTCTGAGGAAATATCTTCTATACAAGGAAGGGGCACTGGAACACACCGCAATGTTAAAATGCATAAAATTAACGTCTTACCCTTCTCAGAATTTATTATTCGAAAAACTAAATATTTCTTATGGATTTACATTATAATATCCTAGTACCTGCTGAGGAAACACTCGTAACATAAGAAATCCCTCCACTCAACTATAATTACGCAATATATTTGCTGAGTATAGCTACTTTTTTAATTAAAAAAATAATAGTAAATATTGTGAAGTGTTAAATAGGAGGGGCACAGCGAAACAGAGGCAATGCACATACTTGCTGTGTCTCAGTTTCGAATCCGGATGTGGCAGATAAATCCGGCCTCTCTAAAGTGGGTATCCAAAATAAGGGGGAAGAACTGGTGGTTATAAGTATCTATGAAAAATCATTACCCTGCACAACTGTTGTCCAAGAAACAGTTAAGTATCTACCACATGCCGCATACTACCAAATATCAAATTAATAATCTTCACGAACTGAAACGTACAGGCTAGTTTGTTTGTTTTAAATATGGACATTCGAGGCTTTTGAAATTTATCACGTATATATATATATATATATATATATATATATATATATATATATATATATATATATATATATAATTAGCTGTATATACAATACATTCTAGTTATAATGTAATACCTTACAATTGTGAATCCTCCCCTATTCTCTATTTCAGACGGATGAATTTATTGGACCATTTGGAAGAAGGATTTGAGGTCAAGGAACATCTAACAACTCCCTACACATTTTATAGTTTCGTTTTTCGAATGATGCTTATTCACTTTCTCTTTATGCGAGCAAGTGACTTAATAAAAATAGTTACAGTTCCTTTTCAAGTGTATAAATCATAAGCCAAGCATTTTAAAATGGTTGGTTAATAAATTTGTTTAAAAAAGAAAAAGAAAATTTTACCCAAGGTACAGAAGTATTATCTGGTTATTCGGATTTTAAAATATTTCTCAATCAGTTTGGAAATAAGAGCAGAACTTTAGGATCAGCGAAACATGCCCATATAATCATGATACAAACAATAAAATTCAAAATTCTGAGAAAACTTGTTAATGCTCATTGGTTTATTTGGAATAACCACACTATACTAGACATGAAATCATATATTCTCAGAAAATACACAACGCTACACTAGTCAATGCAACAACGCCAAAATACACTTGTTCTTTTTCACTAATCAGCTACTATTAATAATAATAGGATTAAGTATATCCCTGTAAATCGAGTAGATATTGAAATATTGAGATTTAGCTTGCTGGACCCAAAACTCGTTGCAACCTAACCGCTTCACAAGCGGAGTTTCTGTAAACGTTGCAGACTCGTGTACCGGAAGTAATCAGGTTTTGTAAATTAATTTCCTTGGGCTAGAAATTAAGGAGCCAAATGTCTAATAGGCTGCAGTACCTTACAGGAGAGTACTCAAAATGTTTATGCTAGCGGGTATTACATTTTTAAAGAGCGGATTTTAAATAAAGCGAAGGTCAAAGAATGGTACTCCCGACCAGAAGGATCTGACCGTAAGAAATGTGAAATTTCATGATATATTCAATTGATGATATATATATATATATATATATATATATATATATATATATATATATATATATATACATAGAGAGAGATCCTTCTGGTCGAGAGTACCATATATTTATATATGAGAGAGCGAATCAATTACGACCTTTAATTTTTTTCTCTCTTTATGTTTTTTATTCTAACGACACAATCACTAAACAGATTGGGGTTGTGAATCTTTTATTATATTGTAGTTATGATTGGATTTTCAGTATAGTAGTGTTTTGTTTTTGATATGAGGATTTTTTTGGTTTTTTTTGTTTCCCAAAGTTTCCATAGGTGCCCTTGACTATACTTTTTTCCCAACCAGCCCTTTCCAGGTTTCCACGAGGGCTATGAGAGAAGCCGCAGGTAACAAAAGAATAATAATAAAAGTATTATCTAAGAGTATTTATAATTATATCTATGCATACTTATATAAGATATGATATTCCATATAATAAGATATGATGAATTATACATATACATATAGGTCCCTCATGCAGCCGAATAACATGCACGCGAAATATCACTCATGAAGTTTAATAATACCACTAATACCATTCTCGTAAAAAAAACCACAAGAAATCAATTAGAGTGGTTTGGACATCTGCTGAGGATGGAGAGTAATAGAATATCGAAAATGACCATGCACTGGTGCCCTGAAGTAAGAAGAAGCTGACCAAGAACTTCATGTATGAACCAAGTCCAGGAAGACGTAGCAGGATAAGGAAGATGCATTTGACAGGAAGACCTGGAAAAAATGTAGGGAAACCTCAATTCACCTCAAAATAAATATAAAAAAAAGATGAACTAAAATAAATAAAAATACTGGAAGATTACTTAACGAAATTTTATTTAATAAAATTATTATATAAAGCTCCCAAATACCCTCTAGATCCTTTTAGGTATTGTCATTGGTGGAAATATTGGAATTTTTTGTAACCCTTACTTATACTCCCCCAGAGGTTTCCGAACTAGGGCAAAGGAATCCGTGATCTACTGGAAGGCTGGAGCGGGAGGCTGAAACATTCCAGTTGGGGTTCGGCTGGCTCCGCGCCAAAACGTGAGGTAGCTTCCATTGAGATGGATCGCCTTCCCGATCTAGCAAACCTTGTGTATCCATCTTTGAAACCTAGGTCAGGTTTGGCTATATGCCTAATATCCAATTGCTATTCTCATCAATATAATCGAAATTTATCCCCTTAATATTTAGTATGTTATCCACAATTTTACTTTCTTACTTCCATACATTCCATAGATTGAGTTTAGATTTGTGTGTGTTTTGTTATTATGAGGATAGGTTAAATACTGTATTCAGGTAAGAGGTAAAATATATTATTTATGCATAGTAAAGTGATTACATTGTATTGATTGTATGTTTATAATCCAATTTATAATTATTTAATAATTGTTAGTTGTTAGTTCATTTAACGTCACTTTATGCTGCTATGGCTGATCGGACGATGCTACAGTGGGAGCTCTAAATTTTGCCTATCCAGGTTTAATTAGGATAGGGATTTTTAACGAGTACCTAACATCGTACAGGCTCGGGACCCCCGTTTAACGTCCCTTCCGAAGGACGGCGTAACTAAGGATTTTTTTACTCCCTTAAAAAAATCCTTGGGCCACCTGCCGGGCTACGACCCTGCGATCTTGGGCTTAGTAGTTTGTTACACTAACCACTAGACCACAGGTGACCGTATTTAATAATTGTATTAATTAGTATCCAATTTATAAATATTTATAATTGGTTAATAATCTGGTACTAATAGTACTAGCAATAACAGATTGTACATTTATTTTACCAGCAACAATCCTATATATGTACAACCCTCGTCCTGTATCTACAAGTATCTCAAATTTAAATTCTCCCACAATGAAACAAGATCGGTGAGATTTCCAATGTCTATTCTCATTCAGACAGAACCAAAGCGTTTGGTACTTTCTGAACTCAATGTATGAAACTCAATCCCTCTTATTATCCCTTCCCTTCTTCATTATCCGCATTTAAATACTTCCTTTTCCAACATCTCCTGCCTTCCTAAAAAGGATGCTCTTTAGGCACGTTATCATTTTTTTTTAGTAAAGAAGATACACACTATGTAAAGAAATTATAACTTCGTAGCTCGTGTATTTATTGGTTGTTATATATTTAATTATTCTTCTATTAATTCTTTATTGTTTCCTCTCAAACAATTTATTAATTCTTTTTGGTTGCTTAGTATTTGGTCATGATTTGTACTTTTGATATACATTTTTGGCCCTTTATAAATACTTTATCCTCCTAGGCGTCTGAAGAGAAGATGGCCTCCCGGGGGACCTTCTATTACAGAAATGTTTTTAGAGTGCTGCCAGTGGGTAGTGCCTCCTGCCATGTATTTATTTATTCATACAGCCTTTGTACTAGATGTATATATTACAGTTGTACAATTCAATAAAATAATTTTTAAAAAAAAGTTATCATTATCTCAAGTTGGTTCGTTATTAAGTCGGCTACCTGATATTATAATCTGTCTAAAACATTCCTGAAATCTTTAGACCTAAGTGTGTTATTTTTAATGTCAACTATGATAACCACAAACCAAAGTTATTCAAGACAGGGTGTGCTCCCTTCGGTCCCAACTAAGAGAATAAATAGTAATTGATCGAAACCAGACATAAACCAAAGAACTGTAGATTTCAATTATATTACCTTAATTCATTATTTATAAGTTTTTCATCCTTAGGTTAACGTTTTTGGGATTAATGTTATTGTAAGAGAAAAAAAAGAATTTAAGTACGCGATCATTAAAATTTTCTCTGTCGAGTTTTACGTTTCCAATTGTATTTAATATACTTAATTGGAGTTTCGTCGCATGGAATGGAGGACCATAGAAATGTTGTAATAAAAGAAATAAATTTAGGCTGAAAATTAATTACAAAGTAATAAACTGAAAGGAAAAAGGATAAGAAAAAGATCAGCTCACCTGAATATCTGTATCTTCTATAATCTAAATTGTAGATGGTAAAAATTGGAATGTGTACATTTTGTGGTAGCCGACTAAAGGTAGAAATAATGTAAAAAATTATTAAAAGCAGCATAAGGCGGAGTAATTCAAAGAAAAAAAGGTTAGATGATACCTGAGTGGTTTCTCTACCAAGTTCACGTGTGTGACGAAAAGTAGCAGGCTTTTAATAATAATATAGGAGAAAAGGTAATGGTGTAAAAGGAACAAAAAGGAATAAAAAATACCTGTACAAATCTTCATACACACAAAATAGATAACTGTAGCTATGTAGCTACCACTTGAAACATCGTTGTAACTGAAGCTCTTACCATCACAACGGCTCAAATTTGACTACGTCTTTTAAAAAGGTCCAACTGCCTAAAGTGCGGGAGAACAAGAAACTAAGGGCGATATCAGTTCAAATTAAAAGAGGTGGTGTTCAAAACTAGGAAAAATTGCCTCTAAGCTAAATTGACTGTAAGTCTATGATATCTTACGACTCTAGGCATAATTAAAAATAAATTAAATTAATTTATAGTAAAAGAAAACCTGCCGAAATACGGCACAGTTATAATAAAACTAAAATAAAATAATTCAATTATAAAAAATGATTTAAAGGATATATAATAATAATTCATAACAAAGAACAAAAAAACAAAGACAAACCTTAATACGCGAAAGTAAACCATCCATATCACGAGGAATTCGTTTCCCAATGATATAATAATGCTAATCAATGGACTTTATGGTCTATTAATTAGCATCAAATTTGTTGACCGGTTTGTTTATATATACATACATAATGTATCGGTATTGACTTTTCTTGACTGCTATTATTAATTTTTACTTATAGTTCTCAAGATTCAGTCAATTTTTTTAACTTCTTTTTGGATAAATTAAAATAATGGACTTAATCTGGAGAACCATAAGTAAAATACAAAAAATTATAAACCTATGTATGTATCCCTACATATATTGTAGGTATTTTAATTTGGCAGTGTTTAAGATGAGCTATACTTAAAGAAAAAATATCAATTCAATTATAATTATAATTATGTTATAGCTAAATAATGCAATAAATGTAAAATAAATATAATATTTTTCCTTTCTACCAATCGCTTGAGCTTCATTTCAACATATTGCAATAATAATTATAGAATCACATATTTAAAAACTTCGGAAATATATAAAATATCGGAAAAACAGAAAAAAAAAACTACTACGGAGATTGGAATAGCATTAGGACAGTAAGAGTGACACAACTGTCTTCTGGGAGACAAGCTCTGAAGCTAGGTTAATACAGTTTTGATTAGTGATAAAGAGATATTATCCATTTCTCCTCAGTTCATAACACACTACCGAAACAACACCGTTTTTCGAGTTGTGTCACTTAAGAAATATTAGTTCCATAGATACGTAGATATGCTTAGAAACTTTTACATAAAAACCTATTCCCTAAATATTAAAATTTGATTAACTGAAATTTTACCCTTCATTCTTACAATTTACAATTAAACCCCTCAAAATCGGGCCAAGCTCTCTACGCAAAGCTTCGTGTCCAGCAGTCAAAATTGACAACGACGAAGTACCTTCCAAAAATTATGTACGTTACCTCGAACTAAACTTGGACAAAAGACTTACATGGAACGTACATACAAAATTAAAAAGACAAGAACTGACTAGACGGTACAAACAACTATCACATCTTCTGGACTACAGATCTTCACTTGACTTGAGGAACAAACGTCTTACCTATAATAGTATACTAAAACCTAAACCCCAAATTACTAGGTTTGAATGAGAACACTGTAATCTATAAATATACTTTGAATAAATGCTGGAAACTAAGAAAACGAATACTTTTGCCAATACTTTCAATTACAACATTGTGATAAATATTATAATTATTCAATTTTAAATGTAAAAACAACACAATGTTTTTGGGAAAATTCTGGAAGAGAGAAGATTGGAACGATAGGGACTGGGATGTTGGGGTCAGTGATGGATGGCGAAGCTTAGGCTCAATCATGGCTCTCCCATGACAGCTCAATCTGGACCAAGTCCTCGAAATTCAGGGAAATGATTGAGTTAGTATAATTAAATATAGAAATTTAATCACATTTTTTTTGCCCGCATTGCTTTTAATATTCTTTTTATTCCTAATTCTCCTTTTTATTTAAACAAAGTGACAATAAAAAGTTAAAAATAAGAAAACTAAACAAATACTGTTGGTTAGTTAAAAATTAACCTTTTTTACTTCAACGACCGAAAAAATAGGCTAAAAGTATTGAATACATAACTGAAGGCTACTAAAGATGTGGGAAATAATGAAAATATTGAGTCATGCGTTTCTTAAGAGAGCATAGAATTATCTCAATATAAATCATAGAAATAAGAGATAAAAGTTGTAGTAAAGAGAAAATTATAGAAAATATAATTACTAAACAGGTTAGCATTTTATGATATTATTATCACTTTTCAAACAAAAACAATCCAACAAGTTTTATTTTAACTAATTTTATTTCTCTTCTACAGCTGTTGTGTATGATAAATAATGAATTATATTTTCCTATAAATAAATTCTTAAATCTGATAAAGGCCTACATATTAAGGTCACTTGTCATGGTAACCAAAAGATAATGGTAACAAGACCGCTCAAGAAGTTTCTTGGGTTCAGTATTTAGTGAAAACTGTACTATTTCTAGGACGATAGTTATGCAGGGAGATGATTAGTTCGAGATCTCACTCAGCTGCCAGGTTTATCACATCTATTGTGTATCCGCTTTTCGAGACTGGGTGAGCCCCAGGAGGGTCTGTTAACAGATTAAATCGAATCTTCTTCAGCCATATTTGAACCTGTGATCTTCTGCACGGCAACATCACTGTGCCACAACGCTCCTTCTTGATATGGTACCTGAAAAAATATACTAAATAAACGTCTTTATGAATTTTCTTGAACCACATATAACCTGGGTAATGAAATTTGGCAAATTGGACAAATTTGGCCAATGCTGATTTTGAAACAGTAGAAATATGTTTAGCTAATGATACATACAATAAGATTAATAAGTGAAAATTAACTCCAGAAAAAGCGAAATAAAACACATTCCGTCTAAAATGGATTGAGTGAGAAAGAAGCCCTTCGGGGGTGATGGTATGAATCGTGGCATGACAAGAAGAACTCTGAAAAGTATTGGAATTGCCTGCTTACCGTACTCCATTTCGGGAACATTCACTAAAATAAAATAAATAAAAACAAACATATTTATCATTCGGTTTAACTTTTATTTAATCGTGATTAGTTTTTAAACAATTAATAATAATGACATTACACGTAAAATTTGTATATGAACAATGTCAGTTATCATTTGAATATTATCACTACCCGATAAGATATCTCTCCACACTGTAAATAAATAATTAGATCAAATTTATTGTTGTTGGAATGAGACAAACCCGGGGAGTTAGGAAAGTTGGCTAGCTTCTATTTCACAAGTTGGATGCGAGAGCCAACAGCACTTTAGTAGGGACATTAGTTACCGAGCTGACATTACCGGCATCTTACTCCTGCGACCAACTTCTTACCGGCCAATTATATCCTGATGGTTTCGAGATATCGATAATGTTACTGTTGCTACGGCCTCTGGGATATTGCTCACATCACTTTTAACGCCTTCAGTGCCTGAGCCTATTTCATGATTCTATACCACTCGGCCGGCCTCTAGCAAAGTTTCGTATACTTTACTTGACTGTATGTATATATATGTACATATAATAACGCCTAAGGATTCAAATTACTTAAGTAATTTCTCCTCTGTTTTGTTATTGACTGTTATGCCTCATATCTTTTAGATACTGCAACATCATATTTATGCTAGGGTGTAATTTCACAAAAGATAATTTTTAATATATAATAGTATTATAACTGAACCATATTTTCATTAGTCTTGTTGAGACAAACAGGTAGACTAATATGTACACGATTAGCAGAACATATAAGAAGCGTCAAGAATATAACTATCTGCAGATCATTTAGTGAATAAAAACCATGCTACTGAGTTTAACAAAATTAGAGTATTTTATAAATGTAATAACACGACAGAAAGAAAGATTTAGAAACAACAGAAATAGTAAGGCACCCCGAAAATTTCAACAGAGAAGAAGGATAAAAATTAAGTAAATTATGGCTTCAAAACATACAAGTGGCCAAGAAGAACAAAAAACCTAAAAGAGAACAGTCAGAAGTCAGCCAGTCCATGCCACTGGCTGAACCCAGCCAATCAGAAAGCAACCAATGAGATCACTGGACGAATAGGCTCCGCCCCCGGATCCGGAAAGTTATAAATACTGAAGCATATAAAATTAGTATATAACTATAAAAGCCTATATAAAAGCATATAAGTCATTTTGAGTCTCAGATTAAGCTCTGAGGAAGCTTGCAGTATGACCAACGAAATGGCGCCTATGAATTTGATAATACGGTCAAAACCAGAAGAAACACGTGGTGAATGTATTAAAAAAATTGGCCGTGGCAATTTGTGAGAGTAACTACAATTTATATATTAAACTATTCTTTCCAATCTTATCCAATTATACTAATTTTGATGTCTAATACAAAAAAATTCTTATTAAAATATAAAATAATCCAATGAATATATGAGGTGTGTTCAGTATATACGCAATAATTAATAAACGCAATTCAGCAAACTGATCCAATATGGTGGCTATGTATAGCTCCGACCACTTGCTGACGTGTTACTTAACAAGCCAATGAACTTTAAGTACTTGTATGGCAGTGAAACTGTACACCCGTACCCCGTTCTGTTGTGCATGATTTTTGGTGTCCGGCGACAATTACAATTACTTAACAATGACTCAATATCAAGTTTTGGTTAAAAGAAAATTCAAGGAGTGAAAAGAAAGAAAAGAATCCCCCCCAAAAAAATCAAGAAAAGCAGATCGGAAATGAAATTCATTGAAGGTTATGCTGTTTCTATTTTTTATGTGGAAGGTGATCGGCATGAAATCATTTCTAAAAAGGCAAATAGCAGCAGATTCTAGCTTTTCAGTTATCACCATTCAGAGGGTTTAGAAAGAATAAAACAATAACCCAATGAACAAATTAAAGAGTAATTTCCGAGGGCTTACAGTGGTGCTTTGAGAAGAAGGTGGGACAAGTGCCAAGCAACGAAAGAAGAATATTTTCAAGAAATTTTGCAAAACATAGTTGCTGTATCTCAAGTTCGCGCATTTAGTGGACACGCCTCGCGTTTTGTATACACAAATGATTAAAATTTATAGTATTGTCATGAAATCCTTTCAACTTTTTTTAAGAGTGTAAGACTTTTCGGAAAATGAGAATGACAGGATTTTTTATCAGATAGGTTTATGGAAGGAAATCGCCAATTTCGAAATTTTCGGTGTGTGTAAGCTCAGGCCCTTTTATCTATCCAAGAATACCCTATTTTGTTTTATCATTTTCTCCCTATTACTTTTCTTGAGCGTGGGGATGTTATTCTCTTCTTATTCGCTACTTATCCCCCCCTTTCCTAATGTGTTATATAAGTATCCAACATCACTTTATCAGTCATAAGACAGTTTCTAATATGTTTTTCCTAGCAATAAATAAATTAGCTCTTATTAAACCACCTGGATCAACTACTTGACATCGAAGAGCCAAAATGTGAAGAAGAAAGTAACTTGAAGGGACTTGAGCGGATAGAATTTTAAAAAAATTGCAGATCACTTGTATATGGAGCTTGTTCCGGATAACATAACCCTCGAATTGCTTCAATGCTGAGTATGGGTATAGAAAAAATTAACAACCAAGTGATAGTGAATTTATTAGAGAAAACAGAAGTATCGCTCGGAAAAATCACTTTATTTGATAAAAAAAATATATATATTATAGTATATAGGTGCGACGGCTGCTATTAAAAATTCTAAAAGGGTTAGGTGTTTTTATTTTTAAGAGAAATATTTGTCCAGGACCAGGATTCGAACCCGGGTCTCCCACGCATCCGTCGTGATACTCTGCTCGAATCGTCGGTCGTGGACAAATAATGATATTCTCTTCAAAATATTTTTTTTTTTAAATTATAATAATTATAAAAAAATAAAATAAATTATAAACGGGTTATGGTAGTCGTGAAAATATTAGGAAAGAGTATTTGTTTCCAAGAATTACCGTAACGGCAATTATATATAATTTGATAACTATATTCATCTATTGTAAATACATTACGTTGCCTAAGGAAACAACTTCGTTTTCAGAAGAACAAGTGGAAGGGAAAAATATAATTTCCTGATTAGAATATCAATGGAGTATATAAACAACTTGAAAGGCTTCGTGAATCTTGAATGAAGGCTGGCCGGAAAGCTTTCAACCACAAACATTTTGTTGGACCCTTAATTGATGAGGTGGTGACAAAAGAAATAGTATTTATAATATTTTATGCCATATGGTGCCTTTTAGAGAATATACCAATAAAAGCAGCGTCTGCTTTTAAAAGGCCTGATTGAGTAAAGAGCTTTTCCAAAGGTCCCGGTTGGTATAAGAATTGAACGTTCCACGCCTAGTTTAAAATTCAATAGAGAGGAATTGCGTGATTTCCATGAAATCGGTCAGGCGTATCTTTTACAGGTTTCTGAATAATTTGCATGGTTATCAGTCGAAACCCTGCTCCCTCCCCGAGTCGGGTGATCGGGGGCTGCCCCCCGAATCTTCCTGACTGGCTTCCTCAGCCAAGCCGGATGAGGCTAATTCACTATGGTATGTTTGTCCGCAATACGAGGGTGTTAGTGTACTTGTTTCCCTCTATCTGGAGAGTAATTGTTGATTATAGTCTGGGCCATTTCCCTTCTCCTTAATTTAAATTTTTTAGCTTTCTTTAAAAACAAATGTCTATATCTGGAGGATAGTTATGCCTACAAACTTGCAGAATACAAAATTGAAAGTTTTTGGTATTTTTACAACTATTTTAACTTTAAAATGCGATTTCACAAAATTATTTTATTTTCACTTTTATTCCTTTTAAGGAGGTGAGTTTAATATTACTCAATTGTGATAAATCCATTTTACTGTGCAGAGGCAATTTTATCTCATTGGTCATAAAATGGTAGAATTCAGAAAGTTATAAATCGGAAAGGCAATCTACCAGTGTCATTAATGGTGTCATCATGTTAACGGCTTTATAGTTCACAGACTGATTCCAGCTGCAGTCTTAAAATTAGTTATCTCGACAATTCAAATCGTGCTACTTCAATTTTATATTAGTTTTTTATAGTTACTCAATTTCAATATCAATAAGCTTAAATAGAGTTTGCTTTTTTAATTTAATCAAAAACTGATGTTATATTATCTTGTCATTCCTCATCACCGATAATTTGAAGATGGTACCTACTAAACATCAAGTATACGCTGCATTTGGTACGTAAAGACCTATTGGAATAAATTGCAAGTGATCTAGCTGATTAAAGAAACAAGATAATTTATCGATTTTCGATCGAAGATATAATGTTCTTATCAATTATTATTTTTGGATTTTCCTTTTAATAAATATTTAATCGTTTTTAATCCGACAGTTCATTATCCAATTAGCCGTATCATTAAATTTGTATAAAAATGTTTATTTAATGACAAATGCCACTTAATTTAATTTACAGTAATCTTCGGTCATGAGAAAGTTACAATGCATACCCAGTAGTAAAAAATAATCGAAGTAAATTTTTCGTTGTAATTCTCTATTAACTCCAGTTTTCGAATAAAGAAAGGGAAGATAAAGAATATTTCCTCTGAGGTCGTAAAAGGAAGTTGCAAATTGTTTAAACCGTCTGTAGTGGCACGGAGCAGCAGTTTAGGAAAAACAGGTGAGACTTTCATTACAACCGCAGCCCTTGCTGATTCAATTTACCTTACCTCTGTTTACAATTCACGAGATTAATTCTATTCCCTTCTTAACTCAGGCAAACTACCTCTAATCCGATTTTTTTTCCTCTTTATAGATAAACTTTGTATATTTAAATACAATTTATTAAAAAATTACAACTTAGTACAGATTGCATATTTTATGCAAATGAAATGGTTCCATATTTAAAGATACGACATAAAATTGAAAAACCTATCTAGGATTGTTATATTCATATTCAGTGTTGAATAAATGCGTTTACTTTTTATTATTTATGTATTGTTATGGCTTTATTGAAAAAATTCCAAGAAAAAGTATTAATGAGTTTTTGAAATAATATAAAAAAAAATCGAATATTTCGTCAATTTTATTTTAAGATATTTGTTCCTACTGTTTTGAGTCACGGCTGCACGTTTGGTATGTTTTCATTTATGTTATAACAATCATATTAAGAAAATTACGTATCTATTGTTCATCATTGACATAGTTCTCTGAAAAATAATAGGGGTGTTACTTAACCCAAAAGGCGTTCACTCGAATTTATTATGTCAATACTCAGTCGAGAACGCTATTTTTCTTTAAGAATGTCATTTTCGCTTTTTCTTTAAGCTTTTTTTTTTGAAAAAATAACACTAATTTAAAATAATTAATATCTTTGTAGCGGTTGTTATCTCTACAATATAATTCATACATAAATGAAGTATTTATAATAAAATCTACCAAGTTTAAGGATTACTATATGATTTAAAATGAATCAACTAGAAGTTTACTTAAAATCATAAAATTATATTAGTAATTGATCCAAATTAAAAAAAAAATAGAGTTAAACTGTTATGTAATTATTCTAATTGATTTTATCTTTTTTGTTTGGATTAATCCAAAATTTAAATTGTTGTCTTCAATGAACAAATCCTCTTCCTTGATGTTACGAAGTAAGGCTGTTAATTTGAATCCTGATGTCTGACCTTGTTAATCAAAAACTAGCAACCAGTGGTGTATTTCTCAAGTATCCATAGTTCGGATTGTACTTGAAAAATATACTGAACTCGTTAAAAGCATCCAGTTACAATATCTATAATATCCCTGGTTTTTGCTTATAATTGACATGGTATGCATATATGTATGTTTTAATACTTGGAAGCTTAAGCTAGAAAAAAAATCGACCTCATCTATCAGTAGATATAAAAGCTTGGCCCTTATGAGGGTGAAAGAAAAAACATATATAAAGGCAAAATCTCATTGCTCTTTTATATAATTTTAAAAAGTGAGAACTTTTTTAAATCACCATATTTTTTAGCACCTTCATTTAATACTCTTATCTGTTTACCCATCTCCGTTTTGTATTTTTTCATATACTTTTAAGAAACTGTTGCTCTGGCTGATTGAAGTTATCTCCTATTTCCCTCTATTTATTTTCGTTTTTTAAAAAGAAAAATGTTTTTATTCTGACATTTTTTCAGAGGAATATTTCCTCCCAGAGGGGCAGAATTAAAAATGACAACAGTTATTTACATTCACCATTTTTTCCACTTCGACTATCGGCGGTGATTTTTAATTCCCTCTCGTTTCTCGCACCCGACCTGTTTCATCTGAAACTGACTTTTACAAATACTTCACTCAAAATTTTCTTTTTATTTATTTTTATATAATATAAAGAATCTTTGTTCACATTATTTCATTATATTAAAAAATCCTCGAATAATTATTAATTTTCATGGATATGATGTTCTATTAACCATTGGGTAATGGATCCCAACATTTTTTTGCTTTTAATTTATACAGAAAAGGTATATATGACTAAGTAAATGAACACATATAAAATGATTGGTCCATTCAACTATAGGTAATTCCATATAAAATCTATCTGTAATAACTATTTCTACTTATTTAACAAATATATTATTTTATTTAATCTACAAATATTTCTTATTTACTGAGAATTAATTTTTTAGCCTAATGGCTACCTTTTTTTACAGTCGCCTGCCTATATGATGGACATGACCGCTACACTGAGTCTCATATTGGAACCACTTTGTGCCCTAATAGAAACATTCACAACGGAATCTGGAGATCACTAGATGGAAAAACGGTAAAGCTAATAGATCTCATTATGATCGGTTTCAGGAACAACTATAATCTATTGGACGTCAGATATTATTCAGTAGTTAACTTGGACTCTGATCAGTATCAAATGATTACATGCCTTAAATAAAGGATCTCATTACTCAGAAATATAAAAGGGCAAGTAATAAAGAGATCATTCTGAAACTTAAATACGAAGGGATCTGTTTTTCATACGTGGAACACAGGATGTGCAAACCTGCTTAATGGTGGCCAATAGGTTGATAAAAAAGGTGATCATTTCACGTTCACCAAAGTAATTTCGAATCCTAAAGTAAAAATAAGGCGCTCGGTTATGATAGTTTACTCTCGGAGGTCTTCTTTTCGGTGATGAGCGTCTTAAGAAACCTATGCATGGTCTGATTATTGACATATAGATATACGAAGAAATGAATATTCTCGACTGTCATCTGTCCTATAGACAAGAAGATAAATCAACTAGAGAGTGATAATTATAGATACATTTTCTTTCTCATTTATGTCTAGAAAATAATGTCTGAAACACTGTTTCAGAGCTCGGTTCATACAAGTGCAGCTTCTGGGGAGAGAAATGTATCTCCGATCAAATATTCTCTCCTAGGTAGGTTCTTGAGAAGGGCAGATCACACCATTTACAAATTTACTATCCGTATCAGCGACATATGATATATACTTCAAAGATGCTTATCATAGCTTCAATAAACTGGCACTGTACAAGGCTAAGGAAGAGCTCATCATTCCAGGAAAACTCATCAGTGTTAATAGACTAACGATGACAGGCATTGAACGCACGCTTGGTATCCCCGAAGAGCACTCAGGGCCGTTTGCTTTCAGAAAAGGGATGAGGAAGGGTGATTCCTTGGCATGCCTGCTCTTACACTAGAATAATAGGTAAAAGAATCTAGCATAAAAACAACTACCAATATTTTCAACAGGACTGTCCAGGTTCTGGCCTATGCCAACATCTTGGGAAGATCAGGTTCAAGTTGCATTCTTCGCCGTAGAAGCTGCAGTAAGGAGGCCATGCCTGGAAATTAATGAGATCAGATAAAAAAAAATCATGATATCAGGTCAGGTCCACCACAGAGAAAGGATTACCATTGGAACGCATGGTTTTGAAAAGGTCAAAGAATTCTTATCTCTGCTCTCAGGTTAAAATAAGTAACGACGTGGCAGCAGAAATAATAAGGAGAATACTTTCAAACTGAATCTTCGTCGGATCAAGGCACCTTCATATGCCACTTGGAGGAGAAAGTTAAGATTATATAAGATCCTAATCCGTTCTGTTTTGTTGTACAGATCGGATACTCGGGCCATCACAACATCGAGTTTGAGATGAAAATTCACCGAATCTGTGGTTGAGTAAAGTTGCAGAAAACTGGAAAACCGAAGAGTAACCTGGAGCTCTGCAAACTGACCAGAGAAACGGACATTATGAGAGTAATCCCCATACGGAAGCTTAAATGTCACTAGGATGAATGTACGAAGCATTCCTAAAAAGTAGGATGATGGATCAAATGTATGAGTCGAGAAGAGTCGCAAAGGATTGTAGTAATCTACTTAGCGTGCGTACTTAAATCGTGGCTGCACAAGATTATCAAGAGAGGAGTGACGAAAACTGTTACAGGTGGCTCTGACTCACTTACTGGGTTGTGTGCCTCTGATATTTTTTCATACTTAGTTTTGTTATATTAAATAATAATGTTTGCCCATGTTAGTAATATTTAATATCCATCTGTGCTCCCTCTCCAATATATGTAATTAGATTTTGTTTTATCGTATTAAATTTATATGTATGGTGACAAGATTGCGAAAGATTAAGATTAATTCTTAAATAGTTAGTGGATAAAGCGAAAATTATTCTAATTGAAAGAATCTGGAATTTCTTAGACTTTCTAATGTGAATATATTATGGAATCAATTCATCACGTTCTTGTCTTTTATAATTTAGTGGATGATGGTTATCCAATAGTACTTCATAGACTTCTGTATTCCTCCCTTTTTATCCAAACACTATACTTCATCTCTTGAAACCCGGCTTTGGTTTTTTATCGAAAAAGTTCGGGGCTCATTAGCCTGAGTCAATATTGGAAGGAAGAGTCCTTCTTATTTCTTTCTCGAGAAGCCTTTCTAAGGGATATTAAAGAAACCACTGGCAATCCTTGTTCCAGTTTAATTACATCCAAATGTTTTAAGCAAAAACAATATTCCTCCAATTACCTACTCTATTGAGGTAGAGGGATTATGCTAATTGTCTGAATTATAATTTTCGTAATTGGCCCCAAAAAGTGGTAAGAAAAACATCGTGCCTTTTACTTTACCTACACTGTAACACTTTTCATTTAACGGTTTTAACACTGTTCAGACCTCCTGAACCTTATTGTTTATAACAGATTTATATAATTTGTTGTCGTAAGACTATCCGAGTAAAATAAAACTTAAGTCGTTTGGTTTCCAGCGGATTCCTTTCAGTAAGCAGGAATGTTTCAGTAAGTTCAGGAATGTTTAGGGAAGACCCTTTAGTATTCTAAAAGTTCAGAGTCGCGAAAGAATTGTAATATTTTGTTAGCAGCTGCTGTGTTGTTCTAGACGTTGGAATGCATTTCGAAATGTAAAAAAGCTGGTTCAACCACTTATACGGAATAAACTAAATTACAAATCAATAGAACGGTATTTGTGACATATTATAAAACATCATGATGATCAGAATCACGTAAAAATTCGGTATATGTTGTAGGAATTAATTCTTCTCCGATACGCAAGAGCTAGAGACCTGAAATTTAAAAAAAAGGACCACCAAAGAAACTAAATTATGATTAATTATTGTTTTTGAATAGGAAATAACGGGATGCAATTTTTATTCCTTACTTAAAATTCAAAAACTATGTCCAGAAATAGACAGTAGAATCAACTACCAAAAATCGAGAACTATGACCACCAGCCTATCCTGTGAAAAAGATAAGCATGAACAGTCAAATAAATTGCTGCTGACAAAAAGCGGATCCCGCACCGGTCCTATGGGAAGTTGCTGAGAATTCATGGAGAGAGCTTCCAAAAAGTCGCAGTACGTAAATGTATGTTAGCCATTTTTCACTTTTTTAGAGAAACATCATAATCACTTTATTTTAATAATTGCCGACTTAAATTAAATATATTTTTAATGTATTTATTGAAATTTACAACTGTATACAGAATACATCAAGTAAATATAAGGAAAGATCAATCATTTCTGAGACAAAGGCAATTAGAGAAACTACCCAGTAGTATTACTAAATAAAAAGTTCAGCTTTGAAGGTCACGAGGCCATCTTCTTTTCAGAAGCCTCGGAGGATTTTCAGGGATTTAAGAGGTTGCGAGGTTTGAAAATAGTGAGTTTGAGTGGAAATGAAGTTAGTTATGAAAGATTGACATAGGATTAGCGCGAACTCATCGACAAACGGTACATTAAGGTCATTATAGATTACTTTATTCGTAACAAAGTAAGGGGGATTGAGGATTTTACGAAGGATTTTGGATTGTAAGGATTGAATACGAGAGGAATTCGATGCGTTAGTGGAGCCCGAAATCTGTATTCGTAAGTCCAGATTGTTGTAATGATCGTCATGTATATGAGTCTTTTGTAATTAATTGGGAGCTTTGAGCGTTTGTCTAGAAAATGCTGATGTAGCCTAAAACGGCGAGCTGTTTCTTGTCGTTTCATTCTAGTATGAGGATTCCAAGTTAAGCTTTTGTCAAGGTGTAGTCCTAAGTACCGGACTACCGTTACTGTTCTACAGGAATCAGTGGGATGTTATTAAACGATACAGGATGACAGGAAATCTTTGGTTTAGGCCGGAGGGTAAAGATGATTTGATGAGATTAGTGGGAATTTAAATTAAATATTAAATTAAAGAATCGGTGACGCATAAAAGGCTTTATTTATTTCACTCTTGAAAGTCTTCGGAAGTTACGTTGTTTAGTTTCCTAGACTTTTTAGTTTCTTGTTTTATTGTTTCAATATTCTGCCAGTGGTCTTCCTTCATCGCCATTGTGTAAATTGGATAGGCCAGAGGGAGAGACAGGGTGAATACCAAATCACCATGGTATGTAACATCTGTTTCATTAATAGATAACCAAGTCCTTGACCTTGATGTTCGATCTGCTTAATCTTCATTTTTTGTTAGGGATTTTTATTTCCATTCATTGCTTTTCCCAAGCACTACCAAAAACATTACATTGAGTCGTTATGATGGACAGAAATAAGAACTTGAGGCACATTGTGTACAGTTTCACACTCATACGAGTCTTTTTTATATGTTTAAATTTATTTCTTGTATATTTTGCTGAAATTCACAAAATTACATGCTGTACCAAATAGACCAGTCTCAAATTAAAAACAATTGTACAAACTTCAATTTATCTGTGCAGAATCATAACACTCATACGAATGCTTACCACTCATTTGAATGTTAGGCTATATATTAGCTAGTATGGTATGGCTCCACAGCGTCAAAGACCCCGGTTTGCGTATTTACCGAACACAACTCGTATGTTTTCCGTGTCCCACAATTATCTCTTGAATGGACCCCGTAGTACTTTCTTAAGTTATTGCATTAGGTGATTTAGTGTTCCCTTCGATATAATGTGAATGCATCAAATCCATGCGATGATCTATAGCTGCTAGAGAAGAAACCAAGTTGTTTATAAGCCGTAGCCCCATAACTCAAATGTTTTTATAAATCAAAGGTTCTTCAAGATGACAGCTCCCGTAGCTAAAAGGTTTGATGGCATGATGCCATTAACCACTCACTACCCGGCCTAGACATAATATTACGAGATTAGCTTTACTGAAAGTAACGTACTGCATTCTCATGAAAAAATCTAAACAGGAAAAAGAATCAGAAACAGAGACTGCAGAACGATACTCTGATAAGTTACTTTGATAATAAAAATCCTGTTACAAAATTTCGAAATGAAAAAAAAACAGTACCACATTTTTCAAATTTATTTTTACAGTTAATTATTTTGATTGTTCTTGTAGATCAGTCTGTAAAGAAGAAAAATAGAGCGTTCTTTATTTATATGCCTGTCTATGCTTTTGAAATAGTTCGAAAACCTCCAATTTATTTCAGTTATTTTAAAAACCACTAACAAACTATTCTCTGCACTAATTCGAAGAAAAATTAAATGTTTTCAGTTTATTTACATTTTTTAAAACTTATTTAAGCTAATATATAATAGCATTTTGTTAAATCAATTAACTCTTTTAATACCGGATGGGGTCGCCAACGACCCCAAGCTCATATTTTTGACTCGGATTAAGACAAAAACAAAGTTATGCTCACGAAATCTAGGACATTTATCTTAGGCTATCTGTAACACGAACAGTAGAGTCCTAACGAATTTTATGCACAAAATTAATCACTGTGGACTAATTATTTTTCTAAAAACGAGGATGGGGTCCCGGAACGACCCCACTTAGTAGTTACTGTTAGCTTTATTTCAGATCGCCGAAATCACAGACTGTGCCTTTTCAGGCTCTTTATGTAATTTCCTAGAAGAATATTTGCAGTTACAGTGTCAGTTTGCCGGTGTGGGTTCCAATTACCGCCGTAAATATTTATTATCATCGTTAAGTAAATATTTTCTGGATGTCGTATAAGGCACAGAACCACAACTTATTCATGCATTCATTGTAAGTTGGTGACTTAGTTTCTCTTTGGAACATGCTTGATCTCCACTAAAATGAGTTCAAAATAAATAAAATTATACCTTTTGACAGTTCAATTATATCAGAATTGTTCATGAGCAATGACTCTTAAATGGATGATATCATCATAGCCAATGGCAGAAAAAAATGGGATCCTCCAAGAACCTCAGCTGATATTACGTGTAACTTTTTCACCCGGTATTAGGAGGGTTAGTAAAATCCGTAAATTACAAACACTCGCAGGTTTTAACTGAACGCAGACAATCCAAATCATTCTTACACAGATATGACAATACATGTTCACTATACGAAGAAGAACAGATATTTAAGAACATAATTTATGACTGCTAAAGTTATGAAATGAAACGTTTAAATTTAATTACTTCAATAACATTTAAACAATTATTGCCAATCGAATTAAAACAATTGGTCAGTCAATCGAATTAATAAAATTCATTGATAGCCTAGATTTCAAAAATTAAAAAAAAAAAAAAGGAACATTATTGAATTCGAAATTAGATATCGTCTTGAAAGAAATAATAAATATAATAATAATAATTGTAATAAATAGACTGGCGAACCGCATGTTTACTCATTTAAAGGAAAAGAAGACCAAATCTGCCTGGTTCGAAGAGGTGGAAAGAGATTTACAGGAGATGGGGAATATCTGCTAGGATGCCTTGGAAAGTAACCGTCTCAGAATAAAACTAGATTCCCATGTGGGTTTTCAAGGAAAGCCCAAGCTGAGTACGGCAAAGAGATGGACAGAAGAAAGAAGGGAGCAGCAACGGCGACCGATGAGAGAGTACTGGGATGATGTCAAAACGAAAAAAGGAAAAAAAGACAGTTGAAATGATATGGTCCTTAATAGGGTAATACAAAAAAAAAATGTAATAGATAGTACAATCATTGAGCCAATAAATAAAAGGTCCTTTCAAAGAAATACTATATAAAGAAAATACGTTTTAAAAAAGTCTTATTTTTAAAAATATTATCAGATATTATCAATAAAATTACAACGAACAGAAAACTTACAAAATTACAAATCTATTATAATTTCTGAGTCTTGAATATTATATTAAACTTAAGTGATCCCTGTAAGAGTTTCGATTTTTGGGCATTTGAGAAAATGAGTAATGGGTATATTAAATCATATTGAATATATTAAATCTATATGTATATATTGAATTAAAAAAAAAAATATATATATATATATATATATATATATATATATATATATATATATATATATATATATATATATGTATATATAATTATACTGGAGTGTTTACCTTACACAACCTACAGATTTGCAGTTTATGAAACAAAAAGTTAAATTTTGTTAAAGTTAACAAAATAATTCCTAAACTTATTTAGGAATATATACTAATTTATTTTTAATATACCGTTAAAATATATTAACGATAATAATGATAATATTAATGAAAGGTTTAGAAGTGAGTTATTATGAAAAACTATAAAGTATATTGTAGCAGTTATTTAGTATATCCACTACGATAAGTATTAAACTTTACAAATTTATTTATTAGTTTAAATAAAAGAGGTTTTAAAGTATTGTATGCAATAGTAACTAGGTATGAACAGAATAATAATTTTCAATGCTACTGCTAAAAGATGTTGAATCAGCATGGGCCTGCACCCTATTGCTAACTGTGAGAAACTCTCAGTGCAGAAATCGCCCGACAGATTTAAGCAACTGTATCGTCCTCATACCAGATCGATATTCAATATCATGAATAAAAAGGGTTAATATATTTTTATGACAACATTAAAAAGAAAAAACTAATGAATTCTATATTTTAAAATTCATAAGGTTATCATTTTACCAAAACTATAACTGTTGTCTTCTTTTTTTATAGTTCAACAATTGTTTCCAAATTTTCAAATTTCAAATTTCATGTTCCCACTGATCAATCAATATTGCTTTGAATAAATATTTCAATAAAAGAATAATCATTTTAATATTTTCTTCATCATTTTACTGTTAATATAAATTTATTACTCATTCAACTACTAGAAGATGAAAATTCAATTAGTTTTTTTTTTTATTTGATTTTATTTAAGGTCGCTTCAACTTCTGAGGCCATTAGCGACGACTGCTCTTATTATATTTCATTAATTAACTTTGTTTGCTTCAGGTACATCAGAGTTCTCTGCAGCTCTTTATCATTTTTGAAAGGTTGGCACGTTTCAATTTTTAAATTTTTTCTTATTATTACACATTTCTTGCATTCAAACAGATGCTCGACTGTAATTTGAACATTATTGCAGCTTTGGCAGGTTGGTTGGTACTGCTCTAAAAGTAGGTGGAGATGTGTCAGCTTGGTATGACCAATTCTTAACCTGCTTATAATACTGCACTCTTTTTGCGTTAGGCCGTTTGGAGGGATCCAGGCGGTGTTTTTTTCTTTGATCTGACGGAGATGGTTTTGAGAAAGGCTCTCCCACTTTTCATCCCAATTTTCTTTAATTTTATTTTTTATCACTGCCAGCCACTCGGATAAAAAAATGGATCTTACTAAGGGAACGTCACTTTTTGCAGCTGCTTTAGCCCCCGCATCAGCTCGTTCGTTGCCGCTTATTCCTACATGCGAAGGGACCCACAACAGTGAAACTGTTTTATTGTTTTCCTTTAAGGCCATATTCATGCTCTGAACCTTCTGTAAAGTTATGTTTCCTGTCCAAAGCTGTTCCAATGCGTTTATCACTGATAGTGAATCAGTTACTATGACCGATTTCTCAAAGCCGTTTTTTGTTATATGTTCGTATGCTCTTAGTATTGCCCATGCTTCACACGAAAATATAGAGTTTAGCTCGTTCATTTGCCATTGGTATGTGCTTGCTTCCGTCACTATACAACAGCCTGCACTGTTCTCATATTTAGATCCGTCAGTGAAAATGAATCTGTGATTAGGGAATTGGTTGAACATGATTTCACTGTACCTATATTTTATCATTTCTGGTGTAGAGTTCTAAGAAATTGGTAGTAGGTCTTTGTTATTTCTAATAGGTGGCATTGTCCATGGTGGTGAATGACCGATCGTTAAGGGTTCAATGTCCGCTTGTACGGAAATTTTAAAGTCATAGAGATAGGCTGCGATTCGGTTGCAAAGCTCTTCTCTATTCGAAACGCTATTTCTATTATTTCGGTTTTCACGGTTTAGTGAAACAAAATGATTTATGCCCTTACGCAGAGTATCGCTGTAACAGTGATCTGGCATTTGTAAAATTTTGGCTGCGTACCGAAGTGCCAGAAGTTTCCTTCTATGATTTAAGGGCAATTCTCCAGCTTCACTAAGTATTGAAGACGCAGGGCTTGTTCTGAAAGCTCCGACAGCAATTCTTAAGGCAGTATTCTGTATCGAATCGAGCTTTTTTAACAGGCTATTGCAAGCTGATGAGTATACAATGCAACCATAATCAAGCTTAGACCTTATAAGAGTTGTCAGCATTATTTTTCTGTCTGCTCCCCAGCTCTGGTGGGAAAGTATTTTTAAGATGTTTAACCTTTTGATACAGTCCTGTTTTAATTTTTCAATCTGGCCTTTCCATTATAATCTCTGATCCAATGACAGCCCAACAATTTTGATTTCTTCATAAAATTTAATCTCGCTACTGTTTATCAAAAAATTACTTAGTCTTTCGGATTTATTTTTTCTTGAAAAAATGATAGCCTGTGATTTTTCAGTAGAAAATCCAAAGCCAGTCTCTCTTCCCCATTCTTCTAGTTGTAAAATCGTCGATTGCATGATCTGTCGCGTGAGATTTAGGATCTCTTCCTTTGCAGCTGAGTAATAAATCATCGGCGTAAAGGAACCCTTTAACTGGGAGAGTTATACGATCTGCGATATCATTTATAGCAATAAGAAATAGGGATACACTAAGAACTGAGCCTTGAGGTACACCATTCTCTAGTTCCACTTCGTCTGAGTAAACTTCATTTACTTTCACCTGCATTACTCTATTGTTGAGAAAATTCTTAATGAAATTAATCATATTTCCTCTGACGCCGATCTGCAAGAGACTGTTGATAATGCGTGGTCGGTAGACCATGTCGTAAGCCTTTTTTATGTCAAGACTGACTGCAATTAAACTCATTTTTTCAGAAAATGCCGACAGTATCTCGCTAGTGATATTAACAAGGTGATCGGTTGTCGAATGGTTACGCCTAAAACCTGCTTGGTATCTATAGAAATAATTTTTACTCTCGAGATACCAAATAAGTCTTTTATTGATGATCGATTCCATCAACTTGCACATAGTACACGTCAAGGATATTGGCCTATTGCTATGGGCATCTTGTTTATTTTTATTTGGTTTTAATATTGGAATTACAGTAGACTTTTTCCACCACGTTGGGAAGACATTTTGTGTCCAAATTGTATTGTATATACAGAGAAGGTATTTCTTACCTGATGGGGGCAATTTCTTAAGGAATACGGTCGGTATGTCATCAGGTCCTGGAGAAGAACCTTTCATATTCTTTAGACATTCTTCTAATTCTCTTTCTTGTAAAAGAGAGTTTAAGAAGTGATCATTGTCTGCTTGGACATTTGGGTGATCTATGACAACTGGTTTTGGAGGAATCATGTAATTAGATGTTGATGATTGGAGAGAGAAATGGTTACCCAATATGTTAGTTATACGGTTACTATCTGTAATGGTTTCACTTCCGTTGATTTTCAATGATGTTATCTTATTATTTTTATATATCCCTCTGATTTTTCGTATTTTTTCCCAAGTTTCTTTAATGGGTGCTGATTCGTTAAGACTATTGAGGTATCGTTCCCAACTGATTTTTTTTTATTCCTTGATAGTTCTGCGACAGCAAGCTCTTTTCTTTTTGTAATCAATCAGGTTTTCCATTGTTTTGTGTCTTCGATATCTGTTAAACGATTTTTTGGCAGATTTTACTGCTTCTCTGCACTCATTATTCCACCAGGGGACAAGTGACTTTTTTAAGGCACTCTCTGTTTTTCCCACGGTTGTTGTTGCTACCGTTTTTATTATATCGATAAATTCTTCGACTATTTTATCTATGTTTTCCGTCTTGGATATTGGAAATTTGTTGGCTAACATCAAATCAATGGATTGGGTATATTTTGACCAGTCAGGAGATTTTAAATTCCATCTGGTGGTTTTAAGCGGTTCTTCAGTCTTATTTACAAATTGAAGTTTCAGAGGAAAATGGTCGCTATCAAATAATTCCTCAAAAGTATCCCACTTCATGTGCGTTGCTATATCAGAGCTACAGAAGGATAAATCTATATTACTAAAGGTACCATTGGATGAACAGAAATGTGTAGGTTTATGAGAATTTAATAGAATAATATTTGGATCTTCTAAGAGCTTTTCTAATATTTTTCCTCTTTTATCAAGTTTGTGGGACCCCCAAAGTGGGTTATGACTGTTCCAGTCTCCTAAGACTAAGAACGGCTTTGGAAGTTAGGCGAACAAATTATGAATGTCTTCAAAGGAAACCTTATTTTGAGGAGACAAATAGACGCTACAAATACAAAGTTCTTTCGGCATGTGTAATGTGATCATTCCTGCTACTACTTCTAAGTTAGAATTAATTGGAATTTGTCGAGAAAACAATTCATTTTTACAAATATTGCTACACCACCGGAAGAATATTCGGTTTGCCTGTTCTTCGAGAATGAATGATAGCCTGAAAGCTGGCCGATGTGTTTTGAGTTAAAATTTGTTTCTTGTAAACAAAGCACTAAGGGTTGAGTTTTCTTCACTAATAATTCTAATTGCGGTTTTCTTGTGAAAAAACTATTAATATTCCACTGAATTATCATGGGTTAGTAAATATTATTATCTATTGTTGGTTCAGATAGCTTCGAGCTGTAATTGATGGGTTATTCTCGCTAATCTGTTTTTAGCTGAGGGATTATCAACTAGCTTATGGATTTTTTTAATTAACTCAAGACAAGTTTCTGTGTTTTTGTAGTAAGAACCTGCGAGTTGTTTAATGTTCTTGTGCCCGTACGAATCATTAATAAGACTTGTAAACCGATCGATATCGATTTTTGTGTCAATTTTGTGTTCACTAATTGTTTTCTGGATAGCATGTATTGCTGCAGTTTTTGAGTTCGCCGAAGCTTTACTTACTTCATCGGTTTTATGAGATTTTAGAATTGTATTAGTCGTGTTTGATGAAGTTGAAGGTAAGTCAGACAAGGAAGAGCTACTGATGTTATCTTTTGAAGCTTTGGATGTTTTTTTGTTCATACTGCTTGTTTCTTCTGATTTATTATTTTGGATTGGGGAACTAGGAGACTGATATTGACGGTTTGTTATTTGAATTGGTTCCAGTGATTGATTCCTAATTGTAGTTTCTAACATTGGGCCGAATGAAGTGGAATGAAAACTGAAACACTTTCTACGTTCTCTTGTTTTCGTTCTATCTTGTGCTTTAGATTTCGGTTATTGTTTTCGTTGAGATTTTCTATATATTTTTTAGGACAGTTTGCGCTAATATGACCATCTTCGTTGCAGGAGAAACATTTGACTTCATCATCATCAATAAATAGCCTGTATGAATCGCCTTCGAATTCTACTAGGACGCTTGTAGGTAGGACCGGTAATGTATCAGGTTTAGTGAACGCATGCCTTCTGGAGCTTAAGATATGCTCATATCCAGGGATTTTTATGCCAACACGAAGGTAGTTCACTGTTGAAAATAATTTTATACCCAGTTCTTTCAGTTTTTCTTAAATTAAATCGCTGGGTAGATAGGGTGGGACATTTGAGATTATAATTCTTTTGGACTGCATGATTAGGGGCCGTGCTGGAATGAAATTGCCCTCAATAGTGATACCCTTGTGCTTTTCAAGAAATTCGATTACGTGTTCTTTGTGGGAAAGAAATAATACTACCCGATTATTTGAAATTTTAGAAGAGAAGGTTATCTTACCTGGGCCAATGAGCTCGCCAACAGCAACTACATACCTTATCATAGGAGTCTTTTCAATAGCCGGGAATACAATACCTTGGTCTTTTTGAGGTGAACGGGTTGATTTTGTTACTGAAGCAAATGATTTTCCTGGTACAGACTCTTTTGATCTAAAACACTCTCCGTTCTGCATTGTTAGGATATCTTCGGTTGATATATAAACACTCCACTAATTGATGATAAGATATCTTATGATGATGTCTTCAGGATCAGAAACAAGCTACCAGTATTATATAATATATTATCAAATTAAAATACAATCATAAAATCTGAATCGTAATAATAAAAAAATAATTGCAACATAATAAAAACTAACGAACTAAAGCAACTGAGTCATTATAAACAAAAATTCTAAAAATACCTTTAAATAACACAGGTCTGCAAAAAAGTAAACTTTAAAAAAAATTGTTTTGATTTAGTTAGCTGATCTTTATGTAGTTTTTTGCGCTGATTTCAACAGTGAATTTTTTTTCTATCACGTAATGTTGCTTACAAAATAAATTTGAAACTTTTGGAAAGTTTTAGATTTTCCATCACTCAAAAAAAAAATTGAAAAATTAAACAACACGGTCTAAACCAGGAATCACTGAAGTTTTGTGTATGAATTTTAGATTTGTTTTAATATGAAGTAAAACAAAAAACAACGTTATTATAGGTCTTTGTAAAAACGTTTTCTTTTTCCATCAAAGCTTCTTTTAGCACTTTTTCGGCTGTGTTCTTGTGAATTTTCCCATTTTAACATCCAACAGTAATCTGCCATCATATATTAAATTGGTATCTGCACTCCATTTCTTTTATATCATAATGGAAACTCCAGGAATAAGAGCCTTTCTGATTGGCCATGTCTGCTTGACATATTGACGTTTCCGTTCACGGCTATCCCCTTCGCACAGGAAATATGGAAACTTTGTGTAACCACTTTGTTGCCCTAGTAACACGGACATAACTTTCAAATCCCCACAAATGGTCCATTTATGGTCAGAGTAGCCGAGCTTATTAAGAACCAACTCAAGATTTTCGTAGCATTCTTTCAAATGGACTGAGTGTCCAACAGGCACAGAACCACATCGGTTACCATTTTGAAGAACTACAACTTTCTATCTCCTTCCTGATGAATCGATGAAAAAGATTTGTGACTTATCTAGGGGTGATGTCATTTTTTCACTATTTTTTCGTACTCAACACAAAAATACTGTTAATGCACTAATTAAATATTCTCCAATTTTTTCATCAAAGACCTGTGTAATTATAGGCAATTATACATAACTGTGATTATAAACCACTGTCTAACATAATTATGCTTATTTTTATAACAAAAGTATAATATTATCATACTAATCTATCTTCAGTGATCTTCACTGGGGAAAATGTTCGGAAAGGTCATAGGGACAATGGCATAAAGGGATCATCCTGACCACAGAGCTGTCACTGGGATTATAATATTCTCTATAGCCATTCAATTGCTTCGTAGTATATTGTTATATAGTTTAATATATTTGAGAAGATGAATTATATTATCTAATTATGAAATATATTAGGTATATATTTGTTTAACTTATTTATAACATTTTTTACAGAACTCGAGATTACATATTTAATTATAACGAAGTGATACAAATCATTCAAATGATTTCTTTCACTGATATCAATAATGAGCGAAATACAAATTATCGTTATTCTTGCTGGTATCAGATTAATATTTTATTATTAACAAATTAACGGTGCAAGGGAAAAACCAACATATTCAGAAAAGTGAGTTTGTAAGGAAATTAAAAATACTGATTTGAAACCTTATATTGTAAAAAATACTGAACCGATGCTTTTATCTGATTCCATACAAGAATGCCCACAAACTGGGAAAGTGACTATAACATTTTCAAACCTTTTCAACTTAGTTGGGTTTTTCCCAGATCCCAACTGACTCAGTTGTTTTTTCTCCTGTATGACGAACAAAAATACCTAAATAACCCGCAAATGCATTGGTTATTTCCGTGCGTACCTAAAAGTTGAAGGAACGACTTTGACAACTCAGATGGCATACTTATCTCAATATTTAATTTTTTTGAATTAGTTGTTTTTTTCCCTTGCTCCCTTCAAATATAATTAAATCAGATAAATTTTTGCTACATTATTTAGATGCCCGAATCTAAATATTGTGATACCAGCCCAGATATACTTAAAATATCTGATTGATTCAACTATCTTTCTTTGAAAATAATGCAAATCCCATTTTTTTTAAAGAGGAATCCCATCTTTCATTTTTTTTTTAGGATTTTCTGGTTTTATCTCGATACCAGGCCCAATTTCTTACAAAAATTGTTCATTGTTTGAAAATCGAAGGAATAAAATTTGATTTTTTAAGTGGATTAAATCTGTTAAATTCCTATAATATAAATACTTTTTTTTTTACAGAAAAGAAACAATTTAAAGAATTTATCAAAAAATATAATGTACTGTGCTATGTATCATATCGGGTGTTATAATAAAAATAAATATATATTTGCATAAAATGACCGTTTGTATGAATTAGATCATCATCATCAATCCCCTTTATCGCCTAAGCAGTTAGAGGTGGAATTCTGCACAGCCTCTCCAGCTCTGTCGGTCTTCCACCAACTGCTCTTCTGCTCCAACGGAGTCCCCTCTTCTCAAAGTCCTCCCTCACCTCTTCTTCCCACTTCCTCCTAGGTCATCCTCTTCCTCGTTTTCCCTCCACTTTAACTCGGTAGATTTTGCTAGCAATTCTGCTAGGATCCATCTGCAGGAGGTCCAAGCCATCTCAGTCTGTTTTCTTCTCCTAGCTCGTTGGCTGGTTTAAGATTCAGGTTCGACCTTATCTTATCGTCTGTTTCGCACTCGGTATCTTTTTGTTTTGCCCTCTATCTTCCTGAGAAATCTCATTTCTGCTTCTTGTATTCTGGATTGGTGTTTCTTTGTCAGCTTCCATGATTCTGAAGAGTACGTGAGGATAGGGAGGAATGTTGACTTAAATACAGCCACTTTCGTTTCCTTTTCTACTTTTCTTCGGTTAAGAAATCCTCTCCTACTCGCTTCAAACATCCTGCCCACGGCACCGATTCTCTCGGCAGCTTCTAAATCGATGTATCCGTTTTTGTTTAGATGCGCTCCCAGGTATTGGAAGTTCTCCACTTGTTCCAGGACTTCATCTTCAATTGTAATGACCCTCATTATTCCTATTGGCTTATTTCCTACCCTCATCACTTTTGTTTTATTAGGGTTTATGGTCACATTAATAGATAGCAACTCTTTTAATCTGCTAACATTGTGCTGGAGGTTTCTGTCATTCAGAGAGAAAACCACAAATTCATTCGCAAATGCCAGCAGTGAGAGGCTTATTGGGCTCAGATTGGCAAATCCTAGGCGGGACTTCATCATTTCTTTCGAAGAGCTGAATCCATGACCAAAATGAACAGGGGACTCAGACTACATCCCTGCCGGATTCCAATGGTAGTATCGATTTCCTGAGAAGTGTAATTGGCAAATCTTACTACACTCTTCGTTTTCAACCAGGTCTTGGGTGCTCTGATTTTCGCAAAGGCCGTATTGTTCCTCTTGGAGCAATTCTTCGACTCGTCTTCTTATTCTCTTTTTCAAGATTTTGGAATATATCTTGCTTGGCAAATTTAAGAGGATATACCTCGGTGGTTATTAGAGTCCCTGTTGTCTCCTTTCTTAAAGATTGGGACTATAACAGCCACTGCTCAATCCCTCGAGGTTTCCTTCTGTTTCCAAACTAAATTTAGTAAATGAAGCCTTTCCTTTAAGGGGATTCCCATATATTTTAACATTTTCGGATGGCACAGCGGATAACAGCGGATTTTCCTAGCTCCATGCTTAGCAGGGCTTCTTCTAATTCGTCCTCAACAATATAATCCTCTTCCTCCCAGATATCGTTCTTCACTTATGTGTGGAATCTGTGCGTTTCCCTCCAGCAGCTCTTGGAGATATTATTTCCAATTTTCCATTATTCGTTCGTTAACCATGAGAATATTTCCTTGTTTGTCCTTTACAAACTTCTCAGCTGTAAAGGATACTCTTTCATTCCTCATTCCTCTCAGTATGCGGTAGAATACTTCAGAATATGATTCTGATGAAAGTCAGATTCAAACTTTCGTCCGAAGTCCGTCCAGGCTTTCATCTTGGCTTCTATATCCTTATTTTTGGTCTCAATCATTTTCTTGATTTTTTTTCCCGTTTATAGAAGAATTAGGTAATTCAGGTAAAATGGTTAAGGTGGGTCAGGAAATACCAAAGAGGGGGGTACAAGACTCTCCCTTTGTAAAAACACTCTCTGAAAAGATCCTGAAGAGGAAGGAGCGAGGATACGGAAGAAGGAGGCGAATGATACGGGCCAAGAAGGGACCGAATAGGCCGGGCCGAAGACCTATCTATAGACGTTGTCTACCCCTATTTCACAAGATAAGTTGTAATTTAAGTTCTGTACGTATTTTATGGCAATCCTATGTTATATCTGAATTATTAATTGTATTTCAAATTGTATTAATGAAGTATATTCATTATAATTCTTCTGGAGCTTACTAACCCTGATGCACTATATAACTAAATAACTGGCAAAGACTTTTTAAAAAGAAAAACTTTATTTTAACCGACATAGCAACAGTACTGGAGTTGGGGCAGGAATTAAAGGCTTATTTTATAGGAGGTATATATAAGAGATGGGATGCGAGTCAGTGCTGACTTGTGCTAACAGTTTTATTAAAAAATATGATAAACATTTTAAGTACTCTAATCTTCCCCTGATCCACTTAAATAAGTGTTTGATTCAACAGCCTTTCTTCGAAAATAATGCAGATTCAATTTTTTTTAAAAAGAGGAAAACTATCATTTTTTTTTTTTTTACTTTCTGGTTCTATCTTGATATCAAAAACAAATTCTTACACCAATTGTTTATTGCTACCTAAGTAAGATTTCTTCATACTATTTTAAATTCGAAATAATACATTTAGTTTTTAAAGTAGACTAAATCTGCTAAATTCGACATAATATTTAAAAATATATTTTTTTTATAAAAGAAAAAGAAAAAACTTAATTTAATAAATACAACATGTGAAATAAACTTAAACATGACAGGTTACTATTTAATATGCAACTATTTCTTTCAAAAATTTTGTAAATATTTTAAGAATTCTAACCTTGGTACGTCAGGTGATTAAAATCCATCACATACAATTTTCTATTTATTTTTATATACCAAAATAAATATTATATACAATATATATTTACTATAAACTGCGTATAATATCCAAAGTCTGGGGCCGATGCTTGAGGTGATTTGTGGCTACGGTTGGTTCCATTTTTAGTCTGCCATTAGCACCGGAACCCAACATTTTATCTTGGGCCCTTTACACCACTCATATTTTTCAAAACCATCTAACTCTTTTTTTTATCAAACGTAATAAAAATGTCTTAAATTATTACGCTCAACGTTGGAATAAAACAAAAGTTGGAAGACATATATTTATACTGCTAATATAAAGGTTCCACAGACAGGTACTACCTAGTACCTAGTTCAATGTTATTTTTGATGTATTTTTCAATATATTTTGGTTTTTATTATATTTTTCAATTACAAATATAGTGTTGATTGTCGATGCCATAATAATCTTGATCTTTTAAAATAATAACATCCACTAAGATATTTCTGTATCATATTATTTCTAAACAAAAAAATATTAAATTAATAATAACAAAAACTTAGCATTTAGGTATTTATTTTTGATTGCCTAAATTTCGTTTGTCGGGATTGTGAAGGTCGAGATTTTGTGCACTACTTCATTTTTCAAAACACTAGTGTAGAAGAATGTAACGCCCTAATGGATTTAATCTAAAAAAATTTCTACGGAGGAAGAGATTCCTGCATTATTCACAATACACTCAAATAGGCCAGTATTACTAAAACAAAATCTATCCTCAGCACATCAGCTCACTAATTTTGAAGGCTTAGACGTGATAGCTTCTTTTTATGTATATTATCCTATATTAATTATGTTAGTCTGTGAGTACGAGTTTCCTATTTAAAAACGTCTAGTGCCTCATGCCGGACTGAGTACAAGCTACTTTGGACATATTCGGTTGTAATGCTAATCATTGAACTACAGGAAAATCCAATATTAAACTACTTTTCTTTGGAATTGCTGAATAAAACTCGTTTATTGATAAAACTAATAAAAAAAAAATCAAGTGGTTGTATGAATGAGGTATAAAATGCTGGAGATGTTATGTTATCATAACATTCTAAAAGCAGCACGTTCATCACAAGCATCTATTTCATTGAATCCATCTATATATTGATAGTGAAATAAGATCTAATTTGTTTTAATCTTATATTTAAGCATTAACTAGTGTGGTGACTACGTCATTATAAAAACAAAATATAACCAACTAAGCAGATTATTATAAACGTCATGCTACTTGAACCGATATGGACTTATGCTAAACAGGTTTTGGGCTAATGTGAAAAATTTCACTTACATACCATTCAAATGGTTCAGACAACATTACCCGTTTGTTTTTTTTACTATATAAATATTATTTATTTATATTTATAATTGTATCTATAAAGTTATTGACAACATAAATAAATAATCCATTAGACAAAGACCTTGTGTGAAAGAAGGGACTCGTAATGACTTTCTACCCGAGCGAATTTGCCGGCTGTGAATTCAATAAAGACCAGATAGTTTTGATTGCGTGGAAATTTTCCTAAATACATAACATTTTTTTAAAAATAATTTATTCAATGTAATTTACGATTGTATTATATCAATACATCAATTAAATAAAATGAATGCCTATAATGAAATCAATTGAGAAAAAAGTAGAGAAACTACCCAATGGTAGTACCCAAATAGTAAGTTCAATTAGTAATTCATTTTCTTTTCAGACACCTCGGAGAATTATCAAGAATTGAAGAGGTTGCTAGGTTTGAAACTAGTGGGTTTGAGTGGTAATGAAGTTGTCATATAATGATATCAGATTCGAGCCAGATCAGTAGCTGAAATCTTGTATGGAACACTAAGGTCATTATGGATTACTTTGTTCGTAAACAAGTAAGGAACACTGAGGATTTTACGAAGGATTTTGGATTGTAAGGATTGAATACAAGAGGAATTCGATGGCTGAATAGAGCACCAATCCTCTATTCCGTAAGGCTAGATGGGTCTAATGATTATCATGTATATGAGCCATTTGTAATTAATTGGGAGCTTACGGCGTTTGTCTAGTAAATGTTGAAGTAGCCTGAAACGGCGTGCTGTTTATTGTCGTTTCAGTCTAGTATGAGGATTCCAAGTTAATCTTTTGGCAAGGTGTAGTGATAAGTACCGGACCTGTTCTACAGGAATCAGTTAGATGCCATTAATTAATTACGATACAAGAGGGCAGGAAGTCATTGGTTTACGACGGAGGGTAAAAGTGATTTGACGAGATTTGTGGAAATTTATTTTAATCTTCCAGTTTTGACTAAATTTTTCTAGGTCAGTGATATGGGATTGAAGAGTATAGGATGCTATAACTGGATCATATACATCATATATAACTGGAAAATATCTGCCTATTAATTAATGTTATAAAATATTCGTTTCGAATTAAAAATAAATAAATAACAATCGATAGCCGACAACCTGGACATACCACTCAAGACTTCTACAATCATAACACATAACCAAAAATATCACGACCCACTTACTGGACAATCATGCTTGCTGGTACAAACATTACTGACAGACACATTACCACAGAATCCGGCAAGGATGCTGAAACATCTATGGAGCAGAGATCTACTACAGAGAGATCAAATGGAGTTCCTTCAAAGGGAAATGTCTCTACCCAAGCTTGCACGTGTATCACTTAGTGGAGGTTTCAAGCGAATTGCACAAACGCAATATGTGCCAAATGGCATATATATCATTTCTCAAAATTATGGTTACTATTAATGTATTCAGATACGTCTACAATGCTAGCAATATTATATATGGTTCAGTGGTAGAGCACTGAAATGCATTGCCGAAGGTCCTAGGTTCAAAGTCCCATCGCTGGTAGACTTTTTTCTTATCTGTTAGTGGCCGGAGTTTAATTATATATGATCTAGAATCCTCCTGGGGCTTATCAGCCTCTATACAAAGGTTACGAATTGTGTTTCAACGAATTCTCTTCTTCCTCCCTCATCATATCTTCAAACAAACAAGATTATTTATTTTTCAAGACTCCATATTTTTACTAAGATATATAGATAATAATTTCTTGAAAAATATTTCTTTTACGCCCAACATAAATATTTTAGTACTAATACTGTTGCACTATACTATGCACTCTAAGGCTGTAGCACTATACGAGTACTATGCAAGTACTGAGGTCTGAAGCTACATAAAGTTTGTAGTATCCTTTCAGTGATCCTTCAAGATCAGATAGTCTTCTTACTGATTGGTCCTCAGCAACTTTCTACCCATACTCAAGTTTTTATAAGACGAGTAGTTTTCTTAAGAGAACCCTGTGGAAAATCTTGAGTTCAGTCAATTCTTTCAACTTCCTTTTGGCGACATTTCGAGACTACGTTCTCACAGTCATAAAAACTATGCATTTAGAGAATCATTTAAAAAAAAAAAACAGGTTCATATATAATGTAAATTACAATTGACAACCAAGATATCTGTTCAATATTACCACGTATAATGTAAATATAAATATTTTCATAAATTTATTTTAGGTATATATTTGTTTATTAAGTATAATAAATATTATTATAATTTATTTTTTATATCGTTCTTTCTATGTTGAATATTTTTAAATACTTTTCTCTTCAAAATAAAAATATTTATAAGTATGAGATGAAAATGGTTGACTGGATGATCTTATGTAAAGGAGATGGTTGGGGGGTGCAGTCAATAAGAACACCGAATAAGTGAAGTACTTATATTATGTGCAGACGTTTCGACCTACAGTGTAGGTCATCTTCAGGGCTAACAGAGAAACAAACAGAACAAAAATGTAAAAACATCAAAGTTGTACAGTAACAATACTAGTGACAAATAATGTAGAAAAATACAAAGTGGCAGATATGAAAATAGAAGATAAAGAATATTAAAAAGGAGTCAGATTATAATAAAATAAAGATATAGACAGATTTAAAAATTACTGATAATGAAAAGGCATTAAACTAGTGGTAGATATAATAAAAATCAGATAAAGACAAATATAACAAAATTATTGAAATAGTGACAGATATAATTATAGAAAATGTGATAGAATATAATAAAATTAAGATAAAGACACATATAACAAAGATATTGATAATGGAAAGAAAATGAAAATAATGGCAGATATAATAAAGTAAGACAGATTTAATAAAATTAAAGAAAATGAGCAGAAATGATAAATAATAAATAACGCATATAAAATAAAAAATAGAAAATAAATGTACAGAATGGATAGTACAGTACAATATAATAATATAAAGTAAAATCAAAAGGAGGAGTTAAACAAAAGAAACAAAATGAGGATATTTACATATAAAGAAAGGTTGGAATATGAAGAATACAGAAAAACTAGTTTATTTATTTTATTTTATATGCGTTATATATTATTTATCATTTCTGCTCATTTTCTTTAATTTTATTAAATCTGTCTTACTTTATTATGTCTGCCATTATTTTCATTTTCTTTCCATTATCAATATCTTTGTTATATCTGTCTTTATCTATCACATTTTCTATAATTATATCTGTCACTATTTCAATAATTTTGTTATATTTGTCTTTATCTGATCTTTATTATATCTACCACTAGTTTAATGCCTTTTCATTATCAGTAATTTTTAAATCTGTCTATATCTTTATTTTATTATAATCTGACTCCTTTTTAATATTCTTTATCTTCTATTTTCATATCTGCCACTTTGTATTTTTCTACATTATTTGTCACTAGTATTGTTACTGTACAACTTTGATGTTTTTACATTTTTGTTCTGTTTGTTTCTCTGTTAGCCCTGAAGATGACCTACACTGTAGGTCGAAACGTCGGCACATAATATAAGTACTTCACTTATTCGGTGTTCTTATTGACTGCACCCCCCAACCATCTCCTTTACACAAAAATATTTATAATATATATTATTCAAGATTAGAGACTGCTTCAAAGTATAGCGTTTGATTTATTTAAACTTTTAAAAGGATAATTTAAGAAGAGAACCCTGTGGAAAATCTTGAGTTCAGTCAATTCTTTCAACTTCCTTTTGGCGACATTTCGAAACTATTACGTTCTCACAGTCATAAAAACTATGCATTTAGAGAATCATTTTAAAAAAACACACAGGTTCATATATAATATAAATTACAATTGACTATTATATGAATTGTATATAATACTATAATATAATATAATATAATTTTATGAATCGAATAAGGGGAAATTCTGATGGTTGAACGTGAGCTAGGACAAATTAAATCCCTGAAAAACTGTTATCCAAGAAGTCTCTACCATGTACTGAACCCTAGACTCTTCATGGGTTGTAGTAGTACAGGTGTTTTCTTATATTGCTGGATAAAATATTAATTTTCCTGATTATACTCTCCTCGAATTAGGAACAGAATAGCTGCAGATAGCCGGCGCTTTCATAATGACGGTCCTAATCTCGACGTACATCATAAAGGGGAGGATGGTACAATGTTCCCTCAGGATTTATGTACCATTTGGAGGGCCCAAAGGGTGAGGTAGGAATGCTCAGCGTAGCCCTTACGGCCACCATATCCCTTCTGCAACCTGCCAGCCCGCCACTAGAATCCTAATAAGTGTTCTCTCCACCTATAAATTGTTACTATCCTTTCCTCTCTCCTTGATTGGATATCGCTTGGAATAATTCGGCTGAGGTACTGTATATAGTCTTTATTTTTATATGGTTTATAAAAATAAAGACTTTATTGCTTACTTGAATTTTGTTTTCTTCTGGTATTCTGATAATTTGATTGCAAGGAATAAAATATTTCAAATATTTTAAGGGATAACATATTCTTTATCTATTGTCAAATTTAATTAATATATTAATAACTTCAGGAAATAATATCAAACAATCATATACCTGCTGGATCCTATTCACACGAACTGGAATATACCATAAAACAAATCAAAACTTTGAAAATGCCAACTCTTACCAAGTTCTGAACAGTATTCACAGAAAACATTTTAGATACTACAGGCATATTGATTAATTGATGTAGTTGAAAACAGTTAGTAATCAATCCGTAAGTAGACCTTTTCTAATAATATCGATTTCTGGTCGTGCAAATGTCAATTTTATACTTATATTATTGACTGCTTCATTTGATGAATATAATTCACCAACAGCCTGTTTTTCACTGTTAGGACAAGGATGAAAACAATAAGGTTTTATAATGTTGACATCAGATAGTTTTGTAAGTACTGACCGAATCCCATCAACTGAAGGGAAAAAATATATGCATATATTGGTTCTACTTGGTCCAAATCAATTTGTATATTGTACATGTTACATATTGCATATGTTTTGGGATGTTTAAATAATTCGGGAGCAAATACATTGTTTTTTATGTGTAAAAAAAGTCTGTTTATCAATTATTACATAGGTCACGGTGTTTATATAATTTTGATTGGTAAGGCTTTTGTATTTTATTAGGAACACACCTTGAATAAAAAAACAAAAGAAAACGGATATATAGATTTCTAGGAAATATGAATATTGTATCCAATATAAAATGAGACAAATAAAAATTCATTGAAAGATCAAGAGGATATTTATGATCTTAAATTATCCTTTTAAAAGTTTAAATAAATCAAACGCTATACTTTAAAGCAGTCTCTAATCTAGAATAATATATATTATAAATATTTTTATTTTGAAGAGAAAAGTATTTAAAAATATTCAACATCAAAAGAACGATATAAAAAATAAATTATAATAATATTTATTATACTTAATAAATAAATATATACCTAAAATAAATTTATGAAAATATTTATATTTACATTATACGTGGTGTATTGAACAGATATCTTGGTTTTCAATTGTAATTAACATTATATATGAACCTGTGCTTTTTTTTTTTTTTAATGATTCTCTAAATGCATAGTTTTTATGACTGTGAGAACGTAATAGTCTCGAAATGTCGCCAAAAGGAAGTTGAAAGAATTGACTGAACTCAAGATTTTCCACAGGGTTCTCTTAAGAAAATTACCCGTCCTATAAAAACTTGAGTATGGGTAGAAAGTTGCTGGGGACCAATCTGCAAGAAGACTATCTGATCTTGAAGGATCACTGAAAGGATACTACAAACTTTATGTAGCTTCGGACCTTACTCGTACAGGCAGTACTCATATAGTGCTACAGCCTTAGAGTGCATAGTATAGTGCAACAGTATTAGTACTAAAATATTTATGTTAGGCGGAAAAGAAATATTTTTCAAGAAATTATTACCTATATATCTTAGTAAAAATATGGAGTCTTGAAAAATAAATAATCTTATTTCTTTGAAGATATGATGAGGGAGGAAGAAGAGAATTCATTGAAACAAAATTCGTAAATAGGGTTAAGAAAGTTATTGAAATTCATAGAAAAGTGTAATGAGTCGTTGAAAAAGTCATTATAAAATATACCTATTATTCAATTATTTCAAAATAATGACAAACAAAATACTTTGTAATACTTAGTCACAATTACAAAAGTTAGATTTTCAATTAATACCAACTAAATAAAAAAATAATGAGTTAATTACTCGATTTGAAGCATTGGGATGTTTTGTTACAAGTCCCATAAACAATTTTATGATTGTATGAGAACGTTAATAAATTAGTATCGCGTGTGAGATACAAGAGAACGCTATTTTGTCGTTAGTAACATCGCCTTGATTCACCACTCCTTTTCTTACACACTTGCGCTTAAATAGTTATTATATGTTTTTAGCGGCTTGTTTTTGTTTAACTTTTTTTGTAAATCTTGTATATTTTTATGAATGTTTAAAATAATCCGGGAACAGATACATTTATATATGAAAAACATTGTGCTTGTCACGGATTACAACTTGAATAAAATAAAAACAAAAGTAAGAACACGGTAATATAGATTAATAGTAAATATAAATATTATATCCAATAAAAAAATCAGACTAGCAATATAAAATGACACAAGCAAGAGGATATTTCTGACCTTGAAGCATTCTTATAACTTTTTTCCCTCTAATAATATATTGAAAAAAACAAAACAGCTGAACTAATAATATCTATAAATTATAGTTATAATATTTGAGTAATGAATAGTAAAAGTAAATGAACTATAATTAAATTGTAAACTGCCCAACACCAGCAAATATAAAGAAAATATAGTCAATCAATACTCGCATGGTCGAACTGAGTTTTCAATAATATTGTTCAATGTAATGATCATTCCTTGTATGTCTCGATATTCATTCCAGTGTTTAATCGTTATAGTTAAAATATAATAAATCACGACAATTTCATCTTTGAAACAGAAATGAGCTAACAATTCACTTCTTAAATAATTAATATTTCCTGTTGTATTAGTCAATATTCCCGATACAAAATAATATATAAAATGGTTATTAACGTTTTTATTACTACGTATTGTAGAGGTTTGCATAATTATTAAACATAAATAATTCTAATTCAGTTAGCACATGATTAATTTAATGTAGTACAAATCTGTATTACTGTACCAAACTCTGTCATAAACATATAAATTGTACATAAATAATTGAAGCATTCAAATTCAGAAATGGATATACCGAGATTTCACAAATTGACTTTCCACATTTTTCGCTAGTTTAGTCAAGCAATTTTGTTGTTTGTTCATTTAATATCAATTTTGCTGCTATGGCTAATCGGTCTATCCTACATTGAGAGCTTTAAAGCTTGCCTATCCAGGTTTAATTAGGATAGGAATTTTTAACGAGTACCTGACATCGTACAGGCTCGGAAACCCCGTTTAACGTCCCTTCCGAAGAACAGCGTAGCTAAGGATTTTTACTCCCTTAAAAATATCCTAGGACCACCCGCCGGGCTACGAACCCCCGATCTTGGGCTTAGTAGTTTGTTACGCTAACCACTAGACTACAAGTTGCCCCCAAGCAAATTTTTCTAACATGACACTTTTTCTCACGGTTTTAATTTTGACGCTGATTTTTCGGGAGTTTGATCTTACTTCGAACTTATCCGCTTATGATCCTGAACCCCTCCTTTATAATATGTCAAATAGTGTCATTAGTAATTTGGCATCCATACAAATATTTATTATAAACAAAAGTAAAGATAACATACAAATACAATACTGTAGAGACACGGTTACCAACTGGGTTATACCATGGTTCAAAAGTTCACGAGCGATCAATAGTCTGGGAGTTATATTAATTTACTGTTTTCCTCATACCTGTCCGTAAAAATAATTAAAGGTAGTATTTTAGAAAACATATTGATGGGCATTTCCTTAATTGAAAAATATGTTTTCCGAGTATTCCCTTTAATGACTTAACTGTATAGGATATTTAATTTTTTTTTCAAACATATATATAACACAAAAAATATTCACTTGATTTGTTAGTAACGAGATATTGAGGAAACAGTGGCCCGTATTGCCCAATAGGAATTAATAATTCAAGGCATTTTTATTTACTTTGGTTTCTCCTACATCTTAAACATTCAACGACTTCTTAAAATAATTTTTATATTTTACTATTACAGTATATCTTTTTTTAAGAGTTGGCACTGATTAGGGAGTTTTTCTTCAATGCCATGAGAAATCTCAATTAAGGTTTTTAATTAAAGTATTCTATTATTTGAACTGATTTCCGCATTTCGACATTTAAGCGGGTTTAATTTAAAGGTAAATTGGATAATTGGATTATTACTGACTTAATTAATTTCGGTATCCGAATATAACCTTCAACAGTAATGTGGCATCACAGAATGCCTGCCTTAGTGGTTTCGTAGGTGTCGATTCGATGTTTCTACCATTAATAATAAATACCTACACAGGTAATTGAACCTCCAATGTTAATTCTAATATTTTAATTCATTAGTAAGTCTTCTCCAAAGTTTTTATCTATATATTAATGAATTTATTATGAATTATATTTATAAAATATTTTTTGTATTACACATTATAATTTATAATAAAATCGAAAAGTTAAATATTTAGTACTACATTAATATATGGACAGTTACTAGTTTCAAGCCTCGCGAACCTCTTCAATTCCTGATAATCCTCCGAGGCGTCAGAAAAGAAGATTGCCTCGTGACCTTCTAAGCTGAACTTTTTATTTGAGTACTACCACTGGGTAATTTCTCTACTTGCCTTTATCATGGGACATGATATATCTTTCATTATTACTTAATGCATTCAGTATACAGTTGTAAATTTTATTAAATACATTTTTAAAAAAATAGTTGATTACAAAGGTAAATCTTTGGAACAAATAAGCAGCAAGGAATACTAAGGATTATTTTCTAAATAAAATAGTTCATTGGAACATTCTTTATTATTTTTAAGCTTTGATTTAACCGATTTTTAACTGATGGACTGAAAATCACTTTATAAAACTATTTTTGATCATCATTGTAGAGTAGCAACAACGTGAAGCTCTAAGAAGTACTAGAGGTAAGTTTGTATTTGTTAGTAATGAATGGATCACATAGTTTGTTTGTTTGTTTATTTGGGCTTTAAGGCGTAAAACCCTAGTGTCATCAACGCCTGAAATTCGATTGTTTTTATCAAGATTTGAGAAACTAGTTAAAATATATAGATATTAAAATATATATATATATATATATATATATATATAGGTAATAATAATAATAATAATAAAAAAAAATATTGAGCTTATAAATGACATACATACAGTATACACATATATACATCAATATATACACTCACATAAATACATAAAAACACATACATAAACATATAAATATACATATTCTATATAGAAATTATCTCATCTCTATATTTTATTTAGCAGTTTGTGGGTTTTAAGAAAATTAAGTACGGATTGGATATTGGATTCGTCGTTGTTTAATAAAACTGAAATTTCTGGTTGGAGTCCTAATCTATTTAAACTTGAAGCGTAAAATGAACAGTCTTGTAAGATGTGGCTGACTGTAAGAGTGTTGTCACAGTTTTGGCATCTTGGTGGTGGTTCCTTGCTTATCAGGTGTGAATGAGTTAGGTTTGTATGTCTAATTCTGAACCTGGCTATTGCGACTTCTTCTCTGCGATTAGTGCGATTTGATGTGGTCCATGGCTTAACTGTTTTTTTAACATTTTTCAACTTGCATGGTGGACCTTCGTCCCACATGGACTGCCAGGCATCCGATATTTCTCTTTTCAGAGGAAGAGCTATTTCCCGGGGCGTTAAAATAGCAGCCCCTCGGCCTGGGAGGGTGAGTGCTTGCTTGGCGGCCCGGTCCGCGAGCTCATTCCCATCGTCCCCCACATGGCTCGGAATCCATATAAAGCTGACCGACTTTCCTAAATCTTCCAACACAGAGAGGTATCGGTGAATTTTTAGGACTATGGGATGATTCGAGTACATGTTTTTTATTCCTTTTAATGAAGTCAACGAATCAGTTATTATGGTTATTGTGTTGGTAGCAATGGACATAGCGTAGTAGAGGGCTGAGGCTATTGCATGAAGCTCCGCTGTGTAGGTGCTACATAAATTATAAAGTTTCATTTTATGGGTAGAGTTGGGGGTAACGAAAGATGAAGCTGTAGACATATCGGATTTCGACCCATCTGTATAGATTTGGAAAGAATTAGGCATACTCTGGATGAGGTTCGAGAATTTGATTTGGTATTCGGAAGGTGAGGTATGGCTTTTGTTTAGTCGAGAGAGAGAGAGAGTATTGTTTTTGGTGCCTTGTGGGTCCAAGGAGGACTTGGAGGTTCTGTTTTGTTTATTGAAATATTTTTAAGGAATTCCGTGGCTGAATAAATTCTTTCTGTCAATAGGATGGTTGAATTTGGTTTGTTTCTAAAGGCGTTGGAAAATCTTGGATTGAAAATGTATTTGTAGGAGGAATGTCCAGTCTGAAAACGTAGTTTTGATATATAATTTATTGCTAATTTTTTTCTTCGGAATAAGAGAGGGGTTATTTCTGCTTCCGAACACAAACTCAGGATAGGGCTAGTTCTAAATGCACCAGTCGCGATCCTAATGCCCGTATGATGTACAACATCTAGTTTGTTAAGGATCCGAAAACGGGCAGAGCCATTTATGAAGCAACCGTAGTCTAGTTTAGAGCATATTAATGCCCGATAGAGTTTCAGCAGTGTGTATCGGTCAGAACCCCAGGAGGTACCACTCAGGTATCTTAAGATGTTAATTCTTTTTGTGGTGTCTGATTTTAATTTGTTTATGTGCAGTTCCCAAGTCAACCAAGTAGGATCACATAGTTCTTGAGTGATTTCTACTTTTTTAAGTAGGGTGTGAAAAATCCTGGTCTATATCGCTATTCTTGGCTATGTCTTCTTTAGAGGGGAAGGAGGATACAAAATGGTGGTCTTGAGCCTGTACGATGCTCAAGATCTCAATCCTAATTATACTTGGATAGATGAAATTCGGAACTCCCATTGCAGTAGCATCAACATATTAGCTATATCTACATAATGTGACATTAAATAAATAAACAGACAAACAAACTTTTGTAAATTTTCTTTTAACGAGGTTATAAAACTTGTAAAATTGTCTGTTTTTGAGAGGTTCGACGTTTTGGAAAATTTTGGGAGACATTACATTTCCTGACACAACAGAGAGCCAAAGAGGATCCTGATAAATGGAAGGCCGCAGATTCTCCAACAGCCAGGTGATTAATCAAAGTCCGTTATACATTTACATTATATATTTATTCCAATATAATTTACATATGTCAGCTATATAATATATGATTGTTCCGACCCTTATATCCTAGGTTTAAGAATATCTCTCCCTCTTCTTGTTATAACTCAACATAAAATTATTCTTCTGAATTACGGTATTATAATTTAAAGAAAAAAATATAAGGTTACTGAACTAGTAATTATATTTTTCTGATAATTTAAATGAAGAAAATATTAAGTTAATTAAAATTTATTGTTACTAATGAAATGACAAGCATGGTCAACAAACAAATATTGCTGAACTTATATTTTTTATAATAGTTATTACTATTTTTTATTAACCTGTACCACTACGACCCATGATGTTTCCAAGACAACAGTTACACATGACGGTGATTTATCCGAGATTCCGCTCAACCGCCAGGTTTTCTCGAATCATGGGTATCATTATAAGGGCTGTGTGAGCCCCATAAACGTCTCAAGATTTCACAGGGTCAATCCATTTCTGTTTGATCCCTGGAAATTCGACTCACCATCTCATCCCTCTTACCTCTGAGGTTCCTATAGGTTCCTATAGAGGTTATTACAGTGCTTCCATTACTCATTAAGCTTCATCCAGTGATGCTTTTAAAAATGGAATATTCAACCATTTGGTAATATAATTATGGAAATAAAATTGTTGAAGTCAGGTATCACCCACCACCTACTGTAAATTATATTTATAATTACTTTTCTTATATTCAGCTTAAAGCATGGATCGATGTAATTAGACTTTCAAAGAACTACTTTATATAATATTAATTAATCCCTTTTGCACATGCTGTGGTGTTCCGGAAAAGGCTTAGAATATCATAAGCAATAGAGCTTCTATAAGGTACAAATAGAAAAAACCGTCATTTACATCAATCAATGATTTCGCTTAATTGATAAGGAAAGTTATTTCTAGTACGAACCTTCAGGTTCCGGTAGAAAGAAATGTGGAAAACTATGTTAGATGAATGAAGTGATTAAAGAAACAATCAAAGAAGAAAGTTTATGCGGAATCCACAAAACAAATAAAATAAAAAATAAGAAGAAGAAATTACTATCTATTTATTATTATTATTATTTAATTTTCATTTGCACCATCGCAATTGCGCATCCAGAAAATTTGATTGAAGAGTCTTTCTCCTTCGCTTTTCTCTTTGATCATCCAGTTATTTTGAAAAAAAATATATACATATATATATATACTCCCTGATATATATATTTATATATATATATATATATATATATATATATATATATAGATATATATTTATATATTTTGATATATATATATATATATATATATATATATATATATATATATAGATATATATTTATCTTTCGTGTGTCTCAAGTCTGTTTCCTCTTTTCTCTTTAGTCTAGTTGAAACAATTAATTTTATCCACAATGAATCGTTTAAGCCGCGATGATTCGGTCAGAATCATCACTCTCTCTGAACGAACAACACAATCCAAAATTCTCAGAAAAAATATTAATGCACCATGTTATATTTCGAATCACACTATACACAACGACATGAACATTCCCACTATTAAATCATATATGTAGAAAGGAGATAGTTGGAGGGTGCAGTAAAAAAAAACACTGCATAAGTACTAGACTTATATTTATGTGCCGACGTTTCGACCTACAGTGTAGGTCATCTTCAGGGCGATTTGGAGAGAGAAGCCGTTGGGTGCACCGACAACGACAGAAACGTCCGCACATAAATATAAGTCTAGTACTTATTCAGTGTTTTTTTTTTACTGAACCCCCCAACTATCTCCTTTCTACATTTGATCATCCAGTCAACTATTTTCCTGTCATGTATAAAATCATATATTCATAACAAATACATAACGTTCCATTCATCGACACAATATCACTCTAACCCACTCTTTCTTCCGCTTTCCTACTTCCTGTTACCTGGACTTGATAAAAAAAAAATATTGGCCAGGGACCTACTCAACAATTGATATATGAGCCGTTTATTTTGAAAGTGGCCTACCTCCATTTATCTTCAAATATTTAAGGGTTTGCGTTTCGATGAATTTAAAAATATAGGATACTAATGGGTCATACTGCTTAAGTGTATCTAAGTATATATATATATATATATATATATATATATGAGCCGTTTATTTTGAAAGTGACCTAACTCCGTTTTTAAAATTTTTGCCTAACTCCATTCTTGATAAGAAAACATACATTATTCACTTAATAATTGTTAACATTTTAATTGGAACCATAAATTTAACAGCCTTAAATTTAATTTAATAAATTTAACAGATCCTTTTTCAACTCATTAAATAACATTACATTTCTTGTGGGCTGATCATAGTTACAAGTTAAGTTGTATATCTACTTACAAAGAAAGAAGGACCCTTTCACGATTTGATGAGTTGTTCGATTTCCGCCTACGGCTACCGCTGCTCTGTCTCTTAAGAGTAAAGCTCTTGATCTTATGGGACATTTAAACTACCTCCTCATTTCTAATATTCCACAAATTAGCCCGTATAGCAGAATATATATAAAGGTATTTACTCATATTTATTTATACTCCGTGTCACATGAGTCTGTTATTACCAAAACATTTAACACAAAAGAACATTTTTGGGTTCTGGATTTATGTAAATAATTTATATTCAATGAGAAGAAAAGAAATTCCTAAATATTTTGTTTCTAATCAATTGTTTTCATTTTACTTTTATTAAAATTCCATGCAAATCAACCCTCTATATTTCATATTTAGTATTGGATAAATATTAACATTATTCTGAACCTCAATTTCGTTCAATCTATTGAAGAAACAAAGGATATTGCATAGTTATTAAAATTAAATTTTCTCAGATAAAATTGAGGAAAAACCAATTAAAATAAAAAAGAATAAATTATAAATCCCAAAAAGCAAAGCCTTTAAGTCTCTAAAACACTCTCAAGTTAACCGGTTGGTTTTCTAGTATTTTAGTTAATCAAGGGTTTCCTTTTTTTTCTTGTTGAACCCTACTTAAAATTTCTTCATAACTAATTAAATGTAGAAAAGGCTGTAATAACTATATTTTATCTGGCGATAATAGATGGGTTTTTAGAAGTTATAGAGTCTAAGCCTTTTTAGAAAAAAATGTTTACACTACCAATTATTTTCGGACACAGAATAAAGTATTATTTCTTTATCTGGTGATAATGGGTCGAGGTACAGCGCTGTTGCATTCATTCGCTTGGCCCGTTCAAAAGCTAAACACTGTTCTCTCCCAAATTGGTACTTGACCCATGGCTATGTCCTTACGTTCCAGAATTGCTATACGTTCATCCGTTTCCAATTAACCGAATATGTATTCGCATATTCTTTTTTTTCTTATCATTTCAAATAAAAAAATAAACCACCCATTTTATGAAACTAGCCATTTTCCCCATAAGAAAATAAATATTCATTTAGTACTGAGTCTTGAATAATATTATTAGTAGACCTTACATATAGCGGAAGAAAATGGTCCTAGTGGAAGTAAGAAAAATCTCTTATATAAAGTGAAACAGTAAATATAGGGAGTATATAAATATATACAGATATAAGAGAATATAAGAGATATTTTTTTTACCCTGACCATTTTTGTCCTCGAATAATATGCGACCTTATAAATATGTAAAAGAAAAGAGAAATCTCTTTAGTAAGGAGAACTGTTTATTTTAAAGCCAACGTTTCAGTCCAAATTGTTGGTCTTCTTTAAGGCAAAATATATAAGATACAAATAAATTACAATAATACATAATAAAGAATACAAATATGTAGAGTCATCTAGAGATATAGGTGATCAAAATATAATTAAAACGGGGAACCCTAAAGGCAGATATGAAAATGGAGGGAATAGTTATTAGAATTATCGAATAGGTTATAAGAATAACATGAAGTAATAAAGTAATTAATAATGTCATATGATGCTATTTATTTTAGTTTATGTCAAGTTATTCTTTATTACTTATTCGATAATTCTCTAGAAAGAAATAATGAATAACAGGAAGTAATACAGTAATTAATAATGCCATGTTACGTTATTTATAGCATTTCCAAGTCAACAGTAACCTTTTACAAATCAAATGCTACTCTTTCCAAGTCACAAGCAACCCTTTCCAATTCAAATGTAACCCTTTCCAAATGAGTTGAAACCCTTTCCAAAGCAAATGCAACGCTTTACAACTCAATTGCCACCCTTTTTATTTCAATTGTAACCGTTTCCATTTCAATTGTCTCCCTTGAAAATGTTTTGAAAATTAAAGAGATCTAAAGAGATACTGGGAAATAGGTGAATTTAGGGCCTCAAAACTCGCCAGGATAGAATCATCACAACCTTTTTCTTCACAACTCTTGTTAGGACAAAAATGAGGGAAATAATTAAAGAAACAAATAGTTGATTTTTTGTTTCTGAGAAAGTTTATTTAAAAAAAGTAAAAACATGTAATCTGAACTTAACAACAGTATCTTTATTGATTTGCTAATAAAATAATAAACATAATAATTATTTTTTAAAAAAATTATAATAAGAATAACGATATTAATAAGAAATATTCTCTATTATAATGCAATTGGGAAAAACCACAATGCAAAGCCTTATGTTTCAAAAAATACACCTACTTACCAGTCGACGTTTCGCCTATTCAGGCATTATCAAGACACCAAAATCAAAAAGGGGGTTATGTGAATCGCATCTCGAAGAAAAAGGTGCAATACATCCCAACGATCAACAGCCCAAACATGAGACAGCACCCCACCACCAAGACGTTCTAAGCCTTATGTTTCAAAAAATACACCTACTTACCAGTCGACGTTTCGCCTATTCAGGCATTATCAAGACACCAAAATCAAAAAGGGGGTTATGTGAATCGCATCTCCAAGAAAAAGGTGCAATACATCCCAACGATCAAAATCAACGGTTGATCGTTGGGATGTATTGCACCTTTTTCTTCGAGATGCGATTCACACGACCCCCTTTTTGATTTTGGTGTCTTGATAATGCCTGAATAGGCGAAACGTCGACTGGTAAGTAGGTGTATTTTTTGAAACATAAGGCTTTGCATTGTGGTTTTTCCCAATTGCATTATAATAAATAATAGTGTTTCTTTTTGAGTTTTTGGCTCTATTTTAGTGTAGAAATATTCTCGTTTACAAAATATTTAAAATAAAAAGTTGTTTTTTTTCTCAAGATGTAAATAATAAAAAAAAAATGAAAAAAATTTAAACTGAACTGAACATTGTCACAGTTTAAAAAAAAAGAAGTTTATTCCTAAAGAGAAAGAAAAATAGTACTGGTTGTTTAAAATTATGTTAAATTTTCAAAAAAATTTGAAAGGTGACAATTGAAATGGAAACAGTAGCATTTGCTTTGGAAAGGGTTTCAAATTATTTGGAAAGGGTTACATTTGACTTGGAAAGGGTTAAAATAATACATAATAAATGCAGTAATGCAGTTTGCCTTTTTTTTACTGTTTCTGTTCCAAAGCTCAACTTCCACGATTTTTATAATTTCTCACGTTAACACGATCCCCGAGTTTAAATTGTTATATTTTTTACATCTTCCGGTGGCGTTTGACTAATTTGTAAGGATGGGTTTTTGAATAAAGCATCAAACTTTGCTCTTATGTCCCTTTCAAACAATTATCTATATGCTGAATCCTGTGGAATTAGGTGCTGCTCTCAGTTGGGTAAGAAGGCGAAATATTTTCATTTTTATGTCTTTGCATTTATATTTCAATGCTTTCAGAGTATTTTTTACGGTCTGAATTCCATATCCATATTCCATATCCATAGAAAATTCCATTTTCTTTCAAGAATTTTGAAAATTGGTGGGACGTATACTGCGAGCCATTATCAGATACCAACATATTGGGAAAACCGAAAATTGTTTGAACAATGACATTAACTTTTTTTATACCAGTTTGAAGTAGTAACTTTTGTAGTTATAACCTCTACCAATTTACTATATGGATCGACAATAATTGTTACCAAGGAAAGGTCTAGCGAAGTCGACATAAATCCCTTGCCATGGTCCACTCAGCTGTTCTCAGGGATGTATTTCGACATTTGGCGGCTGATTTCTTTTTGAAGCAGGATTTTCTGCATGTCCTAGCCAATTCTTCTATATTTCGATCAATATATTGCCAATAGGAATAACTTTTCGTCAACGCCTTCATCTTTACCATCACCAAATGTCCAATGTGTAGTTGTTTCAGTACTTCTCTTGAATTCTTTCAAAGTTTATCCTGTTGGCTTCTAAAAGATTTATTCTTTCGTTGACTTCTATAGACTCTGGAAGATCGCTGAACATTTTTTCAAATGCGTTAATTTAGCTTTTACTGTTGTTCTTGTTTTCTTCAGTTTTCTTAACTAATCTATGTGTTTAGGCGTGATTAGACTGAATAAAATTTGATAGAAGCAAATGGAAGTACCACGGGAATTGAATGAAAGCTCAGATATTAACAAAGCGTTTGATTTATTAATTTAAATAGCATGCGAGATTTTCTTAAATACTATTAATATACATGTAAAAGATACAAATTAATAATAGCGTCTACAAAATAACTTAAAACTAAATATGTAACTTAGCGATCTAATGAACAAATAAATCTTAGACAAAAAAAATAAGAAAAAAATGATTAACATGAATGGGAGCGATAATTAAGAATAACAGAAATGCTCCATGCTAGCATAATGGCCAAAGATATAAACAACAAAATGAACGTTATACTGAAGAGTTCAATAAGGCACGAAGATGTGCGAATTATTATTATCTTCGCCAGTGATCACGGCATGAAGGAGCAATGAGTATGATATCATGAATTAACTTGAACTGTCCGGTTGGTACCATGTAATACGTTAATCATCCGGAGAAAAATTAGTTGACAATTTGAGGCCTTATGGTAATGAAAGGTGACTTACAATTTGTGTGATGTATACTCAATTATCATCATCGCAGCTTAGCTTCTGGCGAGTAACAAACTTCAAGACCTCTGGACGTTCTCATATGAAGAGCGGCTTGAAAGTAGAGTGTGTGATGGTCGTAGCTGCGAATGGTGCGAATGCGATGGTGGTATAACTGCTCCGCTCGATGATCTGATGGTAAGTGAGGTGACTCAAAGCGTCGTTCTCCCCTCTCCTACGTTTTGGCGGCAAAGTACATCCGATTTTAGAGGCAATGATCTGTCCGTTCCATCTGTCAGACAGTCCAGGTTCGCGACTAAACACTATGATTTCTGCTTCCATACTTTAATTTAATTTTTATCCTCGTCACCAATATTGTACATATCTTACTAATATTATAAATGTGAAAGTTTCTATCTTTGTCTCTCTTTCACGCAACAACTACTGAACGGATTTGGATGAAACTTTACAGTAATATAGATTATACATCGGAATAACACATAGGCTTTAGCAAGCGCGGATTTATGGGGGGGGGCTGGGGGCACGTGCCTCCCCGACAGTTTTATAGGTACTGTGGAGAATCCATTATAGTACATAATTAAAGATAAATCACAATATCATAGTTTAAATCATAGTTAAAATAACAGAAAGAGCATGAGTGAAACTATTGTTTTGATATCCTACTAATATTATAAATGCGAATGTTTGTGTTTATCTCTCATTCACGCAAAAAATACTGATCGGATTTGGATGAAACTTATTGAGAAAAATAGGTTGTGCATCATAGGCTACAGCAAGGGCAGATTTATGTGGGAGCGCGGGGGCATGTGTCCTCCCGGTTATAGTACATAATTAAAGGCAAACCAGGAAATTAGTTTTGAAGTTAGATATGTAAAATTTTGGATGGACAAGTAACTTATATTTTAAAAAAATAATTAAATTATTTATTTCAAATGATCTTTCACGAAACTTTATGTGACAGACCAAATTCCACGCGAGCGAAGCCCCGGGCATAAGCTAGTATTAAATAAATATACATGTTAACACTTCTTATGTTTATTAAAGACTAATATGATTAGCATAGTATAACATGTATACAAAATCATATGTTTTTAATCACAATTGACAAAAAAGTCACAAGGTAATCCCTTTACATTTCGGAACATTTTTTATGGTTTAGGCGAGTCAAATTAATCATATTAGAGTAACAGATAAAAACAATATAAGATATATAAATTGAAAAAGTAGGGTAAAGACGATGACCTAAACAAGCTCGGGAAGAACTGAAAAAAAAAAAGATCCAGATGAAAGCACCCTGCAACGAGAAAAGCAAAGAAGAGGTCTGGTTCAGAAAAAAGAGGCCTCGTTCAAGAAGGATCCTTAAGCGGTCCTTAAAGATAGCTATGCTTCCAAATGTTTGGAAAACAAGAAGATATAATTATAACTTCAAGAAAAGATTACATACACATATTAAAATTCTATTTTTCTCTCATATATTTATCCACACCTACAATACATAACAAATTGACAATCAGCAGATTTTCAAGTGAAATAAAACCAAAACGAAATGGGAGGCATGAAGTAGAACATTACCCCTGTAATTCTCGCGTGGTTTGATTTCATATTCTTATGATTGCAGATCCCTCAACCACGTTCTTTTTAATCTCATCCTATTGTTCTTAGGCTTGCGATTCGTCGTCATTTGTTCTATTGTGTGCGTGTATTTTTTTTTACGTTAATCGTATGTTCGTATGTGTTCGTCAACTATTAGTTTTTTTTACCCCAGAAAGTATAGTAAAATTCAATTTAATGCAATAAATATCCTCTAAATAAATATTTCTTCTAAAATTTCGTAGATCGTATGCGAATACCTAACTTTTATTTTTCCTCAAAATTTCTCCAAAAAATATGCATACATTTTTATAACATGCATAATTGAAATAACGAAAGTAAAATGTTAATTGAAACTGACAGAATTAACGAAGACAAAAATAGTAGCAGAAATTTCATGTCAATAGAACCTAACATAATAATTTTTTAAAATCTGCTTTTTTTAAAAAAAGTGTTTCTTCGTTGTGTAATGATAAAATTTATGAAAATATGTTATTCTAGCTGCCCTTCTCTACTTCCGTCCCAGAAATATCACATACAAGAGTCAAGGATTTGAAGAATATTGTCAACATTTGACCAGGGGCGATATTAGTTTTGGAGGAAAAGGGTCAAGCATTAGCCGTAGGCGCCTAATGCCCTCAGTCCGAAGTCCATTAAGTCCCACAATGAAAGCACTTATGTACGCTTAGCTTAACTCCTTTTAAATCGACCGCCAAAAAGAAAAAGAGATATAATCATGAGAGTTGTAATTATAAAGGTAGATCAATCAGTAAATTGAATTGAAATTTGACATGAAAGTCAAATGACATAAGTTAAAATCAACAAAGTTTTAATTTTAAAAAATTGTATAATGGTTAATAAAAGAATTTCAATACATCATTATAATAGGAATGCTTTGCCGATTCTTCTTACCAAAACCCAATACTTTTTTTTTTTAACTCACATGGAACTTTCCAATACCCCTATTGAAAAATTAGGTTATATGTGAGGAAGAAAATAGTCCGGGAAGAGGAAAAAAAATTTCTTATCTAGGGTCTGAATGTTTTTACTGGAAAGCCGACGTTTCGATCAACATTGCAGGTCTTTTTCAGGGCTTGTTATGATCGCGGGTCGATGCTTATTTTTTCTGTATTAACAGGTTTGTCTGTATGTTCTAAATATTATATAAATACATAATAATAATTTTAGCATTATTAAATATTCTTTGACTGATTAGTTTTTTAATAAGTAAATAAATATGTACAAATTAGGCTAATTTTACCAGTAGATAGCAATAGTTATCCCGTTTCCTTTATCTCATTCCAAGGTGCAGATAATCCAGTGGATTGCGAAAAGTCAAATGACATCAATAGTAATCATGTACAACCCTAAATGACCATTTAATATTGCCTTGCTTAATTCATTGGCATCCTAAAAGACTCATTGACACTAGAATCTCAGTCTAGTTTCAACCCCCGATCCTAACATTACCTCCACTCGGACCTTTTCTTCCTCATTTATATATAAAGTCAACTAATATTATCCAATAGGGATTTTTGTCCTTTTAAAGGCAATATATAGTATTAAAAAAATCCTAAATCAAAAGTTTAAAAATATTGTATGTCACAAAACCGAATGAAAGCTGATTAAAAATAAAACTATGTAAATAAAGATACATCGAACGAAATAGAATGAAAAAGTTGAGCAATAAATGTTTTTAGTCAGAAACAGTTTATTCGCAATCGTATGAAAGTTTGTTTCGATTGAACTGAACTTTATTTTTAAATCCTCTCCAACGCTGAGTGCTTTGGTCTTCATTAGAGTGAACTAAACTGTATGTTTTTTAGTATTTGTAGGTCGTCTTTATTTTTCCTGTTATTTATATGTTCAATGATTAAAATTATCATGGGTAAATACAGAGATTTATTGAAGACACTGTTTAGCTCCATAGTCTACAATGTCTTTGCTTACAGTACCATTGTTTGTCGTCTCTTCCTTAGCAGAAAATTTTGTATCTTTTTGTTATAGACGGTTGAGGCGTTTGGTTTCAAATTGCTCATATCCATTTTCAGGAGTAATTAAAAAAATAATAAAATTAACAAATACTTTTTAATTGTTTTCGTTATTTTGGTAACAATTGACATTAAACATTAATTACAGAAAATTTTTATGATCTTCTCTTTTTTTAATCTTAGTTTATATAAAAATTATGTTGATATAATATACGTAACTTTGATCAGAAAATATCGATATCTCTTTAGTTTATGGTTGATAAAAAATAAATAAATAAAATGGACATTTATTAAAAACAAATCAGTACCGACCTTGGAAAAATCCAACAAAAAGCCCTAAAGTCTCCAAAACTAAAACAGAAATTGAAAATTTCTGTCCAGTATGTCGCCTATTCAGGCATAGTCAGAGTACAAAGAGAATAACAGCAAAACAAAACATGAATAATGCACCCAAGAAACATCCCACCACCTCCAAGGCTCAAATGCAACTAATGAATCATAAGGAAGGTTACTCGACCCCAGCTGGATAGGGTTAGATAAAAACAGGTAATAAAACTTCAGAAATTGAAAATTCAATAAACACTCACCAAACTTTAAAATGCACAACAGAAAAAAAAGTAAACAAAACCGTAAGACAAAATACCATAAGAGTGCAATTTCAATTTCTGAAGTTTTATTAGCTGATTTTATCTAACCTTATCCAGCTGGGGTCGAGTAACCTTCCTTATGATTCATTAGTTGCATTTGAGTCTTCAAGGTGCATTATTCGTGTTTTGTTTTGCTGTTATTCTCTTTCTACTAACTAAAATAAGAAAACTAACTATTTTAAAATTATCGATTAAACCAACAAATGAAGAAAAAATAATAACTATACAGGTCAAAAATGTCAAAAAAGAAGTTCATGTTCATGAAGCACCTTTCCCTCAATTTTAATTATTTCTGTCAGTACCTATTTTTTAAACAAGTAAAATATAAATTATAAATCGAATACTTATCATGTAAAAAATTACAATAGAATTTTCTGATCATATGCAAATTATTCTGTGGCACATAAATACAAAGTTCTTATATTGGATTATAATATTATTATATTATAAATATTATTATTTTATTTTTTAAGCGGGTTTTTCCACATCTTTCTGCTATTTTAAAACTTATTTATACAAGATAACTTTAATTAATTAAAATCACTGTTCTTTAAACATGTAAAGGAAGTCCGAAACAAGTATTACACTTATGCTGCTTGTATATGTAAAATTGCCAATAAAGTTTTTTTATTTTTTTTTTTTGGTTGGAAGATATTTATTTCGACAGCAGAGCAAACATCGAGAATGATTTAATACGTGAAAAAACGTGTAATGACTTCTAAATCATAATTGAAACAGTCGAATATTATATAAATGTAATTTTTTCAGACAACTAAGCGGAAGTTAGGCTAACTTTTCGAGAACCGGGATATTGTTTGCAAGTTGGTCCTCCAAGGCGAAGGAATTCTCAAGGGGATTATGGGAAAAGTTGTCGCAAAAGTTTATCAATCTTCGAATATTTTATAACATATTTTTGACCTAATTAGTATAATATGGAGGAGCTACAATATTTAATTGTTACAATATATATCAATGGAATCTAATCTTACAATATAGATAATGCAATCTACACATCCTGTTGAAGCAAGAATAGCATTAAATGGTGTTTATAGTAATTTTTATAATCTTTACATCATTATACTCGTATTGTAACGAAAAAGTATGGTATTACTAATTTATTTTTTGGATTAATGAATTTTCAGACATCGAATTGTTTAAACTGTGTTTGTTTCTTATATATCTCGTATAATAGAGCATCGCACATTACACATTTCGAGTATTTCATACTTGTATTCAACAAAATAGTTACTAAATTGAGGCATTTTATTAATATTTAGTGAATAAATAGGTCTTTTATTTTTTCAATTTATTCATTGAGATTTACAACTGTATTTTAACAATACAACAAGTAAATGACAGGAATGATACAGAGAGGCATGGACAAACCCGAGTAGAGAAACTTTCCAGTGGTAGTACTCAAATAACAATTTCAACATAGAAGGTCACGTGGCCATCTTCTTCAAATTTAATGTCAGTTGTTAAATTTTATCAAATTAAATGTCTATTCATATTGTGTGGTGAAATGCATTAGTTGTTAATTCAGTCAATTATTTAATTGTGGAGAGTTTATTTTTACTATTTATAAGGAACGATTTGCGAACATTTCCTGATAAACTGTAATTAATAGAACCTACTTAAATATACTGCTTGGGGTATGCCATTATCTATACTTCGAAATGGTTGTTGAAACGTTCATATATTAATGAAATGATTACCGAAATATACACATTTCCAATAATTACATTATTTTTGTTTTCATATTTTCCAGCACGTTTGGAATAATGTATAAAGTAAACAATAATATATTGTCAAGAGAGATAAAATAAAGAAATAAGACTTATAATTCTAATTCAATCCAGATGGAATATAGGCAGTGAATAACGAGTCGCAATTACTTAGTATTCCGTAGCCTCCTCAGGGCAAGATTTATCCCTCCAACTCTTCAGTATTCATCATGCCACATGGTCCACCCGGCCGCCTGTGATGGCGGAAAAATCGTGGGTCTGAGTCCACCCTGATAACTTTGGATTCAATTTAATCGGACCTGCCTTTGTAGATTTGACTCAAGAGACTACTCTGAAGACTACTACATTCAGTAAATACCCTCAATTCCAATTATTCCCAGTTATTTTTAGAAAATATTTTAGGTATATTTAACCTTAAAATATACTATTTCTGATTTTCGTAAGGACTTTAAAAGATTAAAATGAATTAATTTTGTTAAAAAAATAGAAAATTTATATTATAATTTTCTATATCAAATCACATAATTAAAAGTTAATGAATAGTACTGGAATACTGTAAAGTTTAAGAAGAGCTATTGAAAGTATGTATCTTCCTTCCTTATTTCTACATTAATTTAAAAAAGAGATTATTTAACTGATAAAAATGTATGTATGTTTTTTACATACTGTGAAACATAATTCAGTGTATATAACAGTATAACACCGATGTATAATGCTATAACTTACAGTAATAATCTTATATTGTTTACATACCACTTCAAACATCAAGATATTAATTTAGCAAAAGATCAATAATAACCAAAAATCTGTTTTAAGATTTCATGGCAATGATAGGCATCTATCATCTTAAATCAAAGAAAATAATCGAAATCTAATAATGTGTTTAATATACCTTTATTAATTCTAATATTCATTTGATACAATTATTAAAGTTAACATAGCTAGATTACGTTTGTGCAGTTACAGACGTTATAGATTACAGTAAAAATAAATTAGCTAATTAATATTAATTGTTTCATAAAAACATAGTATTCCCATTAATTAATTAGGAATTATAAAAAAAATAAATAAATAAATTAAATTCGCGAAAATGAATATTATAACAACTAATAATAACAATAATAAAGCCGAAACTTTGATATTGAAAGCTTTGCCGCACAGGTAGTAACATTATCTTCTTCTTCACAATAATTTCAAAAATATGAATAAGCCGTTTTAAGCAACACTTGCTATACATACGCTCTAAGCTTCTAATTAATTACAAAAGACTCATATACATGACTATAATAAGACCTATTTGGACTTACGGAGTAGAGATTAGAGGCTCCACGAACCCATCGAATTCCTCTCTTATCCAATCCTTACAATCCAAAATCCTTCATAAAATCCTTAATGCACCTTACTTTGTTACGAATAAAGTCAATGAAATGAACTCTATATCTCATTTGTTGCTGATTTGGCCCGAACCCTATACCAGTCTTCTCACGAAAAACTGTATTCCCAATCCAACACTCCAGTTTCAAACCTAGCAACCTCTTCATTTTCTGATAATCGTCCGAGACGTCTGAAAAGAAGATGGTCTCGTGACCAAGCTGAACTTGTTATTTGAGTACTACCACTGGGTAGTTCCTATAATTGCCTATATTCGTGCCAATATGTATCATTCCTGCCATTTTCTTGTTGTATTATTATAATACAATTGTAAATGTCAATGTATAAATTAATTTTAAAGATGTTCTTTTCAGTGCTGCTACTGAGAAGTTTCTCTGCTTACCTTTATCGGGACATCTCGGGACATGATTTAGCTTCCATTATATTTACTTGATGTTTTCAGTATACATCTGTAAAGTTCAATAATTAACTATCAAAAAAGTTCTAAAAAATATAAAAGTAACGTATTTAGATTGTTTGGTAAAATAATAAAAACTAGAAAAGTAATTTACGGAAATTAAAAATGTATGAAAAGTGTCTCTTTAACATGAGTGATGTGGTGCCCAAACAAGAGTGTTTGGAACTTAGAATTCAGCTAACATAAATATTTAAAGCTTTATTTACATTATTATTTAAAGCGGCGAACACAGGTAAATTCTAAAATATTCCAAATCAGAAAGTCAGTGAAATAGCTCCATTATACCAACCATTCTTGAAGTATGATTGCTTCTTTTAATCTTTCTGAATTCTAAAAGGATAGCAATCCACCCATTATATTGTGAAATTTTCAATTTAGTTTAGAAGAAAATTATAGCATTGTAATTATTATATTCTTCACTCGTATTTTACGTAATATAAAACGGTGAAATAATGAGTGAGATTTTGCTTTTGAAATAATTTTATGTCTGATGTCAATTAAACCAACTTTATCTGTTAATTATTATATAAATATAAATAATTATCCGAAAAACATTCTTCATAAAAATCATTCTTAATATAAGGAAATTTAAACACAGTTGTAGGCTAGAAGCGCCCAGTTCAACATGTAGGACTGTCACATATAGCGAAAGAGTCTCCTTTTCTTTCTTTGAAAGTAGATTTATAAATTAACCTGTAGATACGATCAGCACCGAATAAATATAATGTTATTCAATAATTATTTTGGATTTCTCGGCTTCTGCCGGATAAATACACCAATTCGGACCAAGGTCAAGGGTATGGTTCATTTTATAGTTAATTTGGAACATATAAAGTTTATCTAACGATGCTGGCAGTTCCCAGCATTACCGCTTTATGTACTTCTTCTAGTCCCCTAATTATTTCCAGCATCTTCATTGATCTAATCGTTTCCTAAGGAATTAAACCATTGCTGGATACAATGTTTGGCAGTACTTTTACATCCACCAGTCGGTAGAGATGCCTCAATTCCTCGCAAAGCTCTTGGTACTTACGATTTTTTTCACTCAAACTTTTAGAAACGTTATCATCAGCAAGAACCCCAACTTCGATGATGATGGCATTTTTAATTTTTTTCTCTAAGAGTATGATGTCTGGTCACCTTTGGAATATATTATGGTCAGTGATCATAGTTTGATCCCAATATAGTTTGATGTCATTTTTTTGTGATATTCCCTGTGGCTGGTATCTGTAAAATTGGTGATTTAAAGAATTATAAAACCTTCCATGGAGTGGTTTACACTTCCATGATTCTTTAAGGCTCTCCTCAGTTGGGATTGCTGTTGGATCTTGCAGAAGGAAATTTAGTGCTGTATAGTTGCAGCCGAGAGCAGCAATGGTCGACAGCGTCGCTGAACTACTACTCATAAAATAGGTTCTAAGCCTTGCTTCTTCTTCACGACAGGCTCTCAACAGACTAACCCTCACAGCAACATGATAGGTCCGAGAGGCCTGTTTACAAAAGTATATCCTCCTCCAGACCGCCCCTTTGAGTTACGGAGCTGGCTTCCACCACCTATTCCTCGAGAAGATATGCTAGTAGTGTTCATCAACAACGCAAGACTCGTCATTGAAAGCTGAGTTTCCCCTCTTTTTTTGTGAAGTACCAGGCTTCAGAGACCTATGATGTACCTGCTGCGTAAATTTCGTATAGGCCTAGCAAGCCTATAATGTTACTTATCAGTATGCTAGGTCTGAAAAGTCTACAATATTATTTTTTTTTTATTATAACCAAATCATTTTAATATATAATACATTTTTTTCTGTTTTTAAGCCTATTGACTATCCATTTCATAATAAAATATAATTTGTTCTCAAATTGGGGTCAACTCCAATAAATTCTCCTGCAGCTGCTTATTTTACCAAAAAAATAATAGAACCAGTTAAAGGGAGTCATCGAAACTTGACTGGAGACAACTGGTTCATAAGCATTCCTCTCGCCGAAGGACTTTTAGAAGAGTACAATCTCACGTACATTGGAACGATAAAAAAACAAAAAAAAAAAACATGTCACAGCTACCAATTAAGTTTACTGATATGAAATACCAAAATCGTCAAGTTGGGTGCTCGTTGTATATTTTTAGAAATAATCTAACCTTCAGTTTGGTATGTGCCGAAGAAAAACAAACTTGTATCTTTGGTATCAACCCCCTACGTTGACAACGCTATCAACGAACACAATTTATAAAAATTAATTTCTCGAATAGACTTCATGATAAAACTCGCTGAAGAATTGTCAGAGGCGCGGACGCACAAAGAGCTCCAAATGCCGCTGTCGAAAGTATTGAGGAGCAATATATACAAATGTCTAAAAATACAGGACGTGACAAAGACAAGTAATCAGGTTAAAAAAAATGAGAGAAAAAGATCTTACTGTTCATTCTGTAGTTATAAACTTGAAAAAAAAATCCAAAATGGTGTGTGATGGTTGAGGGGAACCTATTTGTGGAGAGCATCACAAATAAATGTGTCCTAATTGTACATAAAATTAAAATAAAAGTAAATAAATTTTATTTTTACGACTGATTTTTAAATACCAAAAGACTAAAATTTTGTATCAAATAAAATGTTAATTTCTAAAATGATTTTGTTTATTTTCCTTGTCTAGTAGTAATAATAATAGGAATAACAAACTAATAATAACCTTGATCAATGAGAAAAGCGTGTCAAGTGTAGAAAGTAAATTATTTTTGTAATCTTAATCTCAATGGGCCTGAAAAGCCTAGCATATCCCTTAGCGGTTAAAATTAAGGGTGTTACTGTCAGGGTGTTACATTGTAAGTCCCATACCTCCTTTTTTTCTGGGCATATACAGTCTTAGCACTGAAGAGTTTGGGTGATGCTGTCTTGATTTAACCATTTGAGGTCTTAAGAAGCAGTCTATTTTTCCAAATTCGTGTCACACCATTTTATTACTCCAAAAGTATATGTAACCGAAGGAACTGCCCAGGCATTCAAAGCTTTTACCAGATTTCCTGCAAATAAAGTAGTTTGTAGTAGTTTTCTGACTCGTTTCTTAAATTCCACTTCAAAGGTTTCTTTGACATCTTTTTTTTTAATTTAAGCAGCTGTGAGATACCAAGATACTTGTAGGAGCCTGTAACCTGAAGCAGCTTGATGATTTCACTATTGGAGAGATTTCTACGTTAGCTGAATCCTTGTATTTTCCTTTGTGTATATTAAGGGTTGCACATTTTTCAGTTCCTATCATCAGTCCAATATCTTCTATGAATGAACTTACTAATTCAAGAAGAGTTCTCATATCCCTCCCATTCTTTGCAAGAAGCTTTAAGTCCTCCACATCAAAAGAATGGGAGATCATTGTTTCCTGATTCAAGGGATACACTTTTCCACATTGATTCAAGATTCCTCTTTTTATTGAAATTTTCTACGCGACTAGAGTGTTTATTTTAGTTGGATGAACCAATGACACCTCCCATAGGTTCATAATTTTTTGCAACAGTTCTGTCACTTTTTGGTCGCCTTTATAAATCTGGAGAACTTCAATCAGCCAGTCATGGGGGACCGAATCGAATGCTTTCTGGTAGTCAATCCATGAAAGCGTTATATTACGCAACTTTTTTGATACTTGTGAAGCTATGAATAAATCAATCACTCATTATTATTATTATTATTATTATTGTTAATATTATTATTATTTAATAAACAACTCATATTCAGTAAACCACGTCAACCTTTGGAGAAGATGTCCAATTAAGATTGACGTAGAACTAGCGAAAAAGGGAGGAATCAAGCTTAAAGAAAGGGTTAGTCCCGTATGTTGCAAACTTTCTGATTCGGACAGCTTCAGAAAGTTGAAATTGACTTCGTGACCGTACCAAGGAATGAATATCGATTTTGGCTAGAATAGGTTTGTGACCTATAGAATAACTTTTCCCCTGTAATTTGAAATTGATAAAGGTAAAGTAGTAATGTTAAATAAATAAAATATACCTCACATGTTTTCGACAGCTTTAAAGATTTCCTAACAAAGATTCTTTTTAGTAACCAAAAACATCCAAAATCGACAGAAAAGACAAGAATGTGTTGCTAGTACAATAAGGGAAGAAGGGCCGGAGTTTAGGACCTCTCGTAAAAGCGATGTTTTATGTATGAGGGACTGTTCACCTGTCTTAATTGCCACCGTCCTTCTGCACCCTCCTATGTAAATTACTTTCTTCAACGTTCTCTTAAACTTTTCACATCCTTTGGGAATAGAGCAAGGGACATTTTAAATTGGTTGTATCAAAGAGCCAAGATGAAAAATCTAGGTAACGAAATAATTAGCACATTACTTTACTCTATTTTATAAGTTTATATATATATTACAAATTTCGTTGGGGAATTAAATTAATACTCCGGGAATTCATGATTCACAGGTTGAACCCACAGAATAAACCACAATATTATTCTTTTTATTATATCATGGATTCATACCACAATTTGGATTTGGGTGTATTAAGTTACATAAATAACTAATTAAATAAATTATGTTTTATTTTACCTAGCGTTATCTTGCTATGTTAATTTATATAGATTGAAAATAAACATGGGAGTGGTAAAGTGCCGAAGGGTTCACATCCCGCACGCTGACAGACTTATTTAAACTATTAGCGACCGGAAAATGATCCATTTGGATTTTAGACCCTCCTGGGGCTCAGCCAGCCTCTATGAAATGGAAAAATCTAGCGGCGAAGCGTGATCTAGTACAAATCACCTTCCTGCTCAACCGTTGTCCAAGAAGCAGCACGATTTCTACTATGTACTGAATCCTGGACCCTTCATGGGCTTTAATGGGAAAGTAAAATAGATATAAATGAGCAACACGGCTTATTAGAATTTTTGTAGAGGAGTATATTTGAATCGCTAGGTGGATGAAGGCAACTGGTCCGACATTTCAGATTTTTTAAAAAACTTTAACAGGATACTTGTCCGCAAGATAGCTAAGTCTTGACAACGCCTTCAATATTGTGTTTATATCTGCAGATAGAAATCTAGTCCTGGACAAGAACCTTTTTTTTCTCTTTAGTAAAATTTGGAAAAGTTGACTAGTTATTTTACCGCTATTAGGGATTCATTTATATATTCATATTTTAAATAAACGTAAGTTTAACGAAAAATAAGACATCTAGAATTTTATTTTATACTATATTGTAAAGTATAAATTACAGAATGATCCTTTCGATAAAATTATTCTTATAAATCCATTTTTATGTAACAAATTTTCAAATTATTTCCAATATAATTCTTTTAGATTTGGTTAATGGACCAAATATTATAATTGCAATTTCTTATCTTTATTCTATATTTAAGTTGAAGTAAAAAGCATCTGTTTTTATTATACAACGTATAGTAAATTATTGTTATAATAAATCAGTCTAATAAAATTTTATGAATTCATTAATAGCAAAGGGAGGGACATTAAATAATTAAAACTAAAGCATGATTCTTATTCTTAATACTAATGATATTAACGAATAACAAAATGATAAATTATAAAAATAATTGTAGCACCTTAACAAAGTAAAGCTTTGCTTTTTTAATATTATAATATACTATAATATAGTTTCTATAATATATTATAAGATACTTTTAATTTTGAGATAGTTTTGAATTCTTAGCATATTGCTAGTTACAAGTAAGTAAACATGAGCCTTATTATTTCGAAAGCATTTAAAAATAATCCTTTTTTTCTAAACATCTAGAAATTTTAATCAACTTACTTCTAAATTAAGGAATACAGAAAGTGAATCCTTGATAAAAAAAATAATAAAATACGGAGAACAAATTAAATTATCCGACAAGTCTTAATTACTTGGAGGGTCTCAAACAATCGGCTCTTTTTATATTTCAGGAAAGAAAATTACAAAATTAATTTCCTGTTCCGACTTTATTAATTGAGAGCAGAGGAAAATCTTTTAAAGTTATTTATGTAATAATGAAAATCGGAATCGATTCTCGCCAGTAATCATTATGTCTAATGAAGTATCTGTGCTCGACAACTGAGCATTCAAATATATACAGGCCTCTATAGAACTGTCTGCTTATTTTTAGCCATTTAAATAATTTACCCTGCGTGCATGTTAAGTTTCAAAGAGAAATGATAACAATTATAAATTTTAGAGGTTTTATTAAACATTTAAGATTTTTCGTCTATTTCCTATACATTTTTTAAGCTTAAGGCTGTTGGCTGGCGTGTAATAGACTACACCTTTTTTGATTATTTCTCGGAAATTACTAATAAGAAGAAAATAGGACTTGATTTAAGAATGTTTTAAGTATAACATTAATTATTTTTTTCACGAATTTGCTGTTATTGCAATTACTTAGTGTAACTGAAATTGAAATAAAAAAAAAAACTGTAACATTATTAGCGTAGAGTGAAGCATAATGCATTGTGGAGGTTTTATTTCTTCTAAGTCAGCGGATGGTGAGGTGATTTTACCGACATTACACCGAACTGCAAGGTTTTACCCATTTTAGGATCCCCATTCTGATTTTATCACCTGAATTCCAAATTTGTTTAACTTTGAGACACAGGTATTCATTTTAACTGTAGAAACAATAATTGGACTTACTGTTTTAAGCAGTCATCAGCAGTATGCTTTATATTTTCCAATGATTTCTCCACTAGACAAGGTTTGGCGGTGTTGAAAGAATCATTTTATTATTTGTGGCATTCTAGATTTATATTAAATTCGGTCCGGAGAGTTCTGTGTTAATAACTTGATTGAATCAGCAATATTTGGCGTGGGACTGAAGAACTGCCAGTTAAATCAATCTCAATGCCAAATCAAAAAAAAAAAATGTATTCCTAGTAAATGATTGATATATATATTTGTTTTTTATTGAGAAAATAAAAATAATGATTAATTATAATTATTTTATAATACTAAACTTTAAATTATCTAAGTAGCATTTTCCTTTTATAACAACTTAGTTTGGTAACTACAATTTAAAAAAATAAATAGACATTAATAAATTAATATTTTATTAAGCTTTATAATTTCTATTTCAATATACTCTTATAGTGATGGAAAGCCTCAATAATTTGACCTCGATAATAATCATGAAAATATAGGCTTGTAAATTTGCTGGGCTTAGTAACGAATTCCTAAAAAGTTAATAAAGCGATATGCTGACTGGGAAGCGTCAGAGAGGTCTTGGTCTGCGTTGGTGGGAATAGCGAGTTAAAAAGTGACCTGGTGGATTTGGGTTTGGGTAGTGATCCGTGGATTAAAGATTAGTGGTATCGACTTCGAGCCATTGGGTACACTAAGTGGTATTATTATTATCTGCCTAGGTGTCTGATATGAACTTTCGCGGCCCCGGTTAATAAGTGATTAAGTCGAATTTTGTCCAGAATAAGTGAACTATATTGAGGAAAGTGGGATCGCGTTATTCTTTTGTAGTAGTTTTCGTTTCGGAATTACAATATATATATATATATATATATATATATATATATATATATATTACAATGTATATATTACAATATACTTATAGGCAATAACTCCTTTTTAGCCAATACCTGACTTAACCCTCATATTCACTACGAAAATAACACGATTTCATTTCTCCAAGTAAAAGAAGTTCATTTTGGTGAAAATTAGACTCTAGCACTTATTCGCCGGGAGAATATACCAATTTTTTTTTATATGGTTCAATTATACTTATTATGTTTCAGATTTAAAATGTGAAACTTAGCTAATGTATCATGAAATATCAGGGAAAGATATTAGTTCTTCAATTTAAAGTAATAATTACTTGGAGTACAGGATTCATTTCATAATAAATTGCCCCACCCAAGGTGTGAAATATCCGTAGCTATTAGCAATCTCTAATTACCGAACAATATGCTCTGATTAATACCGAGGCAGGTGGCGAAAGTCCGCCCGAGGATGCTTTGGAGGGACGGCTCTAGCAAACTAATTAGTGGACACTACTTATAGCCAAGGTCTCTAATCAAAGCTACCTCCCCTGACTTTGAGATAGCTCAGCATCAACCTCAAGTTTTAAGTTGAGCCTGAGATAATCAATAACTCAAAATATAGTGAAGGGATCTATTCCATAAACCCATAACCTAATTTATAAGGATAAATTCACAAGAGAGAGTATATTCTAAACATCCATATTCTTCCAAAATTAATCAATTCATGGGTACAATATGGCTTGCATATGAATGAATTAAATGTTGCATAACGTTTTCTGACACATGCTAATCGTACTGACTACTCGTATCATGCATAAGACAACTTGCTTAACAATTTGCTTAAGATTTTGTGAGTTATGTTTAATAATTCCAACGAATTTAAATGATTAGTAGAAATGTAATGTATAGATAGATATACTGTTATGGTTACAAAATTATTGTACTAAGTTATTTATTTATTTCAGTTCTTTGGATACAAAGATAAATAATTTTTCAAACAGTTGTAAATATTAATAGCCTGAAGGTGCTACTTGTGTAAAAGTTTTTTCATGACGTACTGATAAATATATTGTTTTTTGTTTAAGCATCGCAAAATTCGAAAAATTAATTGTTTAAATAGATTGTCTTGTATGGGTGTTATTCGTTATTTTGTTTTGATAGGTTTTCTGATATGTATTACCTTCTTAAATGTTTAACATTTATAAATATATTCTGTGAAATTAAAGTTTTCGTGTTTTATTTATTTTTGGTTTATTAATTTTATTTTGTGGTGATACTGAAATAGGCAAATCTCTCAAATACTCTGTCTCAAAGTCTCTTACAAAGACTTTCTGGGGCTAATACTCTGTTCTTCGTAATATTCAATTCTTCCTGTTTTTTTTTTACATATTTGAATTCTTCCTGATATCAATAGTTTCGCCAATAATTAAATTTTCATTTGTAGTTATTCCATTATTACTAGGTGAATTTGTCTCTTATAAGTGTTCTTTTTGGGTTATTTGTATTTCACCATTTTCAATTATAATTTCTTTACCTCTACCATAACCTTTTTTTTTATTTTTGGGATTAATATGTTCATGTCGAATCATACTTTTAATTTCCTTAGCATCTACGTTGGAGGACACGGTATTTTCTTATTTATAAGTTTTATTTATTTTTGTTTTTTATCTTTTCATTGCATCACAACCTCAAATTGAAATCCTCAACTTCAATCAATGTATGGAATCACTAACTAATACGACAAACTAAGTTTTTTATACATTTCTAGCTTGGCAGGTTGAGGAATAAACATCCCATTGCTTCTGCACTTCCGACAGAGGTTACTTTCAATTTCAATCCGATTCATAACATTTTTCTCTGGTTATAAATGGTAAAATTAGATTATTAGTACCAACGAAAATATCAAATATCATTTGGCTATTATGCATTTGAATAATAGAAATCTTGGCAGTCTTGCCAGAAACGGTCTTTCAAATCCTCAAGAATTAACATTTTGGGATTCTCAATATCCAAAGTTTTCATGAATAAATAAAAAAGTACTTATAATAATATGGTTAATGTGGTTCGGATCGGTACAATAACAAAAAAAGGATTTTTTTTATTTGAATTTGTCATACTATTTCTGCTCATAAAAAAGATCATCGAATAAAAACTGTTACGTTATTTCATTGCTATTGTGTGTGATAGTAATTTTGTAATGCTGCTTTTATAAGGCTTTTTTTATAAGGCGGTAATATCAGTAAAGATCCACAATCTATTTTTATTGTTATCGCAAATCCTACTAGTCCACCGTAATTTTTTTCTGAACCGGATGGCAAAACAATTGATCGATTGATGCTTAAGCCTAGAAAATAGAAATATATGAATCGTCATATAAATTAAACTTTTCTACCAATTAAAAAAGTTGTATAACCATTTTATCGAACCTGTACTTGATTAGAGCTAATAGCGAGTAAGTAAAATATTTTGTTCCTTCATAGAAAGTTAAGTTAAGAAATAAATCCTTTGAACTTTCCACGGATAAAGTTATGCATCTATAAACTGCATTAAGTACAATGGTACTGACTGGATGAAGTCGAGGACTTGCAATCAAAGTGGTACTTAACTGAGAAGATTCTCTTTATGATTGCAATCAAATTATATTCCATGTCGATAAGAGTTGAGCTGCTGTATAAAAATTGAGTTGCTTGAGCAAAATAGTCACTTTTATTTTAGAATACCATATAGATTTGATAACAGGTAAAATGATTAACGCGATTATCGTATATATAAACAAGAAAAAAGATAATGTTGAATATATGTTTAAAAAATCGGAGGCTAAATTAATATCTATGGTTTCGTTTTCAGCCTTATCCATAATTCAACACAATTATTATGATGTATTCATTTAATTATTAAGATGTATAAATTTAATAAATTTTATGGTTTGCCAAATGTGGCAGCTCATTTAATTAAACTGTTTACAGTTGACGTTGGAACCTGTGAATAATGGGGGAAACCTACACTAAATACATCCCTGCACACAACTGTTGCAAGAAAAAATAATCTCTTAACACGTGCAGAACCCAAGACCCTTCATGGGCTGTAATGGTACAGTTTTTTGTTGTTGTTAATTAGCAACTGTAATGTACAATAAGATGATATAGAATTGTACGATCTAGCAATCTATTCTGGTATATAAAATCTGTTGAAAATATGATTAGTGGATTTAATTTTGGATGGCATGTGTGAGATCGTAAAGAGAAGAGGGATATACAAATTGGTGTTCTAAAAGTCCAGAAAGACATTTAAACGAATGGGTTGGAACGGTTAAATTGGAAGTTTAACGACTAGTTGTCGTTTCTATTCTTGTCCGATTTATTTGAAGAACAAGATGTGGTCTTTTGGTACGGATACATTTATCAAGATAATTTCTATTGTGATAGTAATTAAGTGTTTCTTTCAACATATGGCCTTACGCTACTGTCAAAACCATTTATTCTTACATTCATCCAGGTATCATTCTGATCTTGTTGATATGAGTATGTGCTGATTATACTACATATATGGCAGTTATGGTAGCGATTTGGATTCCAATACTATTAACTCTAGATTGGTAGCGTTAACTTTTGTAGCGGGATTAGTAGCGTGAGTAACTCTTACTCATTATAAAGTTATTGACTTTCAATTTTTATTTGAGTGAGTGGGATAGTAATAAATATCAACTTAAATAACTTTGTTAATAATTTTATAATATCACAATCTATATTACACTTCAAAAAGTAAGAAACTCAGTAAATTATACTTTTATTTTATTTTTTATATCACAAACGATTGCTACACACTCGATATTTTTTAATGAACAAGAAAGCAATTTAAGGTAGAATTACAGAAACGAACAACATACAAGATTTAGTATTCTTCATCTTCTTCGGCTCAACAGTCCAAGATGAACTTTGGCCTCTCCAACAATGATTCGCCACTCCTCTCTGTCCATGGCCCGTCTCTTCCAGTTGGTCACTCCAATTTTACGCAGGTCCTCCTCCACGTCCTTAATCCAGCATTTACGTAGTCGTCCCCTCTTTCTTTTTCCTGGAAACGCTTCACGCAGAACTTTTTTGGGCATTCTTTCATCCGGCATTCGCTGAATATGACCCAGCCAACTAATTCTTCTGGATTTAATAAACCTTAAAATATCTTCATGCTTTATCAGGTCATCCAATTCTTGGTTACTCCTAATACGCCATGTGCCCTGTTCATTTTTTGTACCGAAAATACGTCTTAGAATTTTCCTTTCGAATACTCTAAGAGCTTGCTGGTCGGCTACTTTAAGCGTCCACGTCTCCGCACCATAGCACACTACGGGCCTGATAAGGGTTTTATATAATTTGAGTTTTGTGGGTTTTGATAGTAGGGAAGATTTAATCAATCTAGAGAAGCCGTAATACACTTTGTTGCCACACATTATTCTTCTCCTAATCTCATCACTCACCCTAACCACACTGTTTATTTCAGTGCCAAGGTACGTGAATCTATCAACAATTTCGAATGTATAGCCATCACACCTAAGATCCTGCTTTCTTCTTCTTGTCTCAGAGCCTGATGCTACCATGTAGTTGGTTTTAGATTGGTTTATCTCAAGATCCACAATTCTACTTTCCTGCACAATCTTTGCCATAATTTCCTTTAATGCCTTCTCAATTCTCGCCAGAACCACAATGTCATCTGTGTACCCAAGTATTTGACATAAGCGAGATGCTAGACTTCCATCTGACACAATGTTTTGCAGAGCCTTATGTAGCACAAGATTAAACAGAACGGCAGAGAGAGAGAGAGTCTCCCTGCCTTACACCAGAAGCAAAATGGATTTTCCTGCTAACTCTATTATCAATGATTACACTAGCCTGGGTCCGGGACATTGTCATTTTTATCAAATTTATTAATTTAAACGGAACTTAGAATTCTGTTAAAGCATCAAACAGTTGATCCCTGCCCACACGATCAAAAGCTTGCTTAAAATCAATAAATAGCATGTGGACATCCTTATTAAGCTCATAACATTTTTCGAGTACTTGACGCAAGACAAAGATTTGATCAGTAGTACCCCTGTTAGGCCTGAAATCGCATTCGTAATCCGTGAGGATCTGTTCCGAATAATTTTTAAGTCTTGTAGTTAAAATATTTGCCAGGACTTTGTAGATAACATTTAACAGGGTTATGCCTCTATAGTTTTGACATATCGTCTTGTTCCCTTTCTTAAATAGCGGCAGAATCAATCCCGAATACCATTCCTCAGGCATAGATTCATTATTCCATATTTCAAATATAAGATTGTGAACTCTTTGACGTAGGTATTTGCCTCCATATTTAAATAGTTCCGCTGGCAAATTATCCTCTCCAGACGTGGTCTACGGCATCCATAAAATCTTCGTATGAAGGAGGCTCTGCATCCGGGAAAACCCTGGTGTCCAAATCAGTAACTGTACTGACCATCGTCTCAGCGTTCTTTTGGCCAGTTCCGAGTACCTCCTCAAAATGCTCCGCCCACCTATCCAAGTTCTGATTCTCTTCTCCAAGGAACAGACCCTCCTTACTGCGACAGATGTTTACTTCAGGTTGGAATCCTGTTTTTAGCTTCTTGACGGCATGATAAAATCTTCTGCTTTCATTCCTCTCGTTTAGCCCTTCCATAAGCTCTACCTTCCTTCTACACCACGCTCTCTTCGATTTAGTATTCTATGTATCATAATGCTATTTTGCCCCATGTATTTGGCTTGTACAGCTTTGACAACTAATAATTTGATGTTCGCGGCATAATGGTTTAACACATTTTACACAATATGTAGTTGTGTACCTTCTTTTTCGCCAGTCGCAGTCAGCACAGTATTTTCTGGTCCCCTTTTTAATAATTTCTGGTGGTTCAACTCTTATAGTTTCTTGTCCAACAGTTGTGGAAAGTATGCTTCTCAGCTCTGTGCTAATATTGGGTAGGAGCAGTCGTCTTCTTTGCCATCTTTCTGTCAACTGCTCACCAAGGTTTAACAAAAAATCGATTCGGCTAAGAGGTCTCTGCTGGCAGCGATAAAAGTTGTGCATTAAATGATGTAAATATTAACTATTATTAAAATGACGAATATAAACTAAATTTTTGTGGGGAACTTTTCCAGTTTTAGCGGGGGCCTTAGGCTGTTCCCCCCACTCCCTCAATACTGGGGGGCTTTACTATACCTCCAATGAGGTAACCTTTCGACTCACGCTACCAATCTAGGGTTAAATTACTTTTATATATCCATCTTAATCATGGTCACATTGATATCTCTTAGGTTCTGGATTTTTTTTATGTAGAGTAATTAATTTATCAATTTTCATTTTATTAGTAATTCATGCATTATTGGTCGGTATTACCATTAATGTGAACAGACAAAATATTTTATAGGCTACTCATCTGCTACTTATTTTGGTATCTTATTGTTACAGTAGGATTGCGAAAGATAAAAAATGAAATTGATTTCAACAGACTAATATCTTATATAAATATTTGGAAGTTTTTATTTTCGAAATTTACATCCCTACTAATGAGTTTTATATTTTTACAGATCACAATCAGTTACAGAGTTTTTAAAATTAGATTGATAGTTGTATTTTAAGTAAGACGAATATCTTGAGGTGGTCCTACGAAATTATGGAGTGTTTACAGGTGCTGAGCGTTTATGGCCGTCTCCAGGCAACCCTCGCCAACAGCTGGTCGATAGCAAAAACACAGCCTCTCACCAGCTGTCGAAGATGACTGTCATTACGTCCCTCATTCATGTTTGATAATAAATATAATAAAAAAGTCATATTGTAAGTTTTACTGCCTTCTTTAATATTAAAAATGTATCAATAAAATATTTTATTTTAAAAAATTACCACCATTACATTACCATTAAATCGTACGCTTCATCAGTTAGCAAGGATATCTACTATGAATAATTTGCTAAAATGAAAATAATTTAGCATGGACATAATTTTAGTATTTTATGCATTATGGAATACACCTATATAAAATATCGTTTATTTAAAAAAAAAAGTGTTTTTAACTTTGTTTTGTGCCCACAAAAAATATTGCCAACACCTATATACAACTTCTATAAAACAGAAGTTGGAATTTCTAACTGGTATTGTAATAAAGTAATATAAAAACATATTATATTATATTGATATCTCTCTCTCTCTCTCTCTCTCTCTATATATATATATATATATATATATATATGTATCTATATCTATGTCTATCTATATATATCTATCTATATCTATCTAATATCTATATCTATATCTATATGTCTATCTATATCTATATATGTCTATCTATATCTATGTAATATCTATATATATATATATATATATATATATATATATATATATATATATATATATATAGATATTACATATATTACATTGATATCGATATCCGTAGATCTGTCCAATACTTTTTTATCTCAATATATTTCGATATTTATAATACAAGTTACCTCGAAACTCAATAAATATTTATATAAACTTATTAATGCATTGCCCCTATTATATTTTCTTTTTCTGGTTATAGTGGCTCCCAATTCGATCTATCGGAAGTGAAACGATCCGAAAAATACCCTTTAAATGACCAAGGGTGAAATGAGACCCATACCTCAGTAGTCAATGACTATAATTGATTTCTTTATTCTTCAATTTTTTTATTAAGAAAAACCTCAGAAAATATCTCAAACTTTGCAGCAGGCGTAAAAAACCGACGATTAAAGTGTAATGTATCCATAATGGACATATTAATAGACTTATCCAAAGGCTTACCGATAGAATAGATCCTTACGAAAATTCAAGTCAACCACACCATGGATTAGCCAAGTGCAAAAATGGAACATAGTGACGTTAATAACGAAATAAATGTTTGGATTCAAGATAGAAAAGTGGATAGTGATGTAAGAGAAGGAAGACTTAAAGAAGCCAAGAACGGAATGGACGGATGAGAGAAAAAGAATGGATAGAGAAAAGATGAAGTAAGTTTAGATAAAACGGAAGTGCATTGTGTGATACTCCAGGATCGATTCGCAACAAATCATATAATAATATATTTTTTTCAACTTTATATAAAGTATATATATATATATATATATATATATATATATATATATATATATATATATATATATATATATATATATATATAAACGAGAATATGCTTCTATTAATTATTTTCTTTCTTTATAATTATTTTTATTTTATTTACATAAATTTCAATTCTTTTAATCTGTTTTTAAAGAAATAATTGCTGTTGGAGCTAACTTGAAATTCATTTATTAATTAATTTTCAATAATTAATTAATTATTGTATTCTACTATAAGACATTATAGTTTATATTATAATTCTGTATTGTTATTCTAAACGAACTTATAGGTTACTACTGTTCTTGATCACAACTCTTAACAATATTTACATTCCATGCATGTAAATCTATAAGAAGGTATTTGACAGATTAATGATTGAGTATCAATACTTTAACAATTTGTACCAATTATGTATTAACATCTTGCATGAATCAATTTATATTTAGAATAGTGTATAATTTAATGTATTCGCTAAAAACTCATTTTTTCGCTGATAGAGCACGAATATGAGACCTACATAGTCTCGAAACGTCGCCACAAAGAAGTTTAAATTAACTGACAGAAGCTTGAGAACCTCAAGTATAACATATAGTGTATAGTATAACACACACACACACACACACACACACACACACACACACACACACACATATATATATATATATATATATAAAGCTTCCTTGCATTTATTCCTTCTATATCTTTTTTTTGCCGTTCGATTTTAGATTTTATATACATTCGTGTATATATATGTATATCAATACCGCCTAGGTACAATTTGGGCAATTTTATAGGTGAGAAAAAAACACAGCGCCGAATGTGGACTTGGCAACTTATAATCTATTTTTATCTATATAATTTTAACAATTATATAATTAATTTTAATTTTAAAAACGTCTCTGAGTGTAAATTGAGATAACTAAATAAATTCGAACGGCAAAAAAAATGTAGAAGGAGAATAGGTATGGAATCTTTTTCCGATATTCTGATCCTAATGAGTTTTATATATTTTTTTCAGATCCCAGTCAGATACTGAGCTCATTAAACTAGGTATATTGATTATTTTTAAGTAAACTATTATAGTTGACTGAGATTCACTGAGATGAAGCAAATAAGAGAATTAATTTGGTCTTTAATACTTGAAGGTATAGATAGCTCCTATATAGGTTGAAAATAGATTCTGAGATCCAAATTAATTGGAGACTAGAAATACCTATCTAGCGCTGAGGGAACAGGCACTTTACTCCGCCTATAAAAGTTTTCATTAGTTTTATCACCTCGTTTAGATTACCTTCCTTAGCTGGCTCTCCCATCACTGCGGCCACCTCTTTACAATATCCCCTGTTAAGCTTAGTTTGCAAATTTAAAAATAGAAAATTAATTGTTCATTTGATGACGAAACTACTTATTTACATTTTATTTTATATAATTTTAAATTATATTGTTTCTATTAGAATGAAATACTAAACTTAAAATAATACGATGAAGTGTCATTTGGTAAAAAGTACTGTTAACAGACAGAGCCTTGACTGGTAAAAAGAAAGTATATTTCCAAATAGAATGATAAAACATTATATATAATAGTCACTCTAATGATTGACTATTAGCTGTAGGTTAACATTATCAATTATGACAAAGTATAAATAACATAATGACTGTTCAAGATAATACATACTCTAAACTCTAGTCTCTTCTTCCTATATTCTCTTCTCTCTGTTTTTCAACATTTTAGGGATACGAAAAATAACCGGTTCATCAGAAATGAATGAAATGAAGTAATTAAAATTTAGTTTACTTATAAATATAACAGTATGTGTGGAAGTGGAAAAGAGTTTCATTTTAATTTAATAAATTCGTTATTAATTATGTTACTCACAAAAAGCTTGTTGTCCGAATACTATTATTGATATCGCTGCTTTGACAGTTTTACTATAAATAATAAGGACTAAATTATAAAATTAATTTTGTTTGAGAAAAAATACTTTTAAACCTTTGGCTTATTGAAGCTTAGAACATAAAACATCTCTAATCCAATTGTGATTAGGATAGTTCACTTGGAAGTAAAAATTCACCCATTAATCAATAAAGTTTTCATAATTTTTATAATTTTGAAATTAATTTCCAATCGCTTCAGTGTCAAGACCTTACTTCATAATTACATTTAGTTTCGGGTAACGGAATATTGTTGAACACTATACAATGATAGCTTTGGATTTTGACGTGAATTATTGAAGCAGTAATTATTGTTCTCTATGACTGGGTGATTAAGTCACTATTACTCTCCCATAACTCATTACCGATTCTATCTATAAAATCATATTTAACTGGAAGTTATACTCTTCATTAAAACCCATCGAATATCGCTGTAATCACCCGAAAAAATGTTGTTAATGATCTTATATAAAAGTGGTGCAGATTCCTTTTAGCCCAGATAAAGGGGCTGTTGTTTTTTAGAAGAAACTTGAAACGCAGCAATGGGAAAAAACAACACGAAAAAAGGTCATGACAATAACATTAAGCCATTGCTTCTGACAATCCTTTTTATATTTGACATCTTTTGCGCGAACGCCTTATACAGTGACCACCTTAAGGTTAAAATGTTTGATGTTCCAAACATAATATTCAATTAAATGGTAATTGATCAAATATATTGGCATCTATCAAGTTCTATGGGCATTTAACATAGAAAAGTCATGTACATTAGGAAAATATTCAACAATATTAATACTTGATGTTCTGAAGATATGGTCTGAGATTTTTTTCTAAGATTTTTTGTTTATTTCTACAATTTCATTTTAATTTATGTGCATTTCGGTAATTTTATGTAGTAATACTCTTAATAAAATAAAAAATTAATTTGGATCCAAACCATGCATGTGTGGATAGTTTGAATCAAAACTATCAGTAGTTTTTCTTCAGCCTGGTCCGAATTTCTGATTAAACCTCTATGAAAGAAGGTACAGGATCTTTTTTTCATAATCCAAAATTAAAATTATAAGTGGCGCGTAAAAAACAGTTAGGTTTCGATACTAAAAAAAAAAGCTATAAGCTCAATAAAGAGGAAATAAATTAACAACATTATTCAATAGCCGAGAATACTGTGGGCCACCATCGATACCACTTAAACGCAAGTTAACCTTTCTACTACAAAATGATAACAATTAATACCTATACTCTATAAAAAGAATATAAGACTTATTATTAGATAAGAAATTGCTATTTTACTGTTGGGAAAATTAATTAATTAAAAGTGATTAATTTATAGTCAACTTCAGAAGGAATAATTTAAAATAAAATTAAAATGGATCCAACACAATTTCAACAATTTCTAACCGCATTTAACCAACAACAGGCTACACTAATCCAATCGTTACAATCATTGTTAACACCCCAAGTAACAACAGCACCAGCGGTGACAACACAGACGATCTTGCCATCATTCGAATCATTCAATTCATCAAAGGAGACATTTAAAATATATAGGAAACGGTTTGAAAATTACCTCAAGATGAAAGGGGTAATAGATAATAAAATGCTCTGTACACAGATGCTTCTCAATTCGATAGGGACGGAATCTTATCAACTAATAACGTTACTAGTAGCTCCGAAAGGACCGGGCGAAATGGCGTACGAAGAGCTGGTCAATATATTAGAAAAACATTTGTGCCCCAAACAAAACACACTGGTAGCACAACATCGATTCCTATTGCTATACCAAAAAGATGGTCAAAGGATATCGGAGTTCATCACAGATTTACGTCACTCAATTTACGGGACTCACAGATTTACGGGACTCACTGAATGCGCATTTAATTGTGCGGCAGCAGGTTGCGGGAAAAGTGTTGCTGACTTATTTCTGCGAGCACAATTCATCAGGGGTATACAAGACAACACGATCAGGGAAAAACTCTTAGAAACAGACGGGGAAAGGATAAACTTTGAGGAAATAAAAGACAAAGCTCTGGCACTCGAAGCATGTAAAATTGACAGTCGTGAAATTGCAAATCGCAGCCACATAACATACTGCCCATGCATGGAAGGAAGCGACATAAATAAAATTACACAGAAAAGAGAGAACAAAACACCACGACAACGTTCATCGACCTGGAACACTAAAGGCGAGGCATCCTGTAATCAAAACAAGACGCTCAACTACCAACAGTTAGGAATCGAAAATCGCTGCCTACGTTGCGGGCGAAGCAATCATGTGACCAGAGAATGCCGAATTGACAAATCAAAATTGAGATGCGACGATTGTAAGAAGGTAGGACACCTCGCGTCAGTATGCATCTCAACTCGTATGGAAAAACTTAAGCAGCACACAACACAGGACACTAATTGGACTGATTTTACTACCATTGACGAGCTAAATTCAATTAATAATGTAGTAGATATTCATCGGAACGAAATCATACCGGGAAAATTCTCTAGCAAAAAATATTTCGCAGAAATCAAAATAAACGGGACGCAACAACGATTTGAAGTTGACTCGGGGGCCGGATATACACTAATTCCGGAATCTGAGTTTAAAAAACTAAAAACAGCGAAAACAAAAATAAGCAAAATGGAAGTTATCTTTAGGTCATATACACTAGGCATTTTTAAGCCAATAGGAGTAGCCGAAGTCCAAGTAGAATACAAAGGAATAGAATCAAAGGAAATATTATTCATTGTTCCGGACCAATTGGCACCGATATTAGGAAGGTCATGGATTAGGCACCTAGGCATACGGCTTGAAGAAATCGATCTCAATCCAATAGTCAACTCAATTAAAATAGACCCCGAATACACAGAAATTTTACATGAATACGCAGAAATTTTTGAACCAAAAATCGGTTGCGTTCCAGGGTTTACATGCTCTCTCGAATTACGCGAAAAGGCGAAACCTGTCTTCATCAAAGAACGGCCGATCCCGTATGCTCTTCTGGAGAAAGTAAATAGTGAGCTCGATAACCTGGAGGAGGCTGGCATCATATCTAAAGTAGAGACAAGCGATTGGGGGTCACCCCTTGTTATAATACCGAAGCCAGATGGAACGTTGCGATTATGCGTAGACTACAAGATAGCAGTAAACAAGCAATTAAAATCGGCACATTACCCCATAAGGAAGATTGATGACATACTAAACAACTTGAGGAACTCGAAATATTTCTGTAATCTTGACTTATACAAAGCATATTTGCATATTAAAGTCTGCGACGAAAGCAAAAGGATACAAACAATCTCAACACATCGAGGAACTTACCTAATGGAAAGATTGTCATTTGGAATCAAATCGGCGCCTAGCCTATTCAACAGGATTGTGGATCAAATATTGGCAGGCCTGGAAGGAGTTATGTCATACTTTGATGATATAATAATCCATGGGAAGACAATAGAAGAATGTAAAGAACGACTAGTTGCCTGCCTAGCAAGACTAAAAAAGTATGACCTACACCTTAACAAAAATAAATGCGCATTTTTTCAAACCCAAGGACGTTATCTGGGTTACTGCGTTAGCCACAATACCATTTCAAAATGCCCAACAAAAGTAAATACGATAAAAAATATGGAGGAACCAAAAAACGCAGACGAGCTACACCGGTTTCTTGGCATGGTAACATATTACGGTAGATTTATACCTAACCTATCCACCATCACATACCTACTAAGAAGATTACTACAGCAAGGAAATGAATGGAAATGGACGGAAAAATGCAAACAATCCATGGAAAAAATAAAAGCGGAAATCGCAAGTGACAGGGTGCTCACCCCATATGACCCATCCCTGCCGGTCACTTTGGCTTGCGATGCCAGCCCAACAGGCATTGCGGGGGTCCTGTCGCATGTGATGGGAAATGTGGAGCGTCCAATCACGTTTGTCTCGAGAGCATTGACGAAAACCGAAAGGAACTACTCACAACTGGACAGAGAAGCGCTCGCCATCGTCTTCTGCATCTCAAAACTATCTATGTACCTTACAGGACGGCCATTCACACTGATAACGGATAATCAGCCCTTAACTCGGATATTTCATCCGGATACAAAATTGCCTGCACTCACATCGGCAAGACTTCTGCGATATGCGACATACCTTCAAGAATTTGATTACCAAGTATTACATCGAAAGGCTGAAAATCATGTCCACGTCGACTGCCTTTCACGTGCAGAATACATCATATCGGGAAATAAGAATGAGAGGACTGGATGTATGATGAGTTTGGAAGCGGAAACAATGGAAGATCAAACTATAAATCAGATATCGACGGAAGTGGTGACAAGCACAAAAATCGCTGAAGAGACATCAAAAGACCCGATCCTAAAAACAATACTGCAAGACCTCATCTCCGGAAAACTGCGCAATCCAGAATATAGCACATCTAAGGGAATTATTTTCAAAAATGATCGCGTCTATATTCCAACAGCACTGAAAGAACAGGTCCTACAAGAGTTACACCACACGCATGTGGGGATTGTCAGAATGAAACAGCTCGCCAGACGACATTGTTTTTGGGTAAACATCGACAGGGACATTGAAGAGATCGTAAAAAATTGTAAGGAATGCGCCCTAGCTCAAAAAAGTCCGGCTAAGGTCCCCTTACATCAATGGGATGAACCAAGAAAACAACTTCGAACGCGTACACATCGATTACGCAGGACCACTGCTGAATCACCATTTCCTAGTGTTGGTTGATGCGAAATCAAAATGGGCCGAAGTTAAGATGACAAAAGACGTCCCAATAACAGCGCTAACCATAGAACTGCTAATGGATATATTTAGTACACATGGGTTCCCAGAAGTAATGGTCTCAGATAACGCGACAATATTCTGCAGTGAGCAGTTCAAGGAATTCTGCAAAAACAGTGGCATAATCCAGAAGTACATGGCACCCGGACATCCGGCGACAAACGGACTGGCGGAGAGATATGTCCAGACATTAAAGTCAAAGTTACAACGCATGAACGGATCGGGACTAATACGACATAAAGTAAGGGAAATATTATTCAGAACGGGAAAACACCGGCAGAATTGTATTTACACAGAAACATAAGATGCCGACTAGATAGTTTTAAACCCCCAAGAACAAGGCTCAGCAAGACGGACGTTACAATCCCTTTACCACCAGCCAGACAATTCGATATAGGAGAAACTGTAATGGCGAGATGGTTCCAAAACAACAAGCCAACATGGAAAATTGGTAAAATTACGAAAAAATTCGGCCGATTACACTACCAAGTGATTTTACAAGGGAGATACAGCCTAAAACGACACGTAAACCAGTTGAGGAAGGCTGGCGTAGCAGATGATGAACCGGACAAAATACCAACGGCAAGTTAAGAAATAGAAGAACCAACACAAACCGATTGGTCAACACTGTTATGGTCGACTTGACCAGCTACAACAGAGACAACGGGGTTGCCTGAGGCACAACAGACGCAAGAGATACCACCAGAAGTACCACTCCGTAGCTCAACAAGACAGCGTCGTCACCCGGACCGCCTAAATTTGTAAGCTAAAAAAAAAAAAAAAAAAAAAAAAAAAAAAAAAAAAAAAAAAAAAAGTAATTAATTTTTTTATTCCAAATGTAAAAAAAAAAGTTTAGTTGTTTTCATTAATTATTATTAATTGTCATGACATTTTATTTCAAATGTATATTGTCCAGCATCATCTTATGCGGGGGGAGAGTGTTATATCCCCACGAGTTGCGCGCGCATAAGATGAGGCAGTACGAGTGTGATCATGTGATGTGTAACCTTATATGTAATTCAATAAACAGATATTGTGCCACATTGTGCTTCTTAATACTATAGATAACTGACCTACGACACAACACACTATAATCTATGAAGTGAAGTAGGGTTCAATAAATTGTGTCTGTGGAGACTAGATATGGAGATTATTAGGTTGAAATTACACTAAACCGTCAGATCTTTACTTTTTAAAAGCTGAGTGAGCCCTAGGAGATTCTTCAGATTTCTTAAAGTCGTTTCCGGCTGTTAAATGAACAAATTGTTTACCTATTACTGCCATATTGAACTCGGGACTTATTGCTATTAACAGGGACTTGAGAATTATGACTAACTTCAATTTATTATGTATGGGATTTATTACTTAGTAACTAACTAATCTGTATCAACTGGGAAGTGTCTGAGGGGTAAACCGATGTGTAGGTGGGAGGATTTCGTTAATAGTAATTTGGCGGATTTGGGTTTGGGTTGTGGTCCATAATCGGAAGTTTGTATGCAATGATTAATGGTATCGGCATCGAGCCTTCGGTTTCACTAATCCTTATTATTCTTATTATTATTACTTGATTTATATCAATTACTTCATTTTTAAAGATATATTCGTAAATAAGTCTCGTGAAGTATAGCAATAAATAACTAATAAGAATTTTTAAATAAAACTTTTATAAAAATATCTATGAATCAATAAGGAAAATTTTACACTAAATAAATGTCAATACAGCCAAAAATGTATGTGGAAGAAATGTAATATAAAATATCGACATGAAAGAAACATTACACGTGTCTGTAAAAAAGGAGGGGTCAGACGGAATATCTTCCGAATTTGTACTTGTCTACTCTGGCCTGCAATTGGAATCCGAATGGATCTCTAGGGTTCGAATTTTACCGTGTTCCTTCCACATAATTTTCTTTCTGGTACCATACAAATGTCGACAAACCACTACAAACCGAACGTGTTTATTTGCACTCTTTGCCGAATAGAAAAAACAAAAACAAAATGCGTTTATTTGATAAACTTATAATCGAATAAATGAATAGATGATAGTTTAAAAGCATAGAATAGTTTTGTAAAACAATCTTGTTTATTTTAAAATTTACTTCATATAAATTGAATAAATAATTCAAAAATATATGAAGCATTGACTTTCAGCATTCTTATAACTTTAATATATTTTTTTAATATTTGATTAAATAATTATGTGTCTTATTACGAGTACATCTATAAGTATGAATATTTCAAAATACTAAAATTTGCCTTAATTTGAAATATTGAACTATCGGAATGTCTTCTATATACTTCACCAATGACACTACATTCTTTCAGAAAACATTTTTCTAAATGTCTCCAATCTTATTTTATCTGTATTAATATACGATTATATCTAAAAATCAAACAAGCATTTTAACTTTTTTTCTATTTGTTTTTTTTTTTTACATCGCTTCGACTGCTGGGGCCATTAGCGACGACTGTTCTTCTTATATTTCTTAAATTAACTTTGTGAGTTTCAGGTACATCAGAGTCCTCTGTGGTTTATCATTTTTGAAAGGTTGGCACGTTCCAATGTCCAAATTTATTCTTTCTAATTGATGCTTCTTTCATTCAAATTCTTCATTCAATAGATGCTTGACGGTAATTTGGACAATGTTACAGCTTTAGCAGGTTGGTTGGTATTGCCCTTAATGTAGGTGGAGATGAGTCAGCTTAGTATGACCAATTCTAAACCTGCTTATTGTTCTGCACTCTTTAGGCGTTCGGCCCATCGGAGGGATCCAAGCAGTGTTTTTTTTATTTTATTTGAAGGGGTGGTTTTGCGGAAGGCTCTCCGATTCCTCATCCCAAGTTTCTTTAATTTTATTTCTGATAACTGCCAGCCATTCGGGCAAAAGGTGAATCATAACAGGGGAGCATCACTTTTTGCAGCTGCTTTGGCCTCCGCATCAGCTAGTTTGTTGTTGCTTATGCCTACATGTGAAACGACCCATAAAAGTGAAACTGTTTTATCATTTTCCCTTAAAGCCATATTCATGCTCTGAATTTTCTGTAAAACTGGGTTTCTTGTCCAAAGCTGTTCTAATGCACATATCACTGATAGTGAGTCAGTTACTATGTCACATTTCTCATGCCATTATTTGTTATAAATACTCTTTTAGGTTTCCACGGTCACTATTATTACAAAAGACTTTGTTGGTTTCTTCTGGTTTTGTTGTGTTGATAAATTTTTCGCCAACGTTTCGCCAGCCATGCTGCTGACTTTTTCAGGGCTGAAGTGAGAATGATTCTTTTGTAACTGGTTATATAGTTGTATGATTTTACTATTGCCCATGCTCCACAGGAAAAGACAGAGTTTAGCTCGTTCATTCACCATTGGCATGTGCTCGTTTCCGTCACCGAAAATGGTTACTTCCATTAAGTAAAGCGGTACTGTATCTTCAACTATCGAAGGCACTAACTGGTTATTTTATGGCAAAGGATGGATGCTGGAAAAAAAGTGAATGCAGGAACTAAATATTGATCCTACAAATCTACAGTGTACGGGCAATGCTTGAGACGTCTAGAACTACTCCATTTCTGTTTTGAATTCTTTAATTTGATTAGGTTATATATTTAGATTTTTTTTGTTTCTTTTCATCAGATTAAAGCATTTTTCCTGATTATTACTTTTTCATGTAAATAATGCCTTCCAATTAGTCGTATAACTCGCCATGTTGATCTGGTTCATTATGAACGTTATCCAACTTTTTATCAATTATCGTTATCTCAACTTGTTTATGATGTTATCCAACATCTTAAACAAGTTTAAATTTATATTTCATTATAAAAATAGAATAGCTCAATATTTTCCTAATAACTGCAAGTTTGAAATTATTTAATTCAGAACTGAAATAATTTCAAACGTTTAGCTATTAATTATTAATTCATTAATTATAATTGTCTTAAAGCGGTACAAGTGACAAAAAAATAATTAGCATTTATTTAACGTCACTTTTATAGTATTGGTGATTCGAAAGATGCTACATTACATCTTATGTTTCCCCTACGTAGTTATAAGTAGGAACAGAAACCGCCATTTTACGATCCATCCGAAGGACGTCGTAACAAAGGAATATTTCCACTAGTTAAAAATCCCAAGATCATCCGCCGGGCCGCTAGCCCCCGCAATAATCGTGGGCATAGTGGGTTGTTATGCTGCCAACAGAATCACAGGAAATCCTTAAAAGAAATTATTAACTATCATTTGTTAGTGGATTTTAATATTGGTGCTTGAAATAAGTATTAATTAAAACTTTTCACATTTTTTTAAATCATTAAAAATGTATATTAAGAAAGATAAAAGGCTTCGTGTTCCGGCTTATAATAGATCGACCAAGGCTGCTATTGTTCGAACTAAAATTGGAACTGAACTACCTTCATCTACCAGTGGGAATAACTCAGAATGAAGAAAATAGAAAAATTGCCGGTAGCGCCATTTTCCAGTGAGATATCTATTTGGTGAGGAAAGAGGTAAAGTGGAAAAGAAAATATAGAAAGGAGAGGAGACCTATTCACTTCCCCAGCGCCTCCTATTCACAAATCCTTTGTGAACCGGAGAGAACAACCTCCTGGCCACAGCCCAGCCCATGGGTCGACCCGGCCACTTAGTGTCTGTATTTAGTTCTGTCCTCTTCCTCTACCTTATCTTTCTATGATAAAAATGAGCAATTTTTAGGTATTTCATGCCAGTCTTAGTCATACACGAACTTGAGTAATATTTAAAATATTGATCAGTTGGAATTTTAATAGTAGGATTATTTATAAAATTGAATTTATAAAATATGATTTATGATTCGTAAAATATAACTTATAATTCATGAAATATAATTTATAATTTATGAAATACAATTTTAAATTCCTATCATTTGAAACAAACCACCTTCCAGTCATAAAATCTTTTATTCTTTTAAGAGTGAAGACAGTCCAGTATATTGAACAAGAATTAAAATTTTAAATTTTTAAAATATAATTTATGCTTCATAAAATATATTTTATGATTTATAAAATATAATTTTAAATTTATAAATATCATTCATGATTCGTAAAGTATAATTTATGATTAATAAAAATATAATTTATGATTCATAAAATATAATTTATGATTCATGAAAATATTTTATCACTTCTGAAGTGTATTTTATGACTCCTTAAATACAATTTATGGCTCCTCAAGTATAATTTACGAGTCATGAAATATAGTTTATGACTCCTAAAATATAATTAATGACTCTTTAAATATAATTAATGATTCAAGAAATATAATCAGCTTTTTATAAAATATAATTTATGATTTATGGTTCATAAAGTATAATTTATGATTTATAAAATGAAATTTGCAATTCATTTGGAACAATTTATCATTGATTATAAACTAATTTATAATTGATGGTTCAATAATTTAAAAAAAAAAATTACCTCTGTTATCTCATGTTATTTTCTTGCTATATTTCATTCTTTACAAATCCTCAATGGAAATTATCTTCTTAACAAGGAGGGGGAGATAGCGTGAACCAATCTTTACTTTTTTGATGCTTTAGTGGTAATCTTATGAAAACAAGTATGTAATCTTATAAATTCATAGGCTATTTCTCCGTAAAAAAAGTAATTATTGTATTGAAAACTAGAAATAAAGTCAGTACTTAAGGACGTTTATAAAGAAAGAGAAATGATCAATGATTATTTTTTAAATTTATGTTTGTAGATATATTTGTTTGTATAAGAAAAATATTTATATTTGTTGTTTGTATAAGAAAAATATTTAGGAATATTAATTTGTCTCTTAGGAAAGCTCCGATTCAATATAAATTACTTGCGGATATTATTATAAATATTAGGAGAAAACTATAACAAATGAAATTATATTATAACGCATTCTATATTGATCTATACGAACCTGAAGCTATTTTCCAGAGCAATATTTATTTGAAAAGAGTTTTTCTCTACCATTTATTAACGAGAGACTGAGTTTAAATGATGGCCTGAATAGCTATGGCCATTATCCCAACAGGCTAAAGATATTTAATTTAGGAGGAAGTTGAACTTTAACTTTCAAATGTTATCGTTTCTTTTTCAAAGATGTCTTCAATTAAAGATGATTTACATACATTATAACATGTATAATATAGTATCGAGAGAATATTGAGTAGAGCGCTGAGCTCCTGAGTTGTATGCTTAGGATTCGAAATCGTTTGATAAAGGCTGTGTTTTCTGCAGACCCTCCTGGGATCCGCCCAGCCTCTCATAGAGTAAATGAAAAAATCTCCATCTGGGGAAACCCTTATTTCCTCTTTTCACATTATATAAACATTAGAGGGGAGTGGGGTAGTAGTGTGTAGAGTACTCAGTTGCTATGCTGAAGATTCCGAGTTTAAATCCGGCTCCAGCTGATAATTTGTTTATTCTGTTGACAGTCAAGGATAGACCTATTAGGATTCTCCCGAGAGGCTAACCCGTTCGACCAAATCACCACACTGAACAAACATTGGGTTAGAAACAGTGCGGTCTTAACCCGATAATGAATCAGTGGCTGTTCAAGGGGTATAGTGGTACAGCATTTTATTTAGTATTGTAAACGTATTGTATTTTTATTAAACAAAAAATCTTAATGGTATAATAAAAATTCAAATATAAATATTAAAAAAATAAGAATTCCTCTAAAAAAAAATGTAAGAAACAGTTGTCTTTGAATTGCTTTCACTGCTGATTCATTATTTTTTTTTTATAAAATTATTCTTAAATCTTTTTTGTATTATACGAGCCAAGATAAATACTTCGTCTATTGATCTTCTGGAAGTTCTATTTTTACTTTCCACAGTAGCAGTACTTAGCTTTAACTTTGAAACGATGAAGAATTAAATTTCAGCAAAAATAATGTTTTCAACAAACTCAAAGCTCATATTTCGTATTTTAGATGATCTTTTGGCACATATATAAGCCCGGTTATACGGACACTTTCCCTAACGTTTCCCAATAGTGGTCTATTGCGGTCTCATGTGCACAACTTCTCGAAAGCAGAGGCAGGTAAAGTTTGGACCACAGCCTACTCTGGTAAAACCTCCACTCCAGGCTTTGTAATTGAAAGAGCGTCTAACTAAACGGCATAACATTACTGCTTCTACTGGCTTGTATCTATGTTGTATGTTTGGAAGGAATGACTAAATGAAATAAGCAATAAGTCAATTGGGAAAGACAAAGTGCATAATGAAATAAGTGCATAACAAGAAATTTTATCAGAATTATTCATCCTCTAGGAGATGGAATAAATGCTATTGTGATAATGCTGGGATATAATGAATAGCCAAATGGCTATTAGTAGTTAGAGATGGTACCCACGGTATCTATGATCACCCTGGGGCTCACCTAGCCTCTATAAACTGGGTACCTAAAATAAAGGGGGAAATCTGGCGGTTGACCGTGATCTAGGACAAATCACCTCCCTGCACAACCATTGTCCAATCAATAGTACAGTTTCTACCCTGTGCTGAACCCAAGACTCTACAGGTTACAGGTTTTTGTTTATTTTATTTTATTTTTAATAACTAATAGTAAATACTAAACTATACTACAGAACTGAATTCTTAATATTTTCAAATGTATTAATAATATATTGACTATTAATAAATAAGACAAATACAAATCGTTTAAACACCGAATTTATATGTTTCATTATCAATTATTATATTTTTTCATACATTTTATTGTAATAAATGATATGGTCATATAATCTTTTTATAGGTTTTTCTACCTATGTTACTTGTTTCCGTTTTCATTTTTATTAAATACAGGTTTTATGATGTTATATGTTTTAAGAAGGTTTGTACTTCGAGAGAATTTTTCTCATAAACAAGCATATCAATATGGGAACTCAATTAATTCTACAGTGTGTCCTTTAATGAGAAGTTATTCTGTTATAAAAAGTAAATTGACAACGTCTTTTACTCGTGTTTGCATTTAATTCGCTGGTGCGAAAATTCAGTTTTCATTGAAAATTCACATAAAATTAAATTTTAAAAATTTGCCAAGGAACGTTTTTACTGTTTATATATATATATATATATATATATATATATATATATATATATATATATATATATATATATAAATTTTGATATTGCATAATTTAGAAGGGTGTTTTTTACCATGTATAATTATTTGTTGTTATCAAAAATGTTTTAGAAGTTAATTGAATAATTGAATAACCCACTACATTATGTATGTAGTAGTACATATATATTGTCTGGCTTAATCGGTGTAATAATATTTCTACCATAGCTAGAGTTTAATGAATCTGAATCTATGCAGAAAAAATGCTGAAGCAAAGTTAATACAACCAAATATTATGTATTTGCTATCTGGATTTATTCGATGATGTAATGAAATGTATTAATAATATAGATGATATGAGATATCAGTTCCTTTATGCTATAAACCTTTCTATGCACGTTATTATGACTTATCGTATTTCTTTTATATGACGTAGGAAAAGATTTCGTTAAGGTTGTCCATCAAAAGGGTTTCTTGGAACTTACAATAAGCGCGTCGTAAAAAAACCTATCTGATTTCTGATCATAAAATCTTGACAAAGAAAAAAGCTATGCTCTAAGGAATGGATCAGCCGGTCCTGTATTACATCTTATTTTTTTAGATATTAGCCATGACATACTTCTTCATAAAAAGAGAATATCTGGCATCTTATCCGAAAAATATGAAAATATGTCTTACTGTCTTTTCAATTTCAATCCTAAAAACAATCCAAATGTGCTGAATAAAAATGGGGCATTGCATTAAATTCACTTGTTTCAGTTAAAATTATCCTTTTGTAACAGAATATCAAACCGAAATATTTTAAAAGGAAACATGGCATTCTAAAATTATCAACGAATGCACATGAGTGATACAATATCTCTAATTTAGAATGGCTCGTATACAATTACATATCTCTACCTATTTGTAAAATACCTGTTAACAGCCGTAGATGGATCAGTTGGGACCTACTATGACTCACCCAGCCTCTATAAATTCGGTATTCTTTTCTTTTCTTGGTTGTTTCTTACTTGGGGAAAAATTGGGGGTTGAGCGTGACATATCACAGCTGCGTACAATAGTTGTCCAATATACAGTTCAGCCTCTACCATGTAATGAGTGTAAGACCCATGATGTATTGAAGTGTACAACTTTTAAACCTCATATAGTTTGATTTGGTATGATGATTACTATTCATCAGAAGGAAAATTAAAATCGAGATTCTTCTTCTGTTTATTATATATAGGTGGTATCAAGAATGATATTAAATTCTTGTTTGTATTTTAAATAGAGTAAACTTAAATGTCCCTTTAGGCAACTTCTTAGTGTTTAAGACATTAAATGCCTCTAATATCATCGGTTAAACAAGTAAACGTCCTCATCCTTGCGCTACATTATAGTTGCAGTGCATCACAAAAAGCGATGAATTCTGAGGCTGACTGATTGAAGGTGAGAGCTTGAAGCTATATGAATCGCAAACTGGCCTAACACAACTGTCCTACTTTTGAGATTTTTATTTTTACAATTTTTACCCTTTGCCAGAGACAATATGCTTCGTTTACTACAGAAAGGACACTTATTCGTTAGGTAGCATATTCTTTACAACGCCTTTAACATTTTGTATACCGCAGATTGGGAAAATGTCCAGGAATAGATTACTTTTTTTTCTTTCTGCATTTCATATACTTCATGAATACACACCATAAGGATATACAATATAGCAATAGTTCTGATCATTTGTCTGCATTTCATTATTATTACTTAATTGTTTCCGCTTTTTTGCTTTTATCAATTCTACGTTATTCCGCAGCTGTATGTACGACCAAGGTTACACAACCCGACCCTCGAGACCACAGTTGAAGACTAACTTTTGGAACAGGGTGGGCTCCCCTACTATCGTTCACCTTTTCCCATCCGATCTACATTTAATGTCACACCGGCTGTAAGAAACCTAAATCAAAAAGCTACCTCCTGGTCCGATATTTTTTCCTTCACTGATAGCTTTTTTATAAAGGCTCAGAATCTTCTCATCTTTCGTTATATTAACACATACATACATTACGTTTACATTAGCTTTTACTTTTGAAACATTTCCTCAGCCTTTGGTTCCAGAAGGTTGTCCACCCATCTGGCAAAACGTCTCCTTTCATAAAGTGTTTGATATAAATAAAAATTTCTTTGGGGATCGATCTAAAATTTGCGTGTGATTCTGAGCAACGGTGATGCATAAGTTTTTGTTTAATTATTCACTTTTTTACATCAATATTTATCCGGTTGTTTTCAGAGCGTCACTTGTGGTGTCTTGTTAAGCATAAAAACCTACTACAATTAAAATCGCGAGTTCACAGTCTGGCGAATGAGCTTAGGATTATTTAAAGGGAGATACAATTTAGACCTTTTTTACCTTTGTGATGTCAGATGCTAGTAGATCCCTATCTTAACAAAATATAGTCGGATAAGGATAAGCCATAGCAACATAATCTGAGGTTAAATAAACAAGCATATTTCCACAAAACCTGCTATGAAGAAAAAAAAGAAAGAAATTTAATTATGTTAAAAGCATCAGATAAAGTTTAGTTTAAAAGATAAATATTTACGTTAAATTAAATAAAAGCATATACATAAATAAATTTTGTATGTTATAGAAAATATATTAAATTCATGATTCTCGAGTTCCTGTCAGTAAATAAACTTCTTTTGGTGAAGATTAAAGGCTAGGTTGGTCTCATATTTATGTCCTAACAGTGAATACATTAAATCATCATCATCACATGGCGCTATGGTCCATGGAGGAGGACCTTGGCCTCCCCGACAATTTTCCTCCACTTTAAATGATCTTCCACTGCTCCTCTCCATGTTCTTAACCCGAGGAGCTTAAGGTCTGCTCCCACATCATCCAGCCATCACATTCTATGCCTTCCTCTTCCTCTTTCTCCATCTGGATGTCCTTCCAGAATCAGCTTTGAGAGTTGTTTTTTGTCCATTTGGTGAACGTACCCAACCATCTCAATCTTGTTTTTTTATTACAAGAAACTATATCTGGTTCTCCATATAGGTCCTTAAGTTCTTGGTTCCTTTTCATGCTGAAACAATTACTTTCCTTGGTTGGGCCATACACTCTTCTAAGAACCTTTCTCTCTCATATATTCTACCTTTATTCAATAATTTTTCATGCTGTTGGATAGAGTCCACGCCTCCCCACCATACATGATGACAGGACGAAGTATCGTCTTATAAACCCTTATTTTGAGGCTACGGGGTATAGCTCTATTTCGGAATACGTTTCTTTTACGTATTACGGACCAATATCATCTGTTACTGTTTTCAATTCCCGCCTTTATTTCAAGTTCCAGTCCGTTATCTTCTTTAATAACGTGTCTTAACATTTTCAAAACTGCACCCTTTTCTTGGAGATATCCACAGTTTCCTGGATGAGGGCATATATTAGTTAGATAAAGGGTACTTACAAGTTTTTGAAGAATTGATACCAAATCATCAGTCAATTACCTTAAATTTAAAAACTGACTGAAACGCGATAATTAAACAAGGCGTATGTAGGTATATATGAATAGTATGAATATTGCATTTCTGGATCTGTTTTCACAACAAAATACACACAGGGTTAGACTTCAACCTTCCATATAAGGAAACTTTCTCAAATATTAAAACCATCAATGCACTTACACTGTACATGTTTACCCAACAGAGAATTTTTATTTTCTGTGATTAAATATTGATCAAAACTTTACATATCCATTACATCTGATGAAATATTCCTCCAAAAAATTAGCTAATAGATTTGAAATATTGAAAATATTAATATTAAGGATGTTTTTATAAAAATAATTTTTAGAAAATAATTTGTTTACTTATGATGGCGTTGTAACCATAATCACTGAAAACCTAATTAGTAATAAATATAACAATTTTGAAATGAATTGTAACCAATTTTTAAATTGACTCTGTTTTTTTGTAATATTTTTTAGTACTATGTTCTGCAAAATAAACCATCGCTGATTATGAAGAATCTTGATAAATGATATTAATTATTTTAGCAAGTGGAAGTCGGCTGGCTATTCGATTATGGAGCAATTACCAACTTCATCCAGAAGGCCATTTTAGGTCATTAAGGGCTTGATTAGTTCCCACTAACCGAGAAATCTATTTCGAATTATCGAAATACTCTAAAATAAATCGATTGTGTGGTGTTTTACGAGGATAAGGTAATTTATTAAGATCTTTATTGGAAATATTTCACTCAATATTTCTTAGCCATAATATTCAAGAGAATAAGTAGCCATAAAATAAGAGAATAATAAGTCATTCTTATTATGTGTGATTGGCTCCACCCCCTGACCATTTCATACCACTCTTAGAATTATCCAGTCAACTATTTTTAACTTAAACATTAAGGGATTTTTCAACTTTTTAAACTAAAAAAATCCCTTCATCGGTCGAAATTTTTTCCCTACAATATTAAAGAGGTATTTTAATGATCTGACATCAAAACTGCTGATCATTCAAGGGTGCTCTACGGAATTTTCTTTCGAAATAACCCTCGTTTAAACTTTTAACTCCTCATATTTTTTATAAAAATCATTATTAATGTTGATATACCATGTTTTATTTTTAATATGTACATACTTACTACATAATGTAAGGTTAAATTAGTAATCAAAAAACATTCTGGAAATATTCCCATGGTACGTTAGACATAAGATCTATAATTGAAGTCAATAGATTTTACACAAATAAGCACAATTTATTTTATTTGTGCAAACGTTTCGGCATAATTGTTAAGCCATCATGAGGGCTGAGATCGAAACATATGAAATAGATTGTACTTATTTATGTAAAATCTGTTGAATACACTCCCCCCCAACCATTTTCAACATTTCTCAAGATACATCCAGTCTAACCTTTCCTGACCAATAAAAATATGACCAATGGACTGCAGATATCACATTCATAATGATGATGAGAGATAATACAATTTTACCTGATTCGATCTTCTTTTAATTAAAAGGGAAAAGGACCACAACATCTAATTTAAGTTTCAAGAAAAGTAAAAGTTGATGTGTCGAACACTGAAGAAATAACAAATAAGAATTTACAAAATCGAAACTAAAATAAAACCAGTAATCTTTTCAGAATTATTAATATAAAGGAACTATACTTTGTTTAGTGTTTACAGGTTGATTGAAATACAAATGTTTTCTTGAATTTCAAAAGTGCTATTTAAAATAATTTTCAAAAAATTACGTGCCTTAATTATTTACGGAGCTCAAAAGGTGTTATATTTACAAAAATAAACAGAACATACTCGTACTTTACAAAATAGAAAAAAAATGAAAGAAATACAAAATGGAAGAGAGAGTATTTACAAAGAGACAAGATATTGCTGAGTTAGCGAAGGGGATCGAACTAATTTCCGGTCTCGATAACGAAGGGCTCTCACTAGCGGTGACTGTAAGCGCTCATTTTCCTCGCCTGTCCCCACAAGAGATGCCATTTCAAGTAGAAGCTTATTAGATCCAATCAGGAAAAACAACGGATCATTAATATATTTCTGGATCTTCATTAATTATTAGTAATATAGTAGTATATATGAATAACAGGAAGAAAAGAATATTCCGAACTTATATTACCCATGTCATAGAAAAATAAAGTCCATTGCATATTAAATTTCTTATGTATTTTAAATGACTATAACATAAAGTAAATCCAGCCAAGAATAATTATTGAAGATAACTACCAAAACCATTATTAATGTTTAGACCGTGGAAAAAATTCCAACGAAAAGCCCTTAAGTATCCAAACTAAAACAGAAATTGAAATTATCTGCCCAACACTTTGTCTATTCAGGCATTCTCAGGGTAAAAAGAGAAAAACAGAAAAAAAAACATGAATAATGCACCCAAGAAACATCCCACCACCTCCAAGGCTCAAATGCAACTAATGAATCATAAGGAAGGTTATTCGACCCCGGCTGGATAAGATAAAAATAGCTGATAAATACTCCAGAATTTGAAAATTCAACATACACTCATCGAACTTCAAAAAGCACCACAGTAACAAATAAATAATAGTTAACAACACCAAAATATTAAAAAAAACATGAAAAAATGCAATAATCCTGACCTCTGGAAATCATCAATTGTAAAAATAATACCCAAACCTATAAAAAACCCAGAATACCCATCCTATTACCGTCCTATCTCTCTTTTACCTTGCATGGGAAAAATCCTAGAAAAACACATCCTTAAACAATGTCATCGTGTGGTGGATGTAGTCTCCTCTGCATTAGAACGTGGATCATATTGTTCGGGAGTCTTTCTTGACGTGGAACAGGCTTTTGACCGAGTCTGGCATCCGGGCTTGCTCTACAATCTCCGAAATTCCTACCCCCTACATACTTTCTCATCCTTCAATCCTATCTCACAAATAGAACTTTCCAAGTAAACCATAATTATGTCTGTCCATCTCTCTTTCCCCAATCTGCTGGTGTTCCTCAAGGTAGTATCCTTGGCCCAATCCTCTATACAGTTTATACAGCTGACATCTCAACACATCATAATACCATCTATTAATTATAATGTATGCTGATGATACCTGTGTTTTATCAGTCAACACCAATCCAGTTATTGTATCCCAAAGCCTTTAATCCCAAATCACTGATCTTGAAGAATGGTGTCAAAACTAGAGATTTAAAATAAATTCTCAAAAATTGCATCAAATCACTTTTACGTTACGTCGCAAACCAATGACTTCCTGCCCTTCCTTTAATAATATCCTTTAATGTATCCTTTAATAATATCCCACTGGTGCCCGTAGGACAGATCCGATACTTAGGCTCGACAAACGATTAACCGGAATCCTCATACAAGACTGAAAGGTAAGAGCTGCTCGACGTTTCAGGCTACTTCAACACTTACTAGAAAACGCTCTAAGCTCCCAATTATTGGGGCGGCGTAGAGCTTTGGGACTCCATAAAGCCATCGAATTCCTCTCGTATCAATCCTTACGATCCCAAATCCTTCGTAAAATCCTCAATGCTCCTTATTTTGCTAATAATAAAGTCATCCATAACGACCTTAATTTCTTTCTCTTTTGTTGCTGATTTGTGCCCGAACTCGGTATGTATCCTTTCATAACAAACTTCATTACCACTTAAACCCTCTAGTTTCAAACCTAGCTTCCTCTTCAATTCCTGATAATCCTCCGAGGCGTCTTAAAAGACGATGGCCTCGTGACCTTCTTAATTGAACTTTGATTTGAGTACTACCAGTGGATAGTTTCTCTACTTTTCATTATCATTTCATTATGTATTACTTATCGTATTTACTTGTTGTATTATTGTAATACTGTTGTAAATATCAATAAATTCATTTTAAGAAAATGTAATAAAGAAAAGGAGTTGCATTTGAGCCTTGGAGGTGGTGGGATGTTTCATGGGTGCATTATCCATGTTTTGTTTTGTTGTTATTCTCTTTTTACCCTGAGGATGCCTGAATAGACAAAATATTGGACCGACAAACGCTTAACTTCTTATACTAGAATGAAAGGACAAGAAACTGTTCGTCGTTTCAGACTACTGCAACACTTACTAGACAAAATCTTTAAGCTCTCAATTAATTACAAAAGACTCTTGATTTTTATAAGAGCAATATTGATTTACTAGTCGAGCCTTGGACCTCCACTAAGCAATCGAATACCTCTCCTATACAATCCTTACAATCCAATATCCTTAATGCTCCTTACTTTGTTACGAATAAAGTAATCCATATTGACCCCAATGTCCCATTTGTAATTTGGCCGTGACCTGATATCGGTCTATTCCTGAACTGTATTCCCACTCTAACTCACTAGTTTCAAACCTAGTTACTTATTCACTTTCTCATAATCCTCCGAGGCGTCTGAAAAGAATATGTATGCCCTCTTGATATTCTAAGTTGAATTTGTTATTATAGTACTACCACTCAATAGTTTCCCTACTTGATCTTATCTAAAGCATTATGTACCATTTCCGCTATTTACTTGTTGTATTGAAAATTTCAATGGATAAATTAATAAAAAATACATTAATTAATCAAGAATTAAATTCTAGATTAACACCACCTCTGCAAAGTAGGTTGTGTGTTCATCAATTAATTAATTAGTTAAGATCAATATCTTAATTTCAGTTTAGGCTCTCCTCCCTCGATTCCTTCGGCCTAAAATTGCTCTTTCTCAATTCTCCTTCATTTATCCTTATTTTTCTCCCTTATGCTTTCCTTTCCTTGAATGTGGAGGGAAGTCTAAGTCTCCTTTCAATTACTAGGCATTGTCTGGAGTAGATTCTCGAATTATGCTTTTTAGAAATCATCTTCAATTAGTTCCACCCTTCTTAAATCTTTTTACTCGTTTTTATAAATGTAGGTGCATGGCCGACTTCCGAAATTCAATTAAGATTCTTTCTGAGAGATTTAGTTGCAAAACATGAAAAATTAATTGGTTTGCCTCTTTAACTAATGGGTTCTGAATTGTCTCATCCATTATCAAAATAAAAAATTCGTGGCAGTGGTTTAAGATTTGCTAACCAATGGAAAATTGTTAGAACTGTGAAAAACAGGAATGCCGTTTTGCTAAAAAAAATGTTTTAGAAAAGCTGTAATTTATTTTTAAAAGTATTAATAAGTATATAAAGCTTATACGGATTAATAATGTAGTCGCAACACTATTTATTGAATAACTGTATGGATTAAAATTTCATATGACTACTGCTTGAAGGTTAGGCCCATGAATAAATTAAGCATATTATTTTATGAAATGGAAATAAATTATGATGAAATTTTATTGAAAAATATATAATTTTTGTATTTTATACAAAAGTACAAAAAGTACTTCAGAAGTACAAAAAACGATAGATTTTGTGGAAAAACTCTGGAATCAATGTTTGAATTTTTCTCGATATAAAATTAATAAAACTCGAAATACCTCTGTTTTGAACACTGCATCGTGCTTTGGGAAACCACTATGTCTAAGATAGAAAGAATATTTAATTTTGTTTAATTAAATAAAGTATTCAGGGACAAGTGATAATAATGCTTTTTTTCACATCATCCAAGGTTTTATTTACAATGTAAATACAAATTTACAATAAATACGTGCAAATGCTTCTATAAAAACCAAAGCCTTCTGTTACCTTTCGGTATTTTAAGGCCTTAAAATGGGCTGGGTACGCTGAAGGCGGTTTTTACTCGAACCGGCTCAAGGCCGCTAACGTTATACAATACAAAACAGAGAGGGACCGTTTAGCGGGATCAAGGAATAGTTGTAGAAAGAAGAAAGGGACTTGTAGATTTGTAATTTATACCTCAGTGAGAGCTGCGGTGACAAGAGCAGATGGTGTAGCCTGTGGGATTTCTGTCGTGCCAACTACAATCTTGCCTGAACATGCTTTGAGAAGGAGAGATCTCTATCAAACATGACGCCAAGGTAGAGTATTGAAGTGGATAATATTCTATCCTCGCAGTCCACGGTAAAAGTCTTCGGTAGAGGTTTCCAACTGACACTCTGAAATGGCATCACGATGGCATCCGTCTTAGACTATGGTTTCAGTCGCGTTTTGTGCCTTGTTAAGGGCATGTGGGATGCTGGTGGCGTAAATCCCAATATCATCCGCATACTCTGCTACCAGACACGGGTGATGTGATAATCACAAACATCAGTGGCCCCAATACAGAGCCTTGAGATACCCCACAGGTGGTGGTGCTATAAATCTAGTAACTGTTACCGACTCGTACAACGAATGATCTTCATTTGAGATAGCTTTGGATCACACGACATTGAGTAGTGGGAAAGCTAAATTCTTCCAAGCGTCGGAGTAACAACTCATGAGACCCACAGTCAAAGGCCTGGGTGCAGTCCCGTGAAATGAACCTCGTAGCCGTAGCTCTGTTCATCTGCATGTAGCTCTATGGTGTGCGCCTGCAGCTTAGCCAGATGGTGGTCACAGGCGACTCATCTTAGGAAACCAGTCTGCTCAGGGGGGATGATGTTGTTCTCTCAGCAGTGCTTCGACATGTGATGGTGAACCAGTCTCTCAATGATTTTGCTAATGTGAGGGAGCAAGCTGATTGGCTGATAGTGCTCAGGTAGTCCCCCACTCTTCCCAGGCTTGAGTAGTGGCACTACGACGGCTTGGTTCATACATCAGGGAAGTACGAGATCCTCATGCAGGTGTTGAATATGTTCAATAGAAAAGCTTTACCCTTCCTAGGGAGCATCTTCAAAGTAACATAGGGGATATCATCCTTTCCTGATGCTCTGTTACCTTTCGTGCGTCATAGTAAGGACTCGAGTTGACCGAAGGTGGAGAATATGGGCTTCTCGTTGGGGCACGGTAGTGGTCCTTCGGGATTGGTGGAGCATTTAACAGCCGAGTAGCTTCTTTCTCTTCATAAGCCTTCACCAGAAGTTCACGTAGCGAAATTACAACACGATACAGCTCACAACTTAAATAAAAACCTCGCTACAGCCATGATATCCCTCGATTGCACTCAAGCATTCGACTCTGTATCTCATTCTATTCTGATAGAAAAACTCAGGCTTCACCAATTCCCAGACCAACTCGTCGACATAATAGGCTCATACCTCAGTGGCCGGACTTTCTCTGTCCGTGTCAAAACTGAACTATCTACAATACGCCCAGTCACTTGTGGGGTCCCCCAGGACTCGGTCCTTGCGCCGATACTATTTAACATTTATACTGCCCAAATAGTGGGGCAGAAATCGACAACGTGCAAATAGCCGCTTATGCTGATGACATAGCAATCTACAGTGCTAGCAATCGACTCACATACCTAGGCATGAAACTCGAATCACACCCCTCATTCACAGCTCACACACAACACAGAATACACATAGCACGAGCCACAGCCAATCAACTCAGACTTTTACTCTACTCACCGGGGCTGTCACTCAGACTCAAGATCCTATTTTACAAAGCAGTCCTCAGACCCACACTACTACACGGAGCCCCACTCCTTCATTACCTATTTCCGTCAGCCCTGAAGTCACTACAGACATACCAAAACAGCATCTTACAGAAGATCACGAGAGGCACAACATTAGAAAGACGTAACATGGAACACATACACAACGAACTACAGTTAAACACGGTACAGACTCACATCACTAGGTGTCACTTGAAATTCTTTGACAACCTCCGTGCATCTCACAACCCACTCTTCCGAGCAATAACCCAACCCCCTTCCTGCTAGGTGGCAGGGTAGGAAGGGCCCCCTAAACCCCGTCAACATCACATCCTAATTTCCCCCTCCCTATTTCCTAAATCCTCCCCTACCTCCTTTCCTTTCCCTTATCCTCCTCCCACCCCCCCCTCTCCTTTTAGCCATAAGTTTTAGTATTAGTTTTAGCTTGTAAGTTACTTAACTAGAGAAGGCCCCTCACCTTCAGATAATATTTTACCTGAAAATGGATAATTTTAATACTTATTCAAGTAAGTACACCTTCCATTACTTTTAAGTAGAATAAGGACAATTTATATCTATATGTACTTTACTAATTACTTTTTTTATTATGTTTTCATGTTTCGTTCGTTCCTGAGGGATCAGAAAAAAAACAACAAAAAAAAACAACAAAAAAAACAGCCCGTTTCCCAGGCATCAGCAGGTTGTCTCCAGATGAAAGAAAGACTCCACTCCTTTTGGTTACGTTGGTCTTGACGAGCCGCAAAAACTGACGTGGGTCGTCATGAATCCAACGCAACTGTTCATGCCATGAGTCTCGCATGAGGCTGGCTATCTGCCGAGTCATCGCATTGATTGCCGGTTTCAGTCCGTAGTCACGAGATCGCTGGAAAATATTTCTCAGGTTATTCCGTTGACTTGTGAGAGCTATGATGAGTTTCGGAGGTTTCCTTATGGCGTTGGATAAAGGACTGAAATTAGGGTTGTGCTGGTTTGCCACTGCCTGTATGGTAGTGGTGATGACACCCACCGCCCTGTCCACCTCGTCCACTGTACTGATATGGGTAATCGTGGGAAGATCTTCCACAGTGCTGGCTCTGTAACTTTCCAGTCTGCTTTTCGCAAAAGGTACTTACTCGCAGGCGGAGGTACCTTCAAAAGTATAGATCACGGGCCGGTGATCGGATGGTCCGTACGAGAGTGCAGTTCAATCCGTAACGGTGTGCGAATCCCTAGTAAGGAAAAAGTCCAGCGTTGAGGTCGATCCATGTCGGGCTGCATGTCTGAAGGTATGCACCCCGGGGTGATAGACGCACAACCTAGTCTTGGTGATGGTGGTTCCCAGTGTGTCAATGTTGGAGCATAGCGAGGCGGTGTGCTTAGCATTGAAGTTTCCTAGGACTATGTATAGGCTCACAGACAGGGTGTGCTACAACACTCTTCAACAACTTCAAAGCTGTATGTATGAACCGTACGTCAACGTGACTATGTGAGTACCATTAGTTGGAACACTGGACTAGGAATTCTCCTAGAGGGCACATCATTTCGGACTAGTATGGCGGCGCTCGCTTGAGTCCCAGGTGTACAGACCTCCCTGTACATAGTGTATCCCTGGAAGTACAGTCAATCCGAGCCGGACAACATGATGTCTGTCTGCGCCATTACCGATGGCCGGTGTTGCTGCAGGAGTATCTCAACCTTAGTCAGCTTGGAGAGCAGACCTCTGATATTATAGTTGATGACGTGGTGTTCAGTCTTTGGTCTGTTGGTTTCGAAGGCCCTGTTGATAATCTTTAACTTCATGTGCAACATCTGGTCCATACGGGCTAAGAGGGTTGTCAGTAGGGCTTCAGTTGTAGAGGCTTTTTGCTGTGTCTGGAAAGATGGGAGGTCTGTTCCCTGAGATGGCTGAGGCTGGAATGAGCTCTGAGCAGGCTGTGTTCCAGGGGGTATACTATAGTGGGAAAATAATGAAAATTGTGAATAATCGTCGTTTCTTTTGTTTTTTTCTCTTATGCGAGAAGTGATATACAATTCTTTTTTTATAAACACTTTATTGAAGCATTACAATCTGCCACTCAACAAATTAAAATTAAAATTAATCATCTAATTTTGCCATATGATAACCATCCAGTCTTAAATAATTGTAAAACTTGATTAATACTGAGTTAAAATAATAAGACACGCGATTTACTGGGAGGGTGATAAGCAAAAAAATAGAAAAAGTAATTATTTAAAATATTATAATTGTTTTTCGACTGCTATCATTATTAAGCTTTGGATTAAATTATCTAAGATTACTTAAAAAATACTTGTTCTGTACACAAAAAACTGTAAAATAATAATAATTAAGAGTGGTATTAGTGATTATTATGTTATTTATATATATATTATATTATGTTATTTATGTATTATTATTTATATATTATTTATATATATATATATATATATATATATATATATATATATATATATATATATATATATATATATACATATGTTTATAATTTTATAGTAAGACTTATTTGATAGTACAAGAGAGAAATCAATATAAGACGATGCATATATATCACTTCCTTGTTTTAGCAATTTTATTTTTATTTTTTTATTTTAACATTATTTTTCTATTTTACATTTTAGTTATTGTATCTTATTTTTACGGTTTCTGAGCGGGCCTCATTAATCTTCTCATAGGAAGCCTAGGAAACAGGAATGAGAAAAAAGAAAGAACAAAAGGATATTTGCATTTATGAGTGAAGTGTATTAGCTATTAATAAATTATTTTACAGAGGAAGTGTTCATGTAATAGTGTATATTATTTTTATTTTAAAGACTCGATATTATATAATAGTTATTAAACATATATTGTTTAAATGCTTGGATATGGAAGGGATTCAAACTATATCCCTGTATCTACCTCCGATCCAGTGGGTCATAGATAAACATTCCAATCTAATTTTGCTCAACTACCGAGGTCCAGCTAATATTGTGGCTCTGACAGGTAATTCGCTCATGGCTGGGTTGTTAATCACAGAACTGCATTAATCGTTAAGTTTAGAAATTAATTTATTTGTGATTTTACTAAGGATTTTTTAGTTTTTATTTAAGTTATTTGATCTGTTATTTTTAGTGGTATAAGTCTCTTTTTCGCATATTCGTGAAATATGGGTAAACGGGTAATGTTTTTATAATTGAATTTGTAGCAAAGAATGTTGTTTAAAACAAAATAAACCTTTTAAATTTGATTATAAATTAATAATCCTTAAAATCGTTTAAAATAATTAACGATAAATTAAACAAATACACAGGTCCCTCTTCTAGAAAAGGCTTAATATGTCCTTAAACCTCCTCATCAATCTTTCGATGCTTCGTCCAAAGAATTTTCTGGGTTATATTATACTTTAACATGTACATTTTAGTGATGATCCCCTACATAAAAAGCTTGCCATTGTAAGTGGAGAGACGAAAACACATTCCTTTTAACATTAGTGTAACAAGTACTAAGTTAACTTTTAAAAGAAGGCAAAATATTTATTTGGAAATAATTTAAGTCCTCAATTCTGCAAAAAATATTCCAAAATTAAAATGAGATCCTTTACAATGTAACAGAAAGAATCTCCGGTACAATATGGGGAAAAGGGTTAATTTCAATCGACATATTCTGCGAATGAATGCGAGTCTCCTTCCGACAAGATTATTGGAAATCCTTAGAAAAAAAACGAATTCGAACTGGTTGGTGGAGGCAGAGAGATATATGGAAGATCTCGGGATTATGAAGGAAATTTTTAGGGATGGGTCTGAAAAGAATATAACCCGGGACAAGAGGATGAGGCTTGAAGCGAGAACAAACCGGACGATCAAATTCTCCGATGACGAAACGACTTTGAGATCGGAGTGGATGATGAGGTACTTGGAAGGAGAGAACGTAGCGGGATAATCACTAATATTTGATACAGGTAACCCAAAAGTTAGGAAAGCTAAATATATATATATATATATATATATATATATATATATATATATATATATATATATACATATGAACATGCAAGTAATAAAAAATATTAAAAAAGCTGAGTATATGCGACCGTCCCAAAAAGATGATGTAGACAACGAAGTGTAGAACACAGAAGTGGAAGTAAAATTAAAGTTGATAAAAGTATTAACCGTTACATCAATACATACACACGCAGATGGTTCTATATCCCAGGTGGGGACAAGGTCTCACTCAACATCAATCGCCAGTCATCTCTATACATTGCTTCTGTTATTGACTTACGGATGTGTAGGGTGGTCATAGCGTCTTCAGCAACAACTTCTGCCAATCGGAGTCTCGGTTTTCCAACACTTATTGTTCCGTACACTTTTTCTTTTAGGATTTTTTAGGGACCTCCTTTGTTTACGTGCAACGTGCATTGTCCATCGTAGCTTATTAAATTTTATAACGCTAATAACGTCGGAATCTTCATATAACCTAATTATTTGCCCATTTCTATGTTCCTATGGAATTCTATGTTCGACCTTTGCGTTTCGAGGTATTGTGAAATAATATATAATATTCCTCTAAATATTCTCCCTAACATTTTTCACTCAAACCTCATGATAGCGAGATAAAGTGCTTTTGTGGGAGTCGAGCATTCTGATATGCTACAGCGGGCCTTATCAGGGTTTTATATACTCTTATTTTTGTGGTCAGGGATAAGGAATTACTTCTGAAGTGCTTTTGCAATCCAAAAAATCATCTATATGCCGCCATTATTATTCTTTGATTTTCTGGTTGCATTTCATTTTTGGCTTTTATATGGGTACCAAGATATATTCTTTCATGTTCTGAAGGTGTAGTTCAGTATAAGGTCTACTTCGATGGTTGTTTCCCTGTAATCTTGCTCATTTCTTTACCTCGTAAACATGTATTTTGTTTTGGATTCGTTAACTAAGCTTAGCGGCCGCTTTAGTTAGAGCTAGGAACATCCCTCACAGCATTGAAACGTCCGCCTATGATTTAGCTGTAGTTACATCAAATAGTGTTTTTAATTTTAAATAAATGTGCAAAGCAAATGAGCTGCTTATGGGATGATTACCGGACGAGTTCTCTTCTCGGTAGGTGTATTAAATCTAAAGAGATCGAGACTCAACTGGACTATAACTTCTTCTTCTTCTTCTTTTGCAACATCCTTTAGTGCCTTTCAGCGTAGGGGTCTAACCAGGATTTCCCTGTTACCTGCAAGATTGAGGACTATAACTATGAGTGCTAAAAGATAATATATAAAATGTAAAAAATGTATATTTATCACTAATATTTATAATTATACATTACATACATAGTTTTATTTTTGTTCGAACTTGTTATTTTTTCTATTATTTTGCATTTTTAGAAAAAAAAACTATTTTAGGTCTATAAAGGCAAAACCAAGAACAGTGAGACCATTAACCAAAGATAACGGAAACTCCTGGAAGAATTGGCAAAGAGAAAGACGGTAATAGAAGCATGAACTCTGGGACGGTGGAAGAGAGGTGAGACTTGTCCTATCGATGTACGTGACACTCTTCGAGTCCTTAGGAAATCGAACCTCCCTGGAGGATCCTTAGTCTGTCCGCACTCAGCCCTTTACGGCAGATAATGCTTTCTTTCTGCTTCTTTAATAATTCATTAGAACAAATATGGATTAAAATAAGTGTCATTTAATTTTTAATTTTTTGTATTTGTTAGTTAATTAGTCGATAGATATGTGCAATATTACAAGGCTTACACACACACAAAAGCACAAGGATGCATTATATTTGAGTATATATTACAATATTGTATTGTCTTGTATTATAACGTTAATTATAGTTAGGATAGTTAAACTTCCTTGACGGTATATGGAAGCTGTGTCATGAGTGGACTTCATTACAGATGATGAAAATTGAAGATGAGGTAAATTCATTTTGTTACTACACCTGCATACTTGAATGAAAAAAAATCTATATTCCTGTTTATGTACCCTGAATAAATGGTTGAGTCGAATTTTGTCCAGAGTGTGATAACTTGTTCGAGGAAGATGTCATGGAATCGTGTCATTCTCATATACTTTTACTTGAAAATGTGTTAAAATATAATGAGTAGCTCCATTTGAAGCCAATGGACTTATTCAAATAACACCATTCCGCTCCCCTAAGTAGAAGAAACTCATTTGGGACTTTCATTATTATACATAAATATAATAAGTATTGTAAAAATTGTATTGCACAGTAATTCATTTCAGTACGATATTGTACTTAATTTTTACTTTATTTTATCAAAGTGTATTTTATTTCATTTTATTGTATTTAATAATACTGCATTGTGTTTTATAATATATATCAGCAGCCCCGGTGAAGAAGTGGTAAAGTCGAATTTTGTCCAGAGAGAGTTCATGGTATTCTTGGATTGTGGTAGTATTCGTAGTTTTCAGATTGGAATGGTGTAATATTAGCAATAACTCCTTTTTCAAGAGAAAGCCAGGTGCAGTATAATATCAAATGCAGGTGAAGTATAATATCAAAAATGCACACTTTTTTTAATAAAAAAAAAAATAATGCTTTGAATGTTTAAATCTCATTATAGATTCAGATTAATTAAACTTCCTAGGAGAAACTCGGCTCAGGCACCAAAGGTATCACTTATGTCGGAGCTAAAATCCTTGATCTGAAAATTAGTTTACAAATTGAGCCAACACGAGCTGTAGATAGTATTCAACCTGAAGGCATTGCTGAGGTAGATTATTCGGTCCCTTAATTACACATACTTATCATCAAGGTTTGGTTATTCAATTAATATATAGAGGCTGAATATGTTAGCATGGAATGAGCTAAATTGAATACATGGGTAAGTGTTCGTCTGAAATTACGTTATGAATTACGAAATCACGAAGTTTTTTATTTTTTTTAGTTGGAGCAAATTTGACAATTCAGATCATGGCAGTCAATTCAATAAGGAAAAACTAATCAAGATAACCAGGTGTTATTATATTACCATTGGCTTAGAGAAAGTTGTAATGGACTCATTCATTGGATCTGTCAAACATGAGAAAAGATGGACGGAAGAGGCTGAGCGATCGAAGCGACCAAAAATCTCCATCTGAGTTTATAGCTGCATTTGCCAATATTCAAGGGTACCTAGATAGGATGAAAACTTGGCAAACTTGAATAAATTGTCGTTGAATGCAGCAAAAACTCAGGCCATCCTAATCGGTTCCAACAAGCTCCTAAAATCTATCAACTCACTTCCCCGATTAACCTTAAATGATCACCCTATTGCCTTCAGTTTCTCTGTTAGAAACCTCGGAATTGTTTTCGACCAATTCCTCTCATGAAAACCCCACGCTGTCCAAATTTACCGTCGAGCAATAAGCTCTCTAAAGTTATTCCACCGTTCCAGGCATCTTCAAACACAATCTATCCGTAAGCTCCTCATCACTTCTTTTATCTTTCCACACTTTGACTATGGCTGTGTGGCATATGGTGGCCTCTCGAACAGGCTTGAGGAGAGTTTGAGGCGGATTATGAACTGTTCGTTTCGATATATCTTCGATGCCCCGAAAAGGCCTCATGTGTCCCGCCGTTACGTTGAGTTAAAGTGTCTTTTTCCTTCTGTCCGTAGACTCTATTTCCTTGGTTCTTACATATATCAAACTATCAACTCACAACATCCATCTTATAGTCTCATACAATTCATATCATCTATCCAATCCCAGGGCACAAGATCTCGCCCTTCCGATCCTTAGAACCAAAACTTTTGAGCGTTCCTTTCTTGCTCCGTCCACCTCTCTTTGGAACTCACTCCCACTCGATATCCGTCATGCGTCTTCTTTAACCTCATTTAAATCCAAACTTTTTCTACATCTTCTAAATTCCCAATCAGATGCTTTATAATCAATAAATAATTTATAGATATATTCAACTTAATCGATTGATGAACTACTGTAAATAATCCTCACTCAAAATGATATAATTTTTTTGTTATTAGATGTTATCATGTATTCTCTTATTTTTTCTTAAGCCTATTCCTTTTTGTTGTAAATTTGTCTGTTTTTTTATTTTAATTTTGTATTACATTTTCTGATAATCTACCAAAACATACCTGTTTAGCTGTTGACTTTCAAGATATTATGCAAATATTGTTTTATTCTGATGTAGGCCTTTTATTTAATATTTACTTAAATATGTTCATCTCTGTTATTCTAAAGGGACCTGATCCCAGAATAAAATAATTATTCTATTCTATATAATTTAACTCGGAAATAAAACAACAGATTATAAATAACTGAATCAGAGATCGAACGTTGTACTCATGTATAAAATACAGACTCCTTAGCGCTACAAGATAAAGGCGATCTTATATAGAAGTCTGAGTAATCAAATTGATTGATATAACTTGATTTTGCCGCTGATTCATCATTAGTAATCGAGTTTGAGACGGCATTAACCAGTTTGGGTTCAATTTAATCCTTAATGCACTAAACCAATTCAAGACCTTCCAGATTGTAACAGTAGGTTCGGCATTGGAGGTTTATATTATTTTTTAGTTAATGGCTATTATAATTAATTACTTTATTAATAATGAAAATACATTAACTTAAAAAACATTAAAGTAATCAAAGAGCGTGGTAGCTCTGTGGTAGAGTGCTGATTTGCCGTGCCGAAAGTCCCAAATTCTGGCCGTGGAAGGTATTTCATTTAATCTATCAACAGCCGGGGACGGACCGTGAGCGGCCTGGATACTCTGTTGGCGCTTTCCCAGCCTCTATAATCTGGGTACCAATATTCGAGGAAATACCTGTCGGTTGAGAGTGATCTCGAACAATTCACCTCCCATCACAACCTTTGCCGTAGAAACAGTACTGTCTCTGTATGACGTATTGTATCAAAAATCCTTTATGAGATGTAGTGGTACAGGTTTTTTTAATTTTTATTTTCAATCCTCTTCATAGAAAGTCCATTTGCATTTTACATTGTTTAGCCATTAAAAACTCCTAAAATCTAAGAAGAAGTATTAATTTATATTTATATATTTATTTTTTATAATATTATAAAATTATATTAGGTTAAGAACCGTATAAAGAGACTTCAAAGAAAGGTGAGACTAGATAATACAGGAACAGTAAGAACATGCTCTCATTACAGAAATGGAGTTAGAGGTAAATAACATAGTATTATTATAATCAACCTCACACTGCATCAGTGGTAGAGAGTCCTATGATGGTAATGGTTATTATCTTGAATCATTTGTATGCAATGGGTACTTCCTCTTACGGACAGCGTATCTGTAGTCACAAGCTGAACAATTATAAAAAACATTTAAAATCCTTAAATCCTAAGGTAACATCTCGCTGAGTAAAATTTTAGGCAATAAAAAGTGTGACTAATAAAATAACTTATAAGATGATGATAACTTATATTATTTAATCAGTCACCAGTTAGTTGCTAAAAATATTTCATAACAAAATATTTGAAATAAATGATTTAGTAGATTCTCTTAACTTCAGAAATATAGTTAGTGCACCTTGATTTATTTTCTTCGCAAAGACACTAGCAGTGAATAATCACAGATGTTTTTTAATAATGTTTTGTACATATTTCGTTTTATTTATAAATAGAACTTAAGTCTAAATTGAAAATACAACATACAGCATTCAACATACAATGTGAATTCGCTGACCTTCTCGAAGGGATATTCGCCACATTTCACGCTCTCTCCTGGAACTGCAGGTTGCTGTATGACCATGTACTTGGTCTTACCTTCATTGACCAGCATTCCTAATTTTCTTGCTTCTGCTTCCAGACGTAAAAAGGCTTCCACAACTGCAATTGGACCTTCCGATAATGTCCAAATCGTCTGCATACCCCAACAGCTGCACACTCCTGTTGAAAATAGTGCTTGAGGTCTGAATTTCTGATGCCCTGACGGCCCAAAACCTGTACTCTAATTCGACAGTTTCCACAACCTATTGTCACTTGGCACATTCTGATGAGCTTCTTGGGAATATCAAATGATTCTAAAGCTCTATAGAGCTTTCCCCTGTTAACTCTATCTCTGGATCTTATACTCCAGTCCTTTTTCTAAAATTTGCCTCAAGGTGAACAGCTAGTCACGTTGACATTCCTTTCCTGAACCCACACTGGTATGGTCCTAGGGCTCCGTTTGCAAATGGAAGAAGACGGTGAAAAAGCACATTAGATAATATCTTATATGCCACCGGTAATAAAGATATTCCTCTATAGTTCCTGCATTCTAGGGGGTCACCTTTCTTGTGGATCGGAACTATTACTAATTGGTGCCAGGCTACAAGGATCTTCTCGTCCAGCCAAATGCATAGAAGTAGTTCCTGGATCGCCTTCTCCAGCTCATTTCCATCATGTTTAAATATTTCTGTGTTGAGATTGTCGTAGCCAGGGGCTTTGTTGTTCTTGAGCTTCTCTATGGCTGTGGACATCTCATCCTCATCAGGGGTTTCGAGGTTTACCTCATCAACCTCGAGCTCACAGTGGCTTCTTCTTCATCCTTTAGGGATTAAGCAGCTGCTGGAAGTGCTGGCGCCATCTGTCCAGAATATCTGCTTTATCATTTATAAGCTGCTCGTCTTGACTTTTGCATGCAGAAAGCTTAGGCTTAAGCGTTATTAGGTGCTGTGTAGAAAAGGTCATAGGATATCACTCTTCCTTCAGCTTTTTGATATTTAATTTCCTTACTCTTCTTGGTTGGTTGATTGGTTGAGTCCTCATTAGGGAGATTTTATCACGAAACAGGGCCACAACTAAATGGTGATCAAATGTTTGTATTATGTTTTTTTCCTCGAAAATAATAATCTTTTCATAGCATTCGAGGTTGTACGTTTAATTTGTTTCATACACAAAATATCAGTACATACACAAGCATACTTTTATCAGGAATAAAAAGAACTCGACCTGCAAAAGGCAACTGCTACGACTAAACATGATGGATCAATATCTGTGGAAGTCGATAAATACTCTCCGATCCGAATTGAAACGAGATTGAATAGCTTTGGGTGAACAGCCAAACTATGCGGAATCCGGATGCCTGGTCACTTCCAAATTCAATTATCCTCATTCAGGGCATTCAGGGCTCTATCACAGCTGACTTCATCAACTCTTGCTAATGAGGAATAAGATCTGAAATACCAGTATGGTTGGCAACCAGAGTTATTTGACCTAAAATAACTAAAGCGGAATAAGCCTGGAGGTTAAGAACCGTATAAAGAGACTTGAAAGAAAGGTGAGACTAGATAATAGAGGAACAGTAAGAACATGCTCTCATTACTGAAATGGAGTTAGAGGTAAATAGCATAGTATTATTATAATCAACCTCACACTGCATCAGTGGTAGAGAGTCCTATGATGGTAATGGTTATTATCTTGAATCATTTGTATGCAATGGGTACTTCCTCTTACGGACAGCGTATCTGCAGTCACAAGCTGAACAATTATAAAAAACATTTAAAATCCTTAAATCCTAAGGTAACATCTCGCTGAGTAAAATTTTAGGCAATAAAAAGTGTGACTATTAAAATAACTTATAAGATGATGATAACTTATATTATTTAATCAGTCACCAGTTTGTTGCTAAATATGTTCCTTAACAAAATATTTGAAATAAATGATTTAGTAGATTCTCTTAACTTTAAATAGTTAATGCACCTTGATTTATTTCATTCGCAAAGACACTACTAGGGAATAATCATAGATTTACAGCTAATACAAAACATTTCGAATCACCAAAATCCTCTTGTTCTTTCTTTCCTACTCTCTGCCACCGGGAAATCCTATGAAGAGATTAAAAAGACAATGGCCTAGAGGTGTATGGCTCTGCATGTTCCGTACATTTATAGGGCATTACAGCTGTATTGTACGCTCATATTTTTTTATTGTGCGTTACATATTTCGATTTATTTATAAATAAAACTTAAGTCTAAATTGAAAATACAACATTAGAACAACTTAAACTTAAACAAAAAAAAATATTGAACATAATAAAAATGAAACCACTTGAAACAAAAATATTATCCCAGGCTAAAAAAACAAATAATAAAACTAAAATTAGTAAATTATGACATAATAACTAAAAATAAGGTAATTGAAGGGAAAAAACAAAATGAAAATATTGTACCTAGCATACCTTAAACTAGTTGAAACATAAATATTAACACATATTAAATAGCAAATAAAATAAAAGAAAGAAAAATGGTAAATAAGCACAAAATTTCTACAAAGTAATTAAAGGAATGTCAAGACCAAAAATTGTTTTCACCCATAATGTTGATTTCGTGTAGGAATGACTAACCACACTGCTTCGACAAATGCCTTAAATTGCTGAAAATACTTCAAGTATATATATATAATTAAAGGTAATTTAAAATACACATTTAATGGCAATACTCTTTTTGTTTATATTTTAACTATTAAATCATTTAGTATATCAGAAATTAATTATTCAGTATGAACGGACAGCATTTAATATACAAAAAACAAAATATGACTTTTACAACTATGGTGCTTATTAAATATAGTTAAAAGTTATTGTAATGCTTAAATTAATTGTTCTTTCATTTATATTAAATAAGTAAATTACCTATATTTTTACTTAAAAAGGCATCCTATTTTCATAAGATATAGAACCAAGGCTTCAATTTGTGGATATCCCTTTGTATTTATGGATTTTCGTTTCCCTCTCACAAAAAAGAGAAAAAGGAGAGAAAAGCAAAAATAAAATTCCCTAAAAGACTTCCTTTTCATGCTTTGCTATATTAAAGTTGAGTGAAATATGAGGAAACAATTTTTGTAATAAATTAAGTGTGCCACAAAAAATTGATATTAAGTTAAGACCCTTTGAAAATGATTAAACTCCTTTGCAGAATGAGAGTGGTTATTAAAATCTCAGAAGCTAAAATTTTCAGAAGAGCTAAAATTGTTCGAATTTCGCTTTAAAATATGCCTAGGGAGACTTACATAAGTGGCGTCTAGAAATATAAAAATAAATGCCTGACACTGAAAGATGTGGCAATGCCTCCTCACATCACCATCCTGCACAAAAACATTGAGTAACTAAAACTCAATGAAAAGAGACATCAAGATTTTGGAACTGGGGCATTTGAAAAAAAGAATAAAGAACTATAAAAAGATAATACAAAAAGCCCAAACAACAAATCAGCATGAAACAGAATATTATAAACAAAGAAATCGGTGATTCATAGAACATATTGGAAGCGTAAAGAAGATGGATAGCAAGTCATCATATCAGAACATATTGTAAATACTAAAAGCATGCTATTATGTTTGAAAAAAATAGATTGGTTAAAGAGTGCAATAACACGACAGAAAGGATAAAAGGAAGAAATATTAGAAGGAATCGAAATAGTTAAGCATCCAGAAAATTTCAAGGGAAATTATGGTAAATGAATGAATTAACAATATATGAACAGTGTTTGTCTATATACGTTTAAAGAGTATCTCCGAGCCCAATAAAATATTTTCAATTTTATAAAAAATTATATTTTAATTCATTTTGAAGGATTACAGTGATGTCTTGAATGGTATAAATAATTTAGATATGATAGTTCCAGGAAATATGAAGTAAATAGTATAAATAAGTACGGTCGTTTAAGTATTTAAGAGACCTTTTCGTAAAATACAACATGTTTTATATATAAAACTGCTAGCATATACTCAAGCCTAAATAAATTTGAAGTTTTTCTTCGTCTCGTACAAAGAAGTAAGGATAAGCCCGCTTACTAAAAACAACACCCGCCCAAACAAGGGTTGCAGCAGATTCTCACCTCAATTCAGGCTATATCTCAAGTCTCCTTTTGTTCTATCTTCTCTACCGTCTCCTCTTACTAAAGTATTTTCTTTTTGTTGCCTTTCAGTCTTTGTTCCCGTCTTAAAAAACATTTTTCTCATGGGGGGAAATAAAAAATGCGTAACACTAAAGGTTGTCAACACATCATCCTAACTGAGTTCATGCATATTTTACCGACTATTTTATTCAAGACAATCGGATGAATTTTGTATACAAATTTCCAAACGTTTATGGGAAATTGATTAATTAAATATTTCGTTAAGTTAGAGATTTTTTGAAAAACAAAAATAATCGCGGTCTAGTACGATTTGGCTTGTTACAACACATTTAAAGTAAGTTCAGAAGCTTACTATTATGGTCATGGATGATTCATTATATGATCCTTATTAAGTTTAAGAGTTATGTTTTCACTCAGAAACCTAAGCTTCATCGATAAAAGTAGATCAAACCTCGTTTTTTTTTAAAATAAATATTTTAATAGATAGGGACATCGAAATCTCTCAAACCGTTTTCGGAAAATACAGAATCACGACGGAAAGCCACAGTCAAAACTGAAAAACAACGAGTACTGATTGTGTAAAGGGCATTGAAATGCTTGCCGAGAAGAGTTAAAAACTGAACCTCGCACCGTAGACAAGTGTATATGAATTCTGTAATTCAATATTCTAAATCCTGTTCGCTCAACTCAACTCCTGGGAGAGAAAGATATTAAGATTTTTGGAGTTGCCGAGTAAGGAATTTGGAAAATAAGAAGAAATGAGGAGCTGATGGAGCTGTTTGGAAAACTAGATGGTGGCATGGAGCCCGAATAAAATATATGGGACACGTGAAGATAACGAAATATAATAGAAAATGAAGGAACATGCTCTATGGGAAACTTAAAGGCAAGCGTAGTAGAAGACATACTCGGATCAGATGTTTGGATGAAGTTGAGGCGGGTGTTCGAAGATGGGGAAATATAATCAGGGCAGGATCGCGGAGATCGGTTGATTGTGGTAGAGTGGGTCCGGGTTCTTGCAGTACACAGCGCCATTATAATAAATAACAATAACAAGCTGTGCCATTACCAGAAGAACTTCCCGAATTTTTTGCCAGTACAAAAGGGATTAAGACATTGCTAATAGAATAAGTGTATGACAGTATTACAGACTAGTATCCCTTTTCCATTTCATTGCATTTAATCAGATTTTATATAGGTATTTCGAAGTTACAAAAGTACAATGTATTTCTTTCGACAGTCAATATTTGGTCTGGATAATGACGAATGGGATGGAGACACACCAATAACAATGTGAGCCATCGTGGATTCGCAGCAATCAAAATGAGAAGTATAAGAGAAACTGTAAAAATAAAATAAGGAGTCAAAAGAATTATTTTTCACTAACGTTGGTATGGATTAATAATGCAGGAGAAGATAAAGGGGTCCACAGGGAAATAATAAAAACTGTAAAGGAAACGTTTACAGAGAAAACGGATCAAATATTTATATTTCTCCTTGAGGGCTTCTTAGGGACTGTTAAGCATACTGTACCATACCAAATTCTCCTTAGGGACTGTTAAGCGTACTGTACCATACCAAATTCTTCTTAGGGATTGTTAAGCATACTGTACCATACCAAATTCTTAAGATTGTATAGCTGATATTGATTCGTCTTACCTTTATAATTTATACTGGGATAAATGTTTGCTTGGCTCAAGAATCAAATAAGTTTTATAATGCCTCAAATAATGGAACGGGTTGAAAATTTTCCAAATATTTTTATTTTCCGTAAGAAAAACAGTGGATGCTTGTCCACTATTAATAAAATTGAGAGAAAAATGATGAAAATTTATCACAGGAAGAAATATCATCCTAACAGCAAGAATATATGAATATTAACAGTAAAAAAATGATTACTACCAAAAGTTTTACTACTGGTAATGGTATACGATCGTCGTATCTTATTTCCAAATAGCTTCGGTGAAATATTGAAATAAATTACTGTTAAATAGTTATTCTCTTTTACTAAATCAATAAGTCATTGTTATCATTACTTTCAAGGATTCCGCAGGTTGCCATCTTAGTAGTTAAGGTGTCACGACATGTGACATCACGATAATATACGATTTCAATCAATGAAATTTCAATCGTTGGATAAAAATCGGCTCGAAAAAATATTTCAATAAAACAGAATGAAAGCTTATTTGAGAATGACAAAGCCAGTAATTGGTGGTTTAAGTTAAATAATTTAAACTGGAATTTATGACAGAATCTAATAATAAAATAAGTATATGTTGGCCCTAGGTTATTTTTGTTTTTACTTATTTATTGGGAGGGAATGGTGGGGGATCCCCCCCCTGCCGATACAGATAAGATCGAAACGTAGAATGTACGTCACCTGTCGGGTCTTTAACTACTCCTACCACCAAGCTGGCAGTATCCAAGGATCGTTACATAGTAACTATTTTACGAGCGACCTAAAAAAAAATAGCCTGGTAATTTGGTAGTATTTTTAATTTGTTCTTGCACAATGTAAAAATTTTCCACGTTTTGTAATGAACTACAGTTACAGAATACATACTTTTCAATAAGCCGTGCAGATTATTTAATGCATACGATGGAATGAATTATGTCTCTTAACCCCTTAACGCACAGTTTTTTTGAAAAAAACCGGCCAAAAAAATCAATTTGTTTTAATGTAAAAAAAACAAACTTTAGAACATTGTTTTGGCAAAAAAATAAAAATTAATCAAAATTTTTAGTTTAATTTTGGATTTTGATCCACATTGCAGAAATGAATATTGCAATGTTACACGTCCATCGACTTTTTTATTTTTCCAATCAACGGCTACATCTTCTTCTGAACTATCTTCAGAATCACTACTGTAAATATCACTTTCTTCTGAGCCGCTTTCCGACAAAATTGCGTATACATATCCAGATTCTGAATCGCTCATTTTTCAATATATATTTTACTAAAATATAATATAAAATAAAATATAATAATAATAATAATAATAATAATTTGAAAATGAAAAAAACATACCAATTGTATAAATATCCAATATACCCAATTTTATTTTCTGTAATCACAAAATAACTGACTGTCTATAAAGATACACTTATCTTTGCAAGTTTACCACATTTAGGTAACTATTGAACTAAACTATAAAACAACAAAAACAAGTGTTTGATATTTCACGTCTAAATAGTCAAATAAAAGATACAATGGCCTTTATATAAATTCACGAAAATACTACGACGGATCGCAGTCAGTCGTCACGAGTACAGAAATGCAAGAATGCAAGGTTTTATCAAGGTATTATAGCTTACAATCCTATGTAAATGATAAATATCAATAACACGATTCTTTTCCTTAGCTTTCACATTGTTATTTTCAATTCTCGAATATATTCGAGTGTGAAAAATTATAGCAGCATCAAATACAACGCCGATCGAATTATCTCGAGTGTGCACAGTTTGGCCTGTTTAGCGCGCTCGAATTAACTCGAGCGTGCACGTTAAGAGGTTAAATATAATTTATAACATAATATAATCCATACGATGAAGTCAAAGACAAAAGTTCAATAAAATATTTCACCAGTTGACACCTACTTCTAAAGAGAACAACTTTTAATTTAAAAACAGTCCTGAAAATCATTTGTATAAAGCTCTCCATGAACCAGTTAATACACCATATTATGTTGAAAATAAGAAGTTTTACAGTAATCTTAATACCCTTTGTCCTTGAGTAAACTGAACATCTTTCTTCAAAACTTTACTCATTACACCAAGGTTTTACTCATCAGAGACAAATCTCCTCGAAGGACGAAACTACAGTGGCCCTAAGTCTTTTCGCATTGGAGTTCTTTTTGGCAGTGGTCAACTCCTTCACTGATACCCGGAGCTTCTGCACCCACACTCAGTCATAAATTCCAATGACACAGTTGCTTGAAATGTACTGGACCCTTCTGTACACTACATTACTGCTAACGATAAATATACAAATGCTTAACTATCATAAAAGTATTGAAATTCAAATCGACGTAGAAAAGTCCAAAACGTTAGGTAAATCGGTTTTCAAATAATTCAATCCTGGCAATAAAAAATGTATACAAATATATAAAGAAAAAAGAAATAAACAATGAATCGTTGGTAAAGCAATGATCTCGTCACAACTCTCTCCTTTTAAATGATTCTCTCAAAAAGAAAATATATTTTTTCCATCTGAATATATAATGATGGATTCAGATCAACCTGAAATTTCTCAATATTATAAATAAAAACACTGCGTGGATAACCAACTCCTCTCAAATTCCCTCTTCCCCTTAATCGAAAAATCTAAGGTAGATTTCTATTTCGCAAAAAAATTTATACTAGAAAAGACGCTTGCAAGAATAAAACTTTACCTTTCCTCGAGCTGGAAAATTTGTTTTCCTGCAGGGACTGTTATCATTCAAGGAAAAAGGTCGTATTCAAATTAAGAGGTCAATAGAATCAGTGAATAGCGCTGGGGCAGAGCTTCACGGTCGACTAAGAGAAAAAAAGAAAACAGAAATTCATAAATATTTCATACTTTCCCATTGGCTAGTTTCTATTGTTTATTGTTAGATTTGTAAGCAAAACTAAAACTAATGGGATTTAACATGAAATAAGAACATTTAGAAGTAGTCTGAGTGAAAAAGGATTGGGACTTCATGAACCCCTTGATAAAAACATTCGACTTATCGCTACCAAACATTGACTTAACATTACTTTAATGGATGGTTTTTTTAACAAAATGTAATGATTTTACTAATTACTCTTAAAAATCATAAAATTTTCTTTTTTTCCTTGTGATTACTAGCATGTATATTATTTTCATGTTATGATATTATTACAGCTGGTAATAGATGATATTGATCATTGATGAAAATTCTTCTAAATCGGGATATATTTAGAGTATTCGAATTAAGAGAGTACCGTACCGTCTTATTTTATATACCAGGGGTTGTGTATGGAAGCGAGCTCTGGAGCCAACTCTTGATTATGAGAGACTATCTTGAAAGATATGTGGCACAAGAAAATCCGGTTGTGGATGAAGACCAATGAGGAAATTAAAAAAATCGATGAAACACCGAAAAAATAAATATGGATGAAAGGGACCGGATAAATATGGCTGGAACAGGTCAAAACAATAGAGCGTGATAGATCCCATAAGGTAGTAAGGGAGAGACATCCGGTTAGTAGAAGAAGTAGGACTAAGACTCCGTTGATTCCAAAATGCTGAAGGTGACCTTCGGTAACTGGATGTTGAGAGAAGAAATGCAGGGCGGAGACAGTGTTTGTGTGTGAGTGAAGCAGAATTGATGAGGAGGCCACAATGCTTCTAGGACAGCAGCAAATATCGTAGTTTCAAAACTTTGAATTTTTAATTAACTAATTAATTGATAATCAATGGCTCTACACCCAGCACGGGTCCTGGCCGCATCTCCTCCACTCTTCTTTGTCCTGCGCCAAGGTCACCCAAGCTCTGGATCCAATGACGCACCCTGCATCACTCTAGACTTCATCTGCCCATCTAAGTCTTGGATGACCACTTTTTCTTTTTCCATCAACAAATCCTCACAGGAGTCTTTTCAGGGTAGCGTCGTCCTCCATTCTGGCCACATGTCCAGCCCATCTCAGTCTAGCTATTCTTACGTACTTCACCACGTCAGGCTCCTGATACATCAGATACATTTTGTACATTTTTACTCTGCATTTTGTCTGAGTCTAAATTGATCGCCAACAATTACAGCTCCAAGCATCCTTCTTAATATTTTTCTTTCGAAGAGCACTAAACTGTTGGCATCTGCCCTGGACAGAGGCCAGGTTTCCGATCCATAAGTTAAAACAGGCCTGATGATTATTTTGTACAGCATGACCTTGGTTCTTCTTGATATCAGACGACTTCGTGAAATGTTCACCATCCCAAAATAACATCTATTAGCAGCCAAAATTCTTCTTTGAACTTCTGGGCATTTTGAGCTATCTGCTAGGACCAGAGAACCGAGGTAGATTAAACTGTCGACACATTCGAATGTGTAGGGACCAAACGTGATGGTGGGATCCGATTGTCTTGAAGGGTTAGCCACCATATACTTAGTTTTTACTTGGTTTACCTAGTAAGAAGACTTATACGCCGTCCAGCATTCTCCAAAGCAAGAAAAGCCTGTTGTAGATCCCTCGGTGTTCTTCCCACTATCTCAATGTCTTCTGCATAGGACAGTATTTGGCTGGACTTAGTCAGAATCGTACCAGTGACTTGTAACCCTGAGTATCTTTATGGATATATATTATTATAAAGGGTCTGAAAATGTTTGGTTTTGCGGTACTTCGGAGGGGAGTAAAATGGTGGTCCGAGCCTGTTCAGTTTCAGGTACTTGTAAATCAATATACTAATCGTTATAATTATACTAATAAATCATAATTTATCAAATATAACTGGATAGGTAAAATTTAGGTTTCCTAATGTCACTTCGTCCGAATAACCACATCAACAGGTGGTTTTTAATAAATAAACAAAACTCTTGGTTTTATTTTTAAATATTATTATTTTGAAAAGAAAAGCTTTTTCCTGGTCGGGATTCGAACCCGCGTCGTCTCTAGTGCAGTGCTCTGAACGGCTGAGCTACCAGGGATCGTATCCCAACCAGATAAATCCATTCACTTCACCGATCCTATATCCCCGTGTTCTCGCATTTTTGCGAAGTATGCCCGGGGAAGAATGTTCATTGAATATTACTTTAATTGGGATCTTGTTGACACGTCAATTTTATATTTATAATTTATTTTTATTTATTGTTCTTTTGATGTTGATTATTTATAAATATTTTTAAATTTGAAGAGAAAAGATTTGTCCTGGCCCGGATATAGGATCGGTGAAGACAATGGATTTGTCTGGCTTGGATACGACCCCTGGTAGCTCAGTGGTTCAGAGCATTGCACTAGAGATGCAAACGACCCGGGTTTGATTTCCGGCCAGGAAAAATCTTTTCTTTTCAAAATAAAAATATTTAAAACTAATCACCATCAAAAGAACGATAAATAAAAATAAATCTTGGTTTTATGTTCATGTATATGGTGTTGGATTTTTTTCTTTTTGAAAAATCTTTTTCAGCACCATTTTTTTAGATATAAATAATAATATAATAAATAACTAAATACGTGTTGTTTTCATATTCATTGTACAATATGTATGTAGAATTCTGTAATATTTTTCTTCCAATAAGCGTTTTGAAACTTATTATTGGAATGTGTTGGACTGTTTATAATTACAGTATCCTAGGAACATATTAACGACATCTTCCCAAAGGAATGCCTAGAAATAATTATTTGTATTCACTGTTCATAAAAAAATTCCCAATTTATAAAGTTTTAAAAATACTTTTGAGAACCGATGACCCCTGTGTGGAAACATAAACTATGATACTACATCTTTCTCATATATTTAATACTTTTAACTATGAAATATAATAATAATGATATAAGTAAAGTGGGTCGAATTTATTAGACAACTTCAACTTAATTTAAGTTTAAACGCGAGGATGAGATGGCGCCCCTGTGAAGAAAAATGATTTAACCTTGTTCCATTGGCCCGCTAAGTTGATCTATGCCTCCGCTCTTTACAAATGGCTGCTTGAAAAATAGCTTCTCTGGTAGATATACCTCCCCGCCAGAAAGAATTATTAAACCGCACATCGCAACCACCAACAGATATGAAAGAAGCTAAATGAATTCTAGCGTATCCCGTTAGGATCTAGAAGTGGATTCCAGATTATGTTTGCACACACTGTTATTGATGATGATATGAAACTCAATCTTTATACGATTTTATACAATACTATCTTTATAGCTTACTGCATTCATTATTATTATCACAATATGATGTGAGGTATAATAATTCATTTAAACCGTAAATACTAACAAGATATTTTAATTTAACTACCAATTAAGACATATAGTGTATTCCTTGTCTTTAGTAATGCAATAACTAGATTTCGTTTCGCCTGATCTGGTCTTATCTTCTTTCGTCTTGTCTGGTCCTGTCTGGTCGGATTTCGTTTTTTTTTTAACAGTGATCCAGTGAAGAAAAATATCCACATTTTTCATTATTTCTTAATGTGGAGCTCAGGTACCTAGTTGTTTTGGTACTAGTCTCATGTACACGTAAATGGTCCAAAACTGTTTAATTTAAATGGTTAGTTCTGTAGGGAAGTTGAGGGATTAAGCTTCATGAAGTGTTTAGTATGGTTAATATTTATTTTTTAAAAATTTGATTGTTGATATTTAAAACTCTATTACAATAATACAACAAGTAAATAGGATAAGTGATAGGTAATGACATGAGAATGACAAGTAGAGAAACTACCCACGGGTAGTACTCAAATCAAAGTTCAAATAAGAAGGTCACGTGGCCATCTTCTTTTCAGACGCCTCAGTGGATTATCGGAAATTGAAGAGGGAGCTAGGTTGGAAATTAGAGGGTTTGAGTGGTAAGTAAGTTTGTTATGCTACCGAGTTCAGGCCATATCAGCAACAAAAAGGACATGCAATCATTAATTGTACGTAAGGTCGTTATGGATGACTTTATTCTAAGGATAATGTGTATTTTTTTTTCAATGTTGGATTATTCAAAATAATTTGACCCAAATCTCTAATAAGTATGTAAGGTTTAAATATATAATAAGTATTACTATACTTTACTATTCTAAATATTCTTTATTTAGGTAATTCACGTAAATTATCACATAAATCACAATTATTTATAGCCCAGAAATATGTCATATCATAATAAAATTTAATGAAGAAAATATTTCAAGTGCTTAGTATTCCTTTCAGTCAGAAAAGAATGAGATTAAAGTGGAAACATTAAACGTGTAATCAAGACGAGGACATTTAAGATTAATTCCAGCTCATCGCTGGCTTTTAGAAACGTAATGCTCTATTTAATGCCTGACATTTTGTTCTCTTAAAGACAAGCAAAGGGAGGGGATTCTTTGAGAAGATTAAAAATGAAGCTGGGGATGAAAGAAAAAAATTAAAGCTAAAGGCATTCAGCAAGAACTGATTCTGTTTTGTGGAAATTAGACAGATCCTTTATTGAAAATCTTTAAGGAATTAGATATTCAAAGAAGATTCCAAATTACGAGAATGCTTTATCTGGAATTTGAGTATTTTGTATTTGAGTGATCTCGTGATTTATGTACTGTTTCGTACTGCGAGTCTTCTCATTAAATTTATATAATTAGTTGGTCGTGTCAGATATCGAACCTTCTAATTGACCTTCTAGTTGGGAGATAGCTGGCTTTGCGCTGAGCAAGACCTCATTTAGTGATGAAACATAAAAAATTAAATAAATACAGAAAAATGTTACGAACAATATATAAATAGAACGTTTTATTTTCAGTACATGGTTTTATACAAAAAAGTATTCTGTATAAATTCATTTCAACAGTACTTGACATCAGTTCTACCCATAAGGAGAATAAGACTTCTATGACAAGCTAGCGTTTCTTCTGTCTTCCAGAAAGTAAACAATTTTTTCAGGCAATAAAACTAACCTTAGAATTAATACTGAACAAAATTACCCTCTATGTTTAAATAATTCATTTGATAATCTAAAGCAAATATTTTTTGCCTGTCTATTTTATGCAGAACCTAGAACTATATATTTAATATCGTACGATAACTTTATTTGTATTCTATTGGATCCAAAACATATCAATCATATTGTAAATCTCCATTATTTTCTAGCTAAAGTTCTAAGTATTAGAATAGCTCTGATCCAGTGACTTATATGTGAGTGTGTTCCACATAGCGATTCATTTGATTTATATAATTTTTCATTCTAGTTTTACTACTCCAATTTTTCATATTTGGATTTGTTATTAGATGTAATTGTAATTTTATTTTCCCCACTTTTAGTATTGTTATTATCTATGTCGAATTCCAGGTTTTTTCTTGGATTTTTAAATTTTCTTATGAACTTGTGTTTTTGTAATTTTTAAAGGAAACTCTCAGCATTTTACTAATATAAAAATCAGGTACAAATAGACATATTAAATAAAAATTATTTCAAAATAAAAAAGTTCATAAAAAAAAATAAACAGTTGGTTGAGTTTTGTGAATTGATAGATTTTACTAAATATATATATTTAAATATAGAACAAGGCTGTTCCTAAATATGTAGTGATTAAAGTTTCAGTATTTAACAGTAATTTTTTTTTTAAATTTATTTATTGATATCTACAACAAAAAAAGGAGCATTGAGAATTTTACGAAGGATTTTAAACTGTAAGGATTGCATACGAGAGGAATTCGATGGCTTAGTGGGAGCCCCAAAGCCCTACTCCGTAAGTCCAAATAGGTCGTATGATGGTCATGTAAATGAGTCTTTTGTAGTTAATTGGGAGCTTAGAGCGTTTGTCTAGTAAGTGTTGAAGTAGCCTGAAACGTCGTGCGGTTTCTTGTCTGAGGATTCCAGGTTAATTGTTTGTCAAGGTGCAACCCTAAGTATCGGAACTGTTCTACAGGCACCAGAGGGATATTATTAAAGGATACTGAAGGGCAGGAAGTCATTGGTTTACGACGTAAGGTAAAAGTGATTTGATGCGATTTTTGAGAAAATATTTTAATTCTCCAGTTTTTACACCATTCTTCAAGATCAGTGATATGGGATTGGAGGTTTTGGGATGCAATAACTGGATTGGTGTTGAGTGATAATACACATGTATCATCAGTATACGTGGTAAGGATAGTATTAAGATGAGTTGGGATGTCAGCTGTATAAACTGTATATAGGATTGGACCAAGGGCAGTAATTATTTAGAATATAATTGATTGAATCCAAAATGATTTAACCGTTCACCGTTATATGATAAGTCACAAGATGTAAGCTCATCCATTTTCGAGGTCTACATTAAGGGTTGTTATTTTAAATAAAAATAAGGAACTGAGGAACAAACGAAAATCGATAATGGACGCACAACCTTATCCCGAATGCTTTGGCGTTCATGAGGTTTTTTTATAATATCTTGTCGTACTATCTCATACTATAGTTATGTCAATTAGTTATTTCTAAAATGCTCATTCAAAACATGTGCATTTAAAAATTCTCGCTATTCTTACATAGGATTTTGTAGTCCATTCGAAGTGGCTAAGCTAAAATTGGAGTTAATCTGGTAACATTTGAGCATCCTAACGGGGGAGACTTCAAGAATATACTTATTTATGATAAGGAAAATAAAATCGATCGATTAGCGTTCGGATTCTCATGAAGATATCGTTGGTCGGATTTAACTTAATTATGTGCGAATTAATGAGATACTTTTCGATATTTATTTTAATCCTCCTTTTTTGACAAGGAGCACGCGATGCTATAATTGGATCAGCGTTGAAAGATAATAGACATGTATCATCCTCATAAGTGGTAAGGGTAGTATTAGGATGAGTTGGGATGTTAGCTTTTTAAACTGTGTAGAGAATTGGGCCGAGCAGATTGAGGAGAGAGGGATCAGTAGACATTATTATGATTTACTGTGAATGACATTTAGGAGAGGTAGGATTGAATAGTGAGAAAGTATGTAGGAGGTAGGAATTTATAGTTTGTAAAGCCACCCGGGGTGCCAGGCTCGGTCAAATGCCGGTTAAATATCAAGGAAGATCGCTGGACAATATAATCCACGTTACAAAGCTGAGGAAACAACATCCACCACATGATGGCATTGCTTGGATAGTGGAGTGGGATGTTCTCAATCCAAACTGGTGATCTGGGATAAGGTGATTTGCATTTAGGATGGGGCACACTCGTTTCAGGATAAGCTTTTCCAGGATTTTACACAGACATGATAAAAGCGAGATAGAGCGGTAAGAGGAAGGGTTTTCCAGTTTCTTTTTTGGCTTAGGCATCATTTTTACTACGGATAGTTAATATATTTTAAATAGGGTCAGCTAAGTATCCTGAGTTTTTAAAAATAAAGTCCATTAAATACATATTAATTAACATATTTGTATGCCCTTGGATAAGGAAATAATGAATAAGATTCTTTTCCCTGAGAAATCCAAAGATTTATTTGCAAGTCTTAAATAATTACAATAATTGTTAACAAGACATTCACTCACAAGAAAAACCAAATAAAAGAGCATTTAAAGCCCTTACTTCATGTTTCTTTATATCTTTCAGAAAATTAATGTCAGTTTACTCAACACACAAAATTAAACGAACAATCGATAACTGTACATTAAAACTGGACTATGTCTTTAATTGTACCATGTGTATATCATGTAGGCTTTGTCGGTTACAAAATTAAGCGCTAGTAGAAAAGCGATATATTTTCTTTACATACATAGATACGGTATATCAATCTATCTATCTATCTGTATATATGTATATATATATATATATATATATATATATATATATATTTCCAAAATAACTGAATGATCATGGATCATGGAGGAAATCGAAGAGAAAGAAACTTCATTCAAATTTGCTAGATGCGCAATTGCGCAGGTGCAAATAAAAAATTAAATAATAAAAATAAAAAAATCTGTATATATAATAATAAATATTTTACCCTAAAATAAGTTAAACATGTTTTTAGTAGTTATTATTTTGAACATAATAACGCCCAACACACACATCCATTTCATATAGTACATTTACCTCAGGTAATTTCCATTTCGTCGGACAGTCACTGATGTGAACATTCCACAGCCTCAGGGCGCAGGAAGTGACCACACCTGCCATTATGTAGTGCAAATATTCATCCATGATGCCCTTCTAACGCGTCCATCACTATTATAAATTAATTTGAAATCAGTGAACTCGGACCAAATGCCACAAGAATCTTTTGTAGCAAAGATTCGAGAAAGTCCTCCACAAAATATATACCAAAAATTGTCTATGGGTCATATGTACGTGATTATAATTATTAAAAACTACAGTAACATCACATAGATATTTACGAAAACGTGGCATGAAATATCTCTGAACTCAGATCCGTTCTTAATTCAAATTTTTCTCCTGTCGTAAAACAATCAAAATCAAGTTGCCAAGTTTTGTTGTAACTCTATGATTTATACGCCCAACATCATTGTCTCACGATAGAATTATCATAAATTATGCAAATCAGAAATAATATTCATCTTAACATACATTAACAAAAGCTTTGGGTATTTTTTAATTTAGCCATTCCATTTAGCAACTAAATCCAAAAAGATCTAAACTACACCAGTAAGGTACAAAAATGTAATGGAATTGTAGAATGTTTTATGAACGATGATACTATCTACAATTATTATTTTTTTAAATTAAAGTTCAAATATTGGAATATATTATTTTGGCAGCTAGCTTTATTGGGTTTATATAAATAAAAAATATCTATTTGATTCATTATAAAAAAAATAATCTAAACAGAAAATGTCGAAGAAGAAAAAGATTCAAAGAAAACAAAATCTAATATTCACGTGTGTTACAAAAAACAATATGAATTGTGCAGGCGTAATCGAAATTTAATTGAAATTAAAGGAATCAGGTCTATTGTTTATCAAATAATGGTAAGTACATGACATTACAATATATGAAGGGTTTAGGCTTGAGCGCATAGAAGGGATAATATTGATTCTAGGTCAGCGATTGTGCAAGGAAGTAATTTGAAGAGGATCTACCGCCACTTTTTTTCCACGGGTTGTAGTGGTACAGCTTTTTTTTCATATAAAAAACCAATAGTAACAAAAAATCGAAACTCGCATCTGTGAAAAATAATCGTGTAATATATTCGGAACGAGTAATCTTATTATTGTCAGTATTAGCTGTTTCTTGTGAGAAAAAAGAAACCAACTCGAACTTGTTTAAAATAGAAAACTTTATAAATCTAATTATTGGTAGTTCCATTACCACTATTTTTTAGACCCTATAAACATTCAATATTGTTTTATAATATTTAAGGCTTTCATTAAATTAAAATTAAATATACAAGCAGGGTATTATTTAAAATTTTCATTTTGCGCCGACCCACCATAACCAGGCTTACATGGAAAAGAAATCAGTAAATGTTTTATTTTTACGACTTACTTTGATATTACTTTTCTCTATAATAATATAAATTTTGGCAAAAAAAAAAAGAATCCAACAGTTAAAAAGAGAAATAAACAAGTGGTGTGTATTTCGTACTACACAACCGTTATTGGTTTGTAAAAAAAATCTAGATAGCTGTAACGTCAGATGCAGTAGCAAGTTGAGAGAAATTCGAACGATTTTTCTGTTCTGATTTCCACATATATAGGTTGACGAGGGAACTGCCAGCGTCTGTTCAAAGGGAAACTCTTAAAATTCTACAGTTTTATCGCACGATTTTTTTTTAAAGTCTTTGTTTTGTGATTTCTGTGCTGGCAAACCACTAGCAAAAAAAAAGAGTACAGCTACATCACGGATCATTATTTAGTTATTTATTTATTCAATATATTTATTCATTGTTTATTAAATATATAATTTATACTGATGTTATTTCTTTACATGAAGAATTATATACTATAACGAAGAATATAAAACTAAAATTTCTTAACAACTAATAATAAAATAATAATTCTTTATTTATTCTGGGACCAGTCCCTTTAGAATAACAATACAGGTTTAATACAGAGGTATTATTATGTCTTAGATTACATTAATAAAGGGCATCATTATGTCTTATTAAATGAGAAAGAATTAATGATAAAAAAAGTTGCGAATTACCTCTAGTGATAATTTTTTTTATTTAAAAAAGAAAACAGACTACAAGAAATTAAAAAATAAAAAATAAGATTACAATATTATATATAGAGAAATAATAGATTATTACATATCTATGCAAATTACAGTGGCAAGTAGAAACAGAGAAAGCAGAAAATGAAACAAAATATGAACAATATCAACTAAAAGCTTGTTTTTAAAAATATCCAACTGGATGAGCGAAGCCTCAATAATATAAATATATATAAATAATGATATAAATATACTTATATATAAATAAAAACACATCATTCATTTATCAGTTTAACTAATAATAAACATTATCTAGTGATATCTTTTTGTAAGATTATTTCGTTTTTCTGACTAAACAAAACCGCTTGTTTAGTTATATAAAATTGGCATTTGTCTTCATCATCAAACCGATAGAAACCAAAAAACAATTTTGCTTAAAGCGGTTGACATATAATTATTTATTAATTATATAATGAATCGCTTGTAATATTAACAATAATTATCAAATAATTGTACTTTATCAACCGTAGAAAGAGTAGCTACAAAAAATGTTGTCGTATTTACACATAAATTGTTTACCATTGACAATCAGAACTATTTTATTTAAAATACCTACTTTAGTATTTTTGTTATAAGGCTGATATAATTATTTACATTGAATCAAAACTGTACCAAGATTATGAAGTGGAAATAGTATGATTCACGTAAAAAAAATAAAATTACAGTTGAATATGCCACGATCAAGAGGCTTTTGAAAATGCACGGCGCTCTGATTCTACTATACCCGCGATACTGAAACATGTTGTAGGTCTAGCATATCTCTAGCCATTGTGGGCAACTAATTGAATTTTAAGATAAATCCAATCGAAATGGAGCAATAAAAATATAACAATAAAATAGTCAATAAAGTTAAAACAATGTTGTAAAATAAAAAGTAATGAAATCGTTTTATAAACATAATAGAACCCATGATAATGATTATCATAAAAGAATATTGTTACTTTTTAAGAGATGAAATCTGCTATATTTTTCATATTGATATAACGAACTTATTATAATTGTAAGTAATAAATAAATTTGTAGATTGTGCCATGAATCATAACGAAACCATCCGAGATTTATAAAAATCCTACGATTGGAGGAATTGTACCTGTTTCGTCTTGAAGCAACAGGCTCTACAAAACTTCACAATTACAATTTACTCAAGAGGTTAAGTTATATTAATGATTTCACATATGCAAATATCCTTTATTTGTTGTACTTGTAGTTAACCAATGTTGTTTTAAATACATAAACGCTGTTAATTTCATAAAATAATTCAATTTAATTTTTATCAAAAATTATCTTTTTCACCTTTACTTTCGGTTTGCAATAGATTCGATTATTTAGAAACATTGATTTATTTAACAAGTATAATGAGCAGGATCTTATAAATGTCTTGGAGTAATATAGATGTCTCTGGTTGATGACTCATTCTGGACTGTTGATGTGAGAAGCTTTGAACTTCATTAATATCTTTATATCTATTTGTCTATGTATTCATTCGTTGATTACTTTACATTATTACTAATTGTTTTGTCTTTTTCTGAGCATCATTAGTTATTTTAAAATTTATTTATTTCCTAATATATCAAGGGCGTAGACTGCTAAGAGGTTTCTGGAACCATCAATATAGAATTTGTTTCTAGAACTATCAATATGTAATTTTAAAAAATATTGATGACACTAAATTGTGTAGTGGATAGAATTTTCGGGCAAGGAGGGTAGCTCTTTGGGTAAGCCGCTAATTTGTTATCTGGGTTTAAATCCGGGCGAGGCATGTAAATTATGTAATCAGTTAACAGCCGTGGTTGGGCCCTATGGGATCATTGGATCCTCCTAGGGTTCAGCAAGCATCTATAAAGTGGTACTCTTAGTAAGGAGGATGACTGAAATCACTTCCCTGCACAATCGTTGTCTTTGAAAAACCGTTTTCTATGGATGAAAAGGCCTTCCATGGTTTGTATTGGATCATGTTATAATGCAGGATTTTAGGCTCTTTAAAACACTCTTCCAAATACTAAATATTTACGTTTCATGGAGTATTACAAGTGTAAACACTTATGTAAATCTTGTCTATTGAGTAACGTTGAACTGGGTACTCAATTTCACTACAATTCACTGCCTTTGTAACAGACTTTCTGGATATTTCTGAACGTTTTGGACTTGTTGAATATTTCTGGCTCATTGAGCTCGTAAAACAAAATTATGCGAAAATCACCCTTTGACAATGCAGGAAAGAATAATTAATTAAAAATGGAAAAATTTAAAAGTGGTAAACAAATAATTTAGTTTGCATGATGGTTAGTATGTAATTAAAATAAAAAGTCCGAAAAAATGCTTACTACTTAGAGGGATGTTTTATAGAAAACATATAATCCTGCATTATTTTTTGGACAACTGAATAGTGTATTAGAACTGCATATCGAATTTTCGAACTTGTATTCCAAAATAAAAAGGTTTTATTTATTGAAAAGGAAATAATATTCTGAATATTGTATTTCATTGTCCTTTAAAGAAAGTTTTTAGGTATTCCTTTTGACCTAATCGTTCGATGAGTTCTAAAAGGAAAATACCGCAGTGTAAGGTGGTCATTTTAATTTACAGTAAATTAAATGTTTCATAGAGCAAGTTAAAAATCCGTCACCTATGTTACTAAACAGTTCTTTCCTTCTTCTTCATTAACTTCCTTTTCAGCAGGTGCTTTGAATTATTTCAACTACCTTACAAACGAAGGAATGACCCATAAAAAGGCACAATAGATGGGCTATTAATTTAAATAAATATATTTATAAGGAGAGATGGAGGAGGGAAAAGCGAAAGAGAGAGAATGAGAGGGAGAGAGAGAGAGTGAGAGAGAGAGAGAGAGAGATCTATCGACTGAGAGGAGACGAGAGTGGGGGCGAAGTAGGCTCAGTTGGTGTCCGGACGAGCTGTGTTCGCGACCTCGAGCGCTTCTGCCAAGTCCCGCACTCGTGCGTCTATCCTCTGCCATCCTCTACATCGTGGTGAGTCATAATCATCATTTATTTATAATAAATATGAAGAAATAATAAATTTATAATAGCAACTGGAACAAAAAATACCCCTGCCCTATTAATCATTAACCGCTGGAGTATTTAAGGGAAGTTTTTATGGCTAAAATACTTCTTAATGTGTTAGGTTCATAAATATCGCCATTACAAAAACAAAAAAAAAAAAAAAAAACGGCCCCAGTTCCGCAGGTTTCTGCATCTAATTCATTTCCTTTTTAATATCCTGAAAATAAAAAAATATGAGTTTTAGAATATAGAAAAAAACTGTAGTTATGGGAAATTTCATTAATAATTTTATCAAAAAATTTCACGTTTCAACAAGCATATATCATCTATATTGCGAAATTTCAGTTGAAACATTTATTTTAATTTCCTTTTTAATATTTTCGAAAATAAAAATAATCTGTAGTTTCGGTGTGACTTAATGAGTGTAGTTATGTAATGTGCATTTTTCGCTAATCATTTCATCAAGAAATAAACGTTTCAACATCTCGAAATATAGATCATATGTCTTTGTTGAACTTTTATTTCCTAATGAAATGGCTACCGAAATATACACGTTTTCCATAATTACAGTATTTTTCTTTTACTGAGCCTCACGGTTATTTGCATTTTTTGGAGAATATAAAAATGAATTGGATAGAAAACGAATGGAAAGTTAAAACTTGTGACTCAACTCGAGGTGACACCCCGCGGAAATAAAAGGTAAACTGTAATAAATAAAGTTAAATTAAAATTATAACGGAAATTAAATATCATACCGTTGATACTTATTGATATTGAGTTGTAAGTATTGAATTTGAAAAAAAATCATACTTTTCGTTTTCGAACTATGGCGTTTGCTGTAAGATTGATAATTGTTATAAAATGAATATCAGGTATCTTATAAAGCACAAAACAATGTAGAATGACGTAAATATAAAACGGACAATACACTGATTTTGAAACAGTTTATTCACCTGAAACTGTAGTTTTCGATTTCAATACGTTGCACTTGTGTCGACGACGCAATGTTATTACAAAAAAAGCTTTATGTAACATATCAGCGGATCAGATGTTTCTAACTTAAGCGGTACTGAAAGTTGAGTTTCTGACTTCTAAAAGAATCAGTTATAATTTTAAGAAGAAAAGTTAAACATTGATATTGAAATTTAATACAAAATATGTCGATTGTAATATTATAGTAACTCGGTCAAACCAACACTTGCAGAAATAAACACCCATAATGAAGAAATGCTAATAAAAATGTTTTAGGCGATTTTTTACCACGTTGCGATAAACTAATTTTTCAATGAATATTCTATTAATGGCATAATTAACATTTATTTTGGTAATATTGGCTTTAAGTCATATGTTCTGTTTGTTTTCGATTTGAATTCCATGCACCTTTAATGTATTTTTTAAACAGTTTACATTGAAATAGCATAAACTGAACATGGCGGTTATTTTTTATAATTGGCTGATTACAATTAATTCATACAATCTGCAAGACTTCTTAATTTTTTAATGCATTAACACGAAATGTCATTACTTCAAAATATAAATTGGTGTATACAAGGAATATAAGCGAATAAGAATTTGTAGGACAAATGGATAAATACGGATGTGATTTAATTTAAAAATCAAATATAATGTTGTTTTATTAATATAATATTAAATCAATTGCTAATTTAAAAATCATAAAAAGCAGGCAAAAGTTTTTTTATTATATATTGTGAGAAATAAATTAATAAGAATACTATATCTACAGCAACCTTATATATTTAGGAAGCAAAGCCTGTAGATTTAGCATTTTTCTCTCCAGAATAGATGCAAGTTACTACAGTTTAAAAATTTTTAACATCTCATTGCATCCTTACCTTCTGAAACTAAGGATAAGAATAAATGGTTTCTCTCTACTCTTTCTTCCAGGAATTTTCAAACTATGGCTTACATACGCGAGCAATATGTGGATCATGATGAAAACAAAAAGTTAATTTTTCACATTTTAATGTTATCTTTGCACGATTCGTGTGAGTAAAACGTTTCATCTTGATTTGTGTGCAAAGTGATTATTACTGCATAAAAAGTGAGCCAAAAAAAATCTTGTGGGTTCATCTAATATCAAAATGAACTGCCACAAAATTTTCTTCTTGTTCTTCTGCATTGACTTCCTCCATTGCTACGTCGAGTAGCCTCCACCCAATGCAGCCCTGCCTCTTGGTCCTTACTCAACTGCCTCATTTCCTGGAGGTTCTTGCCACTCTCCCCTCCGATTTGCTGAAGGTATTCCTGATAGGAAACTATGGGACGGCCTCTCGGCATTCTCCCAATAGGTCTAGCTTCCATGTCCTTCCTTGGCTCTCTCTCTCTCTCTCTCTCTCTCTCTCTCTCTCTCTCTCTCTCTCTCTCTCTCTCTCTCTCTCTCTCTTTCTTCGTCCATTTGAAAAACGAGGCCAAATCACTTTAGTTTTCGTTTTTTTATTGAATCCCTTAGCTCTGTCACTTTTAGTTCCTCTCTAATCCTCTCATTCTTGGTGTGGTCCCTCCTGATTCTTCCAAAATTTGTCTGCAATAATTTCATTTCATCAACAGACACACGGCTAGCTTGTTGGTATAGCATAACCAAGCTTTCATTTGCATAAGTGAACGTTGGGAGATGGGCTGAATACATCCGCTTTTGAAGAAGAATAATTAATATAAACTTAATATGTAAAGTTTTTATTGTATTGAGAAGTAAAAAGAGACCTTAAATAAATGTTAAGACCGCGGGAAAATTCCAACCAAAAGCAATTCATTCTCCAAACTAAAACAGAAATTGAAATTATCTGTCCAATACTTCGCCCATTCAGGCATCTTCAGGATAGAAAGAGAATAACAGGAAAACAAAACGTGAATAATGCACCTAAGAAACATGCCACCACCTCCAAGGCTCAAATGCAACTAATGAATCATAAGGAAGGTTACTCGACCCCAGCTGGAAAAGGTTAGATAAAACCAGCTGGTAAATATTTTAGAAATTGAAAATGCAATATACACTCACCAAACGTCTAAAAACACAAAAACTTAAGGCAAAAGACCACATGAAAAAATGAAACCAGCAACTGGTATCTTGATAATGTTATTATTTTTTTTTCTTGCATTTTTACTTTCATTTTAGTATATAATGTTTATCTTATTTCTAACAACTTGTATGTACATAAATTATGAAAAAAATGCAGTGGTTTAATTTTTAAAAATATGTTATTTATTACTACTAACATTTATGACTATTTATTTTAAGGCATAGTGCTATGATATTATGTTACTAATATGTTTTTCAGCTTTATAATATTTTCAATCATGTTACCAATACTACAGCATATAATTTTTTTTATTAACCTCGTACCATTATCGTTAAATACGTGTTATATCATCAAATAAATATTATTATCACATTACCGATGTCGTTAGAGCATTGTCGAAGAAATTATTGACTTATTTTGTTGGAATCCAGTGACGTATTTTATCACCTGCGGAAGTTCAATGACCGAACACGCTTATAAATCTCAACCTCCTTTTTCGGTTGGATCCGCAGTATTTCCAAAAAAAGTTTAATTTAATTATTTTAAAATTATTGTATTTCTTAGTGTACAATAATTAACTACAGTGTTAAAACTATAAATAATACATTTTTTATTAAACCATATATTTTTTATTGTGGAAGAGAATGTTCCGGGTGAAGGTCAATAAATTTCTTTTAGATAGGGAGAAATGTTTATTAAATAGCCAAAGTTCATATAATCATGTTCACATATATTTTAGTTTTGATTCCTTAAATATACACATAGAGAATAATTCAAGCGCTAAATTTCTTATTCAGTTAGGCATGCAATACTTAAACATTCCCCAGTGCGATGGACTAGAAGAGCTGCCAGAGTGCCCAGATTAGAGAGAAAGACTAATGTTGTAATCAGAGAGCGTATTCGAACCTAATAAAACATCCTACAAAATATAGAGAAAAAGAGACAGTCGTTTCTGAAGAATGAAAGAGGAAAGATTACCCAATTCAGTTTTCAATTAAAATACTGAAGGGAGAAAAAAGGCAAGGAAGTTCACGGAAAAGGTATAAGGGATGAGAAAATCGTGCTCCGTCATGGTCCAAGGAAAGAAGATACACAAGATAGGAGGAAGTGCAAAAAGGAACTTGGTTGGATGACATTTTTTTTTAATTTTAATTTAAAAAGGAAACAAATGTTGTACTCCACAGCATGTACCAGGAACTCGATGTTGTCTCTATAATAAAACAGATACGGCTCGGAAATGTTGAGAGAAGGGATCCTATAAGACTCCCTAATAATGCCCTTCAGAATAGTTGAAGGGAAGAAGAAATGAGAAGACTACGTTTAAGGAGGATCGATGACGTGGAGCAGGCACTAGCTGTCATAGTGCTGCTACTCAAGCCAGGGAAGAGTGGGGCTCTGCCGGAGCACTATCGGCCGATTAGCCTACTCTCTCACATGAGTAAGATCTTCGAGAGACTGGTCCACCATCACATGTCGAAGCACTGCAGAGAACACGAGATCATCCCGCCGGAGCAGACTGGGTTTCAGAGAGGAGTCGCCTGTGAACATCATCTGGCCAAACTGCAAGCGCACGCCATAGAGCATATGCATATGAACAGAGCTACGGCCTTCATCTCACTGGACTGCACCTAAGCCTTTGACTGTGTGTCTCATGAGCCGTTACTCCGACGCTTGGAAGAGTTTAGTTTCCCCGCCTCGCTGTGCCGTTTGATCCGAAGCTATCTTAGCGGAAGGTCATACGTCGTACGAGTCGGCAGTGACTATTCGACTTCTAGCACCACCACCTGTGGAGTACCTCAAGGCTCTGTATTGGGACCGCTGATGTTTGTGATTTTCACAGCACCCGTGGTCGCAATACAGCATCCAGGAGCAGTGGTAGCAGCCTATGCCGATGATATAGGGATTTATGCCTCCAGCGTCAACGCCCCACATGCCCTTAAAAAGGCACAGACTGCGACACAGACTATAGTCAAGGAACTGAAACTGAATGGCATCAGGGTGAATCCGTCTAAGACGGACGCCATCGTGATGTCATTCCAGACGAACTACAAGAAGGCCTTGCCTAAACTTTTTAACATAGACGGCGAAGACAGAAGTCTCTCTACCTCAATCCTCTACCTCGGTGTACACTTTGATAGGCATTTAACCTTCTCAAAGCACGCCCTGGAGAGATTGAAGTTAGCCCGACTCGAATCGTATAGGCTCTACCATTTGCTAGTATCGCCGCAGCTCTCTCTCCGGTTAAAACTGCAAATATATAAATCTATAATTAGACCGACGATGCTCTATGGTGCTCCGCTCATGAGGCACCTCTTCAGAACCACGATAACCAAGCTCCAAGCATGGCAGAACTCCATCCTTAGGAAAATAGTACGAGGCACATCGCTCGAGAGGGCACGTAACACCACGATCCGGGAGGAGCTTCGGCTCCCCTCGGTGCCTGAGTACATAGGTCGGCGGCACATCAAATTCTTTGATGGGCTGAAGGCCTGTGCGAACCCCCTCTTTAGGGATATTAAACCACCTCCCATACCCGGGAAATGGCAGGGCAGTGTCCCCTTGGTCGATGTGCTCTCGATGATCTAGGGATGGGGTGAGGACTCCCTTGTCCTTATCCTTATTTCCTTTTCCTTCTTCCTTCTTCCTCTTTCCTCTTTCCTATTTACTCTCCTAATCCCGTTAAACGGTCCCTCCCCGTTTTGTATTGTATAGAATCAGCGGCATTTGCCGGTTTGAGTATAAACCGCCATCAGCGGGCTCAGTACTTTTGTAATACCTTAAAATACCGCAAGGTAAAAGAAGGATTTTTTGTATAGTAGCATTATAATTATTAAGTTGTAATTGTAAATAAATGAATAAATTATTGGAGGGATAGAAAAAAAAAAAAAAAAATGGAGCAGGAACTGAGAAACCTGGGAGTGAGAAGACGAGGAGATAGAAGGCGGCGGACCGAGAGGTGTGGAGGAGGCTCGTCAGGGAGGCCTAGGCTTTGCAGGGGCTGTTGCGTCCAGTTAGTCAGTTTTCAAAGTATTAATTAATATAATTGTAAAATCGATATATTTCCTTGAATCTATAAATGAAGAGTCCAGGGTTTAATAGATGACTGAGATTGTATGTTTCTTAACCAACAGTTTAGCAAAGAGTCTATTCGGTCGAAATCTCGCTTCCACATACCAGGGGAACCACTTTTAGGGGCTGGATGATCCCTAGAAATGTCTGCAGATACCACAACGTCTATCCTGGGTTGTTATAAATATAAATAATTTATCTACCATGGATGGATCCGAATCCGGACTCAACAACTCTTCTAACTAAGAACTATACTAACTAATTCTTTTAATTGTAACTAACCTAATATTAGTGTAATAGTGGTGAAAATCATCTTTCTACTTTTTTTTATTGAATAAATATTTTTGCACTTTTCCTAGATAATCTGTCATAATGTTATTAATTTTTTTAATGCCGTGTTGACACGGAGACTGAGAAGTGCTGAGCCACTTAAAAGCAAATTACAGGGGACTATAGGCGCGTCGTATCCAGTTAGCGATGACGAGGGCCAGATCTCTCCGCCCAGCCCACACCCACAGAGCCAGTTAATGAGCCTAAGGGCTTCCAAACGAAATTAGCCCTTTTCGTTTTATCTCCTCCAAGGGACGGCTCCGAAGTGCCCAAGGGCATTATTAGTGTTTTGTGCATCAAGTCGGGACCTTTTAATCTATTATGACATGGGAGAGTGTGGAGAGACCTCATTCAAGATTAGGAATTAGTTTGAAGCACCAAGTGTTTAATAAAGGAAGTATCCTTTCTGTATACAATAAACCAATAAAATAAAAAAGGGGACATAAATCTGCCCTTGCTGTAGCCTATGATGTATAACCTATTTTACTCAATAAGTTTCATCCAAATCCGTTCAGTAGTTTTTGCGTGAAAGAGAGACAAACATACAAACTTTCACATTTATAATATTAGTAAGATTATTTGGATATCAAAATAGTTTCATTCATGTTATTTCTGTTATGTTAACAACTATGATCATGCGATTTGCATTTAATTATGTACAATCATGGATTCTCCAAAGTACCTAAAAAACTGTCGGGGGGACACACGTGTCCCCGTGCACTCCCCCCCCCATTAACTCCGCGCTTGGTATGGCCTATGTGTTATTCTGAAGTATAATCTATATTACTGTAAAGTCTCATCCAAATCCGTCCAGTAGTTTTTGCGTGAAAGAGAGACAAACATACAAACTTTCACATTTATAATATTAGTAAGATAATACTTCTACTGTATTTTTTTAAAGAAATTGTTCGTTGTTAAAACAAACAGGATGGTGACTTTTTTGTGGAAGGAAATACGTTACTTCTTGTGGATTATTGTCTCTAATAAACACACTATAATGAGGAGTAGTGCTTAATGATTAACATTGCAGTTTATTTGTATTGCATTTAAGATATATAAGGTCCATGAAATGAATATTGTTCCATAGTGTCAAATTCTGTTAGAACCAACAAGGTAGATCGACAGCTGAGAAAAGAATACCCTGCTTAAGAATAGCCATGTTCATACACAGAATTTAACTGTAAATAATTATAGCATAGTGTCCAACCCATAGAATATTTATTGAATGTATAATACTCTTATTACCTGTTAGGATATTAGCGTCAGAGGGGGATACGCATTCCTGCTTAACAGCACAATGCCCCAAGCAGCTTTTGTTACATTATGTACATTATATCGGTACATTAATGATGCCGCTGTGCCAACAGCCCGATTATCCCTACTTCTCTGCTTCTTTAGTAACTTCATATCCCCATCTCCCACAGCTTCTCTGGTTCAAAATCTTCTTCACTCCTCCTATTAAACGAAAAGAGCTTAGTGATCTTTGTATCTTCTTCTAGGCAAAAACACATTTCTAGAAGTGCTGCTAATTTTGTAAGGTCATCAGCTGAGGGAAATCACTCTCAGTAAGATTGCTGTATTCTTCATCAGCTCGACTCTCAATGCCTTCTAGATGATGCAGGTGCAGGTGCTCGGCAATCTCAGGCATAAAGAATGTGACATTAGTTTAATTGAAGAGCGCTTAGTTGTTATTTTAAAGTATTCAAATCCAACAGTGGCAAATAGAATATTTATTTTTTAGAGCCATAAGTGGACCCTATCGGATCTGCAGACGATATTAATGCTCGTTAAGCCTTTTTAAAATAGGTATCTTAAATTATGGGAAAACTTGGAGTTAAGTGTGATGTTGGCATATCCCTGGACAATCGTTATTTAAGAAAACATTGAGAATCGGGAGTCTATTTTTAGAGTTAGACAGAAGCTTTTTAGCTAATTTTAATGCTGACAATGAACCCACTTCAGTCCACGTATGTATTTATTATTTTCACTCTACTCTCCAACCAATAAATCTCCTTGTTTCAATCTTATGCTTATTAGTTTTATTTAAGCATATAAAAATAATTTGAATTGCAGATTTGATATTAGCTAGTAAATTATTAAACATATTTCGTGCTGATTGTACTCTACGCTATATAACTATTACTGCCTGAGGCATTGAGGGAACTTGATGACGTTCGAGATGATTGCATTGCTGACGTTACACGGCACGTGGAATGCATACTGGGCAATCTTACCTAAACCAGTATATAATTAACTATCATTTTACGCTTAAATACGCTATTATTTATTAATCATTACAATAATATTGTAATGAATTGGAATACTTCACTCTAGAATGGCATTATTAATAAGGTAATAATATGTTAAAGATAAAATAGTACATGAAGATTATTGAGTACTCTTCTGGGTATTACTTTACTATTATATTACTAGGTGCTCATAATACTGCAACATATAGCAGTGGTTTGGAAACCTACCGAGGACAAACCAATCCCAGGAAGAATATTGTCTTGAAATTTGTTTGAAAAAAAAACTTTTTAACGACTGACTGTGGTCACACAGGTTCGGGACCCCTATTTTACCCCCTTCCGAAGGACTTTTTACTACCGTTACAAAATCTAAAGTCAACATGCGGCTGTGAACCCGTGTAGTAGATTTTTAGACCAGTTTTTTTTTTTAAATTTAACATTTTAATTGATTTACGTGGTTCACAAATTCAGTGTTACTTTATAACTGGATTAATTAAAATTGTACGAAAAATATTTCATCAATAACAAAAAAATAAGAAAGCAAAATCTTATCAATATTTCATGAATATTAAATAAAAGTTATAGCAAAAAATAAGTCTATCATTTATAGGTTGCCCCATCAAAAATAAGATATGCTTAAAATATTTCTTGACCATTAACATCGAATAGTTATTTTCACTAGAACCAATACCATGTTCTTTAAATAATATTGTTGACATAAACATGAATATCCCAAAGCAAACTTTTAAATTTTTTATTTCATGGTCTTAAGATTTTACGAATGATGTAATGGGCTACGTATGTTTTTTAGACTAGAACATTTTTAAATCATTAAAATCATGCATATGTACCATTTGGAATCATCTAAACGTGATATAACTATATATAGCGCTTGACAATGCTTCGCTGCGATTCTATAGGACCCGTCCAGAAGTGAAAAAGGTCAAGTTGTGTAATGTGAGGGCGAATCTCTTTCTACCTCACCACCGTCCCAGTATTCGGAAGTTTCAATGCAATGCTTGAGCATTCGTTCGGAGATACCGTTGAGTTGAACAGATATCTTAACAATAGGAACAATTCTCGACAAGTTTTATACGGTTAAGAAAAAATATTAAGAGATTTAGACTAAAATAGAGTTAGAGCACCGCGCAAGAGACGCGGACGGGGTTCGGATCCCAGCCAAAATCTTTTCTCATCAAAATTAAAATATATATATATATATATATATATATATATATATATATATATATATATATATATATATATACATATATTATGTTTGGTTCTTGGTTATATATTCTTTATTAATATGGTGATTATTCATTCCTTTACTAAAATAATCTAATAATATTACAACTCACAGCTCATAATATATTTCATCAAATCTTGAATCTGAACTTTGCTTCTATTCTAAGAATGCGTGGGAGTATTTCAACTATTGTAATTTGTAGCGTGTGGGTGGATACTTGGACTAAGAAATTGGAAGCCAGTTGCGCGCAATAGAGAGGATAGCAATTCTTGATGGAGCAGGCTTTGACTCATCATGTGGGTCGTGATGCCAGATAAGAAGAAGATGAAGGGGGGTTATTTATTTACGAGATCAATATTTCTAATTTAATATCATTCTTAACCCTAGAATGCTAATGTACGTCAATAGTAGTTAAGTGTAGTTGGGACCATAAGAATAAATAAGAGAGAGTTGCCAGAAGAATTTGTCAATTTAAAATTTGAAAAAACGGGTGTTAATTCTTCCTTTTTTCTAAGCTCTGACAACATAATAATCGTCTATTACAAACCGAAAACAAACAAGCTAGTTACCATGGTATCGACAATGCATCATGGAGCTTCAATTAGAGAAAGTAGTGCTAAACCGGAAATTATACGACACGTACACACTTACAATGAAACAAAGGTGCAGTTGACACATTTGATCCTATGTGTCAAAATATAAATTGTGGAAGAAAGACGCGACGATGGCCATTGTGTTATTTTTACAATATGTTGAATATCGCTTCCATAAATTCGTACGTTATTTATGCTCATAACTTTTATCGCCAAAGAAAGTGTAATGAAAAACCTTTGATAAGGATTGAATTCATGCTAAATTTACATGACCTACTAGCAAAATCTTGGCAGTAACAAAGACATCGTTACCAACAATTTCAAATGAGCTGAGATTGGTTATCAGACAAACTTTAGTAATTGACGACGATCGCTCTACACCACAACAGGTAGAAGAAAGGAAAAAATTTAGAAAAAGATCATACTGTTCTGTTCTATGTGCCCCTGTAGTACAAAGGAGGATGTGGCACCCGCAACAACGTAATATGGGGCGAGCATACTCATAAAATATGCCCTCAGTGTGCGAATAATAGAAAGTGATTTTTCAACTTTTTTAGTATTTTTATCTAGATGTATTATTTTATTTAACGATATTTCTGTTTCATTTTTTAAAATAATAATTACATTAATGCTGTGTGAAATGACAATTCTCTTACATTTTAAGAAATTTAAAAATTGATTGTTCAACTTTTTTCTAGTTTTATCGCTTATTGACCTTCTGTCCCACTTTTTTGTGATGATTGTGTTTGTAATGTGCTTCGTGAAATAAAAACTGTTAATTTTTTTTATTTTACCTCAAATAAAAAAATATCTTGTGTACGTCACCAATACATGCATTAGTATTAAACGACATCTCTAAGAACGTTAGTATTCCAGGGTTAATAACGTTGATTATACACATTTTATTTCACTATAAATCATCCCCGTTTTTTTTAATAATTTTCTAATTATCAAATAAATTATCTTCGCGTCATACTTAAGGTAATTAAACACCTTCCATTTGTACTGGATGAAATTCTAAATGAAAAAGAAAATCCTATAACTGAATAATTAACACTGAATAATATCGGAACCCTTAATTAACACTAAAACGTTTTAAGTGTTGGAACATCGGCGGCAATTCTAAGTTAAATAGTTGCCTACCGTCTACTACTTTCCGAAGCTAAGCAGACAAGTTACTTTCCTGAATCAATACTGACTAGTTCCATTTCAGAAATTTGCTCAGGAAATTGCCTCACCTATATCAACAAAGCGCATTCGAAATCACTTATCGGATTAAAAAGATTATTCTGAGATGATTAAAATGATTTTATGTTGTTGGGTAAAAGTCTAAACTAATGTTTAAGCTGAATGACTTAAGTTGATTACATAAGTATATGCCTTTGCCAATAATTTATTTTTCCACCACATTGTTTTCTAAAAATCGTTACTAATTATAATAATCAGAGATAGATAAACGGATAACAACAATGAACGTATATAAGAATTTTTTTTGAGAGAAGAAAAACACTTTATTGAAGCATTACAATCTGCCTGTTGTGGCAATAAGTAATGGTGCTATGTAGCTTACAATCATTCCATAAAAAATCAATGATATAAACGAAATAAATGCATAAATAAATATATACAAGCGAAAAAATATATACAAAAATAAAGTAAAAAAAAAATATATATAATAAAAAAAATAAATAAAAAAATAATAATAATAAATAAAACATAAAAGAAATATACTGTACACATTCACACTCTATTTACTATTTGCCTGGGGTCCCCAAACTGAGCTTCTTCCTCATGAATGAGGGCAAAGCAGGAGTCCGGGAGGCCCCAGCCCCCTTTCCCAGCCGCGTCACTGGAATATATAAGAATATTGTAATTTTTAGAACAGATAAGCATCGTTGCACACAGTCTTTTCATTGATACACACTGCACATCTTGAAGTTGTGAAGGGTGTAGAATAGAAAAATGACCTAATGAATAGGAAAATGAAACTGTCAGGCTGTTGAAAAAAATAGTTCTGGTACCAAATTAATCAAAATTTATACTGGTACATTTTTTTACTGCTTGTACTTATCATTGTGAATAAAAAAAATGTTCAAAGTTATGAAATGACGACTAGAAAAATATATAGCAAACAAAAATGTACCTCACGTGTGAAAACCAACATAATATATGCTATTTTGTGGAGAGAAAGAGAACTCCATCAAATTTAAAGTTTTTCACTTAAAAATAATTGAAATATGTTGTTATTTCATTATCTCTTATTCAACTAATACATTACCTTAAACAGTAAATGCCTTCTTATATATTTTATGTTTTAGTTCTCCAGTTTTAGTCCTTCTTTAAACTTCTTAGCCTTTTTTTTCTTTAAACTTACTCCTGTCATTTATCCCAGTGTGCTAATTAATGTATTTTCACTGTCGGGCTCATTTTTACTGTCAGGGCATGAGTATGAGACTAACTTAGTCTCGAATCGTCACTAAAGAAGGACTGAAACTCGAGAACTAAAACATAATTAAACATTATAATTATTAATAAATCATTATATTAATTAAAGTAATATTTCATTTTGATGAGAAAAGATTTGTCCTGGCCGGGATAAGGACCATGGTCGTCTGCCCCGTAACGTGCTGGAGATAGATCTCTGCAGACCCGCAATACATTCCAGTAATGCAGGTACTGAAGCCCAGAGCGCCGTTACCTTGAATAGTACAAAAGTTGAAATCATTCTGTATTCAATTTTTGATAAACACAATAGTTACCTAGAACATTAAACCGGTTTATATGGAAATATATTTAAGTTAAATATACAGATTTTCGAATTTTTTAATGTTTAAAGATTATGAAAAAATAATTTTTACACTTAGGATGAATTTCCCTGAACAAAACATGGATTAAGGTCGTTTAAAGTCTATAATATATATTACTGATTTTATATATAATAATACAAAGATAAATTACTCACCAAAAAACAATAAATCGGTAGCAGTATAGTAGCTACAATCTTGACGTAAAAATTAAACACAATTATTGCCTTAATAAACATTAAACACGTGAAAATGGTCATATACAGTTAATTGTCCATTCCGCCTTATCTGATAAAGGTATCCTGCTTGGATTTTATAAGATAAATAAGGGAGAGAAGGAAAGAAAGAAAGATTAAAAAAATGTATACTTATTATTATTATTTATAACTATTGTTAGTAAAAGTATTGCTATCGTTATATCTCACAAAATACGAGTTTCAGTGCAGACAACTACACGAAACAAATGTATTTTTATTTTGAAGAGAAAAGATTAGTCCTGGCTTGCATTCGAACCCGGGTCTTCCGCAACTCTAACGCAGTACTTTACTAACTAAGATACCAGGCTCGTAGCTTATTTGGTAAATTTTGTTAGTAAAGTACCGCGCTAGAGTTGCGGAAAAGCCGGGTTCCAATCCCGGTCAGGGCATAATTACAAATAAAAATATTTAAATTATCACAATCAAATAAAAAAAAGAACTAACAATAAAAAAAACTAAAACTAACAATGAAATTAAATTTCAATATATACTTTTATATATTAATTTCAATTAATATAAATTTCAATATAATACTTTCAATTTTCTACAAAATTGATTCTGTCCATTGATTTCTTTTTGTTTTACATTATATTTTACCGTTTCGCAGATCTATAATTTTATAGACATTTATAATTTCGGACAACTATAATTTTAAATTGGTGATTTAAAAAAAATATATATTAAAATGTTAGGAAGTTTTACAAACCCAAACTAGGACAACTATTTATCTGGGCTATTATTTGGTGAATTATATTATGGTAAATACTTTAAAATGTGCACAATTATGTATATTTAAATAAATAAGATTCTTGGGTTCAGTTCGTGATAGATACTTTACTCTTTCTAGCTCTTTACTGCATAACGGTTGCGCAGTGAGTTGATTTGACCTAGATTACCCCCAACCACCAGGTTATTCCTCAATTAACGTTATCCACTTTATAGAGGCTGATTGAACCCCAAGCGGGTCACAAGATCACCGGATACTAACAGAATTTATGTGTCACAGCTAGAGTTTACCTCCTGAACTTCGGCATGGCGATTTACCGCACTAGCACTTAGTTACTCTGTTTCCTATAACATTTTGAATACGTATAAAAAAATAATATGAAATAACTATGTTCTAAATATTCTTAAAAAATCATATAACATAATTATGTTTATATAATTTAAATTTAATTAAAAGTCTGAGCTATTTTCCGTATAAATTAACCATTGTCCCCTCCTACACAAGGACATATATTGCTTTAATAGGATTCATTTTTTAAAAAAAAGGTACACATTAAGGTCGCATTGTGGTTAGGTCCCTGGGCCACATAGTAGGGCGGGAAAAGGAGACAAAGGATCTGTGCCGCTTTGAAGGGACACAAGAGTTTCTGTAATTAAGTATTTTTATAACTTTAAAGTGCCTTGTCATTTTGGCGCCTCAGTTGCTTTTGTTTGTGCCAAAAGGTTCCTAATCTGAAGGGACGAAAGGATGGTCCCCTTTTGTATACTTTACTCCGTTAATTTAAACAAATTAATGTTCCTGAATAATCGCTGCCACACAATTATGAAACATTGTGACATACATAGAAATGCTTATTTGATGAAAATAGAAGTAGAAGAGAGCTGACTTGCTGTGCCCAAGTTCCTTGGCTCAAATCCGGCTGGAGAAGATTACCTATATCATTTGTTAACAGCTGAGAATGGATTTTTTGAGATTTGAAGACCCTGCATGGGCTCACTCAGCCTCCATGACATGTAAATAAATAATAAAAGTTTATAGAGATTGATAATTGACATTCATATTGAATAAATGATATAATCCTTTACTTCACAATGATAAAAAAAATTAACAAATGAAGACAAATCAAGGAAACTTCTCATATCAAGAAGCCACACAAATATTGAATGTAGACATTTGCATGCACTGCACACCAAACCTAACTACAGTGATTATAAGTTAATTTTGTGAGTAAGGGCAGAGTCTACATTTTCAAGGATTAAAACCAGGTGTAACAGAAAAATATTTATTCAATCAGCCGCGGATCGACCCTTTGGGATCTCCTGACCCACTTGGGACTCATCAACAAAGGGACACTGGTGTAGCACAGCGTTGTATTGGATTGGAAATGTTCTTTTTTGTTTTATTTTTATTTCCATTCGTTGCTATTAGAGTGAATCCATAAGGTTCGTGATTTTTTTTCAATGATAATTACTATTAATATTTTTATTGTTTAATAAAGATTACCCGGATATCTTAGGCATATCGATGTTTGGACAATCATAATATTCCTTCTTTTTAGCATTAATTACTTATCGTTTTTAACATTTATTTTTCAATTTAAAAGCTTGTTTAGTATATCTCTGATTCCTGTAGAACAGATCCGATACTTAGGAGTACATATTCACGTATATTTAGCTTGAAATCCTCATACTGAAAATAAGCGACAAGAAAATACACGCCGTTTCAGGCTACTTCAACACATACTATACAAACGCTCTAAGCTCTCAATTAATTTCAACATCATTATATTCCCATTATAAGACCCATTAGGACCTAAGTAGTATAGCTTAGGGGCTCCACTAAACCATCAAATTCCTCTCGTATCGAATTCTTACACTCCAAAATCCTCTTATGCTCCTTTCTTTGTTATTTATTAAGTCATCCATAATCACCTCAATATGGCATTTGTTGCTTCATTGGCTCCAAACCTATATAAATCCTATCATGACAAACTTTATTACCACTCAAGCATATTATTTTCAAATTTAGCATCCTCTGATGATACCCCGAAGCGTCTGAAAGTAAGATGGCCTCCTGCGTAGAATATTCTATTTGAGTACTGACACTGGGTAGCTTCTCTACTTACATTTATCCCGAGCTATTATGTATCATTCATTCTGATTACCTGTTGTATTATTATAATGCAGTTGTAAATTTTAATACAATTTTAAAAAGCTGACTGGTTCCAACGTTTAATACTGAATTTTATTGTTCATGTTTTCCTGGAACCTTTGTTACAGGGCTGAGTCCTGAACATTAAAACTTAAAATAATAATTATGCATAGGCCTTAGAAATAACGTTGACAGGCAATATAACGTTAATATTTGAATTTAGCTTTAGGCTCGGTAAAGGAAATGGATTCTTAGATAGCAGTTATAACTCAATTTGTTATAGGACACCATTACGCTAATGGAGAGTGGGGAGTTCATTACAGGACACTGGGCAGCGTAGAGCGTAGTTAATGAACCATATGTTAGTTGAGTTCTACATATCGTCGTTGCGAATATCGCAGTCTGCGATAATATCTTAGCGGTCTATATACGGAGTAATAATTGACGTAGATTTTTTTATCAATTAAAGTAATTGTTTTGTGTGTCAGCCTTGAATATAATTAACTACATCTTCATTCTAAAAGCTATTTGTAGATTTATCATCATGTGAAGATGTCTATACCAACATTAACTTTTAAGCCCGAAATCGTAACGTTCAACTGTGAATTCTTTAGGGTTAAAACAAATCAATGCACTGTAAGGCAATCCTCCCTTCCTGTCACCTTCGGAGTGCTTTAAATAATAAAGCACATTCAACAACTTGATCTGATCTCTTTTAATTATCCTAGTAAAAAGTTTAACATTTCCTTTAGAAAGTAAACGTTAATATTTTTTTAGAACAATTTATTGATATTTACAACCGTAATTATGTTACATCAAGTAAACCTGCTGTATGAACAAAGTACATGAAAAAAATGATTAAAAAAAATGATAGCACTCCAATAAAGTTCTATAGTAGAAGGTCTCGAGGCCACCTTCTTTTCAGACACCTCGGAGGGTTATCAGGAATATGGGAAGCAAGCAGAGAGACTAGCGGATTCAAGTTTCTATGGAGCTTTTCATGGAAGGATAGGTATCTAGTTTGGGCCAAATCAGTAACATATGGGATATTAAGATCATGATGGATGAGTTTGTTTGTGACATAATAAGGAGCATTGTGGATTTTACGAAGGATTTCAGATTGTAAGGATTGGATATGAGATGAATTGGATGGTTAAGTAGAGCCCCAAATCTCAACTCGGTATGTTTGAAAAACAAATAGGTTGTTACATTATTAAAAATATGTTGAAAATGCAATAAATAAAAAAAAATTGCCCTTTTTAATATTCATATATAAAACGGTATTTTTGTTTATGAAACTTTTCTCAAAAAACCTCCGGAAGAAGCGTATTCCGCCTTGAGGATTAAACACTTTCACAAACTAACATGTAGGCATACGTCTGTGGACCACTGTAGACATCAGACTGCTGGTGTATCTTAAATGAGGAGTAGAACTACACTCAGCCTGTAGGATGTTTGTGATTTCTCAGATCCTCTTACAAGCATCGCCCAGCTCCCTTTGAACACCACACCGTGTTACAGTATTAGTATGCTTAGTAAACAGTCTATGGTTGTTAGTTCTGCTAGGCTAGGATTTTCTCGCTAGATTTAGAATATTTTTCTTTCTGTTTTTATGTAAACATATTGTTTATATAGTTATAAATTAAAAATTAGAATGATTAACTTTTGAAAATGTTTTAGGATTTATGTTTTCGCATGATTCACCCAAACATATGTTGCATTAAAGTATTGAACAGATGTTTAAGTAACCGTTAATGTGTTTTATATGTTATTACTGTAGTCAGTGATTAAAAAAATAGGGCGATTAAATCTTAAATGGCTTCCATTGATTATTCAGCAGCTTGTTTAAAGCTTTTTAATGTGTGCTAGAATTGCATTAATTCAGCCGTATCTTTCGACATGTAAAACTAAATCTACTGTTAAGTGAAGTATCATAAAAATGTTTATACCTTGTAATATAACAACTAATTTAAACAACAACTTAAATACCTGAAGTTCCTTTTCTTATCATTTGCCTATCTGTTTTGTACTATTTCTTTCCATTTATTCTAATATATTTCAAACAGTAACGCTTGATGAGAACAGTGCTTTGGAGCATGACAAAATACGTGAATTAATTCAGGGCAGAAATATTTAACAGCTTCCTAATATATAAATTTGAAAATGTATCAGGGATTAACCATATCTTATTTTAATCGTATTTTTACTGCTTTTGTTTAGGACATAATTAAAGTAAATAATACCAAACATCAGCAGAGCCTGCACATGGCTTGAAGCTGTTTATGTAAACTGGACCCTACAATTTATATTTATAAATTATTAAAATTTGTCCATATTGTATATTTATTATTATAATTTTTGGGAGAAACATTCGCTGGCAGAATCTATTTAATTTGTTAGCGGCTGGAGATGGGACCTATGGGATCTAGGCTCATCCAGTCTTCATGAGATAAGGAGAAAAATCTGGCAGTTGAGCTTTTGGTGTATTTGTCTATGAAACCGTACAGTACTGAATCCAGACGTATTAATTTTTTTTTTATATTCAGAGATTTCCTATAGGCTCTTTAACCAAATTTTATGACAATGTTTCTTCTCAGTCCTTCCTGTCAAGAGCAACTTCTTCATTGAGACCGTATCATACCACGTCATCATGAATTTGATTCATTCATGAGATTCTTGGCCGGTCTCGTCATCTTTTTCTTTTAGGGCTACAATATAGGGTCATTTTTTGTACTCATCTACTTCCCATCTTATTGAAGGGTGTCGCTTGATAGTTATCTATGTAGACTCAGTTCCAATAGGACAATACAAGCATAATAATGAATCTAAGGAATTACAGAACAATCTATGATAAGACTTCGATAACGAAAAGGAAACCACTTGTTACCTTAAATAACAAAAGTAAGGAAATAAAAGGCAAAGGAAAGGTGCTGGTGGTTACATACTTCACAACTTATTTGACCACTTATGATTGTCGATATAATGTAGGCAGGTGGAAATTAATGCATGAAGAAAAAATATATATTGTTCATTATTAAATGAATCTATATTAAATCAAAGATGTATACTTTAGCAAAGATAAATACTTTAGCAATGTAAAATAAAATATCAGAGGCCTTCAATTCTTGACCATACACCTTTCAGGATAGATATATATATATATATATATATATATATATATATATATATATATATATATATATATATATATATATTAGTGACCTAAGAGCCTTCAGCTTCTGAAACTTATAACAGTCGTATACATCACGACCCTAAGTCCGCTTAGAACAAGTTTCTTCATTCATTTCTCTGAAATGTCCCGGAACGAACAACACATAAATTTATGGATTCTAAGTAAGTTCTAAGTGGATCGCATAATTCATAACATTATCAGGGTGTCACCATCTCTTCGCCGCTGAGAATTGAAATGTTTCAATTACTGTTTAAAAAAAGCTTATTATTATGTAATATAATCAAATTTAAATGGTCCATCGTGTATAATCAAAACAAAGAACTATTTGTAAACTGAATTTATAAGGCACATAGTATACTCATGTATGGAATGGGCTAACAAATAAACGGTCCTTTCAAAGGGTTACTTTGAAAGGAAAAAAAAAAAGAACTATACATTATAATACAAATTTTTTTTATTTTTTAGGTTTAACTTTAATTTTTAAAAAATATATTTCCACTTCTTGGCATTTTTTCTATTTTTTCGAAATTTAATCAAGGTTTAAAATGATTTCTTAAATAAAACTTGAAATTTTACATTACGAATTGCAATAAATGACAAATGGACAAACGCAATATTGTTTTAAAAATGTTATTAATCGTTCTCCAAAATTTTATTAAACCGGATGAATGAGTCTATTTAATTTTTTATTATAACTCAGCGCAGTAGTTTGGTATTTCTACAGATTTCCTGAAGATTAGCGAAAATTCTTTTAGAATTATTGTTCCTATGGATTGAATTTCACTTTGATTACGGAATAATCGGAAAACAGTTTAGACGGAGTAATCTGGACAGCAAGGGACAGATGGAAGTTAAGCTATCTGAGAAACTAATCAGAAACAAAGCAGTATTGGTCAGACCAGTAATATGAGTGGATAGCTCAACAACTAAATTGAACAGTTACATGTTCATTATAGCTCGGTCAATAGATGCGAAGTGTTAAGTTAAATATATTGTACTTTTCAATTGTTTCTATACATAAGTGAACAATTAAAGCTGCCTTCTTACTGGTGCCAATTCCCCAATAACCACCAAGATCATCATTGCTCTATCAATCTACCAAATTCAACAACCTTTCAAATTGTATTAATTCCGTTAATTAATTAGGAACTAACTAAGCTATTATTATTATTGATATTAATTGATTCCTAGTTAACTGTCAAGTGTGTACGTAAAAGTTAGCCTCATTACTACATTGTTTCTGAGATGATATTAGGTTACTATAATTCGACCAGCAACTTGAATAAGGTTGGACTTTGTGACACAATCAACTTGTTAATGGTACCGGACTGGTGCAGACTGCACAAGCTAGTATTTATATAACTTATTCTTACTTACTACATATTCATTATTGGCCTATAAATAAATATTTTCAAATTATTTTTAAATTATATACGATACTAGCATTTAACAAATATTTTATTTTTCAATGATACTTCAGTGAAGCCAATTGTAAAATTGTCAATCCTTGCCGATTCCCGATAACCTTCCAAGGCAAAAAGAAGATGGCCTCTTGACCTTCCATGTTGAATTTATTATTGGATTTCTAAGGTAAGTAATTTCTTTACATACCTTTTTCATTAGTTATCGTTCTTTGTATTGTATGAATACGTATTAATACAGATTCAACAGTAAACCAATTACCTCTTGTCTTCCGATATCTTTTAATTATATCCCACTGATTTCTGTTAAACAGATCCTATACATAAGACTATATCATGATAAACGTTTGACATGGAATCCTCATATTAGACTGAAACGACAAGAAACTGCTCGCCGTTTCAGGATCCTTTAACACTTACTAGACAAACGCTTTTAGCTCCCAACTACTTACAAAATACTCATATACATGACTATTATAAAGACCTGCTTGGATTTACGGAGTAGGGATTTGGGGCTCCACCAAATCATCGAATTTCTCTCATATCAAATCCTTATAAATCAAAATCCTTCCTAAAATCCTAGTAAAAAGATTTTTACTTAGAAACAAAAAGTCTGAATGAACTATGTCCCATTTGTTGTTGATTTGAAAAACTTTATTCCCAGTCGAATCTACTAGTTTCAAACCTAGATACCTCTTCAATTCCGGTAATCCTGAAAGGCACCTGTCAATAAGAAGGCCTCATGACATTTTAAGTTGAATTTGTTTTTTATGTACAACCAGTGGGTAGTTTCTCTACTTGCCTTCATCTAAACCTTATATATATATATATATATATATATATATATATATATATATATATATATATATATATATATATATCATTGTTATGTTTACTTGTGGTATATTATAACAAAGTTTTAAATATCAATAAATAATCTTTTTTATAATCTTTTAAAAATAGATTATTGAAATAATATTGTGAAAGTTTATGGTGCATATATTTTTACAATATGATTTACATCAATAAAAATCAGTAGTAATTCTAGTGATCGCAGTTTACTTATATTTATGAGATGAAAGGTTGGGATATTGACCTCAATAAAATAGGATTTTTACATAATGGGATACATGACTCCAGAGCCTCTTTTTCTGGAACCTATAAACTTCATAAAATATTTATTAATAAAGTATCGGCGCCATGTATAATAAATATTCCTGGAAGGCTATATTCGTTGCCATATCCGTATCAATACACAGGTAGGGGGGGGGAGATCGTTAAGTTTAACAACCTTCCATGGCCCCAGCGTTCAGTCCTTTTTACCTCAAGCTCATCCTGGGATTTATTTTCTTCAGTAACATGACAAATCGAAACTTTATAAAAAGTTGAAAAGATATAATTATGTATATACACATGGGGTTGCAGTTCTGATGGTATTAAGTTCAAATCAGACCGTGCTAGATTTTATTTAGAAATTAATTTCTTCTGAAATCAGTGACGGATTGACTTCATGTGATCTGGAGATCCTCCTCGGGCTCATCCAGTAAATATAAACTGGTCACTTTTAATAAGGAGAAAACCTTGAGCTTGATGTCGGACAAATCATTTCCCATATGTAACCGTTCTCATAGAAAGAGTACTTTCAACCAAGTGCTGTTGGGGCCCATACTAATGAACAAACATAGCCCAATTCACGTTCAACCGCCAGGTTTTCCCCTTACTAAGGATATTTTATACAGGTTGAGTGATTCCCAGCAGGTTCCTCAGATCCCGCCGGGTCCATCCGTGGCTGTTAACAGACTAAATAATTTATCTTCTACAGAATTTGAACCTGGGACCTTCACCATAGCCACCCCGCTGAGTTATCACGCTCCCTTATCATTATTTTGAGGGATACATTTTTCTTGCTTTACTTTTATTTATTTATTTTATAACACGTATATTGACACTCTTAAAAAATATCGAATATTATTTAAAATTCTGCTATTAAGTTTTTTTTTTAATATTAAAATATATGCACTCAATGGCCCTCTGAAATAGAAATATATATATACACATACTAAAGCCCCATAAAGATTTATCCCTTTCATCATCAGAAACGGCTTTGCCGCTCCGCAGTATAAATTATCCGACCGAACTCTTAAGCATAATTTATTCCTCCTCCCCATTTCTTTCCCCTTTACCAGGACCTCAGAGGCAGGAGTGTTTCTGATTTTGTGGTCCTCTGAAGCGAAAAGAAGGATCTTGTTATGGCTCGGAACCCGCCTTGGTGGGGATTATGTAGTCAGATTACGAGGCGTCGTTACAAGGCAAGCATACTCTAGTTTGAATTCATACTTGAATCAGTTTATTTTAAATAATTATTTTTATTATTGTAATTATTTAAAAAAAACAATCATATTCTTAATGCATCAAATAACCTAAGAAACACACATCGGCATGAAAAATTCAATTAATCGTTTCTTCAGATAAATGTACCGATTTTATTTTAAATGAAAACATAAAAAGGAAAATTCCTATTTTAAACAAAAATATAATTTTATTTTTTTAATAATTATCAATTTACAAAATATTTTTAATAATTAAATTACCTTATTTTTCTGCTCTCTCGGACAGCATCGATCCGCGCTCAAAGGTCAAAAGCGAGTTTGTTTTTTTTTGTGCAAATAAAATTATCCCGTCTTCTATCATCCTTTTAAACTCAATCATGCTACACGTGGGCCGTATTCATGATTTTTTAATGCTAAACGTGATTCGATCAAGAAGAACAAAATTTAAAATATAAATATGCAAAACCATTGAGTAAATATTAGAGAAGAAATTAGTTGACTGGAACTTCTAATGTAAGGATAGAGATAGTTGGGGGTGCAGTCAATTAAAACACCATAATAAGTGCATACTTATTTATTATGTGCCCACACAATGAATAAGTATGCACTTATTATGGTGTTTTAATTGACTGCACACCAACTATCTCTATCCTTACATTGAGTAAATAAATGGGGCATTACAAAAAAAATAAAATGAAACAGTATACGCTGTAGTTTTACTAGAATATTAAGATTTTAATGTTTTGAACACAGCAATATCTGTATTAACGCAAATATCTTAAAAAATATTTTCATACAAATAAAACTTAAACAAATAAATGATAATTTTTTGAAAAGATGCTTATTTTTTTATATATGAGACACCTCATGTTTTGTTTATTAAGTATTTGATTTTTTTTTATTTAAGAAAAAAATATATAAAATTGTATGAAAACAACTAAAACTGTTTGTTATTATTTTGTGCTTTTGTTCTTTTACATAGCCTAGACCACCTTCACTGAGGCCTAAAAAACTGACCAAATTCTACTTAACAACTACTACAACTACTGAAAAAAATACTGTAATAAAGTTTTACTACTACTAAAATTAATAATAATAGTAATAAATTACTTCTAGTTTTAATTCTTACTGATTATCTCAGTTCAGAAGTTTCATATTGTTAAAGTCATGTGAAGAATGTCAAACTTAACTTCGTTGAATTTCTAAAAATAGCCGTAACAGAAAATTCGATGCAGCAAAGTAAAACATCCCATAACGTCTTGAACGATTAGATTTCTGGAACAGATTAAAATTTACAGAAAAAAAAGCAATGGAGAGGCACAGCTCAAATTTCAAACCAACATTGTAATGCAGATGAGAGGAAATTTTCAAAGTTCCAAGTTCCTTGAAATTTGGTTGTAAGTTCTCACATCATTTAAGTAAATTTTTGCATGAGCTGAGCCATCTGGATGAAATGAGATTCGATTGGTCGGTCTTCGGTGGCTGAGGTATATAGGAGAGAGTTTGTGGAGGATCTGGTTGTGGTGGAGCATGGTTTGACTGGTTGAATGTTGTAGTTCAATTTTCATTTTGGTACCCTGTAGAAAAGATGCGTATTCTACACCTGGGCGAACTGTCATTCTGTTAGTCATTAGTTCGGTTATGTGTTTGGCTAGTACTGATCTGCTTAGATCTCTTTTCTTCCATCCTTTTAGTCACCATTTCTTCTAATATTTCCTAAGGAGGCATTTTCCATAAGAAGCGACGTGCTCTCCCTCATAAATTCGAGAATTTCGGTTCACCTAGTCGTGGACATTCACAAATATTATACACATTGCTGCATCATACACATTTTAAGGTGTGGTTGCTGTAGCTTTCGTGTGCCCAAATTGCTGATATTTATAGCACTGGGGTGGTAGGATATCCTTTCTTGGGATGTATTTTACAACCGTGAATATAAATCTATTGACGTGGCGTAGTTTGCCTTGTATATTTTTTATAGTTAGGCCACCGTAGGTTCCTCAGTTGGTGGTAAATTACCTAGAGCGGCAAAGCTGTTCGATGTCTCTATCGGTAGCACTTCTCCTGCTTTCCTTGCCTTCCTCTTAGCCGATTTCTTCCCTGTCATTACTTTTTTAGAGGGGACCTCATCTTCTGTGTTTAATACAGATGTATTTAAGCCCAGCATGATCACTGCCTGTCCACTTCCTAATACACCAATCTACTATCTTAGTAGCACTACACACTACACACTGTACACAATTAAATAGTCACTGCACAGCCTTGCTAGATAGCTAGTCGATTTTCTACTTATATCACAGCAATGCTGCCCTGGTTGTCTGTTGAGGTTGTAGGCAAGTGATATGAATGGACCCTAAGAGCTTATGGCGGAATCTAAATAAGAGTAGTAATAGTGTTTGTTTGGATGGGTGTCTTTAAAAAGGCTGCTATGAAAAAAATTATCGCATTTCTACACTTTGAGAATAAAGCAATAGAATACGCTGTTACCATAGATACCACACGTAGCTCTTCCCGATTAGTCCCGAAATTTAACTTTTAATTTCTATCTATTACGTAAAAAAAGTATGTAATACAATCTTATGGTGAAAGGGACGTAACGGGCCACTTTTAGATAAAACTCAATTTTACTCCTCATAAAATTGTATACCGTGGGCTAAATATGAAAATCGTTCCGTAAGGAGTAAACTACAAAAAGAAGCTACTTTAACAAGCCATTTAATGTAATAAAAATGTTTTAAAAAGAATTTTTAATTACCCAAAATGGCTTTCATATATGTCTAAAAGATGTTTCATCTGATTTTTTCGTTACTTTCAAAATTTTGGCATCAACTTCTATCCGAAAAATGGTATAAGATATGACAGCCTAGTACTTTCATAAAAAAAAAAAAAAAAAACATAATTCAAATCCCACCAGTGAATTGGAACAAGCATTTGATGAAAAAATTATTTATCCTTTTAGATACAAAAATTACAATACACATGATTTTAATTACAATTAGAAAGAAAATTATTATCAGGCAACAGTAAAAACGAAGAAGAGATTTTCATATTTGATTAATTGTATAATTTATGTGTCGAAACATTAACGCAGTAATTGAAAGTTATAAGCTGATCATGAATCTGTGACGATCTTAAACAGAAAGAAAAGTCAAATTTTAATAATTTCTTTAAGTTATCCATAGCAAAACAACGTCTATCCCTTACAATTTTTCAACAATGGCAAATCAGAAGGGAGTTGAGAGTTGACGACAGGCTAGAACAAGGATAAAATTATTTCTAGAGCAGTTGTGTTTAGTGGCTGGGACAAGGAGCTACGTGACAGGAGTGGTGAAGAGATGTTGTCGATTTGTGTAGCCGCTGCCGAGCTGGGTCGTCATTCATCTTCCGCCTGTAAGCGATACATTTCCCGTTTTATTTATTCAGCCACATAGCCCCTCCTACATCAGTTTCAGCCATGCTGTCCAGTCAACGCTAGGACTATGCAGCTGAATCATCTCTGCATCAGGCGACTTACTTGTTGAAAGTCTGAAAATAATGTCAACATATTTGTTTCATTTAAACAACCAAATAAATGAACAATCAAAATACATTAAGCTTTCAATACTTAAAAGCACACAACTTTTATTCTACGTAATAAACACATCGCTCTTTAAAAATAAAAACTTAACTCAAGGCATTTTTGATTTAAGCATTCAAGAGCAATTGTATTGGTTGAAGCTTTTTAATTCAGGAATTACATATTTGGTTTTCCAATTCCAAGATGATGTTTTTTAATAAAGTCATATTTTGAGTTATATCGTGTTTTAACTCAAAGTTATATTCCCAAATAATGACATAAGTTAAAAAAAAATTCAAGATTTTAAAAGTTTTTAAATGGTTAATAAAAGAATTTCGATACCATTATTATAACAGGTTTGCTGTTAAAATACAATTTTTTTTTTTAAATCATGTGGAACTTTCAAATATTTCAATTTGAGTTTATATTCAATTTTGTCTAACACGACGCTTTGCCATCTTATTTCTCTTGGTTTTAATCCGGTTCTGAATCTGAAGTTTTGGGGTCACAAAATTGCATGACTAAACCAGCGAAAATGCGAAAAAAAGACAATTTTCGTTATCCCTATTTAGTTCTCAACGCCTCATTTGTTTAATTCAATCTATAAAGGAGTATTCCACAGTGTTTTATAATATTTCATTTTATTTTTTTTATAGTTATAATTTCATTCATTAGGGGTGGTTAGGGGTGTGTTTGTATGAATATCAAGTTACGAAAATAACCGTGACTCTCAATGTTCTACAATTTCTAGAAACTATTATTTTCTAAACCCATTATTCAGCCTTCAATTCATATAAAAAATGCCATTTGGAAATACTAATATCTAAAGACAAAAATCTAGAAACAAAAACTATAACATTCCGTCCTAATGAAATTTTAAACCAATTTTTGAATAATAATCCTAATAAAACCAATTTTAATCCTAATTGAACTTTTTTAACCAATTGAATGAAACCAGTATTTAGATGAATAGATCACAACAATCTAATAGCTCCTCACCTAACCCATATATGGATAATCTGCAGGGCACAAGTTTTTTTTTTTTTAAATACTGCTTCTCTTTTGTATTACTTTTAGGATTTTAAGATGAAAAAAATTAAAAACATTAGTAGTTTAGAAAATGTATAACCAAAATCACAGATAAACAAGAAGAGAAAACATGTCAACTGTCAAGGGATTTCTCAGACAAAGAAATTGCCTTCGCCGCAACAACCCTAAGAAACCCCTAAGAACACTTGATTCTCGGTTCACTTCACTTTCAGTAATAGGCACTTCAAGTTTCTCATTATGAATAATAGTGCACAGGAGAAGTGGAAATGTTAGTAAAGTAGAAGTGACAGATATAAGATACCGCAATTTATGGTAATGGTTGATCATAACCAATTTTACTTCATTAAAGAAAAATGTTGATTTCGTTTAATATAAAAATTGTATTTCTTAATGCACATTTCACTACTAATTTTTTGTATTTAGAACTATTAGTGAAACATAATAATTAAGAACTAATTCCTATGTTTGTGGGAGTGGAGTGGCTCAGTGGTAGAGCACTGACTTGCCATGCCGAAAATCCTGGGTAAAATCCCGCTGGTGGCCAGACCTTTATTTAGTCTGTTAGCGGTCGGAGAAGGATTATATGGGATCTGGACCCTCCAGGGGCTCACCCAGCCTCTGTAAAGTAGGCATCCAAAATAAGAAGGAAAACCTGGCGGTCTAGGGCAAATCAACTCCCTGCACAACCGTTGTTCTTGAAACAGTAAAGTCCAAACAATGCTTTGAATCCCAATCCCAATCCTCTACAATCCACTGAACCCCAGACCCGTTCACAGGTTGTGGCGGTACAGTTTTTTCCCCTAAGTTTGTAATAAGTTATTAGTTTTAATATTATTTGTGTTGTATTTTCGTGAAATTTCATTAGGCAACATATTTTTCAAATTAAAAAAAAAAACCTGACAGAGAATTATAAATCGGCCACATAGCCTATCCAATATCATGTGTAGTAGACTTCCGTCATGTAAATTTTCAACCAGTTTAAGTGATATTAAATTTTCTCTACCTATATCAGTAAGATATTCCATATTCCAACTGAGGGGCGCTGTTGAAATTAAAAAAAAAATTCATATATATATATATATATATATATATATATATATATATATATATATATATATGAATAACGTATGCCACTCAGCTTAGATATAACATCCGAATTCATACTACTAAGGATATCGAAATAATGTAATGTAATAGAAATAATGTTGTGGCTTATCTTCTAGTATTTATGGCACAATTTTGACATATTGGTTTTTCAAACAATCAATGATATATATATATATATATATATATATATATATATATATATATATATATATATATATATATATATATATATATTATCATTAATTACTCCTAATTCTGTAGTACAAAACACAACAATCTGTCCATTATAAGAATAAATTTATATTGAAAATTTCTTCGCCAAATATTACTCTAAAGATTACTAAGATATTCAAGCAATGTATATCAAATTCTTTTAAGTCGTATTTGATTTATATTTGCCCAAGTTAAACATGCTTCTAAAGATTCCGCCACGTATATTCGTTCAATTATTACACGGATGTAACTTATACATCCACAACCCCCTTCCTCTGGAGAATTAGCAATGGAAACATAAGCTAATATTATCTTTAGCCGACATATCAAGGGAAGTAAATCCTCGCTGTGTTGATAAACTAGTCACAATACCCGACGGCTTATCTGCATATCCTCCAACAACAGAGCACACAAACCTTTGGTCTCCTCGCAATCTCTACACAATGCTATGCAGAATGTAGGAGCTCCATTTCTGTAATGATAAGTTGTGCAGAACATCTGTGTATCTATAAGATGCATGTAAATTAAGCAATAAGTAAATAAATTAAGGAATGGTAGGGAGGTAAATTGTTATGATGAGCGTCAAGCACAAGTTTGAAAAACTGATGCTCTGTCCATAATGAATCTTTTTGTGAGAAAGTGGTAGAGGTACCAGTTTTGAACAACATTCTGATAGCTCGTACTGCTTCAGACTGAGCCTCAATGCAACGTAAACATTTGAAAAACTATGTCAGACTTATGGATACCGTGTTTTGTAGAGGTCCTTGGTTTTTTGTTTGTGTATGAAAAACGAGGCTCCTCACAATGCTAATTCATCCGAATGGATTCCACGTGATTGATTGAAAAATAAACTCAAGGGACTACATTTTGGGACAATGGAGAATATTCAAACAGCCGTAACCGACCAGTTGAGGCTATAACAGTTTCATAATAGCCAGGGGGAATCGAAGGATCGTCTCCAGCTCTGAGTGGCTTCTCGAGGTAATTATTTTATAGGTGACAATGTGATTTTAAAATACAATGAAACATGCAAAACCGTTTCAAAAGAGTTATAAACGACTTTTTTTTCATAGATAGGTAGCGTGTATTGAAATACGTGCCTAGCTACTCCTACTATTATTTTGTTCTCTCAAAATGAAAGAAGTAAAAAATGTAACGATAAATTTAGCTCAAAAATATTTTAATTTTACCTTATAAAATTATAACAATTTTGATGATTATTTTAGTATGTGGTATTGATAAAAAAAGTGTAATATAAAAGAAATATAGTGTTTAGTGACTTTTCTTAATATGCCAAGAAATTTGCAGAAATGAATACCTAAAATGACAGTACCGAAATTCTTCTTTACCTTCTAAACTTACATAGCCGTACATATTTGAGAATGTCTTCAATATTTTTGTTGCTAAAACCTTGAACGAGTCTGTGGTTCAGTACATGGTAGGGACTGTACTGTTTCATGAACAACGGTTGTGCTGGGAGGTTATTTGTCCTAGATCACGCTCAACCTCCGGATGTTTCCCTTTATTTTGGGTACTCACTTAACGGAGGCTGGGTGAGCCCCAGAACGGACCTATATCCCTGATGATCCATCTCCTGATACTGATAGACTAAATAAGTCTTGCCAGCAGCGGGATTTGGACCAGGACTTTCGGGATGGGCTCTCAGTGCTCTACCACTGTGCCACTTCGCTGCCCATGTAAATCCGTCAAACTTACCTTAAAGCTCAAATTCGTTTCTATAAAAACTGCAAACTCCATTAGATTTTTAAATTAATAGATATTGGTATTACAAAATGGCAACCTTTCAAGAACCAATTACCTAGTTTTCACTAGCAAATCATTTTTATAGAAAGAACTTCCAGGGGGGCATCCGCAATATGCTCATTATTTCATTATTGAAGCTATAGCCTGTTATTAGCCACTTTAAAGTTACTGGAATTTGCAATTCTAATGAGATATCGAAATAATTGTATTGCCTCGAGTGGAACCAACCACTGGAAATTTCTCCTTAGTTTAACAATATTAATATACAAATGATCTTGTTACACTAATGTTGCACAATCTTATCAGACTAATCATTATTAGTATTAGCTAATAATGTATTAGTCGAAGACTCCAGATTCGAATCCCGCTTTGGCAGATGAACTAGTTAGTATTTTATCAGCAATGGATAGGTCATATAGGCTTAGGCACTCCTAAGGTAAACCCTGCTTCTATACATTCGGCAACCTTAATTAAAGGAAAAACCTGAAGGTTGAGCGTGATTTATGGCAAATCACCTATCTCAAGGCACAGCCTATTTCCTAGAAACACTACAGTGACTACCATTTACTGAACTCAAGACTCTTCACAGGTTGTCGTTATCAGTTTAAAAAAAAAAAATTATTATCCTATATTTATTCAAAATAACAATAAGGTACCTGAGTATTTATAGAAAATACATTCCATAGTATTTCTAGATATTATTTTATTTTTATAAACAAAATTCTTATAAACTGGACTTCACTCTTCACCTTTGTTCTAAAGATTTTAATTTTTTTATAATTATATCTTCATGATACAAAACGATTTACAATCACGATGGCTTCAAAGCTTAATAAAACAAAAAACATTGATTTTTACGTAAAATAAAACAACTGTTATTAGGAAATTACCATTGAAAATACAACAGTAGTTAGCATAGTCAAGAGTTGATTTAATCTTACAAATTTACAAACTTTGCTATGGGACAAATCTACTCCAGTTGCTTGTTCATGCTTAGCTTTAGCGAAAATTAGTTCTTGATCCGTTTCATTATATACCTTACCTAATCACAAAACAGATCTATTAGGATAAAGACAATAATACTAGGGCAGGATTAGTCAAGAACATTATCTAGTTTGGAATGACTCTATTAACAATCGACATCTAGAAAGCGACTAAGAAGATGAGGTCATTTTGAGATGCAGGACTAAAGAGGGTCAGATAGTATCTGGTTCTGAACTGGTCAGGTTCGATTCCAATTGAGTTGAAGTATATATATATATATATATACACTCCCTCTCTGATATGTGACTTACAGCTTACTCTAGAACCAGTACTATAAATATATTTTTCAACTGTTTCTAATTTTTAATAATTCTTAATTGACTTCGAATAAAATTTTATGATGTGAATTAATTTTTTCTCAGTTCTTCTTCATGTTTGTTTAACGAAGGAATTTTTAATGTGATGTTTTAAAGTAATTTAGTTCTCTGCATCATTAACAATTCCTTTATACAACTTTATACCTGTTACAAGTCTAAAATACTTAGAGTCATATTTAAAATTTTTCATAAAATTCTTGGGGATCATTTATCCTCCATGGTCAAAATTTTATTTTAAAGTTGAAATGGTATGGGGAATAAATGATCCCCAAGAATTTTATGAAAAATTTTTAATATTACTTAAAGAATTTTAGACTTACAATTCTGATATACAATTATATAAAGGAATTGTTAATGATGCAGAGAACTAAATTTAAAAAAAATTGAAAATAACACAGTACTGTCGAAACGTCTTGAATAATTTCTTGGAATCAAGAATATATAATGACTGGAAAATAGTTTTTCCCTTTCCCAATATAGAAGTTATGATTTTAGTTATATGTTTGGATCGTCGTATATAAATTTTAGTTATTATCTTATAATATTCGTTTTATTTATGTAAATATAAACATTCTAGAAACTGTTTCCGATTATTTCTTTATATACGTTATGTTTATTTATTTCAATAATAAAAATTCATTCGACTTCCTCGTTTTATTAGTAACCGAGTTTGGCATAGCATCTCAGGTAGCGAGGAAACAGAGGAAAAAGCAAAGCGAATAAACCCAAGTTAAAACGGTTTTCTTATACAAATATTACCTTTTTTTCTTTTTCGTTGGTGGAAAAGATTTGATCAAACAACCGTAATAGTAAAGGAGTCTGCTCCGGTGAATGTAACTGAGTACAGGGATTTATTTTCACTTTAAAAATTCCTTCGTTAAACAAACATGAGGGAGAACTGAGAAAAAAATTAATTCACAGCATAAAATTATATTCGAAGTCAATTGAGAATTAAAAATTAGAAACAGTTGAATAATATATTTATAGTAATGGCTCTGGAGTAAGCTGTAAGACACATATCAGAGAGGGAGTATATACAGGGTGTCCCAAATTTTAATGGCAAAACTTCTGGAACTTATAGGGGACCGAAAAACTAAGACAAAAAGTCCTTTAGAGATTTGCTCGTTTTTGCTTAGTTTTAGAGAAAATCGCAAAAAAAGAAACAAAACAAAAATGTTACAGGTAGCGATTATCACCTTTCAAAATTCGTCAGGCTAGGCAGTGAGATATGTAAACACTTAATGTTATCCTTTACATTCTTTTATTTGTTTTGCAATTACATTTTGGCTTCCTTCTAGGATTATAATTTCTAAATCAGCCTTCAATCAGTTACCCAGATATTTTTGTGTGAATAGCATCAGCCACAATGCCGCATACATATTCTAATGTTGAATACGCTGATATGATTTTTGTGTATGGTTTCTGTAACGGTAATGCTTTAGAAGCGGTGCGGGAGTATGCGCGCCGATTTCCAAATAGAAGAGTGCCTAATCTACGTGTCTTTTCGTTAACTTTTAATAGACTAAGAGAGACTGGATCATTCTTAATACGTAATGAAGGCGACCAATTCCAGGCAGAAGTAAGAGCAGATTATCGGAGAAGAAATTGTGTCCAACGCCACTTCGATAATAATCCTGAGACTAGCATCCTAAGAGCATCTGCTGCATTAGCAATATCGCGGCAAGCAATATGGCGAACTTTAAAAGTTGATAATCGCTAACCATACCATCTTCAAAAAGTTCAGAATTTATTACCTCGAGATTATGTCAAGAGATTGAATTTTAGTCACTGGTTTCTTGAAAAAATTCGCGATGATAATTTATTTCCATTAAAAATTATATGGACCGATGAAGCTACCTATACAAGAGGAGGAATTGTTAATCAAAGAAATTATCATGTATGGGCTCGTGAAAATCCCAGAGCTATTAGAGAGAATAGGTTTCAGCATACACCTGCTATTAACGTTTGGCTTGGAATTTGGAATGGATTACTGGAGGGACCATATTTTTTACCTGGAAGATAGAATGGTATCACATTTACACATTTTTTGGAGAACGACTTTTCTAATTATTTAGATGACATTCCCTTACAGCAGCGGATTGAAATGTGGTTCCAACTCGATGGATGTCCAGCTCATTATAGCAGAGTTGCTCGAGCTTGGCTGGATATAAATTATCCACAACGATGGATTGGACGTGGAGGAGTAGTATCTTGGCCACCCAGATCACCTGATATGACATCCATGGATTTCTTCGTATCGGGAACCTTGAAGCAGAAAGTTTATTCGTTGTCAATCAACTCAAGAGAGCAATTAAGAGCCCGAATCATACAGGCAGTGCACCAAATATCATCAGAACAAGGTTTAGCTGCAATTTATCAAGTGAGTGCTAGATGTAATGCTTGCATTGGTGCAAAAGGACAACATTTTAAGCAATATTTACATTAAGAAGTACAAAACATAGATATAAATGTAAATAAATAAGTATATAAATGAAAACTTGTTTTGTTTCTTATTTTTGCGATTTGCTCTAAAACTAAGCAAAAACGAGCAAATCTCTAAAGGACTTTTTGTCTTAGTTTTTCGATCCCCTATAAGTTCCTGAAGTTTTGCCATTTAAATTCGGGACACCCTGTATATATATATATATATACTTCAACTCAAATCAACTTCAATCGGAATCAAACCTCACCAGTTCAGAACCAGGTACTATCTGATCCTCTTTAGTCCTCCATCTCAAAATGACCTCATCTTCTTAGTCGCTTTCTAGATGTCGATTGTTAATAGAGTCATTCCAAACTAGACAATGTTATTGACTAATCCTGTCCTAGTATTATTGTCTTTATCCTAATAGATCTGTTTTGTGATATATATATATATATATATATATATATATATATATATATATATATAAAGGTATATAATGAAACGGATCAAGAACTAATTTTCGCTAAAGCTAAGCATGAACAAGCAACTGTAGTAGATTTGTCCCATAGCAAAGTTAGCTTGTTTGTTTGTAAGATTAAATCAACTCTTGACTATGCTAACTACTATTGTATTTTCAATGGTAATTTCCGAATATTTTTTTTTTTATTTTACGTACAATTCAATGTTTTTCGTTTTGTTAAGCTTTTGAGCCATCGTGATTGTAAATCGTTTTGTATCGTGAATATATGATTATAAAAAAAAAAAATCTTTAGAACAAAGGCCGATCATGAAAAACCTAATTTGTTAATTTATAGATAGATACCTTGAACTATACCTTTAAATTACTACGTGTTTTACTAAAATAGGTTGAACAACTGATTCTTCACCAGACCTCACTACGTATAACTTAGCAGTATGAAACTCTATTGCTTTAGCCATAGTGTAATCAACAGAAAATTATACACAAATCATGGAAAAACGAGTTATAATCGAATTCCAAAGGTTTTTGTTATTTAATAGTAAAACATACCGATATTGTTTTCATGATTTCAGACTTGAATGATAACAAATGAAATTGAAACTACAGCCAATGAAGAGGATATAGTACATGGTGGAAACTGTACTATTTCTAGAACAGGGGTTGTGCAATGATTTCATTCATTTGCCTCAGATCGCCTTTAACTGCCGTGTTATTCATCCAAATAAGGGTATCGACTTTATAGAGGCTGGTTGAATCCCACGTGGAGCGTAATTCACAGTCATTTTATATGATCTTAAAAAGATTCAGAGTTGATGATGTATAATCGTAAGTGGAAATAGATTTCACAAACTGATTCATGAACGCAAGCTCCTGAACTTGAGTAATTATAATGACTAATATTTTTTTTAATATAATAATTTTCTTTTAGTATTAAAAATCATTTAGTATGAAAAACTATTTATTTATATAGTATCAGAAAAACTTATTGAACTTGAATCATTGGCATGAAAAAGAGTGGACTGATACTTCAATATCAGATGAGAATCGACCACACCACCATCAGTAAAAGTTTAATATAAACATATTTATTGAAATTTACAACTTCATTATAATATTACAACACGTAAATAGAATGAATGATGCATATTAACGTGGGTAAAGGGGCGTAGAGAAACTACCAGTCAAATAACAAATTTAACTTAGAAGATCTAGAGGCCATCTTATTTTCAAATGGCTTGGACGATTATTGGGAATGGAAGAAGCTAGAGGAAAAAGTAGCTAAGATTGAAAACAGTGGGTTTCAGTGTGAATAAAATTTTTCACAAAACCATTAAATCGAGTTCGGGCCCAATCAGCAACAAATGGGACTTTAAGGTCATTATAAAAAAAATTATTTGTAACAAAGTATAGTAAGGGAGGAATTCGATGGCTTAGTGGAACACAAAATCTCTATTCCGACCGAAAATATAAACAAGCTATATTTTAACGAAAACTATAAATAATTAGTTCAAGAAATTTTTCAAAAATATTATTATCTCGTATTGATACATATGTACATATTATTGTGATTATTATTGTTACTATTATTTTCTCGTGCTACATAGTCTCTATTATTGTGTTGCAATTGAACATCTGACAGTCAATAGATTGGCAATATATATTACAGATAGCAAACAGTATTGTAATATATTAACATGGATTCCAACTTGACTTTAGGAGTATGTTGTAGGTAGGGAAGCTTATTGGGAGGGTTCTATTGAAATTCTGCCAGTGAGAGGTCCCGGCCTAATTCCACTGAATGAAATTCCTTTCTGCTCTCTTCACATTTTTAGCGGCGGCTATTAGGTGTCTTCAGTTCGAGGCGAAATTAAAGTTTCACACCGGTAACGAAATTTCAGCCCTTTAAGGTGGATTACCTAATAGTAACTGGAATAACTGTTATTCAATTATTCAGTTGTTTTACTTTTTCCCTCACTGTAATAAATACGAAAAGGACTATTAATATCCGCTTCTTTTCTTTATTATTTCAAACATCTAAATTATTAAGTAAATGGTCGATACTAATAACTTTAAAGTAATCTCAGATTTTAATTAATTATATGACCAATTAGGTCATATGCAGAAAATATATTACTGTGAATTATCCGTAAAAGTAATTAAAAATTAATAAATTATTCGAATTTAATGTTCTTATTTAAATTACACTTATTGATAAGATTATATTTATACTACATGCTGAAAATTGTTAATTTAACTTAGGGTTAGCCGGGATCTTGAAAATTTCTTCGGGCCTTTTCCTGTAAGAGTAGGCTCCATTAGCTGGGGATATCCGGTTTAGGAAGTCGGGAGCCTCGTGCTATTAGTTTCATCGTGTTAGGTAAAAATGCATCGTTATTGGACCTTAAAAGGCCTCAGATATCGAAGAAAAGTAAAAGAGTTAATGCATAATAGTTCATGCTTGAAGGTTATTACAAAAAAATCAATAAATTATAAAAGTTATATAATGGTTTGATAAAATTAGCATTATCAATAAATATATGTCATTATATTCTAACATTATAATACATATATATATATATATATATATATATATATATATATATATATATATATATATATATATATATATATATATATTTAAAATCATAATTAAGAAACTCAAAATCAAGACATTTCATGCTCCTGAAGCTACATTTTCAGAACCGGTAAAATACCATAAGAAATGAGGCGGGGAAGTGTCGTGTTGGAAAAAAATAGATAAACTGAAACAGTAAAATTATGAAGTCTCGGAGTTACACATTTTGATCCGTTTAGGATTGAATAGGAACGTTGAATAATATTCAATTACATATTGAATAATATTGTATATTATACAATTAAAAACTTGTGCATCACAAAAAGTTTTTATGAGAACAAAAACAAATGTTTTTATCATTAATATCAACTGTAATATTTAATTTTCTGCCTGCTTGGAAAACCAATAAAAAACGATAAGCTTGATTTTCCCTAAATGAAACGATTCGGAAACAATACTTTGTTTATTAATTTATCGTCATTTTATGCTACTATAGCTAATCGAACGGTGCTACAGTCAAAGTCCTAAATTTCGCCTATACAGGCATATTTAGCATAGGGATCGTTAAGGAGTACCTGACACTATACAGGCTTTGAACCCTCAATTTACATTCATTCCGAACGATGGCTTAACCGTGCATATTTGGCTCCGTTTCAAAAGATATCTAGATCCATCTTCCACCAATTATTTGCGAACATCGATTTGTCGATGTGTATATGGTTTATTGAAGATATATGGAAAGTAAGGTATGATAGAGGCATGTCTCTTTTTACCAAGGCATATAATTATAAAACCATCTGTTATCTCTTTTTAAATAAATAAAAATATGCCATAATTTTTCTTCCAAGTAAATATAAGTTAAAAACATAAATATCTTTATTATATTATATTCTACTGTATACCAATCATTCATTGCTTCTATTTTTTCTGTTCTTGCATTACTGATAACGTTATACAATGTTCCGGAACTTGTTGGGTTAGTTTTTGTTATTTTACACTTGGGGCGTTTTAGCTATTTATTAGGATGAACCAAAAAAGAAAAACAAATAATAGGGTGTATAAAAAAAAAAATAACCGTTTTATCAAATTCCTGAGTTCAAAAGTCTGTAAATATTTTAATGCTATTTATTATTTACCGACACTTAATAATCCTTTTAGAGCATTCTCTAAGCTGGTTTACTAACACTTGATTCTTCAAAAAAAGCCTCAGTTTAGTTATTTTTTTTCAAAGAAGAAACATGGCAGTGTCCTACGAAATTCTCGTAATTTTAAGACATTACTGAAAAACAAAATTCACAGCCGCTGAAGCAACTCGTGAAATTATTAAATATGAAGGGGAGGATGTCCTTGACCAGCGCACGGCTTGGCGTTTGAAAATTTAGCAGTGGAGATACGACGTTGAAAAGGAAGAAGGGCTCCGGGCAACCATTAATGGATATTGATGAGGTTCTGATGAAGCTGTTGAATCAAATCGGTCAACAAGTACTCGCGAACTTATCAGGGAGTGTGTTGTGTCAAAATATATTGTTCGTCACCATCTTTTCTCCATGGGGAAGGTGAAAATGGCCAGTAGATGGTCATTTTTTTTATACGCCCTGTTAATAAAAAATCCATCTTCCTCCCTTCGATCATGTATTTTGGAGCAACGCATTCGAAATTTAGGAATAATAAAAAAAAAAACGATTGAGTTGTTATCCAGCAGATGTGTGCTGCAGATGATGTATTTTAAATGTTAGAAGTAAAAACAATTAAACATCCAAATGGCCATTTAATATTTTCTTCCTATGTTTGTAATCCTTTACTAATAACGTTCACAGGATAATCGTTTTACTTGGACACAGCTAAGAAAATGACCGAGAAACCAGAACTCAGGCCAAGTTGAGAGAAAACAGCACTTAGCCTCGTATTGTCGCTAGCCTTGCTTTAGAAATTCTTGCCACTATTCCTCCAAAGGCCCATTATACTGATTGGAGGACTTAGCCGAGATATTAAGGAACAGTTTTGCAGTAAGGGCGGGAGGGCTCCGATAAAGGAGACAACCGCGGGCCTCCGAGGGCCAATCAGTATTCTGGCCAAAAGTTGAGACCATAATTTGCATTTGATTAGCATCCGGATTGATCGCTTCATTTCTATGCTCCCGATGTCTGCAGGCGAGACCTGTTTGTATCCCAGACATCTGAGGTAATATCTAAATACCATATGATTGCTGGTTGTATGATAACAATTATCTTTATAAGGTAGCTGTGTGTAACAAACTAATGCACTATAAAATTGAGCATATTTTCACTACAAAGCAGAGAATACATCCAAAGTGATTACGTTGAATTTAGCCCAGAATGAGTTAATTTCATTAAGGAGAAAGTGGAGGCGTGCCATTCTCGTGGTGCAAAAGTGACTAAGTTGGATTTTGATTTGAAAGGGAGTTGTTGTAATTATAAGACTAAAGATACGAGAATGACCACGATTCCGCTTTCCTTAGCATCACTATCTAATTTTGGCCAAAATTCGATATAACGACTTATTCAGCGACGATGTAGACATCTGTTTGGGATCGGTTCGTGATAAACAATAAGTAAAACAATAACAAAGCCAAATGATACAATTCGAAACAACAATACACATTCATTCCACAGTCAGCCATTATACATTTATACTTGTACAGATGATATTAGCAATAATTACGGACATATTATAAGTTATACTTGTTATCTACCAAATCTTTTATTGTTTTGTTCCCTATTTAACTAAACATTAGAATTAGAATTAATTTTATAATTGTATATTATATACTAGCATTTATCAGCTAATATGTAAAATATAATTAAACTTTATTGGATATATGTAAATAGAATAATTTTAAAACATATTTAGCCAACAGTAGACAAGAAGAAAATGAAGTATATGAATCCAAATTATTGATAAATAGGTCAAAGTTTTAAAATTAATTATAGCTTGATTTTCCGTGATATAAAATGCTCTTGATTTTTTTTTTGTTACGTTTCATCCTTTTTGAGGTTTATTTTATTCTTTAGACATTTTAGCTATTTTTTCAGGATGATGAAAAAGAAAAACAGATAAAAAAAATATATGTCGCTTCCTCCAATTATCTCTTTTTGGGTAACACGTTCGTCATTTAGCTTTAACAAAAAATTAATAAACGAAATAAAATATTTAACTTACACACCCAAAAATATTGTTTCTCTCATTAAAACAAAACTCAAAGTTATCTCTTTTTAAATATTTCGTAATAAATAAGAGACGTTTAGTTTGGGGTTGACTATCCTTCCTTAATAGAATATTCAATTGTTCTATGTAAATATTCTTCCTAGTATCATGGTAGGAATTAAGAAGTAGTATTGTTACGGTCAGAGAGAGAAAGACGGGAGGGATTAACGTCTTAAGCCCGTCGGCTAGAGAGATTAGGAAAGATCTGGAATATCCGAGAAAGGCTTCCTCCACTCCCGCGCGTCTAGAACGTTTGACCTTGCATATATAAATACCCCCTCGCTGTTAACTAGTCAGTAGTAAACCAGTCAGTGTGATAAACTAGTGAGTAGTAAACTTGTGTGTCAATGAACTGTGACAATCCGGTCCATATTTGGAGAGTCTTACGGTCGGTGGACTTTAATTAGTGAAGGTCCTAAAGCTATTTAGTATAAATATTGTCTTATATTATTTTAGTAATTAAATAGGAGTTAGACATAGGTTATAATCTTTAGAATATTGTTATTGTAAATTCATATTAATTTAATAATTTAATTGTTATTAATTTCATTGTATTCTTTTTGTCACTTTGTTAATAAATATTGGTATCTCAAATTCATTTTCACACCCAGTACCCGTAACAGTATATTACAATCAATATATATATATATATATATATATTGATTGTAATATACTTATATATATTATTGTACTAGTACTATTGTACTTATAATAGAATTGTACCTAGCTGTGGTCTTCTGCTGTCTCTATGATTTCTCCTCCACAAGTGATATATATATATATATATATATATATATATATATATATATATATATATATCACTTGTGGAGGAGAAATCATAGAGACAGCAGAAGACCACAGCTAGGTACAATTCTCAGCAGCAATGGTAAAACTCAACAAGAAATATTCAACAGGATTAAAAAAACGAACAATATTTATTACCAAATCTGCAATAGTGTTGCATATGTATATGTAGTAGTTGTGGGATAATTGCCGCACTCTTTCTCACCAAGCCTGACAGAGAGCTGCCACTAACAGATACTGTGAACATTATCGGTCCCAGCCCGACTCAAAGGGTTTCGGAGACAAACTGCCTTAACTTCTTATCGTCACGAGTTCCTCCGAACCATTACTTTACTTCTATATCCTCCCAGTTATCTTATCATCGCTTACAATAATATCTCCTACTTTGTGTGCTCTTATAATCCAACAGGATTTATTGTAATTTAATTTATTGTAAAATAAAAATATTTTCCCTAAAATAGAGCCAACAACTCAAAAAGAAACACTATTATTTCTTATAATGCAATTGGGAAAAACCACAATGCAAAGCCTTATGTTTCAAAAATACACCCACTTACCAGTCGACGTTTCGCCTATTCAGGCAATATCAAGACACCAAAACAAAAAAAGGGGTTATGTGAATCACATCTCGAAGAAAAAGGTGCAATAAATCCCAACGATCAACAGCCCAAACATGCTCCAAACATGAGACAGCACCCCACCACCAAGACGTTCAACATACAACTCATAACTCACATAGCCCCTTTATTTGTTTTTGGTATCTTGATAATGCCTGAATAGGCGAAACGTCGACTGGTAAGTGGGTGTATTTTTGAAACATAAGGCTTTGCATTGTGGTTTTTCCCAATTGCATTATAGTAAAAATATTTTAATAACTATTTAAGATGATTGCCTTTGTATATGAAAATGAGGAACACTAAGATGTTTACCACATTTTTATCACGTAGTATTTTTTAAAAATATGATTACTTTATTTATATATTTTTCTTAAATTGTTAGTTGTTAAATTTGTTAATTCCATTACCCTTAAACGTTTATTGTAAATCAGCAAATAGCCTCTGGTAGACAATGACAATAGAGACAGACAATAGAGTGTGGCTGGTTTGCACTTGGCATTGCATTACCAGCGGTGATCATTTTATCCCCGTTTACCGCTGACGCAGTGTAGGGTCACTTTGCAGAGTCTGGACCAGATATCTCATTCATGGGCCATCTCTCTTCTCTTACTCCTGTCCAAATCCCGCCTCCTGAACGCTTATTTAACACTTTCCTCCCAAGAAATGCGCAGTCTTTCTCTTGGTCTTCTTCCCTCCACGCGAGTTTGGTACGTCTTCCTGACAGTTCATTCCTAGTCCATCCTAAAGGGGTGACCGAACCACCTTAGCTTGTGCTCCTCTAGGATGGTCTCAGCCGGCTTAACTTTGAGATCTATCATATGGATTGGATCCTATTCTTATGTTTCAAGATGAGGGTTCACGATTCGGAAGAGTAGGAATGAATAGGGAGGAACGTCGCTTTATAAATCATCATTTTAGTGTTTCTTGTCACATCAATTTTGTCCAGGAAACCCCTTCGAAACAACCTTAATACTCTGCCAGCTGCAACTCTCTGAGAAACTTCCTCATCAATTTAGCCGTTTTCGTTGAGATGAGCACCTTAACATTTGCAATTATAAACCAGCTCTAATCTTTCTCTAATCACCCTCATCATTCTCCAGGGTTTATTCTCCATCCTCATACATTTGGTCTTTTCCAGGTAAATTCTCATGTTTATCATGGCCATTTGCTCTTGAAGAACATTTATGTTGTATTGGAGATCTTGATCGTTCGAAGCCAGAAAGACCAGGTAATCCGTGAAAACTAACGGGAAATCTTATGCGTTGTAAATTTCTGTGTCCTAGCTGAAACTGTCTCCTTCCTAGTTAAGCTTTCTTTATCGCTTTATTCAGGACTACTATGAAGAGCAGCGGGCTCAAGCTACAACCTCGACGAATACCTGGTTTTGTCCCGAATTCCTGTGACATGTGGTTCCTTGTTCTAAGATCACTGCCAAGGTCGATCGATGTATCTACGAGACAGTGCTCTATGTTTTCCTTTCTCACTTTGTTGAAAGCATTTTATGCTTTTCAACAGTCTTCTCCGTTATTTGTCGCATTGTGAAGTTGAGATCTAGCGTGCTTCGCTGTGCTCTGAAGCCGTATTGTTGCTTTCCGAGCTGACTATCCACCACTGTTCTTATTCTTGTCTCTAGTATGCTAGAGTACACTTTGCTGGGTATACTGAGAAATGATATTCCACGGTGGTTGCTTCTCTCCCGATCGTCCCCTTTCTTATAAATAAGAACGATCACTACAACTTCTCAGACCTTAGGAATTCTCTTTTCTTTCCCAATGAGATTCAGAAGATGGAGGAACATCCATCCCTTGGCCTTTGATACCCATGTACTTAATCATTTCGGGATTAGTTTCGTCAAGGCCTGCTGCGTTGCCTATTTTGATTTCGTTGATGGCTTCTAGCAGTTCTTCTTCACGGATGTAGTCGTCTTCGACCCAAACCTCCTCTGCATCCCTCTGGATCTTTTTTTGGCTTTAATTTTTGAAGGTTGGAATTCATTCATACAGTGAAATAACTGCAGTCTCGGTAAATAAATGTTTAAGTCGATTTTATCTAAAATGAGTTAATTCTACTGAGGGCAGCAGAATTGTGTAGTTTTATTAGTCTTTGACTTGAAATGCATTGAAACTATAAGTAATAGTTTCGTTTTATTATGAGTACTACGTAGTCATTAATCCACTACGCAATGACACGATTTTGATTCCCTCATACAATTCTCTCACTTTGAACAAAATTCAACATGCCAACATATCCACTATACAGAAAAATAGTCTCCTGTTACTTATGCCGTAATAACCCATTTTCATTGTATTTTCGTGTAATTTACTTAGACGAAATTCGTAGAATCGTTAATAGGGAACCCTTAAATGCTGGCAGATGTTATTTAAGTTAGTTCAGCTTAGAAATTTATATCCTTACTGCTCTTTGATTTTTGGGAACGAATACATAATAAACTTATAAACAAACTAGTGCAACATCAATTCGAATTCAAGAGAACAGGGTAGCTTATTGTGTAGAGTGCTGAGTTGGTATGCTGAGGATTACAGGTTAAAATCCGACTGTGGGATATGAACTCTTTAATCACCCAGTCTCTATAAAGTTAGTACCCTTATTGGTGGGAAAACCTGGTGTTTCAGATCATGTATGGTACATGCACAAACATTGCCCCAGAAGCAGTACAATATCTAGCATGTATTGAATTGAAGACCCTACATGGATTTTAGTGGTACAGATCTTTTTTTTTCTTAATTTCAATTTCGGGAACACCACACAACGGCAAATCTACATAGGTTATGGACCATGAATCCTCGGGTCTTGTGAAGACATTTTATGTACCCTTCATATTTCTCGAATTAGCACAAGCTTTTGACATAGGTTGGAAGGAGGGTTCTTCGAACTCCAGAAGAAAATCACTCACCTACTACATTATTATTCAATCTTAACCTTTCCTTTTTCTACCTGACAACGGTCAAAGGGTCTTTTGTTAGTAACTTCGCATCAGGCGTACCTGTAGGTTTGGTGGTAGCTCTGCTACTCTAGGTTACAGTGCGTAGCTAATCAAAAGGTCCACCTACCACTTAAAATTTTTACTCAGTTCTAAGTTTATGACACTGTTACTGATATTTATTAGTACATTATCAAAACTATGAATTTTTTTTTTGTTCAATACTTATTTGAATTTAATTTAAATATTTTTTATGTTCATGCAACCGTAATTGATAAGTTTCGATGTCATTTTCTGATACTGATGTTCTTTTTTAACATAACAGCGGGATGCTGCTTGCAAATTTGAGGTTATATAGCTGTTTTTCTATATATTTTTACATTCGTACCCTATTTTGTTACTTTGTTGTTGTCTTTTAGTAGCAGTTAATTAAGAAATTCATATTTTTTAAAAAAATTATCCTATTCTTAAGGTTATCACCATGGGATTAGCTAATAACATTAATGAATTAAAGCTTTATTAGATATTACCAATCACTCTTAGAGACGAATTATTTCATTAACACAACTCTCAGAAGTGTCTGTAAACTGAATAATTTTTTTTTTCAGGTGTGTCTGTTAACCCGTAACTGGTATGGTCCATAAGTTGTTCCATAACCGGTAAGGTGGGGTCACATGGACTCCAATATTTGTTAACTCAAAATCTTTCCTGTTCATGTTTAATTAAATTCAAAACAATTTTTTTTACAACCATACATCATATCTAAATGTATCTGAATGGGATTGAACACAATAAATGTTAATGTTTGTTTTATATAAAAGTTTATTTAACAAAATGCAAAACTTTAAAAATGAAAATTACAGAATATTAAACATTAGTATTAAGACATGAGAAAATGAAAAATCATAAAAAGTAGTGATTGATTTCTATCATTTACTATATAAGGAACATTAAAAAAATGGTATAACGTGGTAATAAAAAAAAAATTATATAAATCACAAGCACTATTTTAGGCAGTCTTCACAGACACTCTTGGCACAATCCGTGCATACTGCAATGAGCACAGTAAACCTTTGTTTTTTTATCCCAACTCCTTGGGCACTTCCCACACCTTATTCTTTTACCAGGTACAGATGAGGGCTTCGGAATTTGATAATTTATCAACCTAATCGATTGCCTAAGATCACGGGGGATTTATAAGTGGGTTCTCTCCTCTGAAGTTGTGGTTAATTTGGATATCCACTGTACTTGCCAACGGCATTCCTTGCAGTTCTAACATTCCAAAAGTGAACAAATACAGTAATCTTAACAATAAATCCAACCGTTAAAGATCACAACCTCCACAACTTCATTTATAAAAATCTTGTTTAAACTGGGAAACAAAACAAAACCACGCCAAATTTCATGGATTTATCTATAATTTACTATCGATATAATACCTATAAAATAATAAAATGGTATAAAACAAATTCCAAAGAAAAATAATATACCTCTTCGGTCTTAAATTTATCTTAACAAAGACAAAAACCGTCAAACTTTAGGTTTCATTTAGGTTTTAGATTGTTACAGTCCTGAAAAAATTAAATAAAATAAGATTAATATGTTTGACGATATCCACTGATTTAGAATGAACCCATTTCTGTATTAATTTATATATTGAAATTTACAACTGTATTATAACAATACCCAGAGTAAATGACAAGAACGATACAATAAATTTAATTTAGAAGGCCACAGGGCCATCTGATTTTAATACGCATCGGAGGATTATCAGGAATCGAAAAAGTTGGTATGAAACGAGTGGGGTTGAGTGGAAATAAAGATTTGCATGAAAAGACTGGTATCGGGATCAGACCAAATTAGCAACAAATGGGATATTGAGGTGTTATAAACTTATATAACTCCTCATGCATATATTGTATGACGTATAACATAAAAGAGGTTATATCAATGAAAAACAACAATTTCAACAAGGTTTTCACATTTTTTTTTTGTTATTTGAGCTGACTTAGATAGTAAGAAATAAGATAAATATAATAAATCAACAAGTATTATATTTAGATTATGTACTATTGAAGTTCTTCATAAACAATAAGCATTTCATTATTAAGTGGTCAAGCAACATCAGTTGCTTCACTTGGAATGAGCTGACTGACCCCTTCCTACATATTTAAAGAGTTGAACTAAAACAGAAACTCGCAGGCTGATGTATTATACTGTGGGAATTACATCAAAGCTTCGTGTTAACTCATGACCTCCTTACGTCTTGTATTCTTTTAATTAACAATAACAAGCCTTGAGAATTTTTATACAAATTTAAGGTATATATAAATTTGTTCAAAATTGCTTCGAAAAAGAATAAATTTTTTATCTTGAATGTAACAAGTTGATTTAACAACACATTCACAACTATCTTTTATATGTCTCCAATTATATAATGAAAGTATAATCTGAAAATGCTGTTATAAAGAATCACGTCATTATTGTATTCAAATCGAATTAATTTATTGTATTCAAATCCACAAGGCGCTGAGCTATTCTTCAAGCATTTAAAATAAAATAATAATAAATAGACTGTCGTGAGAAATGCCAACAGAAGTGAAAAGTTAGGGCTTAAAAATAACTGTGTTATTTTGAATTTCGAAATCAATTATAGTCTGAATTATTTATACATAAAATTTGAAAATTCAAATTATTAACATTCCCATATATTATGACGCTCCGAACTATAATTATAAATATTTCTATTTTGAAGAGAAAAGATTTTTCATGGCCAGGATTCGAACCCGGGTCTTCCGCATCTCTAGTGCGGCACTCTACCAACTAAGCTACCAGCCCCGTAACCAGGCCAGACAAATCCATTCACTTCACTGATCCTAAATCCCCAGTTCTCTCAATTTTTGCGATGTATATATGTGGACGAATGTTCATTGAACATCTTCCGTATCTTTAGCACGACGCTCTTCCAACTAAAAATATTTAAATAATCACCATCAAATAAAAATAAATACAAAAATTTTTATGAAATATAAATATTGACGTTCGTCAACGAGATCCTAATTAAAAAGTAATGGTTAGATGAAGAGAAGTAATTTGTCTGGCCTGATTACGAGCCTGGTAGCTTAGTTGGAAGAGTACCCCGCTAGAGATGCGGAAGACCCGGGTTCGAACCCCGGCCAGGACAAATATTTTCTCTTCAAAATAAAAATATTTATATAATCACCATCAAATAAAAATAAATTTAAAAAAAATTAATTATCATAAACATTTTACAAGTAACTTATTTATTATCAAAAACATATGATTACCTGCACAAACTCAATAAAAATATCTATAACTTAATTGAAATAATATTTAGAATATAGTTATATTATTTAGACCCTGCACTTGTATTTTTATAAATTTTACTTTTATTTTTATCATTATTATCATCGTTAGCTTCAACAATACTCTTGTCATTGATAAAATAAGATATTTAACTACAACAAATAAAATATTGTAAGGGGAAACTAAAAGTTCTACCAGTTGTTTATGTTTTAAGTTAACTACTAAACGACTTATTCTCCCTCACTCTCTCTCTCAATCGGCGCAACAACCCATTGCTGGATCCTGACCTCCTCAAGCAGCTTCCGCCAGGTTAACCGGTCAAGTGCAGCTGCTCTCCAATTCCGCGTACTCCGAGCAGGGTCCTTGCATCTTCTTCAACACCATCCAACCATCGCTGCTTAGGGCGGCCTCTCGGCCGTGTTCCGTGTAGGCGCTCATTAAGCAGTTTATTTGGGATCTCATCAGTTACCATCCTTGCTACATGGCCTGCCCAGCGCAGCCTACCTATGCTCACAATTTTTCCGACATCAGGCTCACCAATCATTGAGAATACTTCCCTGTTTGTGAGTCTTCTCCAAGCTAAACCATCCTTTACTGAGCCGTAGATGTGTCTGAGTATCTTTCTCTCAAATGTTTGGAGATCAGACTTCGTAAGTACCCAAGTTTCTGCTGCGTAGGTTAGCACTGGTCGAATAAGCGTCTTATATAATCTTGTTTTTGTAGATCTTGATAACGAGCTACTTCCTAAGTGACGACGCAGGCCTTAATAGCACCTATTGGCCGATGCTATTCGCCTCTTTATCCGAGACGTCATTGATGGAATTGACCTGAGATCCGAGGTATACAAACTAATCAAGCTGTTCAAAAGAGTAATTTTCAATTTGGAGAAAGCTTTCGTTAGTACCTCTTTGTTTACCAGCAGTCAGATATTTGTTTTTTTTTTAGTATTGACAACAAGTCCAAGCTTCCTAGCAGCATCATCAAGGGCAAGAAAGGCCTCTTCCACAACAGCTCTTGATCTCCCAAGTATGTCGATATCATCAGCATACCCTAGGATCTGTACAATATGGTTAAAGATGGTCCCACTGGTCTGAATCTTAGATTCTCTGATAGCTTTTTCCAGAACAATATTGAAGAGCAGACAGGCCAGGCAATCTCCCTGTCGAAGGCCATTATAAGAGGTGAATCCCTTAGACAGATCTCCCTGAATTTGTACCATACATTCGGTATTGCTCATTGTAAGTTTTACAAGACGAATGAGCTTAACAGCCAAATTGAGGTCTTTCCTTGCCTGATACAGGGCCTCACGTTGAATGCTGTCATAAGCAGATCTAAGATCAACGAATAGATGGTGCATCTGTACCTGGTATTCCCTTCCGCACTCAAGTATGGTTTGTAGGGCGAATATCTGATCTGTTGTAGATTTACATTTACGAAAGCCACACTGATTTTTTCCCAGAACTCTCTCAACATGCGGTAGTAATCGTTATGCTTGAGAAAATCTTGTAGGCGCATGGCAGTAGAGCTGTGCCTCGATAGTTATTACATTCAAGAAGATCTCTTTTCTTGTAAATAGGACATAGGACTGTCTTACTCCATACTTTCGGAATGATTTCTTCAGTCCAAATCGGAACAAGAAGATTAAAAATACATGGAAAACTTGTAAAACTTGGAAGAGCTGATCTCCCAATTTCTTGAATAGCTCGGCAGAAAGTCCGAATACAGAACGAATTATTAGTTAAATATAATTATTTTTATACTAATAGAATTCTGACCTTTAAACATAAGTTAATTAAAATCAATTGTATAACTCATGCACAGATCGCTACGTGTCGCCAGTCTCGAGCATGTTGCTGACGCGAAGACCGAAGATTGTTCACTACCAAAAAAATTGCTAAACGCGGTTTAACAAGTTTTCACCTCAAAATATGATTTGTCCGATATGCTTAATCGCAAGATTTTTCCTCCTATCAAGGGTATCCACTTTATAAAGACTGGATGAGCTCCACAGGCTCCACCAGCGGTTGTTAAATGGTTATTTATTTAAGTATTTATATTTATATAATTTATGTATGTACATTATGCTTGATGTATTGTTCCTATTGTATATGTATTGTCAATTACATTTCTATTGATTACCGAATTAATGGAAATTACATACCTCTAATACGATGCAGTTGTTTCGGCCGAACAAAAGCTTCCCAATGTCTCCTAGAGCCCTCTTGTTGACAGTAAGTACCCTCCTCCATTTCTCATTAACTCTAAATCGATATCATCTGTTATGAGCCACATTAGTGCAAAAGGGAGTCGCAACAGGTTAAATAGTCAGTACTTAATAAAGGATTGTAAGGGATCGATTTGTATCGTTGTTTAAAGTATTTGTGATATGAAATTTACGTGAAAAAATACGAGTATACTTGTTGTTACAATCGTTAACTACTTTAGTAGCCTTTTTATTAAACAGTTCTCCAATAACATATTTGTTTACCTCCACCCGGACCAGTTTTTAGCACAACAATCAATGTTTCATTCTTCAGTACCAGTGCTCTTCAAAAATATTCTAACTTTGTTTTATTCATATAAAGAAAGTAGAATTGCAATGGGGATTGCCGTTATTTAATCTATTTTAGGACATTAAAAAGCTAGAAATCATTAAAATCTATCATAATTTAAATCTATCTTGAATTTAAATCAAGATATATATATATATATATATATATATATATATATATATATATATATATATATATATAGATATATTGACTTAATTGTTTCATAATATAATGGCAATCTGCTGCAGTGATTTTGAAGCATTATTGATTTTAATCACACATTGTGCAACAGTTTAATCGCCCCAAGCTAAGCACTATTAACAGTGCAATGGTCAATATAATTCCTATTTATATAGGATAACTGGCCGTAATATGGAATTACTAGTGAATTGTAAAATAAAATTGTATTTATTCACATTAAATTTATAATTTGGGCTTACTTTGTTCTCTCTTTCCTTGTTTTCTCTTCCGCAAAATATCCCCTTTAAATTCTGGAATTTGCTATTTGGGTACCACCACTGGGTAGTTTCTTTACCTTCATTATTCATGCCAATATGTACCGATCCTGCCATTTGTCTTTTGCATTGTTATAATAGAGTTGTAAATTTCAATGAAAAAAAAAATCTGGGATGTAACAAAAACCCGGAAACAAATTGGGGGTCCTAGTTCGCTGACGCGAAGTCAGTTTTCAGGCTACTTTCGATTAGGTTATTTAACGAAGTATTCTGTGATATATAAATGCATCTATAGTTCTGGAATTTTCAAGATGGGATGATTGGTTCGTCCATTCTGGCTCTTCTTCCTAGTTTTAATCGTGCTTTCTTCTACCTAAGAGCAGTGTGACAATAGACCCATGCATAAGAATCTAACCTTAACCAAAGAGCTGCATCTACTTGTCTCTTATTGGATGCTTTCTTGCGCCTTACGAAGTATTTTTTAACCACCATCATGAACATCCTCTATGAACTATCATTTCTAACATGATTTCGCTATTTTCTTCATCCAACATTCTTTGGGAATGGCCCTAATGTACAACCCATTTTCTTCTATTGCGGTGAGAGAGAGAGAGAGACAGAGAGAGAGAGAGAGAGAGTGAGTGAGTGAGTGAGTGAGTGAGAGAGAGAGAGAGAGAGAGAGAGAGAGAGAGAGAGAGAGAGAGAGAGAGAGAGAGAGAGAGAGAGAGAGAGAGAGAGAGAGAGAGAGATTATAGCTAAGTACTTTTTCATGAGCAAAGTTCTTTAATATTTTATATATATCTCCCGTTATTCACAATGTTTTCTTTAACAATCCTGACTATCTGATAGAAGCTTTACCATTTCCTCTGCCTTATATGTTTTATATTAAAATCTTATTCAAAAAGAAATCAGTCATTAGTTCTTTACTTACTCGGTAGGTTGTCCTTTAAGCCTAAACAAATCTAGCTTGCTTATATGTAATTTTGGAGTATAGTAATCTATATGCTTTAGTTTACATTACTAAGAGTTCATAAGTATACTTTTTCTTATAATCACATCATATGGGACTTATTTTTTCAAATCCCTAATTTACCTGCGCTTTTAATAATCTAAAATAGTTACTAAATCACTAAACTGAATATTTTTAGTTGTATATTAAAATTAGGTAGCGGGGAATACATACAAAGATGTAATGTATGTAAGACTTACTGTTGATATTAATTTATTACAACTTATTTAATATGTTAAGTATCTCAATGGTGCAACAGTTCAATGCAGACACCAACATTTGATCTTAAGAAAAAATTTGTTTAATTTCTCAGCTTGAAAAATAATTATTGATTAATTAAAATTTAGGATTTAGTTATTATTCGCGGATTCGTTCCGATTTTCGATGTTAATTAAAATAAAAATTCTAAATGATGATTTAAAGAAATGTTTCAAGGAACTTGTATAAAAAAAGAAATTATAACATTGTTGTATTCTATTTTTCTATGAAAAATCAAGTGTATTTTTATCAATATTTTTTGCTCCCAACGCTCTCATTCAATGAAAGGTGTACCTTTTTAGCCTCAACAAATATTAGGCTTGTTTTCACTTTTTTTTTCATCGTCCGGGGTTTTAAAAGGTTTTATTTAATCTATTTGTTGTCCTCGTTTTAAAAGTTTTTTTCTCGTCAAAGCTTTTTCGACCAATAGAAATTCGTTAAAATTGGACGAGAGAGAATTGAAAAGGAACTAAAGGTTGTGGTAGCATGGAAGCCAGAACCACTGAAAAATAAAATGAATTCCATGAAAGGATTTTTTTTTACTTGTGAATAAATAAAAAATGCATTGTTATAAAAATATGAAAATTTATTTTAATTTAAATCATAACTCAATTGTAACTTTTTACTATTTCTATAATACTATTTTTTGTAATAATATCTTGTAATTCCGAAATAACGGTAATTGATTCAGAAACTTTTATAAATCCCAATCTCAGATAATAATATAATCTTTTAATTCTAAGGTAACTAACTTCTCTGAGGGATAGAATTTATATCGAATTCAAAAATAACTGTTAGCGTACTAATTACGATTCCATCTCCAAAAACCCATTTGTTCTAAAATACAAATATATTGCAAATCACGTTTTAAAATCGAGAACAGATTTCTGATGTTGACCAAGTACGTTTGTTTGCCAATGAAAGATTTGATTTCCAGCATACATAAAACACCTCACAACCTCAATTTCTACTAGTTAGCCTCAAACATCTTCTGTTAATATTTATTGCAATGGCTTCCAACAGTCCAATAGGAGTTATGTTAACTCACGATTTAAAAATATTTTGCTATCTTTACAAAGACAATAAAAAAAAATAAATAATGTAAATATGTATTTATGCAGAACATTATATATATTTCATTCTATTTACTTAATATATAATAATTATAAAGTTGTAAATTTCAAAAGGTAAATGTGTGTGTGTATATATATTTAGAATTTACTGCAATGGCGTAGACATGTATAGATGCTGCATGCAGACGACAGCCAACGCTGACAGCATATCTATTCTCAGAGGATTGTTGTCATTGATCGTTACTAAAGGTCCGTGGCGTGGGAGTGACCTTAGCCCTTCTTTGCTTGCTATTCCTGTCTTGATCCACTCCAAGGGTCTCGTCAACCCGGATTACCTTTATGCACTGATTCGTATAAGCTATTCATATGTCATCTGGGGCAAGTTTAGGGAGACTATTGTTGGATCTCCTTTGCGTAATAGCTCACCAAGATATTAAAGTATGTATTACAGACTATATATTATCAGCTATTATTTTTAAATTATCAGACATTATTCAATGACACTTATGCATTAAATTACCGTCTTTTATGTGTAAAACTGACTACACACGTCAGAATCCAGTTCTACGGGAAAGTTTCTCTGTACGTGGAATAATTATGGAAATCGATGAAACCAAACACTCGAGTGCCTTACCAGAATCGTGTTGAATATTAGACGGTATTCGATTTCTTAAAAAAAAAAAAAATTCAGACAGAGTTAAAACTGATATACCAAGTTTTGTTCAATAAGGTTTCTGTATTTAAATATATTTTTCATTTCTGTTTCATCTTCATAAATACTGGTTTTAATCAAGATAAGAGATCAGAACGAAGGTAATGATTTCGTTCAGAAAAATAAGTTTATTTAATATGAAAAAAATATATATTGTTATATGTTTGGCATACCTCTTCAAATTTTTAAATATTTATTATGTACTTTTCTGTATTGCAGTGTATTAATATTACTTCGTAGATGCTTAGCTCAACATACTTATTAAAGGGAACCTGTATTTGTAAATAAATATAATAATAATAATAATAAATTCTTTATTTATATTGGGGCAAGTCCCTTTAGAATAACTGTACATTATTGTGGGCTTTAGAGCCTTAGAATGCAAAGAAAAAAAACAAGTAGAAAAGTCAATCTATAAAGCTGATTAAATAAAAAAAATAGCTTCTTATGATAATGAAAAAATGAAGATTTCACATTACTTCACATTAAAAATAAAAATAAAAATGAATAAACAAAATAAATAATATTCTATCGATAATTTTATGTATGCACTTCGGGGAACTGGAGGGATAGAAAGTAATCAAATAAGCGGGATTTGAGGGTAGGAAGGGTCTTGGAACAGCGGATGGAAGAAGGGATAGAATTCCACAGGGAACAGGAACGAATCAGGAACGATCTGTCGAAAGCAGCGGTTCGATGGGTCTCTATATACAAATCGGAAGGGTGTGAACGGGTATCACGGGAATGGATGGAGGATTTAAATTTGAGGAGTTCATAAATGTATAATGGACGGCTCATATATGTATATTGAAATTACAGTGATTAAAAAAATTTTAGGTTGAAATTGCTGTTTGAAATTGGACAATGTATTTGATAGTTCCAAGGTGAATTTTGAGGTTGGGGTGTGCTTTATTTATTTGTTTCCTTAGCTAATTTATTATCATTCAAGATGCGAAATATTTGTTACATGTGACAACATTTCGAACGTTAGGAATATCTCAATAAATAAATTATGGGGCACTAGCAGGTAATAAAGGATACATACCTATAAAGGATTATAAATAGGAAAGAGGGAGCTGCAGGCACCATAATAGACACTCATGGTATAGGCAGTCACAAACAACGAAAGGGCTCCTATTCATTTCTTACAAATAGACGTATAACTAAACTTTTAACTATGATCAGCATTGTAACATATAACGGTAAGGTTCATAAGTTCCTGGCCTAACCTGCTTCCCCTCCTTCAAACGTGCTGGGACCTGAACGCCTATGCAGGTCCATGCCTGCTCACACCATACCCATCGCCCGCACTTCCTCAGTCCTGTCAGTCAGTGTCCAGCCTTGAAGAAAACTCCCCATTTTTACAATGTTCAAACTTGAGTACCGCGCGGTACTCCTTTTTAAAGAGGGTCTAACTCCTGCGCAAATTAAAGAGCGCTTGGATTGTGTATTCCACAGTGAAAGAATGGGTAAAGTTATTTAAGTAAGGGAGAGAACGTAGATGACCCTCCCCCCCCCCCGGTCACCCATTGAAAGCTGTCACTTATGAAACAATCCAACTTTTGGAATCTGAATTGCTGCCTGACCTGCGACTGAAAACCAAGGAAATAGCAGCGAGGTGGGGGCTTTCAAAAACAGGTGTTTTGGGGACCATCAAAGAACATTTGCATAAGGACAAGGTTAGTGCAAGATGGGATCCAAAAATTCTTTCAGCTGCTCAAAAACAGGAAGGAGTTCTCTGCTGCAATGAATTTTTACGCGAGTATAATGCCGACCCAAAGAATTTTTTGGACTCATTTGTAACTGGGGATGAGACAATGGTTCTATATTATGATCCACTCAGCAAAGAGTTCCATGGACTGGAGAAGATCAGGAGAAGCGCCTCGTCTAAGAGCAAAAGTCACGCAGTCAACAAAAAAGGTAATGGCCACAATTTTTCGGGACTGCAAAGGAATGTAGATTTTAAAGGAAGAAATGCCACAATGAATTTTGAGTATTATGCAGCCCTACTTCACCGCTTAGGAGACGCCAGAGAAGAGACGGGGAAGTTAAGCAGAGGTGTCCGCCTCCTTTACAATGCCCCTGTCCACACAGCATTGATTTCCAAGGCCGTTGTAAAGGACTGTGGATTCCAAGAAATCTCTCATCCACCCTATAGGGAGGACTTGGCCCCTAGCGACTTCTACCTTTTCTCACAGATAAAATCTGACCTTCGTGAGAGGCGATTCAACACCGACGAAGAGCTCCAAGCAGCAGTGGAGGAACATTTTTTTAACAAAGAAAAAAATTATTTTTTCATGGTATAGAAATGCTGCCAAAGCGTTGTATTAAGTGTGTTGAACTTAGAGGAGAATATATTGAAAAACAGTAAGACCAGTTTTTTTCTTTCACCTTTCCTTCTATCCCATGCCGGAAACTTTTGGACCCTACCGTAATATTATTCAATTAGATGGAAAAAGATATTTAATAAAATACTCCCAGTCAGTCAATTACGTCAACCTTCGGAGAAGAGAAGTTTATTATTCATTAATGAAATAGAACTACCATATCTAAAGTGTAATGATCTCAGAAACACATTCATCTTACTACTTAAATATTATTCAGACCAAGGATCTTAAGATCATTGTTTGGGCCATGGACAATGAAGAAAACACAACATATTGATTGCAAGAGGAACAAAATGGTTCGCATGGAAGTAAAGAAAATTCTCTTAAGTAGGGAGAACTGTTTATTGGAGATCCAACGTTGCTAGCCAAACTGCAGGTCTTCTTAATCGCTAAATATGCAAAATGCAGGCACTTAAAATTACCTACGGTAAATATTAAAATTAAAACAAATAAGCATTAAGGTATCTGAGTAATAGAACACAATTTAAAATAATAAAGAATAAAAAGAGCAATAATTAAAAAAATAAAGCACTTTATTTTATTTTTAATATTAGTTTTTGCATTACCTTCTTCATCACTCAATTATTAATATTCTACATCTATGTGCCCTTTTTTAGGGTCTCCCCCCATCTGTATGTTCCATCGCTCAGATTCCTTGATGCTTAAGTATTTAAATTTTAATATTTACCATATGCAATTTTTTTATTGTCTGCATTTTGAATATTTAGCCTTAAAAAGACCTGTAATGTGGGTCGAAACGTAGGCTCAGTTCTACCTACATATGAGCAGTTTTTTTTACCTCCATCCAGACCATTTTCTTCCTCATACAAGATCTACTATTATTAGTCATGATCATATAGATAGTACTTTGTTTCCTGAATTTATTTTACGGACTGAAGGCTTTTTGTTTGTAATTTTTCTATTATGTCTCTTTTGAATTTATCATCATATTAATCATTTTTTTTTAAATTAACGTTAAACTACAACAAATAGAGACAATTGTTATTTCAAGTATTTGGCCAACATTTTCTATAGCACTTAGGAACCTCTCGGTTGAAGTAATTAGAGACAGGAGTTAGGCGTGTGCGAGCTTCTATTTACAATGCAAATTGAACAGCCTTTGCATAGCCGTAAAAAGTCCCGAGAGCGCTTAGAGAAACGAGCCGTGGTAATTGCTTTAGGTTTAATGCCCTAACTGCCAATATGTTAATGTATTGGATCGCTAAGTTTGTCCAATCATCGATGGTTCTGCTTAACATTTAACGTTTATTCAATGCACCAAGGGGAATGAAACAAGCTAGGAGTTTTGTAATATTTTTCCAAGGCATTCCTCAAAGTGGAAACTTACCATTCATTTCATGGGATATGGTACATTCCCACTCCGATATAGACGACTGTATATAATTGTAAAATGGTAATGATAAAGCTTAGAATGATGATAACAAAAAATATAATTTTAGTTATTACTTGGTAGTGACCTGTGAACGGCAAGTTGGTATTGCATTTTTCTTAGTGGATGCTGGTTCTCCTTATCCTGCTGGCTGTATGTTCTGCATAAATATATGGAACACATGTAGGTTCTAGATGTTCTCTTCTTGAAGGCCATTTTGTAGCTAGTTGTAGGCCTAAGAGGTATCAGAGTGCTCGGCCTCTGTTACAAGGAGGTAGGGCTGGTATAAAAAGGAGAAGGGTTGTTTTAGATTGAAAAATTTATACTTAACTGCTCAAGGTACATGCCTCTGAAAGTTCAAATACTACAAATATTAATAAAATTAAAAAAGATTGGTTAACATCTTTCAACCAACTTGATTCAACGAACATTTGTAATAAGTAGGCCTGCATAAAAAACAAGTGTATCTCTGCTATCCATGAATGATCTTGGTCCAAATAAGTGGTAGAGACTGACCTGTTTCTAGAACAGCGGTTGAGCAAGGATGTACTGAGATCACGCAGAACTACCACGAAACACATACACAGCATGAGAACAAACATTCATTTATTATTATGATTATTTTTCATCTAAAAATTATACTGAACTGTTCAAGGCACATGGCTCTAAAACTTCAAATACTACTACACATAGTAATAAAAATTAAAAAATTATTAAATCACCTCGTTCAACCAACTTAATTATATGAACACATGGGGATGTAAAAAAAGGCATAAATTTACATTAAATAAAATGGTACCAATACTACCAATGAAGAGTCTTGGGTCCAGTACGTTGTAGAGACTAACCTCTCTTAATTTTTGTCTCTAGAACAAGTACTGGGAGAAGTTTTGTCCAAGATCACGTTCAACCACCAGGTTTATCGACTCTGGGTGAGCCCTAGGAGGGTACTCAGATCCCATAAGATCCATCCCTGGATGTTAAAAAATTAAATAAGTTCTCTGGACAGCCAGATCTATCCCTGGCACGGCACGGCAACTCTGCGATCTAACACTGAGCTACCCCAAAAATATGCATACATGACAAAGCAATAACAGCAGCACTTATTGTAGCAACTGAAGGCACAAAAGAAAGAGTTTTGACTGACAAGGAGGTTATATCTCAAGTCAAGAAGAGGATGAGTGATTTCTTACAACTCTCAGCCATTCCTCGTATGTCACGTTTTTATCTAACGATTTCCCTGCGAACGATTCTCTAGTTGTCAGAATTGACGGCGGCGTTTTTCTAGATGTGCGTTTGTACTCATAGAAACTGCAGAGGAACAACTATTTTAGATGTATTTATATTGAAACAAATTTTCCAGTTATTAAAACTAAACTAAACCATGTATTGCAGTCTTCATATCTTTTATAAAATGGGTTCTATTAAATAAATTTACTTAAAACTTCACCCTACAAAGAGTCTTGAGTTCAGTAATTAATAAAAATTGTACTGATTTTAGGTTGTGGGTGGGGATTATTTGTCGGAAATCATGCTCAACCGCTCTTTCCACTTTTTAAGAGAATCGCACTAGAATTTTTATTTGATTCAAAGCATCCCTTAATATGAAGGATACAATCATTCAGGGGTGCAGTCAATAATAACGCCATATAAGAAAAACTTATTTATTACTAGTGCGGACGTTTCAACCTATGTTGTAGGCCATCTCCAGGGCTAAGAAAGAAAAACAGAAAATAACTATAATAAACATGGTGGAACCAAGAAAGAATTTAATAACACATGGAGTTATAGAAAAGTAAAGAAAATTAGCGTTGGATAGATTATTAACAATATACAGGGTGTCCCGAATTTAAATGGAAAAACTTCAGGAACTTTGTGTGAGGAGCATCAACCACAATGCCTCATACATATTCTAATGTTGAATACGCTGATATGATTTTTGTATGGTTTCTGTAACGTTAATGCTTTAGAAGCGGTGCGGGAGTATGCGCGCCGATTTCCAAATAGAAGAGTGCCTAATCGACGAGTCTTTTCGTTAACTTTTAATAGACTGCGAGAGTCTGGGTCATTCTTAATACGTAATGAAGGTGACCAATTCCAGGCAGCCGTACGAACAGATTATCGGAGAAGAAATTCTATCCAACGCCACTTCGATAACAATCCTGAGACTAGCATCCGAAGACCATCTGCTGCATTAGCAATATCGCGGCAAGCAATATGGCGAACTTTGAAAGGTGATAATCGCTACCCATACCATCTTCAAAAAGTTCAGAATTTATTACCTCGAGATTATGTCAAGAGATTGAATTTTAGTAACTGGTTTCTTGAAAAAATTCGCGATGATAATTTATTTCCATTAAAAATTATATGGACCGATGAAGCTACCTTTACAATAGGAGGAATTGTAAATCAAAGAAATTATCTCTTGAAAATCCCAGAGCTATTAGAGAGGATAGGTTTCAGCATGAATTTGCTATTAACGTTTGGGTTGGAATTTGGATTGGATTACTGGTGGGACCATATTTTTTACTTCGAAGATTGAATCGTATCACATTTACACATTTTTTGGAGAACGACTTTTCTAATTATTTAGATGACATTCCCTTACAACAGCGGATTGAAATGTGGTTCCAACTCGATTGATGTCCAGCTCATTATAGCAGAGTTGCTCGAGCTTGGCTGGATATAAAGTATCCACAACGATGGATTGGGCGTGGAGGAGTAGCCTGATATGACACCCTTGGATTTCTTCGTATGGGGAACCTTGAAGCAGAAAGTTTATTCGGTGTCAATCAACTCAAGAGAGCAATTAAGAGACCGAATCATAGATGCAGTGCACCAAATATCATCACAACAATGTTTATCTCCAATTTATCAAGTGAGTGCTAGATGTAATGCTTGCATTGGTACAAGAGGACACCATTTTGAGCAATATCTACATTAAAAAGAACATAACATAAATATAAATGTAAATAAATAAGTATACAAATGAAAACTTGTTTATAATTTTTTATAATTATTGGTCATTTTTTATGAGTTATAAATATTTTTATTTTTTAAAGAGAAAAGATAGGCCCTCGACCGGGATTTGAACCCGGAACCTTTGTCTCACCGTGACATGTCACGGTGAGACAAAGGTTCCGGGTTCAAATCCCGGTCGAGGGCCTATCTTTTCTCTTTAAAAAATAAAAAGAAAACTTGTTTAGTTTCTTTTTTTGCGATTTTCTCTAAAACTGAGCAAAACGAGCAAATTAAAGCACTTTTTGTCTTAGTTTTTTGGTCCCCTATAAGTTCCTGAAGTTTTGCCATTTAAATTCGGGACACCCTGTATAAGAGTATAAGAATAACAAAATGACAGAATATGTGTATAGAAAGGTGATATTGCAAAGTAATACTAAGAGTAAGAAAAATGAGAAGGTAAAATGTAAGATACAATATGGAAAATCAAGAAAAAGTTATACATGTAAAAATGGTGAAACTATGGAAAACCTAGTTAATTTACAGGTAATGATATAAAATGTATGATAATTTACTATTAGTTGTATAAATAACATATTCATGTTTCTAATAGTAATAACATTCTAATAGTAAATTATCATACATTTTATATCATTACCTGTAAATTAACTAGGTTTTCCATACTTTTAAGTCTCACATTTTTACATTTTTATCTTTTTCTTGATTTTTCAAATTTTATCTTATTTTTTACCTTCTCACGAGAACGAATGTTCTTTGAACATCATTTAATTTTCGAATCTTGTTGAATTACGTCATATTACTATTTATATTTTTTAATAATTTATTGTTAATTGTTTTAATTTTAAATATTTTAATCAAAATTAAAACAATTAACAATAAATTATAAATAGTAATATGACATAAGTCAACAGTATCCTCAAATTAAGTAATGTTCAAAGAACATTCGTTCTCGTGTAAACTTCGCAAAAATTGCGGAACAAGGGATCAGATAAGAGTTGAATGAAAATAGTTAAAAATTAAAACAATTAACAAAAAATTATAAATAGTAATATGACGTAAGTCAGATCCTCAAATTAAGTAATGTTCAAAGAACATTCGTTCTCGTCTAAACATCGCAAAAATTGCGAGAAAACCGGAACATGGGATCAGATAAGAGAACGGATTTGTCCCCGGCTGGAAAGCGACTTCGGTAGCTCAATTGGTAGAATACTGCCACGGAGAGACTGAGGACCCAGATTCGAATCCCGGCCGGGGGCATATATTTTCTCTTCAAATAAAAATAATAAGAAATTAAAAGAATTAACAAAAAATGTCTTACTCTTTGTATTTCTTTGCATTATCACCTTTCTGTACACATATTCTGTCATTTTGTTATTCAAATATATTGTTAATAATCTATCCATTGCTTATTTTCTTTAATTTTCTATAACTCTATATGTTATTATATGTTATTCTTGGTACCACCATGTTTTTAGTTACTTTCTATTTTTCTTTCATAGCACTGGTGATGGCCTACAACATAAGTCGAAATGTAGGTACTTGTATTAAATAAGTTTTTCTTATTTGGTGTTATTATTGACTGTACCCCCCGACTAATTGTATCCTTCATTAGTTCTTCTAGTTAACTATTTTCCTCCTTAATATCCCTCATTATCTATGAACCTCACCTTCGGTTATATCCTACGCCTGATTCCTTCTAGTTCCAAGAATAAATTTCTCGTAGGCCTTGCTTTCTCCGTTCTCAGGACTTGCCCTATTCAGTTAATGCTCAGAACTCGAGTGATTTCAAAAATTCCCAGGTACTAATTATACATATTAAATAGTTGAATATTTTATAATCTTCTGTAGTAGTCTTGTTTATTCTTAGGGAACTCTTCTTCTGGTTCAAACTTGGCTACTCTAACCGATGCCTCAATCGACTTGCTTGTGAAACTCAATAGCTTACATTTCAGAAGTTTTGCTGGGGAATTAGCAGTTCTTTAATTGGGACCCATGGAAGGTAAGTTTCAGACTGCTTTAGAATCACGACGCCCTACAACATAGCGCTGAATTGGCGAGATCAGCTTCTTCTTCCTTAAGAAAGAGTTTTGATTTTCAATTTTTTGAGTCCCATTTTCAGGGCTCAAATGTAACTCACTGCATATAACCTTTATGTGCAAGTAGTTCATTCACTCAGTGAAATATTATTTATTCATTACTAAGCCTTGTCTTCCTCACGATGGTATCTAAAATATTAAAAAGGAGTTGGGCTAATGAGTCGCCCTCCCTCAATTCCTAGTTAGAAGAAAAGTCGCCAATTTTTTTTTTCACCGTAATTCTTCTGACGGTTCACTCCATTGTGCACTCCACCCCATTGTTATACTTAAGTATAGACTTCACTAGTGTATCTTGTGGCATCATAGACCTATTTCAAAGTGTTGAAATCCATATGCAGTATTCATATCGAGATCTTCTACACTGTCATTTACTGGAAAGATAATTATTAGCATTCAAAACAAACTTTTAGATATCATCATGTGGACATCGTGGTTATAAAAAACTTTCTTATCGATATATTCTTATTTTAAAATTCTTATTGCTATGGAAATAGCTGACTGGATCTATCTTAGAAGTGTGGAGAATGGTTTGGGGATGCATTCAACAAATTTTACATTAAATAAATTTAACATATTTTATTCGGCACAATCTGTAGGCTATTATCAGAGATGAGAATTCAAAAAAACAGAAAAAAATGTATAAACAATGCAGTAGCAATGAAGGTATAACGTCATGTAGATAGAAATGAAAAAGAGAAGTACAAAGAGTAAAAGATAAATAATGAAACACCTTAAGATGAGAAGAACAATGAAAGAAAACTAATGGAAATTAAAAAAGATAATAAAATAGAGAGAAATCATTAATGTTTTTGTTACAAGACATAATTATTTCCATGTTAGTAGTGAATGACAAAATGAGTTTGTGAAAGGCACTATCACTCTGTAATTACTATACCATAATTCTTACATAATTACCTTAATCTCCTTCTCGACCCTGATGATGGTCCAAAACTTTAGCCTAAACGTTGGTACAATTAGAATAATTTAAACTTATTTTCTGTAAAATTTATTGACTGCAACTCCGACCATTTCATTGTTCTAAAATTCTTATTATGTGTACTGATTTTTAACTTTTCTTTTATAATTTAAATAAATCACTCTATCTCTTATTTACCTAGTGAGGTAATATAAGCTAAGCCTTTAAAATAATATAAATAAATAAATAAAATATAAAATGAGTACATATGAATGTAAAAGATTGTATGCATAAAAGATGCATTATTGTTGTAAAAGAAAATTCAAATCACCATCCAAAAGTTTGAAACGTCTTCACAATGGAAATACACGAGACCGAGAACAGTGTCAGATTTAAAGAGATGGAAGTTATACCAGTTTTTATTAAAATATATAAAACCTTTATGTCTGTATTGAAACTGGTTTAAATAAATTTAATATCTCGAATTAATTAATCCTATTCTTTGCATTCTAGATAAACATAATTTAAAATTTTAAATTATGTGAATTTAAATAGTGTACAAGAAATACTGGATATAATAATATGTAATATTATTATTATTATCTAGAAAGTCAGAATTATTTTTAATCATTATTTTTTTAATACTAGCTAATTGGTTCTTTTCGTCTTCAAAGTTTTTGGTTCACTTCTGCACAGAAAATTGTTTGTTTTTTAATGGAAATTATCCGAGCCATTTCAGGTTTCAGCGAAACAGTATATGATTTTATTATTATTTTCTTTTTTACGAAGTAGTTCAGAGGGAATCATAAAAAATACAAACATGTCATGAAACAAACATACCATTTTTTCATTTGGTGAAACAACAATGAAATGTTATCTCGTTAATAAAAATACTTACCTTCTATTCCGGAAAAACAAATAACTTATTTATTATTACATTGTTTTTAACTTGTTGTTGGACGAAAATATATTGTTTTTTTTTTAAATTTTGTACTGGACAAATGCTGCACCCTTTAAATAAAATAACGAGTCTATGTAATTGTTAAGCAAAAAAGAAACACATTTTTTTCATTTTGCTTCTAACTTAAAAGCAGAATGGTGTATATTTAAGACCGCTCTTTTGTGAGCCGCCTAAACATCATAAAATTTCATTTAATACCGTATTCGTTCGCCGCTTTCTTGTTCCACGAATCCATTAAGAAGGGTTTTTCACCAATAGTAATTTTCAATCGAATTTCTTTCATGGGCCTAAAATTCTGTCTGAACACGCCCAAAGGAATTAACAGTTGTAACTGTAGCTCTATACAAAAGTCGTTATAAATCTTAATTCCTTCTCCTGTCAATCCATAAAATATTTTATAGCAGAATAAATGAAGAAAATTCTAATTTAATAAGATTTTATTGGATCGGATATGTTATTAAATAATATTTAAACATACATTAAATTTAAAATTGCAATTACAATTACAAAACTATCGAAAATGAGATTTCGATTTTAGTATGTAGCAGTTTTAAATTGTGTATCATACTTGTCGGGCGTATCTTTTCTTGTAAAGTGTGATAAAAGCGGGTATCTCTACATATTCAATAATTATTATTTAGATTGCAATTTTTGTTTGGTATTATAATCAAAAATATTTAAGTATTCGTACATGAAGAGATTTAATTTTTTTTTGGAATAAGACGAAATAAAATATTTTATATATATTGTTTAAAATTCGTTTTTCTATAGAATAAACGTTGTCGAAACCCTGTTTCTAGTTTTGATAATTAGTGTAAATTCATATAGTCCATAGATGATGGAGCTTTTCGTACAACAGGTTTTTTCGTAACTTTTCGTAAAACAATTGATTTTGATGTATTAACCGATTAACAGATTCCACAAGATTACTTTTCATATTGATGTTAAAATGGTAGCAGCCTCAGAGTATTAATTCCGGTCACAAATGTTTATTTCTGAGGGAAAGCAGCGACTCACTGAATATTAATCAGTTAAATAAAATTTGGTGTGTTATTCCTGTATAAATTTTTAACATTTTCCGGGAGAAAGTTAATAATTATGGAAATGACGTCCATTTTTTTTTGTTTTTTGTTTTTAGACATATTTTTCCTTTCTTTTTCTTAATTCAGTTTATGCATAGAAGAAACCTGAGCGTGGTTCTTTTTCGTGAGAATTCACGAGGTATGGTTTTTAAGGCATTTATTATTTTCATTGAAAGAAATTGTGAATTTACCGTTGTAAACAAAAAAAAAAAAATGTCTTTTTAAACATTTTAAAAATACTTTCTAATTTATATTAGAAATAATATAAATTATTTCTAATAATAATAGCATTGAAAGGGGTGGAATAAATAACCACACGTCAACATAAGGTATGTCCTATAAATACGCGAACTAGGGTCTTAATAACTTCATTTCACAAAACTACGCTTTCTAGTTTCCATTTCGATTCTATTCTTAACTCCACATCCTCCTTGTAATATCCCAGAGAGTGAGACTGTTTGCCCTTGATCAGAAAACAGCCAGTGTAATCCCAGCCAATCAGATTTCTAGAAGAATAGGTTCCATCTTCATAACCTAATATGTATGAATATCGAAAGACATCTTCTATCTCAGATTAAGCGCTGAGAACATTACTAACTAAAATAAAAATAAACAATTGACGACACTGTTGAACATGCTCAAAGATTTGAATAAAGGATTTGAGTGCTTGGTTCATGAATAAATGTTTATTAAAGATCGTAAGAATTTTGTAATGATTATTTAAAATTTTTAGAATATAGTAAAAGTAACATTATTCTGGGACTAAATAGCTTTATAATAACAAACATAAACAGAAATAAAAAATAATATATATCTGACCTGGAGGGTACGTAATACAAATCATAAAGCGTATAAAAATGACAGAAATCAATTTTATAAAAATAAACAAATTATAATAATAAGTAAATAAACAGTACGAATCCTGACAAGATAATAAGCAATAAACGTGAATAGATAAATCAATAACACCTATTGAATGCATGAGGTAGCATGTAATTCTTTCTTTACTTGATGTACATTTTCTTAAAAAACAAAATGAGACCATCTTCTTTGAGATCATCTATTTGGGAAGCCAGGAGATGTTGGAAAAGCAAGTATTTAAATGACGTTAGTGAAGGAGCATGACGGTGATTAGAGGGATTGAGTTCAACACTGTGGTGGAGCGGGCTAGGAAGGGACTTTCGAATGTTTTGGTTCTGTGGTAATGAATATAGAGATAAAAAAGGCGAATAGGTAAAAGGTTTATCAGATTTCTTAGTTTTACTAGATATAGATAAAAAACAAAAACATAAAGTACGATAACAATGTACAATAGTCATTACAAATTTGTAATAAGGAGCATTTACTGATTCAATATAAAATATGTATCACTATTTCTAAAATATTTAACAGTAGATTACCCTTTGAATATTATTTGTATAACCTGGGAACAAATTTAGATTTGCGGAATCCCTTATGTAGGAGAGCAAACCGTTTTAACGACATATTATAAATCTCAACTTGCGGACAAAGGGTGTTTTATTTGTGACCTCGCTATTACCTGCTTTTGTGCCGCCGGTAAGCCTCACACCCTCACAAATACAGCTGTATAATTAGGGTCTCAAGCCCTTCATCTATCACGAAGAAACTTCAAGGGACAAAAACAATGGGTCTCTTGTTTGCTGCACTGATTATCCCTTGCTTCTCACCGGGATATAGGGAGCTTTAAGTAAATATTATCAGTAATATGTAAATTGCCCTTTGTAATTATTAAAATATTCTATCAAAACTATGTTTTATTAAAACCAAAAAACCCTTGCCACTTCGACCGCTTTATATTTTCTTCAGAAACTATTGCAGTTGAAATATCATTGGATACTTACTGTATTCCTTATATAACAAGATATATGTAGATAAAGATGTCTACCCTACATTTACTCAAACCTTATGTATAATGTATGATTATGTATAATGATTTTCAATGCTATTCTATACATGAGCTATTAATTAACCTAGGATATGAGTATGATAATAGACAATTGCATCCATTATGGATTAATCCAATTCAATATTTGTTTTAGCAAGATTCTACTTGGTCGAGTATTCTTCTAAATTCTGAACTATTCATGTTTCATTCTAGTTTATCCATTCACATTTCAGAGCGGTGAAGCACAATATGAATAAATCCAAGTAAAATATTATTAAAATTAAAAAAAAAAAAAGGGAAATGAAGCATTTCCTAAGATAAATTATCTATTTATATATATATATATATATATATATATATATATATATATATATATATATATATATATATATATTGATCCATAGTTATTGATGGCTGATATAAATTATAATTAAAAGATATTGTTCAACTAAAAATTTATTCAACATTCGTTTTATTAGATTTAAAATTTAACTGCAAAGAAAATAACATTTAGTCAAGAATAAAATAATTTTAATAACTTAAAGTGAAGCATCTATTTACATGTAAAAAGCATCTAATTGAAAGATTAACTTTAGGTATATAATTGTGCCTACCGTTTAAAGAAAATAATAAAATACGACTTTCATGTATTTAAAGCACCCGAAATAAAAACCAGAAATTTAAGAAAAAAAAACCTGTACCACTATAACCCGTTAACGGGTCTGGGGTTTAGTAAATGGTAGAGACTCTACTGTTTCAAAGACAACGGTTGTGAAGGGAGGTGATTTGTCCTAGACCTCGCTCAACCACCAGATATCTCCCCCATATTTTGGGTACCCTGTTTAGAGGCTGGGTGAGCTTTAGGAGGGTCCTAGATTCTATATGATTCATCTCTGGCTACTAACAGACTAAATAAAAGTCTTGCTTGCAGCAGGATTTGAAACAAGATTTTCGGCATGGCAACTCAGCGCACTACCACTGAGCCACTCCAGTCCCTAGGGGTTTTTAAAAAAATTGGTTATTTTCTCTCTAGACCGCAATTATACATATTATCGCTTATCAAATCACTGATGATTGATTAAAATGTAATTTCCGAATCTTAATTATATGATAAACTATAATCACATTAGCGTGCTTATAAATAAAATCAATGATAGAAATAGAATAGCTACAAAAGACAAATTATTTAATATGTTAAAATCTACAGACACAAAGTAGGTATCCTTAAATATAGGAATCTTCCTACACAACCGTTTCCTAAAAACAGTACAGCTTCACATGTACTGGAAGACCCAACCTACCCAACCTCCATGGGTTGTAGTGGTACAGATTTGTTTCTCTTTTTTTTTGTGACTTGCTTAACTGTTGGAATTTCGTCATTTAATTGTTGTTTAGAAATATAGTATAAAGCCTACATTTTTATTTTTTTTGTTATAATACTATCACAAATTTGTAGACATAGTAAAAATGTTACTATGGAAAAAAGAAAAATACTCTGGTTTAAATCTAAGTAATTCTATTTAAATATTCATTTGTTGTTGCTTGTTTTTTTCCATTTCTTCTTAGTTTGTTGCTTGGGAACAGTGCCTAGAGTAGATGAGTTGCCGTCTTGATGGTTCTGGGTTAAAACTTAGTTGCGAAAGACAAATTATTTAATCAGTTAACAGCGACGGAATGACCCCCGGAGATCTACATGTGGGGAAATCCAGCCGGTTGAGGGTGATCTCGGATAATTCTCCTCCTTACACAATTATTGTCCTAGAAACAATACATGCTCTACCATATACTGAAACCTAATCCCTTCATGAATGTTAGGGGTAAATATTTATTGGTCTTCTAAAACAGTTGGATTTTATCATTTTGTTGGTTTGTTACTTTTTAAAGAAGCTTAGTATAAAAAATAATTTTTCTATATGAATTATATAATATTTTGACTACGTTAAAATAAATCTTAATCGTTTTGTTAATCCATGGGTTTCATTGTTTGGTATGTATTTGATTTGAAATTGAATAGGATACATAAACTCAATAGTCGTGTAGTACAAAAGCTGCATTGTATGATATTGTTTAGCGGTATATACCCCTACTCGATAGCACCCACTGATTCTCGGAGGTAATCGGATCCCACTAATTGGGCCCTATCTGCACTACCCAAGTGGAAGTGGTGGTAATCCTGATTCCATCTGGCTGTGGAAGGGTGGCAGAATTGACGGCGGAACTGCCCTTCGGGGGGAAACTGAGAATATGATCGATCCTAACGGGTGATTGATGCGACTATAACAGCCAGCCTTATCTCATCTCTCTCGATGGCTCTACAACGGTGTTTTATTATTAAAAAAAATCTGTTCCGCCATTTCAATATTTAATACACTTCTACATCCTGGTTAACAAAAAATATATATATTTGGTTAACAAAATTGTTGTGTAAGCTATTGCACCCTTGAGGTACAATACGTATTACAATTTTTAAGAAGAAAGGTATTGTTTCTTTGATGTATTAGACTGAAGAATAATTGATATGAAGTAAATTGAAGTACAACGGGAATTGCTTTAATTTGTCAATTCGCGTTTTAACTACTTCCTCTTCATTCCCGATCATCGCCTCTTTACATTCATCGGCGAAAATTCGAAATTGGGTAAATAATCCTAATTATATTGTTGGGGACATTTTTATATCATAAACATTTTTAACTCTAGCTTGACGACGATAAGCCATTTCGATTTTATACAATTTACTAGAAAGCTGAAAGATAATTAATAATTTATAAGGGATAATATTATTTTAATGCTTAATTATATATAACAATCATGCGTTAGAAATATAAATGTGCGTTAGAATATATGGCGTTGCAAATTAACAATTAGAATATGCAAAATTGATGAATTTACAAGAAATGATATGATTTGAATGCTTAATTATCATTAATAATTATGCATTGGAATATAATATTGTAAATTAATTATTAGAGTCTGCATGCATGCATTAATATTTGCTTTTGGCTGAAGAGATGCAATTTCCTCTGTGGTTCACATAAGTTACGGCGGATACGTCTTATCCCCACAACAAATAAACCTACCTATTGTTGCGCAATGTCATTTTTAAGCTATGTTATTATCTGAGATCTTTATCTTTCGTGGGTTTTACGGCACCAATGTTTCTTTGATGTATTAGACTGAAGAATAATTAATATGTATTAAATTGAAGTCCAACGGGAATTTGAAAGAAATCTCTGATATTAACATAGCGTTTGACTTATTAATTATAAGGACATATGAAATATCTATCTCTTAATACTAAACAAATATACATGTGATAAAATGATTAAACTTAATGTTAGCAGTTCTACGAGAATGGCTTAAAGACTAAACATGCAAAATAGCGAGTCTCTTAAATGGACGAAATAATGATAACTAATGAATTATAACAGAAAAAAGTAATTTTACAATAGCGATCTAATGAACAAAGATAATTAAGGACAAATAAAGATATAAGGTTAGCATGAATAAGCGATCTAATAATAATGATACTTAATAATTAATACAGAAGATTAACATTGAATAGGAGCGATAATGTCATTAACAGAAATTACTCCATGGCATTATGGCCAAAGATATAATAAAAAAAAACATAACTAAGAACGTTATAATGAAGAATTAAAGAATAAGGTGAAAAGATGTGCGAATAATTATTATCTTGATACCATTAATTAGTTTGAATTGTCTTTTGGTACCTTTAGTTTGCTAAACAAGTACCTTATGAACACACTGAGTCGTTGAACATCAGCAGAAGTATTAGTTGGCGATTTGAGGCCTTATGATAATGAAATGGGATTTACGATTTGTGTGATCTATGCCCAATTATCACCTCAGCATCACCATCTGGTGTCTCAGCAGAACTCCTGGCGAGTGATAGGCGGTAAGACCTTCTGGGCGTTCTCAATAAGGAATAGCGGCTTGAAAGCGGCGGCGGTCGCATCGGTTTGTTCCTACTGGTGGGTAGTACAGGTTCGCGGCTAAACAGATATACATTATTCACAGTGAAATAATTGTGTATATCATCATTTTAATTTAATTTGATGTTATAATTAATGTTATAAGCTGTACAAGGCATCGATTAGACCGCTTATCATGTACGGCCTGGATTCATTTGTAATATCAGAGTCGGACGAAATAAGTTTGCAGGCTTTTGAGAGAAGAATTCTGCAACGCATTTATAAGAGTTGATCAGACATACCTTAGGAGAGGTAATAAAGAAATATAAAAACTCCTTGGTGGTTTGTCTTAAGATGAGATCCCCATGAAAATAATGAGTGAAACCATTCATAGTACAAGGTGTAGCAGAAGACCGCGTCCTTAGATGGATGGATGGTGTTACAGAGGGTGCTGGTATGCTGGCCAACAGCGTGACTGACGGAAATTATTGGAGGAGAGCATTATCAGTAATAATCTGTTGAGCCATTGGAGGATGTGAAGATGTTTCGATAATACCAATATCATCTAATGAAGCAATACAAATAGACAATAGATATTTATTTATTTTAGCATTTATACAATTTTTAGTTTGTTGTTAGAGAATAATGAAAAAAAAAACAATTCAGTACGACAACTTCACGCGAGATTGAATGTTTTTCAGATTCAAACACCGAACTGTTTATCTTTGTTATGCCATCAATAAATGTTATCCCAGGATGACAATACAAAATAGGCATTCCAACACCAAGATGGGCTATCACTTTCTATGATTTTTACAAAATTCATGTAATTTTTAGCTTTAAGTTTTGTATCTTTTTTGATCTACCAAAACACATCTTTATGCCAGAAGGTTGATAATCATTAAAATTTGTTTTGGAACTCTTGTTTCACGATATTGAGAATTTTATGCATTGATATGTAATCCAAAAATAAAAGTAAAACCTTGAGTTTGAACCCTTTTTTGCAACTGTTAAAACTTGCTTTGTCTCTGTGTAAATCAACGTTTCATAAAACTATCATTTTCTCCGATTACGGTGAAATTCCTAATATTTCTGAAGTTTCTTGGATACCAGTAAAACTTTTTTGCCCATGCGGATGGTCCAAGAACATTAAGAACATTTTCATGACTTCATTTTTCGAACAATTTTAATTGATTCGACTTTTCCCGATTTTGGTGAAATTGATATATTTAAAATTAAGAACTTTTTTTGTTGTTGTTTTTTAACATTAAAATATTTTTACAGGCTACTGGGTGCAAAAATGAATCAAACTACTCCTAAATTCAAGATACTAATATTTATTAACAAAGTGACAAAAATAATACAATGAAGTTACAAACAATTAAATGATGAAACTAATATAAATTTACAATAACAATATCTAAATATTTATTATAACTTAGGCCTATTTAATTACTAAATTAATATAAGATATTACTAATTCTAAATAGTTCAACTATTTACATAAATTTGTACGAATACCATAAAATTACACTACAGCTTACAACTACTAATTAACACTTACAGTTCACTAATTAAAGCCCACCGACCGTAAGATTCTCCAGATATAACAAACTGACTCACAGCAACTAACAGAAACAGTTTATTACACTCACAAGACTGTCACAGACCACTGATACACCTATTACACTGGCCGGCTGAACACTGACTTACTCGCGCTGAGAGGGTATTTAAATAGGCCTGGCCTGGAACCTTCTGGAACCTTCCAGAAGAATCTTCTTAATCTCTTCCGCCAAAAGATATTATCGTTACGTTAACCCTAGACGTTAATCCCTTCCGCCCGTCTGTCTCTCTCTTCCCGTTATAATATTTTGTTCCTCTACTCTGTTCAAGTTGCAGATATAGTTGGGGTCTAGACGGGTGCCAACACGTGTATGAGTACAATATGATGTTGAACTAAAAAATTATTATAATCCACTTATACATCTGGAAGTAATTCACAATTGGTTTGGTCTTATTATCAATATGATTTTTTATATACTAGAAAATAATGTTATAAGATGTTATAGATGATTATTACTGCATTATTGTCATTATTATTTTCGTAAACGTATTTATTTGTCGAAAGTCAACATACAAAAAAGTAGAATCGTTACATATGGTCAATTTTTTAATTTTTAAAGAGAAAGATAGGCTCTCGGCCGGTATTCGAACCCGGATCCTCTTGTCTTTCTGTGACAGGGCCCTACCATTTGAGCCACCAAGGCTGCCTACCGGCTGAGGACAAATCTTTTCTCTTATCCGATCCCATGTCCTCGTGTTCTCACAATTTTTGCGATGATTTCACCAGAACGAATTTTCTTTGAACATTAATTTAATTTTAGGATCTTATTGACTTACGTCCTTTTACTATTTATAATTATTGGTCAATTTTTTTATTTTTAAATATTTTTATATTTAAAGAGAAAAGATAGGCCCTCAGCCGGGATTCGAACCCGGGATCTGTCACGGAAAGACAGAAGACCCGGGTTCGAATCCCGGCCGAGGGCCTATCTTTTCTCTTTAAAAATAAAATTATACATTTTTGTTTACAGATCGTATGATCATCATGATTATAACATAGGAAGAGGAGAAACAGGTATCTGGTCCAGTCAATATGACTACGACAATGATGATTGAGATGCTCGGTACACAAGTCGTTACTGCATTATTTCAGTGCAGCTTTCTGATGAAATTTAGTTTTTAGTGAGTACAGGCATAAATCCTCAGTCGTTTCGAACGGTTGAATTCCTGTTTTCTTTATTTATTGAATTTTATTAATTACAAAAATAGATTGAGTCATTTCTCAAAAGAAAAAAAAAACTAGCACAGAGTTCCAAACTATGTGATTAGAACGTGAATAAATCGTTGCCTTTGATTCTGGGTCTTGAATGTTTATCTTGGAATTACAGGCAGGTGTGGTTTAGAACAGAGGCCTGCCAAAGGTTATTTATCAACTCTCTCCCTGACAGGCAATATCCTAGCCTTCCATCCCGCCCCGCCCAAGTTAACGTTACGAATCTGTCTATATTCCATTAAAATTTACGATTACACAATAAAGAGGAATTGTAATTATTTTTATTATTATTATCTAATTTTCATTTGCACCTGCACAACCGGCAAATTTGATTGAAGTGTCGTCTTCGACTTTGACTCTTCGCTTTTCTACATGATCATCAAGTTATTTTGGAAAAAACAATATCAATTTTTGAGTAGGTCTCTTGGCCAATGTCTTTTTAATCTTTTCCTATTAAGGCTAGGTAACAAGGAGTAGGAAATCGGAAGAACGAGTGGGTTTGGGTATTTAATCGGGAATTTAAAAACACCCACACTTGTGGTGATCGTCTGCTCACAAAAATAAAGGTGAACTAATTTTTTGCTTTTGGGTCAAAATGGATGTCTGTATGGAACTGAGGAATCCGAAAATGTTGGCGATTTAAACGGCTCCTTTTGGAAACAGTGTTTACTTAAATAACATAAAATACTATTAACATGAAATATTAATAAAACTTAAATATAAATTGAAGAATAGGGAAATATACCAAATATTTACAAAACTGTGTACATTTGGCGAGTTTAATTTTGCCAAATCCCCTTCCAATCCGCTCAAGGAAAAATGTGATCCTCTTTGCTCAGAATGTATTATCTAAGGCGCAGCGACATTATTATAACCTGCCCCGGAACAATAACAGTTATAATCCTAAATCCTATAATGCTTGAAGATTTTGAGACAGTTTCTTGCGACCTATGTTTAGTGAGAGAAGTAAGTAAACCGTCCTTAATAGGGACTAATAGGAAACAAATGAGATTTTAATAGATGAAAAATCTGTTAATCTGTGATAAATAAAAAACTGAAATATAAGACTCATGTTTTAGTAAGAGATATCCCATTCATAGCAGGTGATTTAATTGATGTCTAAGCCTTTATGACAGAATAGAAAACCTGAATTTAAGAAACAATATATTGATCATCCACAAAGTATGATGTATAATCGGACAATGCACATATAGGACAATAACAAATCGGCTTAAGTCCAAGGAGTATGGGTTCTCGGACTCAGCAGGCGCATGAAGACCTATATCCCTTTCGCCGTAGCAGAATATTTAGGAACTGTGCACTAAATGTAACTAAAAAGTTGATAGATTTGTGAATTTACTAATGGTTACATTCTTACAATTAGAGTTTGTACATGCATGTAAACATTATATAATAATGATTCTAGCGATTTGGAACGGAGATTCAGTAGAATGAGATTTTACTGTATTCAAATAAAAACAAACAACTCATCATTTTTATTTTTTTTTATTTATGGAATTGGATATTTCCATCCATACAGCCAGTTATGTATTTATTTGTTTAACAGTTAAGCTAGTTACCAACAGCACGCGGTTTTTCCCAGATGGTTACCGCCTGTTTTCCCAGATGGTTACCGCCTGTTTTTCCCATGCGGTCACCCATCCAAGTGCTAACCACGCTCGACGTTGCTTAACTTCGGTGATCTGACGGGAACCGGTGTGTTCAACGTGGTATAGACGTTGGCAACTCATCATTTAAACTTTCTATAACAGATAATCTCGGCAAGATGTGAAATGAATGGATATTATTTCGATATAAATAATTTTTGAGAACACCATTTTTCTTTCAGTTATTCATTCCTTTATATAAGAGGATCTGTCAAAAAGTTACTATTTGCTTCCTTGCTGCATTTAACGAGATTATTAAATGCATAGCCACGTTGGTTTCAACACTTTAAGGAGCCCGAATAATAGTTAAATAAATAAATACATAATAGTTCTCAAAACGTTTTTTTAACTAACCACCAACTAGTGTGGTTAAACTATTTATACATACACTGATTTATAGTATTGAGACATATAGTTTATACATAGGCTGGTATAGAGGATTGATACCCAGACTGATGTAGAGTATTGTTACAGAGACTGATATATAGAGGACAGTCATATTCATAACTTATAATGGAAGAAAATATCGTTTTAAAAACTGACTATCAGGAATATTCAGTGAGTCTTCAGGGGGTAAATAATGAAAGGCATCCGAACAGACAGTAATTTTATGAATATCAGTTATTATGTACTTAAATGAGAATAGATAAAGTTCAATGTTGGATTAATAAAATGTTTCTATTCGTCAAAAATTAACGCAAATATAAAGTTTAGCGTCTAAACCTTAACATCTCACATATTTTGTTTCAAATCTCATTTATTTCATAATTTACATAAACATCTCACATATATAATTAATATGACTGCATAAAAGAAGATTGATGTGCATTATATACGAGAATGAAAGTAGTCAAAGAAGAATTGATTTTAGGGAGCCTTGACATTATCTCAGTTGCATATTTTAATAAATGATGATAAATAAATAAAAATATAATAACGAAATACAATAAATTAAGCTGGCTGGTCTTGGCTACTACATTTGGGATTGCTGGAATATGTTTGTAGTGTATGTGCTAAGGGGTTCATATTATAAGTTAGTCTGTCATGGGATTCTGTGGTATCTTGCGTCAGTACTTCAATTATATAGGATTTCAAAACAACAACCAATTAGCGTTGTATGACTACCTAATTTAATTGGGAAGATAAAATCGACAAATCTCGATGTTTTATAGTATTTTTGACCGAATATAATGTGGTTTTCGGTTGCTTGTAGGTTAGGTAGATCATGTCTATGAGGGTCAAAACTGTATAACCCTAAAAACAACACATTTCAGTAAATTCTTAAAACGACTAAGGGTTAGAATATAGCGATTAAGGAATCATAAGAAAAAGTGCACTGAGAAAATAAAGAGTAACTTAAAAATCATTGAAAGTAATTGTTTTTCCCATTTTTATGACAAGCTTTTTCTTCCACCCCAATTACTGAGCTCTCTTCAGATATAAATAAATACATTTGTTTATATCGGAAAATTATAAATAAATGCCATAGGAAAATTTTATTTAAACGTAATCTGCAACCTTATTACTATTTTTTTTAAACATTTATTATACGAAACTTAATAAAATACTGTTGAAGGCAGCCCTGCATTTGTAAACCAGTAATTAAAACAACGTAATCTGATACAACCGACGTCATAGCAACATTGATCTTTGTTTTTTTTTTAATTTCACTTTTGACTATACCATTACATGATTCAAAAAAATTAAGTACCTAAAAAAAAGTTACATACTTATAAGCTGCTAAGATTGTAGCATCATTGTAAAAATATACATAAAACTAACTATAAATGTAAATGAAGTTCTGCTGAATCATAAAACAACTTTTATTATAACAAGAATGTAATTCTTGTACCACTAGACTATATAAATTTTACAACCTTCCTGAATTACATTGAAAATATATAATAAAAAAGCTATTACAAAAGTTGTACCGTACAATTGCTGCTCCGACTTGCCAAGAAACAGCTCCGATTTCCCAGAGTTGAAAACAGCGAAGAAAATCTTCAAGAAGTTTTCTACGTGACTTGCTTCCTGCTAAAGGCCATCCAGTCTTCTTATCACCCCAGCTTCGCAGATGCTACTTCTTGTTTTTCTTCAGCTCCAACATAAAACCCATTTAATTGAACAGCTTTGTGTCTAGCGCCATGAAGAAATTAGTTTGCGAATTTTGAAACAACCTTAAACACTTAAATATAAATAAAAGTCTTTAGCAAAATATAAGAAAGTACAAACCCAATAGATATAATAAAGAAATCTTGCACTGTTCTTATTTGACGATTAACAATTATAAAAACTAACACTACTCGACTATATTATAAATTAATGTTAAGCAGACAAGACGTCTGTAAATACAAGTGCTACATTTTCAATTCACCAAAGCTATATTTATATTAAACGTAGTATATGGGTTGATATATCGCTCCTTCAAAAGAACAACGAATCTGACATTTTTGCGTGTCCAGTAGAAATTGCATTGGTTAAAGGTTTTTAATTCAGGAAAGACTTATCTGATATTCCATTTCCAACATTTAGTAAATTTTTATTAAACTATTTTGTACAACATAGTTGTTTTTGTATATAAAAGTCGCGCCATAGATGTAGTTCCAGCCAGTCTCCTTCTCTAATACCCCTCGCAGCCATGCTCTCCTCCACATCCTGTAACCATCTTTTTTTTTGGGTCGTCCTCTTTTCCTCATTTCCATAGGGCAATATTCGAAGATTATTTTGGCCATCGGCTCTCTGCCATTCTTTTTAATTGGCCATACAGTTGCAATCTTCTTGTTTTTATTGCGAAGAGGATCGTTGTTTCCTGATCAACCAATTGCATAATTGTTTATATAAGATAATATAATAAATTAATATTATTTATATCATCATTAAAATAGAAATGTTTCTAAATTTTAATTTATTTAACTCACATGCATCTTTCAAATAGCTCTATTGAAAAATTAGATTTTTTGATTCATGAACTTTTGTAAGAACGATATGTCGTGTTGGAGAATATTCAAATCTATAAAAAATTTAATATTAGCGGTTCCAATCAACTATAAACTGATTTTGTAATATACTTAATATCCCTGGATGAAACAAAAACTGATTTCTAAAATACATATGTCAAAAGCCGTAAAGATAAAAATATAAAATATTTTTTTAACTTCTAATATTTTAAATATAGCGAAGCAATGTTTAATATACGCATTGACTTTAGACAAAAATGAATAGCATTTTTTTTAATATCATTCATGTTTTATTGTATACGATATGATATGAATTAAGTATATTAAAATATTAAAAGGTATGATTTTTATTTTTATATAGTAGTATAGTCAGAGGGATCTACTGAACCTCCCCAGGCCTCACTCACCCTCTTTAAAAATATAACTTTAACAGGGGAAAAACTAGCTGTTGAGCGTGATCCGTGACAAAGCACATCCTTTTCAACTATTATCCTAGAAAATAGAAACAGTTTCTACCATGGATGAACCTAACCCCCTTCATGGATTCTATTAGTAAACATTTTTTTATATATTAATATCTAAATACAATAACTTACCTGATTATTTCAAAAGTGAGACAGAAATGAATCCAAAACATACTTTGATATTAAAGATGTTTTAGTCATTATGTATTGAAAATCAAAGTTATTCACACATTTAATTATAGTATACTCAATTTTAGTACCAGCCATATACGAAAATAGGTACAACAACAATAACCGCCTTATGTCATTCAGTCTTATTATTGATGAATAACAATATCGATTATTCGGATATTGTCATGTCTCAATATTTCTTTAAGAGTAAAATACGTTACATTTGTATATTGTTCACAACTAGCCATTAAGCTTTGTTGTCGTCGGCTATTTTTGAACATAAGACATCATATTCAACCTTTCAAGAGTGAATATTATGTGCAGTAAGGCTTACAGCACGAGGGTAATATAATACGCAATCATGATAACGAAAATTCACATTATGATGAAGTTTTATATCCTTTAAACTCCAAATTATCATTACTTTTATTAATAATCTATTTTAAATATTTTTAGTTGATAATAATATGAGTTAAGGATTTCTAAATATACGTCTATTAATATAGAGTTTTATATTATCCGTTGTTACGGATGTCGATATGACCTATACTTTATTTCAATTTAAAATTTAATTTTAATGCCTTCTTTACTTTATTTAATTAGTATTTGTAATTAAATAATGACACTAATGTTGTTTAGAAAAAAAGCACTCATATTTTTCTGGCCTGAATTAAAGATACCTAGAAGCCTTTGATGTTAGGTGGGTATGAAGGTATGAGCATGTTTAATTTTTTACAGGGACGCCAGTGAGTGCTATAGATTTTTACTCTTTCCATTTTTTTTTTTAACATGAAGTTCAGAGTATCTCTACCAGCTTATAAATCATAGACGAAGATAGGTATTTAATTTTTAACAATAAATACCGATATAAAATATATTTCTTTATATTAATTAGGGAATCAAAAAACAGTAGAATAAATAATGTTTACCCCGGTGGTATTCTTTTCGCTAACTAATTATTTATATCTAGTAAATCATTTAAAACCTTATAATTAATCGTGTATTATACACTAGAAAATTATATGTCGTTATTTTATTTTACAATTTTATGTTGGAAATATATCTATTGATTTTTTTTAATATATACAAGTCATATTTTTACCTAAGAAAAATATAATTTTTGTTTGTCTTATAAGCTCTGTTTTTCTTTCTTAATCACATATTTTCTTTTAACGCTAATGTTTATTTGTTTTGTCTGGGAAATTTATATTTCTGGGAGCATTTTTTTTTAGTTCATCAATACTCTTTATGAATTATAAGTTAATTATGATTATTACTCGTTATTCCTAAACTGTGTGAATATTTATAATAACGAAACAAATGGGCTTTACTTTCAATCAGATTACTCTTTAAGGACTAATTGCTGAGGTATTAAGTTCAGTCAACAACTTATTTTATTTTTAAAATTTCGATGGTTTTAATCCTCTTGTGTTTTATTTTTATCAAAATTTCTTTCAAAATTTTTCCACGAATGCCTAACTGAAAAGTTGTACCTATAGCAGATGATAAATAGCTATTTATTTCTGACAATCTTTCTCTTCCTTAAAAGTGAGAAAAATAATGATCTACCTCATTCCTTGTTAAGTTTATGTATTTATTGCATTCTCGGAACATTCTTTTGTCAATCCGAAAAAAATAGTTAATCAAATTTTAATAATATGTTAGGATAATTAAAACAGGATTCCAAGAAATTAATGCTGATATAATAAGCTATTTATTTTGCTATTAATATTTTATTTATTACTGTTACTTTTAAAAACTCAGATAACAGAATCCCAAAACTGAAAAACTTATCAAAGTGGTCCCACCATTTCAATGTATAATAAACTTCTCAATTTAAAACTAACTAAATCAAAAATATTCTATGAAGAATGTGTATAAAGAAATATATTTTCACTAGATTTTTAAAAAAATAAAATATTGTCAATAAAATTATTTTTATGAATGTTTTTCTCCTACTTTCCTTAATTTAATTAGGATCATGCTCACTTATGTATATGAGGTGTCCAGGGACAAAAGTGAATAATTCCAAAATTTCAAAAACTGTCTTTTTTTCCATTTTTCGCTGGTATAGTGAAGCAATTTTATGCTTGATGAAACTTCTAGTTCAGAACTGGACTTAAATTAAACGGAAAAGTACCAATTGTTAAAAAAAAAATCATGTCTAATGTAGCAACAATTTTGGAAAAGCCGAGTTTTAAAATTATTTAGTTATACGCTTTTGACCCTCCCATTTAAAACTTTTTACTAACAAAAACTTTATTCAATAAAGACCAATCTTTTTATATTCCATACGTTGCTTATTATTATAAATTAATTATTCTCCTCTGTCTATGGTTTATAAGCTAATACAAATATTCTGAATTTCATGTTAAAAGAGAGTCGCGGATCATGTATCAAATAGTTTGAATTTCATAAATTTCTGAAGATAGATGCATCTTAAAAAACCATTTTGTCTGCTATATTTTAGGCATAAATTATTAGATAAAATGAGTTTCATGCCAAATTACCTACTGTGAACATATTAAATTTCTTAATAATCCTCTATTTTTACTGTAATTAATATATTAAATACATTTTACTCACATAGTGTATAGTAGGCGGATATTATAAATCCGGAGGGTTATTTAACGCGGTTGTATTGTGTAAGATTAGACTGGCTGTGGTTAGCTTTATCCTAGAACAATGAGCGACCGTCGAGGCATAGCTTTGGTTAAAGTCATTAAATAGGCTGATGAGATTACACGGCTCTCTCATTAGTGATGCTAAATTGTATCTCTTATAATGAAAGTTTTAAAAAATGAAGAAAAATATACAATTTGTCGAGATAAAACCTGTTTCCATTATCAATCTAAAGGAGTAAAAAAGTGTCTCTTACGGACACTGCTATATTGGCACTTTCCGAGCAATGATCTCAAGAAAAAGTCAGATCCTTTGATCTGAATAATGTTTAAATAACCCAGATAATCCTGATGTCCTTCTAGAAGGATGTTTACAACTTTTTTGAAAATCTTTTCTGAGCCAGCCCAAAGAGATTAGATAGTGCTCTGGACTGCATCATTTTGTTCCTCTGGGTTTTATGTTTAAGTTATTGGAATTTTACATCTGTAGGCTCAGTTTATATTTTCCAAACCCATGCTCAAAGTGAGTAGTGAATCAGAATGGCTGAACTTACTGATATTGTTGTTGACGGGTAAGTAAAAAATATACATAACTATTTTTGTTTTACTCATTATTATTTTTTGTTACAACTAGAATAATGAGACTCAATATTTAAGATATTAATGCTATTTATATTTCAATGGTTTAGACATAGGGAGGTTGCACATTTAGCTATCCTTCTGGAAGGGAGTTAGCAATATAAACCATCTTTTCTTTTTTAGGAAACAACTCTCCCTAAATGACCTACTGAGTGAAATCCCCGATGCAGGGGTTGAAATAACTATATTTCCTCCAACAAATGCTGTTGAAGATATTACAGATGAGGACTCAGCAGCAGATGGTGAACCTTATTTAGTAAATTTACCTGCAAGCCAGTTGAATAGTTGTGTGGAGGTAAGAGATCCGGCTTTACTTGATATAAGTGACCATATAAGTGTGTATATAACTTATGAGCTTCGGCACATAAAAAAAAAGAGAAGTTTGGGAGAATAATAACACGCATGAAGTCTAGTTAAACACTGCTTTATTCAAGTTACAACGCTCTACTTATAGTATTTACATTGTTGACATTCACTGTTTAGGATTAGTGTCTATATTGGTGAATGTCTTATCTTAACTCCCCCCTGCCAGTTTACGAACATTCTCGTAAACTCGAAAAACAGAAACAAAACATAAGAGTACCAAAAGTAATAAAAAAGAAAATTAAATACAATATCTTCCAATCAAGAAATCTAGCACTTATAAAACACAACAGAAAAGAAATCTTACATTATGTACGAGAGCTTACTTAGCACTTTAACTTAACGTCATCATCCTCTTCTGACCTACTATAACAAACACCTACAAATACAAAGTAATAATAACACTAAGAAGAAAAAGAGAGAAAAATGAGAAAAAAAAATTACATACAACAGTAATCATACATATTTACAGTCTACTGTCTCCAGCTGGAATTTTCAGCTGCTCAATATGCACCGTTCTACGTTTTCTGGGCTCTGCCAGACTCTGAACGGTGACCAGATTGTGCTCCCTAATCGCAATCACTTTGAATGGCCCCTCGTACCTGAGTACCTCCTTTGCGCGATTTGACACGATATTTCTGTAAACAATATCGCCGATAATCAGAGCTCCAACGATATCCTTCACACCGAAATTATCTCTGGCTACTCTCTTACTCTTTTCCGAGACCATTCTTCCCCGCGCTTTTCTCCATATTCGGTCGAGTTCTATTCTGTTCGCTACTAGGCGTTCCGCCATGGTGTCGTCTACGATCGTACCGGTCCCGTCCCTACGTCGAGATCGTAAACCAAAGAGGACCTCGAAAGGGGAGAATCCCGTACCATGTGGATTGTGTGGTTGTACGCCGCAACAGCCCGAGGCATCGCCACATCAGCCTCCAACCCTTTATCCGCATGGAACACACGAAGATGTTCGCCCAGAGTACTATGGAGCCGCTCAATCCCTCCCCTACTTTTGGGATGCCCGGGTGTGTTCAAATCCCAAGCGACACCACAATCTTTCATGTCCTTCCGCAGTTGGGCGTTATCGAACTCTCTACCGCAGTCCGAGGAAATCGAATCTGGCATCCAGTAACATTGGAACCATGTTCGGAGGGCGTCACCGACTGCGGCCGCTGACCTCTCTTTCACCGGATGGGCCATGGCTATTTTGCTGAATATGTCAACTATAGTTACCCACTTGAAGCCCCGCGTTCCCTACATACAGATAGTCTTACCAACTTTGGACGCATCTTTCAAGACCCTGCATATTTGTTCCTCTTTGACTCCCGGCTGGGACCAGATAGTAACGGTACTGTGCCTCATATACCTGGAGAACTCCATTCTCAAAAGCCCTGTCGTCCTGGTTTTCCATATTATTTGTCGGTTTTTATCATTAACTGGCTCGTCCAGCTATTCCATCTCCGTTAACCTCTCCTCCCCTGATCCGTCCTGGTCGGTGGAAACTTCATTTTCCCGATTGTCCGTCCCAAGTTCTCCTTCCCCATCTGGCGTCTATTCCCGGATAAATCTTTGCAGCTCCCCCGACGGTTCGCCCGCTTCCGGTTCTATGACGTTGATTTGGAGAGCGCGAGATAACCAGTCCGCCACCACGTTGTCTTTACCCGGCTTATAGACCACCTCCATGTTATACTGGCTGAGGATCTCTTTCCACCGCGTGACTCTCGCCGAAGACTCTTTTAAATTTCCCACCCACAGAAAGGGACGATGGTCTGTGTGGACTTTGAACCGTTTCCCAAACACGTAGGGCCGGAAGTGTTGGACCGCCCAAACGAGGCCTAGTAGTTCGCGCTCCAGGGCACTATACCTAGACTCCGCTTCCGTGAGCCTCCTACTCGCTTACGCAATCGGTCGATCCCCCAGCTCGCTCTCCTGGGACAGTACACTCCCCAACGCATACTCACTAGCATCCGTCGTAATGGAGAATGGTTTATTTAAGTCTGGGAATGCCAGAACCGGTTGAGTCTGCAGCTGCTCCATGCACTTCCTAACTTTCGCCTCCATTTCCGGAGTAACCCGAACCGTACGCCCCTTTCGTAGGAGCTCGTTCAGCGAAACGAGATTTTCGGCCATCTCTGGGACGAAACGGCGGTAATAGTTAAGGGTTCCTAACAGCCGCCGAATTCCTTTCACATCACTGGGAACTACCATCTTGGCGATCGCCTCGACCTTCTTTCCGTCCGGACGCACCCCTTCCTCCGATATCGTGTGACCCAGGAAATTGATCTGTTTCCGCCCTATCGTAGACTTTTCCCCGGAAAGTTTCAACCCAAACTGCCTAATGCGCTGAAAGACCTGTCTCAAATCCGCAATATGCTGCGCCTCCGATCTACTAAAAACGAGAAGATCGTCCATGTACACTTGGCACATATTCTCGTCTAGGCCGCGCAGGAACTCGTCCATTAGCTTTTGGAATGTTATGGGCGCGTTCTTCAGACCAAAGGGCATGCGCGTAAATTCGTAATGCTCCCTTTCGAATGTAAAGGCTGTCTTGCTCTGGTCCCTGGGGTGCATACGTATTTGATGATACCCGGATTTCAGATCTAATGTGGTAAAAATCACCGCCCCGCCTAACCTGTCCAAGATATCGTCCAACCTCGGGATTGGGTACTTCTCGTCTAGAGTGTTTTCGTTCAACTGCCTATAGTCAATCACCACCCTATAGCGGTCCTGAGTCTCACCCTCAATGGACTTTTTCTTTACTGCCCATAAGGGGCTGTTAAACGGTGATTTACTATCGACGATGATCCCCTGCCGCTTCAGCTCCTCTAGTTCGTCCCGGATGTGGTTTCTCAAGGCCTGTGGGTATCTACGTTCCTTAACGTAGGTAACCTTCTCTGACCTAAAGTGAATTTCGTGTAGAGTTTCCCCTGTCACGCTTACCGGTTCCCCTTCGCGAAAAAAAATGTCCGCATATTCGTCTATCACCCTTGTCCGCCATTCTCTGTCCTGTGTGATCGCTCCCACACACCTCGCGTCCTTCTTCCCTTCCTTAATCGTTTTATATACCTTTTTCCCGATTTTTATACCCCATGCACCCCCTGAATTCCACAGTTTCACACCCAGTTTTCGGAATAGGTCACAACCCAGAATTCCTCCGTACTCCCTCGGCATATACGCTACCACGTGTAATGTCGCCACTTCACCCTCCTGTCCCCATTTACCCATTGTCAACTCGATTTCGCCCTCGACGGTACAGGGACCACTCAAAGTGACCAACTTACACAGGCACTTCCTGAATTCTAGTATACAATTTCTTTTAAATATTATGCTTAAACTCTCCTTACTCACTAAACTACAGGAACTCCCCGTATCCACTAAGCATTTCCACCCCTTACAAAATTCAATAATAGGCAACCGCTCACACTTTTTCCCAATAGTATTCACACACAAAAGGTTGCCCCTCCATTTTCACCATCCTCATTCCCTGCTTACCTCCTCGAGTCTCCTCCCTGCACTGTTTGCGCCTTCCTCCAGGGGCCCCTCTGCTACCGGCTTCACTGCTTCTCCTCCTCCATATTCGCTGAGCGTTTATTTCCATTGGTTCTCCTCGATCGTGATCTCTCCTTCTTATGTACGGGCATTGCCTAGCCATGTGCCCTTCGCTATGGCATTCGAAGCAGCGCGTGCGTGGGCACTGGGCCATCAGGTGCCCTGTCTTACCACATTCGTGGCACCTCCTGTCATCTCTTCTTGGGTTCTTCCTGTCAATGAATTGCCACTTCTCTCTGATCATCGGCTTCTTCCTACCAAAATCTCCCTCTCTTCTTCTCTCCGGTTCTATCCTTGCTCGATTTCTACCTACTTCGTTTCTGCGATCGAACACTTTACTCCACCCTGGTTCGAACACTTCTTTTTCCTCCTCGTCGCGGGCACTCGCATCTACCATATCTTGAGCACATTCTACGAATGTCTTATCCCTGGGTAGACCATCCTTCTTTCTGGTATCCCGTGCCAGTTGTACTTTGAGGACTGTTGTCATGAACAACATCCAGGCTTCCACTGCGCTGGTTTCCATCACTTCACGCAATTTTTCATTTATTTTGTTTAGTTTTGCGAGAAGTCCTGCTGCGTATTGGCCATTCGACTGCCCAGTCCTCTTTATCTCTTTAAACATCTGTAACATGTCCTCCTCTGGGGCCCATCGCCCTCCTCCGTAGGCTTTTTTCAACCTCTCCTTAATCACCATCCATGGAGTATCCTCATCGGCTTGGATCAAATTTAGGACACTCCTCCTGACCCGACGTGCTAGTGCCACTCGCAATCTTCTCGCGTCTGTTTCCTCCAAAAGATCAGCCGCTTCCTGTGACTGTATACTGCCCATGATGCCGTCTCCACCTTTGATGAAGTGGTTGAGCTCACCCACATCTCCATTGAATTTCTCTAGATCAGAGATCTCTCTCCTAATGTCCTGCGCGTTAGCCTTCCTCAATTTCATTTTTTCCAGCGCATTTGTCTCTTGCGCTATTCGATTTGCTTCTTGTGCGGCTAAGTCCGCCCGCGCCGTGGCTAGAGTCGTCGATGGGTACGGCGGGAACTCAGGGTTCTCTTGTTCCGGCTGTGGTTGGTCTAAAGTTAGCGTTGCCGGCCTGAGAATACTTTGACCGTGTTCATTCATGCTGTTTTTACGTTAAAAAAAATCTTCACTAGTAACTGTTAACGAATTCCCGGGTTTCGGCACCACTTATGAGCTTCGACACATAAAACATAAAAAAAAAGAGAAGTTTGGGAGAATAATAACACTCATGAAGTCTAGTTAAACACTGCTTTATTCAAGTTACAATGCTCTATTTATAGTATTTACATTGTTGACATTCACTGTTTAGGATTAGGGTCTATATTGGTGTATGTCTTTATATATATATATATATATATATATATATATATATATATATATATATATATATATATATATATATATTTATATAAAACAGGAAGAGAATTCATTAACAGCTTATCAAACTATCTTTCATGACTTGACAAACGATCTGAATGTTGGGTAACCGCTACAAAATGTAACGCCTCACCTGCACCAACTGTATCACATAGTTCCTGGTCACATTTGCTCTGACATGGTCCTGGGTTTGTAACTCTTGTATTATTTACCGAAATCTAGTCAGAGTTTAATATGCAATTTAATCTCTGTCAACTGATCCGATCCGTTATATGTGAATTAATCTTAATTTCCCCTAATTTTTAATTTTAAAATCATCATCATGCACTTAAAACTTAGCTGTCTCGTCACTAATAACAAAGCTTCGGGATATTTAAAGAACTTCAGTAGATCTACGAAATAATTTCAGCCCATTCCTCTAACCCCTGTCCCCACGCTATTTTCTTGAGAACTAATGAATAGATAACAACTTTGTAATTTCTAACTGTCAAGTATTAATTTCTCGCTATATGCCGATACATTAAAAAATTATTATTTCTGTAGATGCTGATTTGACGTAAGCTAAATATAATCGGAGATAAATCATCTTAAGCTAATGATAGATTTTAGTATTTTCAACTTCAGTCATTAATCCTGATTGAGATAAAAAAAACGTTTTTTTCGTCCTAACTCAAAGTCTATTCTTGTGAATTTTTTTAACCGGTATCAAAGTTAAGGAATGTGTAATAAAAATATAATCAGCATTTATATAATAGAGGAAAAGCTTAAATTAGGCCTAAAATACTTAGTAAGGCATGAATGGAAACACTCCAAACAAAAGACTCAAGTCCATAAAAAGAATACAGTAAACAAAAATATTTGTCCATATTTCACAAATTCGTATATCTTCAGGACAGAAAGAGAATAATAGCTGAGGAAATAAATAAATTAGGCTCATACCGAACTCGAAATACAGCAAAATACCAACCAGAGGAAACATTCCATCTCCAAAAAGTCCCTAATGCAAGTACTAAATGAGAAAGAAGGTTAAATAAACACAGCTGAAAAATAAAACAGTAGGAATAAATAGAAAATATATAAATAGTAAACACACCAAACATTAAAAAGGCTTGAATGAATATGCAGATCAGAAAATAAGAAACCATATCAAATTGAAAGAGAAAAAGCACATTATCAAGAACCCATTGGCAACTTCCACAAAATATAATATAATTACTATAATATGCTATGTTTATGAAAATTTGAGACTTTAAAAAAATTGCTGTTGTTGATTTCATTAAATTACTTATCACAAATTACCAATCACGGTGATAAAATTATTTAAGAGAATGGAGAAAAAATGTATTTCAGAAAGCATTTAAGTGAATGGTTAAGAAATTATCCCTTATATTTTTAACATAAAATAGGTTTTTCCCTAGTGTTATAGTAATAAAACCTTGGTGCTCTTACAGCAGTATATGAGGAATTTTTGGCTCATAAAAAGATAGGTTATCCAGGCAATGTTGGAAATCCGGAGAGAATATGATTCAACTTTATCAAATTGGGCTTGGAGATAATCTTGATTAGATAGGTGACAGATATTTTCTAGGACATGCAAAATGGAAGCACATTCAGCGAGCCATCTAGTTTTATCCTGAGCTTGGGCGTGTTTATTCCCATCTTCCAACCGTCGCGCTGCACTCTGTTCTTCCACTAATTAATAAACTTTCCTCTGGACCTTTTTCCTCCTGTGATACGAGAAATGGAACTGGCAACGAAAGCTTTCCTTGGTAACTTTATATGTAGGTTATCTTCCATAGCCCCATTTTCCTTCCACTTCATAATTTTTTGGGTACTTCCATGTCGTCCTGATTTCAGCCCGTTAAACTGGTAGATGAGAGCGTTGTGTATCTGGTACATGAGTCAAATTTGGCATTTTCCAAGTTTCTTTTGCCCCATTGTAACTCCGCAGAAGCTTGGTGTTCGCTAGGAATGTGTAACCCTTGTAAGCATAATATTTATAGCATTTCCATAGCTTTTGATTTGAAATATTTTTCTAAGTCGGTCTTTCTGAGCTATAAACTTCCGAAATTGGAACTTGATAATGAACAAAGAATTGTTCTACACTGTAGTGACAGCGATTGATATGTTTATCAGTAAGATTGTCTTTAGTTCAGAATCTGTCTTACTTTCAGATAGACCTGTTTTTTCTCATCCAAGATATTCCGGTTACTAATTTGCCAAATCTGTTCTTATCCATTGGCCTATATATGTTAATAACATGACTTTAGACAATAATCCTTTTGCTAAAATGTTATGGATGTTATGGTCAGTTTGTTATATTTGGAGATTATTACTGTCGGTGGACTTTAATTAGTGAACTGTAAGTGTTAATTAGTAGTAGTTATTTAGTTAAGTAGTAGTTGTAATTTTATGGTATTCGTACAAATGTATGTAAATAGTTAAGCTATTTAGAATTAGTAATAACTAATAGAAATAACTTATATTATTGTAATAATTAATATAAGTAATAATAATATATTAATTAGGCCTAGATAATAAATATTTAGAATATTATAATTGTAAATTTATATCAGTGTAATAATTTAATGGTATTCTTTTTGTCACTTTGTTAATAAACATTAGTAACTTTAATTAAGGAATAGTTTAATTCATTTTTAATACCCAGTAGCCCTTAACAATATGTATGGCAGTAGAAATAGATTCAGTGCACTTGAAGAAGGAAAAATATTAAAATTAAAATCTTTTCAATAAAGCGTATTTATTAAAATACAAATAAAATAAAATAAATTAAAAAGAGTATCATTAAAAAAATCTAAACGACGTTTTACATTTTCAATCACACTTACCATTTCCACGCAATTTATTAAATAAGTTATTTTAAAGTTCGTTTGCTAAAATATATTGAGTACTTCATAAACTAAGTTAAGCTACGTCACGAGTGTTTAGAACTCGGAGGGTGACCGTCCGCAAAGGAAAACCACGATGAACAAGATTCTTTACAAGTTCCCACAAGTGTCAAAGGCAGCGGCCTTTTGTAAAATAACCTCCGATCGTTTCCTTTGGAGAAAGGAATGTAGGTTTTTCGGAAGTCAGCTAAATCCATTAGCCATAATCCTTAGATCTATACCGATTTGTCATTGTGCTTGAACCCGAGTTTACATCGTTTGGAAGGGGATTGATGAATCTCGTCTTAGAGAAGCTGACTTTAGAGCTATTGGCAGCCCGTCGCTGGATGAGTAATACATATACATTAAACATTACAAAAACACTTATTAGTCAATTAATTAATTAACATCTGAAAATTCAGTAGATGTGGGAATATTGAGAACACTAAAATCAGTACAGCTATAAATTAATTATACATATAATAAGCCCTTAGACTAAGCTTCTCTAATACTTTAATTTTAATAGGATCACTGCAACAAAGGCTTATTTAGGATTCACACACAGACCCAGTGTCCAACAAATCCCAATTCTAGATTAGTTTGAAAACTTTTGTGGTACGAACGTTGGCGTCCACCCGCTCAATAATCTTGAACAAATTTAAAGTCGATCATGAAACGGCCGCAATGAGTTTCAATTATTTGTTTGTTGGGTTTCACAAATAATTAATGAGGCGTACTAAACTTTATATATCTTACAAATTAAAACTTGGTCAAATAATCTTCTATTTAGGGTACTATAAGCTGCCTTCAGGGTGCCGGTTTTAACTTACTCCTGTTAGAGCGAAGCGATACCTTATTTTAGCCCAGAGACTTTTGAAATTTATTACGTGGGTTCATTTTTAAAATTTTAAACTCGAAGTTCGAACAACCCTTTGCTTTATTAAATACTTGTGAATATAAACAATAGTAAGCCGTTTATGTGAACTAAAATGACCATTGTGACCCGTGGCGTTGGGAATTTGCTATTTTGGCACATTTCTTAAAAATAAATTAATCAATTCAAAATAGCTTAGTCTTCTTTAAATATATTTTAAAATAATAATTTAGGATTGGTACCGAACTTAATTTATTTAAAATGAAGGATATTATTGATTAAAGTTAAGATAATATTATTTTAAACTTGATAGTTATAATTTCGATGCCATTTTCTAAAATTTATCCATAAAATGGAACACATGTTTTATCTAATTCAACAAGAATAACAGTACCCTGTATACTTCAGGGCTTTCGTTGAAATAAAGAATCCCACCAGAGAATTGCTTTGGGGACTTTTCTACCTAGGGGAAAGGGAAAGGCAACTGTTGAGTCCGTCAGCCATAATCCGTGGATCTAGGCCAATTTATCACTGTCCTTAAACCCGAGTGTTGGGAATGACATTGGCTAATGGGCCTGATAATTAACACATACTTTATCTAATCTATAGAGCATCACTTACCATTTCAAAACTAGAGTAACCATAAATCGATATATAATTGAAATTCAATATTTATGGAAAGGGAAAACCCTTTTTTTTTTTTGCTTTTTTTTTAGAATTCAAAGCACAAATCAGATTTTTTTCTTTAAAAAAACATATGTTTTACTATCTCATAGATGCTTTAGCAACTTCTGAAATAAGCAATGTCAATATCCTGCTGGGCTATATTAAGATGACACATACATGAGAGAGAGAAAGGACAGCGACGTTTCTATGGTAGGTCCTGTGGTTGTGGCTATGGAATTTCATAACAGCGTTCTACGAAGAGATGGCCATGAGGAGGGGTATTAGAAGCAGGTAATTCTGATGAGGGGGAATCTCTACTTCACAGAAGTGAAAATTAGTCACGCAACCCTTCTAGGATAAATCATAAAGCCAAATAAACAAATATCATTGTCGAATTAATTGCTTTCTCAAAGGAATCCAACAGTGGAATTATGCCAATATCAGTTTTAGAACCGGTACAATATCACAAGAATCCACAAGAGAAACAGAATATAATACAATGTAAAATACTCATTGGAATGGAAAAATGTCTTTCGTGAATAGCAACGTTGAAAAAGAAAAGTGAATAACAAAATGCTTTCAAACGGATATAAACGGCGCCAAAATCTACCCCACCGCTACGACACGAGTGTATTGCGGGATAGTGGAATCTAGCGCCGTAGTGCAGGCTATACTAGGGAGAATGCAAGTTGCTTCAAACACACATTCTTAAAAAAATGTATTTAGTGCAAATAATACCGTAAAAATTATTTTTTTAAATTTATTAAATAAATTTAATTGAAATGAATGCATAATATTTAAAAGTCGTATGTATAATATATTTTAAATAATTATGATTGGGTAATATTTTAGATTAAAACACATAAGAAGAAAGAGACATGGTGAAAAGATGAGAGAGTATTGGAAGAAAATAAAACAACAAATGAGGAGGAATTAAAATTGGTATGTGGTCCCTAGTTGGCCAAAACGAAGGAAAAAAAGACAGTAAAAGAATAACTAAATTACCTCATATAAAACATTCATACATACATTCATGAACAAATGTACTTAATTAATTTAAAATTAACTATAAATACATATGTCTGCTGATGGAAAAGAATAATGAGAAAATTAGATGAACCAGAGAGAGAAGGATAGAGAGAGAGGAAATGAGAAACGTAGGGAGGGAAAGATGCTTTAGAATTGTAAAGAATGCATAAAGATTATTAAATTAAAAATGCTTTTACTTAACAAGACGGAATACATACTCAAGTTAAGTGTATACATGAAGGGAATAGAAATTCATAATAAAATTACTCGTGCACGAATATGTCTGACAATATACTGGTACGGTTTGTCAACTTTAAAGAAATGAGGCATATGGTATTTCAAGGAGAAGAGATTTTCAGAAAGTAGCGGATGGAACAATGAAGGAGTCTTGGAATGACTCAGGTAACTGGAAATATATATAAAGTTCAAGGAGCGAGAATTCGTTCTACGAAAGGATGAAAAGAGCCACGGGTTTCCATTAAAAAAGCATTCATTAGTCTGTTTAGTTTATAAATACTTCTTACGAGGCCACAGTAAACGTAGAAGAGCTACTAAACAAAACGCTCTATTTCACCTGTCACGGTAACTAATGTGACTCTTTTTATCCGATTTCTTTTTTATTTTAAAAGAAAATGTTATTCTCATTTTCTAAGATTGTGGCTTAGGGAGCCACAAAATTACACTCAACAGCTAATTAACATGTAAATGACAACTTAATTATTCTCAAGGATGATGAAAATGTTTACGGTAACAATTTGGCAGAGAATAAAACATATTTTTAAAAAACACAACTGCAGACATCAGTTCACTTAAAATTAATAATGGGGGAGAAAGGTCATACTGATTCGGAAAGGCCTAATACTTTACTTGTTCATTTACGATGGATTAGTCACCACAGGATCAATAACCAATATTTAACAAAATGGACAAATATTTTTTTTAAATTATATTCTTACTTGGAAGTAATGATAGTTATTACTTATTATTTAAAATACAGATGATATTGTCCTTTCGCTTTATTATTGTTATTTAAGTGCATCAAAACATCAATTAACATATTAAAAGTAATTAGTTCAAAATTATATGAAAATAAATTAGCAATTGACTAATAATAACTGTTTGAATATTGATAAATAAGAGAATAAAAATATTAAACACCGTGACAATAATATGATTTTATAAGATAGCGGTTAGAAGACAGTTTTCTCTAGAGGTAAAGAAAGAAGCGTAAGGAATGCAAATAAGCTCCGAGAACGATTCTCTCCCTCCTTACCAATATCGGATAGCCAAACAAATCTTACTGGAATTTAATGCAATATTCTCTATTTCTTAGCTTCCAGCTAAGAAGACAATATCCTATATTCAGTTTATTATTTAGTTTTTAGATCAATATAATCAAAGATGACAGAATTTTATTAAATTAAAATGTAGTGTTCGTTTATTTAAGAAACAATACATAGAGCAAAGCCTACCGCTCAATTATTGGTTAGATAAACTAGAAATATCAGAAAGAAGAATTGTGAGAAAAAAGGTCGGTCCTATAAGAACCAAGGAGGGCAAGAAATTGCGAGGCAATGATGAGATATATCAAAACATAAACGGCAAGGAATAGATAGGTTTTTTAGAAAATAGATGACGACAGGCTGACGAAACCGAACTTTAAGTATCTTTGGGATTCGAGAAAAAAAAGATTTAGAAATGCACAACATAAAAGCAGAAGTACCAGTACAGAGAGATGCCTTCAGAAAGATTGTTATACTTGGGATTCCAGAGTATGAGCAATAAGAGAACAGGAACGAAGTGGTCGGTGGTCTTTTCTATCGGTGTAAGAAAAATTACTTTAAAAAAATAATTTTAATTTGCCATTGACAAAAGAATTAAGTAATATTTAACTTAAATTACTGTTCCAGTCCATAATGCGAAAAAAATATAATAAATGCAACTTTAAAATAAAGTGAATAAGATTTTGAAAAATAAATTAGGTATAAAAAATTTACTGATTTTTTTAGTGGTTTGATAGATAGAACATTGACCAGTGAATAAGAAACTATGTGCCAGGGTCGACGCACGGCGCCAAAATCTACCCCACCGCTACGACACTAGTGTATTGCGGGATAGTAGACTCTAGCGCCGTAGTGTATACTATACTAAGGAGGGTGCAAGCTGCTTCATACACACATTCTTAAAAAAATGTATTTAGCGTAGATAATACCGTAATAATTTTTTTTTTAAATTTATTAAATAAATTTAATTTAAATGAATACATAATATTTAAAAGTTGTATGTATAATATATTTTAAATAATTATGATTGTGTAATATTAAAACACTAAAGACGAAGAAAGAGACCTGGTGAAATGATGAGAGAGTATTGGAAGAAAATAAAACAACAAACGAGAAGGAATGTGTATTGGGTTCATTATATGTTTGAGACTGCACTGTTTATAGAACATTTTTTTTTTTAATTGCGATGTTTTTCCGATAATGAGGGAACCCACTTCATAAATACTGGGTGAGCCTCCGAAGGATCTGTTCATTCCACATGGTCAATCCGGCTGTTAACAGATTGAACTATTTATCTACAACGGGTGGATTCGAACCCGGAGCCTTGAGCATGGCAACATATTCAACGCATTGGTTTACTCAGCTTGCTTAAGTTCTTACTCCTGGCTTCTGGTTTTTAATATTTATTTTATTATTAACTATGAAGACATTTATTTTATATTGATTATTACGCATTTATTTAATGACAATTTCTGTCGTGTCAGAACGATAATATCGGTCTAAGTGGGCTTTTTGGTCCAAAATTGATTCATTAAAGCGATTAACTCACTTGACGAATAGGCCATTGAAGGGTATAGAGGTGCCATAGACAAATGGCGGCAGAGCGAGGCTAATGCTAAGCTGAAGAGTATTAATGGCCCTCCTCGTTGCGAACAATTACTCGTGACCATTTTGCGTCAGTGCCGTATTCCTTACAGGCCTGCCAATCGTTTTCGTCCATTGAAATGCCTGCCAATTTTATGAAATGCATAATGAAAACCCTTTAATTTTTTTAAAATATATTTTTAATGAATTTTATTATATTTGGTTTAGTTAAAACTAAATTTCGTCCTTACTTTTTTTCTATTCAAAGAAGCTTCTCGGTTATATAGAGACGAAATTAATCCAGGCAGTCACTAATAGTAAAATAATAAAAATAAACAGTTATATTTTAATGCTTGAAGAACTATTCAATCATCATACGTCCAATCATAAGCCACATGTTTTCAAGAATGACCATACCCCAAACTTTAATAGTTTTGGATTAAGCCTTGACTTGTGATGAAAATAAAACAATAGAATCTGTCATTTTTTAAAAACAAATATTTTAAAGTTATTTTCACCCTGAAATGTTCTATAAATTATATAAAATAACTCCTCCGCATTGTTAAAAATAACTGTAACAAATGTATATTTAATATTAAAATTTCGTAGAAAAAGAAAATACTTGATTTGAGACTTCCTATCTGAACATCAGTAATACTACGGTCAAACGTTTATTCATTTTACTGAAAAAAAATATAAAATGTCACTATCGGTGCTAAATATAAAATTAGCAATAAAAATCGGTATTACCAGTATCTTTTTTAGCATTCAATGTAGACTAAAAAGCATTGTTTTTCTTCAGTTTTCTCATCGATTAAGTATTTATCGTTTTTTGAAAAAAACAGGTACATTATTCGGTCATATTTCTTCATCATTGGACACCTATATTACTTTGTAAATTTTCCTTTCTGATGATTTTTCACTTACTGTTCATGAAAAATAAAATATGGTATTTTAATTGTGAATAGCAGCAAATTAACAAATAATAAAATTCGAATAATAATATAAGAAAATAGCATTTCCGGGTTCCTTGGGCAGTGAAACAAAAGTTATGTAATAGGAAACAAAGTGACATATTTTGGTTTTGTTATTTAAAAGATTTATATACAATTTATTCTTTGTAATATAAATTACCTGTCAGAATGAAAGGAAAACATAACTAAATCTTTTTTCTACAAATGTTTTGTGAAAAAAATACAATTTATTATTCTCTAATTCCCTAATTGACTTTCATAGCTTTGAACTGTATAAACAATTTGTCATATAAACTTTAAGGATTGTTAACTAAAATTTGTAATACCTTATTTATAGTAAAAAGCAAATTGTTAATTTATATGTATAGAGTTTTATAGCGAAAGATTTTATCTAGTTATTGTATTCTGAATGGAGATATAGCGATATAGATATAGCGCCCGACACTCTTCTGGAGTCGCCTACTAAGCTAATATTATCGTTCGATTAAATTTAATAGCAAGATATAGTTTGATATTACATTTATGTTTACTTTACGGCAGCCTTTAATATCTATGATTAGTTTATCTAAAACTTGGATACAATACTGAGAGTTTATTTATTTATACTGGTTCAAAATTCATTGGTATTCCGAAATTATAATTTTACTTTGAAGAATTATCATTAATTCACAATATTATTATTTTTTAGTAATCCTACTACAACTACTTTTGTGAATTTGTATAGTCAATATTTCTTTTTACATAGCCAATATTTCTTTTTATTTAGTCAACCTTCCTTTTTATACTATTTTCCTCCTCCTACTTATCTTGTCCGTGGGGGATCTCAAAGTTTTTCCTGCTGATAGAACACTGTTTTCGATGGATTATTCATTCTTTCAAAAGTAATTCTCATTGAAAGCTAGAGATGAGGGTGAAGTCCTCCCTTTTGTTTGAAGTTGTTTGAAGTGAAATACTCCTTTTTCGAAAAATTTCCAAGTTAATTCAGGTTCCTTTCGTCAAATAAATATGCAACTGCGCAATCGACCCCGAAACTAAATTAAGACCTTTTCAGAGAGCCCAATAACATTTTCCTTTGGTTCTCACTTTAGGTTTCCTTGAGGCTAATAGTACCCTCGTCAATTATTTTGACAGCTTCCTGCTTAGGTGGCCCTATGGCCCTTTGCACTATTTCCAGTTATTTCAAAAAACCTACATTTTTGTGGTTTGCTTTGTCGGGCTATATATATTGCCTAATCTTATAAATTAAAATTTAAATAAATCGTGTCATGGACCTAGCTATCATAAGTAACGCCTTTAAAAACATAATAAAACACATTAAAATATTATTTTTTTTAGACTGGAATTCACTTATTGACAATTTATCATAGATAAGTTTTGTCTTTTAGTATTAGAAGACGTTGAAGATGATTCTCGGCCAGGTGACGCCCTTCAACGTCAAAAACGGATGACAATGTTGAAAAAATCGGTAATTTGATTCGGTCTGACCGTCGATTAAGTTTTCGTGCAATTGCTGAAGCTGTAGGCATTGATACAGAATGTGTACGGCAAATTTTACATGACAATTTTAACATGCGAAAAGTGTGTGCTAAAATGGTGCCTAAAATTCTCACGTTTGAACAACTAGCAGCTCACAAAAATATTTGTACTGGCACTTTGGATGGCATTGAAAATGACCCACATGAAACGTGTTTTGTTACTTATGATCCGGAAACGAAGTTTTTTTCGATATCCATGGGATTGTGTACCTTCACTGGGTTCCTGAAGGTCAAACTATTAATCAATACTACTACCTTGAGGTACTTGCAAAACTACGTGAAAGAGTAAGGAAATTTGGAAGAACAAATCATGGGTTCTCCACCAAGACAATAAGCCAGCTCATTCCGCTTTATCTGTCATCAATCTATTTTACTCCTTATCATGGACTAGTATCCGAATTACAATAACAACTAAACACCCGTTTCAGGTTTTATTATCCTGATAAGATAGTAATCCTGCTGATCGGTATTTTTTTCAGTTTTAGGAACCATAGATAAGCACTGAGAGGTATGATATGAGTAATCGATGAGGTATGAAAATGGCATAACAGGATAATCCCAAGGATCAGTAGATTATCTGAGTTTAACAACTGTTCTTGTTCAGGCTATGATTTAGGCTGATAAATTAGTCATAACTAATGTCTGACTCCGAAGTCTTTCCGGTCATCAATTATAGAACGGCTTCTACAGTTAATCAAACTTAATTATATGAATTAATTGAAATCGTCTTCCTAGTATAAAATCAGTGCTAGAGTTTTAATTTTCAAGTAATTAAAGAACTACTTCATATGCATGTAATTTTGACTATAAAAGAAAATTAGCAATCATATTTAGAGAATTGTTTTATTAACTTAAGAACTAATTTAATGTTTTTTCTTACATGTTGTGTTTTCATAATGATTACGAATTGTTGTAATTTAATAACAAGTATGATAATTAGAAATATGCTGTTTAAATTTAACTTTATATTCATTTATGCAATGGTACTATTTTATTTAATTATTTGCTAATTATAAATAATCTCTAAAAATCCTAATATTATTTTTATCAATTTAAATATATTTTATGGCCCTCTAAACTAACGGCGAATTAACTAGTTTTACATATTTCATCTTTTAAAAAAAAGTTATTTTATAAAGTAGAAATATATTAAGTAATGCGATACAAACTTATTTAAGTTTAACGTGTGACGTCCTTTGTAGTGATTTTGTATTCCGAAACCATTTCACTGATGAGTACTCCTTCCGCATTCATGCCGCAACTAAGAGCGAAAATCTGATAGACTTGCAAATTCCAAAGACCATGCTGAATTTTAACTGTTTGAGCTACAATGTTTCTTATATTGAATACCTGAGGTACATTCCAGAAGTAATATCTACAATGAATATTCGATGTCCGTTGATGAGAAAACCTTTTTTTATTTAAATCTTGTTTCTTATTCCAGACGTTTCATAGTACAATTTTAAGAAAATTGGGTATTAGACAGTATAGGGATGAAGTAACTGATAAATTTTGAACAAATACTATAAAAATAATTTCTACTGCTAATTAGATCCAAAAGATCTGTGGTTAACATAGTTGCGAAATTACAATAAATAAAAATAACTGATAATATTGAAAAGTAAAAAGAGACCTTACATAAATGTTAAGACCGTGGAAAAATTCCAACGAAAAGCCTTAAGTCTCCAAACTAAAACAGAAATAGAAATTATCCGTCCAATATTTATATTGGATCGATAATTTCTATGTCTGTTTTAGTTTGGAGACTTAAGGCTTTTCATTGGAATTTTTCCACGGTCTTAACAAAAATAACTGATAAATTTAGTCGTTATTTCAAACATTGATATACAGAATTTCGTCTTCGAAATAATTATTTAAAAAACAATGTTATTTTTCACCTGTTATGCTATAATAATTAGTAACCTGGATTTTTTAAAACTGGCAGTAAGGTAACCATATTACATCTAATAACTATTTAAACGACAACTTGATTAGTCTCATGGATAATGACAATTTTTATGGTAACAATGTGACAGAGAATATATAAAAATACCCCATGGTTTTAAAGTCCAAGTGCATCTGTTCACTCCCAAATAATTGAGGTGGGAATATTCCTATCATTGCCAATTCACTGAATCAGTATTGCCACAGGATCAATAACTAATATGATGTAACTAAATGGACAAATGATTTTATTAGGAATTCTTCAACTTGAAGAAGAATTGCCCCTTTCAAATACTACCTATTTCAATGTATTTCAAAAGAGATATGATGAGCAGTAAAATTCAAATGGAAGTTATTCGAAATTTAACAACTGCTTGAAAAATTGGAAGCAGCTGTGGGACAGTAACTAATGGGACAGAATTATGACATAAAGTTGAAGTAGCTTTTCCTACCAATCAGATGAGAGCAGTCCCAGCACATGTTATTTCTGTATCAGAGATGTAGGTTATTCAGCAAGTTTAGTTTTTTTGGAAATAACTATTATTAATAGTTTTTTTTTAATTCTTTGTAAAATAGATACAATATTCAAGATTAGATTAATTAAATTCATTAATTAAACTATATATATATATGTCTATTTTCTATACAACAACAGTCTGCTATTAGCAAAGAACCTGGTATCTAGGTTATTCCTGCCATCAGCAGGAGATATAAAAGAAAGGGGCCAATCCAGAGCGGCCACTTGACCGCAAGGGTGAGGATCTCAACCCGGCTAATTTCAGCTCTCCTAAGAGTCTTCACTCTCAAATTGATCGTTAATTAGAGTGAACTGCTATTTATTCTATAAATAAATAAACTGCTTTGAAATTTGATGTAAATAAAGCTTGATCAAATAAATATTAGCCTCTAATAAGTACCTGTGTATGGCCTCTAATTATGGTGTAAGGAATTCTTAGATCTACAAAGGATTACTCCATATGTATAGCAATAAGATAATTAGAAAAACTTGATACTTTTGTTTACATACGATTTAGTTTCTTAGTTGTATTAACGTAGACCATATCAATGTTTTAAATCTGATTAACTTTTTTTAATTTTAAATATCTTGTTTTTGTAACTGGAGTGCATCTTTATTAGTCAATCATCACGTGAGTAATTAAAAACCTTTTCCAGTCATTATTATTTTTCTTTATTCTAAAAAACGTTTCGACAATTTCATGTCATTTTCAATTTACATCATTTCTTTTAAATCCTTCAACACTATTTAATTTTAAAAATACTCTCTAAAAAAAAAAATTTTTTTTTAATTTAATTTTATACATTTTCAACCTAAAAATTAAAAAACAAATCAAATAAATACATTATTTTATATACAAAAAACATGTCCCAAAAATACTGAATAAGATATAGATACCTTTTTGGTTAATTGTCATATAATTTAAAAATAAAGCTTAGAGTTACAGTGTACTCCATGGTCAATTTAATAATTTTTGTAATTTGTACTTTGGACTGTTTTTTATTATTATTGTTATTAAAATAGTATTTTAATTTATTTAGTTCTTCCATTTATAGTCATTATGAATGGTTAATTAATATAATTAGTAATTTTTTTATCTATATTGATCTATTTTATATCTTTTATTTATTTTAAAAAGTTAGTTTTATGAATTAAGAATTGGAAAATGAAAAACAATGCTGTGAGGTTACTGAGAAGGTTATGTTATCTGTGTTATCTAATAAGTGTAGACTTCTATATTTCTTTATTTAATTTTTAACTTTAATATCACTGATGAGTATAGTTTGCTTATTTCATTAGATTCCTTCCTATCATTTACCACCTTATCCATTTTTTCATTTATGTATAGTGCTTCTAAAAATCTCCTTTTTATCTTATTTCCCTCTCTGTGCAAAATTCGTGGCTTTTCGAAATCAAATGTGTGGGATTCTTTTTTGCAATGGGCTGATAATGCAGTGCTTGTCTTTGAATTTGGTTTTAGATTATTTTTGTGATGATAGAATCTATTTTTTAGATGTGTACTGGTATGTCCTATATATTGTTTGTCACAATTTTTGCAATCAATGTTATATACCACATTTATATTATCCAAGATTGGTATTTTATCTTTTTTGCTGTTTATTATGTTTTTTAAAGGGTTTATGGTTTTATGTGCTAATTTTATATCTGGGATGTCATAATTTTTAAATGTTGGTTCAATTTTTTCTGACAAGTTTTTGATATAGGTTACACTTCTGTATTTTATTTCATTTTGTTTAAAATCTTTTTTTGGTGATTCATTAATTATCTGAGCTGTGTTATTTTTGGTTTGGGGGTCTTTTTTATTATTTTCTTCTGTCTGAAAAAAATTTGTAATCTTAGTTTGAGATGGCTTGATTTTTGATGTTTTGTCATTTATATGGTTAATTTTTTTACTATTATCAAATCCATTGATATTAGAGTCATTTTCTATATTTATTATGTTATTATCTATTTTATTCTTAATTAAATTATTTTGTTTGTGCCACATTTCTTTTATAAGTTTTATTGGGAAAGCATTACTAAGTAGAATTTTGAAAATTGTATTCTTTGTTTCATTTAAATATTCATTGTCTGTTACTGTAATTGATCTTTTTATTAGATTTTGAGCTGTATTTCTTATTTGTTGTTTTGGGTGGTTTGAGAAGAAATTGAGTAATCTGTTTGAGGTTATATCTTTTTTATACCATTTTGTTCCAATTCTATTATTTTTAGGGTTTCTTATGATGGTCATGTCCAAAAAGTTTAGAGAATGATTATTTTCTATTTCTTTTGTGAACTTGATATTTTTATTTTGTTCATTTAATATTGAGTTAAATTTATTTAAATCATTTTCATTTGTAATAATTAATAAATCATCTATATATTTAGCAATGAATATAGATGAGCTGTTTAATTTTAGTAGGCTATTATTTATTATATGATTAAGGACTATTCCTGATAAGTTTACTGATAGTCTACCTCCCATAGGTAAACCTATCGTTTGCTTATAAAATTGACCCTGATAAATGAAGTATCCATTTTCCGTACACAATTTAATTCCTTCTAAAAAAATTGTTTTACTTTTTATATTCGTGTAGGGTTCAATTTTTTCCCAATTTTCATTTAAAAGTTTAAGTGCTAATTTAAGTGGGATGTTAGGGAACATTGATACCACATCTAAACTTGCAATAATTTGATCAGCTTTTATATTGATATTATTTAGTCTGTTTTTTAACTCTATTGCATTAATAACATCATAATCATTATTATTATTATAATTATTCAAAGATCTATTTAGGTATTTTGCCAAGTTGTCTGTTGGGTTATTGGTGCCATCTACTATTGGTCTCAACGGATAATTTTCTTTGTGCATTTTTATTAGGCCATGTATTCTAGGTATATTATAATAGTTGTTTGATAATTTATTTTTCATATTTTTTTCAATAAAATTATATTTGATTAGTTTATCTAGATATTTATTAACTTTATTATTGAGTTCTTTCATTGGGTCATTTCTTATGCTTTTATAAATTTCTTTATTATTTAATATATCTAACATCTTTTGTTGATAATCTATTTCTGTTATTATTACCAATTGTTTTGTTTTATCTGATTTTATGATACATAAATCTTTATTTTTTTTAAAAAATAATTTTGTATATAAAATGTCATTGTTAATTAAGTTATTAAATTGATTCATTGTATTATTTGGCCTATTTTTTTCCTTATTCAAATAATTTAGAATATTTTTACTAATTGTGTTTCTTAACCCATTTTTATGTGTTTCTGGAGTGTCTAAATTTATAATTATTGCTTCGACTTCTGCTATCATTTGAAATATATTGATTTTTTTATTATTAGGGTTATAATTAAAATTATCTCCTAAACTTAGGAGATTTATGATATTATTTGGTACTTGTCTTGGTGTTAGGTTCACTACTCTGTTATAAGTATGTAGGTTATTGTAGTAATGAAATATATTGAATAATTTATCTGTATTATTATTATTATTATTTTTCATATTTTTAGAATAAATAGTGGTATTATATTTATCTGAGGTACTATTATCATTGTATGGGTTTATGAGGGGTGTCTTACTATATTTATTTGCCTTAAATTTTAAGTTTATTATTTTAATTTCTTTTATTATATTCTTCCATTTTTTATATGTGTCACAGATTAAAGTGTATAGATTTTCATCTTGATTTTTAATTTTTTCTAAAATTGCTTTTAATTTTTTCTTAATTGAATTAATCAACCAGAAAGCTTGTTTCTTATCCAAGTTTAAAATTTTTTGTCCTATATTATTAAAAAAATTATTTTGTTTATTGTTATTTAAATAGTTTTTATTGAAACAATTTTCTAAATTAATGATATGAGTTAGAATATGATTCGGTATAATTTGGTTTTCTATACAATATTTAAGGTATATTAATTTGCACTCTGCATTAATAAGTTTTATACTTTGGTTAAAAATTATATTAATTGTATCTATACCTAAAACAGCATTAAAAGGACTTACATTTTGTTGGTCAATGCAATTTAATAATTCTTTTCTATATTCTTTCACTTGTTTTTCTACTTCTTTTTGTCTGCTTCTTGATATATTAGGCGCTAGGGTTTCACCTTGATTTTTTATTTTAAATATCTTGTTTTTGTAACTGGAGTGCATCTTTATTAGTCAATCATCACGTGAGTAATTAAAAACCTTTTCCAGTCATTATTATTTTTCTTTATTCTAAAAAACGTTTCGACAATTTCATGTCATTTTCAATTTACATCATTTCTTTTAAATCCTTCAACACTATTTAATTTTAAAAATACTCTCTAAAAAAAAATTTTTTTAAAATTTAATTTTATACATTTTCAACCTAAAAATTAAAAAACAAATCAAATAAATACATTATTTTATATACAAAAAACATGTAATGCAAATTTAAAGATCTACAAATTGATCATATCTTATCTACAAATAGATAAAATCGGTAGGGATTTGGCAGGAGTTAAAAATAAATCAGAAAACATTGAAGTTTAGAACAATTCAATCATAAGATCAGTTAATCAACCTGTAAGTGTAAAGAGACTAATATTAAAACCATTTTAAATAATAAACTGATACACTTTTCAAATTTCTAGATTTATTTCAAAATACTGATTTATTGCACCTTATCAGATTTCAATTTTAAAACAAACTATTTATTAAACAGCTCTTATTTTTTGAAATAGTTTTAATCGTAATGATTTATACGAGACGTGTTGTATCAAAAACAGACAACTTCGAAATTTAAAAAAGTTTACTTTTCCACATTTTTAACTAGTTCAGTATATATTAAGAAGGCTTCGCGATTTCAGGCGGGCTTCATAAATGAATTACCATAAATAGCGTTCATGCTTTTTGGTCGTATAATCAGAGCAGCTTAACATTTTTCTGTGGAAAAGTTGAATAAAAACATAACTTAAAAAAAAATTAAACATCATCGATCTCTTTATTCTATGGTGTTATATGCCTGATCATTTCCCTTCCTCGGATAGAGGATTTACAATACTAAACAATAATTAAATAATAATCATTTTTAATATTCAATTTATTTGCCCAGTATAACTATTTAAAACCATGCCTGTTGAGAGTTAGCTCGTTAGATCTCACAGCCGCTCCCAACCCTTAATAACTGGAGGGTTGGGATTAGGGCTAAAAACCCTAACCCGTAAAACCACGTTAGTGGATTTTATTAATAACCACTGACAACTTTACTCTTTTTTACGCTCACGGAATGGTGCAGGTTAAAAATCTTTTCCCCGTTATGGCAGCCCATCCGGAATCTGGGAGGGGGGCCCAACCAACGCCAAACATAAGCCCAACCCAACCGAAGCAGAGAAAACATAAGGAAATACGAGCAATAATCAAAGAAACTAAGAAAAACATACTAAGAATTGGAACTTGAAATGACAGGAGCCTATACCAGAGCAAGAACCTGCAAAAAGGACTTGAAAGTTATAGGATCGACATTGCAGTTTTGCAGGGGATAAGGTGGAAAGGCGCAAACATTGTTGGCCTCAGCAACTATATCTTAGTCAATAGTGAGAACCAAAAGAACTATTGTGGCACAGGCTTTATTATAAGAAAAACCTTGAATCATTCATTAGTCAGTTACACAGCCCTTAATGAGAGAATCTGTAGGGTAAGACTGAAAGGACACTATTTTTAGTGTGCATGCACCCAGAGAAGAAAATGAAGAAGAAGAAACAGACAAATTTTACAGTAGCCTGGAAAGAACATATGACGGAATCCCTGGATATGATGTCAAAATAGTGATGGGAGATCTAAATGCCAAAGTAGGAAAATAAGAGATATTCAAGCCTATTGGCGATCATAGTAAACATGGTGTTACAAATAATAATGGCTCAAAAATAATAAACATTGCAATGCCAAAGGGCCTGAATATTGTGGGCACCATGTTTAGATACAAAGAAATTCATAAAGAAACGTGGGTCTCTCCAAATGGACTAACGAAAAACCAGATCGACCATCTTTTGATTGATTCCAGACATGCATCACACGCAATGGACACACGAAATTACAGAGCAGCAAGCTGCAACAGAGATCACCATTTGGTTATACTGAATTAAATAAAAAGAATATAAAAGAATAAATAGCCAATAAGAAGAAAATATTAAATAAACCAAAAAGCGCAACTCTTAAAGTCGAAAAATTGGCCTCTGAAGAAAAAAAGAACAGAGTGCTTCCGAAGAGCATTTCGAAATAAGAACAAAATGTTAAAGAGGAATTTGATTTCAAGCAGCACAACAGGCCGCTGAAGAGGTTCATTCAAGAAGAAAAAGGAAGAAAGATTGGTTTGATGCAGAATACGAAGGGTGAGTCACGAACTGGATGATGACAAATACCTCCGGAGAGAGAAGACATAATAGCCATTATAACGAATCTAAAAAATTATAAGGCCCCAGGACTAGACCATCTAAATTAAGAGCTTATAATGTATGGTGGAGCAGGCTTGTGAAAAAATATATACCATTAAATCCGGGACTGCTGGATGAAGGAAGAGATGCTAAAAGAATAGTCGGAAGCTATTATTTGCTCAATATACAAATTACAGACCTATATATCTCTTGAGCACAGTTTATAAAGTTTTATCTGTTGCACTGTATCAAGAGCAGCATGAGCCGAGAATATAATAGAGGAGTACCATAGTGGTTTCAGAACAGGAAGATCCACTGTTGACCACATTTTCACAGACCACCAGATACTAGAGAAAACATTTGAATATAACGTCGATTTACATCATCTATTCATTGATTTCCACCTAGCATCCGACAGCATTGAAAGAGGAAAGTTGCTGAAAGGACTAAATGAGCTTGCAATGCCTGGAAAACTGATAAGGTTGGTTGGTACCCATGACCATAAAGTTACAAAGAGCAGGGTTAGGATGAATGGAAGTCTTTCAGAGGAGTTTGAAGTGAATAGACACCTCATACAGGGAGATCCCTTGCCACCAGTTTAGTTCAACCTTATGCTGGAGATAGCCCTAAGGAAAGTAAGGACCAACCCGAATGGTAACATTTACAACAGGTTGACTCAACATCTAGCGCACGCAGACGATGTTCTAATATCAGAAAGAACAACGGCAGCACTACCAGGTACTTTCCAGGAATTTGAGGAAGGAGCAAGGGAATTTGATCTAAAAATAAATAAAGAAAATTCTAAATAAATGAAGACCTCAAGAGTTGGATTTTTCCAGAGGGCCAGTCCAATTTGGAGACTGCGGTTCTCTGGACGCGATTCCTTCAAGTACCTGGGTGGAATGATAGCCTGTTATAATGACGTTACCATCGAAGTCAAAGCGAGGATGGCGGCAGGCAATAGATGCTGTAATTGATGTAATTGATGTAAATGAATATGTACATCATGTAAAGAATTATGGATTATGGATATATTATGGATATATCTATTCTCTTTAATTGCTTAATATCTTGTCAAGATTCGTACTGTTTATTTACTTATTATTATTTTTTGTTTAAATATGTATTTTTATATTTTTTTTGTCACTTTTTATATGCTTTCTGATTTGTAACATTTATCCTTCGGGCCAAATAAATATATTTATTTTTCTGTTCCTATTTGTTATTCTAAAGGGGCATAATCCCAGAATAAAGTTACTTTTTCTATTCTATTTGCCTTACAGAAAGTTTTAAAATATAAGAACCTCTCAAAAAGGGCCAATGAAATCATTTTTCAGTCACTTACTGCAGTGAAACTTGGGTCCTTACCAAGAGGAAGCTCTTAGAGTTTGGGAGAGGAAGGTTCTGAGAAAAGTTGATGGACCTGTCAAGGATGTCGAACACATAATAATGAGGAAAAATGTCGAGCTCACGGAATTGTTTACAGAGTCCGACATTATTACCTTCATAAAGAAGAGAAGGCTGGCTTGGCTTGGTCATGTGGACATAATTCATCAGACTCCCAGAAGTCTAGACTCCCCAAGCAACTGATGTTTGGCCATCCAGGTGGCGCGAGAAAACGAGGGAAGCCACGCTTAAGATGGCTGGATGATGTGGAGGACGAAAGACTTCCGAAGAATTGGAAGGCGGCGATGGAGAAAGAAGGCCGCTGACAGGGAACACTGGAGTAGGATGTTAGAGGACACCCTGGCCCCACAAGGACTGTAGCGCCCGTCGGTGAGTGGGTGAGTGGTGACCGTTTATTCACCTGGTCACAGACTTTTATTAAATGTGATCGTTCCAAAGACATGCTTCATGACGTATTGTTATTTGCTTTTGTTGTTTGTTATTGTTTCACAAGATTCAATCATCCTTCATCATAAGGAATTATGGTCATTGTCCGGCTTTTCATAGACTTTTCCTTTAACGTCGTCTCAAACAAAAAAACCCTGTGGTGTCAGGTTTGGAGATCGTGCAGGCCAAGCAACTGGTCCGGCCAATCTATTGATCTTATATATGAATATCGTCTAAACATAGCTATTTTATCTTGTTACGATGTCCATAGTTCAGATTTTCAATTTGGCTACTTAACACTGAAATACCCTGTATATCAAATGTATATTCTTGTTCCTTATTATATAATTCCTCCAATAATTCAATATATCAATATAGCTTATTATGAACAGATGTTCTACAACGAACTGCCGATACCTGTCCTTCCAGATAAAATGGACGATGGTGGCCGGTCATCAGAATGGAGCTGCAAAAAGGCAGTTAGGGCCCACCCAACGGAATATTAATTAATTAATGTCAAAGAAGAAGCAGCCCTGTACCACATCATCCATTTCCCTTCGTGCATTAGATCATGTGATTAATTGGTCATGGCATAAAATATAGAGCTCTGCTAATAAGTGGAAAGGTAATATCTTAATTCATTTATAGTTTGATCTAACAATCATAATATGTTACTTTTGCATTAACTGTATAATTTTTATTTTTGTTACATAGTAAGACCACTTGAGTTGAATGCAGTAGAATAAATCACTCACTCAATCCAGAAATGACTTCCACCAAATAAAATAAGTTTCATCTCAATGCACATAAATGTAATATTCTTTTTTTATTCAGGCTTCTTTGACCATTTTGGTAATGTCTATGTTCTTTATGTTGAAAAAATTCAAAATTGACCTTGGTAGAGCTTTACGCAGTAACTTAGTCAATTTACCGGTAATATGAAGATATTAATTATAAATTAAGATATATTAATTTAAATGATATACATTGTAGAGTGGTACTTTAATATAATTATGTATATATTTAATATAATAGTTAATGAATATGATGAAGTTATGAACTTGTGAAGACACAAATAGTATACGAGTAACTTGATACATATGAACTCATAATTGAAACATTTGCGGAGAGTATGAAAATTACATACTACCTCTTAGCTTCTTTGTTACAAGAAATATGAGACAAAAATCAACAGAAATATCGCTCAGATTATCATAACCGTTAATGATCTACTTTCAACATTAATTGCCACAAGAATATAAAAGATGAAATATTTTAAGAAAATGATTCAAATTATTTTATTTATTTTACCCTCACCCAAACCGGCTTAAACTCTTACCCTTTAATTAGAGATGAACCACCGTAATCCAGTTTTTATTGCTTTGTAAGGACAAAATCCTTAAAAGAATACTTCAGCAACAGTTTACCTCTTTATACATCCTAGGCATGGTGATGCAATCACTCATCAAATCCAATTACATCAGTATAGTTATTATGGCTATTTCTTTTTCAGAAGAAAAATATTTTCATTTTTTTTTTTTAAAGAGAAAAGATAGGCCCTCGACCGGGATTTGAACCCGGAACCTTTGTCTCACCGTGACATCGCTCTGCCAATTGAGCTATCCAAGGCACTTCTCGGTCGAGGGCCTATCTTTTCTCTTTAAAAAATAAAAATATTTATAACTCATAAAAAATGACCAATAATTATAAAAAATTATAAATAATAATATGACGAAAGTCAATAAGATCCTAAATTAAAATTAATGTTCAAAGAACTTCGTTCTAGTGTATTCATCGCAAAAATGGCGGGAGCACACTGGGGCTTTAGGATCTAGAAGAGAGAAGCTTTGTCCTCGACCGAGAAGTGCCTTGGATAGCTCAATTGGCAGAGCGATGTCACGGTGAGACAAAGGTTCCGGGTTCAAATCCCGGTCGAGGGCCTATCTATTCTCTTTAAAAAATAAAAATATATATAACTCATAAAAAAATTACCAATAATTATAAAAAATGAAAAATATTTTCTATTGTCAAGCACATTTTTTCAATTCCATTATTTCTTATTTTGTTTTACTTTGAGTGACTTTAAATTTAGATTTAAAATAGTAACGACTGCTACAAAGACGTTCTATGTTCTTTCTATAAAACGGGTGAGAGTTGCAAGTAAGATGGTGAAACAATAATGCTATAACACACAACCAGCTGACCTTCAAATAGACATGGCGATATTCTTATTATTCCCAGACTAATATGGCTGGAGTCATTACATAGTACCTACCAGAACTATTTCTAGTGCATCTTACCCAATTGTCGCCTGAATAATTCATGAATCACTTTCATAGTGTTGTCTAAAGTGCCCTGATAATAAGCGACAGTTTTTTTATTTTATTTTTGTATATGATATTCTCGGGGCTAAGTTCAAGCTACCGAGCGGGTCCGCGGGTGGTGGATAGCGGGACGGGCTGCCAGCTCGGCAGGTCAGCTGTGAATACATTGAATAACCAGCCCCGAACCACGAATGGCAGCGCTATCAGGGTGAGGGAGAGTGGCGCGACCACTCTCACAAGTACCCCAGGAGCCCAATGACGACGCTGTGACGAGGCGAGTATGCACCGCCTCTAAAACCGCCTCAGTCTGGCCAGGGACACCAACCAGTGTACATCGCTCTCTTTAATGCTTTCACGTTATTAGTGCAGTGTCATTAATTCAGTTTTCAATCATTAATATCAGGATAACCATACTATATATTTACATATATATATAACATATATACGTGAATATATACGTGTATAAATTTCTACAGGCGGTAAAATGTAGTGAAGGAATATTGGAAATTATTGCGATTCCAAGTATAAACAGTTCGAGCCACAACACTAGGCTATCTCTTAAGCCCTACAGGATTAAAACCAGGTGCCGTAACAACAACTCTTTCCGTAAGTCACTAGCTATTTATTTATTTAGGCACAATGGCCGTTTGCTCCAAGTGCAATAACATCATTGCGCGTGACGATAAAAATAATGTATGTTGCTCAAAATGCAATTTAATTTTCCATGGGCGGTGCTGCAGTCTCAGCGATAAGGAGATAGAGGGCCTAAAATTGTCAAAAACACAATGGCTGTGCGCTAAGTGTGAGCAGGCCAATAAAAACTCAGATGCCGGGGAAAAACAAATTTCCGGTAAATCAATACAACCCTCACTCATGGAAATATTATCAGCAATAAAACATTCCGATCATAATGTCCAGGGGGAGATAAAGAAGATCAAGGTTGATATGAATGAGAGACTTACTTCGATCGAAAAACACCTAGAGGGACAAAACAAATATATCGAGGAGATCTTAGCGGAAAATAAAGCGCTCAAGGCACGAGTGGGGAATTTGGAGGCACGCTTGAACAAAAGTGAACAGGGCCTATTATCTAAGTGCCTTGAGATACGTGGGATCCCCATACGAGCCGGAGAGACTCCTTCTGGTCTAGTCGCAAGCATCGGAGCAGCCCTGGGATTAAAACTAAATATCGAGGACCTGGACACGGTGCAGCGCCGTAGGGCTAAGAATGACGACCCCCGACCCCCACCAATCATCGCACGCTTCACACGACAATCAGTGAGGGACGACCTAATACAAAAAAGAAAAGTTAAGCGAGATGTCTCCACCCGAGATATAGGTTGGCAGGAAAACGACTGCCACCGCATTTATTTAAGTGAGGAAATGACAGGAACTAATAGGCACCTCTACTGGCTTGCACGTCAGAAGAGGGCGGCGGGGAAAATAAAATATGTCTGGTTCTCTGGGGGTAGAGTGCGGTGTAGAAAAGAAGATGGACACCGAGTGGTCTACATCGATCAAGCTCAAGACCTGGATATTTTCGAATGACTAGTGAAGACCGGTATGCCTTCATGCCTCACGGATAACCATGACTCTCACAACGGCGCTCACGGGTTCATCTTGAATCACCCCCACAAACTCAAACGTTCTATAAAAATTTTATTTTTTCCAATGTATTATATTGCGAAATTGACTTTTTTTCCTCACATAAAACTAGTTTTCATTCTTTATTTTATCTTATATCTTTTTTTTGTTGTCTGTTGTTTAACTTATTTTTTTATCTATGTATCATTTTTCCTTTCGCTATTCTTTAATTTCAATATCCCTTCATTAGCATCAAGATCTATAGCGGATTTTAATAATAACTCGCCTCGGATAATCTTCTCTCCGCATTTTCAATCTCTTCAATTAGCTCTGCCAATAAAACTCACTCCCCATAGCTTCCTCTCCTCAATTACTGAGAGCTTCTCTTCTGCTTCCCCACCATGTCTAATGTCCTAACCTCCTGTCACATTAACTCCCAATCCTTGCCCGCTCACTTTGACGAATTTCAGCAATATTTTACCCAAAATTTTTTCCACACCATTGGAATCTCAGAAACTTGGCTAAAACCCTATATCCCGTCCTCCACTGTTTCCTTACCTGACTATTCCTTCCTCCGCCACGACCGAGTTGACCGGACTGGAGGAGGTGTAGGTCTTTACGTCCATAATTCCCTAAAATCACGCATCTTGTTTTCCTCACCAGTGTCCAATTTCCCTCACATAGAATTCCTTGGTGTCGAGATTTCATGCAAACCCAATCCTCTCCTATACGTTGTAGTGTATCGCCCTCCTTTGGTCCCTTTTGATCCTATCTTTGAGTCGATCCTTTATAACCATGTTCCTCTCTACGACCACATAATAATCTCCGGTGACTTTAATACCAATCTTCTGGTCCAATCAAATGACAAAATATATCTTGAAAACCTTTTTTACTCTCTGCATCTCTCCATTGTCTCTTTCTCTCCTACCCATCACACACTCCGATCTGACTCCTGGTTGGACCTGTTCATCATTGACTCATCCCAGAGACTCCTTTCTTCCTCACAATTACCTGTCCCTTTTTTGTCCTCTCACGATTTAATCCAAATCTCATATAATATTCATACCCCAGAAATCCTACCGAAAACTATAACATTTCGCAATCTAGACGGACTCACTTCTGAAAATATATCTCCTTCCCTCGAAACCCTGAATTGGAACCAAATTTATTCCTGTACCACCGTCGATTCAATGGTCGACATACTTACTGCCAATCTCAAAAGCATCCTGGATACCCACGCTCCTCTCAAAACCATAACCTTCCGCCACCCTCCTGCTCCTTGGATGTGTCAAAAAATTAAAGACCTGCAAAGGAAACGTGATGCTGCTCGTAGACGCTTTAGACGCACTAGGCTTACCGATGACTACCAAGCGTTCAGGGCTCTTCGCAATTTGACACAATCTACAATCAGACAAACAAAATCCAAATACTTCCACGAAGCCCTTTCCACTGCTCCCGATCCTAAATCTAAATGGCAACTCCTACGAAAGCTCGCCCTTTGCAATCCAACATCCTCTAGAGCCTTCCCCGCTTCTCCTGACGAAATGAATTCATATTTTTTGTCTGCCTCAATTAACTCATCAAAATCCTCCTCCTCCGTCTTTTCATCAACGCCATCTTTCAACCCCGACAATTTCTATTTCTCAGACATATCACCTACAGACATTATTTCCTCCGTTCTTAAATCCCGCTCCAGTTCTACCGGATTAGATGAGATACCCGTCAAACTACTCAAATTATGCCTCATTGATATCCTACCTGTCCTACTTTTCATTTATAACTTCTCACTACAAAAAGCAGTATTCCCGACTTCCTGGAAAAAATCCCTAGTCCATCCTATAAATAAAACCCCAACCCCATTATCTCCCAAGGACTACCGGCCAATCTCCATACTTTCCAACCTTTCCAAGCCTCTCGAAAGAATAGTCCAGTCTCAAATATCAAATTTTCTCGAACAGTCCAAACTCCTCGTTCCGCTTCAATCAGGCTTTCGCCCTGGTTTTTCCACTCAATCTGCCCTAACCAAAATCACCAATGACATATATAAAGCCATGGACAACAGACAAATAACCGTGCTAATCCTCCTAGACTTTTCTAAAGCTTTCGATTCCTTGGACCATTCTATCCTTTTCTCCAAACTAAAGTCATTGTCTTTTTCCTACAGTTCTATTCTATGGTTCCAATCCTTCCTCTCTGATAGGTCCCAAGCGGTCTCTATGCCCAACCAACCCCTTTCCTGTTTCCGTACTCTATCCTCAGGTGTGGCTCAGGGCTCAAGCATCTCTCCTCTCCTTTTCAACTGTTACATCAATGATCTTCCTAAATCTGTTCACCACTGTTCCTACCATCTATATGCTGACGACTTCCAAATCTATTTATCCTTTCCTCCATCCGGGCTTTCATATGCGTTCGCCAGTATTCAGCAAGACCTAGATCGAATCAGTACCTGGGCAAAGCTGAACAAACTGGAATTGAACGCAATGAAAACCCAAGCCATCGTTCTAGGTTCCAACTCTCTCCTTGCAACTATCCCCACCCTTCCAACATTAATCCTAAACGACCACCCCATCAGTTTCAGCTCCTCCGTTAAAAACCTAGGCATTACCATCGACCAAAACCTTTCCTGGAAACCACATGTCACCCAAATATCCCGACGAATAATTAGTTCCCTAAAATTTTTCCATCGTTCTCGGCATCTCCTTACTCAACCTACTCGGAAGCTGCTCGTATCATCCCTCATCTTCCCCCACTTCGACTACTGTAGTGTGGTATACGGGGGCCTCTCGAAAATGCTTGAGAGCCGCTTAAAAAGAATAATGAACTGCGCTTTAAGATTTGTCCTTGGTACTCCGAGGCGATCCCGGGTGTCACATCACTATGATGAGTTAAAGTGGCTCTTCCCTCCCATCCGTAGACAATATTTCCTTAGCGTTTTTCTATACCAATCCATCAACTCGCAACACCCTTCATATATCTATAGTCTCCTCCCATTCAAATCCTCTGTCCAGGTGCACAAAACAAGATCTCGCCTTTCCGATTTCTACATTCCTTCCCACAGAACTAAGGCATTCGAGCGCTCCTTCCTCGCCCGCTCCACCACTGTGTGGAATTCAATCCCTCCTTTCATCCGCCATTCCTCTTCACTAGCTTCATTTAAATCCCTGCTTTTCCATCATCTCTTGGCATCTCAAAAAGTCGCTCTCCAAGCAGGTCAAAGGTATGCTTGAATATAACAGTATTGTAAACTCGATCCCGCTACCCTTGTTTTGTTTATTTTTCCTACATCAACGATGATACCGACTTTTTAAATATATTATCGCATACTATGCCAATCAATTATTTTAGTTAGTAATTTCGTCATCAACTACTGTATTAATATTATTAATCATTATTTTGGTAATATAAATATATTTATTTTTTACAATTAGTTAAAAAGCAGTCAAGTTCGTTGTATTTTACTTATTTTTTTTTCTTATCTATTTCTATTTTTACAATGTTTTTGTTCTCTCTTGATTATTTCATGATTTGTGTTATTATGTAGCCTTCTGGCCAGATGAATGTTATGTTTTTTTAATCTGTCCATTATTGTTATTCTAAAGGGACTTGGTCCCAGAATAAAGTTTATTTTCTATTCTATTCTATTCTATTCTATTCTAAATAAGTGCAGCCTCCCCTGCAGAGCGGGGGATGCCCGGACAGACAGGGCCCGTGAGTCAGGGATGGCAGCCGGTCTAAGGGAAGATGACCCCGACAGAAAATCCCTGGTCCTCCAGGTTGGGGGTTTCTATCAGGCCAGCACCCTGTTAGTGGAAAAAAATCAATCAGCTAAAATAAGTCAGAGAAAAGAAAAGCCGGACGGAAATATTGGTAAACGGACTTGGAAACGGAAAAGGACATTACAAATCGGAACATGGAATGTGCAGAGCCTCACAAATAAAAAAGCAGAGGTGTTCGCGGAAATAGAGAAGTCCAAGCTCGACATCGTTGTTTTAACAGAAGCAAAAGTGAAAGGGAGAGGTCAGGAAAGGATTGGGGATTTGGTTCACATTTGGAGTGTTGTGGATAAGGGTGAGCGGGCCAGGGCTGGTGTCTCCATTGTGATCCGGTGGAAACACAAGAGATGCATAAGCTTTTATGAAATGATCTCGGAAAGGATGATAAGATTGGATGTCAAAATGTTTGGCTACAATGTTTCAATTCTGGGAGTCTATAGCCCAGATAACAATACATTTGCCACCGAGAAGGACGGTTTCGAGGATGGTCTCAGAGGCAATCTGGAGAAGATCAGACACAAAGACCAAGTGATTGTGATTGGTGATATGAATGCCCGAGTTGGAAAAGAAGCCAAAGGAAATCCGGTAGTGGGAACATGCGGGGAGGAAGCTATAAATGATAATGGCGACAGGCTGCATGATATCTGCGAGGAATTCGACCTTAAAATACAAAATACCTTCTTCCAACACAGAAAGGAGCATCAGTTTACTTGGAGTAAACCGGGATTCAGACCTTCCATCTTGGATTACTGCATCACCATGCAGCATAGCCTCCTACCAGTAACAGATGTAAGAGTCCTGCGTGGTATGGAATGTGGTAGTGACCACTTTTTGGTAAGAGCCAAATGCATAGCGCTGTGGAAAAGAAAGCAGATGGCATCGAAGCAAGCATTACCCACACACTTAGATGTACGCAAGTATAAGCTTCTCCTGCTCAATGATGAAAGCATAAACAATCTCTACAAACTCCGCCTGGAAGCCAAAATTAGCGACAATTTGGAGAGTAATGCTGTAGAATTATATGAGCACATTAAGAAATGTATCCATGAAGCAGCTAGTGGAGCCTTAGGGGAGATAGAAACTAACCCTCCAAAAGAATGGTGGAACATGGAAATAGAAGAAATGGTAGGCAAGAAAAAACGGGTCTTCAATAAATGGTTATGTAGCAGAAGCCAAGAAGATTGGAGAGAATACCGAAGCCTTAACACACAGGTAAAGCGCACTGTCGCAGAAAGGAAGAACCAAGCATGGGAAGCCTGTTGCAGGAGAATCGATAATACCCTGGGCTACAATAAGATACGCGACTCATGGAGAGTACTGAAGGCGCTCAGGACACAAGGGAAGGGAAACGTGATTCCTATGATAGGTGAGAAGACCTGGGTGGACCATTACGAGAAATTGCTGACCGAAACAAGGCCAGAATGGTCCGGTTCATATCCAACTGAGAATCATGCACAAGGAAATATTATTGTAAAAGAAGATGAAGTTCTTGCTGCACTCAGAAATGCAAAATGTGGGAAAGCTGCAGGACCTGGAGGTATTTCAGTAGCGCTGTTAAAGGCAGGGGGGCCTGCATTGTTAAAAGCCCTTACAAAGCTTATAAATCTGATAATACAAGGGCAAGAGCTACCAAAGGACCTTAAGACAGGATTTCTTACACCTATACATAAAAAGGGAGACAGGAATGCATGCCGAAATTGTAGAGGTATTTGTGTCTAGAGTTCGGTATCAAGAATAGTGGGCAGAATTCTGAAGCAAAAATTAGAAGAGGAGTTTGTCACCCCAGAGGAACAGTTTGGTTTCACTGCAGCCAGGTCTTGCACAGACAGCATATTTTTCCTAAGGCAGCTCATAGAAAAGCGAATAGAGAAAGGAAGAGCTGTGCATATAGCTTTCATAGACCTAGAACAGGCTTATGACAGTGTGCCAAGACATAAGATGTGGGAATCCCTTAAGAGTGCGGGCATTAGCGATGCCTTAATAAATGCCGTGAGACGTCTGTACAGGAAAGACGAGTACAGATTGAAGCTCGGCTCTCGCTTATCTGAGCCTTTTTCTGCCTCAAAGGGCCTTAAGCAGGGATGCAGTATGTCCCCGACCCTGTTTAAAATTTATGTACAGCAGGCTGTAAAGGAATGGAGCGCACGTTGGAGAGGAAAGGGCATAGACATAAATGGACTTATGCTTTTCTCTCTTTTCTTTGCCGATGACCAGGCAGTGGTCACATACAACAGAGATGGTCTGGAAGAGTCGCTGATGGCCCTGGAAAAAGAATACAGTCTATGGGGTCTACAAATAAATTTTGATAAGACCGAATACCTGGCAGTGAACTGCAGAGAAGCCACAGACCTTCATATTAGCGGGAAAATATGCAAGCGGGTGGACTCTTTCAGGTACTTAGGGTCAACAATAGATGGGAACGGCAAGTCGGAACCCGAAGTTAGGAGGAGATAAGGCCTGGCAAGAAGAGTGACTAGAATGTTGCACCCAGTTCTTTGGAACACAGTCATCTCAACGGGCAACAAAAGGCGTATTTTCAGAAGCATTGTTGAGCCCTCCCTCAACTACGCCTCAGAGACCTGGACACTAAACCCGGGACTCCACTCCAGATTACAAGCTGCAGAGATAGACTTTTGGAGGAGATGCCTGAGGATCACCCGCCTGGATAGAATGAGAAATGAAAATGTTAGAGACAGGCTGGGCGTGACCGAAGGAGTTTCGGAGAGGATTGGAAGGAACAGGCTGCGATGGTACGGACACTGCCAGCGGATGCCAGAATGTAGATGGCCGAAGAGACTTTTGCTGTGGGAACAGCCAGGCAGACGAAGAAGAGGAAGACCCCGAACCCGGTGGAAGGACTGCGTGGAGGAGGAGATGGCCGGCAGGGGACTTGAGGAGGATGACTGGCGGAACAGACAAAAGTGGAGGGACGCTCTGACTTAACCAGGCAACCCATTGAGGGAAAAGACCTGTAAAAGTAAAAGTAAAAGGAAGTATATGATATTATTTCTAGTCTGAAACTAGTAGTAAACCAAAAACATTTGAAATAGTGTTTTACGATTATGCAGAAAAAAAACAACCATTTTTATCTAATCCCAAGTACAAATACAAGTATTTTAAACAATTTCTAAAACTAGAAAAGACTTTATTGTTTTCTTCTGGTTTAGATCGGGTTGATAAATTTTTCGCCAACGTTTCGCCAACCATGCTGCTGACTTATTCAGGGCTGAAATGAGAATGAGACTCCTAGAGTAACCATTTATAAATTAGATTAAATTTTCTATAATTTAAGCCCAATCGCAGCTTTGTAGGTCAAATAGATTCCGAGTTCGGTCCCTATCATTTAATAAATAACTGGAATCTTACCTATCTTATATGTAAAATTATCGTGTCGCAGTGTTTGTAACAAAACTCCTCCAAAACGACTTGACCGATTCTTATAAAATTTCGTGTCTATATTCAGTAGGTCTTAGAATAGGATGTTAACTATTTTCCATACCCCTAAGTGATGTGTGCCGACCATTGTTATTGATCATGTGTAATTTGAATCCACCAATTATGGAATCTTACGAATTTGGTCAACAAAAATATAACTGGGAATGTTATTGAAGCAGCAATGTTGACTGGAATCTTTAAAGGAGATGTCGTCCTGTAGCCACGTATACCAATTATACCATCATAACCCATGATAACGTTCAAAATACTTCAATTTGATATATACTTAGCTTTTGCTATGACCATCAATAAGGCCAGACAATGTCCATTTGCGGTTTGGACCTAGAACATCCATGTTTCTTCCATGGACAATTATATGCTGCATGCTCAAGTGTTAGTAAACCATCTAGTCTATCATTAGCGCTCAGTTAAATAGAAATAAATAGTTATAATTTAAAAAAAATATTATTAGCCATAATTAAAAATCAACCATGATATACCTCATTCATTAATCTTTTGTTTATATTTTATCATTTAGGAATTTGGTATATTATTTATGTATTATATACTGTACTTAGGTATAAGATGAATAAAATGTAAAATGAAAAATCTATTTAATTCATTTTTTCCAATCATTAATTGTTTCTTTAAAATTCAAATTTTAACGTAATATATTTTTAAAACTATTACAACAGCGACATCAAAGCGTGGCCGCTTCAGCTAGTAAGAAATAAATAAAGCCGCGTTAAATAATTTTAGGGGTATGTAGTTTTTATATATAAAGAATTACATGAATGAGAGGGAACCATTAGTCAGCCGGTGCACCTAACGGCTTCTCTCTCCAAATCGCCCTGAAGATGACCTACACTGTAGGTCGAAACGTCGGCACATAAATATAAGTTTTGTACTTATTCAGTGTTTTTTTTTCACTGCACCCCCCAACTATCTCGTTTCTACATAAAGAATTACAGATTTGTGGATTCAAGATTTAGGTTAACATCTTTGGCAGGGTTTTCCCTACCTTTCGGTTTGTTCAGAATCAAACGGCAAACTAAGGTTCCACATTATTAACAGTCCTAAACTAGTTTACTTTGAGCATAAATGCCAATTGGAAATACTGACCGTAGTTTTAGAACATTCATGTCCTGAAACTAGATTAAACTGAACCTGTGACAATATTAACCACCGGCTTAATATTTGGCTCTAATTAGTTATTCCATTTATTATGTCAAAGTTACTAATGCTAAACTTCGTCATGATCAATATTAAAGTGCCCTCGACTGAAGTATTGAATTGAAGTTGATACAAATGAAAATTCTTTGATGTTAAAATTGCGTTCGCTTTTAATTATAGACGCGTTAATTATAACAGATGTTGGATAGTGACTTTGATCTGGTGAAGATCCAAACGGATCGCGGCGAGGAAGGGATTCTCATCCCACAAAATGGCTGTAATAGTAGTACTTAGGGCTTAGTAGTTTAGGGAACGGGAAAGCCCATTACAAGGCATCTTCGTAAGCAGCTCTCCATTTACTCTTCAAGCGATGTTCCGAAAATCATTAATTTTTTATTAACTGATTTTACAAGCTGAATAGTGTAGTTTTGTTTTAGATTAGATCACTACATTTTTACCAAACTTCTTTTTTTATTCACCTATTATAATCAGTTCAAACTGCAGGCAATTTAGTTTTTATCGTACCTATAGGAATACCATTATAAGAAGTTATTTACTCATAGTTAGAGATAGCACTCCCAATGGCAGGATAACTGATGACAGATAAAACTGAATGCACAAAACTTGTTATAGAGGATAAATCACCTCCATACACAACCCTTGTCCAAGGTACAATACAGTCTCTACCATCAACAGTACTCAAGACCCCTCACGGGTTGTAGTGGATCAATTTTTTTTTTAATGAAAAGGAAAAACAATTACAATTAAGCATTATTAAATTATACATTATTAACTATTTTTTTGCTGTTAAACTTACAAACGATTAAGTACAAGAAAGAGGCTAAGTCTAATTAAAATGTTTAATATGTTATCATTGAAAACATTATCAACCGTGAATTTATATAAACAGTATATAAACTGTACTAGGATATAGACATTTTTTCTGTTTTAGTTTAATTATGATAGTGATGTCCCATTCTCTCAATATCCCCTGAAGGATTACGGAACTACCCTTAAATTTTGCATCCACTGGATACGAATATAACTTAACATAAACCTTTCTAGCATTGATTGTCCATGAATCTATAAATATTCGTTTAGGGAGGTTCTGCTGAATTGCTTCATATTTTTTTAAGTATTGGAATAATTTAATATTTTATTTAATTGAGAAATATATCATCATTATGTGTTTGATCACAAACGCTTCGAATAAATATACTTTAAGTTATAAAAACCGAATAATGTTTTGAAAGCATAAAAACTATGAGATGGAAAACAGATAGGTTTTGTTGCATTTCCACGAATATGAGTGAGTGTATAGAGATATATATTAAATGAACTTTTTCATTAACACCTATTAGTATTATAAACAATTTACTTGATGTAATATTATTACAGTTGTAAATATAAATAAATTAAACTAAAAAAAAGTATTATAAACAAAATTATAATAACACCTTAAATTTTGAAGGTACAGTTGTATGTTGAACGTCTTGGTGGTGGTGTGCTGTCTCATGTTTGGAGCCTGTTTGGGCTGTTGATCGTTGGGATGTATTGCACCTTTTTCTTCGAGATGCGATTCACATAACCCCTTTTTGATTTTGGTGTCTTGATAATGCCTGAATAGGCGAAACGTCGACTGGTAAGTAGGTGTATTTTTTGAACCATTGCATTGTGGTTTTTCCCAATTGCATTATAAACCTTAAATTTTGTTTAAAGGACATTTTGATTCATAATATTACGACTTCGCTTTGTTCTGTTTCAAACACCACTACATAAATGACATCTTCTCTTTTAATACCGTCTTTAGCACATTTTAGTATAGATACATTATTTTATGGCACACTACTTTACGACTTCCTAGTGCTTACTAGTACTTAACCTCTAAGCAGCTTGGACCACGTCCGCGCCATGCTATGTGGTATATGAGAGGTTTTCAAAAATAGCTGTCTAGAACATATGTTTAACACATGATAGCAGATTCTTAAGCAATAAAACTGGATGGAAATTCATAAAATTGCTATGGGACCATTCAGCGATACATTTAAATTAGGCTATTGGTAGTAGATGTGATTCAATTACATGGATTTGACTGTAGACAGGATTGCAGATTGATATGTTACCAATTCCCTTGCTTGAGGTTCAACGCGTAAAGTGCAAGTGAAATTTGGTTTGAAATTATCAGTTCAGGTTGTCAAGTTAAGTCAACAAGTTTCAAACCTTTAACTTTTTCCTTTTTAAAATTCTCAAAAATAATAATCATAGTAACCCTTAGTGTGAAGAAAAGAGTGTAATTATTGGAAATGTGTTTATTTTGGTAATCATTTCATTAGGAAATAATCGATTCAACAAAAATTTAGTATAGATGATATTTGCATGTTGAAGAGTTCATTTCTTGATGATGTATACACATTTGCCATAGGTAAACTCTTTTTTCAATACTGAAGCTATTGATCATTTGTATTATTGGAGAATATTGAAAAGGAAACGAACGAAAAGTTAAAATCTGTAGGGACCCAAAACGACCAACCTGCGGAACAGCTATCAAATGTCCGCTTGCATTTTACGAGTCGAGTTCATTTTAAGGGTGGAATGTGGATAGGATTATCTAGATTTCAATTCGATGGTAAGAGTAGGAGTTTAGTGATGGGGCGCACTAAGTGACACAATTGTTATTATCCATATGTTATTCTTTCTACTGTAAAATCCGTGCAACGGGAATCACATAAAGTTCCGTTAGAATAATTTGTATGTAAAGTTAAATGGTTCCGTTCGGATTTTATAAAAAATCCCACTCTGTTCTATCGCTTAAACATCTACTAACATATATTGCTTGACACAGTATACACAGAATACCTTAACTACAGTACTTGTTTACCCCTAATTATTATTCATTGGATATTATCCAGGATAAGAATCAATTTGCATGATGAGTCCTTAGGATCTGATTATAATCCCTTTCCCTAGAACAATAATTTATCTAATGATAATGGTTAATATGTCGTTATCATTTGATCAATTATTAACTCAATCCAAAATGGCAAAATGGAGGATTTCATGAAAGCTGACCGACCTTCATTGAACAGAATCTGCTCAATTTAATTTGAGATAGGTATTGCCGTCGATTACATCGGCACCCGATCTGAGTTATGGAGCAATCTCTTCCACGAATCTGCTCTCAATGGATTTGGTTAAGCTCGTCGAGGATGACCCAATATGCCCGGTTAGAGGAGCCTATAACCCATTTTCTGGACCAATTTTGAGGAAACCTAATACATATTCATATAACATAATTTGTATTAGAATACTCTTGTTTTGTGAAAGCTAAAGCTATATGTATCAATTATTTAATTTGATATAAATTCAAACATTCTTTTACGCAATATGGATATGTTTTATTTTCAATATTACTGAAATGGGAATTAAAAAGTAATTTAGCTATTTCCTAACTTAAGATTTGTAACGTATTTTCAACATTTTAACGATTAAAGAGGATGTTTATTAAAACTAGCCTTGAAGAAGAAATACTTATCAGATTATGGATTTCGGATATATTTGTTTACAATAAACCATTTAGTCTCCTACAATTCAAATCCTCTATCCAATTCCAGGATACAAGATCTCGCCTTTCCGACCTTTATACCCGTTCCCACAGAACCAAAATATTTGAGCGTTCTTTTCTCGCCCGTTTCATTATACTTTGGATCTCACTACCACCTAATATCTGTCATGCGTCTCCATTATCCATATTCAAATCCAAGTTTGTCCTGCATCTCCTTGATTCTTAAGCGGATAATCTCTAACCAATTATAATTAATAGCTCATATTCACCAGAAGTAATACTCTTTCTTTCAACTTACTTCTTGTTATTTTAGATTTTATTCTTTTTTTTTTTAGTTACCATAACATACTATTTAGTGTATATCTAATTTCATGTCATTTTTCAAATATTGTATCACTCTTACAATGTAGTTCTTTGGCCAAATATATATTCATTTAATTTTGGACACATCTGATATTCCTAAAGGGATTGCCATTTTGGATCGAGTTAATAATTGATCAAATGATAACGACATATTAACCATTATCATTAGATAAATTATTTTTCTATCCTATTCTATGGTATATTATGTACTTATTACTACAGTACACTATATTATTGAAACTCGTCAGTCAATATCTTAATGATATGAGGACAAGAGGGCTATGACGGAGAATGTAGTTCAATGCAATCTGTCAATACCCCTCCACACGACTTTGAATGTCACAATAGTTAGCGAGAGACCACGTGGTATGTCAAAGACCATATAATGGATGTAATCAATAAGGATGTGGTGGAACTCTATGCAGTTATCCAAGATAGGCCTATACGTAAATCTGTTTTCTTAATATCATATTCTTGATACTATAGCTGACAGCACTTCAGTCCTCTCCCTTAAATTTTGTGGATAGCATCTGATCCGCATATCGCCTCCAAACTTCACCACGGTCGGTCTTGATATCATTATGCAGTTTTCTTTTTCTTTCTGCCAGTGTTCCAAAAATCCACTTGCCATACCGTTGTATCAGTCATTTGTGATGAAAATAGTCTATTTTCTGTTTTTGATAATTCGATTGTTTTTGCAAGCTCTAGAACTTCAGAAAAAAATTCAAGTTTCTTTTCTTGCATATTGTGAATACGTATTCCCCTTAACCCCCTCACAAATTGTTAACGAACGAGTAATTGTGCCATAGATTTACCGCAGTCGCAGTTAAACTTATAATTACTTGATAATTTACCTAATTAGGAAGCAAGTTCAGTAACTGTTTCGCAAATGCTTTGATCTCGACTAATAAACCTATTTTGTTCGGCTAACAAGCTAGCCTGCGGCTAAAGGTAATTTTTCAGAATTGTAACTAAAGATTGAAATGTTTTTAACGCATATTCTCGGGAGAGCACAGGTCATAAAGTTTTTGATGAAGAAGGGGATTCAAAGCATGTAAAAAAGTATAAAATATCAATTTGTCATCACCGATTCCTTTTTAACACATAAAAGTATTTAATGTATGAATAATGCTATAAAAAGATTCATATTCACCATATGGTATAAATTAAGATTAGATGTCGTTTTTGCATAAAAAAATTAGGTTGTGTACTAGAATAATGGATATCCCTGTGGTCTGGCTGGTTCAGAGATTTGCTGTGAGCAGAAAGTTTAACCTAGAACTCTATGAAGCTATCTTCTAGTTCTAGGCGGTAGTCAATTTTATTTTCCAAATTGTCCTCTTGAACTAAACTTTCAATCTTCTCTTTAATTCTTTCAAATTTTATCCTATCGGCTTCTATAAGATTTATTTTTTTGGTGACTTCTATAGACTCTGGAAGATCAATCGCGAAACATTTTTTAAAATGAGTTAATTTAGGTTTTACTTTTCCTCTTGATACCTTCATTTGTCTTAACGGTCTACGGTTTCTGCTTTCTTACTTCATTTCCTATTCTCGTCGCTAATTTTTCATACTTAATAAATAAAAATTTTAACTGTTTTAACCATTATATAAGACTGAATAATATATTTACAAAATCCTATCTTTAAATAAAAATAACTTTTTTTTTTTTTTTTTTTTTTTTTTTTTCATAACCCCTAAATATGTTTTTTTTTTTTGTGCAACTGGGTTTTGTGCTCTCTTATGGGAACATTTATTTTTCTGAGTTCTTCTCCTTCTACTGTAGTATGACTACATTTTAAGGAGTTGAGGTGGTTGGAATTTTGTTGTTTTAGTTGTATTTCTTATTTTTTTAAGTGCCGGGGCACACTTAATTTTTGTGTTTATTTTTATAATTACAATCTTACACACTACTTTCATCAATCTTACGAGTTTCTTCCATTACTTGTTGCCACCTTATTGGAGCTGAAGCAGGTGTCAGAGTTTTAAATATTTCGTTAGTTGTGCATTTGAGGGAGTCGAAGAATTTTATGTGTCTTCGCTTTATGAATTCAGTTGTTGTGGGTATGTTGAAGAGATCGTGTAATTGTTCCGGTTTTAGCTTTCTCAGCGATGTAGACCGAACAATTTTTCGGAGTATAGTGTCCTGAAACAGTTGTAATTGGCGCTGCGTTCCGATTCTGAGGTGGGTGAATAGCGGGGCTCCGTATAGAAGTGCAGGCCTTAGGATGCTCTTGTAAATTTTGATTTTTAAACGCAGTGATAAGGCTGAAGATAGTAGTAGGTGATGAAGTCTATAGGTTCTTCTTCTTACCATGCGGATTTTTTAATAGCAGTGGGTTGACAGTGTCATGTGGCGAACTAGTTTGATTCCGAGGTAAACTATGGAGTTAGATGGGCTGATAGTGGTATTAGCCACTTGTAGAGTTTTTGGTAAACGGCCTTTTTTCCCTTTTTGGAGGGCAAACACTACACAGTCCGTCTTCGCCGGGTTTACCTGGATGTTGAGGTGTCTCAATTTTTCTACTATTTCTTGGCACGTACTTTCGGCTTGTTTTAATGCCCATTTTGCGCTCATACTGCTGCTATAGATGGCTATATCGTCCGCGTATGCGGCGACAGTTGCTCGTTTGTAGTTTTTACCCACTATATCAGCAGTATAGATGGAGAAAAGGGTCGGGGATAGTACCGCTCCTTGTGGAACTCCGCAGGTGAGTGGTATGTTTCTCGATAGTTTGTCCCGTACGCGTACGGCCAGACTCCGGTGGTTTAGAAATGAGGCTATGATGCTATAGAGCTGTTCCGGGCACTCGAGATCCAGAAGCTTCTGGCAAAGAATTCCATGAGACACGGAGTCGAATGCCTTTGTACAGTCTATTGAGATCATAGCTGTTGCTGCATTTCTGTTGAGGTCTCTGCATACTTCCGTCTGGATTTTCATTAGGTGGTGTTCAGTGCTGAGGTGTGCTTGAAAGCCGGTCTGTTCGTAGGGGATAACAGAGTTTTCCTCACAGAAATCTTTAAGATAATTTAGGATAATTTTCTCGAAGGTTTTTGCGAGGTGCGGTAGAAGACTAATGGGCCTGTAGTGTTCCGCTTTATCCCCTGTTTTGGCCGGCTTTAGTAGCGGGAACAAGATGGCGTGTTTCCATTGTTGAGGAAAGTATCTCAGTCGGAGGCATGAGTTGTACATATGCGTGAGGTGTGCTATTCCTTTCCGTGGTAGTTGCTTCAGAAGAATTGTCTGTACTTCTTCATGACCGGGAGAGCGGTTGCCGTTTGACCGTCTCAGTATAGCCTTTAACTGTTTCGGGCTGACAAACATGTAATTAGTGCCCCTGTCCATAGTTGGAGGTGTACTGGTATCAGTTCTGGACAGTATGTCACTATTTAGGTGATCCGCTAGGAGTTCTGCCTGTTCCTCTGGTGTAAGGAGGCGGTCGCCATCATGTATTCTGATAGTCGAGGACTTCATCGTAGCGCTTTTGGCGAGTTTCCAAAATTTGCGTACGTCCCCATGCGTTGCTCTGAGCTGATCATGCCAGATCGATGTCTTCCATTGTCGTAGAAGGTTTTTGATCTGGGTAGTGATGGCGTTGACTGCTATTTTTATGTTTTTATCCTTGGTTCTGTACCATTTATTTTTTAAAGTGTGGCGATTTTTTATAAGGGCTAGGATGTGTGGTGGCGGTGGTCGGAGGTGTGGTGGTGCCGGCCTATATTTCGGAATGGATGCTGTCGCTGTTTGTGTGATGGTTTCTATGAAGGTTTCCAAATAATTGTCTACCTGTTCCGTGGTGGTCAGTTGTGGAATGGTTGGGAGGCTGTTGTACACTTCTTCTTTGTATTTCTTCCAATCAGCCTCTTGGTATCTGAATTTTTCGCTCATCGGTTCTTCTTTATTTCCGTTTAAAGTGTACAGTACTGGGCGGTGATCGGATGAGAGGAAGTTTAATGCTGAGCAGCTTGTGATACGGTGAGGTTGTTTGGTGAGAAGAAGGTCCAAGGTAGAAGTGCCTCCGTTTCCAACGTGTCTGAGGTGTGTGTGTCCGGGTGTACTATGCAGTATCTTGTTTTGGTTAGTATCGAGCCAGCCTTATTGTTCTTGGTGTTGCGCCATGCCGTATGTTTGAAATCTCCCACAAGCCAGTGATTGGTCCTTACTGCGCAGGCCTCAAGGTAAGATTTGAACTCCTTTAGAGATCCGAACGGTCTTCTGTAGAAACCAGTGATATATGTAGGTTGTTTCATCAGAACCTGGACCGTCGCGTGGCTGATTTTTCTGTCAAGAGTGGCCATGGGTTCTTTGATTTTCTTCCACTGGGTCCCATTCTTCACCGCAATCATCACGCCGCCGCGCGGGTCGTGTATGTCATCGGTTACTAACGAGTAGCCTCGAAGACGTAGTGGGTTACCTTGAAGCCTGGTGTCAGTGAAGACGGCCACAGTCGGTTGTGTTGCAGCCAGAAGAGCTTCTATTTCCTCCTTCTTGTTCAGGAGTCCGCAGCAGTTGAAGTTTATGATAGACAGCGAATTCATGGTTGATGTTGGGCTGCTACCAGTTGAACTAGGGCTGCGACCTGGTTGGTGAGGTTGTATACCATCTGTATTAGTTGGTCCATTGTGATCGCTGGAGTGTTGCCCTCAGAATGAGTGGTTGGTGGTGATGTCTGAGGGGTCTCAGTGTCGTCATGAGTGAGGGGTTGGAAGAGGGAGGAGTAGGAGGTCCCTGCGCTGGTCGTCTTGTATTGTCTGGTGGTGGGAGGGGCTTCTCTCTTCTGATTGGCTGTTGCCTTCTCCTTTTTCCTTTCTTCAGCCAATTTTAATAATTTCTGTCTCACCGTACATTGCTTATAGGATGCGACATGCTCTTCATTGCAATTTGCACATTTTGGGGATCCTGTGCGTGGACAGCTTTTAATGTCGTGTTGTTCTCCGCAGCGCACGCATTTCTCGTTGTAACCACAATAGTTTCGTGTGTGCCCGAATTGTTGGCATTTGAAGCATTGTATTGGGCCGTCTCTTTTTGGTATATAGGTGGTTGCTATGAAGATGCACCTATTTACATGCCGCACTTTTCTGATGTCATCAATGGTGATGTTTGTTGGAACTGTAATAATGACCGGGTTTAGTGGTGTCTTCCTCCCTTTATCATCTGTTCGTTGAAATCTACGTACGTCTGTTACTTGGAGGTGCTTAAAAGCTTCTTCTATGTCTTTTTCCGGGGTTGATATATCCAAATTCTTGATAACGAATTTTTTGAAAGTCTTTTTCGTTTTAGTTGCGTATGAGTGATGAGGTATATCAAGTGTCTTAAATCCCTTCAACACTTTTTCACGTTCTTGCAGAGATGGCATCTGTATTTGAATACCTCTATACGTTTGCTTGAGTAGATATTCGTGAATCCCGGTTTTATCCATAAAAGCTTTCACGTTCCCGATAGTATATTTATTTGACATCACTATTGGCGGTATGTAAGGTCTTTTCGTTTGGACTGGTGTTGTGGCTTCGGTTTCGGTGACTATTTCTTCCAGAGGACTGAACCGGTTCTCTGTTGGTACTGCTGGTACTGAAGTAGGTTTGGCATCTCTCTCCTCAGAATTTCTTAAATGTTGCCCTCTTGTGCGGCAAGTTGAGGCTCCCCCTGCAGCTGAGGTCGTTGAGGTAGGAGCTACTTTTCTGCGCACCATATTGAAAAAATGTCACAAGTTAACTCACGGGACGGACCGTAATGAACGCACCAAAACAACTAACACAAGAGCGCACTAAGTTGGTCGTTTGCCAGTGCAACGCTAGCCTTACCCAATGGGTGGCTGCCGAGGTTAGTCCCAAGTGATATGCATGGACCACGGCAACTCGAGGGTGCTAACTAAGCAAGAGGACTGGGTCTTCAGGAGTCTTCAGGAGATCCTTCTTCTTCGGCTGCTGGCTCTTGTTATTTTCAGAGAGATGATAGTTGGTTTTCGGAATAACTTTTCAGAGCCAAAGGCTACTCTGTCAACACTTATTTTTGGTGTTTTTTTTCTCTTCAAGTCTCTTATTACTGCAGAGATATTAGTTCAAATTATCGATACAATTTTAAGTTTGTTAGCTTTTTCTATCGATCATATGATATATAAAAATAACTGACACACAGGTCATTTATATATGTCTACCTGCTAATATATTTAATATGGCGTAAGGAGTTGGCGGCCCCATCGCCCAGTCTTCTGACTGCAATAAGCCACTGGTTCTCCAGGTTGGGGGTTGGGCAAAAGGTAAGCAACCCTACCCCGTAAAAAAAATAATTATTTTGAAACCTAATATAAGCCTCGAAGAAGGCTGGTAATGACGGCCGAAGATCTACAAGGTCTGCAGAGCCAACCGAAAAAGAAAAGGAGAAAAATAAAAAAATATATATATTATATAATTTGAAGAAGTAATTAAAACAATATAATGAGGCGCCTTTCGGCGGACAGAGGCGAATGACGGAAGAAATTAGCAGAGGCCACGGTTCTTCAAGGACTGTGGAGCCCATTAATAAATAAATTAATTAATGAGTAAAAAAATATATTATCAAAAATTTTTATTTTTAAAGTTCTCAGAAAAAATTTTGAAAATATCCCTTACTAAAAATAGTTGAAATTATTATAACATAGTTTTGTTTTTATATTTCTTCTATTTATAAAAAAATTACAAATAACTCCACTGAAATAAAAAATACAAAATTTCATATTCACTATGAACATTTCCTAAATAAACATAACAAAAGATAATTACACCCGACTCAATTAGATCTGTTCATTATTAAACGAAATAGTCTTATAATTGAAATAATTTTCTGAGGAAATACTTCATTATAGAATGTAATTGCCTCGTCCATTTGTAAGAGATTTTCTACTAAAAAAAAATAATAGAAATAAGGAAATTCCAAAGCAATTAGGAAACTTAATTGGATTTGTGATTAATATAAAATTTATGCTTGTGAAATGGGACTTGTTTATGATTTTAGGACAATTACATTTTATTTTCTGTGCTTCATTAAAATTATATCACAACCGATTAATCTGTTAAATAAAAAAAAAAATTGTTTAAGTCCTGACACAAGTACCACTAACCTGTACATAATATCCTAGTGTGTAATAATTTACAGTGTAGTAATGTTGCGCTTGCTTCAAATTTATAAATATCCATTAGTAATTAATAGAAAAACTAACTTTCCGATATGCATGTAAATTCAATTTCATGGCATTACATATGCAAATGCATATTTACTGCTATGATAAAATGAGTTTCATACTTAATTGTTTATTAAGTTTGAAACAAACTTTTTTTTTATAAAAAAAACAATTAAAAATTAAAGTATTACTAGACTGAAACGACATAAAGCAGCACTCCGTTTTAGGCTACCTCAACATTTAATAGACAAACGCTCTAAGATCTCAATTAATTACAAAAGACTCATATACGTGACAATGATTAGACCCATTTGGACTTAAGGAATAAAGCTTTGGGGCTACACTAAGCCATCGAATTCCTCTCGTATTCAATTATTACAATCCAAAATCCTCAATCCTCCATACTTTGAAACAAACAAAATAATCATTCGTAATGATCTTAATGTCCCATTTGTTGCTGATTTGGCCCGAACCCGATATCAATCTTTTCATGACAAACTGAATTTCCACTCAAATTCACTTGTTTAAAACCTAGCAACCTCTTCAATTCCTGATAATCCTCCAAGGCGTCTGAAAACAAGATGGCCTCGTGATCTTGTAAGTTAAACTTTTTATTTGAGTACTACCACTGGGTAGGCTCTCTACTTGTCTGTTCACGACAATGTAAACATCCATTATATTTACTTGAGGTATTCTGTTATACAGTTGTAAATGTCATTAAATAACTTTTAACCCGTCAGTTCCCATAAGGACCTACCATATACCTACCATAAGGTGCATAGTTTTATTTTTCAGTTAAGTTTGGTTCTGTCTCAGTTTCTGCTCTTCCGGAGCAATGTACCTGTTTAAAAACCTTAGCTTTAGTTTCCATGCCTCTCCTATAGAGTTTGGGCATGAAAATCACTCTCTTATCGGCTTAGAACTCAGAGGTTCTCCGCCTGGGGGTTAGCTTTCTGAGTTGTCGACTTGTTTCTTTAAGTTCAGATATTTTTGTTGTTGGAATGTCTTTATAAATGTATAAGCTAAGAGTTAGACTAGCTTCTGTTTTTGTTTTTTTAAATACTTGTTTCTCTACTATGAAATAGAACTAGGTGCACCTGTTGGTGCTTAAGGCACCCAAGGTTCATTTCAGTGCCTCATATATCTAATGGATTTTGAATGGTATTTCAGGTACATGCATGATTATATGTGTTTTTATTGTAACTCAAATTTAAAATCGTTGGAAAACAAAATTAAGGTAAGATTTTAATTGTGATATTTTAAAATTAACAATATTGTAAATAATGGCATGAAAATATATCCCTTCTTTGGGCGTTTTTTTTCTAATTTTTTCTATTGTCTCCACAGAGTCCCACTTCATGAAGTGCTTCATGAAAGCTGGTGAAGCATTAGAAGATATTGAAATTGTACTTTTCTCACCGGACGATGGAAATTTGATAGAAGAAAGTGGCGATAAAGTTGATTCAGATCTGAACCAATTTCAAACCAAAGTTGACCGGATTGTAACTGTTGAGAAGGAGAAAATGAAGATCAAGTTGATTGTCCAAACGTCATAAAAAAATACATTTTTTTTTATGGGCAGTGTAGACAGATTTGATGAGAATAAATGGACTCGCTACGTGTGGAATGTCGTGAACGAAAATGGTGGTTTCCACTATTTGTATTTAGTCTTGATGCGGCATGCTTAAACATCTGGCGTCTCAACCGTCATTCAGATAATGAGAGCAGAATGACATATGTGGAATTCAGAAGAAACATCGTTCAGAATTACTGTAGAACTAATGGTAAGCCGCCAGAAAGAACGCATTTGGTGAAACATGTAACAAAAAACATATGACCTGAAGCCAATACAGAAAGAGAACGACAAAGTATATCAATATTGCAATCTGTCACTCCGCGTATGCTTTTATGACTTTCATTCATCCATGTAATAATAATAATATTTTTTTTCCAATAATTGACAAGCTAATTATTATATAGTGATTTTTTTAATGTTTGTTACCACTTTAAATACATTTAATTTGTAAGAACTAGAGAACTTTTTCAGCCTCAAACCCCTGCCAACCTTGGGTGCTCATAAGCACCTAGAGGTGCATATTGATTATTTTAGAAAGTATGGTCAAAATTTGCAATCAAAACATTACAAGACACTTAAGTTAAGCTTAGAAAATATGAATATAAATTTTATTTTTAAATCTGAACCGAAGACCTTATGGGAACTGACGGGTTAAAAATAATTAAAGCTTATTTAAAATTATTTGAAAAACACATTTAAATAATTGGTTGGTAGGTTTTTAATTGTTGTTGACAATCAAAACAACGTCCCTAATTTTATCCAGTATTGTATTGATTTAAACAATTTGTAATATTCTCTTTTTATAAATGAAAACAAAATTAATTTTAAGTCGATATTAACTGAATTTTTTACCTGTAAATTCCAGAACTTTTTATACCATTTACATTTGTTGTGCTAAAATATATATTTTTTTCTAGTTATGAAGTTATTAGATGAAATACACTAATATTTTATTAGTTAATTTTATTATATTTAGTAGTTTCATTATTATTTTCTTACAACTGTAAACTATAAATCATTTCACAAATACACCTTTTAACATTAATTCATTGGTACTGTATCATCATAATTGGATGTCAGATTAAAATCACTATAGCCGTGATTCCAATAAATTATAAGATTATTAATAATGAATAACTGAATAATGTAACTTTACACGGATTGTACCAAAATACTTATTTAGTCAAATGAATTTAACAAAAAAAAATTAAATGTCTATTATTCAAGAACACCTTAAAAAATATGCATTTCAAAAAATAAAGATCCGAGTTTATGAGATTAGAACATTTTTGTGTAAAGGGACTTTTGGTTGGGGAAAACTGTTGGGTTCGCGTCACCAATGTCCTCGAGAGACTGGTGGCGTCATGCGACCTGAGTTATACAATTTTTTTAATGAACTTTAGTTTAGCGTTTAGAATGCCTTTGATATAAAAATATATATCTTCAACTAAGAGGTCGTTTAATAGTTGAGCAATTCATACCAACAATAACTTAAAACATCAATAGATGGTTGAACTTCGTTTCCCCTAAATGATTTTATTTTCACAGCTTTGAAATGTCTTGTTTTGAAGTTATTTAAACTATAAAAGGTCTAAGTATTATTAAACTTAACGATGATAATACTAAAATTGAACTACTACTTCAATGTTAAATATTAGAAACATCTGTTTACAATAAATAGATAAACTATATAAATAGCACATCTATATAATTACAAATAATGCAACTTTATAATATTTATTTTAGAGAAGAATTGGTTGACTATTTATTATATATATATATATATATATATATATATATATATATATATATATATATATATAATAAATAGTATTATATATATATATATATATTATTATAAATAATAATTTATAATAATATTATAATTTATAGTATTATAAATAAATATATATATATATATATATATATATATATATATACATTTCTTCCTTATATAATATTTATTATTTCAATTAAATTACTGATATTTTTATTGAGCTTGTGCAGCATCATATGTTTCGATTTATAAACTACTTAAAAATGTATATAATTATTTCTCTCAGTGTCGGTATATGTGAAAACCAGACTAATGTTAATAATTTAAATTTAAAACATAAATAATTCAGACAATAATTGATTTAGAAATTCAAAACATAACACAGTTTTTCGAAAGTTATGAGTTTTCATTCTGTGGGCAGACCTCATGACTTAATTGTTTTTTTGTTTTAAACGAAAATAATTTTTTTCACTGGCTCATTAATAATTGAAAGTGTATTCACCCTCTAGTATCTCACTTCATTTAATGGCGATATTTCACGAAATATGAAGAATGGAAACGAAATATAGTGGCCCTGAACGTTTTGAGTGCCATGACAATTAGCAAAGTCCAAATTGCAGTAAATTGTGTTGCACAGAGTGCCAGGTATAATTATGTTCTTGCATAGGACTGTACCACTAAAATTTTCTTTGAGTGTATCTACTTTTGAGGTTTATTGTCACGAAATGAAAATATTTTGTGTTTAATTATGAATATAAATATTTATTATTGGATATATATTTAAATATTGTGTTATCTATCATTACTGTATATCCTGTTATATATAAGCAGTGTATAATATTATTTTTGTATCTCGTTTATTCTAATTGTTTTCGTTTTTTTATCTTTTTTATATACTGCATTAATTATATTTAAGAATAGATAATAAATTAGTCCAATTACCTTTTAATTAATTAATGTTAAAAGCACGGGAAATTAACTAAAATTAATTAATTTGGTTACAGTGAGATTAACATCGCTTCGTAACTAAGACCTGAAAAGACCCTCTACTCTTTAGGAGTCAAAAACTCAGGTAAGAACTTTTAATTATATGCAATTCTATTTTATATAATTTCTTTCAGTAAATTAGTTTTACTAATGTATAATTTCATTTTGAATAACTTTTATTTATTATAAATCTAGTTTAGAAAATAAGTTTTCTATTTAATTAGTTTTATGCAATTGTTATATAATGTCATAATAAAGTATGTGAAGCAGTCAATAGCATTTTAATTTCTGTCTTGATGTAATTTCTGATTATCTCTCATAAAGAGAAAGGTAAAATATATTACGAATATTAAATGAGTGTTAACAATTAAAATTAAATTATTAAAACATATATTAAGACATCTTATAACATATATAAGATGTTATGATAAAAATTGAATTAATTAATACATTATTAATGTAATAAATGATTAATCATGATGTTTTAGAATTACATAAGACTCTGAGGTTTGAACCTTACTTTTTCTATTTATATGGGATGCTAATGAACAGCAAAACTGTTAATGAAACAATACTTATTTTTATTAAAATAATTTTCAGGTTATATTATATGGTGTGCAATAATATCACAATAATACAGCCTGATAAAAAATGAAACAATATTTTTAAAAATAACTTTAAAATAGAACTAAACGCATTTTGTATAACCCCGATTTGGATGTATTCTATTCTCAAATCTGCAAATTTATTTAATAATTTGTATAAGACATTGTGTACTTTTCGTATACAGAATAAGTTTACCTCTGAAAATAACTATCATATTATAAGTTACATAGTTGTAGAAAATTAAAAGATGTATTCGTATCTTATATAAATGTATTGAATAGGTGCCTTTATAGATGTCAGCAGACAGATGGTGATACGAGCGCTAGTACCTCATGATGTTTAATATAATAGATATCAGGAGCTATTTATAGTCTGCCAAAGCAATGAAGTCTTTGGAGCTCCGGCATGGACTATTGTTTTCTTCTCAAAGCATTCCAGTCCACTGACATCCAATATTTATAGTTTCCACATCTCGCCTTCGTTCCATATCATAATGTAATTTTTAATTATTTAGGCTAGACAGATTAACATTGAGACTAAACTATGACCAACAACCAAAAGCCGTTGATGTTGACATGGATTTTTATAAAGGTCCATATTTATTTTCAATATTCACCCCAAATAAAATATTTTAATTGCTTAAATATAAATATAATATACCAGCGTTACTAAAAGTTCTTTTTTTCAAATAGTGAGAAAATATTAAACTATCGTTGCATTCTAATGCAAAGTTATCTTACTGATCATCCTCATTCTCATCTCAGCCCTGAAGAAGTCAGCAGCATGGCTGGCGAAACGTTGGCGAAAAATTTATCAACACGACCTAAACCAGAAGAAATCAACAAAGTCTTTTGTAATAATAAACTTTTTTATTTATCCTTTTAATTTCAGTGTAGGTTATCGCTAATCGGACGGTGCTACGGTGAGAGTCCTAAATTTAGCCTACCCAGTTACAGTTAAGATAGGATAAGATACGAGCTTCTTTCTAGCTTCTCGTATCTTGGTCATAAAAGATTTTATACAAATTACTACACCACAGGTGACCCCATATTTATTTATTTATTCATGTGTCTCTCCTTAACTTTAAACCATTAAGCCCAAATAAAAACCTGCAGTGATTTTTGAATCGTTGCATTCTAATACAAAGTTATCTTCTTACTATTTGAGAAGTTATTTTGATCTTTAATCGGATTTATGAACATAAAGTGTTATGATTTACTTATTTAATTTATTATTTTATTTTTATTTATTAATTTTTTAACTAAAAAAATAATATTATTTTTAAAAAATATATATTTGTTACTAATATAGCCCGAATCCGATATAAACTTTTTCACGACAAACTTAATTCTCACTGAAACCCACTACTTTCTAAACTAGCGACCTCTTCATTTTCAGATATTCGTCCGAGATGTCTGAAAAGAAGATGGCCTCGTGACCTTGTGAGTTGAATTTGTTATTTGAGTATTACCACTGGGAAATTGCTTTACTAATCTTTACCCAAACCATCATATATCATTTCCTGCCATTTACTTGTTGCACTGTTATAATACATTTGTCAATTTCATTGAATAAATTGATATAAAAAATATAATAAAATTATTTATAATTTATTTTATTGTGATTATTTAAATATTTTTATTTTGTAGAGAAAAGATTTGTTCCGGCCGAGGATTCAAAACCGGGTCCTCCGCATCTATAGTGCGGTACTCTACCAACTAAGCTAACAGGGCTCGTAACCAGGGCAGACAAATCCATTCTCTTCACCGATCCAACATTCACATGGTTATGAACCCGAGTAGCTTAGTTGGTAGAGCACCGCGCTGGAGAAGTAGAGGACCCGGGTGTAATGGCCCTTCTCCCTGAATATATTAAATATGCTCAAAAAGGTTCGTGGACCGAAAATTAGGAGAAGAAATAAAGCCAGTTACAAAAATAGGGACCCAAAATAAAATATATTTTCAAAATTATGCATCAACATGCAATACTTATTCATAAATCAAATACTTATACAATGTCTGATACAAGCCTGATACAATTTGTATGGAGAGGGAGGTAGAGAGGTACTGTCCTGGCCGAGAGCTAAGATGAGATTGTGCGAATTAAAAGGAAGCCGTCGCCAGCTAATTTATCCCCCCTACCATTCCTCTGACTTCGTCCACCAATCAAATTTAAATTTTTACACAACATCGCAAATCCAACAGTAAAAACATCCTAGGTCAATGGTACAATACCAATGCCTAATTCTATCTATTCTAAATATAACTTATGAAAACATTTGTATCTATCTATAATATTATATAATATACATATAAGTATCTAAGGTCTAAATAGTACATTTATGTGATCACCACATTACCCCCCCTCTTGATAAAAAAAAAATTGATGACTTCAATTTTTTGATAGAACTTATGCGACGAAAACAAGATAAATTGGGCAGCAACCAAAATTCGATGTGCAAATTGTCGTTTCTATATTCTATAAATCCTATATCTATGCTAGACACACACACCAAAAATATGTATATATATATATCATCCCAACATAAAATTTTTTTTTATCATGTCGTCAATGTGTGTCACTGTCGAGGGTGGACGAGGCTGGATAGTTGTGTCTCACGCCTACTACAGGAAGGGTATGTAAAATGGCCACCAGATCCATAGACCAGCACCATCTTCCGACAGGATCAGGCCAACAGGATTAACCTCATGAATGGGTCTGCCATTCATTCAGTTAGCCCGTGCCATCTGAAGGAAAGACACAAGTACTCCACATATCCTTTCCACGCCACTGAAGGGACCCAAGGTAATAATCAAAATACAGGAAGAAGCACATCGGAGTAAAATGTGGGACCCTTAATTTATGGAAACTAACAATCAAAATTTCTGCCCATAAAATAGAATGTGTGGGGGTGTAATATGTGGTGATTTCTAATTATTATTTGATTTATATATACATATCACCCACAAACACAAATTATTCTAAATTAATAGTACTAAAATTATCTTAAATCTAGATACCACTTGCATATTTTAACACGAAGACGCATATGAATCAATTATTGAATTAAAATCAATCATCAAAATTTTTCTTTACAATTCAAGATCTCTCTGTAATTTATACTTTATATACCAACACTTGTATACAACTCAAATAATTTCAAATTCAAAACATTCATCATATTCAATTCAATTTTCCAAAAAAAAATTCAAAATTTTTCAACTCTCAACAAAATAAAGTATCCATTTACCAAACTTTAATCGATATTCGTAGACAATTCCATTCATTCTAAATTCCAAATATCCATAAATTCAATTCAATTATACATAATTCAAAACTTCAATTTATTATATTATTCAGTCCCTTTTATTCTTTATTAATTAATATTTTATTTTATTATATTTTTTTACTACTGAAACAAAAAAAAACATCTATATAAGTTGATCTTGCTTTTGTCAAAGCCGAAAATCAACTTAAATACATGTGGAAAAAAACTTTTTCTTTATTTTATTTATTTTCTCTTTCTCTCTTTTTTTTTTATTTTATGATTCTCATATTATATTCAATCAATATCTTAAACATTTTTTTACAAATTTCCACTTTTATCAATTAGTAATAATAAAACTTATTTTAACTTTCCCCATATTAATTATTGAATTTATACAAATACAAAATAATTTACAAATACTTGTATCTTCTGGATGTGAAGTGATGTTCACTGATGTCCAGTCTCGACTTTTTCTGGCTCGCAGTTTTTCTTTTCTTGAGACGTTCTTGTAAGATTTCTGGGTTATCTCTGGATTGATGATTGAGGATCGAAAATCAAAATGCAGTTTACCGAGATGCTGCTCGAGTTTTGCTGTGTTGCATAACTCGAACAATGTTGTCTATCTGGAAATGAAACTTTGATAAATTCTGTCGTTTGACAATATAAGATGTCCACCAACATCTTCAATTACATTGTACTCAATCATAATAATCATAATATTAATCAATTAATTAAATTTTTTTCCTATACCAAAACATAATCATAAATTGTACATAATCATAATATCAATCAATTAATTAAAATTTCTTTTCCTATACCAAACATAATCATAATTCATAAATTCATACTAATAATATCATATATTACATATCCATAAAATACTCAAATATAATATTTCGAAGAAACTTGGCCATTATTATTTTTGTTTACTCCGTTGCCCATAAAAAATTTACAACACTTAAATACACAGACATAAATCACAAATTCCTTTCATACAACATATATACAAGATAACACATTATTTCTTTAAACAAATCAATCATATATATAGATAATCAATAAAATAAATCAAGGTTACAAATAAAGAAAATATATAAAATACTTCTCTCAAATTAAACCAAACTAAAGTATCTCATCTTGTATCATCTTCTTACAATATCATATATATCAATATATATATATATATATATATATATATATATATATATATATATATTAAAAAATCTGAAACTTAAAGAAACAGAATCAATTTCACATTAAACATATTCTACCTCTATTACAATATTTATTTCATATGATACAAAACAAACAGTAGCCAGCCAAGTTCAAGATTATCTCTTATCTCTCCATAGATAGCATTCACTTTCACTAAAGCATAAACATCCTTTATTTTAGAACAATATTTGCTATCTTAGTGCCACATTCGGATACACAAGGGAAACAGACTTGTATGAGATTCTTTTAATTTCTATAAATTTACTATTTATTTCCTTAAATTTTTCTCAAAATTTTTCTTATTCTCAAATAAAAAAAAATATATGTATGTATATATATATATATATATATATATATATATATATATATATATATATATATCCTGTTAATCTTTAATTTTCTTTAATTGGGACACATGGGCAATTTTGATATCCTTTTTATCTGACTCATTAGTAACTTCATAGGAGACGTCGGTGATCAATCTTGGGACTCAAATGGGGACCGAATATTTATAATATAATTCACAACACAATAATTATTATTAAATCGTAGTAATACTTTCATTATTACTCATTAGTTAACGACGACAATTTTTTTTATATTTTTATCATAATCTATATAAACATTAATTATTTTTATAGTATTTATTAATACCTAACGACGACAACTCTTTTTTTTATTATTAATATAGTCCCATTCAAACATTCATAATCATTATCAATACTTAACGACGACAAATTATTTCTTTATTATTAATATAGTCCCATTTAAACATTAATTATTTTTCAAAATCTTTATCAACACTTAACGACGATAACTTATTTTTTTTTTATTAATGTAGTCCCATATAAATATCAATTATTTTTCAAAATCTTTATCAATAGTTACACGAAGATAATTCATTTTTTATTATTAACATAGTCCCATTCAAACATTCATAATCATTATCAATACTTAAACGACGATAGTTTATTTTTTTATTATTAATAGAGTCCCATACAAATATTAATTATTATTCATAATAATTCATAATTTACGACGACAAATTTTTTTATTATTAATAGAGTCCCATATAATCATTCATAATCATTAGCCATACTTAACGAAGATAATCTATTTTTTTTTATTATTAATAGAGTCCCATATAAATATTAATTAAATTCTCTAACATAAACATTAATTATCTCTCATAATCGACGATAATTTTTTTTTATTATTATTAATTTTATAGTCCCATTAAATCTTAATTATTTTTCTTATACATAAACATTAATTAGGCCCGGTTCATATACTTTTTTAATATCATAGACGTAGATTAATTATTGACCGTATTCGCCGCAGGGATCGCCGTGATTAGTTTATCGGGCATTTTTACGTAATATCGAGAGGGGGGCCGCTTTAGATTTTACGTCAGCCAAGAATTTATAAATTTTCACTTTCCACGGGTTCCTTTTATTATTATAATTATTTTTAATGCGTCCCTTATTATAATAATTGTGATTATTATTACGCCCCATATTATAATTGCGATTATTATTTATATTACGACCGTTGTTATAATTTTTATAATTATGCCCTTTGTTATATTTATTATAATGTCCATTGTTATAATTATTATAATGCTTATTAATATAATTGTGACTATTAACCGTAGTTAGTCCGTACCGATGATTATCATTATTATTATAATTTCTTTTATTTTTTAAATTTCCATTATAATTCTTATAAATTTTCCCATAAAATACGTTTCTTTTATTTTTATTAAAATGATTATTATTTCGTCGACGTGGTGATTCATATTTCTTGGACTTTGTTTTAACGCATTTAAGTGATACCTAGTAAGGACCCGTTTGGAATTACTTTGAGGCTTAAGCGGTCGAGGTTGATTTTTATCATTCAAACATTTATTTAACCGGCGATTCTCTTCGTTAAATTTAACATTATCTAGTTCATTGGGCAATTTTAAAGTGGTGTTTAAACGGCTTTTATCATTTTCTTCTAATTCATTATTATTATTATTATTATTATTCTCCTCCTCTCTCTCAGTTTGCAATAAATCACAAGATTTATTACCGACGCTTTGGGGTATTATTGAATTATTTAATTGTTCCAATATATCCATAAATTCTTCCAACGCTGCAAGTCGCTTTTTTAATTCTAAATTTTCTAATTGGATCGCATCCATTCTACTCGCGAGATCCTCGACTCGAGTTACCATTATATTTATTAATAATTTAAAAATTTAGCCCTAAAAAAAAATAATTTCACAAATTTTAATCACCACAATTTTTATTTAAACACCACAATTATTTTTTATTTTAAACCACGCTCTGCTACCAATTTGTAATGGTCCTTCTCTCTGAATATATTAAATATGCTCAAAAAGGTTCGTGGACCGAAAAGTAGGAGAAGAAATAAAGCCAGTTACAAAAATAGGGACCCAAAATAAAATATATTTTCAAAATTATACATATATATACATCAACATGCAATACTTATTCATAAATCAAATACTTATACAATGTCTGATACAAGCCTGATACAATTTGTCTGGAGAGGGAGGTAGAGGGGTGCTGTCCTGGCCGAGAGCTAAGATGAGATTGTGCGAATTAAAAGGAAGCCGTCGCCAGCTAATTTATCCCCCCTACCATTCCTCTGACTTCGTCCACCAATCAAATTTAAATTATTACACAACATCGCAAATCCAACAGTAAAAACATCCTAGGTCAATGGTACAATACCAATGCCTAATTCTATCTATTCTAAATATAACTTATGAAAACATTTGTATCTATCTATAATATTATATAATATACATATAAGTATCTAAGGTCTAAATAGTAAATTTATGTGATCACCACACGGGTTCGAATCCCGGCCAGGACAAATCTATTCCCTTCAATATATAAAAAATATTTATGTATAAAAATTTAGGGTCTTAATTGTGCATGATTCGGGCGAATCATTGATTTGTGTATAGCGATAAAGATGTTACATACGACGGAAATTCTATTTAGATAAATAATCGCTCAACCGATAACCGTAACCTGCTATTGATTTTCCGAAGGAGGAAGTGATAATGAGGTTACGGGGAAGTTTTCACGATTCTCAAACTGGTTAGGAAATTGAGGCGGAGGTGCAGAGGGCTTCATATAAAATTTAGTAGAGGCAGCTTTCCCACTGCGGACAGCCTCGTGTCACCCCATCGGTAAACAGGGGACCGTGTTATCCCTCGTGTTGTTGAAGGGATGAAGCAACAATCACACGACACCTAGCGCACAGGCGTGTATGTGTTGACCTTATTCGCTCCTTACACAACGGTTTTTATTATTCGGATGTCACTTGGATAAACATGATTAATTGAAACAAGAAAAAACTCTCACCCTCAAAACTAAATGAAGAGACCAACAACCCTTTTTTCATAAATATTTTCACCTCTTTTTTAATCTTTAAATGCCTAAGCATTTAAAATAATAAGATAGTTATTATTTTATTATGTGGTTCTTTTTAAGTGCTTTGAACATCTTTTACAAATGTATATGGCATGGCTTCCAATAGATTTCTTGAATTAAAAAAATCAAAATCGAAGAACCTTCCTACTAATTATTAAATTATCTAATTTATTTAATAATTAAACAAAAAATTATGGTAATTTGACATATTAATTTTACATGTAATTAATAAGATTACAATTAATAATGTGTAATAAAAATTGTATAAATATTAATGTTAATCAACAAAAATTTAGTTGTTAAAAGTTAAAATGAAAAAATAATTTGTTGTTAGTTTATATATCTATTAATACAATTGTATACGTATTACCAATTGTAATCTTACTGATCACATGTAAATAATGCTTATTTTTTTCATGATTTCATTTTATACATGATCTAAACATAACACTGGTCGACAAGGTTTTTTTCACAAGAGATCTGAATAGTGAATCTAGTGGAATTTTCCATCCTGAATTCAGATATGTAGTCAGAATTTTTCCATCAGGCATAGTTTTTCTGTAAAAGCTACTTTTCAAAATATGATTTTAGCGTTTTCTTTGACCTGTCATAGGAACCGTTACCTCATATGTAGCTATTTTACTCAAGCTGTATTATTTAAATTATTTGCAATGTCATGCTGAAGCGCAATAAAACGACTGTGCAGGTTCATTGTTGTTGTTTATACATGTTCAGACCTCTTTGGCATTGTGATGTGTCAGTATTGAGCTGACTGTGAGATTGTTGAGTAGTGAAATATTTCCTTCCTTTCTCTTTAGAAGTGTATTGTGTATGTTGTGCATGTTGTATTTCTGTGCTTTATTTTTTCATCATGCCAAGAAATTGTGTGAATCATGCAGATCATTTCTGCTATATTTGTGGTGAGCTGACCTTCAAGTCTCAGAGGCGAAATTTGACCCCACTTGTAAAAAAGTGTTATAAACTTTACTTTGGCTGTCAAGTTGGTGATTTTGATAAGAGCTGGGCCCCAAATACATGCTGTGTTTCGTGTGTTAGACTGCTGACTGGGTGGGAAAATGGTACACATCATATGCCATTTGCAATTCCCATGATTTGGAGGGAACCGAAGGATCATTTAACTGACTGTTATTTTTGTTTGACAAATATTAAAGGAATCACATCTAAAACAAAATATACAGTTAAGTATCCGAATTTGTAATCTGCAATGAGACCTGTCTTACAAAGTGAAGAGTTCCCCGTACCAGTATACGCAGATACAACCTTAAGTGATAACTCTGGTTCTGACCTGACTGAAACTTCAAATGATTCAGATGAAAATAAAAATGATCTTACATATGAAGCCAGTAGCTGTTCATCAGAACCATACTTTCCCAATCAGCAAGACCTTAGTGACTTGATTCGCGATTTAAATCTGTCTAAACAGCAAGCGGAAGTTTTAGCTTCCAGACTCAAAGGGTGGAATCTACTCCAAAAAGATGTAAGAATTGTAGATATCGTAGCCGCCATAGTGTTTTCAAAGTATACTTCTCTGAAGAAAATGGTATTGTGTTTTGTAATAATATTTGTTCAGTTATGGAAACTCTTGGGTTTCAACACCGGCCAGATGAGTGGCGATTGTTCATAGACTCCTCTAAAGTAAGTTTGAAGGCTGTGCTGCTACATATTGGCAATAAACTTCCATCAATACCGGTAGCGCATGCCGCTGATATGAAAGAGACATATGAAAATATGAAACTAGTTTTAGAGAAAATACAATATGGAAAATATGAATGGAATATCTGTGGTGATTTAAAGGTCTTTGCTTTATTGCATGGTTTGCAACTTGGGTTCACCAAATTTTGCTGTTTTTTGTGCGAGTGGGACAGCAGAGATAAGAAGTCTCACTACGTTAGAAAGTCATGGCCAAAACGTGAATCTCTTATCCCCGGCCAGAAAAATGTGGCATGTGTCCCTTTAGTGGAGCCTGAACAAATATTTTTACCTCCATTGCATATTAATTTAGGAGTTATGAAAAATTTCGTCAAAGCTATGGATAAACTTTCTGATGGATTCTTGTACTTGAAATCGAAATTCCCCAAAGTCAGTGATGATGCTAAATTGAAAGAAGGAGTTTTTATAGGACCACAAATCCGATCATTATAGGCTGATGAACATTTCAAGGGACTGTTAAATCCACTGGAGAAAGCAGCCTGACAGTCTTTCAAAAGTTTGTGTTGCAATTTTCTTGGAAACCATAAAGCAGAAAACTATCGTGACATAGTGGCTGATCTTCTGCATTTTTATAAAGCTATGGGATGCAACATGTCTTTAAAAATTCACTTCTTGGACTCTCACATGCACACATGGACTTCTTCCCCGAAAACCTTGGAGCTGTCAGCGATGAACACGGTGAGCGTTTTCATCAGCAAATTTCTAGAATAGAGAAGAGGTACCAAGGCAAGTGGAGTTCCAATATGCTAGCTGACTACTGTTGGACTAAAATGAGAGACGTTCCAGATGCAAAATATACCCGAAAATCACTATCTACCACTTTCTAGATAAGTCAGAATCAGTAGTTATAATTTCGAGTTAGATAGCTAGTTACGGATTTTTGGAATATTATAAAAAATTCAAATGAATATCACACAAAACTCCTGCCCGATGGGGAAAAACTATTATATTTATATTTGAATTTAGCACGAAAAATACTTTTAGAATCTGTTATTTTAATTCTTGTGAAAGAAAAAAAGTTAAATTTTGTCGACCAGTGTAATAGAAATCGAACTTCGAGAAGCATCTTTTATGCAGAAGAATTACAAAAGAACATCAGGATATATATCCCTAAATGAATGTAAAATATGATGTGTGTATTACTTAACAGTAAACCATAAATTTCGGTAGATTAGTCAAGCAATTGTGTATGGTATTGAAGCTTCAGGTTTAGAACCTGACTAAAACCTTGAGAAATAAGGCGAAAATGTTTCAATATAGATGAAATATCTTGACATTACTAGTGGAGAATGAGAAAAATACAATTTTTGAAATTTCTGAGCTATTTCATTCCATACGCCTTATATATCGTTTGGGACAGATTTCCTATTAAGAAAAATACTAAGATATTTTCTGCTAAATATTAACTAATCATAGTAATAATAATAATAATAGCAATGAAAGCATTTATGATATTCACGACTAAAAAGGGAGTTGATTAAGAATGATATTCCTAAATTTGTGTAAAATACGATATTGTGTGTAGTTTCCAATGAAGATGCACTGCCATGAAAATTCGGCTGAAATAAGAGTCAAAATCAGGAGATTTTTTTTCATGATTTCTCTGATATGTGATTATACCTTATCTTATGGCTTTGATAACAATAATATACATATTTAATATTAGTAATTGTTTAGGCGTGATTAGACTGAATAAATTTTGATAGGAAGCAAATAGAAGTACCACGGGAATTTGAATGAAAGCTCAGATATTAACAAAGCGTTTGATTTATTAATTTGAATAACATGCGATATATGTTTTCTTAAATAATATTAAATATACATGTAAAAGAAGATACAAATTAATAATAGCGTCTAGCGTCTTAAAACTAAACATGCAACTTAGCGATCTAATGAACAAAATTAATTTAAGACAAAAAAATTAGAAAAAATATGATTAACATGAATGGGAGCGATAATTAACAATAACAGAAATGCTCCATGCTAGCATAATGTCCAAAGATATAAACAACAAAATAAACTTGATCGTTATACTGAAGATTTCAATAAGGCGCGCAGATGTGCGAATTATTATTATCTTCGCCAGTGATCACGGCATGAAGGAGCAATGAGTATGATATCATTAATTAACTTGAACTGTCCGGTAGGTACCATGTAATACGTTGATCATCAGGGGAAAAATTAGTTGACAATTTGAGGCCTTATGATAATGAAATGTGACTTACAATTTGTGTGATGTATACTCAATTATCATCATCTCAGCATAGCTTCTGGCGAGTAACGAACTTTAAGACCTCTTGACGTTCTCATAGGAATAACGGCTTGAGAGCGGAGTGTGCGATGGTCGTAGCTGCGAAGGTCTGGTAGAACAATTCCGCTCGGCGTCCAAACAGCAAGTGAGGCGCTCTGAGCGTCATTCCCCCTCTCCTTGATTTTGGCGGTACAGTAAATTTTTCGAGAGGCAAGGATCGGTTTGTTATCTGGCGGTTAGTATAGGTCCGCGGCTAAACAGTAATAGTTATTTCGATTTGAAGTGAGTACAATTAATAACATCAATGATTATTTAATCAGTATATATAACTTAACTAACATGACTTTAAGCTAATTTAGTTCGTATAAACCTGGTACAACATTGGCAAAGACATCATAGTGAATGTCGAAAAAACCCCTTTTAGTTACAAACCTATTAAATTAATAAGTAATCATTGTATACGAATGAATATCTGTAGATTGAATAGATCCGTTTTTGCAAGTTGCAATATGTTGTTGCAAGGTTTCCAGTGTGCAATATTTGCTTCTTCCTTCAGTCTTAGGAATAGATGGATAGAATATAACGAAATAGATCTGGAGTATTTTTCTAACCCTCTAATGGTAAGGCTCGGGTCAGATTGACCCATGCAACGTTTATTGAAGCCTCGTCATTCATCCTCTAGCACTACCCCCACCAGACTTCAGAGACCCTTATCTCCATTCTTGGTCTAACTGTCAACAAAGCGGAAATACTCCGGTAAGTGGAATTTTTAGCTTAATCGTAATAATTTATGACGCACTTGAACTCTGGGTCACTTTGACCCACCCTTACCGTTAAATGATAAAAGTTTTGTTGTCTCAAGATTTTAATATTTATTTGTTTTGGAATTTGTTTAGACCCACCATGGATCGAATACGCCTTTATACCACTCTAGAAGAGGTTTTCCAAGAACCACTGGTTCTGTTCTTACGAATTGGCCGAAGAGTTGAGAAAGAAAAACTTGACACGGGTCGGAACTCTCAGGAAAAACAAACCACAAATTCCTCCATCAATGTTGGCCAATATTCCAATTATGACAACCAATTTTTTATGTCAGTATGACAAGTTATTACTGTCACATACCCCAAAAAATACATGAACGTCCTATTCTTGTCATCAATGCATTTTAGAGGTGAAATCAACAAGCAAACAAAAAAGCCGGAAATTATAGAGTTTTATAACATGCCGAAAGGTGGTGTGGACAAGCTTTGCCATGACGTTATATTTTGCTGTTCTCGACATTACCGCTGCAAACAGTTTTGTATAGTTCAATTGGAATAAAAATGAGGCTACTTATTCCAATAGAGCCAGATCTAACTTTCTGAAGGAGTTAGCATTTTCGTTAACGAAACCATTCATGGCTAGGAGGCTCCAATGCCAATTCCTCCCAAGAGAGCTTCGAACCATTATCATGAAACTTACAAATACAGAAGAAGAATTTCCTAAAGAATTTCCACAAGGATCAAAACGAAGGAGATGTGACCTGTGTGATAAAAGTAAAGATAGAAAAGGGGGCCAGCTCTGTAAAAAGTGCATGCAAATGCATTTGTTGAGAGCATCAAACTGCTTTATGCACACAATGTTAGGACAAAGACTGAATAGTGACTTGACAATTATTTATTTTATTGTTGTTCACGTTTTTATATGTATTCAATATTATATTTGCTTGTATCTTGCATTTCATTTATATTTTTACGAATTGTGATAAAAAATTAAAGTTCCTAAAACACTTGCAGTATATATTTTTATTTATATGTCTTTGAACGAAATGTATTTTCTTATAATGTTTTCTTTATAATATATCTTTACCTTTATAATAAATCTTGTACTTTATAATATATATTTGTGTAAATTGTGATTTCGAAAAAAAATTAAAGTTCTTATAACACTTGTCATAATTATACCTAAGTTTATTCTATTATAATATGTACTGCTTCTATTTTGTAAACAATTTTCAATAAAAAATATTCTAGAATATATTTTAGGAGTTTTTTTATCCCAAAAGTATATTAAATAGCTAAAAAAAGAAAATTTATTACTATTGGGTTAGAATGACCCAGCCTTACTATTTTCGTTTCACCCTCAAGACTTACCATTAGAGGTCTAATATTGAATCATTTTCAAACATTATAACTGTTATATTTATACAGTGTGTCATATAAATCATTAGTATAAACAAAAAAAAATATATAACAGATTTTTCAAGTTTCAAACTGAATATTATTTTATTATAATTAAATATTAAGATTAATCATCGTCCCTTACTTCTTTGGGTTTAAAAAAAATAATTTTTGTGGTTCCAAGCTCGTTTTTGTTTTTTCTCAGACACGTTTTCAATAATGTATCTATCCTAAAATCTTTCGAGTCTCTTGATCATTTGTTTTCTATCAAATAAGTTTCATGATAAGGAGTTTGACGAAATAATGCTTCCTATACCGGAGTATATTACTATAGAAGTAGATACCGGTATATTACTTCTGAACTCAAACGATGCCAATTTTCGGTAGATGATTGATGTGCAGGTTTTGTCAAAAGCCAAGTAAATGTCGGAGGAAACATCAACTGCTTCCTGTTCCTGAATAAAACTGTATTGTAGTTCTGCCTCTGAGCTGAGCGATTTTTTATTCATGAGCGACGGTGTTCAAATCATGAGGGTTGGTGAGGAAAACTGGGCTAGGCAACAAGCGATTTCCCGCACTCATGGAAAAAAAACTGCAATGTGGATAACTGCTGTTGCCCCTCACTCTCGGACCTGGTTGACCGCTGACAGTGCGAGGGCCAAGTCGAACATGAACATTTTTGTTGTAAAGGAGGATAAAACTATTGTTTTTTTCAATATGAACATTGAGTGCTAAACTAACAAGTGTAAGTACGATCAAACTGCAAACATTGGTTTATATTGCTTTTATGAATGGGTTAAATGAAAAAAAACTATGATGTTTCAATCAACATTAAATTACACTTGATTTTTATTTTTGTATGTGGATGGCAATGGTGTATTCCGTATTTAAAATAAAGCATATCGTACAAATATGTCTAAAGCGAAACAATTCTAAAGTCGATAGTTTTTCGGTGGTGAATTGTGACCATGAAACGGTAAAAATCTCTTTATCAAAACTATATCAACCTATCTTCAGTGCTTAATTTTCCACAATCACAACCATATTTATATATACTTAAAAAAAAAATGTGTCACCGAAGATGAAACATAATTTAAACAATGAAAGTAAAAAATTGTTCAAATATCTATAAAAATTAAAATTATAGATGCAATTATAAATTAATTGTTCTGTCAACGACCTTTCAATTTGGCGGCATGCAAAATCCATAAGTATATAAAAGAATCTAAAATAATGTAAAGAATGATAATTTTCAATATTTTAATGAATCCGGAAATGTTGTAACAAACTTAGATCTGTTGCTTTATTATTCAATATTATTCTATGGTACGTTGGGAGTCATAAATTTTGCCTATCAAGTTATAATCAGGATAACTGATTTTAACTATGTAAGGGTGGGGGATCTTTAATGAGAATAAAAGAGTATCGGAACCCCAATTTTCGTTGTATTGGAAGGATGCTAGAACCTAAGATTTTTTACTTCATCTAAATATGCTTTGGTTGGCTATTGGCTTCGAACCCGCAATCTTTGGCATAGAAGGCTTATCTTTTCTAACCACAACACCACGTGTGTCCTTTAACCATTTAAATTTAATAAGTCTGTAAGGGTAAATCTATAGTAGTAAGTGTACGAATCGAGCTATAGTGCTGGTACATTACATTGTTTGTTTTGATTTAAACTTTGTTTGAGATCAAATAATTCAATTTTACAGCTATATAAAAGTTACCTCATATTATCTTGAATTGGCAGTTAAATAATTGTTATTTTTATTTCTTGATGAATTGCCAAAAAACACTTCTAAGAACTTCATTATTCACTTTAACTTGGTACTTAAATATCTTATACATATATAATATAAAATATATTAATAAATCATATTTAATGAGTTAATTAAGGTGAAATAGGGTCAAGTTAATTAAACTTATAAAATTTAAAACCTTACTTGAGCTCATTGTTTTGTTTTCTGAGCGACTGAAGATCAATCCACTTCAGCTTTATAATGGAAAGAATCGGATGAAACTGCTGAGCCTAAGCAATTTTACAAAATGGTCTACCACTTAACAATATTAGCATCAGAGATGGATAATCTATAAAAGGAAATGGTTTAATTTTTTTTCTTTTGAAATGGTCTAAAGTTAGGAGTAACATTATATATTTCTGCATAAAATAAGTTAAATTTAGAACAAAAAACCTTCTTAGTTAAAAGCCACAGTTCGTACAGGTGCTGCTGAGCCCTGAATTGCAAATAACGACCATTGGGAACACATCTGATTCAGTGGATAAGCTAGCACTGAAACGCACCTGTGTCCACGTTCATCGAATTGCCAACTTAACTCTGGACAATATTGATTGTACTTAATTGTTCATATCTAAGCATTATTTTAATCTTTATTTGTAAAATCATCCCCGACGCCCAGTCTGTAATGATAAATGGAAATGCAGTTAAATTATTTACTTTGCAAGTGAGGCGTTATGGAGCCCTATTCAAATTTGAACTAAAAAAATATTTAAAATACACTTAATAATAAATTTCATGAACAGCTATGATAGAACCGTCAATACCTAAGCATATTGCACCTATTCAAGTATCTTCATGTATGCATTGAATAATAGCCCCCCAAGAAAAATAAAATCAAGAAAGAACCTCTTGACCTTAAAATGCAGCCATACTTCAACCAGATGAAACATCCCTCCATCACTAAGGCCCAAAATGCAACTACTAAATCATAGGGAAGTTTACTGGACATTAGCTGGAAAAAGTTAAATAAAACACCTAATATTATAAAAAAATGAACAAATCAATAGAAAATACATAATTAACATCCCCAAAGAACAAAAAAAATAAAACGACACAAACACAAAAGATTAGAAACCATATCACTTACTTTTATTAAACATTTTACGGCTGTTAACCTGTTACATTAAGAAGATGAATCATTAAGAAGGTTAAAGGGACATTCAGTTGTTATATTTGGATCTTGGTGGTGATGGAATGTTTCTTCTGGTTGTTGTCTTGCAGCATTTTGAGTTTGGGATATGCTTTATTGTTTGGGTGTTTATTATTTTGCTATTATTCTCTTTCTGTCCTGAAGAAACATAATATTGACAGGTAATAACCTGTTTTAATTTTAGAGACTTTTTGTTTGGATTTTTTCATAGATGTCCGTATTCATATTTTAATAACTGAACAACTTTGTCGGAAATCGCCTCATCTTTTTTCAAATATGATTTTCGCAAAGGTCAGTATTTATTTCGCCATCAATATTAAAGTGAAATGGTTTGAAAATTCATAGGCTTAATGCAAGTATGATAATTTTCACACATGTACGGATCTTTAATAATTCTAAAACTATTTTTACGTGCAAACTACTCGAGCTCAATATAAACCTCAAAATAGTGATACGATACAAGTAACTTTTGACAAAGGGAACACCAGTTCAATGTACGGTAAAATATTTTGTTGATTGTCTCCTCGTTGTAGTTTGATGGTATATGGTGTGGTATACGAAGAGTGCTTTGCATATGAACCTGAACAAGATTACGAGTAGGTTTTACTAGTGGCGTAACTAAGAAGTAAAAAGGTAACAAAGATGCAATTAAATATAGTAAACATTGATCTGCAGTTTCTGTAGAAAAAATGAGTCAGTTTAAAACAAATATCCAAAGCTGCGTCCCGGAGGTAAAGAGCACCATTCCACATGTTTGCGTTTGTTCCACATTTTTGTTTGAAAGGTGATTTTCCGTAACACTTAAATATTAAAATAGAAACAGGTTAAATACAAATTTTACAAATTATAGGCTTTAATAAGCAATTGGAAGAATTTCTACTAGTATTTATTTATGACAAGATACCTAAAATTACATATTTTGTGGAAATAGTATTCTTTACCTCCGAGGGACTGAATAAAATATACGTCTTTGTTGTTTTAAGGAAATAAATAAAAATAGATATTATTTTTATATAAATTATGTTTTTTATTTGCTTATATCTTTATTATGCCTCATCGATGAAGACATTTTAATTGTTAAAGATTTCTTTATAATACGTTATCCTTAAGAAAGGTGGCTCCAGAACTATGAGCGGTCGCCACAATGTTTGTTAGTAACAAAATAGGACACGGAGAAAGGGTGATGCCTACTAATTGTTTCATGCTTCTATATTGTTTCTTTCTTTTATGAAACATTTTTAAGATATGCCAAAGAACTTCATCGGTAATTTTGATGTTTCTTTTATGATCATCAGATCAGATGGTTCTTTATGTGCTGGAACGAGGCATAGAATCCTGCCAAAGATGAGCACTGTATGAATGCGACAAATTAATGAAAACATGTTTATTGGAATCCATTGTGCCAAAGGTCAAGAAGAATTCCTCAACTATGATAGAGTATTCCTATTGTATGGGAAATAAAAGAACTAGACATTGCAAAGAATCCCAGGAGGAATTTAATGAAATATTTCATAGGGCTCATTCCGATGTTATATTTTAAAGAAAGTTCTTTAAATAAAACTTATATACAAGTAAATTACGATCTTGGAAATGTATTGGATTCAATTAATTCTGAATTGCTCAATACTCGGAATGTAGTTCTCTTTTTTCCATCAAGAAGGACTCATATATACAGCCTGGACGGCTGCTGGCCCAAGTCCAGGTGCTGTTGCAAGATATCGACCGACATCGTCCTCTTTCCCAACGATCCCCCTAATGGAGTACAGCCTGTCTGCCTTTTGCCTCTGGGGGATTGGCAAGCAATCTTTTGCTTCTTTCCTTTTTTGACTTCTTCTCAATCCACTAATCCTTTCCTCTACTCGTTGAACACGGTTTTCTATTCTCTTAGTCACACAAGTGAAAGAAAAGAACAATTCAGTTCTAAGAGTTCCACGATTACAAATAACATTAAGTTTCACAACATGAATCTTACTTGGAAGATTACAGCTTACATGTGTTGTTTTTGTAACAGAAAAGAGATTTATTCTGATTTAGCTCAGATCATCCCTACTACAAATTATTATAAGGTGTTTGATACTGGAAATCGATTCTAAAGGATCGTTACATTAAGTGATTATTTCATTCAATGATTTTTTGGATCCGTAGGTTTCAAAATCTTAACTTTATTTTTAATATTTTTTAATCATGTACGTAACAATTTCAGGATTGCCAAAGGTGTCCTTTAGTGGATGCTAATTTTTTTCAATTAATCTTGAACTCGATTATCCTTAATTGATAATAATTTTCATGATAAATATTTATTTTTAACTGAGTGAAAGTTGTGTGGTACCTTTATTTAAAATAAATAATAATCTAGGATAAATCTATATAATAAAAATGAATCGCCAAATGTCTTGCAAACCGCAAAACTCAAGATCGGCTCAACCAATTCGGCTGATTTTTTTTTCTAGTATTTTTGCTAAGGCGCATAGAAGGTTCTTATGGAGAGAAAACCGTAAAAAAGACGAGGAAAACCTTCGGTGGCCGAAAAACCTTGAAATTTTCGGAGTTTTTCGCCTGTACCTCCTAATAGGTGCATTTTTGAAAAACAACATAGGCAACCATTTTTAAAGCAGATTAAATGTGCTACAAATTGAGCCTAACCGCAGATCTGTAGCTTCTGCATTAAAAATAAAGGAATATGTGTTTTTTTAATTTTTGAAAATTGACCCGTAAAAAAGGAAAATGCGGGAAATCGTATCATGTTATCTATAGTATATATATAAATGTTCGTCATGACCGAAAACCATCGCAGAGCCAAAACGGCATAACCTACAGAATTGAAATTTGGACAGTAGGTACATTTTGTAAGTCCAACGAGCAATAAGAAAGGATTTTTGAAAATTCGTCCCCTAAGAGGGGTGAAAATAACCTAACCCACAACAAATGTTTGTAATAACAAAAATGTCATTTTTATAGCGAGCATTATGAAATTTTAGATTTAGCTTCTACTTTAAAAATAAAGAAATATGTGTTGTTGTTTTTTTAAATGACCCATAAAAAAGGAAAATACATGAAATTGTATCATGTTAACTATACTAATATTATAAATGCGAATATAACTCTGTGAAAAGGACATGTGCTCCTTTTTAATGCGAAAAAATGTTTGTATGGGGTTGAGCGAGGGGATGAAAGTTTGTATGTAATTTTTATCATTTTTGGAAATAGAAGTTTGAAACTTATTCTTTAGGCTTTTGATTAGATATAAATAATATGGCATTCAGAGTTTGTAGAAACTTTACCCTTTAGGAGGTAAAATAAAAATAGGGGATGATAGTTTGTATAGAAATATGTAACGTTTATTTGCGTTGATGGGGAAATATGCCTAAGTGTGCCTACCCGAACGAGCTGACATTTGAGGGTAGACCAATGTGCGAAATACATGCGAATATAAAAAAAAAATCAGCAGCAAATTCATTATTATTTACTGTACATTGATTACAATTCGATTTACTAACACGATTTTTTGTTTTACTTAATTAATGTTCTTCGTGAGATAAATTGGGTTAGGTTATTAAATATGTTTTCTTTAGTTGGTTCGTTTTTGGTTTATTTCATTCGTCAAAAGAAGACTACTTTTGAATTTAGTTGGATGTTATTACTTCATTACTATTTGTTGTACATTTGGTTATAAGGTAGGAACCTAATAACGGTAACTCCTTTGTAATAACGAACAATCTCTGTACAATTTTTCGTTTTCTTAAACTAATTTACATAAAGTAACTAGATTTTTGTTTAGAATCGTTCGTAAAATACCATTGTTTTCGTTAATTTTGTAGTTAGTTTGCGTGTGTATTTTCGTAATACATAGTGTTTATAAAATTTTATTTAATTAGATTTTATTACATAAAATACGGTTTTACAACATTGAAAATGCACTCAAAGAATATACAAAATTAATAATTATTCTATTCCCCTCTACTCCGTGAACATTAAACCCGTACTTCGTACCCTAGCTTCTCAGTCAGCTGCCTGCTCCGAAACTGTGTACATCGCTGAAATTTATAATTTAACTACTGAAACTGAAGATACACAATATATACAGATAACATAAAGTAATCTACTATAACAGAAGGTAATGAACGATTTTTTACTATGCACTAAAACCTCATCTACATTTCAGGTTTCTATCATTAGTTTCTATCCCATAAGGAAAGACATAGACATCCTTAAATATTTCTTCCTTCGGAAAATTGGAAGTCTCGAAAATATAAAGAATTAAAGAGGTTGTAAATCATTAAAACTCTTTCTGAGCTTTTTCAGGACTCACGATTCTTGAAATTGTGATACCCCTATCTTCTTTGGAACAGTTTCTTTGAACAAGTATTAACGAGATCTTTTAAGTCCCTAAGTATTCAACGCAGATTCCCTCCCTCATTTCGTATAAACGGGCCTAAATAAGAGGCGACTATTTCGCCCTTAAAGCTATTAGTTTAACAGTTATCAGAGAAGTAATGAAGAATTTCTATTTCTATTACCTGTGCATTCTATATTTTTATGAAGGATTATATCTCTCATACCTGCCACTTTCTTGACCCATTTTTTGTGGATATAATAAAAACCTGACCTAACAAAATAAATTTTAAATAAGCAGCCATGAGGACTGCAGACAGAAGTGAAAACTGCAGTGGTTGGAATAACTTTCTTCCTTTTTGGAATTTCTAAATCAATTGTCTGAATTATTTAAATTTATGTTATTATAGTTAGTCTGGTTTTCACGTATATTGACACTCCAACAAATAATTATATACATTTTCAATTAGTTTATTTATTAATGAAGACATATGGTGGGCTGCTCAAGGCCAATGCAAAATATTAAAAATTTAATTGAAATGATAATCAATTTTATTATTTATACCATGTATTTGTAATTACATAGATTTATTTTAATTTTTATCATCGTTCAACAATAATTAGATCATTTTCAACCATTTGCTAAAATCAGACATTTAATTATTACCAATTAAATCTTTTAGGGAAAAAGAAAAGTTCTACTAGTCATTAGTTCCTTACTTTTTTGGCAAATAAAATTATTTTATATCAATGGAATTCTAAATTTTAAACTAAAGTTGCTCAAAAGATATTGTTTAACTCATGCACAAGCTCGAGCGTGTTGCTGACGCGCAACGACAAGTTTACCCTATTAATAGTCGCTAAACGCGGCTAAAGAAGTTTTCACTTCAAAAAAAGTTCAATATTTACTGAAATTTAAAAATTTATTGCAATACCTAAACATAAAAATATTAATTTGAAGATACTAGATTTATTACTACTGTTTATTTATTATTACCAGAAGATGATATCCCTGATATTTCCATTACCGTAGATATTGAGCCATGAAATAAAAAACTATTAGGGGACGTGGCAACGGGAGCTGTGCCAAAAAGGGAAAAAAACCTTTTTTTATGTGACCGATAGAACTACTGCCAATTAACTACTAGTTGTATGTTATTGCGCCCTTTAACATATCATGTAACATCATGGCCCTATATATGTATATATATATGGATCTTTTTTAATTAATTCTGTGATGATTTAGCCATACAGATTTATTTGGTATATTTATAATATCTGTTCAATCATTGTGTTCTATTTTGTTTGTTTTTTCTTTAAAAAAAAAAAATATTAGTATTTCTGAGAGTATTACAATTTTTTTTTGTTTACGTTCAACGAAAGAAAAAAGATAAATACAATATAAGATAAATACTTGTATATTGTAAAATAATGGTATATTTTAAATAATTAAATATTATGAACTCAAGTAGCTAAGAATTAAAAATAGTGAATAAAACCATTTAACGAAAATATATAAAGGATAACAGAAAATTGATATTAGATGGAAGTATAAAATAAAATTTATTAGATGAAAAAAAACGTCCATAGAACTGGATATTAAGATGGGTTCTTAAGATACCAGTTTAATGCTTCTAAAACAGTCTTACTATTGTCATATTGCTAGTAATTTATATTCATAAAAGAATTTTTATGATTTAGAATAGCAGTAGTATAATTTTATTATATCATTTAGATAGATGCCCTTTTATTACTATTGTTATTATTGAAGGCTTTTTACAGAACTTGATGATAGTATTTTTGATTTGTTTTCCTATTTCCTTTACCTTTGTCTTTGGCGATTCCATTCCAGTTTATTGGGAAGCACTCAGACGCACCGTTCTTTGTTCGGTCCTGTTCAACCACCTCAGTTTGGACATACTTATTCCACTTTTTCCTACTTTAGAGGCGTTCATAGCTTGAAACTGGATAGTTTATTGTTATATATCCAAATTGCCGATTCAAGGCTTAGAAGCATAGAATATACTTCTTCCTAAACCAGAATTCTTCTTCTTGGACGTTTCGATTCCATCCTGATTTTCCAAAAAGATTTTCTGTCGACGAAGTCATGTTGCTGCTTAGGGTAAATATTTGGGGTGACCTCATACCACGCCGGGATCCCACCAGAACTTCCTCATAGGTGTTTAATCGGTTGAGCATTGCATGATAAAATAAATATTCGCATACATCATGATTTCAAATGCTTCTTTAGTTTTCATGCATAGAAACGTGGATAAAAAAATAATTTAACTTTTATAATTGTCCATTAAAATTATACAAATGGAGTAGTACTAAGAAAGGTTTGTTAAAGAAACTATAAGAAATATTATCATACACATTTTTAAGAGGTAAGAACTTGTAGTTACATACAAACCTTTGAACGTTAAGAAACTAATTTATATTCGCCTGTTATTTTTTAATATGATGCTTCTATTCTGTTTTACAGTTCAGACTCGTCAATAGGTATACTCAATGAAATAAAACTGCCAATGACAAGAGAAGAATTACTCGTATCTAAAATAGTAAAACTTTTCGCAGTGAAAACCCAAGTAAATTACAAAGTTAGTTTGTAATTTTCTGTTAGGTTAACTCCGGAGCAGAGTCGCGTTTTGATGAAAAAAAAAAGAATTTTTTTTTCTAGATGAGAGCTGTCTTTTCACATTATAAAGTTTCCCATCTCCGGCATTGAATAACTTTATATCCTTGAGTAAAATAAGAATTAAAGTCAACTGAGAAATAGAAGGAGAACAGAGGTCTTAATAATAAAAGAAAATTGAAGTTGTTTTCATGAGCTAAGGCTCTTTTAATTAAAAAGACAAACAAGAGACGGCTCATTTGCGATGTCGAATGAGACTCTTTTTGTAAAGAAAAATGAAATTATTTTATAATTAGAGTAACTTTATAGAAAGACCATAAAGAAAACTATCCTTACTTTTCCTTAATCCCATAATTCAAATACGATTTTATAATGAAAGTACAAAGCCATTGAAAAATTATAACTTATAATAAAAATAACATTTTATAAATATAACAAAGGAATTGGATTCGGTTGTAACATATATATTTTAGCATATAACAAAATTAAAAACATCAAACTTAATAGATGTTTTTATTTTCAAAGTTTCAGAATTCAGGATTGATTTTGAGAGTGATGAATCATTGTGAACGTTGATCATTCGTAACTTTAGCAACAAGGTGTAAAACGAGTGATAAAATTGGTATAAAGTTGTATTTATGTATTTTTAATTACGTGCAACATCCTCGTTCTCGCTCTCAACAAATATAGAAGTTAATAAATGCGTTACAATCAACTAAAATAAAAAAAATAAAAACTGAACCACATCAACCCTTTAAAGGTCTTGGGATCAGTACGTCATAGGGATTGTACTATTTCTAAGGCAACGGTTGTGGAGGGAGTGATTTTTACGAGAACGCGTTCTACAAATCACTTCTTACATTAAAAAACTGAGACGTTTGCGAATTTCTAAATTTCGGATCGCTGAAACTGTTCTCGCGAGTTTAAAACTTCCAGAAACGGAGAGTTGTCGCTGAAAAACTACTGAAGAGTGATGCGTGCATGCATAGCCTGTTTTCGTGAAGTAATCGAATATGAACCCATTCGATATGTGGAATGGTGTTTGTAATATGGGTTTATGTGTGAATGACGTTGCTTCCTTATGGTCACCATCGCAAACTACCCTAACTACGAGAGTACCTGCTAGGCCGTTAAATCGGCCGTTAAGCCACGCTATCCATAATCGCCCTGAAGATGACCTACACTGTAGGTCGAAACGTCGGCACATAATATAAGTTCATCACTTATTCTGTGTACTTATTGACTGCACCCCCCAACTATCTCCTTTACATACCCTAACTATCCTTTCTCTATTATATGTACGTATATCTCATTTGAAACATTACAGGTAAACTATAGAAGAGAAGATACTAGAGAACAGTATGGATAGTGGATTATAGTGGTCTCTGATGTGAGTTCAGAATTATATTGTTGTAAATACTATAACAAAAAATAATTTATAAGTATAGTAAAGAGTCTAATTAATTCCTATCAGAAGTACATTGTGTATGAATGCAATATTATTCCATCCGACATTTAATAGATATTCTTCTTACAAGTTAAGTATCTGTTTGTCAAATTTTAGATCAAAATCAGCTCAAGTCGGTAGATATGTGACGGGAATTTGATAAAGGGTGTGTAGGAGGAACAAAGAGGTGTGTGAAAGGGATTTGTCACTACCTCTGTCACTTCTTTTATTTTATTTATTTTCTGTATTTATTCGAAATACATTCACAAATTAATATTTATTTATATTTTACAGTTCTCATGTATTTATATGTTAGTGGCAAATCCCCAGCTGTTTTCTGGCTGAGTGTAGAGTGTGTAGTATTTTTTGTTTCTATTCCTTTATATGTGCTTTATGGTTATTCGACCTGTACTTTATTAATGGATATAATCCCACTCTTTAATTAATTCTTTGATCTGTTAAAATGTCCTTATTTGCCATGACTTAGCACCTACTATGATATACTTATCCCTAAATTGTGCGTATTTGTGCAAAGATTGTTAGGAAATGCACGGATTGTGATATGGCTTTAATAACAGTATTTTCATAACAGACGTGTTATCTTTAATAAGCCATAGTAATTACTGCTAATTTTAACATTCAATTTTTGGAATTTAATAAATAAAAATTATGAAGCGCTCCTTTTTTGCATGGACCTTTTATACAATGTTAAATTTCTACTTACTTCATAAAGTCCTATGCAAGGTCCAAGTCAAGGGGCTTACCATGAATAGAACCTAGCGTCACGGCACAAAGAAAAGAAATCTAATTAAAGTCCCAGGAAATAATGTAAAGACTTAGCGAGGAACCTGGAGTAACAATAGACTGTACAACACAGAAACAGCTCTAATAAGAAAGGATCAGCTTTTCAATTTTGTGAATTTTACAAGCAAATAGGAATTATCTACTTCATTGGAGTGGATTCGCTCTTAGTCTCTCTAAACAATAACTGAATTACTTCGAATGCTTTTGTTCACGAGAAGAACACTCAACTTAATCAAACTATAACCTTCGAAGTTGTTATTTCTTCTGCTAATATTATGGGACAAACGGGCAACCAGTAAAGAAACTAACAGAGAGTACTCTTCTTTGGGTGGCAATCCGCACCCGGTTAAATTTAGAACAAAAATATATGTGGTTATATATATATATATATATATATATATATATATATATATATATATATATATATATATATATATATCTTTATTATAAATTATATAATAAATAGCAAATTATTTAAGTTTCCATAATAAATAACAAATATAATAAAGAAATGAAACAAAAATCAGGTTATATAATAAATAACAAATTATCAATAAGTATTTGAAACTAGATTTAAGACTAATAATGTTTAATTATATAATGATTTTCGAATATTTTTTGTGAACCGTTCTAAGTGATTTGGAAAATTCAAATTAAGTTCTGTAGTACAGTATTAATTCATATTAACTTAATTTTTATGAATTTAACTAACAGATAATGATATGTTCATCCAACAAATTCACATGGAATTTCTCTAAATTAATTCTTTAAAAGCGGATATAACGGAAAATATGTTCCAGAATGTAACATAATGTACCAACAAAGGTAAATCGTTTGTGCTTATTGATAAAAACACCATAATGAAATTATTGAAAAACGAATAAAAAACATCGGATGGCTATGATCAGAATATACTGATGGTAACAATGTTAATTTATGTACAAATTAATGATACCATTCGATGAGGTATAACAAACATTGTTATTAATTGGACGATCTCTTCTATATACATATTATATAGGGGTATGGAGTATCAACGTTAAATACGTATGTATACAAATGTAGATGTAACCTTGCCTCCTGTTAACCTGTTTGTAAGAATTTACAAAACGGTAATCATTAATTCCAAAAGTTACAAAAACTTACAACGAATAGAAATTACATTAAAAGTAAAATAAGGAAAAGACGAATCGTTGTTTAACCACATCTAGTGGTAATGAAGTAAAACGGTTCAACTAAACATTCTTTTGATTTCCTCTCAAGTTATAAAAAATACAAGAGGTCAATGATTCCCTGAAGCCGAAGAAGAATAAATAAGTAATAAATAATAATAATAATAGAATTTAAGATAGATAGAAAAAATATAAACGAAAGAGAAAATCTAAAGAAAACATTAAATAATCAAAGTAAAAGGTTCCATGATGCATCAAACAAGACCAGAAATAAACTTTCGGAGCAACGGAAGAAAGAAATATCAGAAGGAATAAAAAAGAACTGGACAAACAGAAAAGCGCGAAGCATCTCCGAATAAACAATTGATCAGACATGGCTATATGTTAAATGCACTAAATTTTTATTATTTTCGAAACAGATCAATAAATTTAACTTATTATATTTTCCTCTTGCCCTTGTTCTAGGTCAGCTTGGAATAAAGTGAGATCGACTTAGGACCCGTTACTTTCAAAAGTTAAAAGTTCTTTAGCTTCAAACTTTAATGGCTTAGTTGAACGTTAAATGGGAGGAAAACTACACTTTTCACAGATATGGAGACTAAAACAATCAACATCTCAACTTCTTCGTACAGCATTAGAACAGTAAGGCTACACCTTACTCTGTTCCCAAGTCTTTGGACGAACTTTTCGTGGAGAGCTATTGTTCCACTCGAATTTTTTTAGATATTGTAAACGGTTTTATTAAAATCAATAGCATTTACTTTTGTCTACAAATAATTATCTACTGACCACAGTTCAATACAAACTTCTTAAGATTTCATTATCTAACCTTCTACATTTGTCAACAGTACTTTGTTGGTCCAAATATTCTACAAAATACCGATTTTTTTATAGTCTTGGGGCATACAGCCATGCTAAAAGCAACACCGTTTCAAACTCGTTCATTCTAATATATAATTTTCGGGAATATAATTTTTAAAAAACCTGTACCACTACAGGGACCGTGGGTTCAGTTCATGGTAGAGATTGTACTATTTTTTTTATTCTTTCGTCTTATTAGAAATGCTTGAACCATAGTTGCTAATTCCTTTGTCTAGAACCTTATAGCAGTTTCCGATAATTTGTTTGATGTACTTCATAATATTATTTTTAAAGTATGACGAGAATCCCGCAGTATTTATTAATAAGATCCATTCCCTGTCCCTTTTTTGTAATCAGAGTAAATGTAGATTTTTTACATTTATTCAAATGAGATACTTTTTTTTATTTTGTTCTCTTCTTGTTATGATCATATTTATTTCTCATTCCATTTAGTAACGACATTCTGTCTTTAGGCATCAATTTCATTTGTTGTTTAATTAGCTCGTAGAATCAAAACGTACAGCTTATTTGAAGCGATATGAAATTTTTGATGACCCTAATGCAATTCTAACTAATGCAATTTGTTTGTATTATATATTTTTACAGAGTGAGGATAGCCTCTACAAATAAACTAACACGAAACAACTTTGATTAATAGGGTATTTCTAGGTTAGTTGGATCTGTCTCCTACACATGGATTCTTTTTCTTTTCAATTTTGCCCACCCAGGACCGCATGAAGTAATTTCATGAATCCATTGTCGCAGTTCTGTCCTTTTTCCTCCTCCAATAATTTTTCATAGGGCGAGGAGCGGCTCAGTGGTAGAGCACCTATAGTATTAGAGTGATCGTGGGTTCAAATCCCGCAGCTGACAGACTTCTATTTAATTTGTTAGCAGCCGGATATTGATGCAAAAAGATCAATGACCCTCCTGAGGCTCACCTTGTCTCTTTTAAGTGGGAACCAAAATAGGGGGAAACATGGCGGTCGAGCGTGATTTAGAAAAAGTTACCTTAACGCAAAACCGTTGTCGGTTTCTTTACCATGCACTGTTGACCCTTCATGTTTTTTTTTTAATTTATTTTTTAAAATACTTCTTTATCCTTTACTTATCTATTTCCTTCCATCCTCTTTATAGTTGTTCTTCCTATTTTCTTATCTTTCTTTTGAAAATCCTCAAATTACCACCTCCTGAATGTTGTGTATTTTGTGTAGAATGCATGGTGCAGTACAGAAATGAAGGATTTCTGTGTTTACCATAAATGATACGTCAATTTGAACCTTTGGCTGTAACGTCCTGTAAAGGCTGTAAATTTAAACTGAATTTACACCCCTTTCATTTGCGTCATAGTTGTCGTTCACATTAAAGAAACACAGACAAAATAATTATAAATCTATCTTGCCAAGAAGAAGAAATTTTTCTGAACCCGATACTGGCCTCTTTGCGAAAATATTTATTCTCATACAGACGGGGTGGAGTTCTGTTTGAACAGTAACACTGGACGATGTGTTTGCAAGAGAGAAGATATTGTGGAACATCTGACCGCTCGGTGTAAACAAGTGCTAATTCAGACTGTGTACTCTCCTAAATTATCAGTGACTGCCAAAATATGCTGTTAGCGTGAGTTGTGTACAACAGGGAACTTACCATGATTACAAATAAACAGTGATATACGAAAATAATTAAACTGATTGGAGTAAGGTAATGTTTTATTTTATTATTTCGTATCCTATTGATCCAGAGCAGACAAACATTAAAATTGTAATTGGGTCATAACATGAGTTATACAGGGTCATAAAATGGGTTAAGATAATCGATTTCATATAGTTCACAGTAAAAATATTTTATTTGAATAGCTGATGCCTTCTTGCTATAGGAAATAATAGAACAATAGGATTGATTACAACGAAAAATGGATAGATTATTTTCTGAAACATTAATATACCTCTTACCATTTGGTGGCCGGTGAGTTGGGGATTCAAGTAAAATACTTGCGGTTTATGGAGTGTATATAGAATTAAAATGTTATTTTCGCTGAAATAAAACAAGATAAAAAAAAATAAATAAAAAAAAATAAGATAATGAAAAAAAAAACTGTACCATTACAACCCGTAAGAGCCTGGGATTAAGTACATGGTAGAGACTTTATTTTTTCTTAAACGGCGGTTGTGGAGATAGGTTATTTGTGCTAGATTACGCCCAAGCTTCATATTTGCCCCCCTCATTTTGGATATCCACTTGGTAGAGGCTGTGTGTGCCTCAGGAGGGTCCTAGATACCATAGGATCATGCTCTGACCGCTAACAAAAAGTAATAAAAGTCTGCCAGCAATAGGAATTGAACCCTAGGGCCTTCGACACGGCATCTCAGGGCTCAACTACTGGACAGGTCCGCTCCGTATCCAAAGTATGCATTGTTTGTCGTTAATCAACTGTATTATTAATATGACATTCCCACTGTAATGAAACTCTCAAATGTTAAATTAAAAAAAAAAGATATTGATAGATAATACTAAGGGTGTGGGATAGCTCATAGTATAGAGTTCTGAGTTGGTATGCTTATGATTCTGGGTTAAAATTCTGTTGTGAAAGATAAATTATTTTATCTATTAGTTTAATATATTTAAATATAAATTATTTAGTCAATTAGGATAAAAGTTAACAGCTACGGATGGGCCCTCCTACGGCTCACCAGCCTCTATGGAGTGGGAACCTTTTACTGGGGGTAACCTGGCAATTAAGCGTAGTCTTGGACAAATCACATTCCTGCACAACTGTTGTCCTACAAAAAGTTTCTACCAGATACTGAACCCAAGTACAAGTACAACCCTTTATGGGTTATAGTGTTACATGTTCTATTTAGAGAATAGTGTGGTGGACCTAAAAGTGAATTTCATAGCTACATTTCATTCCAACTCGTAATACAAATTTAAACTATTCTATGGCTAAACTGTTTTTGAGTTATGCCAGGGAAGGTTAAGCATTTTGCATTTGTATATTGCAATATTCTGTATAATATATTAATATATAAAACAATTCTAAACAATATAATATAAAACAATTCAACCTTTCTGAGTACCAAGTACGCCCTTTCCCATAAGACATAGACAACTATACCTCCATGGCAGAGGAGTTTTAAACAATTCTATAAACAGCCGTATTGTCAATGTACATTCACGCAGTTGGGAACACATTCAGGAGCCATAATCCTAGCTTCCGCTTAGCCTCCTGCAAACTCCATCGCCAAGTTCCAAACAAGAACATTAATCAAGTTGCAGATATCAGGCCCGCCATATCAATGGCCGATGATAACTTTGCTAAGCCCTTAATCTAAGCCCATCTATAGAACCCCCCCCCCCCGGTGCTAAAGGGTTTCCTACCCCGACTTATCTGTTTCAGCGGCAGGATGCCTTTTCAGGTGATCCCGAAACGGGCGATTAATTATGGAACATGTCAGTATCTAATTACGATTTTGTTAGTTGATATCGTATACGTTGTAGACTTTATATTTATATCAGTCTCTTAGCGATCAATCTTAATTGAACTATAAAATAATAAATTAAGACATCTCCAAGATTATTTAAGTAAAATAATCCGTATCCTGATCAAAACTTATGTCTTCGTTATTTCCCAAAGTATTTTTTTATTAAATTTCTAATCGAATTTAAACTTCTCGGCTCTTCCAGTGGTCTCTTATTCATTGACCAAGTAACCCTGTATTTATCCATGATGTGAATTAGGACATTTACTTAGAGGCCAGCCAACTTAACATTATCGTTGATTTAAATTAACACTTTATATCATGGACTCAATATCCCTATTCACTTTGAATAATTTTATCATAGACTTTCTAAACAATTGCTTTTTATTATAATTTTGACCTAATCCTGATTCTTATATTTAACTTCTAACGAAATTTAAAAATAATTATAAAAAATAAGATTCATGTGAAAATCATGTTTTTTTATCCCATCATGTATTTCCAAAGAACGAAGTTTTTGGAGAATCGTAAAAATTAATAGATGAAAAACTCATATTTATCCATTATGGGCAATTATATGAGTTCCTTCAAGAACAAATACTTGAAAACAGATTTGCAATATTCAATAAGGGTGGATCCAGAGGGGTGTACGAGAGCACGTGCTCCCCCAGACAGTTTTTTGTGTACTGTGGAGAATCCATTATAGTATAATAATTATAGGCAAATGACCATAGTTGTTAAAAGAACAGAAAGAACATGAGATAAACTATTGTTTTGGTATTTTAATACCATAAATCATTAAAATCTTTCTGTAGATACTACAAGTTAATTTGTAAGTTATTGTTGATTTTTTTCCTGTTCCTGTTCCGTTGCACTCCCCGAGAAAAAAATCCTGGATCCGCCCTTGTTCAACAACATAATCTGGAAGAGGAAGAGAGCTAAGAATATTTCTCGTTGTAATCGTGTATCTGTCTTGATTCCTTTAATTAATTAAAACTTGGTTGAAAATTGTCTTCTTGTTAAATTGTTTAAGAGAGTAGCAAAAAGTTGGTAGATATCTCTGAATTATTGTTCTTTGTTCTGTGTTTTACATAGCTCTTAACCACGTTCCAACTCTTCGGAATTCGGATTTTATTACTGTCCAAACTTCCAAAAAGGACTAGCTATAAAAGAAAAACTTGAAAATCTGTTTAAACCGTACTAAAGTCTGTTAAATATAACCAAAATTGTTTTTAATCATAATTATTATAGTCAGCAATGTAAACTTCCTTATCCTCTCCACTTCTTTTACTTGTATATGTAGAAGGTAGGAGGTAGGAGAGTAGAGATTAGAGATGTAGCAGTTAGTTATAGTATGTAAGAGAGTCTCTAATTAAGATGTAGTTCATAGCCAATAAGTCACCTAGTTAGTTCATAAGAATGTCTCTTTTATATCTCTTATATTTCACAATATATCTGTTCAATATCACAATATATATATATATATATATATATATATATATATATATATATATTTCTCGTACAAATCGTCCACCTTATGTTAACTTCACTCCGCATCACTCCTCGTCGCTTATCCGGTTTTCATTGACTTTGTTTCCACCAGTAGATAAACGAAAGAATAGAAATTGGATCTAAATATTGTGCTGTAACCCTGGAAAACTGAAAACATAATTCTGAGACTTTCCTTGTTACGAAGGTAAGGTGAGAGACCAACTAAATGATTCCTGGCTGTCTGAAAGATTCGTGAAAACAAAGCACCGACTGATTTTTTTTTTTTTTGGAAGTTGAGTTCCCTGTGAAACAAAATAATAGAATAAAAATAACCGTAATTGCGAAACTTCCATGGCCAACTGACTAATGCAACGCTTATAGGCAAATATATTTGCATATTTTTAATAAATAAAATGTTTAGACGTATAACAAATTTAAATTAGAACGAAACCTGTTTCGCCCAAAATAATTTCGTCCAAAACGACTCTTTCCCGCCTTGAGTTCTCATGGTTTTAGTCCCGCTCTGAATCTGAAGTTTTGGGAGCATAAAGGATTGCTTGACTGAACTAGCCAAAATTTTGAAATTAATCAATGCTTTAACCAACTCACCGAGGTTATTTATAAGGAAAATTCTTGGCCCAATGAAAGACCAATGTGAATACAGACGAAGACATAACAGTGAGCTATCCACAGATGTTCTGAAAATATCATTTGATATTTGAGAAAAAAGAGAATGTCATTCTATGGCTACCTTTTAAGAATGGAACCCACTAGACTGGCGAACCGTACGTTTACATATTTAAAGGAAAAGAAGTCCAAACCTGCATGGTTCGAAGAGGTGGAACGAGATTTACAGGAGATGGGGATTACCGGGAGGATGTCTTGGAAAGCAACCGTCTCAGGATAAAACTAGATATCCAAGTGGGTTTTCAAGAAAAGCCCACGCTGAGGATGTGAAATAGATGGACGAGGGATTACTGGGCCGATGTAAAAATAAAACATTTAAAAAAAAGACAGTTGAAATGGCGTGGTCCTTAGTAGGCCTATACCTTTAATCACGAATGCCACATATATAAAGATACGAAAAGATAAATTTTAATATTAATTTGTATTTCCGTACAAAAATTATTTCTTCATACCTATCGTGTTTTGTATTGCAGTTATTCTCTTTCTACCCTGAATAGGCGAAATATTTGGACAAATATTTGTAATTTGTGTTTTAGTTTGGAACTTTTTATTTTATTTTAATAAATGGACAAAAACTTTCCGTCTTCACTTGATCGGATTATATTCTAGGGGGATTTGAGAATTTAATCTGTGAGAAATTTAGCTTACATATATAGAGGGAGATAATGGACTTTGCATGACAATTCAATAGATAATCGGTGCAGACAGTGCGGCGACTGGGTCGTTCTATTATCAAGAGTCCAAGTGGAACTCAATCAGCTCAGGTTGGTCATTTGCTCGGCGAAGCAGTTATATTGTGGCTCATAGGTCGTCAGATATATGCAGGCTAAATAATACTCCAATGCTGGCTTTTGTCCAATCTAGAATAGAAACATAATTGAAACCTGAATAGACTGGTAAAAAAAAATCCTTTTGTATTCGAGAACGCTACTATAATTTCTTCATAGTAAAGGACTAAATGTCAAACCTTTGCTGACTTACATAAAAATAAGAAAAAGCTGTACTATAATAACCCACAAGGGCCTAATTGAAAGGTTGTAAAATAAATAACGAAATATAAGAAAGTAAATTTTAATCCCTAAACTCTAAAACGAAAAAATAGTCGACACTCGAAACTATATCCTATACAAATATTCTCTGATAATATCAGAAAAATAAAGGTTAATTTCTATTAACTTATCCTGCGAATCAGAGCAAGCAGACTTTGGATAGAAGAAATTTGTATCCTTCGGAAACGGAACTAGTTCAAGGAGACAAAGTCAGTCGAGGAAAATTTAGGAGATACACTTAGGAATGCAACAGCCAATCAAAATCTCCGCCTCCGGAGGAATTATTACATTACCCATATTCTAATAAGTGGAAAAAATTATTGCAAGGCTGTGCTCTATATCAGCATTCCAACAACCAAAAGGGAGCAACTAACGCTTTTATCAGACCGACTGGAAAACTTGTAGGGCTAGTGCTGAAGTAGGTATTTAATAGGAAAACTACTTCAGAGAATGTGAATGCGCCGGCAGAGCTGAGAAGAACGCATTAGAGACTTGGCAAGTGAGACATTAAATGTCATCACCATTATTATCAAGGATTAAGCCTATAGATCCATATCTATACTCAACCCGCAGCCTAAATAGATCAAAAAACACCATGGGCACATTCTTTGTATGACTAGCCCCAAAGTAACAATTTTCATCCCTTGTTCGACTTTGAACAATTACTGAGTCACTACTGACTGGAAGATCTCGGTGATCACATCCAACCCTGTGCACTCATCAAAAGCCACTAAGAAAGAGGCTGTTGGCAATCTGTCGAACAGATTCGATTATTAAACTCTAACCTAACACTGGAGACCCAGTCACTATCTTTGAAAATCAAAAATTTGAAGACTAGAAATTGAAAATAACAGATGTTGTTTCACCTAGAGCGAGAAGCCAACCGTCAAAAGAAAAAAATTCTCACATCACACTCAAGGAGAAACACAAGCTGACATTGTTCATGGTAAAGACCATCAACAATATTCTGACAACTTCGCAGCGGTTACTGAAGTAGATACTTCAGATATACCCGTACAACCTCTACAAGACCGCTCTTGGAAGCCTACAAGGTAACTAGAACTACGTTCTTAGGCTGAACCTCCTGAGTATTATACTCAGCAGGGCACTAACATGCAGGACATCTCCCCACGGTGCCTAGGTACATAGGCCGGAGGCATTTCATTTTTGATGTACTGAAGGGCCATACTAACCCTGGCTTGAATAACATAGTCCCTTCAGGTTTTTTACAGTCTGAACCTGCAGCAATATTTTAGGAACAAGGTAAATGGCCCATCCTTATTTTGTGTATATTATGTAAATTCCTGCAATCATTGGATCACAAAATATAGAATCTTAAATACATCTAGGTATTAAGATGAAAATAAACGATATTTATAGTAATACGCTATTTTCCAAATAAAATTAGGAAAAAGAAAAGTGTCTTTGTCTAGAACCTGCTTATAACTTTTTTCTTTCTAATATTTTTTGGGTTTACGAGAAAAATAAATCAGTGTGGCAACATTGCATAATAAATGAAATAGGTATTTATGAAAAATCAAACTATGTTTTATACATATCGTCGATAATATATAATATATAAAAAAACATATGTATTGTTTTCGATTTATAACTATTGCATTAGGTATGATAATTTTTATAAAATTCATCATATATTAGCCTCATAACTACGTCTGATGACATATGTAAACTATTTCAAAGATACCACAGTCTTTGAATGGACCATGAAACAGTTTTTCTACTCTTCTGTGTTTTTCACATTCAATTAATTTCATTTATATCGACAATACTTGTTAGCACTCTCAAGATCCTATTTTTGATGTTAAAGTATTTATACAATAATACAATATTTTTATAGAGAAACAAAAAAATTATTATGCTAACACAGAAATTTCAATGTGTAACAAGAGATATTTTTCTTATTAAATGATAAGAAGCAAAAATTTTAAAGTTTGAACTAACATAGTAAAATCAGACTTCCGTCATAAGATAATCGATGACGAAGAATGCGGGTCTTTCAACCAACACCATATTTTTCCAATTGGTGAAAACCATTTGAAGAGAGGGAAGATGAAGGAGCTAAAAAGAATAGATAAGAGAAAGAGAGGAGAAAATAAGGGGAGACAATTCCAATATAGAACTCACCCCTTCGTTCGCCCTTAATCGAATAAGATGAATCGCGTGGGGTTGATGAAAAAAAGGCAGGACTTAATAACAACACCCCAATTGCTCCCTCACAGGTAAAAAGGAAGCACCGTCCAATTTCATTTTTCATTTCTGTCCCAAGGAGTTTCTTAGATCATCATATCGTTTCCGTTTCAAAGTATTCAGCTAGAAAAAAGCTCGAAAAAGGTATAGCCAATTTTCACCATATGCATTTCTTTTTGTGTATTAGTTTTATTTTTTAAAATGTGCTGATCGATATGGAAAAGAAAGAAATAGTATTGACAGTAAATCACGCTAGGTGCAAGGGTTGCAGTCTGAATGAAAATGAGAATCCAATAATTTTTTGTGGCCTTTGAACCACTTATTTACCATTGCCCACTCGGTCATGTTTTCCCGAAATAGTTTCGGCATATTCAGATTAAAATATAAAATATCGTTCCTATCTCCTTTTCTCTATATTTTGGACGACATAAATAAAAAATACATTTTCAATATTGCAAAAATTAAGGATTACTAGAAGATTATTAGTTGTATCTTTATACCATTTATAGAAGTTTTCTCCCCTAACAGGATAACAAGATAGAGGTAGTACGAAGAGGTATTATCGGCACATTGGAGACGACTACCAATTAGTGAGGGCATCCATCGGTGAGATGCTACTTCCTCAATTAATGGCCCCACTTGGAAGACATGTTTTGCTCCACTAATCACCACAAGTCAACTGCTTCCTCAACCTCTTCATCATTCCTACACAATGTTCTCGTCTAATTTAGTGATTCAGTTACGAATATAACTGTCTTTGTGCGGGGATTATCTAATACGGAGTATCACATTAATCACCATATAACATCTGCATAAATCACATTTAATTAGATACCAGAATGAAATGGTATTATATATACAACCAATTTATGCTTTAAATGCTGAATTAATAACTTGATCACTTATAGTTATATTTAATATTAAAAAAGCATTTTACAGAATGGATTTTCAGTGGAGCGATATTGATTATGAGGTACCAAATTGTGCAATGGTGTATTTTACTAGCTGATGTTCTCTTCTACTTGTGAAAATTAATAAATGCCAGTTTATACAATTACAAACAATTTTTATACAACACAAGACGCTCAACATTTTTCAAGGACAAAAGACGGTACAATAATGTAATAATTTTGAATAACATTAGTTGACCTTGGATATATACATATATATTTTATATATAGGAGGAAGAAATTGTTCCAGGTGGACTTATTAAAAAATTCTATTAAATAGGGAGAACTTTTTATTGGAAAACCAACGTTTTGAACCACATTGTAGATCTTCTTCAGGGCTCAATATACAAAATACAGACAAGTTAAAATTATACATGATAATTTTTAAAATACATTCAGGTATCTATATGATATAACATAATGGTGGGGAGGCCTTAGATAAGTGTCTTTTTGCTTTGCATATTTATCTAAGCCCCCTCCATCTTTATTTTATATTATGTAACTCGGATACCTAGATATATAGGTATTTGCATTTTTAAAATTACCATGTGTAATTTTAATTTTTATATAATTTGTAAATTTAGCTCTGAAAAAGACCTGCAATGCGATGGCATTCCAATAACAACAACAACGGTTCTCCCTATTTAAGAGAATTTCTTTGACCTCCACTGAGACCATTTTCTTACTCAATAATGTATAAGTTCGTCTCAACATTCTGGCCACGATCTTCACACGGTAGTATTTTGTACCAAATATTAAGGCATATATTGCATGCTCTTTGAGTTAATCATATTACTACAGGCAGATAAAATTGATATAATATTAACTGGGTATTTTTTGTATATTTTGCAACCAAAAAAAAAGATAAAAAATGTATCATTAATAATATTGTATTGTCATTTGTACTTAAGAATTGACCTAGTTATCATTTTAATTCCAAGTTTTAATTTGGCCGAAAATTTATTTCAATGATTCCGTTACGTTCATACAGACAGACGAAGCTAATAAAAGCGTGTTAAAAATTACAGTAAAATACTGAACCGTTTGAGAGCTGTTATGATATATATATGTATGTGTATATATATTAAACTCGTTAAACTTGAAATCTAATTACTATTTATAAGGAGTAAGGAGGATGGCTGATTTGCTGTCAATCTTTCATGATGTAATCGGTTCGTACACATTTTAATATTTTATATCTTTCCTTCATCCTTTTCCTTTTCTATTCTACACACCCATTTCTCCCTTCACCTCATGGCATTCATGACATGGTGTAATTGCATCCATTTTTTATTATTATTTACGAGAAGAATTTAGAATTTTATCTTTACTTCTATACATTCCTTTTATACTTATACATTTACATCATATTTCGTATTAATATAAATTCATATTTATATAACTTCCCAACGTAAATTATCAAACATTTTAAATCATTACCTGTAATTTAAAGAGATTTTCCAGACATTACTTCCTCTAAATTTCTTTTATATTTATACATTAACATCATATTTTGTATTAAATTTTATTCATATTTATAAATACTTTCTAATATGTAAATTATCATTACATTGTATATCATTACCTGTAATTTAACTATGTTTTCCATAATTTTAAGTCTCACCAGCTTTACATATGTAACCTTATCTGCATTTTTCATATTATATCTTAATTTTTACCTTCTCATTTTTTTTACTCTTTATATTGTTTTACATTATCACCTTTCTGTACACACATTTTGTCATTTTGTTATTCATATATATATCCTTAATAATCCATCCGACGCTATCTTTCTTTATAGTACTTTGATGTTTTTATAGTTATTTTCTGCTTTTCTTTCTTAGCCCTGAAGATGGTTACACCGTAGGCCGAAACGTTGGCACTAATAAAAAATAAGATTTTCTTATTTTTTTGTTATTATTGTCTGTACCCCCTGACCAATTCTATCCTTCATGATATAATTTAGTTTTTTATTCTTCTTAGTTCTCGAGGATCCTTTTATACGTATTTAATGCATTTTGAGAGTAGATTGTTAAATAAAAATTCATTTTTAATAAATTATTTAGTCAATATTAATGTTTAATTTTATTTTCACTGTTAAGTAATAAAACTATTTTATTTTTCTCGTTACAATTTAAATGCAAAATTAAACTGAATTAGTATTTCTCCAATTTTAATTGTAACTCTTTTCTGTTTAAAAGCTCTCAAAATGAATTCATTTCACTTGTTAAACAGATTGATCCGGCATAATACCAGTTATAAATGAAATCAATGATCAATCATAACACAGGCCAACGATGAAAAAACTTTTTTAATGAAAATACCTTATTCTTATGTTGTTTAGGTTGCTGAATCCAAATATGATGCTTAAAAAGTTGTATCACCCACCATTTATTCACATTTTATAGTTAAATTCATGAAATAAAGAAATATTTTTAGAATTTAACAGCTTTTTCATAGTTAAGATAACATGAAAAAATAGGTCTAATGAACAAAGATGATGTTGGCAGCACTGCTGAAACACATGCTAAACAGCTGATGTTTTGTTTATTTTCAACATAACCTCACTTTTACGTTTCCTGTACATGTGCTCAGTGCAATGTCTCATCGCGGCTGTAAAAACTCTGCTGACAGTTTTTGTTATATTTGTGGTGAGTTTGTTATTAAAAAGCACCAAAGAAACATTACAGACTTTGTGAAAAAGGTTTATCTAGCATACTTTGGAACCAAACTTGGAGACCAGGATAAACCTTGGGCACCGCATAAGGTATGTTATGTATGTGTTGAAGACCTCAGGAAATGGTCAAAAAAAGAGAAAAAACACTTTAAATTTGCTGTTCCCATGATATGGAGGGAACCAAAAAATCATTCCGATGACTGTTACTTTTGCAGTGTAGATATTACTGGTCATAACTCTAAGAACAAGAAGGTAATAAGCTACCCTAACCTTCCGTCCGCCATCCGACCAGTAGGGCACGGTGTAGATTTGCCAATCCCGGAACCACCAGAGGACTTAAATTCTATTGAAACAGAAGTATTTTCTGATGTACAGTCGGAGTTAGATGAACACGATGAAGAATTCCAATGTGTTACAGAAAATGTAGAGCCTAAATTGTTCACTCAGGTCGAGCTTAATGACTTAGTTAGGGATCTGGGCTTAACAAAAGAAAAAGCTGAACTGCTTGGCTCTAGGCTAAAAGAAAAGAACTTGCTGGCGGCTGGAACCAGCATTCATGTGTATAGGAAGAGAGAACAACAATTTTCGAAGTATTTTGAACAAGAGGGTGATTTGGTGGTTTTGAGCAGCCACCTCGATTACTTCCCGGAAAATTTAGGAGATGTTAGTGAGGAGCAAGGTGAGCGTTTTCACCAGGACGTTAAAGTGATGGAAAAACGTTACCAGGGCCGCTGGAATACCAACATGATGGGGGATTACTGTTGGTCACTTCACCGGGAAGTTCAGCAAGCTATTCATCGCAGGAAAAGCTACACAAGAAGCTTCAAGGAAAAAAGGGAAAGAAAATATAAACCAATTCCAGTTGACAAGTGAACCTTGTATCATCACATAAAATTACTATTCCAAGTATTTTACTGTAAATACAAACCATTTTTACGATTCTACAGTGTTTCATTGATTTCCCTATATACTGTAAATGGGTATTAGACTATATAATAAAATACATTTTGCTTGGAAACTAAGGGTGATACATAAAAACTACGAGCAGATTTGGATTCAGCACATAAAAATCTATCAAGATCAGCTATTAAAATTAAAAAAGTTTTCAAAAAGGTTTTTTTTGTTGGCCTGTATAAATATTTAATTTCATTGATTTAATTATAATTAAATCAATGAAATTAAATATTTATGAATTCAGCCTTTTCTGGGTAAAGCCTTTCGTTAACATCGTTTTTTAAAATAAATGTGTACATATAAAGTAATGATTTTCTATGATGTAGTAATCACAGAAGTAGTCTACAAAAATATAATTAATAAAAAGTTGAATAACCCTGTTTTGATGAATATTTAATTCTAAAAAATTTAAAGTTCTAGTGTTAAATTACATAGAAAAGATATAGATAGATCTAGATATTTCAAATATCTATACTAATATCATAAATGTGAAAGTAACTCTGTCTGTCTGTCACAGACGTTATCGCGGCCAAACCGCTGGGCCGATTGTGATGAAATTTGGTACAGAGATATTCTAGAGCTTGAGAAAGGACATAGGCTACTTTTTAATGCGATAAAAGGGTTGACATAGGGGTTATTAATATAATTGATTTAATTTGAAATAAATTATAAACACATGTTTTAATGCTTTTAAACCATGTGCGTGGGCCAACCTATTCGAAAAGCTCATAAACAAAGAATTTTCAACATTTCGAGAGGCATGTGAGGCAACAGGGTTATTAGAGAATGATAATCATTGGGATACAACTCTGAAAGAGGCCCTAGAATTGTTGGAAAAGTAATAAAATGACATGGCGGATGATATTTTACAGATATTTCCAGAACAGAATACGAATGATTCATACAATGATTTAATTTATAATGACGCACTAACAAAGGTTGAAGAACAAGTGATTACTATTGGTGGAAAAAAATTATCCGATTTTTGAAAGAGCAGACCACAAAGAATTGGAGAAGTTAGTAGTGATTTAATGCGAGAACTAGATTACGATCCTGTTTCTTTAATGCAACAAATAACAGAAGCCCTTCCACTTTTAAATTAAGAACAAAGATTAGTTTTTGACATAGTCATTCAAAAAGTTGCCAGTGGCGAAGAAGGATGGTTCTTTTTGGATGTTCCAGGAGGCACTGGCAAAGCCTATCTTTTAAATTTACTATTAATACAAATACGGAAAGCTAAAGGAGTTGCTGTTGCAGTAGTTTCCTCTGAAACAGATGCTCCGCTACGTAGTGTGGCACGAACAGCGCACTCAAACATCACTGCCATTGAAATACCAGTATGTAACATTAGCAAAAGCAGTGAGCGCGGTGTAATGATACAGCAGTGTAAGCTGTTGGTTTGGGATGAATATACAATGTCCCATAAAAGAGCAATCGAAGCACTAAATCGCAAAATAAAAGATATCAAAGGCAACCAGGGTAGCATGGGAGGGATGGTGGTACTTTTAGCTGGTGACTTTAGACAGACTCTCCCGGTCATTATTAAAGGTACGCCAACAGATGAAATAAATACCTGTTTGAAAGCATCTGTATTGTGAGTACACGCAAAAAAAGTTTTGTCTCACTACAAATATGCGAGTAAAACTTCTCAATGATTCACAAGCAGGGCAATATGCAGCTGCTCTTATAAAAATAGGAGAAGATTGTATACCAACGGAGAGTAACGACATGATTACACTGAGGAGTGAGTTCTGTCAAATTGCCAATAACACAGATGATCTAAAAAATAATGTCTATTCTGATCTTCAAATAAGTGCGGGCAATCGAGAATGGCTGCGTGAATGGACGATTTTGGCGCCAACTAATGAGATAGTTAACCAAATAAATGAACAAATCAAGTCAGACGTGGACGGGATGTTGTCGAATATCTCTCAGTAGACAATGTAATGGACACTGAACAAGTCACCCTATACAGATTCTTAACTCTTAGAATTATCAGGAGTGCCTTCCTAGCAGTTGAGGCTGAAAGTTGGTGTTCCAGTTCTATTAATTAGAAACCTTGACACGCCTAGGCTATGTAATGGTACTGTTAAGATTTTATAGGGTTAGTGAAGGATCTTAACACTACGTGTTCTTGAAAGTTGAATCACTTTATTTATCACAAAAATAACACAAGATGTAGAATAAAAAGTAATACGTACAGTGGTATTAGATCAATTCCTTTATGGTAAAACAACATGAGAAGGTTATCTTCTTGTTATAATGCTAACCTCGATTTATCGATGATCGATGTACAATGTCGCTACAGGATTCCCCTCCTTGATGACGGAGTCACAGAATCTCAAGTTAGGCTTGACTATGCGTCCAGAACGGGTTCGAACGCTTCCTTGCTTCTTCTGATTAATCAGATCGGGATCCTCAGTAATTTTATTTGTTGCAGTTCTTGAGATGGTGGTGGTGTTCTAGGTGGGTCTTCAGATATTGGTATATCAGTATAGTAGTATACCAGACAGGAATGCTGGTTTCAGACGATGGACATATTGGAGTCACGTCCAGGCAGTTGTACAAGGAAGTATTTGTCGTGTCGATCCAGAACTTTGTGTGGGCCTGAGTATGGTGGCACCAGGGGACGTTTTACACAGTCTTCTCTGATAAACACGTTGTTCTTAGTTTATCTGGTTTGTATTTTCTTTATTTATTTCTTGTATATATATAAAAAAAAAAAAAGAGATTAGGAAAATTAAGAATTGTACTTTAGTTTTTAAGTATGCATTTAAAACAAACAAATTGTAATATACAGTATGTCCGAAATGGATTGATCAGCATACTTTGTTTTACGGCAATCCAATGTAGTTGGACAGCACTGCTGAAAGTAAAGCATTTCTCTCTCTCTTAGTCACTTCTGTCCTGGAGATGTCTGAATAGGTGAAATATTGGCAAGTATTTTCAAAATATTTTTATTTTGAAGGGAAAAGATTTGTCATAGCCGGGATTCGAACCCAGGTCTTCCACATCTCTAATGCGTTGATCTAACCATCTTAGCTATCAGGCTCGTAACCATGCCAGACAAATCCATTCTGTTCACCAATCCTATATCCCCGTGTTCTCGAAATTTTCGTGATGCACTAAATTTTCGTGATGCACGTATTGTCATTGGCAATTCGATGGCAAGTATTTTCGTTTTAGTTTTTAGTTTAGAGACTTAGGGCCTTTTGTAGTACTTTTCCACTAAAGCCTTGAATAATTAGTTTTAGAATTGGGTTGATGATTGATTTTGGCATCTTCATCTCCATTAAGTCTGATAAAGTTCCCCGCTAACGGAATCAAGTCGAAACATGAGTAAAACTTGGCAGTTGCTGTAGCTTCCAGTTTTAACGAGAGCCCGCTACAGATACTACGAAACTTTAACTTCTGCCCTTCAGTTAACTAAGTCTCCGCATTTCGCATTTCCCGTGCTCACCTAATGAGGATGAACATCGTTAGAGACTATAAATGAACAAGCCTTCCTGTAATTGTGCTTATATTAGTCTTAACAAATAAAACATTTAGACCTTCCACATCACTAACATACCTTCACACGATAGAACATTTATTCTTTTCTTCACGTGTATTCATCACTAAAAACATTCTTCAAAGTAACGTCAACTACTCAACACATGGACTTGTCATGTCCCTACCCCACTTCTTTACGTAGCAATAGCATTGTATGCACTTTTCATTCCTTTATTATGACTAAGCTGTACGTTTTGATATTAGTTTTCTTATTCTGGGTTTTGATTAATCTTGAATATATATTTAGTCAGTCAAACCTCATAATTAACCTGTTTATCATCTTTACATTTTTGTCTATCGCAACCTACTATACACCGCTAGAAGAGGGTGATATTAGTTCCTTATACATGACCAGCTCCCCAGAAATCTTCCAAGAGGCGAAGAACGGTTCAGACTCATCTTAGGTCACGATTACCTCCAGGCACATCTGCACAGAAAGGTATCATAGTAAGGTTTTTGATCTTTGTCCTATTTGTCTTTCTGGTTTAGTGAACGGTGCACACTTATGACATTATAGCGGCCTTAATGTTCCAAACAATTAAAGACGATGCATGTATTTATTGGTAGAATCGTCGTGGCATTGGATGAATAAAATGAAAAAGATTTTTGTCAGTTGATGAGAGGTTTCTCTTGGTACTTTGAAGTTAATTGACGGTTTCTAGTTTCGATTTCTATAATCATACTTACGATTGAGCATCATATGTCGCGTTAGCACTGTAAAATTTTGACGGTCTATGATTTCTTACTGGAACAATTTATCAGGAAATATTTTCCTGTTTAGGTAGTAATCAGAAATACGAGAATATATTAAGATAAAAACGTATACCGGTTTAAGTTTTATGTATTAATTCTATGTTTATTCGTTGCGGTTTGCAGTTCCTCAGTAAATTTCTAATAATGTACCACACTTTACATTACTACTTATATTGCATATTGAAATAAAGTACTGTATAATTATAAAATTACATTTATTAAAGGCCATTTTCCTTATGACTTTAACAGTTGAGTAGGAAACTAACTTTCGATGTGAGAAGTATATGATGAGATGAGTCAAATACTCAAAATATAAGCAATGCCTAGTTTTATTTTGTTTACAATTTTCATTAACTGTAACTATTATTATTCTTGGTTCCATTAATTACAATTTTCAGAAATCAATCCTATGAATTTTACTTATTAAAAGATATCAATTATTTAATATCGAATACTGGATTTGAAATTATCTTACTTTATCTTTTTTCATTTTGAGCAACCTTCATTTTATTGAACACATTTTCCAACAACATCTGAGCAGATACAGATGTGGTGAGTGGGAGTTTGCTGTAAAGGTGTGCTAAAAAGGAGAAGGGAGAAGCAGTATGTCTCCGAGTTAAGTAGTGTCTCAGGTGTCTTCTTCTTTGAAATATTTTATACCTAGTGCTTGCTATCTTTTATGTATTCGCATATATCTTTATTTACTCAATACATATACTTAACGAGCGGGCCTATGTAAATAAATTTTATTTTAATTGAAAACTACTAACATTAAAAGGACATGATGATTAAAATCATTGTTGGGGAAAAAATACTGAAATATACATTAATCACATCATAAACTTAAACTTCTAAGAATACAAATAAAATGTGTTTAAAATCGAATTTAAGGACCGAATTAATTTGTACTTCCAATATGTACATGTATTATTGTAACGTCAATTATTCGAATTAGCTTCCCGGCAAAGACCCAATACCCGATCGATCCCATTGCCATATGTACAAAATTTAAATAATATTTTCTCTTCAGCCCATCTAGAGTCTTGGGTTCAGTACATGATAGAGACTGTACTGTTTCTTGGATCAAACTTGTCCTAGATCACACTCAACCATAAGATTTTCCCTCCTATTTTGGGTACCCACTTTATTGAGGTTGGATAAGTACCTGGAGGATAGTAGATCTCATAGAATCCATCTCTGGCTGGTAACAGATCAAATAAATATCTGCCACCGAGGGGGGATTTGAACCCAGGAACTTCGGCACGGCAACTAAGCGCTCTATCACAGGGCCACTCCGCTCCTCAAAAATGAAGACTGTTTTCTCAAGACTTTAATTCCCTTAATGTATTATATATTGTTATTTGAAACTATTCTTTTCCGGATCACGTTACAACTTTATTTTCCCTTCTTCTGCTCGAGTTTTTTATGTATCTTATATTTATTCATCAGTTCACTGACACGTTTCTTCTGATCCCCTGTCCAGTTTCGTCCAATGAACTCTGGTCTTACTTCGTCGTGAAACCGTTTCAGATTTTTCACTTTTCAAATTCACTTCAACAGTAATGTTCAACATTTGATAGTCAATTAGTAGTATCAAAAATTTTCTTGGTCAGTGAATTTCAGCTGCCGTGAAGATAAATTTAAAAATGAAATCCAATTTGCAACTTTCTTTGTGTCACAATCTTGGTGAATCTTGCAATATAATTACATATTTTTGTTTCTGATTATCATGCCATAAAATAAAGATTTTTTGATTGTTTGGCACATTCCTTCTTTTCGAATACCTATGTATTCGAAAAAAAAAAGATATATATACATATATATTCATCTCTCTGCATGAAGATGGCCTAAATCTAAATCTAAATAAAACTAAATTGAACAAAACGAAGGCACAATAAAGTAAGTCATTCTGATTTTGTGTATTAATTCACTGCACCACCTGAAACTTTTATGCTATCCTTAGAATTTTCTAGGCAACCATTTTAATTAAATATGACTCATAATAAACAGGGTCAAAACAGGACTTCAACCCTATATATAGAAATACATATATACTCCAGCTGTCTACAGCAGGATGGAACTGTCCGACCATAGCTGGCAAGTGAGGAAGCATGGGAAAATGGGTCGAGGATTTGCATGGTTATTGAGCACGGTCTTCGCTCATTCATGCAAATTTAGACATCTCACCGGCCCGCACAGCCATCCCCTAATAGATACTGACTCTGCATAGTCCCGTGTAGTAAATACTCTGGACTAAGCAATTACTCTAACTAGTTTTTGTTTCCTACACTGAACAAAATTTTATGGTATTACGTCTAGAAAACCATACTTAAAAATATTACCTTAACTGTTTTAATACATCATTTATAGACTCATTTATTATTAAATTTGTATATCCTCGACTAATTTAGGATTTTAAAAAATATCCATTAACAAAATCACAAATAAATCTACAGTACATAAATGATTCTGATTCTGTTTTAATTTACAGATGATTCATTCTAAGAACTAATATATTTAATCTAAGAGAGGACGAGTCTCCCCAGCCTTGATTTCATAAAATAAAAATAAAACTGTCAATGTTTTTACTAATTGCTGTTATATCAGTGTGAAAGTTTACAACGGATAGGTTTTGACAATGTATTTACACTGTGATAAGCTACTTGATCAACATTCTCACTAATGTACTATGTCAACCTTGAGTTATCTCATGTATGTTTTTGACATTAATAAGATTCTTAAAATAATGTAAAATTTATAAAACGTATTGCATTGGCGTCCAAATCTTTACAGTATAAATTAAATTTTCAATAAAATTTGGAATAATACAGCCATAATTTACCTTAAAGTAGCAACACAACATAACATATAACATTCTATGATATATATATGCGCGTGTGTGTATGCATAAATGTGGGGACTAAAACTCTTCTATAACTGATTGTATTATAACCAATTTTTAATAGAAATTCTGCGTGAGCAAGAAAGCTCAACACGTCTTTGAAAATGAAAGTAACAAGAAGAACATAACTTGTTGTGAATGCCGGCAAAAATACTCTGTAACTTATGGTCCACTCTATTTCTTATGGTTCCACAGCAATTGGTCGGCAAGCACTCAACTGATGGCCAAAAACATTGTGAACTTATTCAATGTTTTTATTTAAAAGATCTATATCTGTAATTACTATAGGAACTATTCTGCTAAAAACTTCTGGGTTTATAGTTTATACACGATGCACGATTATTGCTCTTCTTGGTAAAGATTCACTGGGCATGAAATTAAATTGCATTCCACGTTTGCAGTTCACCATTCCTGCCAAGAGAAGTTCTTAAGTAACTTTAAAAGTCAAATTCATTTCATGAAAAAAAGCAATTTCCATCATAAAATGAAACCATTAGACTTACCTTTAGTTCATATCAAATCATAGAAAAAACACGTCTTTTGTTTTACCCCTATTTGTCCTCAAAATTTGATGCAACTGTATTTACATTAGTGTGAAGTAAATAATAAATTATTTCCTAAAACTAGGCTAAATCTTTAATGTTTTATAATTATTCGTTGACATTATAAATATGAAAAGGAAAATAGTTTGTGTGGAGATAAAAAAAAAAGTAGAATAACAAAGTAGAAGTTTTTTTTTTTTTTTGTGGGGCTCACCCAGTCTCTATAAAGTATTATAAAAATAGGGTACCCAAAAGAAGTGGGAAAAATCTGGCGGTTGAGCGTGACCTAGGACAAGTCATCTCCTAGCAGAACCGTTGTCCATGAAACAATACAGTCTCTAATCCATGAACCCCAGACCCGTTCATGGGTTAGTGGTACAGGTTTTAGTCTTGATATAACTTATTTTAGGGATTAATTAATGGATGCAGGCATTGTATAATACGGATCAGAACTGGCGAAATCATTTTTTTTAGTCTAGGAATCGTATTGTCTTGAAATAATTTAAATGAAAAAGGATATTTAATGGAATATATGCATACTTTAAAAAAATATTTTAAGAAATTCACAATAATAATAATACCACTGGTAAATAGCAACAATGACATTATATAAGGTAACTGGGTAAATTATACATTATTAGTACACAAATAGCAGATTCAAGTTTGAAAGTCACAAATCCACCTTCTTTTTAGACGCCTCGGAGGATTATCGGGAATAGATGAGGAAGCTAGATTTGAAACTAGCTGGTTTTAGTCGAAATCAAGTCTGTCAGGCAAGGATTGATATCGGTTAAAAGCAGCAAAAAATGAGGCATTTGTCTCAATATGGATGGTTTTATTCGTAACAAAGTGATGTTCATAGAAGCTTTTACGAAGGATTTTGTATTGTAAGGATTGGTACGGAAGGAATCCAGGACCAAAGCTCGACTACATAAGTCTACATAGGTCCTATAATAGGGATGCTAACATTGACTTTTTTATTAATAATAACCACACTGTTGTTTTATTATTTAAATTTAACGTATTTTTCTATCGGAGGACGTTGAAATAAATTTTTGAAAGAATACATTTTTTAATGTAAGGGGAGAAAAATGTATTCTTGTTGATATGCCCTGTTAGTCAACTTCTAGCACTGTCAGAACTTGATCGTCTAAAAACTCTTAATGCTCTGGAATAAGACTTTTTTTTATAAGGCAATCACTCATTCATAATTGCATCATAGCGAGAGCCCGGTCAAGTTCCTTTTTTATTGCCCCATAAAACCGACCTCAAGGGTCAGAACTAAGGTCATTACAGCATTAGCACTTAACTTCCGAGGAACCACTTAATTGTTTAACTTTAATTGCTGTGTTTGTGAAGCTAAGAATATAAAAAGTTAACTGGACTCGATCATATAATTTATTCTTTAAAATTGGATAAAAAAGCCTATATCCAATAAAAAAAAATTATTCCTTATTTATGGAGATACGTTTCGGCCTAGGCCATTCTCAATTTTCTGTTTAACATCGTTTCATTTTTTTCCCTATTATATGGTTAACAGTTCAAACCATAAGTCATTCATCTCATTTTAAGTGGTTTTATTCTATTTAAATTTTCTTTTAATCCAGAGTGAACCATGTCCTCTATAGTCACTTAATAATAAGTTAAACTTTTGTTAATTGATTAATTGATATTTTTTTTTAAAGTTTAACTTATTATTAATTGACTATAGAGGATATGGTTCCCTCTGAATTTAAATTTTCTTTTAATCCAGAGTGAACCATGTCCTCTATAGTCACTTAATAATAAGTTAAACTTTTGTTAATTGATTAATTGATATTTTTTTTTAAAGTTTAACTTATTATTAATTGACTATAGAGGATATGGTTCCCTCTGAATTTAAATTTTTTTAAATTGAATAAAACCACTTAAAATGAGATGAATGACTTATGGTTTAAACTGTTAACCATATAATAGGGAAAAAATGAAACAATGTTAGACAGAAGATTGAGAATGGCCTACGCCGAAACGTATCTCGATAAATAAGGAATAAAACATTTTTACTGGATATAGGTTTTTTTCTCCAATTTTATAGAATAAAAAGTAAAATAACTTCCTCATAGGATTAAAAAAAAACTTTTCAACTACGACCCATTAAGGTCTTGGGTGCGCGGTAGAGACTCTGCTGTTTTTTTAACAAGATTAGTTTAGGTAGGTGGTTTGTTCTAGATTGCTGAACCACCAGATTTCCCCCCTATTTTGTGTAACCACTTTATAGAGGCTGGGTGAGCCCCAGGAGGATCCAAGATCTGAAAGGATACAACTGCAAACTGCAAACTGTTAGAAGTTTAAATAAAATCTTCCACAGCCGGATTTGAATCCCAGACTTTCGGCACAGCAACACTCTACAACTTGGCCACATCGCAACCTGATTATTCAGAATTATTAACTGAAAAAATATCAATTAAACAATTAAGCAAAAATATATTTTCTTTTCTTAATTTTTTTTTTTCGTGTCATATCTACAGTTTCTTTTAAAATATAAGTTTCATTACATCTAGTAGTTTACGCTTTGCCAGAGGGGTTTGGAGAATTAATTTCAAAAGAACAGGAAAGTATTAATAACAACTAGTTATACATAAATGTATGCACTCTAGATCCATAAGTTATATTCAAAACAAACAATATCTCTATCAACGTTTCTCCAAAAGAAAATTCACATCAAAGTGCAGCAAATCTCACATTAATATTCATATAGGCTCATCAATCAGAGGCAGCAATCTTATTCCTAGACGTTCAACATACAAATTGACTTAAAATGGAGAAAATGGTCCTGGTGGAGGTCAGAAAAAGTTCTTAAATCATGAGAACTATTTATTTTAAAGCCAACGTTTCGACCCACATTGGAGGTCTTCTTCATGGCTTATAATGGGGTAAAGGGTTGACAGTTGAGAATTTTATCTTACAATAAATAGTTCTAATCATTTAATAAAAAATTTCTGACCTCCACCTGGAACATTTTCCTCCTCATAGATAAAAATTTTATTTATAGGTTGCGTTCCGAGTTAGGGCTGTGCTAAACTTTTTCAGTTTAATTATTATTCATTCTTTTGTTTGAAGGTAACCCATATATGTACTATACGTACGGATATTTACGGGCAAATCATCAAATTTGACACCGATTAAACTAGCGTTAGAAAAGGAAAATTTATAATAAAACAAATATTAAAATATAAAATAAAAGATATAGGTACAATAAATTTAAAATTAATATCCTTCATTCATTACATCAAAGAGACATTGAGGACGAATTATTCCTTTTTCTGTTAACTCCTTTAGTACGATTCAGGCTTTAAAGAGAATATCGAACAAGATGGATCTAATTGAACCAACATTAATTCAAATTTTCATAAACGATTTAACAATTTGCCATCCAATTAAGCGGAAAGATATAGAGCGGCTTGTTTTAGGCAAAGTGTTGTATCAGCTGGCACAGTTCACCACATCCCTCATCCATTCCCGATCCTTTATTAAACTGTCCGTTTCATAACAATGGGGCGATTCCACTAGAAAGCAATTAATGTCGCATTCGGGTAATTAATGCTAATGAGAATGGTATCAGTTATAATATGATGATTAGTACTAACCTAAATCTAGTTAGAGAGATGGTCCCGGGTTCACATCATCGGATTATGCCGTCCTCGAGATCGGAAGAGACGTAAAATGGGTGCCCTGAGCAAGTACGGTGTTAGGTACTCTTCAAAGATCCCTACCGGAATGATGAATTATATGAACTACAAGAAACCTAACTTATAAAGTATCACTAGAACCTTTGAGTGGGTTTGGGGTTCAGTACATGGTAGGGACTATACCGTTTCCTGGACAACGGTTGTGCAGGGAGGTTATTTGTCCTAGATCACGCTCAACCGCCAGATTTTTTTTCCTTGTTTTAGGTATACACTTTATAGAGGCTGGCCCTTAATAAAGGATCTAGGAGGCTCAGGAGAATTCTAGATTCCATAGGGTCCATCTCCGGCTGCTAACATGCTAATCCAGAATTTTCGGCATGACAACTCAGTACCACTGAGCAGCTCCGCTCGCTTTCTGTATTAAGGTGACGTTAAGTGAATAAACAACAACATATCTGGAGAAGTATCCGTAATAACAAGCAGGACAAGAATAGATTATTTATGTGATAAAAATACCAATTTGTTAGAAATTAATAACTAATGTCATTGATTATCTTAAATTGATAACTAGTTTTTAAAACATATTATGTATTATTTATTATTCAATAGTTCAATGTCCCCCCCCCCTTGGGATCCCCCTTTTTTCCACCCTTATGGTCCATACCCTAATTAATAGTTGTCTTAGAAAGTGACCCGTGTGGTGCACCTTAAGCCAATTACTATTATTGTTTTCGGAGTGCGGTCTATACTTATTTTACATGTTTTACATTGTTTTATTGTTAGTGCGGCGTTTCATCTTTCATACGTTCACGAGTGCTACCCTTATGATTCATACTCCCATTTTTCACTCACTGTTGCTTTGTGAGTCCGAACTGTACAGTCAATATTTGAATCATTATTACTCCATGAAAACAAATAGTTTTACGAATCGACTATTCGTCATCGGGATAGTCTATTAAAGGCAGCCGAAAGCTACTATACTCATCACAAGAAACCCGCTTGAAGTGAATTAAATTTTACCCAGGGTATTTAGACATTTATTTATTTTAATTTCGCAATTAAATAACCACATATGAGCTCATTTAAAATATATAATGTATTTTATGGGGTCCACCAAACCATCGAATTCCTTTCGTATTCAATCCTTGCAATCCAAAATCCTTCGCAAAATCCTAAACGCTCCTTATTTTGTCACAAATAAACCATCCATAATAACCTTAACGTTGTTAAGTGTTAAATGTTACCGATTTAGCCCATTCCAGATACCTACCATTCCATAATAAAATCCAGCCCCATCCAAACCCTTTAGTTTCCATCTTTGCATCCAATTCCATCCCGGATAATCCTCCTAGGAGTCTGAAGAGAAGATGGCCTCGGGACCTTCTATTATAGAAATGTTTTAGAATAGAAAAGTGCTGCCAGTGGGTAGTGCCTCTACATGTCCTGTCATGTATTTATTTATTCATATAACCCTTGTACAAGATGTTATATTACAGTTGTATAATTCAGTAAAATCATTTTTTTAAATGTATTTTGTTTTATATTCAGACTAATATTAAGAATTATTTAAAAATCAATTCTAATACTTTCCATTCAGTTTCTTATTACAGTGGGATATTTTCATCATTTCCCTAATCAGTTAGAAAATTGTGTCAGAAAGAAGGATGAATATTTGAAAAAAGATATATTAACATTGTCGGGTATCAATTGCTATTTTTTATTTATTTTATTTTATTATTGTTTTTTTTTTATTTTATATCCAAACAAATATTTTATTGCATTAAAAGCCAGATGTTTTTGTTTGTTTTATATAATTCTAATAATAATGAAATGTATTAAAAGGAATCAAAAAATTCAGAGAGTAATTTTAAAAACATATGTTTTAATATTAAGTGTAATGTTGGAAAAAACAAAACAAGATCAGTCTCAAGACAGTTGCCCTGTGAGAAGGTTGCTTGCTACTCTACACTTGATTTTGTCGCCGCTCTCTCCATTTTCTGTCAATTTTGTCAACTCTCACCAGTAAAACTTCTCGCTATTGTGATCTAATTTTGGACTTACCGGTAAGAGACATTTAATTTTTTCTACTCATCATCATTTCGAATCATCAAGTCATCGATATCAAGAATTCAACACTTTTTAAGAACTCAGTTCATTTCTCAGTTTTTTCATTGATTCATAGACCAGTAATATTTTTTGGTATAAGACTCATCTCTCTTTAGTAAATAAGTTAATTTCATTTTTTATGTAAATAATTGTAGATAATAGCTTAATGCATTTTCTTTTTTTTTTCATAACTTTTTTGTTTAGTTTTAAATAGCTTTCTTTGTATTTTCTTAGGTTTAGTTGTGCACATTAATACTTTTATAATTGTTCTTTTTCTATTTTTACATTATATATTTATCATTTACTCATTTTGGATGCTTTTATTTGTATTTACTTAATGAATTTCTTTTCTTTCCTTTTATAGCTTCAATTATATGTATTTGGGGAAATTGTCACCCAAATCAAACTATCAGGCTTTTTTTTTTATTGAATTCACAACCGGCAAATTCGCTCGGATAGAAGGTTAGCGAATTATAATGAGCCCCTTCTTTATGGTCCTCCGGCCTGGGATATTGTGATTTCAGTAAAATTTTGTAGTAAAAAAAATTGATTTTTTTTTCCATTTACAAAACTTTTTGTTTCTTCTTTTATTTTGGTATACAGTACTTTTTTATTGCTATTAAATTTGTTTAATTAAAATGAATCCCATATTATATCAATATGTTATGTTAACAGTTTTTTAAATATGGTCTTGTCCTTATTTTTAATTTAGATCTTCTTTGTATTTGTGTACCTCACACCTTCATCTAAAAACAGTTAAATTGTGACGTAGATTATGATTCCTATACAAACATTCCCAATGTTAAATATTGCATGACATTACTCAGAAGATCAATAGAAACGATCCGTTTGATTTATTTCCTTTCATTTCTATTACTCGAGTCATATTAAATCACATTTTCTAATTATAATTCAAGATTTATTGATTATAAGTAAATATTGGTTGCTGAACTGATATCATATTAGGGCATATCAAAAATAAGTTCAATTTAAATGAAAAATAAATAAATAAAAAAACTACGCCATTATACACTCCAGTAATAATTGAACTCAATAACGCAAATATGACATTTAAATTATTTATTATTTTAACAGCGATTCTGATTGATTGAGTGGTAGACCGCTGAGTAGCTGTGATGGAGAAACCGTATTCAAATATAGATGCGGGAGGAAAATTATTTAATATGTTAATTGCCTCGGATGGACCTGCAGACTCTGCTGGGGCTCACCCACAGTGGGTACCCTATCACTGTCGGCTGATTGTGACGTTGGATAAATCATCTTCCTGCACAACGATTGTCCTAGAAACATTACAGTCCCAACAATGTACCGATCCCAAGACCTTTATGGGTTAATGTCGTATAGTTTTTACATATTTATTATTATAACCTTAGTGTTGATTATATGACATGGCACCACAATAAATTCAAAACATTTAAAAAGGCAGGTTTCTGCTAATAATATTCACTAATTACTAACATTTCATTTAAGGCACGTCATACACGTGCATCCTCACTAATTAATCCGCACTCTAATCAAGTGAGTGCATGCTATAATCAGTCAGTGATCGATCTCTAATGAATGCACCATATCCCGCATCAGCGACCCATGTCCTAGATTAAGGTGGATTTCATCAATCTGTTTATCTCCTAATATAGATATCTCCTGATGTGGACTGTTCTATATATGGTCCTCAGGTTTATGGTATATAAAGTTTTAAGCTTGATTGTCATTTATTTAATTTATTATATCAAAATAAAATTTTATTAATCAAATGTTCAGCAATATACATTATTTATTATATTTTTTATAATTATTGGTAATTTTTTATGAGTTATAAATATTTTTATTTTTTAAAGAGAAAAGATAAAAGATAGGCCCTCGACCGGGATTTGAACCCGGAACCTTTGTCTCACCGTGAGACAAAGGTTCAGGTTCAAATCCCGGTCGAGGGCCTATCTTTTATCTTTAAAAAATAAAAATTATTTATTATAGATTGGGGGGAGAGCTAGAGAGTACTCCCTTATTCAGAATATTTTAATTGAATAAAAGAATTATAATGAAACAAACAACCAAAGGCCCAAGACGATTTGGTGCTCTTGAGCTGAGACATGAAAAGAAACAATAATACAAATTAACGAATTAATAGAAATAGTGGAGAAGACTAAACTACAACTCACTTTCGAGAAAACCGAAATAATAATCACCAAGATAAATTATGAATTATAAAATTATGAAGCGAAGACTAAATACGGGCAAAGAGACTACGGAATAGTCACAAAACAATTCCATTATTCCATTGCGAGATGTTATCAGCAGAAATGGATCGGGCAGGCCAGATCCTCAAATCATAAAGACTAAAGATAGTTAAAAAAAGAGATCTTATATAATTTTATGGATGGAGCCGAGAAGAATGATAAATTATAAGAGGAAAAGAAAGAATGAGAGCTTTAAAACATAGCTGTGTGGGCCCGTTGTATGCAGATTTAAAAAAAAAATAAAAACCATAAATCAAAAAATAAAAATTATGAAAGTTAACATTCCTAGGTTTTTAAAATATACCTACGCGCATCAAAACACCTCTCTTTACAAGAATCATCAGACAATAAAACAAACAATTGATTTTAATAAATAATTATAAATATTTCAATTGAATATTCTCATTAATAAAGTTTTCTCCTATTATATGAGAAATTCTTTGACCTCTACCCGGACCACTTTCTTCCACGGATATTCTCATTGTATGGTAAATATTCACATCTTATGAATACTAACACCACACTGAGCAAGAACGTTATTGGTTTTGCTGAAATAAATAATAAATAAACTGAGATAAATTTAATAAACGTTTCAATAAATAATAGGAAAAAAAGATTAATTTATTAACTACTCAAGGCTCGTGTTAACTACAAGGCTAAACAGAATACATGGTTGAAAGGAGGATGAAGGCACGGTAGGAGTTCAAGATTAACTTTATTTTCTCGGTGATAAATTCCATAAGGTAACTTGGAGTAAATTCCCAACTAGAGGAAGAACATTTACGGGCTTTAAGCGGTATAACGTTAACACAATAATATAAGAACAAAAGTTATAACTTTAACATATGAGGCGTTCATTATCAAATGCGAACTTGAAATTTCATAACGATTGTTCACATTTTTCAAGTTTAATAAACCAATGCTATATGCTCCAAAAACTTGAGATTCAAAGAAAATGTCGCGTTAGACGAAATTGCCTCACAGAACAAATGAAAAATGTGAAAGTGTTCATTTCTGAAATTTTGGAGTTACTCGCTTTTGATCCTCAAAAACTCATTTAATAAATAATCAATATTTTTTAGCGTTTAAACGATATTGAACCAATTGGCAATAATGACAAGAGTATGACCAAACTTATATGAAAAATAAATAAGTTACCTGTGCTATGTCTACTTATTGCTTGTATGAGTTTCAAATATTTGGTCGTAATAAAAGTTGGCAACAGGTTGTCCCTTCGAGTTGAGCTTAAGGACTGTTAAAAGTTTTAATATTTTATTCGTTTTATTTTTATTATTTAAAAAAATATAACTTATCCTGAGCTTTAGTATATAAAAGAGAATGTAATTATGGGTAATGAATAGATTTCGGTAATTATTTCATAAAAAAATAAAAGTTTCAAGTAACGTTTCGAAGTATGCATGATATAAGTTAGTTGAAACGTTCATTTCCAGATGAAATTATTACCGAAGTATCGAAAGAATAATTACATTCACTTTTTTGTACTAAATCTACCATGATAACTTGTATTTTTGGAAACTACCGAATGGGAAAATTTATTGCGTCTCAACTCGAAGCGACAACCTGCAGAATAATTACCACATTTATTTTTTAATTTTTAATTCACATGTCCATTGTTCATTACTATGTTTGAAAAAAATAGTCTTTTCCGATGCGGAACTCCCTTCTGTTTTCACAGTTTTGAATAGGACGCTGAAAATTATCTGTTAAAAATATGATAAAACTCTGCTATGAGGGGAATGGAAGACAATACGGCCGAAGACGCCTGCCAAGTGACATTCACTGCCACGATCACAATGGAAACACCCCACACTCTATCTCACCCCTTCGACAGCTGTCTTCCCGGGGGAATAAGTTGCTCCGATACTTACGTGCGAATAGGGCATGACCAGTTCCAAGAGTCGCCGAGCGATTATTACATAGGTCAGAGATCTAATCAAGCCATGAAAAGTAGATTTATTCGAAAATCGTATACTGATTAATGTAACACATTTTTAGCATACTATAGAAAAATATAGGACAAAGAGAGAGAAAGGGGGCGAATGAGAGAAATTATTTGCTTGTGAAAAATTAAAAACAAAACTAAACTCAATACTCTCTCAAATGGCCTTTAATAGAAAATATAAAAAGAATGCTTTTTAAATTTATTTAATTGTTATATGATATATTTTTTTTAAAATATTTTATTTGAAAAGAAAAGATATGGCCGGGACCGGAACTCGAACCTGGGTCTTTCACCTCTCCGTGGTGACCTCTCAAACATCTCGGCCACCCTTGCTCGTTTCTCGGCCAGACTTATCTCGGTCCTGGCCTTGTCTTTTCTTTTCAATGTTTTTAAAGTTTGAGATTAAAATTTTAAATGCTTATGTCTTTCTGCTGCCATTCAAAGTTGAAACATTCACTCCTTCTCCATTAATATTGTTACCTGCGGTTATTCTCTTGGACCCTATGGCAACCTTGAAAGAGCTGGAAGAGGACAGGGTATAGTCTAGGACACGTAGGGAAACTGGGGGAAGGAATAAGCCCAAAACATTTATCTATTAAAAAAATGCTATTATATTGAAATAAAAAGTACATTTAACAACATAAAGAAAAATAAAACTCTAAATTAAAATTAACATCAAATTCACCATCAATAAAAATAATAACATGTGACCTTTAATCATACACCAGATTCTTCATCAATGTTCATAATCCCTAGAACCCACTAATAAGATAATAATAAAACAATTTCCATAATCTTAGACAATACTCGTATGCGCTAATAATGGCTACAACTTAGAAATATTTCCCATCAGCAATCATTCCCTCATAACCGTTAATTAATAATTTCCAACTAAAATTCGATCCATCTCTGGTTGCGACGAATGACAAAGAAAATATTTAATCGTCAGGATTAATTGATTCTATCTACAACTGAATTACAAGCGGGCTTCACCCAGAATAAAATCTGACTACAGTATAAGGCAAAGTTCCTACCTTCCATCTGGTGTCTTGCTCAGGTCCCTCTTCTCACTAGTACCAGTTTTCAACTCTGACTTTTTAGGAAAACGGTACACTACTTGAAGGCCTATTCCAGCTAGCGTAATCATTCTTACCACTGGGCCGTAACGTGCTGCGATCTGGTGGTAATAATTATCCCGAGAATTAATTATATTTATAAATAATTATATATATTTTTATATATATATTTTTAAATAATTATATTTAACAGACCGGATATTTTTAAGTAGGAATTGCTTTGTAGTTTCCTGACTTCCTATGAACCGCTAACAGGGACGTAAATCCTGGCATGAGTTGTCTTAACAATAGTATTCTATTTAATAAAATATGTCTAACTATATATCTGCACATAAATCTAATCTTAAATTATCTCAGTCCGTTACAGTATTTTAAATAACATTAAATCACCATCTTTTCGACATTATTATTATTGGTTCGGCACAACACGTTGACGCGTCCAGTTGCGGTTCCCTGGTGTCTTCAGGGCAGTCGCGGTTGGCCGTCTCTCATCCGTCTCTAGATGACCTCCGTCAGCAGGACGCAAACACTTTAGGATTTCCTCCTCCCAACATGTCGAGCCCATCTTAATCTGGATCGCGTGGACACTGACCACGTCAGTCTCACCAAAGAGATCGTACACCTCATTTTTTCCTTCGTCTCCATCTTCCATCAACATAGACCGGCCCAACTATTCTTCGGAGGTGATACTTACTGATGTTCTTTCAATCTAAAATGTATGTTACTTTTGAGTATTAATTTACATTGTTATGAAAATTAAATAGTTAGCGTTTATCATTACAATAGTAGACTCATCGTAGAAAGATCTTAAATAATCCCTGTGCCGTGGACTTAAGTGATATTTGTATTCATTCCATAGATAAATTCTTATTTATTTGTCAAAAATAATAAATATAGTTTAAAGAAAGTATAAAAAAATAAACAATTAAATTATGGACACTTCTTTCACGTGATTCATTAACTAAAAAAAAAGACGAAATTATAAATTATATAGAATGCAATAGGGAAAATTAAAATAAACAAAGCATATATAATAATATAAACTACTTTAGAAAATAATCAGGTAACGTTTCTCAAATGAAGAATGATATTCATGAAGACAAAGTGAAGCACATCTCACTCTAACGCCCAAACAGCCTCATCATCAAATGGAGTGTGCATGGAGACATTCCTCAAAAAAACGGAGGCAAAGTTACATTTCTAAATGAACAGTTAGGGGAGTTATAAAAACAGCTGATCAGCAAAAATCCAGTGGAAAATATTAGCTTTGACTCCCCACCTCCATCTGTTTGCATATTACCTTAATTTGCCTTGGTTGTTTGCGGAATGTCTAGGAGCAAGGTTGATCTCTCTATTTGATGAGTCTGTTTGGTCAGCTGATATATGATGTGGTGCACTAGGTCAGAAAAAAAATTTTTTTAGTCTCAGGAAAAATAAATTAGCTAATGTCATCTATTCATGTCATCTAGTCACATATTGATTTTCATCATTGAGTATACAATTCAGAATTTGTTTATTTGGGTTGTTTTTTGGTCATGCTTAGAACAAAGGTGGGATAAGACAATTTATGTGCATCGAATTAATTGATTTTTGCATGAGTGCTATTTGTATAGTTGTATAAAATTATAAAATTGTGCAATTATTTTAATTTAATTTGTTCAATAAGCTTATCCATTCAATAAGGTTCTCTATCACTTTTGAAGTACGAAGTAAGAATTACGTATGAAGTTGAAATAAGTAATAAGGAGTTTATGGGGAAATAACGAGGGTGATTTGATATAAAAACTGATAAAATTAAAAATTATACTATACAGAAGCATGAAATACTTCATTACAGATAAATAAATAAGTATATACTTTTAAGTTGAAACGGAAGGTAAATAAACCACGTGGCTGAAACATTTTTATCTATTACACATAAAAAACATTTTCATTGGAAAATTTAAAAAAAATGTAATAACTTTTACTAACACCGCAGATAACTTGTTATTAACTTATCAGCGTTTATAAAAAATGTCGTATTTGCTAAACTCATTATTCAACGAGAACTTCGTTCCCAAATCAGAAAAACAATTGAAATTCATCGTGAGGAAAAAAAACATTTTCCCTGACGAAAAATATACAGACAGAGGAAAGACGTATTTTATTTTAATGCAAATGTTTGTGGAAGGCGTCCTCTGCAAAGCGTATTATTGTTCCTGATAAGACCTGTATAAATATATTCAAGCAATTTACATCTATTTGTACTCCAACATTAACTGTGGTTGCAGTGGTTCACAACTCTGGTTTGATTTAATTAATTACTAAAATTGATAAACATTTAATTTTTAATTAAATCTAAACACAAGAATTTCATTCATTCGTTTTTAGTTTTGAATCCACTGATATTTACGTTCTTCTGTGAGAAAAAAAATATTTCTGTCTTCAACCTATTATACATAAATAGCTTTTAAACTTAAAAACAAAAGTATTTTTTCTTCTTTTGAATAATATTAGTTGACCTTATATATCGCTTATTCAAAAGAACAACTTTTTTTTAAAATTTATTTATTGATATTTACAACTGAATTACAATAATAAAACACGTAAATAGGATAAGTCATACATAATAACATGAGAATGACAAGTAGAGAGATACCCACTGGTAGTACTCAAATCAAAGTTCAACTAAGAAGGTCACGTGGCAATCTTCTTTTCAGACGCGTCGGAGGATTAACGGGAATTAAAGAGGAAGCTAGGCTTGAAACTGGAGGGTTTGAGTTGGAATGAAGTTTGTAATGAAAGGATAGATACCGGGTTCGGGCCAAATCAGCAACAAAAGTGACATTAAGGTCGTTATGGATGACTTTATTCTTAACAAAATAAGGAGCATTGAGGATTTTACAAAGGATTTTGGATTCTAAGGATTGGATACGAGAGGAATTCGATGGCTTAGCCCCAAAGCTCTACTCCGTAAGTCCAAATAGGTCGTATGATGGTCATGTAGATGAGTCTTTTGTAGTTAATTGGGAGCTTAGAGCGTTTGTCTAGTAAGTATTGAAGTAGCCTGAAACGTCGTTCGGTTTCTTGTCTATTCAGTCTTGTATGAGGATTCCAGGTTAATCGTTTGTCGAGGTGCAACCCTAAGTATCGGATCTGTTCTACAGGCACCAGTGGGATATTACTAAAGGATACTGAAGGGCAGGAAGTGATTGGTTTACGACATAAGATAAACGTGATTTGATGCGATTATTGAGAATTTATTTTAATTCTCCCATTTTGACACCATTCTTCAAGATCAGTGATATGGGATTGGAGGCTTTGGGATGCAATAACTGGATTGGTGTTGACTGATATTACATGTATCATCAGCATACGTGGTAAGGATGCTATTAGGATGATTTGGAATGTCAGCTCTATAAACTGTATAAAGGATACTACCTTCTGTTCTATTAGGATGAGTCGGGATCTCAGCGGATTGGGAAAAGATTGATGAATAGACTATGGTTTACTTGGAAAGTTCTATTTGTGAGATAGGATTGAAGGATGAGAAAGTATTTAGAAAGTACAAGAAAAATGGGAGTAGGAATTAATGGAGTTTGTAGAGCAAGCCCGGACTCGGTCAAAAGCCTGTTCCACGTCAAGAAAGACGCCCGAACAATATGATCCATATGATGAACAATATGATATATGACGCCCCAATAGGAGACCACATCCACCACACGATGACATTGCTGAATGGTTGAGTGGGATGCTCGGAATCCAAACTGATCTGGTATTATGTGATTTGCATCAAGGATAGGGTACAATCGTTTAAGGATGAGTTTTTCTTGGATTTTACCAATGCAAAGTAAAAGAGAGATAGGACGGTAAGAGGATGGGTATTCTGTTTTTTTTTAGGTTTGGGTATCATTTTTACAATGGAAAATTTCCAGAGGTCAGGAAAATATGTGGAGCGGAGTACAGCATTATATATATATATATATAGGTAAGGAATAGAATGAAAAAGCCAAATTTGAAAAAATATATACTTAAATAATTTGACAACTAAAGTAATATACCACGAGGATGCTATTCATGTAAAAAAAGATAAAATTAAATGAGAATATTGAGTTCACAAAAAAAAGGGGAGAAATAATAAAAAATATATTTACATTTTTGGTGTTGGAAATAGAAAATTACAAAAACTATAAAATTAGCTACTGTGTTAGGAAGTGAGACATCGGTGATAAATATATTTTTATTTGAAAAGAAAAGATATCTCTAGGACCGGGACTCGATCCCGGGTCTCTCATGTTTCCTTCATGGTACTCTGAGCCATCAACTCTCAACTGAGCCATCCTGGTTCGACTCTCGGTCAGGCACGTCCTTCCTCATCAAATTATCTCACAGACCTGTATCTCATGAAGCGTATAGAACTCTTAGTGGGAGCTATGCCTCTTAACTTCCTTCACGGAGAAAACAAGATTATAAAATCAAGTTCAAGAGGTTAGGATCAGAAGAAACAAAAAGCATTTAGTATCGATTCAAGTCAGTATTACAGGTGGATACGAATGAGTAAGATTCCGACGGTGTTTAATTAACCTGAAAATATTTAAAAATGATTACAACTAACACAAAAAAGGTGATAAATGTAATTATTTTATTATTAGTAATTTATTCGTCATAAAAAATCTGTACTACCACGATCCATGAAGGGTATGTAGGTGTTAGAGACTGTACTGTTTCTAGGACAACGGTTGTGCAGCTCTCTACCACAGAGCTACCCCATTCCTATTGTAGTTATTATAAAAATAATCTATTAAGTAAAACATTAATAAAATAAATATACGTATATATCTTGGAAGCTTAAGTGCAACGGATAGGAATTAATAACGAAGTGCGAAGTATAAAAAAAAGCACTTTACCAACCCTTTTACATACAAAACGGAAATTAGTTCAAAGGGATTCGATCCTTGGTGAGGGTACAATGATGTTGGGTAGTCCACAGCTGAGGAGATAAGAGACCGGAGTTAGGTTTAAAAGGGAGCAGAAATGGTTAGCAAGGGCCACTTATATGGCCATACAGTCCCTTCGGGAAATTACATCTTTATCCTCTCAATGGCGGGTTTCCTCTTGTGTCTGCTTCTTTATGTCTCCACTGGGCCGGCGGCGTTTGTAGCAAGAGCATGATAAAGGATTCATAGGAGTTAAACATCTTGTGTTTTTCCAAGAATTCTGTTTAGTCAAGATCCCTTGAGCAATTCTAAATAATTTTAATGAATACATTTAATGTATATAAATATAAAAGAAGAGAACAATTAAACCCATAGTTTTAAAATTTATGAAATTAGTAGAAAAATTCTAATCAAAAAGCCTCAAGACTCTAAGCTAAAGCACGCAACTAAAATACCTGTATGAAAAAAATTTTGTTGCTTGTTTTAGCTTAGAGATTTAAGGCTTCTTGGTTGGAATTATTCCGCTAATATTTTTACATGTATTTTTTTTCTATCTGAGCTAATTGCAACCAAATATAATTAAAATTAATTAAATTGAATAATTTATTTGCAAAACCACTACTAAAGCCTTTATGTATGCCTCTCGATCCATCCAACACACTTCCTGCAGCTTTTGGCCAGCAAACTCTTCCTGGATTTCCTCTTCCCTCCTGGACATTCTTCTGGGCCGTCCGCGTCCTCTCCTGTCTGGTGGAACCCAATCCAGGGCACGGTTCGGCCAATATTCGTCAATATTGGCTGTACAACTTTAGGCTGCATACTTCTTCATCCTGCATACTTCTTCATTTATTCATTTATCCAGCCACGGTTGCGCCAAGGTTAGCTATTTACCGATGTAAAATCTGTTTTACTAATAATAGTCGACAAAGAGCTTCGGATCGACATTAAGTTACACGAAATTAAAAACAGAAACATTAATATGAGGTGTTTTAGTAGAGGTGTTGATTTATAAGCATATTAGAATTGAAAAATATTCTGAATTATGTTGAATTTGAAAAGTATTTATCTTTGTTAAGACTTTTAATAATTAAAAACTAAATCATAAATAAACTGCTATTTTGAAAAATATACTATATTAAATAAAAATTGTATTTACTTAGAAAGATAAACATGATAATACAAATGCCATATCAGAAAGCAACATAATCGGACTATAATTTTTAATGATAGAACAAGCATATATTCCTTTGCAATATAAATCAAAGGATTAAGAATATTACCATCATACCATATAAACAAAAAAATAAAATCACGATAATGTAGGTAAAAAAGGAAATAAAAATAATTAAAATAAAAAGTACAGAGGGGATAGAGATATGAGAAAAATTGTTATTTAAAAATTTATTATTTTATTAGGGATGTTTATATTTTTTTTATAGTTACTATATTTGTTTCAGTTGCCATAAATAATAAAAATAATAAAGAGAGTTGGAATGGGAGAAGAGGAGAATCGAGAGAAAAAATAATTATTGTCCAGTAAATGAAAAAGCCGGACATGTCAAATGAAACAGGGGGGGCACACCTGGCGTCCTCGTGGAATCCATCACTCCTATACATCTCTGGATTTATCTCCTCCAGTAATTAATTTGATTAATTAATTAAAAATAATTAATCTTTTATATAAGGCACAAAAGAATCGCACAATTAATCAACTATTATATGAATTAACTTTACCCACTGTAACTGAAATATATATTTTCTAATTTAATCCTATACAGGATGAAGCGCCATATTCGAACGACTCAAATATTTATTTATGTTATTAAATACATTAGACGAATTTTAATGTCAATTTACTATTTAAAAGACTTAGTTAGTTATTAAGAATAAGTCTAAATTGTTATGTATCATACAAGCCATTTCGGACTTTACTAGAAAAATAAATATGAATTTACAAAAGAAGGGAAATGACAGTTCAAAAAAAAAAGGTCATATAAGTAGGTAGCAATATAACCTAAAAGGGGGCGAAGATAACTGCGTAAGGGGAAATTCCCTAATGAAAAACCGAGAAGAAGGACTAAGGCACACAGATTCTGTGCCAGTCGCCCTGCCAACAGACCTACCTACCTGACAAAGATAAGTTTTGATTTAATTATATATGTGTTTTAAGGTAATACCCAATCTGATTTATTAATTTTAATTTCTCAAAGTATGTATTAATAGTCTCCAAAATAATATATAAATATAAATTATATTTGTTTCAATGATAAAACTGTGAATAAGATTCCTTGTTTGTCGTACTTAATGATTATCCTTTTGGAAAATTTAGTGTTCAAACTATTTTATAGTCTAGAAGTGATTTGTTTAATTATACTTTTTATTTTTATATATATTTCTTGAGTGGTACGGTTCTTCTTCTTGTTCAATTTTTTATGTTTTAATTATTTTCTTTTATATTTTTATTTGAGGAAATTTATAAATAGATAATAAATAATGTTGCTTTTACATAATTTTTTCTTGACTATTTGGACCAGACGAAATAGTTCTGACATTTTTAGAGCAAAGGTTTCAATGTGTTAAACAGTTACAGACAAACGAAATAAGAGATACAAGACCGCTATAATGAGATAAATTGGCAATCTACTAACTAATTAAGAGACAGAGCTATATATTTTAACTAATTAGTTCACTATTAATTATCAGAAGGCTGTGAACACACTCTTGGTTGTTTGGAGAGGGAATGGTCGCAGAAGGGTTGTTTACTCACCAATTCCTATGCATCTTCAGTACCATTTCAGGGTCACAGGTTGTAAAACGGTTAGCGTAACAGCATGTTATGTTCGTGTCCGCGGGTCCGCAGCCCGACAGTTTGGGCCATAAGATTTTTCAAAAGGGAGTAAGAAATCCTTGGTTATGCAGTCCTTCGGTATGCACGTAAAATGGGGGCCAGGCACATGTACAATGCCATATTCCCTACCCTAATTATCTCTGGAAGTCGAAATTTAGGACTCCAATTGACCAAAGTAGCACAACGTGACGTTAAATAAACAAACAACAAATCGAATTGAAAGTATCCATGCAGGGCAATAATTTTAAACAAACTTTTTTTCTGTAATTTATTCATATAATAAATAAATAACTTTATTTTACATATTTTGATTATAAAAATGTTCTAAAAGTAAAAAAAAAAACTTCTAATACTTTTTTTTTGTAGTTTATAAGAAAAGGTATATTTTTACCTACGGTTTTTACACAAACTGCAGTAGTCGGGATACACAGGCAACCGCAAGGTTTTTTTACTCTAGTCCTTTGTACAAAAGCTAATGAAGTATGTTCCCCAGACAGTTCTTCTAATCCTGGAGTTTATCTAGGTCAAGCTCAACAAAAAATACTTTTTTCGTCCAATCGATCTCGCACCCTGGTTTATTTTCGTGTAATTTTCTCATATTTAATTCGTTTTTATATTTTATTTCCACCCACATTCGCCAAGTACACAAGTGACATTAGCATATTAGTTGTCAGTAGAATATATAATAAAATGAAATTCTGTGAGAGGGATGAAGTACTACCCAATAGTACCTTATCCTATGGCTTGATTTAATGTGTTATCATTAAATGCCTCATCTAAGTTCTTTGTATTTAATAGTACTTTTGAGGTAATTTTGTAACGGACTGCGATAATTTAAGATTAGATTTAGGTGTAGATATATAGTTAGACATATTTTATTTAATAGGAAAGTATTGTTAAGACAATTCATGCCAGGATTTGTGTCCCTGTCAGCAATTCATACTGTCGATTCCAGCTCGTGGCAGGAAATGACCTAAGCAATTCCTTCCTGGGAATATCCGATCGGTTCAAATCTTAAAGACGTTAAATATAGTTATTAAATTCTTGGGATAATTATTACCACCAGATCGCAGCACGTCACGGCCCAGGGGTAAGAATGATTACGCTAGCTGGAATGTCAAATGTGTCATTCGTTGCAACCAAAGATGGATCGAATTTTATTATATTATTATTCATTAGCGGTTATGAGGGAATGATTGCTGATGGAGAATGTCGACTTTGTAATTATTAGTGCATAGAATTATTGGTATAGATAAAGGGTTTGATGATTGTTATATATGATGGTACTTGTTTTATTATTATTTAGGTGGATTTTGGGACTATGAGCATTGATGGAGAATCAGGTGTATGAGTCTCGTTCATATGTTATTATTAAGTACTATTATTGAGGGTAATTCTTATGTTAAATTAGAGTTTTATTTTCATGATGCTATATGTAACTTTTATTTCAATATATTAGCGTTTGTTTCTTGATAGATAAATGTGTGGGTTTTATTTCTTCACCTAGTTTCCCCCTGTACATGTGTTATGGCTATTTAAATTCCACAATTCACCCCTCAAAAACAAGAGATAAACTGTATTTTATTTATGTTTCATAAACACTTTATAAAGTCTTTAAAAGTTTATTTTTTCTCTTTAGTAAAGAAGTAATTCTTACAGCGAAACACTTACGCTACTACTGAGCAGCAAGATTATACGACTAATATTTTTTTAAAAGTTATTTAATGAAATTTAGAATTGTAAATATAATGAATGTATATATTGGCATGAAAAGACAAGTAGGGAAACCACCCAGTGGTAGTTCTCAAATAAAAAGTTCAACTCAGAAGATCTGAGTTGCTCAGTCGTAGAGCACTGAGTTGCCATGCCGGAAATCCTGGTTAAAATCCCGCTGCAGGCGGTACTTTTATTTAGTCTATTTGCAGCCGAAGGTGGATCATATAGGATCTAGGACACTCTTAGGGCTCACCCAGCCTCTATAAAATGTTATAAAAATAGGGTACTCAAAATAAGGAGGGGAGGAATCTGGCGGTTGAGCGTGATCTCCTTGCAGAACTGTTGTCCATGAAACAGTACAGTCTCTACCATGTACTGAACCCCAGACCCGTTCACGGATTGTAGTAGTACAGGTTTTTTTTTTTAGAAGACCACCTGGACGAACAGAAGATTATCAGGAATTGACGAGGTTTGAAACAAGTGGGTTTAAGTAGGAATAAAGTTTGACATGAAAAGATTGATATCGGGATCAGCAACAAATGAGACATTAAGGTCATAATGGATACATTTGTATACGACTAATATTAATACTAAAACAACAATATTAAAATATACGAAAAACGTTACATTGTTTTTATAAATTATTAGGTATACGACTTAAAAGGTTAAATACTTTTATTTTATAAAATGGAGTAGGTAGAAATAATAATACAGGACGCTGGATTCGTGAAAAATATAACGCTAAATGTGTTTATACGCACATTTTACTCAAAACAGTTAATTTTTAACATTTCTTGTCACGCTCTAAGCTCCCAATTAGTTTCAAAAGACTCGTTTATATGACTTATACTGTTATATGATTATAATGTCTATTCGGACTTACAGACTTGAGCTTTGGCGCTCCACTAAGCCATCGAACTCCTCTCTTAAACATTCCCAAAACCTTCGTAAAATCATTAAAGCTCCTTAATTTGTTATGAATAAAGTTATCCATAATGATAAATAATGTCCCATTTGTTGCAGATTCGGCTCGAACCTGGCAAACTGCATTCCCAATCAAACCAACTCCTTTTAAAGTTAGCAAACCTCTTCAGTTCCTGATAATCCTCCGAGGTGTCTGAAAAGAAGAAGCAAGGACATACTAAGTTGAACTTGCTATTTGAGTTTCGCTACATATCATTTCATGTCATTGTATATATATTGTATACATTCATTCTATTTACTTGATATATTAATATAATACAGTTGTAAATTCAAGAATAAATTAATAACAATATTACTTGTCGAGTACTACCATTGGCTGGTTTCTCTACTTGACTTATCTCTACTCTACTTGATCGCGTGCCTTTATTTATCTTTCAGTATATTCAATTGATGTATTCTATTATACAGATGTAAATATCACTAAAAAAACATGACTTGTAAGATTACTCACCTTTAAAAATGTATAAATCAAATATTAATTATAGAAGAAAATCTGCTCGGGTTTTGCGGTTTGAGCAGACCATTTAACTTCAAGCGGGCTTAGCACTCGAAGTTGTCAAGCACTTCTGAGAACCAAACCGCAGGGTATAATTAATTTATAGGAACTAGAGATCTAAATTCAATTATTTTAAGTTCTAAAGCTCCTAAACTATGGAATGATAGTTTAAGGGTGAATTTTTCTCATTGAGCTTTTTTTTTATCTTTATTTCGATCACGAAATAAGGAGTTGTCTTAATTGTTACAATTTTTTAAACTGATTCGTAATGTTTTATTAAAATTCAAATTTTATTTTGCTGTACAAAATATAAAACCCTACTGGTATAAATGATCAGAAACAAAATTCACTTTAAAATCTGTTTAAATTACACTATAAGGTTATTTAGTTTTTAACCATTTATCGTTAAACGTATATTACTTATTACGTACTATGTCTTCATTGCTTATTCATTTAACGTCACTTTATACTATTCCGACTAATCGGATGATGAGCTCTAAAATTTTCATATAAACTTACAATCGGGATAGGAATTTATAAAGAATATCTGACACGGTCCAGCCTTATACAGGACCAACATTCTATACTCCTTTCGAAGGACGGCATAACCAAGGATTTTTTACACTTTTTTAAGAAAACCTAGAACTACTTGTTCGGGCTGCGAAATGTTGTATATTAGCGTTACTGCATAGTATTACTACCAATAATATTACTAGAAAAGCACTGATAAGAAAAATATCTGATCAAATGATTAGTAATATATAATAATAATGATTAGTAATATGATGATGGAATTTTACGATACATGAAAAAAAGATATATAGAAATATTTTTAGTTAAAATATTATAGTATTGAAAAGCACAATATTTTAGAAAAAAATACAGACAAGGGACAATCCATATGAAGTGATCCAATGAGGGCTACTGAACAATTTTTAAATATTTTGATTTTTTTATAGGAGATAATGAGGAGTTCAAAACCATTTTTAAAAAATTACCTTGTACTGTTCGTGAATGGAGGCTTTTTTATTTATAAATGGAAAGTGGTTTTAAATTTGAAGATATTAGCATTAATTTGAATATATTTGCACTGGGTTAAGTTAAAACCTTTCGATTGACATGATAGTTTTTATAAAAGTCTTCTCAACACCTTTTTTTATTACAATAAATTGACTAAAATCCAAACTAATTAATTAGTCACATTGGTATTGAGCACTGCTATTAAAATTCCACATAATAGTAATTACTTAATTCATAGGTTAATTGAAAATCATTTCACTTGGACTGAAACATAAGGGAATGGAGGTTGATAATACCGCAAAAAATTAATTGTTGTAGATAATGATTCCTAATTATTTATAATGCAATAAAATATATGCACGAAAATGTATTTTTAAAAGAACTGTACCACTACAACCCGTGACCGGGTCTGGGGTTCAGTACAGGATAGAGACTGTACTGATTCGTGGACAAAAGGTGTACAGGGAGCAGATTTGTAGAGAGGCTGGATAAGCCCATGAGGTTTTTTATTTTAATTATCCTAGTAAGTGTAAGCTTTATGTTGAACGAATAATATTACAGTTGTTATTTAATTTAAATTTATTATATCTAGACGAAAACCTTAGCGAAAATACTATAAATAATTCTTTATACATCAATTTAACATGAGATTTAAGTTCTACTGATGTTATTGACGAGTACTGTATCACTTAATGGTTTTTATAGTCGAAGCGCTTGTATCGGTTAAAATGTAATTAATTTGCATGTCCCCAATCTATATTTCCATGTTGCCCATTTTAATCCTCTCTCCCAGGCACTGTAATCTCCGGGAGTTGTCGATTAATTTATGCGCATAGCCTTTATTTTTTGTTTTAGCTCCTATATGACATTAAATTGAATGAATATCTTGTATGGGATAACGATGTTACGAATTTATTAAAAAATAATGAGTATTTAATTATCATTAGATTTTTAGACTGAAATACACCCTAAACATGGACTTTATTTATGTATTAGAGTGCTGCTAGTGGGTAGTGTCTCTACATGTCCTGTCATGTATTATTTACTCTTATAGCCAATGTATGTATCATATGTAGATGTATATATCACAGTTGTATAATTAAATAAAATAATTTTTAAAAAAAAGATTTTTTCTTTTTCACTTCTATCGAAATCACGAAGAATGAGGAAATCCTATTATCCATGAATATTTACTTTCAAAAATTGTCTGATAAACCTTTTTTAACTCTGCTATATGATTTTTAATACTAACTGTTAAGTATTCACCGTACTATGTGAAGTGTTCGCTGACTTTTCTCTAACCTACACGGTTGTTAAAGGAGTACTGCAAGGATCCGTAATGGCTCCTTCATTATATACTTTATTAGTTTGTGCATTAAATTTAAACTCGATATAACTACCAAGTCCAATATACTTGCCGATAATTTTAACTGTATGTTATATCAACCTGGTTGTCCATTTGGTAAATATTTTACGGATTTACATTTTATAGAGATATACTTTAAATGTCTAATAATTAACAACAACGCATGATACATTTTCGCTTTTTTTATGATGATAATGGCTAAATATTAGGTATCTGATAAACGCTCTAGAAAAGTTGAATTAATTGAGGTTTGTGGGGTTTAATTAATGAAATATTAAAAAAAATATAAATTAATATAAAATACTAAATAACCAATTTCATCGTAATATTTCTTACGACACACACATACACACAATCTAGACTCCATTTTGAATATCACAGGTTCAGATACACTTACATTTTGATTGTCAATCGTCTTAAGCTGCCTAGAACTATTACACTCTTCCCTGGATCATATAAAATATCTCCTTTAAATATTTGGTAACCACTTAGGGAAATTCGCCTGAATCATAATATTTTCCACGATTTGACTGGACACGAGACTAGTTGTTTATCTCGGTAACAACAAAATTTAGGATAATAATTTATAGAATAATAGTTTGACAATATTACTACAATTTTAGAAAGCCAAGACTCGCTTATGGCTTATTGAGTAAAAGTTATAATAATATTGTTAGCTTATGAAGTTCTTCTTCTACGAGCATAAGAATTTTCCTTCCGCCTTATAGGTTGAATAATGCGAAACGAACAACTATTTAATTTCTGCTAAAGCTTTTTAATCTCTGCCCACAACAGTCGGGAGCATACGCTTTGAATATAGAACACCCTATTTTACATCGACGTGAAGATTTTTAGATCGGTTTTAAATTGCCTCATAAAACTTCCCGAGAAATCGTAGGCTGGGAAAGCTCCATAATAGACTTTGGAAGTTGGATAAGTGCTCTTCATGAATTATGCCGATGTACCTGCTCGAAAAACCTTTTAGCCGAAATTGGTTCGAAAACTTCTTCGCTATTGGGACAGGGACTTCGTCATAAGAGGATGAGGAACCACTTTTATTAGCAAAGCGTTAACAGACATGTTTACAGAGCCCCCCCCCTCCCCGCCGCATTTTAAGAGCTTATACGTGTCAAGTTAGTTTGATGATCAAAATTTAAGGAAGAAATGTTTATCATGCTTGGGTATGGCTATAAGAAGAACATTATTTTAGCATTACTAAAAAATAATATCAACATTATTTTTAAAATATATTATGAAGATAATTCTAATTATCCGTTAACAGAAAATCATTATTTCTGTTAGCGATTTAAGAAATAAAATAAAAAATACTTAACCTGGGAAAGGTGGCCACTTCAGCATGTCCCTCACGGATCATTATCTAAGTATAAATATCGAACTAAATAGACAAGCAACGAACAGGAATGATAAAATCTGTCATATTCACACTACGGGCTGAGAGATATGACTGGCAAATCTCAAGATCTAGGCGGAAATAAGAAAAGCGGGGTTTCCCTCACACTTTCTTTACGTTTCAATATTTTTAACATTTAACATCGCAGAGATATTCTTAACATTCCAATATTCGTTTTGCGGCTCATTTTGTTTTCTTAAGGTGTAGAATATTCTCAAATATTGAACTTTTTATTTTTCTAATGATATTTATATCCTATTTATTCCCTTGGTCTTGTACCTTAAATAATTTTAAGTTCAAATTTAAAAGTAATAGTGATGGAAACCGCAATGCAATGGATATTTCAAATACATTGGCTCCACAGTACTCTCAGCGAATGATCAATTAACTGAGATAGACCAGCGTACAGCAATCTAAAATAGAGCGGTCTTCTCTCCTTCAAAAGTATTAAAATCCCGAAACATCTCAAGAAAAATATTTGAATTAATTAATTAAATTTAATAAAGCCGGTTCTAATATACGGCAGTGAGACGTGGGCTCTCACGGATACCCTGGAAGTCAGAATTGATAGATTCGAAAGGAAAATCCTCCGCACTATAACTGGAGTGGTATGGGATCAGATCCAAAACTCGTGGAGGAGAAGGACCAATAAGGAATTGCTCATGGAAACTGATCAGTCGATATCTCATGATATGAAGGTGAAAATGTTAAGAAGGGCGGGGACTGTAGTTCGGCAGCCAAAAATCTACAAGATCTTTAGTGCCAACCGAAAAGATAAAGAAAAAACTACAATATTTTATTATATAACACGTCTACAACTCGACAGAAAGCCATAGGTTAGGGCGAAATAAATTTATGAAAATATAAAAAAAGACCATACGAATTAATACATTAATATATACTTCGAATAATATAAAAATAGAGTCCGCACAAAAAATTTCATTATGTGTGTTAAGATGTGGCAAAAACTTTTCATTTTATTTTGGTTTTTTGCTTTTTCTGTTAGGGGATGCTTTATACCATGAAAGGTAAATACATCTGCTGAAAATTAATTTTGATGGTGGGTAATTCAGAAGGGCCTCAAATAGTAATATCTAAAAGTAGGTATTGTTATACTGGGTGTTAAAATGATTTAAACTAATCCTAACTTCAAGATACTAATGTTTATTAACAGACTGAATAAAAAAATACAATGAAGTTACAAACAATTAAATCATTAAACTAATATAAATTTACAATAACAATATTCTAAATATTTATTATAACTGAGACCTATTTAATTACTAAAATAATATAAGATATTATTTCTACGAAATAGCTTAACTATTCACATAAATTTGTACAAATATAATAAAATTACACTAGAGCTTATAACTACAAATTAACACTTACAGTTCTCTAATTAAAGTCCGCCGACGGTAAGATTCTCCAAATATAACAAACTGACACACAGTAACTAACAGAAACAGTTTATTACACTCACAAGACTGTCTCAGTTCACTGATATACTTATTACACTGGCCGGTTTACCACTGACTGCCCCCAGGCGGCAACGACCCGTTATATATAGGCAGGGTCCAACGTTCTAGACAGAACGGGAGTGGGGGAAACTAGAATGTATCTTCGAGAAGGTACTAATCCAATCTTAACATTTCCCACTGACGGCTTAAGACGTTAATCCTTTCCGTCCGTCCTTCTCTCTGTGACCGTAACACTATGTTATTTATTCAATGTACTTGCTTGTTTTCATTTTAAATCAATGAAGACTTGATGTAACTCAAATCTCTCATAAAAATTCCGACACTCCGTGCATGAAGTAATCAACCTCATTCACCCTACTTACAAAATCATATCATAATTTCAAAAGATCATTGATACAAATATAGGATTTATTTTGATTGGAACACCTCATTGTATCATATTTTATCATTTGATATAACCTGATTGATAAAATATTACCGACCCCGTTTTTTCATGTATCCATTATTTGCCAACCTACTTGTGTGGTGATGAAAAAAATATATATAATACAAAAAAAAACTATACTAAGTTAAATCTTATGCCATCACTGCTACAGAAAAAGGATATGTTTTCATTAATTCTGAAAGCTTTTAGTAAAAAAGAAAAAAATAGGAAAAAATTCTAAATTTAAATTAATGAACGTAAATATGATTTTAATGCGAACTTCTTGTTTGTTTTCCCTCTTAAAAAGAATTAAAAGAAAACTGAATTAGGACCTAATTTATTTATTTCAGAATGTTTTTTAATATATTGTCTTTCTTCTGCTTTGAATTATATTTAAGTTGGCGTGATTTAGTGCGAACAAAATTATATTAGTATTTTACATTTAGAATGTATTCCACCCTTCCCACTTCTATATACACCATTTCTATTTAACGATAAATAGCATACACAAGAACAAATAAACGATATGTATATTTAGATATATGTGTATGTATGTATATGAGGGGGAGCGGAGTGGATCAGTGGTAGAGCACTGAGGTGCCATGCAAAATATCCTGGTTCAATTCCCGCTGCAGCCAAGACTTTTATTTAGCATGTTAGCAGTCGGAGATGGACCTTAAGGAATCTAGAACCCTCCTGGGGCTCATATATGCTTTATATAGGGCCAGCCTCTATAAAGAGGGTACCCAAAATAAGGGGGGAAAATCTGGCGGTTGAGTATGTTCTAGGACCAATCACCTCCCTGTACAACCATTGTCCATGACAGTACAGTCTCTCCCATGTACTGAACTCTAGACAGATTCATATGTTGTAGTGATACAGGTTTATATGTATATCTCTATCAGTCAACTATTTGTTATCAAGGTAATATGACGGAAGTTTACCTGAGTGTAAAACTGTGGAATATCTAGGATTTGATTATTTTGTTTAAAAAATGCATCATTACAGCAATAGTTTGTTTTAAATATTGCATTCAATACCAATTTCAGTTACAAAACTTTTGATGAGATTAACAGTTCAATTTAGTATAACTTAGTACCTAATGAGGTATTACGTACAATGCATCTAGTAGATTTATTATTCGAGCAGTTTGAGTTTAAATCTTTAAGTTTCGGAATTGTTGTTATACTGTAATTGAAAAGCTTAAAACTTGTCTGACATTGTCATTTTAATTCTTGTATGGATCACCAGTTTGGATTCCGAGCATCCCACTCCACTATTAAGCAATGTCATCGTGCGGTAGATGTAGTCTCCTCTGCATTAGAACGTGGATCTTTTTGCTCGAGCGTCTTTCTTGGCGTGAAACAGGCTTTTGACCGAGTCTGACACCCGGGATTGCTCTCCAAACTTAGTAAATTCCTACTGCCTACATACTTTCTTATCTTCAATCCTATCTCACTAATAAATAGAACTTTCCAATTAAACCATAATAATGTCTATTCATCCATCTTTTCCCAATCTGCAGAGATCCCTACTCATCCTAATAGAATAGAATAGAATAGAATGGAAAAATAATTTTACTCTGGTCCCAGGTCCCCTTAGAATAACAGAGATGAACATAATTAAATAAATATATATCTGGCCAAAAGCCTACATCAGAATAAAAAAATATTTACATAGTATCTTGAAAGTGCCATTATCTAATAACTCACAGGTATGTTTTGGTAGAGAATCAGAAAATGTTATACAAAATTAAAATAAAAAAACAGATAAATTTACAATAAAAAGAAATTAGCTTATGGGAAAATAAGTGAATAAATAATAGCATCTAATAAAAAAAATTATATCATTATGAGTGAGGAATATTTACAGTAATTCATCGATCAATCAAGTTGAATATATCTATAAATTATTTATTAACTACAGAGCATCTATTTGGGAATCTAGAAGATGTAGGAAAAGTTTGGTTTTAAATGAGGTTAAAGAAGACTCATGACGAATATCGAGTGGGAGTAAGTTCCAAAGAGATATAGAACGGGCGAGAAAGGAACGCTCAAAAGTTTTGATTCTATGGGAACCGATATAAAGATCGGAAGGGCGAGATCTTGTGTCCTGGGATTGGGTAGAGGATTTAATTGTAGGAGACTATAAATACAAGATGGATGTTGTGAGTTGATAGTTTGATATAATTAAGAAACAAGGAATAGAGTTTACGGATAGAAGGGAAGGGGATTTGGGAAGTTCATTAAAACACAGTTGAAATGTAGTGAGGAAATACTAGAATCCTGTGCCACTCCTGTGTTCAGCGGTAGAGAATAGGATGGGGATTGATTAGGGATGGAGACTGCTTGAGTCTTATCCTATAATATATAATACTATATCATATATTGCTGTATCATTATATTATGATATATGGTGATAATACTATCCTTATCACGTATGCTGATGATGCATGTTAATTATCACACCAACCCAGTCAACCCCAATCCAGTTATTGCACCCCAAAGTATCCAAACCTGGAGAATTAAAGTAAAATCTCAAAAATCGCATTAAATTACTTTTATCTTACGTTGTAAACCAATGACTTTCTGCCCTTCAGTTTCCTTTAATAATATCCCACTGGTGCCTGTAGAACAGATCCGATACTTAGGGTTGCATCTCGACAAACGATTAACCTGAAATCCTCATACCAGGCTGAAAAGACAAGAAACCGCTCGACGTTTCTGGCAACTTACTAGACAAACGCTCTAAGCTCCCGATGAACTACAAAAGAATCATCAATATGACCACCATACGACATATTTGGACTAACGGAGTAGAGCTTTGGGTCTCCGCTAAGCTATCGAATTCCTCTCGTATCAAATCCTTACAATCCAAAATCCTTCGTGAAATCCTCAATGCTGCTTATTTTATTAATAATGACCTTAATGTCCCATTTCTTGCTGATTTGGCCCGAACCCAATAACTATCCTTTCATAACAAACTCCATTCCCACTCAAACCCTCTAGTTTCAAACTTCAATTCCCAATAAACCTCTGAGGCGTCTGAAAAGAACATGGCCACGTGACCTTCTTAGTTGAACATGTGATTTGAGTACTACCAGTGGGGGAAGTTGTTTCTCTACTTGCCATTATGTATCACTTAGACTATCTACTTGTCGTATTATATCATATCTCTAGTATTGCGTATTGTTAGAACGAGCACGGATTTCTGCTTAAAAAAAATAAGAAAAGGAAGATTCCACTGCATTTATTTTTATAAATAAGACCTAGTTTCATAGTTGCTATTCAAGCATAGTGAGTAGTACCAAGAGCGTTTCATTCTATGAGTAAGGAAGAATAGATACCGAGACATTATGTTGCCTGCTTTAAAACTCTTACGAGACATTACTTAAAATCCTTTGTACATCTTGAGCTCTGTGAAGCATAATGTATGTCCTGGTATTGATATTAGATTTTTTCCTAATTCCGACAATAGCTTCTCAAAAATATAATTGTATACCAAGTTAGAGGCATGGTTTAAACTGGTTTTTACACAGTTGTATTTTACAGCATAGTAAAATTTGATAGCAATACTTTGTGAAAAAAAACAGTTCTTCCAATTTTAGGTTTTAGATTAAAGAAGACAATCACTTATAACTTTACGCAAATAAGTTACGCTTCAAAGAACAAGGCATTACTCAAAAAACGAAAGTTTTCAATAGAGGTATTTGAGAGTTCCAAATCTGGAAAAAGGAATAATTTGGGTATTGGTAAAGCAAAGCGTATTATAATATGGTATGGACTATCATTAGACAATTTTTAAAATCATGGAACTCATGTCATTATTCCGAAAAAACTTCGTTTCTCATTTTTGAAAAAAGTTCAAACATGACAAATTCAAAATATGAATTTATAAAAAATAAGAAATATCGCAAATGGAATTCCAAATATGTCGGTCCTGAATTAAAAAGCTTCAACCAATGCAATTGCTACAAAAGGAGTAGTTCTTTGTACGATTATACAAGTATATTTTTCTTTTGAAGGATCTGTATAACATAAAGCGTTTAAAGCTATATGAAATATTTTTTGTTTCTAAAAATACTTTCTTTTTGGTGGAGCTGGGTAGCTAAGTGAGAAGAGTGTTGCAATTTTGAAAGTTGCAGGTTTAAATCCGGGAGTGGCAGATAAATCATTTACCCTGCTAACTGCCACGGATGAACCTTAGGTGATATACAGATGCCCTTGCGGCTTACCCAGCCTCTATAAAGTTGGCTCCCTTAAATGGGTAGAAACCTGGCGGTTGATAAATCACTTCCCTGCACAACCATGTAAGGTCCAGTTAAATATATGTAATTGTTTGGTTTAACTAAAAATAGTGTTTATTTAAACTTTAATAACAATAATCCTGCAAAAATCATGGAAAGGGAAGATTTTTGACGAAGCATGAATGATGTGAACAAATGCAGACAGCAATATTCTTCAGCAGCGTAAGCCGTTTTGTTTGGCAAACGAACCCTCTGAAGTGGGCCCCTCTTTTTATCATTTACGTTATTTGATTTGCATCGTGCTTGAGGAAGCGTCCTAGCCAAATATACATTAATCTACGACTAACTGTTCAGCGATCAACTGTATTGGTGCTTGAAAAAACAATCCCTATTCGCTTAGACTACAACTGTTGTTGTGAAAGATTCCTAAATATCTTCAGTGATTATATTCATTGGTATGTAGTTATACTTCGAAAAAATGTTTATTTAGGAAACTTCGTAATTCCTATTTTATTAACAATTTTCCTTTGACGTTTCTCATTAAATCAAGTTTACCTTGATGATATTGGAAATACAATAAACTATAACTCAGTACGCAAGCTACTTAGTTAGGCTTTGTATCAAGAATCTACTAGCGACATACTTAGGGCTAATCAACTGTTTAGTAATCACGAATTCATCTTTAACATAAAATTTCTAAATTATTTATGGCATCCAATTACTTCTAGTGATGTACAACTGTGCCACTGAAGCCCATGAAATGTATAACCACTTTACAGAGGCTGTGTGAGCCTCTTGAGATCTCCCTAGGCTCATATAAGACTGTTTACAGATTAAAAAAAATTCTATGTTACATCCCTATTTGAAACTGGGATGCTCAGCATAGCAATTGTTCACTCTATGAGCTACAATTAATTAAGTAGTGCGCGTATGTTATAGAATTACACTTTACTAGGAATTTATGTAAGAAAATCATATTTACAGCTTAGAAATTAATCTCAAATTCTCCTTTAGCATAAAAGTACTGAAGTAAATATTACACCTGTTTACTTCTAATAATGTATTAGTGGGGAAGTAACTTTCATTCCAGGTAAACTTTATGTGAGTGTAAATATCTGTTACTATTGGAAGACAAAGTTACAGAAAGATTCATAAATTAGAAGTGGTCCGAGGAAAAAAAAATGCTTTGTTACTGCACCAAGTTAAAAAAAATAATCTGTACAACTACAACTCATGAAGGGTCTGGGGTTTAGTACATGTTAGAGACTGAACTGTTTCTTAAACGACGGTTGATCACGGAGGTGGTTTGTCCTAGGATTATTTCAATATTATACATTGAATGATTATGCTACTAAGCAAAATTCACTCTATTTTACTATCTATTGATCTGTCGACATGTAAGATAACTGACAGTTTAACATATACTTCGTAACGAGTTTTTCTATCGCTACATTCGTATCGACGGGCTATCGTCACGTGCGGATCCATATATTTATTCTTATTCGGCCAAGTCATTACCAATTTTTCACTATTTCCTTAAGTTTTCTTTGCTGCTCAACGGTAAGCATCCTAAGATAAGTTGTAAACAGTATGGCATATAATATTTGTTTTTTAAAAATAATTATTTATTTATGATTTATAGTTGGTGTTATGGTTATCTTAGATCTCATTTTATGAATATAACCTAGTTTCTTTGGGCTGTTTTTTTTTTAGGTACTTACTTTGGATCATGGACCGGAAACCCCACAACATGGTCACAATTTACAAAGAAAATATCATAGGAATTTTAATAGATTGTTTTTTTTTCTAAACATAGTTTAATCCGTATTTAAGAATGAATTATTATTATTTTATTTAACAACATTTGAAATAAAATATTCATTACTCCTAAAATGCTAATTTCATTGCTTTGCTATATAAAACCCACTATTTTACTTACCCTCTTCATAATTGAAACGATAAAGCTAAATAATAATGCACAGTTTTTGCTATAGGAGAGAAAGGAGGTTTAGGGGTAAAATTGACTCGAGGCTACCTTTAATGTTAAAACAAAGACTCCCCCTAGGGTTAAACCCATTAGCCCACGAATAAAACGCATATTTGCTTACTCTCTCAAAACATTTTATTATCTCTTTTTTTACTTGTTTAATACGGCATGTGAATGTATAATAAAAGTAACATAAATAACCATTATACTTTTTCTGTTTTGCGTCATTTCAGTTTTAGCGCGTGGAATTTTTAAAATAAATTAATTTATATTTTAGCCGTAGATGATTCGTTGTATCATTACATAAAGCAATATTAGGAATATCTGACAAAAAAATATTAACTCTATAACGTGACTTCTAAAAATGTTGTATAGCAGATGTATCTATCTTGAAGATCTGTATTAATAAATTATTGAGCTTTCCAAATGAATTATTCCTTTCAATAAAGACTTTTGTTATAGGCATTAATGAGAAAAATTAGTCCATTCACCACGAACACGTTTAGTGTAAAAATGGATAAAAAAGAAGGTTATTATTCGTTTTAATAAAAAGGTGATCGAAAGAGAAATTAAATTGGTGGATAAAGTCTATACGGATGTTAAAACACAGTAGGAAAAACATAAATGAAACTAGCTAATACCCGTTCAAATACGTATTGCATGATTTTCTTAAGAATGCGAATAAAATATTCATTTTTATGAATCAAAATCATTATTTACTCTTGGAAACAGTAACGAATTATACTGAATATAAAATTTGTAGGCTACACGTTGTATTAAAAATAATTTTCAAGTTTATATTAATATCTTTTTATTCTGTTTTTCAGTAACACATTTTAGTACAACACAATTTTGGTTTTCTTATCATATAATATTTTTTGAGTACTTCACATAACCTTGCATAGAAAAATAACTTTTAAAAAAACTATACCATCTACAACAGAGACACTATTTTTTCCAACGATGATGTAGGAAGGTGATGTAAATATTACATTTGACCGGTTTTCCCTAATAAAGAGTATCCATTTTAAAGAGGCTGGATGAGCCCCAGAAAATGAGCAGATCACACCAAGTTGACCTATGTCAGTTAACAGACTAACTAATTTATCTTCCACTGCCAGGACCCGGGATCCTCAGTTTAGAAACTCAGCTCTGCAACCTACTCCACTTCCTGAAAAAATAAATAAATAAGTTTATCATAACTTAACATATAATAAATAATCGTATAATACTTTGTTGGGAAATGTTATATTTTCATTAAAAATAACTAATAGTGCAGACGCTAGTACTGACACCCGATCTTATAGACCATCTGATTTTAAAATTCATTAATATATCCAAAATACAATATTTAAACATTTATTGTTTGGTATTACTTATATGAACCTTCTTGCATATCCAAAATCAACGTATATAAGATTAAAACAAAAACTACATATTTTATAAGAATTTAATTATAATATATTTAGTCTTGATTTTAAACAATAAAAAGCCTATCTATGAAAATAAAAATACTTTTCAATATTAAAATTTGGATTTATCACAAAGAAAAGATATTTTCCTAATTTTTCTTTGTTTAGCATATGTTGAGCGTATCTTTTGCATATTAACTAACAGGAGGCGTATTTTTCACAAAAAATCGGATCCTAATAATTATTTCTTATCTCCAAAATGGGGGTTCCATAATTGTAACCGAACTAAAAAATAAAATAAAATAATGTATAAATTCATAAATAATAAGAAAAACAGTTAACATTTTGATAACATTAACTCATTTAAAAGTGATACTGATTAATTTTAACTAATAAATAGAAAACATTAATTGAAAGCTTAACTTGACAAAATCAAATAAGTCACACAAGTACTGAGGCACGGTCCGTGGGAACAGGCATTGCTTATATTTTGTGATAAAACTTTAGAATCAGCCTTCCAATTTCGCATTCAATATGGTACTAGCAAGATAGGAAGGTACCGGAGTCATAGGGGCATTTCCCATGGTCGGTAGGTTGGGAAATTTCAGCAAATAGGTATCAATAGGTACCAAGGACCATGTCTCAGTACAAAAGAAAGCCAGGGAATATTGATTTTGGACGAAGACGCACTGAGACGAGAATAATTCACTGATAGAAGGTAATGGAGCAACGAATCAAATGAAAGATAGTTGGCTCGAGTTTGACCAAGACTTGGAATGCCCCAAGTTGGATCCAAGTTCCCCTAAGGCGAAACCCCAAGTACATTAGGGTCCTTTTAAGGCGCTCGTAAAATTTAACTCTAGAACCTAAAATTTCAAGAATTTCAAAGAATTCTCTGCAGTTCCTGAACTGATAACGAAGAAAGTGAAAAATGAAGAAAATGCTCACAAAAACATAAACTCGAATACTTCTTCTTAATCTTTAAAATTTAAAACCATCATGAGAAACAGAAAATATCTTCAGAAGTCATATTAGTGAGTTTATATCTTTTATATAAATGAAAATTATCGAATAAAAAGAGAAATCCGTTTTTGATTATAACGACTGCTAACAGGATTAATAATTCACATAAAATTCTTATCGTCGCCTATAAGGGACAAAGTGGCGTATAATAATGTCATCGGTATACTACGTTGACGATGCTTAGTGATTCTGGATGAAATTTGAAACAGCTTTTTTATCACTTTGTTTTTTACTATGCATTTGTATCAACGATATAGTGGTGTTGAAGGACTCCACTAGGAATTATGGAGAGTATCATATATGAAAACGCAATATAAGAACTTTGCAGATTTCCATAATAAAAAATTCCTCATAAGCCATCATCATCCTCATAATATTTGATATATAACAGCTCTCTCATACAAGATGATCCACAACTTAAACACAGAGGTGTAATATTGTGATTTACAACAATGAAAATACTAAGAGCATAAAATAGTACACTATCGTATAAAAGCATAAGTTTTTTTTAACTACAGTTAACTTACTCTAGAGTAAAAGAAAGAATCGCCTACAACTGCAGTTTAAGATACAGTGAGAATCTTTAAGTTCTTGTAATAATTTAATAGAATTAGTTAAATAGTAAATTAAATCAAATGAAAGTTTAGTAATAATATCTTGTACATGTTTATTAATAATTATTTAAGAGAAATAAAATGGGTTATTTTCTTTTTAACTTCTATCAATTCAATATAGTAAAGACATGTGTGAAATTTAAAGAATTATATAAGTAAATATAATGTTTTATGTATTATATAGAAATAATCTATACCACTACAGCCCACGAAGGTCTTGGATTCAGTACGTGGTAGGGGTGGTCCTATGTTTATTTCAATGATTGTGCAGGAAGGTAATTTGTCCCAAATCACTCTTAATAATTTAAGAGGGTGGGTGAGCCATAGAAGAGTCTCCAAATCCCACAAGGTCCATCCTCTGCTGTTCAATGAGCTATCCCAATTCTGTTGTGTTATGTAGAACTGCAAAAACAAAAAATCAAATAACAAAATAACTGTTAGTATAAATTAATAAGATAAAAGTAAATTTTATACACTAGTACTAGTGTCAAAACCAACAGAAATGACAGAGTATATCTCATCAATTCAGCCCTTATGGTGGCAAAGATAGGAAGGCAAAACTCTTTCTGACCCACAAATGCAGACCCAGTCTTATTTCTCACTTGTCACAAATTATCAATTTTAATGTTAAAGTTGCATCTGCCAAAAATAATACAGATTATATTCTGCCTCAGTTAAACATGTTAATTTGTTCAAATATTAAATACAGGAATTTAATAATATTTATTTTTAATAACGAACTCATGTGTCCAAATAAAATATCCGCCGATATTTAGAAATGCTCATTACAGATGAATTCTCTCATTATTACTGTGTATCATGACGAGCCGACTGTTGAAATAATCGAGCGAGCAGGCGGGTCAAATAACCCTGACTAATCGAAGTAATTAATCCATCACATTTCATCACTGTTTGCAATCATTATTCATTTTAGTATGTTTCCTTGTTATTTAAACACTGGTACTTAATATAGATAATAGGATATCAACAGACATTTAAAAAAATTGAAGTTTAAAGAGTTGCCAAAAGAATAATATGCAGATATTAAATGATTGACGACGTTTCGTCTCACTTTGTACGTTTGTAATATTCAAGTATCTAATCTCTTTTAATATAAAATAATAGCAATTTTTTCCTTAGTTTCTCCCAGCTTTGGGGTACTCCAGATCGATCAATTAAGTAATTATTTATGTAATCATCGAGCCAAGAGGAAGGTTAAAACGCATTCGGACAGAGCCAAGATTAGGCACACCAAACTGTTTAAAGGATCCCAAAGATAAAAGTTCTAAGAAATTCAAGAAAGAAGCCTCTTGTATATCAACAACCGACATCAAGAGCATGTTAGAAGTTATTATTGGGCACTGCGAACTCAGGAAACGAAGACGAACCCCGGTGTAGATGGTGCAAGGAGGAAGATGAAGCCCCTTGGCACGTTTTCTTTGAGTGTCTGTCGGATGTCGACATTTGTCGGACTCCGTCGGATGAGGACATTTGACCTTGGCCCTGGAAGTCACGGGGAACTTCAAGAACTGAGATTTAAAGATCACCTTAAATATATAAGAAGCCTAGACCTACGATAGCAATTTCAGGTCTTGAGCACAATAGGCCTCTTTATGCCGAGGTGCATGGCAGAAGAGTCAGCTACCAATGATTATTAATTATATGTAATTGCCGATTTTTATAGCCCGTTTCGTTCTCATCCTCTTGTATCCAGTTAGGCTGTTGGCTGTTCCGTCCCTTAGCATATCTTCGTTACCAGAGTTCTCTCATACCCTCTCTCTTTCCTTAACAGATTCGGTTTAGTTTTCTTATTTGTAAGGAATTTAAATATTTCGATAGCCTACTTGCATTCATCCGCAGGATATTAAGCTAATTTAATATAACCATAACGTTGAAAAACACTGCTAAATCACTTTAATTATGTAATATGGTATATTATTATAAAATAAATTTTATATGTGAATATATTTTCTTTTGAGTCAGTCGTTCTCTAAGCTCCTATTCAAGGCACGTTCCGTCCCGTCACTTGGTTGAAACTTCATGTCACCGATTCAACGCATAATTTTGTTTCCGATTGTCTAACCGTTTCTGTCTTCCAATGACATTCTGACCTCAACATCACTTGCCACAAAACTAATACATATATTTAAACGTTGCTTTTATGCACGTCCCTTCATTCTCTAGAATTTCATCAATTGGTTTCAAATTTGGTGTTTTACTTTTGTAATTTCGTCATCATAAAAATTCATATTTATATTTTTTTAATTTATATTAAAACCGCTATCCTTCCAACTCTTCTTTATACATGTGAAACAGCGTAATAGGGGCTGAAACTCTAATGATTGACAACGTCTTCAGGTACTCGAAAATAAGATGTTACGTCGATTTAGTTACATTTTCGGTCCAAAAATGGATGAGCACATTAGGGAATGTAGAAGATTGCGAACCAGGTATCCAGTAAATATTATTCAGGTGATAGCGTCGTGAATTTTAAGATGGGCTTGTAAAGTTGCTGGGCTTGGTAAGGAACGAATTCATAAGATGTTAACATGCGCTGTACCGACTGGGGGGTAGACCGAGATAGGTGATCTGGCTGATTTGGGTTTGGGTGGTGGTCTGTGGACGGAGGTTTGTAAACGGAGATTGGTGTTATCGGCATCGAGCTTTCCGGTTCGCTAAGCCTTTTTTTGTTGTATTTTATTTGTTTTCTAATTTATATTAGGTACTCTCTTCTTTGTCTTTTGTTCCTATTAGCAACATTTTTTTTATCATGATACATACTTAATGTTAATAGCTATGTTCTTACCTTGACTAGAATTATAAAAAATGTTTATCATGAAATTTTCATCATACTACTTCAGGTGCTGAAACATGGGCTTATTACGAGTAATGCACAATAACATAAGAATTATAACAGGGTCAGAGAAAAACAAATGAATCTTAAATTAAAGTTAAAAGAAGAAAAAGAATAATAATACAAAATACATAATACAAAGAGAAAAGAAAACGATGAATATAATACAAGAATTATAAATATACAAGAAAAAAAAACCCACAATAGTTAATGACTGTTTTGCAATAGTCTACGAGCATTACTAATCTGGAATTAATTCGACTGTCCTTGATTTCTAAAGTTGTGGCGCTCGGGGAACTCAGCTATGGCGATCATTGGTCAGAAGATGCATAAGATTTAAATAAGAAGGAACTTACTGTTTGGTCCCGTTCTCTTCCTGAGAAAATGTTACCTCCAATTTTTTATTCACTTGAGAACCTAAGAATCGTTAGAATGGGCTAAGGCTCCGATTATTTGTGATCGAGAGAATCGAGAGAACTACCGCTCACCGATCCTCTGTTATTCCAGTATGGTCTCCTCTTCTGAGCAGGTGTCCTGTCTCATATCCTCTTAAAAATTGGCTCTTCACCAAAGGGTGGATCCATTGCTCTAAACAACGTATTTCATGGGGAGCTGTAGCCTTCCGCGTCCAAACACCATATCACTGGTCCACAGAGGTAAGGAATAATGAAGGCAAGACTTTATCGCCCACCAACTCGACGCAGTCACCCGCCGGCAGTCACCTCTGATTCAATAACTACCAGCAGGTAGCCAACGCTGTCGTCCCCGCGCGTCAAGACTTAACAATTTTTAACGCCCTCACCAATTTACAACTGAACCGAGGCCTTCAACGTTTTTGGGACTTGGGACTTGGAGGAAGTTACAGCTACTCCTCCCCGGTTCTCTTCCGAAGAACAACTTTGTGAGGACTTATTTGAGACATCAGTCTCCCGCAACACCAAGGGTTAATACATCACACCATTACTCCTAAAATCGCTCAACTTGGGGGAGTCCTATTATCGGGCCAATTTCATCGACTTGAAGCCCGCCTTCACCGTGAGCCCACGTAGAGCGAATCTTACAGCGCCTCCATGCGCGAATATTTGGACTTAGGCCACATGTCCGTAGTCCTGGAGACTGACGACGCGTCCGGAGTAACTTTCTACCTCCCTCACCATCCAGTGCACTGCCCGGACGGTCCGCCTTCCAAAATCAGAGTGGTGTCGCCTCGGCTCAATCCTCCAATGTATCATTCACTTGGGACCATCTGGTTGCTAAAAAGGCGACAACATGCAGTTGAACAACAATAGCGCCTGTCTCTCCACGTCTACATGGCCGAAGTATTACAGGTCAATGCCTCCAAGGTGGGGCGACGCATCTCCACCACTCTCAAGGCCTACTAGATTGTGAGTTGCCTATTGGCAGCAATGACCGGGAGTATTTTAAATTTTAATTCACTCTACTGAAAAAGATATAGGTCGTAAAAGGGAACATATCATGGTCTGTCTTTTCCAAATTTTAATACTTTAGATAGCTAGTCTTGTAAGAAAGCTGTTTCTATCTATCTATATTTGATATATAATTCAATCTTGAAATATTTCCAAAATATCTTTAAACCCCTTTATTTTTATTTATTAATCTTTGTATCACATAAATCCATGTAGACTGTTCATGAGCTAAACCCTTGATAAATTAATAAATAGAACGCAGGGCAGAGAAACCGCTGAAAAGGGCCCAGCGGAGCAGTACTAAGCGCTGTGATAAATATATCCCGCTCAATAGGCATCAGTCATTAACCCACTTTAATGGAACAACACCAGGCCGTAATGCGCTTCTTTTGTTATTTTTCCACAAATAAAACTCTAAAGATAGAGCGGAACACTATATATCCAGCATCATAGCCAATAAAAATTGGAGTGTATCTCTTTTTCAATATATGAAGATAATTCGCAATTCAGATATCGTTTATAAGAATTAGGAGGAAGGAATTTTAGTTAAACCATTCTAAAACATTTTATTTTTGTTCCAATTTTTATTCAAGAAGATACGACAGGATTATAATAAAGAGATCATTGTATAGTAATTATTTTTTTAAATTTTTACATGCTATTTCTAGAAATAATCTTATGATAAAATAAAACGTAAAATATTTTCTTTCAACAGAGAAGTAAACGATGTATGTCACTTTTTTAAAATTTAGGATGTATTATCGGTTATGTACATTATCAATTGATATATGTATAACAAAATTAAACAAAAAGCGATTCGGTGTTATTCGTAAACCTTGCTGGTGCAAAATATTCGTACACGGTAAAGCTGATATAAAGCAAAATCTTGTTATTAATCAAAGCAAGTAGATTTCCAACGATGAAAAACTGGAGCAGTACGTACTGAACTCACAATGGGATGTAGTAGTATCGGATTTTCAATATAAAATAGTTTAATCTTTTTTTGTCATTAAAAGAATAAGATGTAAGCAGCATACTCCTACTATATTGATATGCTGCCAAATTTTAAAGTAAATTCTTAATTATTTCCTTTTAAGTTCATAAGTTGCAAATTATTTTTTGAAGAATGGTGCTTATGAATTATTGTTCCAAAAAATGTTTTTTTAAATGACTTTAGAGAAACTGTATTGATTAATTATCAGGCGTATAACAGGTTTTCAATAGGAACTTTGTTAATTAAAAATCCTCGATGTTGGAGATTCAAAAGTGGGCCATTAATGGAAGTATCACAAAGAATAAGGTGTTCCGTTAAAGGAAAAGTGAAAAACAAAATTTTCGAAAAGAAAAACTTTATTGCCGTATTACAAGAGATGATATATTTTTTTAGAAGTAAAGTTCTGAAAAATAATGTATATTTGAAAAACAGATTAAAACTAATTATAATAGCTTTAACTATTTTTATTAATATATTAATGACATTTAGATATATCTTGTCGGAAAGTATTATCATATAATAAATGAAAGAATAATGATTGAAGAATCAATTTAGAGAGAACCTTTTATTGGTAAGCCCACGTTTCGACAAACATTGCAGGTCTTCTTCAGGGCTAGTTGATGGGTAGGGGTTCGAAACTACACTGAGTAGAGATTTTCTTGACCCCTACTTTTTTTCTTATTTTCTTCCTCATAAATCAATTTTTATCACCATTTATTAGGCTTTTTCATTAATTAAACCTTAAAAGCAACTAAAATTTGTATTTATTTTTATTCCATTACATATTTTATGGATATAAATATAAAACAGTATTGCCCTTTTAAGATAAAGTACTTTAAATATTTTGTTCAGAAATCGCTTGAAGCTGGAAGCGAAAACACCTTCCGAATCCCGAAGATGTCTTAAAAATAGCGATGCCCTTGCAACTTAATTCAGTTCGATTGGTAGTTATGGGGCGAACTCCTTAGGTGATTTTTTTTTATTTAAAAAAAAATCACTTTTACTTGTAATAACATTGTAACTGGTAATTAAAAAGCAAATGTCCTTGATATAACTCTCATATATTTTTTAAGTTTAATCAATGATAAGGATGATAATAAAACAGTGAATATTTCTGAAGGCAATTCTCTATTTACATATAGGCTAATTGAAACAGTAGTATTTTGCAAATTTTGTTTACTAATGGGTATTTGTAAATTTAAATATTTTGTATTTAAGCTTGAAATACCAGTTCTTGAACTCTGAATTATTGGAAAAAAAATCTGCTCATTATGAAGGCTAATTTCCGTTTGCGTAAGCATATTCAGTACACTTATGTGCGCAACTGCGCCCTAGCGGATCCGTTGGAGTTTCTATTGAGAGAAATTATTTTACAAAAGCCGACCCTTTCATCTACATGAGTCTACTGAGTTTACAAAAACTGTTTGCTTTTGATGGAATATTTTTTCCATAATAAAGCAATGAGATAAAAAGTATTTATAATATATTAATAAACAATATAGTTACTCATACTTTTTTAAGAAAAATGACGGTTTAGAGTATAGCATAGGACAGCACTTTAAGCACAACACGGCTCATAAATCCTTATACCTCTAGCTAGCCCCTACGTCTTCCTGAGCAACCCCTCGGCCAATACCCTCTCCTGAAGGAAGTGGAATACCTCTACCAACTCGGCATGGCCATTGTTACCCGAGTCAGAAAGTGTTCGCAAGTGATTCATTGCTAGGATGTGCTTGAAAACAATAGCCTCTGCAATTGAGTGGTTTGTCAAAGCCATTTGCATAGTATCAGTTCATCTTGTTACTTATTTATCACTATGCCCAAGTTAGTTGTTTTAAGTACTTACCGATTTATTCATTGCTGCCATAAGTTATAATGATTATGGAAAATTACAAATATTTGAAACTATTGTTACAATATTTAAAAACAACCAGTATTTAAAATAAAAAAGTGAAGTCTGTAAATTGGAAACTACAGAGTGTGACAAAATATTAAATATATTTTTCACTTGACACTATAAAGTTAAAACTAACAGTTCAGAGGTGAATCTTTGATCCTTGATAATTGAATATCAATTTACAGCTCAAAATAGAATACACATAATATTTTTTCTAAAAATTCATTATGTCTTATAATAAATACAGACAGTACGTTTTAAAAGATGAACAGAAAAGGTAACTAAATAAAATAGATAAATAAATTGTTAAATCGGTTAGCTACAATAGATGTAAAGAAACAAAATCTTGAACTACAAAAAGTTATCGGTGTATTATGTAGTACTTTTATAATGAGATCGTGTTGAGATGAGACTTGCAAATATTATTTCAATTGGTGTTTCTTCTGACCCTAATGAAGCTTTTCAATTTTCTCAAGAAACGTAGAAAAAAATTAAAAGCGCTAATTTAAAACTCGTTTTTTTATGGAAATTCTGAAAGGGAGTTATTTAATCGCTTTATAAATTTCAAAAGAAGTGAAAACGTTATAAGTGCGCGAAATTGGGAATAGAAGCATGGCTCCGCTTAAATTATTAAGCATGTGTATAATAGTAATAAAACTTACAAAATAAAAGTTGTGAAAATATAAAGACTATTATGTGATTCTTGAATTGATGATTTAAGGAAGATTAACGACAAATCAATCCAGACCCAGATATATTAGTGATAAGTGGGTTGTTTATTTCAGAGTTTTTTTATCTAGTTGAATCTTCAATGTTGCGTTCCCGCTTCTATTAGATTTGAAGCTTCTTATTGATTTTCAGCGGAATCATATAATAATTTTTCGCAAGAAGTTTTTGTTTTTTATTATATTTTTGAAGTATTCAATATTCCAAAGAGTTTTCTTTTTGGTAAAGGGTATTATTTGCCAGGGAAATGCTTCTATAAAACATTTTATGGTTTCCTGGTACCAAGATTCGAAAATGTATTGAATAGAATAAACGAAAAAAAAAACGGAGAAAGGGATATTAAACGGTGGGCAATATATTTCTGTTTTATCAAATTTAATTAAATTGCGAACCCGGTTATCAAAACTTATATTGTTTTTTTATCGACATGAGAGCAGCATCTGTATCACCAGACCGAGACTCGTTTATTTATAACTTATATGCGATTGTTTTGCTCAGTAAATTTATAAACGCTCTTCAGGGTTTATATAAATCTATCGAGTTATCAATTTCTGCCGAGAGGTGGAAATACGTGGCCATTTCAAACATCAGTTGATTGGAAGTAGGTTTGTTTATTTCGCTTGCACTGTTTTAATTATTTAAAATGAATTTGCAAAATTTTTTCGATGATGTAAGAATATAGATCAAGTAAAGTAATTACTGTCTGCCTACATCGTTCTTCTATGTTTGGACAGAACGTGTGTCCAGAATAGAATGTTAGAAATTATTGATGATGTAGAAAAAACAAATTTAATTTTTCACAAGTATATTATTCAAACTACTTTTTCCTGGAATGCATTGTTACCTTTTTTCTCTACCTTGTAGTTACACCAAAACTAATAGAGTTAGCTTGCCTCTGAAAAAAAGTTTTTTAGGAGTTAATTTAAATTTTCATTGTTTTTACTGGTAATAAAATAACAGAAAAATTCAAAATAAAAAGTTTTTTGGTGAAATAAAACTATTGTACAAAAATTTGAATATAGGAATTAAATTGTTTTAATCTAAACTTAAATGATTCCGAGAATAATATTTCTGCCTTCGAAAAAAAAAAATATATATACTTATATATGTTAGTTATTGTCCACGCCTTCACTCGCGTGGAATTTGGTCTGCCACATAAAGTATCGTGACAGATCATTTTAAATAAATAATTTGTAACGCCTTAAAATACCGAAAGGTAACAGAAGGCCTTTATATATATATATATATATATATATATATATATATATATATATATATATATATAAGCATTTGCATGTATTCATTGTAAATTTGTAATATATTGTAAATAAAAGTTTGGAGGATGTGAAAAAAATAAATAATTCAATTGTTTTTAACTATATGTTACTCGTATATAAGGAATATCAGATGCCTAACTTCAAAAATGACGGATTCCATACAATCTTTGAACCCCTATTCTATTAAGGGGGATTAAAGTGGAAACCCTTGGGGGGAGGTGGAATTGTCCAAATTCCTTTCTAAGTGCTCATTTAAGCTATACAAAGAACCTATCTGCGAATTTCAAGATGCTAAGTTCAGTGGTTTCTACTGTGCGTTGAACGTTGTGTGTGTTAGTCAATCAGATTACAGTTTTATATAAACTTCACTGCAGGAGCTTCAGCGTTGGTTTGTAGAACTTTTTTAGTATTTTTTTTTTCGCATCCTCCAATACGAAGTTTCAATCCCTAATCTTTTTTTTTGAAACATCGAAGTTCTTACAGTGAAAGAAGCTTTTGATCGTATTACGTTTAATCTTATTTGTTGATGTATCTACGCTTATAAAATAAAATCATTAACTTCATAGTATAAATATATAAAAGAATCATGAAGCAAAAATAACCAAATTCCAGAAATCAAATCGTTTGTTATTAAAACCATTAACTAAAATATGGTGTTATATTCATTTAACCAGAAGGATCGAGTTGATTGGTTTTGTTGTGGGGAAAATGGACTAAATGGGGAATAGTCGAAGTTCGTTAGAGCTTGATTGCCGGAATGGATTGCCCTCATGTGTCTGTTTAAATCAAATTATTTTGCTTTACATCTTCAATTTTATTCATCATATAAACTTTTGTATATAAGATAGGATACCAATGAATTTCTATGATTAATTTAAATTTATTGCTTGAGTAAGTTTATTTTAATGTCTACATCTTCCAAGTACCAAACTAACAATTAACAGAAATATTAACGTAGTAAAACCCTGCAAAATAATTATAAAAGGAATTAACAAGATAAGAGAAAAACTATTTAACAGATAGCATCTTGTGAAAAAAAAAGATAAAATATCTCCTCAAAAATACTTCTTATTCTGACATTTTCTTGTAAGAGATAATATTTTTGATTCCAATAATGCCTACAATTTCTTTTAACACAATATGATTTTATGTTGAGTCATTGTTATAGAAAAAAAATGAACAATCCAATTCAAAAGAATTATACACTTCTAACCAATAACATTTATTGGTCTAAGTATGTAAAGTGTAATCATCAGATCAACATTATTTTGATTGATATATTTATCGATTATTTAAAAAAATAAAAAACCCAAGTTTGACGCATCTGAAGTATATGCTCTGGAATTCGAGATTTTGAAACAGATATTTATGTAAACATATATCATTCATGTGTAAATGCTTCTGATGATTAATTCTATTTTCCACCCCTTTAAAAAAATACGAATTACAAACTCTTCTGAAAGACTTTCACTCTAAACAGTAAAATATTGTAATGATTTTAGAATAATAAGTATAATATTCTCATAAATATACTTGAATAATCATACAGTCATGTGCCATACCATCGGTTGATTTATTGGAATTACTAACAAATTCGCATTGATAACTTTTAAGAAACCCAATTTTGGATTAATAATATATAATAAATTATATAGATTATAGATATAATCTTCCATCCTATATCAAAGGCTAATAGAATGATAGTAATTAAGGTTATTACATTTTTTACAAACAATATGAAAATTCTTTTTGGTGAGTAAGTCTCTAGAAAAGAACTTTGAAATATCTGAACTATATTCTCTGGAATTCTAGATTTTTTAAAGCATGTATTTTTATAAACATATATCATACATTTGCAATAACTTAATAACTTCAATTGATTTATTTTATTTACTAGCCCTTTAGAAAAATACGAATTATAAACATTTCATAAAGGCTTTCGCTCTAAACCATAAAAATTGGAATAATAATAATGAAGACTATTCTATGTTTAACAAAAAAAAATCATTCATTATATAAACTTGTTATAGTTGTTAGTGTAAATTAATTAATTTATATAAATAAGTCCATTCTGAGCTTGACTCCTCTTTCCCTCCCTTAGTGTGGCAAACGGGAAATTTTAGGTCGGTAGTGTGGGCAGTCTTTCATTATACACAAACCCCGGTTTTCATCTCTGGTTCCTGCAGAAAATGTCAGGCAGGTAGTAGAACATTTATATTAATGTTCATCCCACGCCTGTACGGACACTTCCCAGTATTAATTTAATTTTTCCTCTACAGCGGCCTTATATATTCTTTTGGATGAGTAAGGTTAAGGCTATACATCACTACATTAGTCAGTTTTTAATATTAATTATTTTACTCAAAGTTTTGTTATTATTATAATTCCATAGGTCAGAATCGATCCATGAAACTGATAATGAAGAAAGTTTGAAAAAAAATTCTGTTATCATGCCTCTGTTAAATTATTATTTTTTGTTTTTATTTCAGATTTAATGATTATGGTTTTATTATTATGGATTATGGTATATGCTATAAAGAATTATCCTGAAAATATTTTTTTTCACATAAAACGCATTTCGTTTTACGCCTCTGCCTTAAGGTTTTGTATGCCTTTACTTCCTTTGAAAACACCCCTGTGAACATTGTGAACATTTCCTGATAATCATCCTGATTGCTATTCCACCTCATTCGAGATTAATAGCACTCCCACTGAGTGGCAGATTCTGGATAGGTCGACGGTAGAATCATTCCATGCTGCAATGGGCTCTCACAGGTCGTGGGTTCATTTAAACTCAGGAAGTACACAGATTGCACGGTCTGGTAACTTCAATGTTCCATAATAGCAACTGTCTGTTTAATTCATAAACTCCTACCTTCATCTGTTTTCGCAAATAATTAACCTTTGTGAAACAAAACCTGTACCACTACAACCCGTGAACGGGTCTGGGGTTCAGTGCATGGTAGAGACTATACTGTTTCATGGACAACAGTTCTGCAAGGAGGCGACTTCTCCTAGGTCACGCTTAACCACCAGATTTCCCTCCCTTATTTTGAGTAAGCTATTTTAATAATATTTTATAGAGGCTGGGTGAGCCCCAGGAGGATCCTAGATCCCAAATGACAGACTAAATATATTAAAAGTCTTGGCCTACAGCGGGATTTGAACCAGGATTTCCGACATGGCAACTCAGTACTCTACCACTGAGCCACTCCGCTCCCCTAACCTATGTGAAAAAACGTGTCCAAAATACATAAACTATTCTATGAACATAACATATCCACTTCATTGCGAACTTTATATGATTATTCGAATTCCATTGCTAAATCAGATATTCATCATACAATAAATAAAGTATGCTTAGTTAAGGAATAAATAATAATGCTAGGAATGTAACATTACTTTAATAATAAATTGGTTAGTAAATATAAAATGCAAATACTAAATTTAATTTCCCTTGTGCCATGGACTATTTCAACAATGAATATTAAGTTAAGATGAAATATTTACATGATATTTGCTTGATTTTTTTTAAGTTCAAGAGAGTGACATTCATCATATTATATTATAATTTAATGTATTTATAATATACTATTCGACTCACTTACTGTGTTGTCGGGCCGAAGATCCTGGAATTCGGCTGTGCTATATAGAATATTTAATCTGTTATCAACCTGAGATATATCCTTTGGGATCAGGAGATCCTCCTGGGCCTATTATCTACACAAGGGGAAAACCTGACGTTTGAGTGTGATCTCAGAAGCTTTGTTCTAGAATCAGTCCAGTCTTCATGTATAAAACCCAAGACTCTTCATAAGTAGTGGTAAACTCAAATTTCTTATTCAGTGTTAGTAGTAGTATTTCAGATCGATAAAGAGAATTCATGTGGTTTTAATGGAGGAAATTTGTTTAGTCGAAGGAGAACATACGAATGAAAAGAAATATTTATCTGGAGACTGTTCAAATCTCGAGGGGAATTCTCATATCCTTCGGTTGTAGGAATTTAGTTAAAGCTTAGTTAATCTCTAATATTTAAACAATAGGAAAAGAAAAAAAATGTTTTTTCATGTTTGTTATTTTATTTGAGCTCCTCTTTGTAGTTTTTTTTATTAAGGAATCGCAAATTGTCCTTTACCCGGTTCGGTGCCGAATCATTATTTAATATTGTTTTAGTCGCCTAAACTCCTTGACATTCTTCCAAAGTACATTAAAGCAAGTATAATAGTGTTTTTTTTTGGAAGGTAGCGTGTTTTTAAATACTAATGTTGATTGTTTTTTTGTTTTGTTTTGTTTTTATTGAGTTCATTGCATAATGAAATAATTTTGTTGTATTATCTAAACTATTGAAGAAAGAATTGATAATGTTTAGATACTTAGGAAACGAAATTTTAGCTGAATGTCTAGCTTGACAGAAAATAAATCTAAAATAGTTTATAATCAAGATATATGCAGTTGAGATTAATTCACCATAGCTTCTAGTATGACTTGATATATTTCAAGAGTCTTAAGGAATTAAAAAAAAAATATCATATTAAAAAAACACGCCGTTGTTTAATATTTCGCATCATTTATTCGGTGCAGTATTGCAGCGAATTCTAAGCTATGATGCTATATGCAAAACTCCAATTCACACCCTCTTTGAGATTTAGGACTAAAGCTGGTTATGACTGTGTGATTTAAAGAAGTTACTGAAAACTACAAATTGATATTCGAATAAAATAAGTTTAATAAGAGAATCATTCATACCTTTGTCAGAATATTGCTATTTTATATTAGCAAAAATGATAAAAATAATACGAACTTTGATAAAGGGAGAGGATTTTATGTGGGGTCAGGAATAAGTTAAAGTCAAGTGGTAACCCCTGATAACTAATAGGGCCCACAACGTATGCGGGGACATTTATTAAAGTGGAAAGATAGCTAGGATTCCAGACAGGGATGAATCTCATCCTCTCCCATTGAGCTAAGTTTAACATGGTTTGTAGAAGACTATAAACTACTACAGTTTAACAAGAGGATGCGGCCATTCTCCTTAATTGAGTAGCTGATAGATTATGCAGATATCTTTTCGGGTTTGTATGTTTAATAGGTTAGGAAACCTTTTGTAAGGCTTGAGGAGTGAGGCGTTAATATTAAATGAGCCCTGATGAAAATTCGCGGGAGCAGAAGGAAGAACCACAAGTTTGATGTATACACAATGAGGGTACCTAAGGTATTAGAAAGTGAACAACCGAGGGAGATGGGCTTAGGTGAGCATTATATATTCAATGTGTTCACATCTCTGATAGAATAATAATAAAAATACATAAATCTGTTTTAACAATCCAAGTAATATACTTTATAAATAGACATCTGAACAAAACTTCCAGAATAACTTGACCATTAGAGGATAATGAAGAATAAGAGATTTTTACTATATCAATTATGGAGATTTAGGTAAGTATTTATTGATTAAAACAGGAAAATTAGAAATGTTTTTTAAAAAAACAATTAAGAGACGATGGCGACATAGTTAAAGCTAAACCTCTCTATAAATCAAAGTATTTATTTAAAATTTCAAAAATCACCGGTTTAGTATAGTTTTTGTAGGCATTGTTAGATTAAACTATGTCAGTTCTAAGCGTTTAATTAATTAGTATTTTTAAAATTATGTTCAACATAAATGATTTTAATATGTTAGAATTTTAACCTAAAATTTACATTAAAAATATTTAAATAAGAGATATATCTCTGTTAACCTCTTCTATTCTGTCGTTACTACCGGGTACTATACATAATATATATATGGTTCCTCAGTCTTCTAATTTAAATTCGAAAAGAACCTTATTTCTGTTACTTTATAATACTTATTATACTTAATTTCCAAAAGTATAATTACTATTACTTACTAATGGTAAGTCGGACCGTAAGAAGATTTAGAGTGAAATTGTTTAATAAATAACTAATGCAATAATTTCGTGGATACAGCTTGATTTTGTATTCAAAAACGTTAACATAGCGTCGTACAAAGCCAAAGTTCTCTATATTAAAGATTTATTTCCAAATATATTTTAACTTGTTGATTTTTATTTCTCATGTAATTCCAACAAAATCTGAATCGTGGGATCAATAATTTATTACTCAACTTTATTTTAGGCATTAAGAACCATAGTGCAACAATTATAACTCAAACCAAAATTCCGCAGTCCCAGAAAAATACCAGACACGCATTTTTTGCTTTGTACCAGCAATATTAGTAGTTAAATATTAAATATAAAATATTAAAGTTTAATTTAATTTTAACTCGTAAAATACAATATAATAATATATAATATTAATACAATTTTCAAGGCTTTGGTCAGAAACTCGGCCTTTTCCACAATGTTGAAGTGCCTTGCGGTACTGTATCTACCAGCGCCGTGCAATAGACTGCAACAGACTTAGAGTAACTGAAATTATTTTTAATAAATAAATAAAATATGCAAGTTTCACAATTTAAAGGCAATGTTTTTTGCAAACTCTGTTACTGCTTAACGGTTGTATTTTTAATTCGCCTAATTACAAATAAGATCAACGATATATCATGAAGATTCCTGGATTAATTATATAATTCATACCAGTATTATAATATATAATTCATAATTTAATTTGATATAGACATAGAATTACAAATTGGAGAAGAATTTTTTGGAATTAAATGAAAAAAATGGTGATGAATCAGATTAAAGTTTTATGTGATGAATAGAAACAGAAATAAAAAAAAAATGTCTGAATAGAGGTGATTTACTTGCTGTTGCAATCGATGTTTATAGTAACAATTGAATAGTTGATGGACATTAAAGATATATTAAAATTTATTTTAACTAAACACATACAAATCAAAATATTAATGTTCTTCCTTCACATTTTTACTACAGAGCAGGGACTTTTCTTTACCTAGGGATCCTGTACTGTTCGAATTATATTGTGAGGGCTCCACTAAGCAATCCTTACAATCCAAAATCATTCGTAACATGCTCAATGCTCCCTACTTTTTTACGAGTTGAGTAATTCATTTTGACTTTAAAGCCCCATTGGTTGCTAAATTGATCCGAACCGTTATCACCTATATTCTCCACTAGTTTCAAATCTAGCTCTTCCCGACAAGCATCATGGGCTTCTGAACAGAAGATGGTTCCGTCACCTTCTTAACCCTCTGCCCGGAACGTCCGGATGGAATACCACTCGGTCGCCATATTGTTGTTTACTACTAGCGCACTCTATTTTATATGTGCTTCTAACCCCTAAATACCCTTTCAGCCAACCTTCCACTTCCGCAAGAGAAGGTCAGATAAGTCACCCTTGTCTCTCTCTTTCTAGGAAAAAACAGTTTTATTCAGTTTCCTAGATATGGGTGGAATCCCACCCGACGTTCCTATAAATTTTACACTTTTTTCTAATAGGTTTGATGTGACAAAGTTTTTATTTTCTCTTACAGATTTACAAAATGTCCACAAAAGATATTCTTTTGTTTATGACTTCTTGCGTTTATGACTTCTGAAGAGTTCTAGAAGGAATATAGGTGCCAAGAAGAAGAGTCAAATGGAGAGACAACTGGTGACTCAGGTTCGGAACTGGAAGATGAAATTTTGAATAATAGTGACGTAGGGCATGGTGAAGTTATTGCAGACTCTTGTGAATATAAGGACCAGAAAGAAGCTAGTCATGAGCGTAATTTTGTTTTAATTTTGTTTGGACTATTTTATCTGACTATGGTAAACCACCCAACGCGTTGCAACGTTCCTATGACTGTCTCCGGACTGAACGTTCCCGGCAGAGGGTTAAGGGGCAATGGCACTACTTGTATTTATCATTCTATTTACCTGGTGTATTATTGTAATACAGTTGTAAATTTCAGTAAATATTTTTTTTTTTTTAAATCTGTAAAATATTGTTATGAAAAAGTTTAGAAATTTGTTCCCTACCAGTAGAACATTATTTCCTTCTTTCTTATTTTAATCAGTTACGGTTATGTCTTTTTATTATAGTATTCACTTTCCTTATTTTCTAATATTTCTTGGTGACGCAATAAATTATTAGTATTTATTTTAATTACATCTAAGTGACCAAATCTATTACAGGTAGTTCTAAATATACAAATAAATTGTTGTGGATTAGTTGAGAGTTAACTCGGTTGTGGTGGAAAGGATTATTCGAATCGGTTAAGGGCTGGAAGAGGTCCCCGAAGAATTTCATTAGGCCAGCGTTAGTTCCTCTATTCTCCTTCTCCACATTCTTATCTGCTCCTTGTCCATATAAAACCCTTGAGCTACAGGGATCATTAAATAAATATCGAATATGTTTAAACTGATAATTAATAAAATTAATAATAATATAATGGCTCACGGCAATTCACTTTTGATGAAAGTGTCTGTTACAGTCTCTTTGATTAGCATTAGTATAATATATACTTATTATAAAAAACAATTCGCGTTTGAAAAACAATATTGGAGAGCTTATTGAAAGAAAGAAATAATTGTTTTTTTTACAAATGTTACAATGTACTGTACAACCAAGGTTCAGTACATGGTAAAGTCGTGTTTCTTGGACAACGATTGTGCAGGGAGTTGATTTGTCCTAGATCAAGCCCAATCGCGTTATTTTTCACACTATTCATTGAGGCTGGATGAGCCCTATGAGGGTCCTAGATCCCATAGGGTTCATCTCCGGCTGCTGACAAATAAACGTCTTCCCAACAGCGGTATTTGAACCCAGGAACTTCAGCACAGCATTTCAGGGCTCTACTGGTGAGTCACACCACTACCCAATTTAGTTTTCATACAGTGGACTTGACTAGTAAGAAATAATTTTAATTATTTTGAAATGGAACGAGATAGCATATTACACGCTCATCGGGCATATTTTTCATCTTATTTATAGAGGCTGAGTAAGTCCCATGATGATTCTAGATGCATAGGAACCATCTTATTAAATACAAACCTGTTTTTTTTATTTGAATTCGAATGGAATTTTAACATAATTAAGCAAAATAAGACTTGATTTGAAAAAAAGATTTATATTTATTAGTGGAATGGAACGATATAACTTAGATATATAAGGAGGCATTGTTTTACGAACTATAGTAGATTGACTAATAATTACAGACTAACATTTCAAAGTAGAAACTTACCATCCCATTTTATGAGATATGATATGATACATACGTTTTGGTATTGTGGACTACATAATAGATGATATGGATTGGTAATGAAAATAAAAGCCATCATATGAATCATACCTTATTATGATAACATAACATATTAATTACTAATCCTGACTTGGTGGTAAAACATGATTTTAGTCCATACACCGTCTGTTTTTATTGTTTTAGGGGCACACTTTTTTAAAACTACCCTTCAAAAATTTCAATTGACTCTGGTAATTTTCTGATACAGTGTAATGTTTCCATGGTGTATTATGCTATAATTTAAGATTTATGTTAAAGTCACTAAATACCTTAAAAGAGTTTCATGAATAAAATTAACCTGTTTATTCCTCCATCTCTGTGGTTTTAAGTAATAATTATGCGAAATTAAACTCTGATGAAGTCACTACTTTTCCATCACAAGACGCCAGAGAGGATTCATTCTGTGATACGACTTTAGCAACAGAGGAGTAATAAGAGTCCTATTAAATTAAGCAGCTTATGTTCTGGGCCAGTGACGATAAGAAAGTTTACAGTGGCTTCCTCGGGAGCAGAGTTCAAATTAGCAATCTTCTCGAGGGGATAAACAATAAAGTTTGGACACTCAGGTTGATTCGTACAATAAAGAGCTAAAAGTAGCATGGAGCCGTTCTGGAAAATATTAATAATAATGATATTCTTAAAAAAATTAAAGGTAACATTAGATGAAAAAAACACACACACACAAAAATCATAGCATTAGGTCTCCTAAATACTGGAAAACACTAACCAGTTAACATTCACTTCAGGCGTCGTTGGAGCATGAACAAAAAAAATCACATCAAACGTTGATTGATGGTTTTTTGACAGTTACTCTATTTGAGTTTTTTTTTCATTTTTATTATTTAATAGTAACATCAAGATCGTAATTTAATTGATTGATCAAGGCCCAATTCTTATGAGATGTGTTTAAGTTCGGTATTTATGCTAACTGATATAAGAAAACGCTAATAAATATAAATACAAATGATTTTTAGCATTTTAAAATCCTTCGGTGTGAAAATATAATTTAACCTTTTTTAATCAGATCTGAGACTCTCAGATTAAGTCAGCGAAACTTCGGAAAAGATTTTGACTACACGGTCGAATCTAGAAGAAATCCCTGCAGAATAGATTAAAAATGGCAATTAAAGAGAGTATAATTTCTCGCTTACGGAAACGATCAATGACTTATTGAAGAAACAAATGTGAACCTGTTACGAAATGAAAACTGAATGCTCAGATTAAAAGACACAAAAATAATGAATTAATGAAAAATCACGAATGTTATTGTCACTATGAAATTCGAAAACTTTCAGCTGTTTTGAATATTAGCAAATACAATTTATTCACAATAATAATGGTATAAGTAATAGTCGGCTTAGTAAATACCACGTAATTTCATCCGTATTTTTTGTATCTAGCCTTGATATTTGCCTAGAAATCCCTCATTTGTCACTGATGTTACTTTTTTCTTTCCTTCATTCATTTCTTTCCCGTCTTCAGCTTTGGTGTTTCATGAAAATTCTGATGTGCATTTAGTTTCATTATGATGCTACTGCTTTCCAAAATATTTCAGCAAGTAATCTACATCTCTTTTTCTACCTCTTCAAACAATAAGTATAAACAACAAATATAAATTTTTAATATACATAGTAGCAATTTCCTTAGGACAGTTGAAAAGACGTCCTTAGTAGGCAAATACGAGTATAAAACAAATTTTAATTCCCTTATTTAAAAGAGCAATAATGGCCATTTGCATAATTGCACGCTTAAAGTGTACCTTTTTTAAATTAAAGATGTTTCCCGCAATCCTCACAATAGCTACTTCGTGAATGTTATCGCCAGAGCACACTCAAAGTGCCAGAGCGTGTTGACTGACTCAAATCAAATGGGCAATTGTCTAGTTATAATCTATCGCTTAGCCCATCCAGTCAGTCACGGTGTAGAACTTAGCCGATTCTAAAACCATGATAAGTATTTTTACTCTCAAATATGATGTATCAATTACGTAAAAAAAAGGATTTCAGCTTTAAATTGTTAATGTAATCGATCTAAATATTTTAATCAATGGTATTATTAAAATACTCTAAAATCACATAAATGTTACTATTTAGGGATTTTAAATAATATAAAATTGTTCAATTTTTAAGACTTTAATAACAGCATTTAATAACTATTGAGATTTTAGATTTCTCTAGTCAATCTTCTCTGACGTCAATCATGGTCTAGTCTTAGAAAAAGAACCCCTCTTGGAAAAAAAGTAGATAAAAAAGAAGGTTAAATAGGACATAAAAAAACTAATGAAATATTTACATTTAATTGATCTATATAATGTGAGAATCACTAATGCTTAGTTATATTATATTTGTCTACTACAACATTTTAGTAAGTATAGAGAGACATTAATGTGAAATGCTCTTTACAATATAAATAGCATTAATGAGGTGGTATGAAAAAAAATGTATCATTGATAACACAGGAATAGTAATAAAGTGAATTTTAAGAATTAAAAAATACTTTGAAACAAATTATTAAACATGAAGATTGAAAGAAGAGCCTTGAAGGATAAACACGTATCTTTCCTTACTCAAAAGATGAGATCCTAGTGAGATGACTTATTCAATTCGAATAAGCTTTGAACTGAGTTAATTCCTTATCAGAGCTGGTCGAGTTTTCCAATTCATAGAATATGAAAGATCTAGGATCTTCCTATGGACTATCCTTGTATAATATTGCAATAAATAGATCTACCTAATATTCTTTATTCTGAAAGAACATAAGCTGGCATGTTTAGAAAAGGTATGGCTTGAACCTTTGGGTTAACCGAATATTTTCAGAAGGCTAGGTGACGAATTTTTAATAGTCTAAAGCTATACTTTTCCTCTTTACATGTTTTAAAATCTAGACATATAAGAGATCAGAATAATAAATTATAAATCAATTTATCGCCTCTCCGAAAAAACGGCTATAATAGTTAGGTGATGTTGCGTACAAATAGTTTTTAACTTGTTTAAGAAAAAATATCGTAAAGTTATGCTCATTCAAATATAAATATAATTATATAATTCTTAGTTTGTTTCTTCATTTATCTTCACTTTATGCTGATATGGCTAATAATAATAATAGGACAATGCTACAGTAGGAGTTCTAAATTTTGTTAATCTTAACCTCTTAATTAGGTTTTGATGTTGAACGAATACATGACATCGTACATGATCGAGATCCCCGTTTTACGTCCCTTCCGAAGGATGGCATAACTAAAGATTTGTTTACCCCTTTTTAAAAATCCTTGGCCACCTGCCGGCTTACGAACCCCCAATCTTGGGCATAGTAACATGCTGTGCTAATCACTACACCACTAAATATAATTTTCTATTAAAAATTGTTTTTTACTAATTACCAGCTATCTTGTTCCGAATCACATAGTTTTGATGATTGACTTCAATTTATATACTACTAATTTCCCCGAAAATATAAAATGAATAATATTTTTTTATTTCTAGTTTTATTACGGTACAAATCCTTGTTTAATGCCGCAAGACATAATTGTATTCCCATCTCATTGAAGATTTGCAATTTATAATAATATACTGAAAACGTTATAAAAGGCTAATGAAGACCGGGCAATATTGTGTTTAAAGCTAACAGGGAAAGAGATTATGGGGATATCGCCAACGAGATTTCTGCCGAGTTGTACGAGATTCCCCGCGGTCTTAATCTCCACACCTAGGCTCCCATCTCGGTCGTGAATCAAATTAAATTCAAAGTCGGTTTTCACTCATTTCAACAGGTCTAATAACTACACCGCCTTTAACAGAGCCCCTTCTATTTAATAACGAATGGTATAATAGATACCCGGAAATTCTCTGAGGCATATTTATGACAAATGTTTTCATTAATTCAATGGGATGTCTTAATAAATAAATTTTAAAAAGTAATTATTAAATGATAACTTTTTCGCTTTATAATAATTTCATTTCCATTCCTTTTGTATATTTTTTTATTATTGTTTTATGCTATACCTGCACAGCATCGCATATAGCAAATTTGATTTCAATGATTAATTCTCCTCAGTGTGATATTTTCGAATTATTTTTTTCTGTGAGTAGGTCCTCAAAAATCCAGGTAAAAGAGATTAAGAAAATGAAATAATAAGATTTTTTGGTAATCTGATGTGAATATATGATTTTACTGTGGGAATTCTCATGTCACTGAGTACAGTGTAATTCGAAATAAACTAATGTGCATTACCAATTTGTTGTAGAATTTGCAAATGTGTTTTTTGTATCTTGTGTATATGGAAGTGTTACCCTGAGCACTAAAATTCTGCTCTATTTGTCCAAATAGTTCTGAGCATAATGTTTTAATATTTACTCACATATATGGCGAAGTTGAAGTTATAAAATCATTTTTTTATAAATTTCAAATTAATTAATACAATCGAACCAGTATACATGCGGTTGTTTAATAATATTCATAAATAATTTATTTTTGTTTCAGGTAAGAAAAGATGCTCAGAACTTCTTCATATTTCATATAGTATGGTAAGTATAAATAAAAATTTATCTTATTAAAATCTTATTTTTCTTCAAAAATTACTCCGTTGAGTGATGTAAGTAATTGAACAAAGTTTATTACCACGGAACAAAAATAGTTATTAAAACAAAATGTATTTATTTATTTATCCCAATAAATGTCCAAAAAAATATTTGTTCTTCTTCCCCGTTTTACAAAATCAGATTGAAAAAATGAGACACAGGAAAGAGTCATCCTCACCGGGTCGAAAGTATTCGATTTTTTTGTGATAGAAAAACGAAACACGATCATATTTAAATGCTGAATTAAGTATATTCCGTGATATAATATATTTATGTGCCGAATTCCAAAATTTTGGGGAGAATAAGCCATTTTTACAGTTATAATGCTTATCTGAAACCAAATATAATCCATTATGTGAGGAATGAAATTTGGTATCATAGTTCTGGTTCAGTTCACTGATACTAACTCTACATATGAATATGCAACGGAAACGTTCGAGCATCTGTTTGACATACATGAAACTTCTGGGTTGCCATTCTGGTAGTGCATATGTGGCTAAGTCAGGCTTTGGCTTGGAATGGAGTTATTAGTTATCTCATAACTCGATTTCATTTTAAAAACTGCAAGGATGACACTATTCTACTTCCATAAGTACGATTAACTCAGGAAAAAATTCTTATTTACCGGGGTAACATGCATTTGTTCATTTTTTGATATATTAAAAAATATATTATGTCGCATACAGTCCAACATATTCTACCTCCACTTACTTAGATACAAGGATTGCAGCATCATAATAAAGAAGTAGGCGAGGATAATATTGGACGATAAATCCCCAGCTGAAGAGGACTGATAAACAAAAACAGATTGGCAGACAATATTGAGGGACCTAAGCTCGCTCAGGAACTGGGTTGTTTTGCTTAAGGCTTAGCATCCTTAGCTCTTACTTCCCTAGCCAGTTTATATATCGTCCTATAAGATCCAGAGGAAGTCCCTTCCTTAATAAATCAAACGGATTATCCTATTCTTTCAGCGAGCTATCGATCCTTCTTTGTCCTGGCCATTAACGGGGGAAAGCCATTTTATTCAACAATAATGTAAAGCTCTCTTGAATAAATAATTGTTCTCATTAATTATTATTATTCCTTTCACGAAACCAAGAAGCGGAATGTGTAAGAGCATTGTCTAAAAGGTCCCGAGTTCCAGACAAAGCAGGCAAATGATTTATTATATTACCAGCCGTGGATTGAATCCATTAAGATCTTTGAGACCCTCCAAGTGCTCACCCAGCCTCTGTAAACATGTATATTTACACCCTTAATTAGTTAAATTGGACGTGACTTCTGCCAAATCATCTCCGCTCATAACAGTTGGTTTACACGACACCTTTTAAAAACTGTTGTACTACATGCATTTTCTTTATCATAAAACATACTTAATCGAAATATCATTTTAACAAAAAATAATTTTTATTTTTAATTACGTGCCTATAGAGTTTCAAATTTCATATTAAAATCTTCCTTTATTGCCTTTACTGCCGAAGCAATGATCTCAAGAAAAAGTCAGATCCACTGATATGAATAATATTTAAATAATAAAACGGGATGCCAACCTGAGATCGTCCTATATAAGGTATAGTAATTCTGTATCATTATTGCATAAGAAACATAATAAATCCTTCAGAATTTTCTCTAAATGATGATGTAGTTGACTGACTAGGATTTTTTTAAATTAAATATTATATATTGATAAAACATTGAATAATATTATATTTATTAAGTGCTAACCATAGTCACAATATAGTATATATACTATATTATATTCTATATCTACTTACAAAGAAAGAAAAGTGGGGCCCTTTCGCAATATGTGAAAGTCTACATGTTTAGTTGTCCGCATCTTGCCAACGACTGCCGTCCTGTCTCTTAAGAGTAAAGGAACCGATCCTATAGGACATTTAAACTAACTGCTCAATAAATAAATAGGGTAAGATTTATTTAGATACTTCTAATGTTCCAAATAGTGTCATATTGCGATCCTTTATTTCATTTTATTATATATTTCACTTCATTTACGTTAATTCCAACCACATATAGAATAAAACAAACAAATAAATAACTCTACATAGAAGTTATATAAAATAACAAAAACCAATCTGAATAAAAAATGAATACTTTAAGCATTACTGGAACATATTTTATTGGCTAGAAAGTTATCTTATATTAACTAAAAACGACAATTAACAGCATGTAAAATAGTAAGTAAAAGGCAGTAGTTTTAATTATAGTTTTATTATTAGGTTAAATTTTTAATTTGAGTAATAATCGAATATATATAATCACAAATTACATATCATTGTTTTATTAATTTAACTATTTGATAAGGTATGATAATATTCATTTTTTTACAATGAATCGAAACTCATTCATAGATGATAAGTGTGTAAAGGATATATCATGTATTAATTTGTATATCATCCATGTTTCGTCAAACATTATTTCACAGATGTAATATAAATAATATTATAAAAATAAGACTAAATAAACAGATATTTTACTTTGGTCGACAGTTGTAAAAGATAGCTTAGTCAATACACTTAGAACCGGAAAAGGATGGATTCGTTGGATATCGAGCCTCCCCGAACTGAAGAATGCTCCGCGTAATCGCCTGCCCAATGGGTATCGGAAAAGTGTGAGAAAATTACTTTCTGACGATCTTATTCCAAACATTATCGTGTTTCTCCTCCATTGTCCAATCAGAATAATTACAATTTTTTGCCGGTTAGTAGTCAAATCCACTTTAGTATCTATACAAATATAACAAAGACAGTAACTAGTAGGCGTTAGCAAGAAAATATCATGAGGATCCCGGAAATGCTCGACTAAGTTGGGAGTATTTTTGGAAGAGATGCCTGGTGAGGTTGTTATTGGTTCTTAGTTTTTTTTGGAACAGATGCTGGTAATCGTGGATGCGAAGTAGTTTCCAAGTTTACGCTGAAGAACTGGCTACAATAACGACTTCTAGAAAAAATACGCAGTTATAAAAGAAACTAAACGATGGATCAACATTGAAACTTTGAAAGTACCAACAAGAGAAAACCTGCTACAAAACCCATGCTATCCTCAAGATATAGAGTGCCACATCATTGCGCATATACGAGTAATGAAACGTTCAAGTCAGGAGGTTATCCACATAAGTAATGTTTTATTAAGAAGCTGTAATCTTACTCAACCCTCGGGGTAATGCCGTTCTTCGTATGGGACGTAAAACAGTGTACCAGAGACTAAGATGTGCCAGACACTCGTTAAAGATCTTTATTCTAATCATACCTAGATTGAGAAAATTCAGGATTCCCACTGTTGAATCAACAGATCAGTCATAATAGCATAAAGTGACGTTAAATTAATGTTATTTAACTCTTATTTTATCTATCTTTATAAAATCTTACTAAACCCTCAAATGCCGTCATAGCTTTTTTCCTGACGCTAGTTATGACACATGACCACCTGACTTAAGCATTCATTTATAAAAACTATTTGTTTTAAAACTTATATAACTATTTCAACTAGCGAGTATCCATAATATAATACATTTAATTCACGATAACGAAATTAGCCCATAACGTAGGTATAATCTAATCTATTCGATTAATACTAGTCGAACCAAATGCATATGAAGTTAAGGCACTGGTAATAAATGGGACAGTACTTAAAACTTATTCTAGTTGTAATGACTACTAGAATAGGTTAATGTAATTCTCGAAGGATTGTTCGAGGAAGAACCACTTTGCATATCAGTTAAGTTGGTCGCTCAATTAAACTGACTACATTAAGTCAGTAGTGGATGCAGTGGCATTAGTGAACTTATTTCGAACTACTATATAAGATGTCCGTTTTTTAATGTATTTCCATTGTATTTTATTGTATAGTGCGAAAGTTGGTATTGACGATTTTCACTGTGATGGGTAGAATACGAGATTTATGCAGATAATTTAATATTAAGTAAAATTAACTAAAAATAAATTATTCTTTATTTCTTTTATTTCGAATCTACATAAAAATTATCTAAATAAAAAATAGTCATCGATATTTTTTTTGATAATTTATGACTTAATTATTTCGCCATTTTACCCCTTAATTGTTTAATTGACATATTTTATTTATTTATTGAAATAATGTAAATTCGGATATGTTTGGGTGACATTGAGTAATTATTGAAGATAATTAGACTTAAATTAAATAATTTGGATTCACTCATTTCTCCATACGTTCTAAATTTTTAAAATATCAGTTTACTTACAATAATGATTAATACTTCAATTTTCTTAATGATTATTAACTTAATGATTATTCTCTTAATTAACAGTAACTATAAAGTGAAGAACAAAGTCATTAAAGAGATGTGTATATATATATATATATATATATATATATATATATATATATATATATTTATATATACGAGTATATTTGACTAATAGTATAAGTTATTATATAATATAATTACATATATTATTAGTGTTTCTTCCTTACTCCCCTTACATTTCTGGCTGTTACCTATTATTTATTGTTTTAACATTTATTTGTTGAAATTTACAACTGCATTTAATAATAAAACTAGTAAAAAGAATGAATTATACGCAATGAAATGAGGTGAACTAGAGAAACAACCCAATGACGAGCTCAACTTCGAAGGTCACGAGATAATCTTATTTTCCGAAGCATCGGAGGATTATCGGGAATTGCTGAGGTGGCTAGGCTGGAAACTAGGGGTTTGATTGGAAATAAAGTTTGTCATGAAAGGAGTGACATCGGGTTCAGGTCAAATAAGGAACAAATGGGACATTGAGATCATTATGGATGACTTTAGTCTGAATATAGTGAGGTTCATTGAAGGTTTTACGAAGGATTGTGGATTGTAGGGATTTTAGTTAACTAAATTATGATATTAGTTTAGATGATTAATAATAATATAATTGTTCTTATAATTTTAAGATATAATATTAAAAATTATAAGCGAGGGACCTTAAAATTATTCTGTGATGATCACATTCTCAAGACAAACGTAAGGACTGAACATAAAAGTTATTGCCACTCCTCCAAACGCCCTTATGTGGCAAAGAAGGGTCTTTTTTATCTGTTCTACCTTTATCTCTTAATCACAATATTTTCTTTAGTTGACCTGTAGCTCGTGATATAAATGTCCTTACTGGGATAAACAATTTATATTGTGGGTTAGTTTATTAAATTAAAAACACTAAGACAAAATCATCAAATTTCGGATTTTTTAGATATACCTGACGACAAAGCTCATTTTTCTGCCTAAAAACCTGTACCACTACTACCCGTGGAGGGTCTGGTTTTTCTGTACATGGTAGAAACTGTACTGCGTTTCGGACAACGGTTGTGAAAGGAGTTGATTTGTGCTAGATGATGCATCCATTTATTATTATTAAGATTCAATTCGTGTTTTATTAGTAGTCTGCTACACTTTTTGTCTTTAGTTATGTGCATTATGTTATTTCACCAGCTAGATGTCTGTTAAAAGCATATTTTAGGGAGCGAGTTAGCTCAGTGCGTGGAGTGCTGAATTACTATGCTGAAGTTTGTGAACCGCCCTGCACAACCATTGCCCGGTAAAGAGTATAGTTTCTACCATATACTTGAATTATGATCCTTCATGGGTTGTAGAGGTATAGTTTTTTTTAACATAAATTGATAATTTATTCTCTTTCATCCTCCAAAATAAATAAAAAATACTCTCTTTACTTTCCATTAAAAAGAAACTAGCCGAAATTAAATATCAATAAGGTATCCATTTACATATCAGAAGAAACTAAACTAAAAAAGACTGTGAATGCCTTTGTTTAGCTCAAGTTTTTATATGATAATGATGCTGTTCTTGGCTTCTCCACTTTGATTATCTTTAGCTTCAAATTAATGCATACTTATGAATGCTTAATGGATACTGCTCATTTTCATTGAAATGTTAAATAGAAATGGCAAGAAATGTCTGAAATAAATGTTTTTAAAATGACTACAAAAGGCTCTTGGAGCACAGAAATAAGATGGTTAAAAAGTAAGAAGGATGGAAGTTATTTCTATTCAACAACATTCACTCGTGAGACTAAGATGCTTTAACTTACATTTTAATTTTTGGCCACCATGTCTTTTATGTTTTAATTTAATATCTTTATTTTACTTAAATAAGAATTTTTATTAGTTTGTTTCTTAGCTATTGTTACAGGCTACTGGGTATTAAAATGAATTAAACTACTGCTAAATTAAAGATACTAATATTTATTAACAAAATGATAAAAAGGATACAATTAAACTATTAAACTGATATAAATTTACAATAACAATATTCTAAATATTGTTATAATCTAGGCCTAACTCCTATTTAATTATTACAATAATATAGGATATTACTAATTTTAAATGACTTAACTATTTACATAAATTTGTATGATTATTATAAAACTACACTACAATTTATAACTAATAATTAACACTTACAGTTCACTAGTCCACCGACCATAAGATTCTCCAACTATGACAAACTGACACACAGTAACAAACAGAAACAGTTTATTACACTCGCGAGACTGTCACAGTTCACTGATACACTTATTACACTGGCCGGTTCAACACTGACTAGTTTATCACACTGACACTCACTTATCACAGATCTTCACCGTGCGTGGTCTACTCTCAGACTAAGACTGACTCGCTCGAGGCGAGGGAGGTATTTAAATAGGCAAGGCCGAACATTCTAGAACAAGGAAGGGTTGAGACAATTCTGGAATCTTCTTAATCCTTTTCCGACAAAAGGAGACGATCGAGAAGGTCCTAATCCTATTTTAGCTTCTCCCGCCGACGGACTTAAGCCGCTAATCCGTTGCTTCCGTCTTCCTCTGTGCAACCGTAACACTATGAATATTATGACATTTTCATTTACTTGTCAAAGGGAAATAGAAAAATTCTCCATGGAACACAAGACGGAACACGTTTCGAAGGTATAAAAAAATTAATCACCAAAAATATTTGTATGGGTTGCACAACCTTTGAGTTGAGTTGCAAGTTTTAACTGTTCATTCATTGAATGTTAAGTATTCCCAAAAATAAAATTTGTCGTGAGCTTAATATGGAAAAAAGGATGTAATTATTGGAAATTTGTAGTTATGTGGGTTGTAGATGTGTAGGTATTCATTTCATCATGACATAAATGTCCAACTAACTTTGAACGTGAAACATCAATTTCTTGAAGAAATCATTACCGAAATCTACACATTTCTTATAATTGCATTATCTTTTTAATATTCAAGCTTACAATAATTAGTTTTTCTGGATAAAATTATTAAAACTTGTTTTGACTCCACTCGAAGTGACAACCTGTGGAATTGATACCGCAATATCTATTAATGTACAAATACTACTGTTTCAAATTTTTTCCACAGTTTGAAAAGTAGACTAAGATAGGATTAAAGCAGGTATTTGTCAATTACAATAGTAATAGGATTTAGCAGAGGTAACCTAAGTTGTATAGACACCAAATCTCTAGTCCTTACTTAATTTTTTATGGATGAAACAAGAATTGCCAAGAGATTTAAAAAAAGACAAAAAAAGGGGAGAGAACGGAGTTAAGCTAATTAAATGTTCTCCAGAATAAAACAAGAGCTGACAGAGCTATGAACAAAAAACTTTTGTCTCAAACTTGTGATTAAGGGTATTGTGATGTTTCGTTGTATTTATCAATAATTTGAATGTCTTCTTCTCTTCTTTGGCAACACCCTTTTTTGCCTCTCAGCGTAGGGGAGCTTGTAGTCATTTGGAGGCAATACGCTGAGTTTCTCTGAATCAAAAACACTTTTTTACATGTGATTAGGCCAGCGAGAAAAGCCCCATAACCTCGCGACAACTGTTTGTTTGGTTGTACCCTACAAAATTGGGTCTTCTCAGGGAAGGTGTGTACTGAATGTGACCTCATGACCGAATAAATGTTGTGTTTACTGCCATGTACTGAACTCGGGAGTCCGCGGGTTCGTTAATCCCCTCTAGACTGGAACATAGTCCAGTCCGTGCGGAATAATTTAAATTTAGGAGTGCTAATTTAAAATAGAGTGTGCTTCAATAAAATAAAATTGATTTATTAATTCTGCTTACTGATATATTTTAAAAAAAATAAATATTTATCATTTTATAAATTTTTTTTCTGTCGTTTTAGAGGCTATTAATATCATTCATTTGCGTTTGGATACTATAAATAATTATTGACGAAGAAAATTGTAATTGACTTTAATGTCCCTACATTGTTTTAAATTGGATAATTTTCCAGAGGTTGTTTGTGTTATTTAGATATTATTTCCTATTATTTAATTTAAAACCTGAATTTAACAATCAATATCGTATAAATAAATATTTAGTGTATCTGGTCTAAATATTTACTATGAACATGCTTCAATAATAAAATTACTTTTCTTGAACATTCGTTAATATATACATTAAGACATGAGCAGTTTGTATACAATAATGATTCAGATTGAGTCTTACCACAAAACAGTTACAAAATTAATTTAAACCTTATCTCTAGGTAAATGGGACCTTCTAGAGTTTTTTGTCAAGAAACTCTGTAAGGGCATTTCCGACCCTGCTGCGCCCTCCGGTGCCTCTTAAACGATTCCCCTTTTTGCAGATATGCACCTACTATATTCTACTACTTCCTGCCTACGTGAACTTTTTTTAAGCGGTTTCGTAATCTAAAAATTAAAAGCTAAATTTAAACAACTAAACATGAATTAATGCAACATCGTTGATGAAAGCTAGTTAAGAAATAGGGCTTAATGTGAATCCGTGGAAGTCAAATATTGATCCACAGGTTCCTGCAATTTTTTAAGGGTAAAGTATAACAATTTAATTTTCGTATAAATAATAAATTTTATTCAATAATATATTTTTCTTTTTATTAATGAACCATTGCCAGTTTTTTACTCTCGTGAAACTTCTGGGGCTTAGAAGCGAAACACAGATCGAGATTTATTTTCACATCTCTCTCATCTGCGAATGATTTCCCATGGATAATGTTTTGGAGGGAACCGAACTAATGGTTTACAGAATAAGGATGATGTAATAAACATCTACGATTAACTAAAAATATGACAATTACATTATCATATAAGCATGTTTTCTTTCTAGCGAAATATCATCTGAATATTTATATTACATTTTTGTTTATTTATAGTTAACATTAATAACATTTCTTTATAATATTATCAGTTTACATACATTTATTCAATCAACTTCGGTTATTCATTTACTACTCCACTATCTTCTTCATAGCCCTTTATCCTTATTATTCTTATGAATAAACAATTAACGCATCATATGAATTAGTTTAGAAGCTCAGATTACACCAGATCATACGATGAAGATATTACCAGATAAATAGAGATAAGTTGTTAAGAAGAGATAACCTGATAATAAGAACTTAGGTCCTCTGGCGAAGGATCATTTAACGTGGTCTAATATCAAGGCGGAACGTCAGGGCTGAATATTGCGCTGAGCCCATCCGAGTAACTGTATCATATCCCATTCATGGTCTGTGGGTCTCGTGGTACCGCGGTTAAGCCTAATCTAGGAAGGTAAAATCGTTATCGATGGCAGTATCACAATCGCTGTTATCTCAACTGTAAACCTGTTGTAGAGATTAGGTTTATGCTTCCAAGTTGTATACAAACTGGTTTTATTTAATAAAAACGATAATTTGAGATTCCAAAGAAATAGGGCAGAACTTTCTTTTGCATGTGACTCTGAACAAATTGATGGTAACACATCCTGTCTTGCATCTGCGTTTTTCTCAAATTATTGTCATTCGTTCAAAAAGAGATTTCCACCTTTTGTTCGTCTGTTTTTCTGGCATCTTTGGTACCAATTCATTATCAGATTTATATTTTATTGAGTTCTTTATTATGTCATAAGTAATCTGTATACCATTTATTCCAGTCCATCCAAAACTTTTTCAAAAAGAAATCGTTTGCTAATGAGATAGGTATGAAAACGTATCTCAATCAGCTTTTCGGTTCTAAGCCGAAGATATTCTACGAGAATAGAAGACGGTGACTTCCGTGTGACGTGAAAACGGTTTTAATAAAAAGCAAGAAACAATTAATTCAAGCCGTAGCATTTTTCTGCAATAAATACACTACGAATTAATTTGGATAATTCTTTAAACATTAACATAAGACGAGTGGGTGCGAAATTTCACCAATATCACTTAATGTACAGTTTCGTAACTAAGGTTAATTAAAAAACAAGCGGGTTAGCGCTACACTGCCGGCCGAATCCAATGTAAATCAAATACATTGGGATTACAATAACAGCAAACAATAAAACACCTAAATCATCCTGAAACCTGATTGAATATCCACAAGAGAGATAGAGAGAGCGAGGGAGAGAAGTTCTCACATAAGTGGGACGATAGCATGATAAAAACATTTTTAAAATTTCTATTATATTTTATAAATGTTATCTTTTATACTAAAACAGCAGATTTTGCTCCTAGTTATAAAGTGGAAGCATCTGTCCGTGACACGAAAACGATAAACCTTTATCCGTGAAACCGAGAGCTTATCGCGCACTAATCGCCGACACGGGGCTCTGTAATCCTCCCCAGCTACTCAGCGCTCTGCTAATTAAATGTGATACCCGAACAAGTACGCTGATCAATATGAAGCACCACTTAGAGATTTACATATCATTAGGGTCGTGGGGATGCCTTATTGATATGTTAACTAGGTCGTCAACAGGTTCGCGAATGTTATTCCAACACATTTATCACATCAAATATTTGTTTTCCTGATTAGGCTTCGATATAAGTTTGATAAAGTGATTTCATTATTTTACCTAATAGTGATAAGGGCGAGGGTGGAAAAGAAACTTTCAGGTTTCAATATAAATTACTGCATATCGTCATACGTATTTTACCTATGTCATTATATTATTATGCTTATTTTGTGAGCAAACTCAATACATCGAAAATAAAAAAGCGTGTTTTTTTTTAACTTACGATATTTAGCATTTATATCAACGATATATATGTAGTAGACATTTTACGATATTAGAACTTCATGTTAGTCATTATAAGTTATTATGTGTATCGACATATCAAGCACACTCCTCCAATTTTTAAATCCAGAAAATATAAGAAATAGAATAAGACAGTCATGGGTACCTGTTATCAGAATGCCCTTGTTCTAGTTGTCTTCAGCCATACTTTTACACACAATTTCATATTAAAACAAATCATATAAATATTTAATGCAGGAATATGGTAGATAGAAGTTTGTTTTTGAGAGAGAGTTCATTCTTTATCAATTGAAAATCATAGAATAATCGGTAAACTGTATTTATTTATATTTATAAGTATAATATAATACATAATATAATTATCATTATAATATAGGTAATACACTTATGTATATTTATAAGCATTATTTTTAATTTTTCAAATTTATTAATCCAATCAACTATTTTTATATTACTTCCCTATCAACTATTTATTTATATTACATCCTACGAGATACCTATTCATTTAATTCTACATATTATTGTATTATTTTTCATACATTTTACTTATGTAACCTCTAGGAGTCTATTATCATACATTTTATATCTATCATTAAACTAGTTTTTTTCTAAATCTTTTATATTCCACTTTTTTTTATATTATAATCTTCTCATTTTGTATCTTTCTGTTTACCTCCTCATTTTTCTTTCCCTTTATATTATGTTTACATTATTATCCTTTCTGTACATTTATTTTCTGTATTTTATATTCGTTATCTTTAATTATTATATCTGTCACCATTTTAATTTCTGTTCATTATCTTTAATTTTATTATATCTGTCACCATTCTAATTTTATTATATTCTGTCACTATTTTAATATTCGTTATCTTTAATTATCATATCTGTCACTATTTTAATTTTCTACATTATATGTCACTATATTCTTGTTACTGTAACGGTTTTTATATATTTTTTGTCATGTTTGTTTCTCTCTCATAGCCCTGAAGATGGCCTACATGGTAGTCGAAAACTAATTAAATATAAGTCTGGTGCTTATTTGGTGTTTTTTTGACTGCGATCCCCAACTATCTCCTTTCTCTAACGGTAAACTGTATATTTACCACGATCAATGCCTTAAGACCATATTTATTTATTTTTTACAATTATTTCCGGATGCGTTCAACGGATGAGCGAAATTGGTGCAGAATGGTCTAAATAAGCTGTTAATCTTGGGTTGACACAGGAACTCTAACCCCCCCCACGCTTTACAAAGTTGGTACCTCCAATTGAGGAAAATCCTTGAGTTTCATCATCTTCTCGATCAGATTACTCTGCATAGTATTCATCCGTGTTATTAATTTTATTTAACCTAATTTAAATAAATAAAATTCAGGTAAACATTAGGAATATTGATCCAAGATGGGGATGAAGAAAGCAAAGTAAAATAACGTTTCGATTTACCACCTCTCTCAAGAAAGGAAAACTAACTTAGTAAGGAATCCTTAGTGGAGGTACGGTCGTTGAGTACAAGGGATTTCGGACCAGATATAGTAACTAATTGTCAAACTACAGGTGAACCCTTCAACAGTTACAAAAAGGGCTGAGAACATTCATTCGAAACCTTGCTTGGAAGTAATCAATCCTGGACTGAGACCTGGCCCTTTTCACGACCTCTGAGAGCGGGGTTAAAACCTTCACTCACGGCTTCTATGTAAAACTTAGGCCCAAGAGGTCCTTCAAGTATATCCAAGCCTCCTCAGATAGGATACAATTGGGAACCCAGGATACAAGCCCATAAAGAAAGTTCACTGTTCCGTGTCAACGGATCAGTAATTGTTTAGTAAAGATGCGCAGTGCCGTTTATTTAAATTCATTAAGCCGGGTAATATCATGAATATACTTGAATCTTTTAAGCAAATTTCTACATTTGATTTATTGGTTGTTTTTCAAAATCTAATGCGTAAAAACGATTGGTCATCTATATATGTATATATACTCGTTTTCAGTAATAATTTTTATAAAACCGGAATAAAGAAATTAATAAATAAATACAAAATTAAAAAAACTAGATAAATAATAATGAATAATTAAATAAAAAGAAATGTAAAAATTAGATAAAATAAAAAGTAGGAGATAACTGTGTTAGACATTTCAATTAATCCTTCTTTTGATTGAAAAGCGATGACCTTATTAATGTACTTCTACTCATTTCCCAAAACCATTTATACCTTTTGTAAAAGGTACAGCCTAAAAATGTCAAGAAAAAAAATAATACTTAGGTTATGACATACAACATAACTATTAATTTATACTATAACGTCGAAGATCAGGTTTTACTAATAATACTTGAGGCCCTGTGAAATATTCTATCATCTTACATTCGTTGTTCACATATCATTTTAACTAGTCTTTTTAATTTTTTTAAAAACATTTTATACATCTTTTTGGCCTTGATTGGATACAATCTGATGGTTAACCATTATCTGTGATTTCTCTGCCGACAACAATAGAACTATGTTACAAAGGGCAGGGCATAGTACATTGAAATATCTGGGCCCTGCGATCGATTAGAAAAGGGACGTTTGTCTACCTACATGAATTAAATACCGTCATATTGTTCAAACATTGGGAATGGGTCACTCATGTTATGTCATTGGCCGGTATTCTCTTAATTTAAAACATGGAATGAACTATACATATCAGTCTTGCTATTACGAGGTTTTAGTAATTACATTTGCTCTAATTACATAATAAAATAGTAAAAATAAATAAATAAAAATATTGCTTGTCGGTCCTTTACTAGGGCGCACAGTGTTTCGATTAGTAGGAGCTAGATGGACAAAATTCATGTATAAAATTCTAAAACTTTTTATTGGAATATTGTAAAAAAAATGTTCAAAACCTAGAAATCTAATATTAGTTTATTCCTGGTACACTAACACACACTGGAGCAGTATTAGAGTCCGAAGTAATGAATCCATAGAAATAGACTAAATCAGTTGTATTCAAAACTTCATTTCAACCGCACAAAATTATAATGTTCATAATTTTATATGAATCAATTGTTGAATATCTATAATATATGTACTCATAGGTGCTATTTTATTCCAATTAGAAAAATTTTCTGATAATCAAAGTGTATCTTTTTTTTAATAATGGATGGAGGATTTTTCCTCATTTTGAAACTTTGAAGGAATGAAAATGACTTGTATCCGGTTGTATCCGGGCGATTGATAAGCAATTAAATATCTGACCCAATCTTAGCAAACATTAGGATAATCTGAAAACCATTGTGGGTTTGGGTGTACGTATATAGTTCTCACACCTACCTCAAAAATATCGAGTTAAGCCCAAGAAATATATAAAATGATAATAATACTCTAATAAGTATGAAAAAACACTTGTTGAATCACAAACAGCTAAGGGTCTTGGGTTCAACCCATGGTAGGGACTGTACTGCCTATAGTAGCAGTTTTTCAAATATGTGATTTGTCCGAAAACAACCAAGTTTTCCCCCAATCAAGGGTACCCACTATATAGAGGCTGGGTCAGCCCAGAGAGGGTCACTAGTTCTCACAGGGTCAATCTGTGGCTGTTAAAAAAATAAATAAATTATCTGCCTCAACCTGGCTTCAAGACCTGAGGCTTCAGCATATCAGCTCAGCCTTTCATATAACATATATCAATGTGATTTGCGTGTTTTTTATTTAATTTCATTCAATCATATAAAATTAAATGTAACATCCGTGAACAGGATGCATGTATACTAGCATGCTATTATGGCACCTGGTATAATAGCAGTATATATTTTCTACCATAAATATTTCGGTCAACATCCGTTCAGCTATCGCGGATAACAATTTACTTTTTCCGTTATCACTTTTAAAAAATGAAAAGTCTATACCTTCACCAAGAGGTCCTTACTGTATATTTTACAAACCAAAAGTAAATGTTAGCCAGGCCTAAGCTAACAGGCAACTTTTAGTGTATTTTATAACAAAGTTCAAATCCCCTGGCCGAAAAGTTGAAAACTTTCTTAATGTCACGTGATTCAGTTAAACCAGGAACAGTAATTACCATCGCGCCATGTTAGTGGGCATTGATTAGAGGAGTTTTTAAGTGAGTAAAAAATTCTTGTTGTATGTTTCTTCCTTCAAAAGGACCATAAAATGAGGGTGCAATTAACAATAGAAGCCTGTGCATTCGAAGGTACACGATCGAAAGATTCCTATCCAATTTAAACCTGGAAAAGCGATATGTAGTTCTACATACACTATAGCTTAGTCCGATTAACCATAATAGACAAAACATTTTAAAAAAACAAACATTTTTAGTCACCACATGGACGGATAGGGTTGTGGGACTACATTAGACATCATTGGACTATTTTGGATCAGGAGAGATTTCTGGATCCTCATTCCCGTAACGATATCTATTCGAATTGGAGTAGTTTCAAGAATACGAAGTTAAGTTTCGACAGTGAAAAGATGATAGTACAAAATGTAAAGATACCAGTTTTGATGGGTAAAAAAAACCGGTTCTGCTGTGTTTAAAAACACCCTTTCGTAATTTTGGTCGTAAGTTGGTGAAAATAACAGTGTTGGGGAGGGACTCTTCAGGATCTCTTATATGAGTTGATGGTTTTAAAAAACAAGGATTGCTAGAACTACTGAAGAATGTCTCAGAAGAAATCACAAAGACAGACTCAGTAATCCCCAAAATATGGAAGAATCCTAATTATAAAGTGAAGGTTTAACATAAGGTGGCGTATTACTTATTGATATAACGTTTAATAAACAAACAAACGAAATTCAATTAAAATTAAACCAACTCCCTTCACAATCGTTGGCTTTGAAACACCACTGTCTCTAGCATGTACTGAAACCAAAACTTTGTTTTTTAATGGTATTGATATTCGATTCTTCTAACACTGTACTATAAAATCTTATTATTAATTGTACATTATATGTAACGATTAAAATATGTCCTACATGAAAATATAACCTTTTTACTGTTTAATGATGTAAAAGTTAAATATTGCTGTTGAAATCATCACCGATGACCTTGCGTCATTGAACTGTACCCTATCCGGATAGGAAGGAGCTCTAGTCCCATCTCCTGCAAGTAGGATTGTGTTATTTAAGAAGGATCCTTTGGAAGATTTAAGTAAAGGGATCAGTCCTGAGGCGATCAGCGGCCCTAAGGACATTAGCTATTCCTTTCCCCCCTTCAATGATACATTCCTCCCTTAATCTACGAATCCATTAACGCTCCTAATTTGTTCCCTAGATTCTCTTCCTAATTTTCCTCGGCATTGTGCCTTTTTAATGCTCTTCGTATTAAAAATAGATTTAAGATATGTTGACTTTATAAACTTTTTATTATTATGTAACGGACTGAGATAATTTAAGATTAGATTTAGGTGTAGATATATGGTTAGGCATATTTTATTTAATAGGAAATTACTGTTAAGACAACGCATGTCAGGATTTGTGTCCCTGTCAGCAATTCATAGCGTCGATTCCAACTCGAGGCAGGAAATTACGTAAGCAATTCCTTCCTGGGAATATCCGATCTATTCGAATCTTAAAGACGTTAAATATAATTATTAAATTCTCGGGATAATTATTACCACCAGATTGCAGCACGTTACAGCCCAGGGGTAAGAATGATTACACTAGCTGGAATAAGCCTTCAAATAGCGAACCGTTTTCCTAAAAAGTCAGAGTTGAAGACTGGTACTAGTGAGAAGAGGGACCTGAGCAAGACACCAGATGGAAGGTAGGAACTTTGCCTTATGTAGTCAGACTTTTATTCTGGGTGAAGCCCGCTTGTAATTCAGTTGTACATAGAATCAATCAGCCCTGACCATTAAATATTTTCCTTGTCATTCGTCACAACCAGAGATGGATCGAATTTTATCATATTATTATTAATTAGCGGTTATGAGTTAATGATTGCTGCTGGGTAACATTTTTAAGCTATAGCCATTATTAGCGCATACGAGTATTGTCATAGAATATGGAAATTGGTAATTGTTATTATTATCTTATTAGTGGGTTCTAGGGATTATGAACATTGATGGAGAATCTGGTGTATGATTAAAGGTCACATGTTATTATTTTTATTGATGGTGAATTTTATGTTAATTTTAATTTAGAGTTTTATTTTCTTTATGTTGGTAAATGTACTTTTTATTTCAATATAATAGAATTTTATTTGAATAGATAAATGTTTTGGGCTTATTCCTTCCCCCAGTTTCCCTAGGTATCCTCGACTATACCCTGTCCTCTCTCTGTAGCTCTTTCTAGGTTGCCATAGGGTACCAGAGAATAGCCGCAGATAACAATTATTTAACAACCTCTTTTATTTGTAATCATAACATCCTAGGGGGTGCCCCTTGTCTAGCTAACGGCGGCCCAACCTCTATTGTACAAATCAGACAACTTTTCGTGAGTTCCTACTGCAGTAGGTAGTTTTCCTCTACGTTCTAATAGCGGTACATCGATATTATTATATGTTAGAGAAGAATTGGTCGACTGTATCTTCTAATGTAAGGAAGAAATAGTTGGGGGTGCAGTCAATCAAAACACCTAAATAAGTGTAACTTATTTAGGTGTTTTGATTGACTGCACCCCCAACTATTTCTTCCTTACATTAGATATTATTATAGAAATCAAAGTTCAACTTATTACTTATTTTACACCCCCATCAGAGGGCTTCTAATAATATGAGGACCCACTTCTTAATGCTTTTACATATTGAGTATTATGCATGAATAAAATAGTGATTTTTTTTATTATAGGTAAATAAGTATAATTAAGGAGCGGAGTGGCTCAGTGGTATAGCACCGAGCTGCCATGGCGTTAATCCTGGTTCAAATACCGCTGCAGGTAAGACTTTTATTTAGTCTGTTTGCAGCCGGAGATCTAGGACCCTCCTGGAGCTCAACCAGCCTCTGTAAAATGTTATAAAAATAAAAAAAAGGGGAGGGGGAGGAAATCTGGCGGTTAAGCGTGGTCTAGAACCATTGTCCATGAAACAGTACAGTCTCCACCATGTACTGAACCCCTGACTCGTTCACGGGTTGTAATGGTACAGGTAAAATATAATTATAATTATAATAAATAATTTATTGTCAATGGGGAAAAGTCTTAAACTTATTTCACTACATTCTCAGTATTCAAGTATCTACCCTAATATCGAAATATTGTAATAAGATGTAGTTTTTTAGGTTTGTTAAATCGAAGCATTCCATATGGCCCATTTAAGTATTTAAAAATGATTATGTAAATGATCTCAATATATAATGATTATATTATAAATTGAATTGAATTATGAATATATAATAAAATATATAATAGATAAATATAAGCAGGCATAGTATCATTATTATTATTAGCGAAAACCAATGGATTTCTTCAATGCAGATTAGTTCTAGCGAGGCGAGTTGTTTCTTTTTTTCACTGTTAATCCTCACTGTAAATCAATGGTGTAATTATCAATGGTCAAAACTACCAAGTATTGCAGTGATTTTTTTTTTTTTTTTAGATTTACTTACATCAGATAACACTTTTAATATCAGTGAATGAAATCGAAAAGCAGGAAATCAATCTTGAAATTTTCGCTGATCCATTTGTGTCAACTGCTGTCAACAATACATGATTTGCATTTCATAATGGAATCGGGTCTATTAGGAAAGTTTGCAGGAATTTCACTAGTGTGAAATTTAGTTTCCTTGTTACTTGATCTAGTATGGCTTCCCCATGTGACGCTCTGACAGCTCTTAATAATAAATAATAAATATATCATCAAACTTTTCAGAAGTTATTGTTACAACTTATCTTCAATCTGAGTTGCACATTTTATTTTATTCATATTACTGTAGACGAATTGTAGAAGAAATATATAGATTGAGATATTTAAAAACTATAATATGGATATACAATAAATATAAAAGATACATTATAATGAATTAACTAGGTGACTTATTGCTATTGACTATCATTATGACTTAGTGCCTAAGGATTACATCTAACTTAGAGACTACTCCACTACATACTATTACTAACTACTATATCTCTACTATCTTCTCTCATATTATCATATCAACCATTCCTAATCTAATAGCTAGTATTTAAGCATTTGTTTAAGCAAGGAAGTTACATTGCTGACAACAGGGAAGATATTTCATAACCTAGGGGTAAGGACTCCGCAAGTATACACAATATCCCTAAGTCATCAGCGCAATCCGACTATCCATAAACTGTATGACATATCAACTTGTAAATTGGACATAATTCTTTGATAATATTATAGGCATCGTCTAGTAACCTTTGCCGCTTTGAACTATTTCACCTAGCTTCACGAAGTTTGTATGTTATTTCCTGATGTATAAGTCTTATAAATTCTAATTAAGGCGTTTAGGATGATTCTCGACAATCATAAAAAAAAATATAGATACCGTTCAGTCTCTTTTTTCAGAATTCCAAGGATTATGACGAAATTTTTATTTTAGGCTCAAATTTTTCTTCATGCTTTAGCATTATGCTTTGTGATTATGTATATTTCGTTTAGAATTGAGTTACGGTATTATCAATAACATAATTAATATCAGTACATAATGGTTTCTGAATAAATAGCTTTAGTCCTCGAATTTTTAAATTATTACTGAACAATAAAGGTTTTAACTATATTCATGTAGTTTAAACTGCTGAGAAACTCATAAAATTCTTCCAAATGATAAAAAAGAACTTGAAGTAGATGTAAGCCCATAAAAGCTGTATTATGAAAAACAAAACATTTCTGAAGAAGTTGGGGTAATATGTGGGAGGAACAACAAATTCAAAAGAAATAAGAGGGAAAAACCAGGCAAGGATAAGTTATAATAACCAACTTTTCTTCCTGGGAATTCTTTCCGGAGAGAGCTTTCACCTGTCCTAAATTTTTTCGGCTTATCTCTTGGTTCGCGTCTAATGGTTCGAGGGAAAAAAGTAAAGAAGAAAAACAGAGAATAAAATGTTATGAAAATACTATTTATTCAGGAGTAAAAAGAAATCTGGCAGATAGGTTAGTTCTGATAAAACTAGATTTCTTAGAATTTAAATAAATATTGAAAGTTGAAATAAAAGTTGAGTAGAGTTAATCAAGTTTGCGCGAATATTTATATTATCAGTAATATTTATATTACTGAATTATGACTTTTAACTTTTCCAATCTGGTTAAATATTTTTAAAATAATATGTATGATTAATAAGAAATAGATTTTCAGGTCTATTTATGGATATACATTCTTATATCCAATATTTCAGGGCCATGAAGATTTAGAGCTTCGAGTACATCAGTTATTTTTAAAATATTTAACCAGATTGGAAAAATTAAAAGTCATAATTCAGTAATATAAATATTCGCGCAAACTTGATTAGGAATATTTTATTTCCATCGATAAAACTGTTGCATTCTTAATTTAAAAAGAATATTTTTATGTTCATGTATATTTTATAACGAAAAATTGTTAAATGTTTAATGTCTGTTTTAAATCTTGCGGCCAATTTTTTTTCAGTCTGCTTTTGACATACTGATCTTGAATATCTATTTTATAAAGATTTCATAAACAATAGCATAAGATGAAAAAAGTTAGTACTGCCACTTTGGGTTTATGCAGGTTAGCAAGGTTTTTCTATATTATGTATGTATGTATCAATAAAAAGAATCACATATTAAAGAAGTTTATATATTAGCCGGCCATTCAGTAGCCGAAGAGGTATTCACAATAGCCGAGTATGGTTCAAACGATTTAGTAGAACTTTTCTAGTACTTTCATTACTTATTCAAAAATGGAGCGTATGGAAAATGGAATGTACGTACATCATTCCAACAGCAAAGAAGGAAAATATTTAGACAGAAAGGATTTTTTATTTGAGAGTAACTCGGAAAAGGGAAGGTAATCGTCGTTCATGCACTCTCACATAAAAGAAGATATTAATTCCCTTGGCAACAAAAAAAGTGTCAACTGTGGAACCATGGAATTGAGCTAATCCCCATTGAAATTATAGAACTTGTATATTTACAGTAATATATTCATCTACAAAATTTGAGAATATACAATAACTCAACCTGCTTTTGGAGCGACCTATGGTCTAGTGGTTAGCATAACAAACTAATAACGACCAAGATCGTGGGTTCGTAGCCTAGCAGGTTGTCCTAGGCCGTATTTTATTTAGAACTCCCACTGTAGCATCGTCCGATTAGTCATAACAGCGTAAAGTGACGTTTTTTGAACAAACAACAACAACCTGCTTCTTTGTTTATGAGAAAAGCAAAACCTTGTTGAATTTTAACTTATGAAGACAAATAAACACTGTACACAACTAACCGAGGGAGAAATAGTGAAACCGCTTGTTTTTACAAATAGTGCATCTGGAAGACTGAACCTATCAGTTGCCTGAAGTGAGCCTGAGTCGATGTGAGAAATGATACAAATAAATGTACATAAGTTAATGCCCAACTGATCAACCGGTCTCAGTTTAATTTAAATTGGAAACATTTTTTTGTATGAACGATCGTGAATTAAGATTCTAGTTTTAAAAATAGCTACGTATAAATGTAGGAAATTGTAATATTTTGATAACGCATATTGTTATATAACTGTAGCATCATTTTTTATTAAATTAAATATTATAAAATAATGTCAATTTGCCGATGTGTAGTATTGTAAGTTGCCGATCTCGGTTTTAATGTTGTGTTTAAAATTTTATAGGAATATTTTGTTTATATTTGTACTTGTAATAAATTTGACTCATCATAATGAACTATCTATCTTAATATAGCTGATCTGAAAATATCACAGAAACTTTTCCCGTGTGTCGAAGAATTAAGTCATCATTGTAACACTTACCTGACCGTAAAAGTTGTCAGATCTCGTTAGAATATTGATACTGTAGAGAATAACAATATGGCCATTTAGAATAAGTTGCCATAAAGATACGAAAGACGGCACCTGCCCGTTGCAGGCTGACAAAGGGATATGGCATTACCGACTGAAGGGTAATGCTCAGTCGTTCCCTTCCAAATTTATTCTGCCAAAGTGCCTTTTATCGAATCCCTTATCCATCAGGTTCCTCCTTCTCAGTCCTGGATCGGCGATTGCGATACGAATACCGATATTGTAAGGATACATTATGTTTAGTAAGTTCACTACAAGAAACGAATTATTTATATAAATGTAAAAATGCAATCTTATCTAATGTTCATTTAAAAGTATTGATGATTGAATATAATTATTATGTTGACTGAGTAAATTGGTACATAGTATTTATAACATAGCAGTGCAAACTCTGAAAAAAGATCCTATCTAAAACAGTTACGAACACTACAATAGAAAATAATTACCTTCAATAATTTCTTTCGCCAGCCTCTGCTGGCTTTCAGTGGTACTGGTCTATTCTGCAAATATCTAATTCCCCTCCTGCGATTCTTTAGTACCTGTTTTTGTAACGGTCATTTTTGGCAATTCCTATTTTCTAAAATCTTATTAATATTAATAACCAATGACGAGTAGAAATTAATGAAGAGAAGACAAAAATTATGATCTTGAGGAAAAAGAAATATGCGACACCAGATGTGCTACACAATTGAAAACTACACATTCCAACGTGTTGTCAATTTTAAGTATCTTGGCGCACAGTTTAATAAAGCATTGGAGAAGGAGGAGGAGATTCAGGCACGCATTATCTCGACCAATAAAGCTTTTTTCTCTATAGCTCACCTTAGAGAAGTAAATTAGTCAGACGCTTGACCAAGTTAAGGCTATATAAGACCCTTATTAGACCAATCCGAGCATATGCACGTGAGACATGGCTACTTAAAAAAATAAGCAGCTGAAAAGATGGACATCTTTGAACGCAAAATATTAAGGCTCATTCTGGAACCCGTGAAAGAAAATGGGGTATACCCTCTTAGAAAGAATAGAGAATTATATTCCCTATATGATGTGAAACTTTCCGACTATGCCAGAATACCACGTCTAAAGTGGTTGGGTCACCTCCATAGAATGGATGATGGTAGAAGCGTCAAAGGGCTGTATAAGGATTGTCCAGAAGGAGTGAGAGCTCGAGGAAGGCCACGAGGCAGATGGAAGGACAGCGTCTCAGAGGACCTCCGAAATCTCAACGTGTCTCTAAGGCTACAGACGGACAAGACTGGGCAAGAGTGATTGAGCAGGCCATGGACCGCCTTGTGCGTCTGTCGTGCCTATGAAGAAGAAGAAGAACCCATGACGAGACGTACCATTCACTACGTGGTAGATGTTGTGCTATTTCTGAGCCAACTTTTGTGCTGGGAGATCATTTGGTCGATGTCATTCTTAGCCGTAAGGTTTTTCTTCCTTATAAGAATTCTTACTTCATTGACGCGGTATGAGCCCTAGTAATATTATCCCACGAGGACCATTTATGGTGTTGGACCTTGGGACCATCATCATAGCAACTCAGAGCTCTATAACTGAAATGACTCGTTCTGTCTGCATACGCATGTTTAGAAATAGGATTGATCACTGCTCAAACGTCAAACTATTGTTTTTTTTTATATTATTTTTCATCCATTCACGATCACTTATTATATAAATCACAATTTAAGGCGATCCACTGATTGTCAGTTTCACAAATTCCAGTTTTTACCGTTTTCTATTTACAGCCAAGAGATTTCGGAGGTTGAACCAATTCAGAAACCAATCACATGTCACCTAGAAAGGCAAACACGCTCGCTGTTCTGTCAGTCAGGAGTTAGAAATAAATCAGCGAACAAGCAAGCCTCACCGTTCATTTTCTCTCCTAGGGTAACATAAAGTACACCATCAAATAACATTAAACAATTATTTTAGATAACTTCATCTCACTACATAGGGTTAGGAATTTTAAATTATGAAAGTACCTTTTTTAAAATTTATTCTTTTTGAACCAATCAGAATCCAAACTCAGAATACAGCCACTCAGGAATAAAATATTATAAAAAACATTTTCACTTCACACAATAATAAAATAAAATATTAAGGGATAAAATAAACTACCTTCTGCAATATTTTTATTAATACTGCAAAAATAAGGGCACTTAACGAAATGGGATATGTTAGAGAATAAGTCCATAAATTTCAACGGGTAGAGGCTTATATCCTCTTGTGCCGTGAACACGAATGTGGTCTGTGGCTCAGTCCCAGATAAATATGTGGTCTGTGGTTAAACCTATAATAAACAGTCCCATCTTGGCAGAGCATATATATTGGTACACCACGCATAAATTGCATATTTCAAAGATGATGTTAAATCATATGGCATGTTCTATGATTTATTAAAATAAATATACACAATAAATGATCAAATATAATAAAAAAACAATTAAATGAAATTATAAGCATTAAAAAAAGTGTGTGAATTGCTTACAAGAATATTTTCGAAGAAAAATTTGACATTTTTTCTAGAAGAAAATATAAGAAAGAATTAAGCTTGCCTAGAATGAAAGTAATTGTAATTATAATTCTAGTGTATTTACCATAATTATTGTGATATATATAGTTTAGTATATGTTTTGCGGTGTAGAAAAATCAATTTATTGAATCCAGTATAACATAAATAGATATTAATAGTTTTTTATTTGTTTAATCTATGTATTATTAATACTGGAATATGTTATTTAAAAGGTCATTCTCATCGAACAAGGTTTGAATTTGAATATGAACAGTAAATATCCGTGCTTAGGTTTGCGGACGATGCGGTACTGTTAGGTGAAGACGTCGAAACTATAGAACTAAATGCAGAAACGTATAGAGAATGTATCAATGTCAATGAACATTCTCTCTTAGTATATATCGCAAATTACGAGAACACGGGATCAGTGAAGAGAGGGGATGTGTCTGTCCGGTACGAACCAGGATAGCTCAGGTGGCCGAGCACCATGACGGAAACATGGGAGACCCGGGTTCGAATCCCGGCCCTGGGCATATCTTATCTTTTAAAATAAACATATTTAAAAATTATGACATTTAACAAATAAATTATAATAAATACAGAAACATTGATTAACGCAGGTAAGGTAATAAGGCTGGAAATAAATTCGGATTAGACTAAGTATATGGTTAGTAGCTGAAAAGGGGAGATTTTCGGGATATTGTAAGGAGAAAGTAATTTTGAACATGTGATGAAGTTTAAGTACTTAGGGTCTATGGTTACTAGCGTAAATGAAAAGCAAGAGGTAATAAAGGCGCGATTAAAATTATTATTATTATTATTATTCGGTATCAACATTACTAAACTCGCGTATTATTTCACGAAGTCTAAAAATTTATATAGGCATGGTCCTTTCAACTCTTCTTGGCGGTTTTGGGTGTGGGTACTGGTCCGTGAACAGAAGTTTGTATGCAGAAATATGTGGTATAGACATGAAGCCTTCGAGGGTCGAGGGTTCGATATGCTTTATTATTATTACGCGTTAAGGTCAAACAATAATTAGCTAATAAATAAGACAAAATTAGTCCTTAAAATAATAATAAACTTCAGAAGTGAACAAACACATCACTTCCTCATACATGCTCTAAATTATTAATATAATGATACTCGAATAATCAAAGCGTTTTAATTATGAAAAGTATAAATCATTATCGAATAATAAAAATACTAAAATAAAGCCACGATTAATAATACAGACTTCATTTTAATATAATTTAACAGAATTAATTCATGGATGAGCAAAAAATATGTCCGTTGAATTCTTCGAAGTGAAAACCCGGAATGATGATTTTTTAGCTGTTTTCCTGTACTTCCTATATTATTTGTCTTTTCACAGCTTTACTTAAAATTTAATATTTCATTTGATTTTATATAAAAATGTCTAAGCTTTACCTCACAGCCATTTCCAGGTGTCCACGAGGTCTAAAAGAGGAGCCCCAGGTAACAGGTCTATTACTCCTTTATCATGTTACAAGAACCGCAAATACTTGACTCCAGTTATTCGTGGGTAAAATTGGTCAACCTGAAACTTTAATACTGTTACTTTTGAAAGAGATAACAGAAATCTTCAAATATTTCATAGCCTATATTTAAACACACAACAAAGGTTGTAAAAATTAGTAGATAAAAGATTTTTTTATAGCAGGTAATTAGAATGCCAAAGCATGTTAGTACTCTTGGTAAATAGAGAGAAGTCATTTTCACATGAGATTCCTGATGTGATATATATGTAGCAATAAGTAACGTTTACCAATATTATCGCATATGATCATATGGAAACGGGTAACAGTTCATTCAGCGAATTTGATCTATTTCAGCAAATTAGGAATCAGTACTAAGGAAACCTTGTAATATTTATGTTTCCTTGCTATAGTTGTTACAAGTTTACGATAACTTCTCGTTTAAACTTAACTTACCTTATTATGCTGTATCATGGATGAGAATGATGCATGGGGGATTTATTTCCCTTAAATAAGGAATTTGAAATGCTAAGCAATTGCATAAGTTGAGTTCATATTAATATTCATTGGCTAAATTAACCAAGAGGCACCGCCCCGATGAGGTCGGGTATCTTTAATTAATAATTTATTCCATTAATATATATAATTATTACGACCATTAATATATATTAATACTAAAGTAAATAATCTGATGCGGTTAAATTCACCTTAATTCCAAATATGAAATAATTTTTAAAAGTTCAATTCATTCAAGTTCATTGAAATTCTTGTAATGTTTCTGGAATCACTAGGCTTCTACAAAAAAATATATTATTAATTATTACCTACATTAATGAATTATGTTTATGCGTCATTCAACTCTCTATTAGCCATTTTAAAAAAGGCTAACTGGACTTAATTATAAAATTTATTCTTTAAATTTGGAGAAAAAAACCTATATCCAGTAAAAAATGTTTTTATTGTTTATTAATCAAGATACGTTTCGGCCTAACAGCCATTCACAATCTTTCGTTTAACATTGTTTCATTTTTCTATTATATGGTTAACAGTTCAACCATAAGTCATTAATCTCACTTTGAGTAGTTTTATTCCATTTAAAAATCATTTAAATTCAGAGGGAACCATGCCCTCTATAGCCAACATGGTTCCCTTTGAATTCAAATGATTTTTAAATGGAATAAAACTACTCAAAGTGAGATTAATGACTTATGGTTAAACTGTTAACCATATAATAGAAAAATGAAACAATTTTAAACGGAAGATTGAGAATGGCAGTTGGGCTGAAACGTATCTTGATTAATAAATAATAAAAAATTTTTTACTAGATATAGGTTTTTTCCTCCAAATTTAAAGAATAAACTCTCTATTAGCTTCCAAGTCTTTGGCTTTTCTACAATTTATTAAATATCTTCGATCGATATTGTTACTTCCAGAAAAATAAAAACTGCACCACTACAACCCATAGTGAGTCTGGGGTTCAGTATGGTATAAACTGCATTGTTTCTTGGAAAACGGTTGTACAGAGAGGTGAATTGTCCAAGGTTACGCTCAACCACCACATTCCCCCTTATTTTGGGCGCCCACGTTATAGAGGCTGGGTGACCCCGGGGGAGGGGGGGGGGTTTGTAGATCCCATAAGATGCATGTCCAACTGCTAACAGATTAAATAAAATTCTGATAGTGTTGGGGGATTTGAACCCAGGCTCTTCCGTACGGCACAGTACTGAGCCACTCCGCTCCTTACTTCCAGAAAGTTGTTCTAAATAGGAGAAAATATATTTTCTCCTTTAGTTAATTATCAAATAATTTCAATATTCACCCAATTTTATCACTCCTAACGACGAGATAGCAGCAAAAAGTGACGTTAGATGAACAAACAAAAAAACAAACATAAATAATAAAAGTGTATATAAAAAATATCACCTGTTCACATACAACACACGGCCGCATCCATGACACATCCAGACCCCATTTTATTAACTAGGATCGTTAACTCAATACCCATTGAAATATTCTGCTGAGTTTTCGGTTTCGATTCCGTGGCTTCTCTCAGAGTCCTCTTCGTTACATTATCGAAGCAATATTTCTCTCTCCCCCATTTCTACTTTAGACCATTGTCTGCACTAACGCTAATTGCTCATCATTCCATTACTAATCTTAAGGTCTGCTAGCTCCCAACTTTATAACGAACTCTCTTGAGAAGATAGTCTGTTATAAATCAAGTTTCAAAGCTCGGGGAAAACCGAGTTCTGTTTCATTTGATCCTAATTGATACCTCCCTCAGAAAAGCAGCCATTATCGAAAATGAGATTAATCTCCGGAATCTTTGTTGAAGGGTTGATAGGATGGAGAATGGACCTGAATTCGCGCAATCTCAATTTATCATTGGTTGGATTTAGGATATATATCCAACTTTCATTATTATTTATCAGCAGATACAACATAAGACACTCATTATTTCTTTGGACATACTTTTCTATGAAAAATATGATCCTTCGGTCTTACTCATATGCCATTTCTAGCGGCGAGAAGCCTATTATGTTTTGCTTTTCGAGGCTAGGTAAATTTCTTCCGCTAAACTCTTGATAGGTGATTGGTCCAATGCCAGAGGACTCTTGTAAAATCCTAGTAAAAATTCAGGAATACGATTAAATAGTATCAGCCAAACCACCGTGCTAATATAATGAAAGATGCAGGTAAAAGTAAGGTTAAAAGAGATATGAGGGAATGTCTCAACCAAAGAAATTAGTTGCCTAAGGGGTTTTGACATCTCAATCAGGATTCAAACACCCCGCTGAAATTTTTAAAGATAAAGCAGGAAATTACACATTTCCAGTAACGCGTAAATGTTCTTGATTTATGACATATTAGTGTACAGAGAACATAGACAGAACGGAGAGATAATACCTCTTCTAAGTTGTAGAGAAGGGATGAGTACAACAACAGATTTAATTCCTTTCAAATATATCCTATTAATTTCTAAGGTATAAAATGCATGCATGAATTATTAGTATAATTTATTATCATATAAAAGAGATTAATTATTCACATTTTTCGCTAGTTTAGTCCAGCAATTTCGTCCAACACGGCACTTTGCCATCTTATTTCTCATAGTTTTAGTTCTGTTCTTAGTTTGGAGTTTTTTAAATTTGGAGTTATTCGCTTTTGATCCTGAATGCCTCATATGATCATAAAAAAAAGTGTGTATGACACACACATCTCCGACTCGCGACTGGAATTTACCCCTTTCCGTTCCTAATGGATTTTAAATGTGTTCTTGTCAATTAATCGCTCTCTACTGATACTTATCATCCCGCATTCTCATTAGTTTGGGTATGTATTGGCTAGTGATGATCTCCTTAGATCTCTTTTCTTCCATCCTTTTAGTCACTATCTCTTCTCATTTTTTCCTAAGGAGGCATTTTCTATAAGAAGCGACGTTTGCTCCCTAGCAATTCGAGCATTTTGGTTCACCTACTCGCATACATTCAGAAATGATATGTGAGCCGCTGCATCATACACATTTTACGGTGTGGCTGCAGTAGTTTTTTGTATTTGTATAATGCGGACATTTATAGCACTGGGGCCGTGGGATATCATTTCATGGAATTTATTTCACATTTTTCACGAAATACCTTGTGGAACAGTTATCGCTCGTAGGTGATAATTCCATTTTCTTTCCGTCCGGTGCAATCTTTTGCATACGTCTCGTATCCGAAGCCTTAATAGGTTCAAATGCTTTCCTGACTTCAGATATGGGAATAAAAAGATCAAGATTTTTTATCATAAATTTGTTAGAGTTTTGTTTTTGAGTGCTAAACTATGGTACCCAATTGTTTAGATGTCTTTCTAATGAGGGTCGGTCGGTCTCTAATTTGAGGTAAATATAGATCTCAGTCCTCGTCTGTTTGATAAAATATTGATTAATATTAATTTTGAATATGAAATCAATCACCTTATTTAAAGTGAAGTTTTTTCCGTCCATTATAACTGGAGAAATTTTCTTCGGTGTGACCGGCGCGCCATAGGTTCCTCAGTTGGTGGTAAATTAGCTAGAGCGGTGAAGCTGTTTGATGTCACTACCGGTCGCGCTTCTTCTGCTTTCCTTGTCTTCCTCTTGGCCGATTTCGTCTCTGTCTTTACTTTTTTTTGAAGGGAGCCTCATCTTCAGATCCGGTAGAGGTGTATTTAAGCCCAGCATGGTCACTGCCTGTCCACTTCCTAATACGCCAATCTCCTGTCCTAGTACCACTACACACTGTACACAATTATTTAGTCACAGCACAGCCTTGCTAGATAGCTAGTCACTCTCCTACTCTTATCAGAGCAACGGTGCCTCGTCTGTTGAGGTTGTATCCAAGTGATATGAATGAAAACTGTTTGTTTGAATAGGTGTCGTTAATACACTGGTACCAAAGATGCCACACGTATCTCTTCCCGATTAGTCCCGAAATTTAACTTTTATTTTCTATCTAATATGTAAAAGAAACAGTAAAATCTTATCGAGAAAGGAACGTAACAGACCACTTTTATTTAAAACTCGATTCTAATCCTCATAAAATTTTCATACCGCGGGCTAAATATAAAAATCGTTTCTTAAGGAGTAAACTCGGATATTCTAATAATGTAGATATACATTTTGTACCAATGAAATTACAAAATTAGAACATACTTGAAAATAATCGGATCTATTGTTATATTTAGAAGTGGTTTATGTCTTATGTCGGTTTAATATGTTAATTATTAATGGGTATGTTAATTAGGTTTTGTAATCGTTAATTTATTAAGAAGCAAGATATCAACGATGTATTTTGTTCACATATTGACAAAATTGAACATATATCTTCGAGCTTAAAAATAAAACAATATAAATTCTGGAGAGAGACTCAAATGGTATGTAAGGACTTTCCAGGTACATGTAAGATATGTAACCAATAATAGATTTTTCTTAAAAATTAAGTTAACTGTAACCTTCTGTAAGCTACCTTGACTAGGGACATGATTAATTGATTGGATAATAACAATAATAATAAGGCTTAGCGAGCCCAAGGGGCCGAAGCCGATACCTCTAATCTATGCTTGCAAGCTTTCGTCCACGAGCCGCTACCCAAACCAAAATCTGCCTGATCACTCTTAACGCAATCCTCCCACAAACGCTTCGGTTTATCTCTCAGACATTTATCAGTCGGCACAGATCTTATTAACATCTTAGAAAATCGTTCGTCACTAATCTTTTGGAATCTTCAGCTTTTTCCTTTTTTTGTACCAAATAATCTACGCAACACCTCATTTTTGAGTACCTTAAGGCGTTGTTCATTCATTGTTGTTAATTAAAAATAAGATTGAATATTTTGATTGAAGTTTTTCAAGAGATGCACAACTTGTATTTTTTAATTATTTCAGATTTTATATTTCATTTAATGGAAACAAAAATGTGCATTTGCTCTAGCTCTAATCACAAGATGAGAATATGAGAAGAGAACGAAGCTAATAAAGTACTTATAGCGCTTTACTTAAGTTCACAATGGGCCCTCTCCAACAATAGCGTCGCTGTCCGAGTCTCAAGTTCCACAGACATTGTAGAGACTGTTCAACTGAAACCGTTCAATACCGTGCGTTCAAAAGGACTGGCTGTATAAATACTGGTTGTTGATAGAATTTGTTGATGTTATAGAGAATGTTGATTGATCGGGTCTGGTTGTATGGGTGTCCCACATTTCTAGAATCGTCTTAATGGTAATCAACCTTTATTTATAAAATAATTTAATTAATCCTTAACTTCGCTTAAGGGTAAATTTTTAATTAATTATTCCAATTACTTCATATAGTTCGCTCCTTCAAAAGAGCAGTGTCATATCTCAAAAATCCTCTTTTTTTAACAGATGTGTTTGAAAGTTCTTTGTAAGTTAAAAAAAATAAAAAATTATGCATTAGTAAAGCAAAGCATTCCCATTGTAATAATGATGGTATTCTTTTATGAACTATTAAACATTTTTAAAAATGATTTTAACTTATTTCATTCCCAAGTATGAGGCTTATTCAAAAAATTGCACTTACAGACCATTCAAATTTTTCAATTCAAATTTCTTCGTTATATTGTTCTTTTTGCATTACTAATAAATCGTTACACAAAGATCTCAACATACCACTCGTGACAGACACAATCAAGAAAAACTACAAAACATTTCATGACTCACTTGCTGGACACCCAAACTTACAGGTACAATCATTACTGACAGACACATTACCAAATAATCCGACGAGGAGACTGAAACTTCTCTGAAGCAGGGATCTACTACAGTGAGATGAACCACGCTAGGAGTGCCTTCAATTGGAGGTTACTCTACACACGCTTTCACGAGAAACTCTTTGGGGAGGCTTACCAAATGAAGATCGAAAATACAATGTGTGCCAAATACCATTTGTATGATTTTTCAAATAAATGTTTTTATTATTGTTATGTCATTCCCATAAGAATTAATATTATTAATTATATGATTCCTTAGAGTCTTCCTTTTTAATTTTTATCTTATTTCTTTATTAAAATTACTAATATGGCGCCGAATTCAAAACAATGCCATTTACAAGGACTGATAATGACTTTAGTTGACTCCACGTGAACAAATTAAAGTCAGGTCGCAGGGCTAACTTTTTCCCAAACTTAATTAAATACTTTTAAATTCTTTGGAACTCCACCTGACAACATTATGGGGACGAGACTAATTAAAAAGTTGAGAGAATTAGGTGGCAAGAAAAATTATATAAAAGAATTTTCGACGATTCATCGATAAGGTAAAAATGTTCCTTAATAGCGTTGTCTTTATTAAGAAATTTATATTCGAATTACACATTTGTTAGGTTTCCTTCTAGTTTATGACCTTGAACTATTACTTGTGATGAGAAACCTAACTGTAAAATGCTCTACTTCAAATAATTGTAAATTACACAGTTCTGCGATGAAAAAAATGGGTTTAACAGTATATTAGTTGATTACGGAAAAAATAGTGGACAAAATTCCATCACCCTATACTTATGTCTATATACACCTGAAAATTTCTTATTTGATTCATCAAAAAGGAGTTTGAAAGCTGTACTTTTTCCGATATGCTTCTGTGCCTGTAGTACACTCAGTCCATTTGAAAGAATGCTTTTGTTCTTAAGCTCGGCTACTCTGACCATAAATGGACCATTTGTGGGGATTTGAAGGTTATTTCCATGTTACTAGGTCAACAAAGTGGTTACACAAAGTTTCCGTGTTTCCTTTGTGAATGGGATAGCCGTGACAGGAAACAACACTATGTCAAGCAGATGTCACCAATCAGAAAAGCCATTATACATTGAGTTAAAAATGTTGAAAGACAAAGTTTAGTGGATGCTAAAAAGATCTTACTTCCACCACTTCATATCAAATTGGTGCTAATGAAACAGTTTGTGAAAGCATTACCCAATGAAGGAGAGTGTTTCAAGTATCTTTGTGAACAGTTTCCTGGTATATCCGATGCTAAACTGAAAGAGGTAGTCTTTGTTGGGCCTGACATAAGGAAACTTTTAAAATATGAAAGCTTTGTCACTAATTGAAATAGAAGAAAAAAAATGCCTGGAATTCATTTAAATTTGTTTTAACAGGCTTTCTTGAAAACAAACTACAAAGCTTTGGTTTGCTGAATTGTTACAAAAATACAAAATGTTGGGGTTCGAAATGAATGTCAAGGTTAAGTTCAATTCCTTCACTTACATCTGGACTACTTTCCAGAAAATCTTGGGGCTGTAAGTGAGGAACAAGGAGAACGTTTCCATCTAGACATAAAAGAAATGGAGCGCAGATACCAAGGTCGATGGAATACCAACAAGAAGGCACTGTTGGGTGTTAAAAAGGGAAAATTTTACAAGAACACAACCGAAAAAGTACCAAAAGAAGCTTTGATGGAAAAAGACATATGCATCATCTTTATGGTCATTTTAGCTAGGCATCGTTGGTGTTTTTTTTTTGCTTTTTCTTCATGTTAAAATATAAAAATAATCCAAAATTTTCCGTTTTTTTGTACTTTTTCCAAAATCTTCAACTTTATTTTGTAGGAAAGCCTTACGGGATAGAAAAATACCAATTTCATTTTTAAATCAGCGAAAAAAAATATATAAAGATCAGTTAACTAAATCAAAACAATTTTTCAAAAAAATTTTTTGCAGATCTGTGTTATACTTTGATTTCGAGCGCCAATATAGAAATAATTAGTTTAATAATAGTTTTTATATTTATATTTACTAAGATAAAAGGAATGACATAAACAAAAACAAAAATTCAGACAGACAGTTTATGAAATAAACAGGAATGACTCAGTTGACATAAAAATTATCATATTAAAAACACAATGATATACCTAACAATTTCCATTTCCTCCAAATGCAAATTTTCGTCTTTTTCTAATCACCTATTTATGTATTTTATAATGATTAGATTAGATACCTTGCACATTATGTAATAACGTTAATTGGCAAATGACTATAATCTGTTAATTAAGGTGTAAATAATTAAATGCAGGCAGATATTGTTGACTAATTAACTGTATGGATGGTTTATATAATCATGATTTATGGGTTCACTCAGGGCCAATAGAGAAGGATTCTTTTATTTGAAAAAACAAAACAAAGTTCTCTTACAATATGCTATGTTGGCTTTGCTGCAGAAACTATGATCTCAGGGAAAATTCAGATCCTCTGATCTAAATATATGTAAATACTAAAATGGGATGCCATCCTGAGATCGTTCTACTTAATATATAGTAATTTTATGTTATTAATAAATAAGAAACATATATGCTCTTCTCCAAAGGTTAGCGTGGTTGACTGACCAGGAGTTGTTTATTAAATAAGAATAATTATAGAAGAACATTATATTTATTGGTGCTGATCATGATTACAGACTCAATAATATTTATGCACTAATTACAATGAAAACGGGAAGCTATAAGTGACTTAGGTGATACATGTGGCTTCATTCTTCATTCCCTTCCTTACATCTTGACTTGACTGCTGCTTACCGAAATTCCCTCTCCTCAAAGTACATAATAATAATAATAAAACGTAATAAACCCTTAGGGTCATTTTACTCTACCTGGCCCAGGCCCCCTACCATACTCACCTATAGCAAATAAGATAAGCTTATCTCGTATTATAATAATTATATCTACTTACATACAATTGATACGATAAATCTGCATTGTTCAATTTATAATATGCCAAATTATTTTTAAAACAAGCTCTATTCATGGCTTATCTTTAAACTAGACATAAAATAAATATTGTAACAACATTTCAGAGTGGTTTCGGATAATTTTATAGCCTGTTACGTAGTGTAATAATTTTTTACACTTTTATTCCTAATGCTATAAATATGTATCCCGGAATTATAGAACACTATGTCACATTTTCGTAATTTTTCTATTTTCCAGAAGAGTTAATTTTCTATAACTTTGATATAGAAACATTCCAATGTAATTGGAAATATATTACATTACTTATTTTCCAGGTTTTACCTAAAGTATTATCTATATTTTGGTATATTGTGATTTTGGTATAATGTACCTTCTGTGCACAGAAATATAACCCAAGCTTAAATATCCATGGAAACTTATAGATAAATTTATACAAAAGATTTTGAAAACAGCAGTAGAGGATGCTGTGATGTGTTGATATGCAGAAGAGTTATCACAAGACTGAGAATCGGCCACACGCGACTAACGCATGGTTTCCTTATGGAAAAAAAAAACGCCTCCTAACTGTAGGATCTGTCACTCACACCTGACAATACGCCATATCCTTGAAGAGTGCCCACAACATGAAAGTTATTTTAGGAACTTTGGAATGGAGGAAAAAATTCAAACGATGTTGGGTTATAATGACAGAAATTTTAAAACAATAATTGATTTTCTAAAAAAAAAAGGTATATTTCGTAAAATCTAATAGACCAAAAATTATAGAATAGGACACTCAAGACCTTAGACGTTAAGTGTCCATAAATAACACAAGGGAACAAATTTTTATTAATTTTTTGTTGCATGGAGTTTTAGGCCTGTTGTTTACTAATTAGAGGTTGGTGATTACAAATCTAGCCTCAGTTTTTCTCCAGCACCTTTTGTTTTTGGCAAACAGCTGATAGACATATATTTGTACTAGTCACATTCAAACTTCAATTCAACTGAGTTGTTTAGTGAAAAAGTTTGTGCTCTTGTGTTAAATAACAATGTCCAAGTTAAGAAATATCTGTAGAAACGATCCAAACTATTTCTGTAACATTTGTGGTGAATATACATTCAAAAATTGTAGGCTAAGTGTGTCAGAGTTTATAACACAGGTATATTTTGATTACTTTGGATTCGCTTTGGACATCCGTGACAAGTACTGGATCCCTCATATGGTATGTAAAACATGTGTTGAGTCTTTGAGATTATGGGCAAATAAGAAAAGACCCCATTTTAAGTATCAAACACCAATGATTTGGCGGGAACCTAATAATCATCAAGATGATTGTTATTTTTGTGTGATTGATATTAATGGAATTAATAAAAATAACCGGTCGAAATGGTCTTATCCAAACTTGTTATCTGTTACTCGACCAGTCTTGTTCTCTGGCGATGCACCAGTACCCCAAGCTTCTTCATCTGTACAAAATGATCATGATATAGAAAAACAAAACTATTCTTCAAGTGATGAAAGTCGGACAAGTGATTCTTACCCTGATTTTACTTCTGAGCCCCAGCTCTTTAATCAGGAAGACCTCAATGCATTAATCAGAGATCTTGGTCTTTCTAAAAAGACATCGGAGATTCTAGCTTCTCGATTAAAGCAAAGAAATCTTTTAATCCCAGAAACAAGAATTTCATACTATCGTAACCGAGAGGCAGAATTGCTGTCATTCTTTTCTAAAGATGACGACTTTGCTTTTTGTTCAGATGTTCCTGGTTTATTGAAAGCAATGGGAGTACAGAAGTATGATCCAAATGAATGGCGTTTATTTATTGACTCCTCTAAACGTAGCCTGAAATGTGTACTTATGCATAACGGCAATAAGCTGGGTTCGATACCGATTGCACATTCAACTACAGTCAAAGAAGAATATGCTACTGTAGCTTCTGTAATGGATAGAATCAAATACAACGAACAAAAGTGGTTGATAAGTGTTGATCTAAAAATGGTGAATTTTCTTCTTGGACAACAAGGTGGATATACAAAATATCCATGTTTTATTTGTTTATGGGACAGCAGAGCTAGGTCTGAGCACTGGATTAGAAAAGATTGGCCTTCCAGGCAATCTATGGTTCCGGGACAACTGAATGTAATAAATGAGCCCCTTGTGCCCACGGATCGAATAATACTGCCACCTTTGCATATCAAACTAGGGCTCATGAAACAATTTGTCAAAGCTTTGAACAAGGGTGGTGATTGCTATAAATACATCTCTAAGAAGTTCTTTAATTTGAGCCAAGAAAAAATTAAAAATGGAATTTTTGATGGTCCCCAAATAAGAAGGTTGATAAAGGATGAAAACTTTATTAGTTACATGACTGATATTGAAAAAAATGCCTGGAATGAATTCGTTTGGACTGCTCAAAATTTTCTGGGAAACAAAAAGGAAGAAAGCTATGCGGAGCATATTGAACTAATGTTGTTACACTTCCAGCAGCTTGGTTGTAATATGAGCATCAAAGTACACTTCCTCCACAGCCATTTGGACCGTTTCCCTGAAAATCTTGGTGATCTGAGTGAAGAACAAGGGGAACGGTTCCATCAGGACATTCGAACTATGGAGGAACGTTACCAAGGTCACTGGAATGCTCACATGATGGCGGACTATTGTTGGAGCATTAAAAACAGCCCCCGTGAACCGAATCAAGCCAGAAAATCTTACAAAAGAAAATTTTTTGATATGTAGTGGTAATTTTTTTAATAGTTTTCTTAATAAAAATATTTTCATCTTAAAAAACAGTTTATAATTATAACCCCAAAAGTAAAGCTGATACAAACAAACTGACTTCAGATCTTAAATCAGCACCTCGAGGAAGTAGAATATTAGTCAAAATATTTCATGCAACAAATATGTTGTTCCCTTGTGTAATCAACCTAACCTCCATGGAAACTGAAACAAATTGTTCATATATTTCATTAAAAATAAAAATAAAATATATATTGTTCCTTGAAAAAGTACACTAATCATTTATTCATTTATTCCCCAAAAAAATGTCTCTTGAAATGGAAAATGTTACATCTCATACAGAATCATTTTAAGCATAAGGAAATATATTTTTTGTAGTTGAAGTGCTAAAATTAGTTTTTACTTTAGATAAAGTTTATTAATTTGGTATAAAGCAATATAAACAGTACTGTCCTTAAGAGATAAATTTTTTCAGTAACATTTCCATCTCAAATAAGAAACAAATCAAATTTAAACATTTATTAGAAATTATAACTTTTTTTTAGTTCTAGTTAACACTCAGTGGAAATTAACAGTGGATATTTCCGTTCTTTTAGCCTTCAAAAAATTGGCTATACCCAGATACGTTTTTAGACGTAGATATGACAAAGACCTCATGCATATCATTACATGGTATGTGTTAAGGCGTGATTAGACTGAATAAATTTAATAGGAAGCAAATGGAAGTACCACGGGAATTTCAATGAAATCTCAGATATTAACAAAGTGTTTGATTTATTAATATAAATAACATGCGAGATTTCTTAAATACTATTAAATATGCATGTAAAAGAAGATACAAATTAATAATAGCGTCTACAAAAATAACTTAAAACTAAACATGTAACTTAGCGATCTAATGAACAAAATTAATTTAAGACAAAAAAGGAAGAAAAAACAATGATTAACATCAATGGAAGCGATAATTAACAATAACAGAAATGCTCTATGCTAGCATAATGGCCAAAGATATGAACAACAAAATGAACTTGAACGTTATACGGAAGATTTCAATAAGGCGCGAAGATGTGCGAATTATTATTATCTTCGCCAGTGATCACGGCATGAAGGAGCAATGATTATGATATCATGAATTAACTTGAACTGTCCGGTTGGTACCATGTAATACGTTGATCATCAGGAGAAAAATTAGTTGACAATTTTAGGCCTTATGATAATGAAATGTGACTTACAATTTGTGTGATGTGCTGCGAAGGTTGGTAGAACAAGTCCGCTCGGCGATCTAATAGCAAGTGAGTGACTCAATATCGTCGCTGTCCCCTCTCCTTGGTTTTGGCCGTACAGTATTCCCGATTTTAGAGGCAAGGATCGGTCCGTTCCATCTGGCGGGCAGTCCAGGTCCGCGACTAAACATTCCTCCGCCCGTGGCCCGAAAGTGGCACACCGGGATGTAATTCGTTAACCCGGGCTAATGGCCTACGCAAAGGAGGCGAGTTATCGGTTTGGATCAGCTAGTTAGTTCGGGGGCGGATTCCGTCCAGCGGGATCGCTGCAGGAGTGTGTGCAGATATTCGATGGTCCATCGCTTCCAAAAAGACTGATGGATCTTGTCAGTGAGTTTCCATCGCGCCACGCGATTGATGGGGACATCAGACAGGTCCTGAGTGGGGGGAGCGGTTATCGGTCGACAGATAAGAAAGTGTCCGGGAGTTAAGGCTTCGAGATCATGAGGGTCGGATGAAAGCGCACATAAAGGTCTGCTATTGATTACGGCTTCAATTTGAGTAAGTAGGGTTGAGAATTCCTCGAATGATAAAACCTGAATACCCATTACGGTACGGAGATGGCGTTTAGTAGATTTAACCGCGGCTTCCCAAAGACCTCCGAAATGGGGAGCTCTGGGAGGAATAAAATGCCTTTGAATGCCCTCGCGCGAGGAATGTTGAACAATAGTTTCTTGAGTATTTACGTCTCGGAAGAAACGACCGACTTCGCTGATTTGACGGCTTGCTCCTACAAAGTTGGTTCCGTTATCGCTGTAGACATCTGAAGGACGTCCCCGTTTACCACAAAAACGAGCAAAGGCGGCTAGAAAGGCTGCAATGGATAGTTCGGATGTAAGTTCTAGGTGAATGGCTTTAGTGGCGAAACAAACAAATGCACAGATATATGCCTTGGTTACGCGGCATCCTCGGATGCGAGCAGAAGATACGGAAAAAGGGCCTGCGTAATCAATTCCTACCTTTGAAAATGGGTATGTGTGATATGATCACAGGGCAGGCGTCCCATAGTGGGGATGAGTGGTTGAGGCTTAACGTGGAAACATTTGTTGCATTTAGGCGATGCCGAACTACGTTTCTCCCGTTAAACATCCAGAATCGCTGACGAATAAAGGAATGCGTTGCAGAGGGACCAGCGTGCAAATTTTGACAATGAGCTTGATCAATGACTAAGTTGGTAAAGGGATGATCTTTAGGAAGCAAGGGCGGATGTTTAGCGGAAAACGGTTGTGGGCCATGATGGAGTCGTCCACCTAAGGGGGGGGGGAGGACCCCCCGCGGATCGATGAATAATTGCAGAGTACGTTTAAGATGCAATTTTGATGTAGAGTCATTGGCTGCTTGATACTCATTTGTGAGAGCGACTTGTTGAATGGCCTTAACTAATATGTCTAGAGCAGCAGATAGCTCAGCGGCGGAGAGAAACCCGGTAGTGCGGCACGCGGGGTTCCTGACGTTATGTGCGAAGCGGAGACACCACGCAGTGACGCGTTGCAGCCGGGAAAGAGAAGAATAGCGGCTCACTAAAATTAAGAGTGGTAAGGGTGGTGTATGAGATAATTTTCTGAGTGGTTCGCCGTTCAGAATCAACGAGACCAGGAGGTACGTCGATGCGCGAGGTAGGCCATGAAGATGGCGATTGAGAGAGCCAGGACGGTTCTTTCCACCATAAGGCATGATTGGCTAATTCCTTAGGAGAAATCCCGCGAGAAGCGCAGTCGGCAGGGTTGTCCTTGCCGTCAATATGGCGCCATTGAGAAGGGGGTATACAGTCTTGAATTTCCGTTACTCGGTTTGCTACGAAAGTTTTCCAACGGTAGGGTTCGCCACGGATCCAGGCGAGAGCTACAGCGGAGTCTGAAAAGGCTATCAAGTCTTCGAATGGCTGGGAAAACATTTCTGTAATTTTGGCGGTTAACTTAGCAAGGAGGTGAGCGCCACATAGTTCCAATCGCGGGAGTGATACTCTTTTCAAGGGGGCGACCCTGAATTTGGCCATTAAGAGGCTGACGGCGATTTCCCCGGAAGAGGAGGAGGAATGCAAATATATAGCGGCGGCGTAACCCAGCTCGGAAGCGTCACAAAAGGCAACTAAGCGTTGGCAACTGCGCGACTCTTGATAATAAGGAAAGCGGCGAGGGATAGAAACGTGAGATACTGTTCTTCTTGAAAGGAGAACCAATCCCGGCTGATATCAGGGAGCGGGTTCATCCCAATCAGAGTGTCCGACCCATAAACGTTGGATTAATAACTTAGTGGTGAATGTCACGGGAACTAACCATCCAGGATGGTCATAAATGCGAGCTAATTTGGAAAGAATAAGCCATTTGGTAGCGGGAAGTTTGTCAGAAGACACGCGATAAGAAAAAGTGGCTGTGTCAGCTGACCATACGAGACCGAGGATCTTAATGGAAGAGAATTCGAATGAATGAGTCCCCACACGACAATGCTCGGCTGCTAGATTGGATAGGGTTTGAGGATGATTCGCAGCCCCTTTGCGGAGTTCATAACCTCCGGATTGCAATAGAGCGATGAGATCGTCCCTTAATTGAACTGCTTCTGGCAACGTAGAGGCTCCAGTAATAATATCATCTACGTACGTGTCCTTACGAAGAACGGAGGCGGCGTGAGGAAAACGAGCCTCTTCATCATGACTTAATTGCTGAAGAGTTCGAATAGCAAGGAACGGGGAGGAGCTGACACCGTACGTGACCGTGTGGAGGCGATAAGAGCGGATCGGCTCATCGGGTGAGAATCGCCATACGATTCTTTGTAAATCTTGATGTTTGGGAGGCACTAGTATCTGACGATACATCTGCCGAATGTCGGCAGTGAAAATGTATCGGTGCGTTCGAGCGCGGGTAATCAAAGTGAAAATATCTGATTGTAACTTTGGCCCGGTAAAAGAAATATCATTTAGTGATTTTCCATTTCAGGATTGCGCCGAAGCGTTGAACACCACTCTAATTTTAGAGGGCGGATCGTCAGGGCGGTGTACAGGATGATGAGGGAGGTAGTATGTGATACCGGAAGCGTCATCAGGCTCAGGAACGGCAGACATATGGCCTAACTCCAAGTATTCTCGCATGAAGGCGAGATAGGCTTCACGTAACGCGGGCTCCCGATGAAGGCGGGCTTCGAGTCGGTGAAACTGTTTCACTGCTCGGTAACGAGATTCCCCCAAGTCGAGCGATTTCAGAGGTAACGGAGTTATGTATCGACCATGGGCATCGCGGGAGACGGATGTTCTAAATAATTCCTCACTACGTTGTTCTTCGGAGGAGAAACGAGGTGAAGTGGCTGTGACCTCCTCGAGGTTCCAAAAGCGTTGGAGGTCGAGGTTTAATTGGACATTGGTGAGGGCGTTAAATACTAATAATTCGTGACGCTCGGGAGCGACTGTATTAGCGATAGGTGAAGGGGAATTGGGTGTTAGATCTGCGGAAGATTGAGCACGACGGGGACGAAACGGGGGGTGAAAATTCTTGCCTTCATTATCTTTTACTTCTTTGGCCCAGGTAATATGGCGCTTTGTCCGACGAGGACGACATTCCCCTATAAAACACCATCCAAATATGGTATTCAAGGCCGTGGGCCCACCCTTAGGCGATGGTTCGATTCCGAGGAGGATTTGTGGCAGGAAATCGACTCCGAAGAGGAGATCTATAGGGCCAGGATGGCATAGCGATGGATCGGCGAGCGGGAGTTCCCGTATGTACGGCCAGGGTGATAAGTCCACAGGCATGGCCGGAAGTGAATGGGTTATGTTTTCGATAACGAATAACTGAAAGCTTAACGGATCAGAGTCCGGAACCTGAATGGTTGCGGTGGTATACCCGGGGCAGGATAGGTTCGACGATCCCCCCAGGACACTTACCCCGACTGGGGATGATGATACGGGGAGGCCCAGATGAGACACGACCCTGATTGTGATGAAGCTCACCTGGCTTCCAGAATCTAACAAGGCTCGGAATGATTGAGCTTGGTTATCAGAACGCGATATTGAGACCTGCGCGGTGGGCAACAGTGAAGGTATCATGCCCCCCGAGGACCCTAGCATAGTTAATGGCGATCGATGCGAGATGGTAGTTAGCGGTATATAATTATCGGCACGGCTGCGTGGTAATTGATAGCGGCGGTGTAACAAGGAAGCATCCTTTTCGACCACGATAGGCGAGCACTGAGGTCGGGCGCGAGAGGAAGGCGGCGATACGGCGGAAGAATTGGGTCGTTGAGAAATTTTTAATTTGTCTGAGGGCGAAGCTGAGCGCACAGTGATTTCTTCGGACAAGTGGCGAACTCGATGTCGGGTCGGTTAATACGGACGAAAGGATGGCGGCGGGTTCTGGTAACATAACGGTGCGTCGAAGGAAATGGGTTCATGCGATGCTTGACTTGTCAAATAGTTGCTAGAGGACATATCCCGTGTAGTGGTTAGGACAGGCGACCCGTGCATGGGTTGTGGTGATGACGCGTGTAACGTCTGAACTGCCGGGGAGGATCGGTGACTCTGGTTATTGTATATTTGACGTTGAGCAGAGTAGCGGCGTGGTAGAAGCGTTCTAATATTTGGCGAATTTGACCGAGGGGAACCAAGGGGGGAGCTAATGGATGGCTCCGGACGCGATGGTGATCCGGTGATGCCCCGATGGAGCAAGGTGTGGTGGAAACCTTGGCAAAAATGACAACGCTGGGTGGATTGACATTTATCCGGTGGATGTTGTCCGAGGCAATTGATGCACAAACCCTCTTTACGAACAAACCCTAGGCGATCCCGACCGGATAAGGTTTCAAATTCTCGGCAATGATAAAGGTTATATACTTCTTGACAGTAAGTACACCGCAGCCCAGCTGCGAACACACGAGCAGAGCGATTGACAGATTGCGGTTGCCAATGCATAGGGGGGTGCTCTTTCCTCTTAGGTGACGGTCGACGGTGATTATCCGACAGTGGTAATTCCGACACGGATGCGGTAGCAATTTGAAGTCGCGTGATGTAATTGAGCAGCTCAGAAAACGTAGGGAAGTCATCAGGATATTGTAACTTAAATTGTCTTTGAGTAACGGGGTCTAAACTCCGGAAGGTTAAGAAATGTAAAAAGTAGTCTCCCAGGTCAGGGATGTTAGTCACGGTTAATTGGTGACCCAGTTCAGAAAATAATTTAAGAACGGATTCCAGGGCCTTTTGCGATGGATGCGCGATGGGTTGGAAATTTAACATTTCATGGAGTATCCGAGACGCGAGCGCCGCTTGGTTGTTATACCGAGCAATTAGGGCGGCCCAGGCGTTAGAATAGTTTGAGCTCAGAGTATCCAAATGGCTCATGACGGCTAAGGCTTCGCCTGAAAGGCAACTCTTTAGATATGTTAGCTTAAGTCCGTCATCGATGTCCTTATTGCGGTGTATAAGCGGAATATAAGTCGTTTTAAAATTTGTAAATTGCGTGATATCTCCGTTAAATTTCGGTAAATCAAGGGGGGGCAGCCGAACTTCCGGTACCCGGGGTGCGACACGTGTGGTAACTGAGCGGACCAATGATTGGACCTCTAAGTCCATAGCCTCGGTCTGCGCTCGAATGAATTGATCCATAAGATCGGAAGGAACAGGTATCTCATCATTAATGGATTCGGTGATTACGGCATTATGGGTTTTTCTCATTTCGTCTATTAATTCCTTTAATTAGTCAATTCGCGTTTTAACTACTGCCTCTTCATTCCTAATCATTGCCTCTTTACATTCGTCGGCGAAAATTCGAAATTGGGTAAACAATCCTAATAATATTGTTTGGGAAATTACCTCTACCTTTGCGACGATTAGCCATTTTGATTTTATACAATTTACTAGAAAGCTGAAAGAGAATTAATAATTTATAAGAGATAATATCATTTGAATACTTAATTATCTATAATAGTCATGCGTTAGAATATATGATATTGCAAATTAACAATTAGATTATGCACAATAAATGAATTTACAAGAGATGATATGATTTAAATGCTTAATTATCACTAATAATTATAAGTTATAATATAATATTGTAAATTAATAATTAAAGTCTGCATGCATACATTAATATTTGCTTTTGACAAGGCTGAAAAGACGCTATATTTCCTGTGTGATTCACATAAGTAACAGCGGATTCGGATATCCCCACTACAAGGAAACAAACCTATCTATTGTTGCGCAATGTCTTTTTGAGCTAAGTTAATATCTGAGATCGTAATTATTCCCGGGTTTCGGCACCAAATTGTTAAGGCGTGATTAGACTGAATAAATTTAATAGGAAGCAAATGGAAGTACCACGGTAATTTGAATGAAATCTCAGATATTAACAAAGCGTTTGATTTATTAATTTAAATAACATGCGAGATTTCTTAAATACTATTAAATATGCATGTAAAAGAAGATACAAATTATTAATAGCGTCTACAAAAATAACTTAAAACTAAACATGTAAATTAGCGATCTAATGAACAAAATTAATTTAAGACAAAAAAGGAAGAAAAAAAAAGATTAACATGAATGGGAGCGATAATTAACAATAACAGAAATGCTCCATGCTAGCATAATAGCCAAAGATATGAACAACAAAATGAACTTGAACGTTATACGGAAGATTCAATAAGGTGCGAAGATGTGCGAATTATTATTATCTTCGCCAGTGATCACGGCATGAAGGAGCAATGATTATGATATCATGAATTAACTTGAACTGTCCGGTTGGTACCATGTAATACGTTGATCATCAGGAGAAAAATTAGTTGACAATTTGAGGCCTTATGGTAATGAAATGTGACTTACAATTTGTGTGATGTATACTCAATTATCATCATCTCAGCATAGCTTCTGGCGAGTAACAAACTTTAAGACCTCTTGACGTTCTCGGAGGAATAACGGCTTGAGAGCGGAGTGTGCGATGGTTGTAGCTGCGAAGGTCTGGTAGAACAAGTCCGCTCGGCGATCTAATAGCAAGTGAGTGACTCAATATCGTCGCTCTCCCCTCTCCTTGGTTTTGGCGGTACAGTATTCCCGATTTTACAGGCAAGGATCGGTCCGTTCCATCTGGTGGGGAGTCCAGGTCCGCGACTAAACAGTATGATATAAGGCATTATACCATATACATGGCAGTAACTAGTTAAATACACTTTAATTTGAATTGACCAACAACAACGACACAAAAATACTTCAAATTAATTTATTTAGGTCTTCATAACAAAATAACTCCTAAACATTATAAGAGAGAAAATTGCTCTCCACCGATATTATTTGTTATAAAGTAATTTAATTTCCTAACTTCTGCCTTCAAGATTTAACTCAGTCGATGTACTGAAGATCTGAGGAACTGAGTGGGCGCTATAGAACTTTGGATATTTTATAATGATACGTCATGACGCCATTGCTGAGACGGAAAACCAATCATATTTCAGTGAACGGATAATAATATATCTTGTTCGTGTTTTTGACCATATTGTTTTTTATTTAAACGATTTAATAAATTTGATAGCAATATAAAAAAGTTGCCTTATGGGTTATTTGTCTACTACAAACAGAAATTTTCTGTTGCTAATTTATTTGAATCTTAATATTAAAACATTTACTTACTAATGCATCATAAATTATAATATAAATTTCATATCATTAAATATAATATAAACTGCTATTACGAAGGATTTTCATTTGACATCAAGATCCAAAAAGAATAATAGAGTAATTGTGGGAGACAACACTAGCGCTTTGGCAGCTAACAAGAACTTATTCTCTGATTAGAGAAATAAATAGTTTTGATCTAGATTTCACACCACAGCGAAAATTGGGGGTCCACAAAGTGGACTATGAAGATTTATAGAAATATGGATTTTTTTTTCACAACCACTTTATTGAAACATTACAATCTGCCACAAGTGGGCAATAAGTAATGGTGCTATGTAGCTTACAGTCATTCCATAACAAAACAATGATATATACAAAATAAAATAAATAAATAAATATATATATATATATATTGGTTAGAGAAGAATTGGTTGACTGTAACTTCTAATATAAGGAAGAAACAGTTGGGGGTGCAGTCAATAAAAACACCTTACTAAGTGTAACTTATTTATTGTGTGCCGACGTTTCGGCCTACAATGTAGACCATCTTCAGGGCGATCGTTCGTTCTCACCGTCAACATCGTTCTCGCCGCCGCGTGGTATGTTCGCCCTGAAGATGGCCTACATTGTAGGCCGAAACGTCGGCACACACTATTTCTTCCTTTTATATATATATATATATATATATATATATATATATATATATATATATATATATATATATATATGCGGAAAAATATATACATGTGGTAATAAAAAAATTAATAGATAAATGATAATAAAGTACAAATATATATATATATATATATATATATATATATATATATATATATATATATATTTGTACTTTATTATCATTTATCTATTAATTTTTTTATTACCACATGTATATATTTTTCCGCATATATATATATATATATATATATATATATATATATATATATATATATATATATATATATATATATATATATATATATATATATATAATATACACATTTTATAGAAATATAAATCGAAAATTGACAGCAATAACATTGGATACGCAAGTTCATAATTCTCATAAAAAATTTTAAATAAGTTTAAAAGTAAAACTTTAAAAATAGTTGAAACTAAGCTAGCATGTGAAAAACAGAGTACCTACCTATTACAATAAACTCTTGGATTAGAATGGGCTGTATTAGAAATATAACCCATATTTATAGTTATTTTCTCAGAGAAGAGTATTACACGAGTGCTCAGAGTTTAAATGAATTCTAGGAAAGTTACACCTTTCGAATCCTTAACTGAAATTTTTCAAGGCATCAAGGGAAAAGACGTTGCTCTGTTTTAACTCATTTACAAACTGTACAACTGTACTTTGGAAATATGAGTAAAATTGATTGCTGTTCGTGTTTTTTATTATTTCCTTGATTCTGTAAGCTCCACGATTCACATATTTACAGCAACTGTACTATCTATACTAACAGAATAATGATAATATGTTATCTAAGAAAAAGCAGCACGTTATAACTGATAACATAAAGTTATTTAATACCACCTGACGCGTAAATATCAAGATACTTGAAACTTTAAAGTTATAACTTGAAATAACTTTATGATAGATTGCTAAACCGGAATAATTCTGTTGCTTTGGAGATTAGCTTGTTTCAAAGTTCAAAACATTATGTTTATTAAGTTAAAATATTATATTTTTTATAATATTACATGTTTTTTCTTTATTCGTGGAGGCCAAATGGTAACACTAGAAATTCATTTATGAGTGCTTAAACATGACGGATGAAACATAACGAAGTTACCAAAATAATGCAAACGGGTAAGATAACTAAAGAGTTACTTTAGTCCAGATGTGGAAGTACATTCTTATTTGTGCATAAACTCTCATAGATTTCAGATTATGTAGACATAATAATATATTGACGGTTTCATGATTTCCCCCCATTGTCCAATCACCGGTTATTGCCATGTGAATTTAAAAAAAATTGAAATAATTAAAAACTTAAATTATGCTCGCAAAAACAGCATTAAGGATTTTTATTTTACTATTAGATCTTAGTAATACATAAAAATGGATATTATTATTTTACTTATGAGAATGAATGTCATCAGTATGATTTGTCTGTACCATTATATGGAATTATTATTATTATTGTTATGGGGGAGCGGAGTGGCTCAGTGGTAGAGCACTGAGTCGCCATGCTGTAGGTCCTGGGTTCAAATCCCACTGCTGGCAAGACTTTTATCTAATCTGTTAGCGGTCGGAGACAGTTAATATGGGATCTAGGACCCTCCTGGGGTTAACCCAGTCTCTATAAAATGGGTACCCAAAATAAGGTAGAAAAATATGGCGGTTGAGCGTGATCTAGGACATAACACCTCCCTGCACAACCGTTGTCTGTACTGTCTCTTCCATGTACTGAACCTTCATGGTTTGTAGTGGTACATGTTTTTTTTTTGTTTTTTATTTGGAATTAACTGATTTCAATATGTTAGAGAAGAAATTAGTTGACTGGAATGTAAGAATAGAGATAGTTGGGGTGCAGTCAATTGAAACACCAAATAAGTGCATACTTATTTATTGTGTGCCGACGTTTCGACCTACGTTGTAGGTCATCTTCAGGGATGTGAGAGAAAACAGACAAAACAAAATAACTATAAAATTACATTACAGTACCAAGAAAATAATAATATAATAATGTAGAGTAACAGAAAAGTTGAATGAAATAGTGTAGGAATTATATGAATAAAAATTATCAAAGAATAAATGTACAGAAAGGTGATAATGCAAATAAAATACAAAGGGAGAACAAAAAAAATGGTATCACTAAAATAGAGCCAAAAACTCAAAAAGAAACACTATTATTTATTATAATGCAATTGGGAAAAACCACAATGCAAAGCCTTATGTTTCAAAAACACACCCACTTACCAGTCGACGTTTCGCCTATTCAGGCATTATCAAGACACAAAAACAAAAAGGGTTATGTGAATCACATCTCGAAGAAAAAGATGCAATACATCCCAACGATCATCAGCCCAAACAGGCTCCAAACATGAGACAGCACCCCACCACCAAGACGTTCAACATACAACAGTTGTATTATAAAAAAAATGGTAAACAGAAAGTTACAAAATGAAAAAATATAGACATAACAAGGTGAGATATAACAGAGAGATATAAAAGTATGTAAAACCTAGTTTAAAAACAGATAAAATATAACATGTATAATAATAGAGTTTACATAAGAAAACTGAAAGAAATTTGTTACAAAATATGATGCCAAATAATAAATAATGGAAGAATTATGTAGAAAGCAAAGCCAACGATAAGTGTTATATAGGGAATATATAGGGAATATAAATATAGTGAATGAAAAGTAGAAAAGTAAAATATAAATATAAAATTGAAAATATAAGTATGGAAAGTTAATTATATAACTGTATACAATTGGAATTAAGTTGGATGTTTGTAAAATATGGTGTGACTAGGAATAAAAATTCAGTTAGAGAATGGAGATTTTTTTTTAGAATAGAATAATTTATTGATATTTACAACTGTAATTATATTATGGAGAACGGAGATAGTTGGGGGGTGCAGTCAAAAAAACACCAAATAAGTACCACACTTATATTGTAATTATATTACATCAAGTAAACCTGCTGTATGAACAAAGGAAATGAAAAAAAAAAAGCACTTGTGGAGAAACTCTCGAGGGCATCTTCTATTCAGACGCCTCGGAGGATTATCAGGAATATTATGGAGAGCAACTTGAGAGACTAGCGGATTCAAGTGAGTATGGAGCTTTTCATGGAATGATAGGTATCTAGTTTGGGCCAAATCAGGAACATATGGGATATTACGATCATGATAGATGAGTTTGTTTGTGACATAATAAGGAGCATTGAGGATTTTACGAAGGATTTTGGATTGTAAGGATTGGATACGAGATGAATTGGATGGTTTAGTAGAACCCCAAAGCTCAACTCCGTATGTCCAAATAGGTCTGATAATTTTTAGGTAAATGAGTCTTTTGTAATTAATTGGGAGCTTTGTCCGTAAATGTTGAAGTAGGCAAAAACGTCGAGCAGTCTTTTCAGTCTTGTATGAGGATTCCAAGTGAGAAGTTTGTCCAGATGGTTTCCTAGGTAACGAGAATGGAGATAAAAAGTAAAAATATGAGGCTAAATAATAATGAACTCTATGATATTAACATTTAATGGATGCCAAGAGATAATGTGAGAAACATGTGCGAAGAATAGAGAAGGATGAAGAGAAGATAGATTATTAAAATGTGTACTAACCAAATATACGGAGCGGCTGCCAGGAAAGGTAACTGGCAACTAAAATACGTTACAAAGTAAGTCGGAAGTGCTAACCGCGATCTCTGACGGCCAAAAATATAACTAAGAAAGAGAGATTAGGAAAATGAATAATACAGTGAATATTTGTGACACGTAAATAATGTAAAAGACGAAAAAAAATTAAAGACAAGTAGAAGAAAGAAAACCAAAATAAATAATGACTAAATTAATGGGAAATGGTAGAGAGATAAAAACAATAAAATATAAGACAAATGGTCATAATGTGTATATATAGGCGAGATAATAGGAGAACAATATGGTAATAGATAATAGAAAATAAAATATGATAATGGAAAATAGGTGATCAATGTGTTATAGGAGAGGACATATAGGCATGTAAGAAGATGACAGTGGGCAGCAGTAACGAAGTAAAAGAATTTAATTTTTCAATTTTTTAAGAATTTAATAATAATAATAATAATAATAATAATAATGTCTTTATTTATTCTGGGACGAGTCCCTATAGAATAACAATACAGGCATTGTAAGCTATTAAATCTTAGAGTGTTAAATAATTACTTTTAATTAATTATTACAATTAATTTAATTAGTGAGAACGATTAAAAAAATGAACAAATAAAAAATGTGAATTACCTACAATAACAGTATTTCAAAAACATATTAGAAAAAAAGAAAGAAAAAAAATTAAAATAAGTTTACAATAATTATATAAGAGAAACAAATTTATGGTCACATATATCAAATTTATGCCAAGAAAAAAAACAAAAAAGAAAGATTAAACAAGATTATCCGAGATTTACCTTTCATCCCTTTTTGTCCTTTTTAATATCTATCTATATGACCTTAATAATACATATGTACGTGGTTTAAATTCCACACACTCAAATATATGAATACAAAATAACACACAAAAATGTACATCTAAAAACATCATTCATTCATCGAATAAAGAGAGCATTAAGTCAATACTGATCCCCTACTATTTTCGATTTTTTGGGAATTGTAGAGATAATAGGTGCTGGAATATACGGGATTTGAAGGTTGGAAGATTATTGGAACGACGAATGGAAGAAGGTATAGAGTTCCAAAGGGAGGAGGATCAGATCAGGAAAGCTCTATCAAAAGCTGCAGTTCGGTGGGATGCTGTATATAGATCAGAGAGCCGAGAACGGGTGTTGCGGGAGAGGACTGTGTTTTGAATTGAAGGAGATCGAAAATGTAAGATGGTCGACGGGATTGGATAACTTGGTAAAGGAAAGATGCTAGGACGTACGTATGGTAGGAAGGGTAGAGCCATTTCAATTCTTCGTAATATCGGGTCACCGAAGCATCTCTAGGGATCCCAAAGATGAATCGAACGAAGCAATTAAGCAACCGCTTTAATTTTGCTTCGAGATCCCCAGAGATACCCCCATACACCGAACAACAATAGTCAAAATGGGGGAAAATTAAGGAGTTTACGGATTTCAAAAGGGAACAGGTGACGAAGGTAATTGAGACGCTTTAAGGTGGAGAAGGTACGACGAGAAATTTCAGAGATATGGTTTTTCCAGGAAAGGGTCTGATCAAAAGTAATTCCAAGGTTTTTGACAGTTGGGTAGAATTTGATAGGATTATTGTTTAGAAGGAGGATTGGATTATGGGGAATAGTTTTAAGGAAGTAGTTTGACCCTATTATTATTGCCTTGGTTTTGTCCACGTTCAACTTTAGCTTGTTATCCATTGCCCATCGATTTATTCGATTCAGGTCATCTTGGAGTTTTTCGGTGGCTAATATTAGATCGGAAGGGGAAAAGGATAGGTACACTTGAAAGTCATCGGCATAGAGATGATACTGGGAATGTCGGATAAGAAGTGGAAGGTCGTTTATGTAAATGGCAAATAGGGTGGGGGATAGTGATGAACCCTGTGGGACACCACAGGATAGCGGAAGGGTTATGGAGGGAGGTTGACCGGGGACCAAAACATATTGGGAGCGATCTGAGAGGAAAGACTTGAACCATCCTAGAGCACTGTTGGATATAGGTAAGTTTCGTAGCTTGGCGAGAAGGATATTGTGGTCTACTGAGTCGAAGGCTTTGGAAAAATCTAAAAGGATCAGAATTGTTAATTTTTGCTGTTCAATTGCAGTATGGAGATCATGGGTGATTTTGAGGAGAGCGGATTGAGTTGAATAGCCTGGACGAAAGCCGGATTGGAGAGGGTTAATGAGGGAACGTTCTTCTAGAAAATTTGAAATTTGGTTTTGGGCTAGGCGTTCTAATGGTTTTGAGAGGTTAGAGAGAAGGGAGATAGGGCGGAAGTCATTTGGAGAGGAGGGATTTTCAACTTTATTTAGCGGGCGCACTAACGCGGTTTTCCAAGGCGTGGGAAATATGGAGTTTTGTAACGAGAAATTATAAATATGATGTAATATGGGCATTAAGACAGGAAGGCAGGATTTTAGTAGCTTTAAAGGAATATTGTCGGGGCCATAGTCACTGGTGCGCGATTTCAGAATGGCGTTTAATAGTTCGTCATATGATACATGGGAGAAAAAGAAGTTATCAGGGTTAAAGTTTATATGATCAATGTCGGTAGCGGATGAGGATTTAGGAGATGTGATGGGTACGAAGTGGTTATTGAGATTGTCTGGCGTGATTGAAGAGGAACAGAGTTTACTGGATACTGTTGGCGATAATTGTCGGAGTATTTTCCATTTGGATTTGGGATCGGTTGCATTGGTGAGCATGAATTGGATGTGGTTTGATTTTGCACGACGTATTGCAGATTGTGTTTCATTGCGAACTAGTTTGAAACCTGCATAGTCTAATGATAGACGTGTGCGACGAAATTTTCTCCTTGCTGCTTCTCTTTTCTTCATCATTTCTTTTATTTCCGGGGTTAGCCAAGGTGCCGTTGGACGGCGTAAGGTAAGGGTTTTTAAAGGAGCATGGATGTCTCTGATGAATATGGATTGCAGATTGGAAGTCAAGGTGGAAACCATCTGATCGATGGAACTATAGGAGTAAATGACGTCCCAGTTGATGGAACTTAAATCGGATTGAAGTGATTCGAAGGAAAGGAGATCCAAATTGCGATAGGACACCGTTCTGGGAGTAAACGATTTGACTGGTAGGTCATATGAAATTTGAATGAGATCGTGTGATGAAAGAAACGGAACAGGATGTTGGGACGAGGAAAGAATTTTAAGAGGTGAATCAGAGATAAACAGGTCCAACCAGGTATCCGAAAATTGGGTGTGATGGGTTGGAGAGTAGGGAACTAGGTAAAGATTGAGAGAGAATATTAGATTTGAGAAAAAGGATTGATTGCTGGAATTCGAAAGCATATTAATATTGAAGTCACCACATATAATTATATTGGTGTAGGTAGAGACTAGTTGAAGAAGAGAGGATTCGAAGTGGTTGTTGAATGGAACATGAGGAGGTCGGTATACTACGGCATATAGAAGAGGAGAGGAGGAAGTTGAGATTTCAACAAATATATATTCTAGGTGAGGAAAGGTTGAGGCGGGAGATTGAAGAAGGATTTTAGCTTTAAGGCTTTCATGGATATATATACCAACTCCACCTCCCCTGCGGTCAGATCTGTCATGACGTACGAGAGAATAGTTAGGAAGGGACAATTGAGAGGAAAGAATGATAGGTTTGAGCCAAGTTTCGGAGACCGCTATGACAAGGTAAAAGTTATCTTGGAAATATTTCTGAAACTCATCAATATGTGCAATAAGGGATTGTGCGTTAATTTGACAACAGTTCAGTAAATTAGTCATAACTAAGGACGAGAGAGAGAAATGACAGGTAAACGGAATACGGATTGAGGGATAGAAAATGAAAACTTTTCGGGCACAGAATAAATTAAACGATGATCATAATGAGTGAATGATGCGAAGATAGTTTTGAGTGATATGAAAATTGTCTTTTCTGAGAAAAATGAAAATAAAGAAATTCGTAAAAATAAATAACTGTTGTAAAAAAAAAGGAAACTGCTTAAATAAAAAATAAGTTTCAAATATAGAAGCACTTCTTCTCTACCTGAAATGAAAAATAACTATAAAAGAGTACAAATCTATATAAAAAAATAAAAGTGAAAAGTTAAGGTGACTATTGGACGACACTCAGCTGAAAACGTCCAGATCACTAGGCTTGCTAATTGTCACTGCTGGGTAACCGTCCGACTGTCTACATCTGACTCGGCCTCCACTGAACCAAACATACTTAATTTTTGCAGATAGCTGCTTCTGCCTGGCTAGCCAGTAAAGATGCTTGTTGGTAGGAGTCATTGCTTCACTGACGTAGACGGGGTGCGCCTCATTATCTCCCCAGCCTAGGTGTCGAGTGGAAAAGTCCCTTTTTATTTTCCTCTGACGAACCAATTCGTCCCTTAGGGCTTGTCGCACGAATCTGGCGATGATGGGGCCAGGAGTTCCTTCTTGTCTTGCCCTGAGCCGTACGGCGTGGTCCAGATCTTCGGGGCACAGTTTAACGCCCAGGGCTGCTCCGACGCTTAGTATTAGACCTTCAGTGGTCTCTCCTTGCTTTTCAGGGATGCCCCTAATTTCAATAGTGTTTTTTAATTGGTACTGCTCGGCGTGGTTAAGGCGACCCTCTAGTACTGATACTTTTTCTTTTAAAAATTTGTTCTCTAGCATTACTCTTTCCAGTTGTTTGTTTTGCTCTTCAAGCAGGTTTTCAATTTTATGAAGTCTGTCACTATTTTCAAAAGATAGCTCAGACTGTTTTTGAATTGTTTCTTTTATCTCTTTCAGCTCTTCTAAGGATTTCATTTTAGCTTTCATCTCTTTGAGCTCCTCTGTGAGTGATCTTAGCATATTCAACATTAGATTAGGTTCGGTTACCGGCATTGTATTGGTCGCTAATAAACACTCAGGACACTTCCATAATTTAGCAATTTCTGAGTCCATAGAATCAATTTTCGCACACTTGATATGATACGACTGAAGGCACGTAACGCAAGCTACTCTTGCCTTCTCATCACGGCCTGCTGATTTGTTACAAATTTTGCAAGTAACCATCTTAAAAAACGAAGAGATGAAGAAAAAAAAATATATATAATCAAGTAAATTTAAAAGGCTGGGAATAATTCCAATCTGATTGTTTACTTACTGGGAGACTAGTAGGATTAGCACCCGTAACAACTCTCACTACTTCAATGTTGTTGAATTCCTTAATTGTTTATGAAATTTAATGTCACTAATAATTCTTTAACACGTTACTTGCTATTAATAAATTAACTACGGATCGATACTTTTTCACTAATAAGTTTATAAAAGGAAATTGAGACGAAAAATTATAGAGGAAACACTAGAAGCACTGCACTCAACGAGGGATACTCTAAGACTGAATTTAAGGTGTTTTTAAGAAAATTAAAAATTTGGGAGTAGGTTAAGGATAGATGATGGGAGTCGGCCTTGAGATTAACAGTGGAGGAATCTAAATTGATGTGGATGGTTTCCGAGAGGATGCGTTTATTATAATTGGGAACAGATGCTAGGATAGACGTATTTTCGAAGTCGAAAATGGTGTTTAGAGATAGGGCGTGTTCGGAGAGTTTTGAAACTTCGGCACACAATAAATAAGCCTGCACTTATTTGGTGTTTCAATTGACTGCACCCCGACTATCTCTGTCCTTACACTGATTTTAATATGTATGATTAAGTACCTAAAAAAAATAAAGCATTGAGAAAAAAAAATAAATTTAAGAGATGTATTATATTAGTGGGGTTTATTATAGTAGGGTTATTTTTCCACTATGATTTATTTTTCTTAATATACTTTACATTTTTATTAAGGTATCCTTGTAAGGATTTTTAGAATACAGTTATATAGTGTTATTTTTATTCTTAATTTTTATTTTATAATATTCAACAAATTTAATGTTCAATGTTTATAGAATATGTTAATTCTTCGAATAGCAAATATCTTCGTACCATCTAGAATTCTATTCTAATTCATTTATTTTGTGTGCATATTATTAGCACTGGTCAATGTAGGAAAAAATGATTAATTTAACCGCTACAAAAGTAATCGGTTAATGATCGGACACTACAATTCTGATAATCGGTTGCAAAACACTTCATTAGATAGTAAACTACTTAGTGTTGAAACTACTTGGTCGGGAGTGTTGTTAGCGAAGATAACTTACTGTAGATGAGAACTTCAAACCGGTTCAAGTCAGATAGGATGAGACTTAATGAAGAGAGCATACATTCGTACGGTACATACCAATTAATATCGGAGTCGGATATCCTTAATTTTCTATAGTCAAAAGCCATCTCAATTTATCAGGCCATTTGAAAGAGACGTAATCCAAATATATTAGTCAGTCGGAAAACGGTTGCGTATTTTTTTATTTTAGCAGAAATGAGTGTAGAAAAAATCATAATTTTTTTTTTTTTTTAAATCGTTCTGTTTTTAGTTGTATTTCGGCTCGTTTCTAGAATCAGAGTGCCTCAATTTATCACTACCTACTCCCATCTCCTGCTAGTAATCTGAGATAAAACTTTACTCGAATTTATTTCCCTCTCGTCTCTAAGGGAACGTTTATAGCGGTGCTTAAACTATGAATAATGGAGCTATTTTAATTTTTAACTGGGTAATAAAAATAATTCTATGGGAGCTCCTTACTTGTTCCGTTTTAACAGAAGGAATATTAATGTACCCTAACAATAACAAAAAGATAAATACACTTTTAAAAAGTCACTCAAAGTTTTCGGTGAGAAAAACAACTTTTGACTTCAACGTGTGTAAAATGTATTTTAAAAAAATATACTTTGCAGAATCAAACAGGATTTTATTTTTCGATATTTGAATTTTATGTATTTTAAAACACTAAACTTCAAATTGGAGATGATAACGGCTGCAAAAACCAAAAAGACTGGAAGATTTTATTGGAGGAGGTCAGGACTCGCCACCGAGTTGTAGCGTGATAAACTTCAAATTATAACCGACTTATAATTACATTATCTCTAATCGACTGGCATTATAGAGAAGAAATGTTGTAAAATGGAGTTCCGTACCTCATCTAGGATTGACTTCTGATCTCATAAAAAGGTCATTGCAGTCGATTTTTTTTTATTATTAAATTCTATGTATCTTGAAATTTAAACTTTTAAGATCTTAAATTGCAGAGAAAGAGTGAGAAAGTGTTGATTGTCAAAAATAATGAAACAAAGTGAATGTTTTTTGTTGAAAATCATAACAAGTGAAAGTTTTTATTCATTCATTCATTTATCTTGAAAATCGGCTTGGAGAATAATACGTGGAGGGCGTTATATAACGCTATGAGAGTTTTGGAGTCGGTCAGAGAGCATTATTTAATGCTCCCTTCTGTTTACATTCAAACTGACGTGGCTGGAGCTCCGATCGTCATATTTGCTTCAAACCTTTTGCCCAACCTTCGGTTTTATTTTCAACATCAAAAGTAATTGGCCGTTCCCGGCTACTATTTTCTAAAAGCTTCGGTTGATCTACTTCTAAACTAAGTTTACCCTTTTAAATTTTAAATGTACGTTGAATATGCACTTGAAGTTTATTCCAATATTAAGAACACTGAAAGTTATAATTAAATATTGGAATCTTGGTTGGAACCTTCGATCTCGGTGGAAAGCCACGGGTGATGGATAGATTTTGTATACATCTTTATATGTATGTTTGAATTCTATGTATCTTTTGAGAAAGTTAAGTAAATATTTATTATTTAAAAAAAAACCAAAAGCAGCGCATTCAATTAATCAGTACCACCTTGAATAATAACACGGTGAGAAAATATACTAACAGGAATAAGCTGCCTGGAGTAATCTCGAGGTAGGCGGTGCAAAAAGCGACGTTAATAAATATAAATATTATTCGGGGCCTCCACTAAACCGACCCTATATTAAGCTAAGACCCCTGGCTTTGCGCGGCCCTTGGGCTTAGCGAAGAGCGAAAGGCGCGCTAAAGATCCTGACCTGGGATTTGAGGGGACTTCATCGAGAGTTACATTATGTAGATGTCATGCAAGCAAATGTGATGACACTCTTTGGGTAAAAGACTTTTGTTACTACATCTAAAGAATAAAATTAGTACTGGAAAAGAAGTAACCAGTATTAAAGATTCAAATTCAATAATGAATTTTAGTGTGGTTAAACAAATTAACGATGATTATTCTTCATGCTTATATCTAAGTAATGGTGATTATTCATGAAATTTGTAAGAATAATTATTCTTAATGCTCATATTTCTATCATATAAAAAAATCTAGTGATGTATCAATATTTTATTTTACCTTTTTAAAGCGAGCCAGACCGTAATGGAGAAACCTCACTTCTTTCACGCAGAATCATTTCTACTTTCAATTTGAATCCGTAAATTCCCTTCTGCAATTATATTTGTACGTAATGCTCTTAAGTCGCAGCCTACAATCTGATTGATTGTACCATATACAATTAAAACAATAAATAAAATACAATAGCCATTAGCTAGTTATCCTACTACATCTTATAAAAAAGTTTAACAAAAATAGTTGTTTGCTGTTAGGTAGAAAAATAATTTTATTCTGGACCATGTCCCTTGAGAATAACAATATTGTACAGAAATTATAGAGAAATATTTCTGGCCAAACGGCTACATTATTGGAATACTACAATTAAATATGAACTACAACGTATGTTCTAATAGAGGAAAATATATATATATATATATATATATATATATATATATATATATATATATATATATATATATATATATTTTTTCCTCTATTAGAACATACGTTGTAGTTCATATTTAATTGTAGTATTCCACAATATATATATATATATATATATATATATATATATATATATATATATATATATATATATATATATAAAACAAAGAAAAAAATAAAATAAAATACTAGAATAAAAAGTTACAATAAACAGAGATTGGCTAATGGAAAAATAAAAAGGTAGATAAGAACATCTAATAATATGAATATTAGAATCATAATGAGTGTGGCATATACTGATAGAGAAATAAAAATATATATAAAACAAACAAAAACTAAAATAATAGAATATAAATTTACAATAAACTGAAATTGGGTAATTGAATAATACAAAAGTAGCTGAGAACATCTAATAATATGAATAATAGTATTGTAATGAATGTGGAATATTTACAGTATTTACTCAATCTATTATGTTGAATATAGCTAATTTATTTTATTGATTAGAGAGCACCTGTTTGGGAATTAAGGCGATGTAGGAATAGTTTGGATTTGAATGTGGATAAAGAAGATGTATGACGGGTATCAGATGAGAGTGAGTTCCAAAGAGAGGCAGACCGAGCGAGAAAGGACCGCTCAAAAGTTTTGGTTCTGGAATAAAGGTCGAAGAATTTAATAAAGAATTTGGTTGGGAACGGGAATAAAGGTCGGAAAGGCGGTTTCTTGTGCTCTGGGATTGGATAGAGGATTTTAACTGTAGGAGATTATAGGTATACGATGGATGTAGTGAGTTGATGGCTTCGTAAAAGAAAGAACCTAGCAAATTAAGTCTCCGGATAGAAGGGAGAAGCCACTTTAACTCATCATAGAGGTGGGACGCATGAGACTTCCTCGGGGTGTCGAAGGCAAACCGAAGAGTGCTGTTCAAAATTCGTCTCAGGTTCGAACATATTCGTCTCATTTTCTTTAAGTTTGATCGAGAGCCCACCGAAAGCCACACAGCCATAGTCAAAGTGTGGAAAGATGAAAGAAGTGATGAGGAGCTTAAGGATAGGTAGTGTTAAAAGATGCTTGGAACGATGGAATAACTTATGGAGCTATTAAGCGACGGGAAATTCCAGGAAAGGGTTCGGTCAAAAATGATACTGAGATTTTAACAGAGGAACTGAAAGTAATAGGGTGATCATCTAAGATTAGTTAGGTAAGAGAGTTGATGGATTTAAGGAGGTTGTTAGAACCAATTAGAATGGCCTGTGTTTTAGCATCATTTAACATCAGTCTATTCAGGTCAGCCCAAGCACCGATCCTATCCAGGTCATCCTGAATATTAGCAAATGCAGCTATTATCTCAGAGGCAGGAAAGGAGAAATAAATCTGGGAGTCGTCGGCGTATAGATGGTGGAAACAGTTGTGGAATTGATTTAGGAAGGCCATTAAGGTAACAGTTGAAAAGGATTGGGGAAATACTAGAACCCTGAGCCACTCCTTTGTTCAGCGGAAGGAAAGAGGTTAGGGGTTGATTTGGGACGGAGATCACTTGAGTCCTATCCGAGAGGAAAGCTTGGAGCCAGAGTATGGAACTGTTGGAAAAGGAAAGAGATTTTAATTTAGAAAACAGGATGGAATGGTTAATCAAGTCGAAAGCTTTTGAAAAGTCGAGAAGAATTAGTACTGTTAGTTTTATAATATAGAATATAGTACACATAGTGTGAATGTGGACTCTATTAGCATACAATTCAAGTTTAAGTCCTCCGTAAGTAAGAGTGGTAGTACGTCATGGGAGTGCAATGTTTTAAGCAGCTTCTGTCCAGTAAATAATCTCACTTTAGAGTTCGTACGTTTTAATGAATGTTATGCTACTTCATCAGAAGAAGTAAAGATAAGGAAGAACCACCAATCAATACAATAGTGAAATAATTTTATATAGCTATTAATGACTTTTTAAAATATTTCAAGTTTCAACTACTTTTTCTTAAATGTAATTATTATTATATAACTTTAATAATGAAGGGTTTCTGTCATCAATCGTTTTAAAATCATTTCTGCAAGATTTTATTATTAAAAAAAGTTGTGTGGTTTTATGAAACCACGATGCAGGTGAAACTTTTTTTCGGTTTGTAGGTATTGAACTAAAAAAATTTGGAAAATTATTCGATTTAGGGTATTAAAATTGCGTTTTTAATCTTAAATTAATGATTGAAAACTGGGAATGATATAAATAGTAGACTAAATATTTAATTATAAAATTTAATTTCAATTTTCGTATTAAAGTACGGAATACATAATTAATAAAATCATTTAGATCATAAATGCATATTAAAAAGTTTTTTGTTTTTTTAATTTATTTATTGTTATCTACAACTGTATTACAATAATACAACAAGTAAATAGGCTAAGTCATTATATATCACATGATAATGACAAGTAGAGAAACTACCCACTGGTAGTACTCAAATATTAAAAAGTAAGAACAATATTTATTTAAATCTGGGATATAGATATTGTATCTCGGCTCGTACTCGTATCACTGCCGCTCATGCGTTGATTAGAACTGGAGCCCTATTTTAGCCGCTTGCATTTCTGTGGCATCTTTCCACATTTAGTCGCTTTCGATGCAGGATTTTTTCTGTAACCATATTTTCGGATATAGGTTCGCCATTTTGAACGATAAACGTATTAAATCGAACACTCTACGCTGGACCCCTACTAGTACTCGGTCGTGATGACATCTGTGGGCGGTCTACTAATTGTTTCCTGCGGCTCAGAGTGAAGATGACAAAGCCTAAATAAAATTAAATATATTGAATGAACCAGATTTTTTTTTCACACCCTCCAAGATTTTATTTACAATATAAGTACAAATTTACAATAAATAACTGTAAATGCTTCTATATAAACAAAAGTCTTCTATTACCTTTCAGTATTTTAAGGCGTAACAATGGGCTGAGTCCGCTGAAGGCGGTTTTTACTCGAACCGGCTCAAGGCCGCTGACGTTATACAATACAAAACAGGGGGGGACCGTTTAGTGGGATCAAGGAATAGTTGTAGAAAGAAGAAAGGGGAGGAAGGAAGAAGGAAAAGGGAGAAAGGATAAGGACAAGGGAGTACTTACCCCATCCCTAGATCAAATGTAAGCACATCGACCAAGGGAACACTGCTCTGCCATATGACAGATCTTAATTAATAACAGGTCTTTCCTGCCATCTTGGTTTTAAGTCTCTAAATAGGAGGTTCGCACAGGTTCAGCCCATCAAAAAATTTAATGTGCCTCCGACCTATGTACTCGGGCACCGAGGGAAGCCGAAGCTCCTCCCGAATGGTGGGTGTTAAGTGCCCCCTCAAGCGATTTGCCACTTACGATCTTCCTAAGGATGGAATTCTGGTAATGCTGCAGGCGCTTCAGCGTTGTTTTGTAGAGGTGTCTCTGTAGTGGTAACCTACATCATAAAACAACGTAGGTCTTATGATGGACTTCTAGATTTGTAATTTCAAACTCAGTTAGAGCAGCGGCGACAATGAATGAACCGGATAAAAATTAAAATACTTCATCAAATATTCATATAATGCGATAATTAATGTATATAATTAATAATGCGAGAAGGTAATGTAATGCAACATGCGATAGATGAACGAAAAATTTTGGGGTGATAGAAAAAACATTAATAAGTTAAAAAAAAATAAAAGTAAGTATTTTTTAAAAGGTTTACAATGTATTGTTATTTTTACGTTTACCAAAAGTTTTTGAGGAATTTTTTAGTGTTATAAGATCTCTGGGAGCTAAATCATCTGGAGATGTAAGAATATTAAAATCTTAAAATTATTACAGTTTTTTTAAACCGAAAAGTCAAAATAAATGGAAATGGTTTTAAAATCAATGAATTAATAAGCATAGGAGTAACAAACAAAAAAGCTGTTCCACTACAACCCATGAAGGGTTAATACGAGTTAAAGTCTACACGTTTTCTAGGACATTATTTGTGCAATGAGTTGAATCCTCCGAGATCACTCTCAATCAGGTCTTTACTCTATATAAGGGTACCCACTTTAAAGGGTCTGGGTACACCCCAGGAGAGTCTGTAGATCCCACAGGGTCCATCAGTGACTGATAAAAGATTTAATTGTGAATAAAATAATAATTAATAATATTAAAACACTTAATTTATCACTTTTTGAGGCTTCTTTAATTGACTTCAATAAAGTGCAGCTTGAAGTAGATATAAAGTAATTGGAGGCAGAGAATACTCAATTAATTTTGCCATCGGTTGGAACTTACTAATACAATATAATACAGATTGAATCCGGACTTTAATTTAATTTATTAATCTTTATACCTCAGTGTAAAATATTTGATTTTTTGTCTACACCTTTGGTGAATCGATAAAATAATTAATACCTGGTTTTTTTATGGGGCGTCTGTAATACATTTTTCATGCATAAAATACATTCTAATTCAAATTATTTTATCAATGTTAGATTTATAGTCGTTATCTAATAGAATTCCTATTCTACCATATTGAACAAAGTGGGGAACATAGCAACACCATGTTGTGTAATAAGGAAAATTCGCATCTCGCAAACAGAAAAGTTCGACCTAGTTCCTTGTTTCCTAGAAAACCTGGAACTATATTCGAAAACCTTTTTCATTTTTAAATCACAGTTCATGTAAAATCCCATGAAATCTAATTCCATTTACTAATATAGACAAACATGGTTACTTATAGGAAAAGTCAGGGATTGCAACTGATCAATGGGGTTGTTGAGTAATAGTACGATTGAAAAATAAATAAATCACGAAGCCATTTTCTTTTCAAACGCCTCAGTGGATAATCGGGAATCGAAGAGGTAGTTTCAAACAAGTGGATTAATTTGGGAATGAAGTTAGTAATAAAATGATTTAAATCGGATTCGGACCAAATAACCAACAAATGGGATGTTGGGGTTTTTATGGATGAATTTATTTCTAGTAAAGTAAGGAAAATTGAGGATTTTTCAAAGGATTTTTGATTTAAAGATTGAATAAAAGTGAGGACTTCGATAGCTTAGTGTAGCCCCAAAGCTTTTCTCCGTAAGTCAAAATCGTTCTTGAAATAGCCATAGATATGAGTATTTAGAAATTTATTGGCAGAGGTTTTACCTAGTAAGTGTTGAAGATAAAAATATTAATCAATGAGACAAGTTATTCTTTTTTTTTATTTTTTTTTTATTTTATTTTATTGATATTTACAACTGTAATAACATTACATCAAGTAAATTGGCTGTATGAACAAAGGATATGAACAAAAAAAAATCACTTGTGGAGAAACTATCCATTGATAGCACTCCAATAAAGTTTTATAGTAGAAGGTCTCGAGGGCATCTTCTATTCAGACGCCTCGGAGGATTATCAGGAATATTATGGAGAGCAACTTGAGAGACTAGCGGATTTAAGTGTGTTTGGAGCTTTTCATGGAAGGATAGGTATCTAGTTTGGGCCAAATCAGCAACATATGGGATATTAAGATCATGATGGATGAGTTTGTTTGTGACATAATAAGGAGCATTGAGGATTTTACGTAGGATTTTGGATTGTAAGGATTGGATGCGAGATGAATTGAAGTTATTCTTAAAAAAAAAAAAATAATTGTGCTAAAAGAAAAAGCGAATAAGTTAGATATTGAAAAGATATTACAAGGATACTTCTTCCAAATATCAACAATGCATTAATATGAATTTTTTTTTTAATAACAATTCCTTAGATTAAGTTATAATGAAATGTTTCCGCATTTCTATCTTTAAATCTCTGCTGTGTTAATCAGGACATAGCTCGCTTAGCTGTATCCTATATTAAAACGAGGAAGCCTTAAAACATTCGAATATATCCAGGGTTATATGTGACAGAATATATATACAGCGCTGGCAGAGCATGTATCTTGAGAAGAGACTTATATTTTAGCGACCCTGCGCCACCTAGTGGGCCCAAAGTGAATAATGTTAGTGGAAGTACGTCGGTATGGCCCCGGGTTATTAAACTAACTTATTACACCAGCCAACTGGAAGATATAGACCGCATCATCCCCGGCAAAGTCTGTCGCATCAAGCCGCTCTTCTTTTACAGATATTTATTAACGTTTTATTTTATTTTTATTTCTTGAAGTTTAGCTTAAAACAGTGAATTTTTTGTTAGAAAAAATAATAAAAGATTGAACCAGATACACCGAACATAAATATTTCTAAAAAAGGATCTCTCATAGTTTGTAACGGCTTAAAAAACATGAGTAAATAAAAATATGCCATTAAAATTTTGCAGAAACTTAAGATTATGTTCATTTTTTATTTATAAAACATTATGGCACCTCACTCTATGGGATAGGTTATAAGATTCAATAATAATTTCAATACTATTAAGTATTTAAAATTAATGTTTTTATATTTAAAAAAATTAATAATAATAAGATAATAATGAAAAAGAAAGATTCAAACTATAATATCCAATTAACTGTGGTAAATTGCCAAAGCGGTGTATTTATTAAAATCTATAAAGACATCTGGAAAACATATACAATCAATAAATAGTTTGAGAGATATTTAGTTTTGATACAAAATATATGGTTTGAATTATTTTTTCGTAATAGTTTATTATGATTTCATAAAAGAATGAAAAACCATTAGTACAAATAAATTCTTCATTTAATTATTCTTGAAACGTTTCGACTACAGTGTCATTTTCAATCAAAAATAATTTCTGGTTTTATGCATCAAAAAACATTTCGTATCTAAATATTAGGGTGGCCCAAAAATTTGTAATTTACCCTACACTTCAGGGCACCCGCTAAGTTTTTTACTTTAGTTGATAGTAGTAAAGTGCCAAAATTTCAATGTCCTAGTTGGAGTAAAAGGCTATGCTCAACGTCTCCAAAGTTTTAAAATTGTTGTTATTTTCTTATTTTTCAATATTTTTTTATTTTTTTGCAGATACTGTTTTGTAAAAGAAATGCCAAAAAAAATTTATTAAAAAGTTGACAAAATTAAAACTATCAATAGTTGCTTGTGAGGACTGTTTTTATTCAAGTGATTATTTTGAACTTTTTTAGTGAAAATATGACTTTGTCATCACCTGCAACACGTCAATCGGACACTATATTCTTAATAGGTGTCAGAGGTTTAGAACCAATATCTAGATTTAATCAGTTACTGTAAGGCAAGCTCTTCTTAGATTCCATTTTTTCCTACAAGAAAAAAAATCTGTTCGAAATGCAAGTCACAGCACTGTAGAAGAACTAATTTTAGTGTGGCAAAAGACTGCTATCCCGATTAGACTTCTCAAACATTGTATTGATAAGCTTGAAAAATTCCACTCTGAATGGCTTCTGTTGAAAAAAAATAAAGGAAGATTCTCTGATAGCCAAAAGAAATGTGAAACACTATTTCAAGATATGATATTTGATATTGCTCACAATGATGCACTTGCTATGTGCAAAGTATACGAAGACAGAGAGTTTTTAGAAGATCAGAGGACGCAAAGAAATATGATTATTTCATCAGAAGACAAAAATAATAACAAGAAACAAGAAAAAATTCTTCGAAGAAAAATTAAAGAACAAAAGAGGCTTGAAAAAGGTATAGAGATAGAGCCAGGTTCGTCTTCCATTATGCCTCCAACCGAGAATATTTCAGATTCAGAAGATGAATCACCAGAAAATTCTGATTCAGCCAATAATACATCAGAAAAGGAGTAGAAGCCAAACAGACTCGCTGACTGAACCAATTGCAAAGAAATCTTTATTTTCCACACATGTAACTAGCGCTTTAGATCGCAATGAGGTTTCTGATAGGGAAGCCTTAAGATTAATGGTTCCTATTGCAGCAGCATTGGGAATGACCCCAGTTCATTGCCATTATCTCGAAGCACTATCCAACGTAAATGTAAAGAAGGACGAAAAGCTGTGTTTAAGAAAATAAAGCAGTCTGTTACTTTCAAAGATCCAGTTATAGTTCATTGGGATGGGAAGATTTTTCCTGATATTTTGGGCAATGAAAAAGTAGATCGTTTGCCGGTGCTAGTATCTGCAGATGGTAAAGTGAAACTACTGAAACTGCTTGGAGTGCCAAAACTTGTAGTGGTACTGGTGCAAACACAGTGAATGCAGTTTATAATGTTCAAACTGAATGGGATTTGGAGAACAAGATAGTTGGCATGTGTTTTGACACTACATCTGTTAATACAGGATTGAAAAATGGAGCTTGTGTTATGCTGGAACATAAAGTTGGCAAAGAATTATTATGGCTAGCATGTAGGCTCCACATTTTGGAGATTGTTCTCAGTAAGGTATTTACTCTCTGTTTCGGACCATCCAGTTCTCCTGACATTCCTTTATTCAAAAGATTCAAGGCAGCATGGCCTTTTATACACCAAGAAAACTATAAACAATTGAAAGAAGCTCCTGGCAGTGAAAATTTAAAGCTCTCTGCAGTTAATGCTTTATTATTTGCCTTATTAAGGAAAAATCAGCCCAGAAATGATTACATGGAGTTAATAGAGCTGTCTCTACTAGCTCTGGGCCATACGCCAGATAAAATTCATTGGAGAGCTCCAGGTGCAGTACACCACTCTCGTTGGATGGCGAAACTGTTATACGCCATCAAAATCTACTTGTTTCGTAAGGATGGCGGTTTCAAAACCACACTAAGGGAAACATCACAGTTAGAACACTTTGTGTACTTTGGAGCTCACAATATGTAAAATATTGGATTGAAGCCCCTATGGCTACAAATACTGCCTGGGCAGATCTTTTTCTATGGAAAGACAGGACCGATTATGAAGTTATTGATCCTCAAATCAGTGAAGTGGCTAAAAATGCCATAAAACCTCATCTTTGGTACCTCTCGGCTGAGTTAGTTGGCTTAAAATTATTCTCAGAAAATGTATCCAATGAGGAAAAGGTGAAAATTATTAAAAAATTGGAGTGTGAGCCTACTGACCGAAAGGTAAGAGGAGATTCGTCACTTTTAACTGACCAAGCCATTTTGGCTGATTTTGTCAATAAAAGATCGTTGCAGCTGTTTAACAAGTTGAAAATTAATACCGTTTTTTTGACCACACATCCAAATGAATGGAATAGCAATGAACAAACAAACCACAAGATAAGGTAAACAAATCACAAGAAACCTGAATGTTGTTAATGATATAGCTGAGCGCGGTGTTAAACTGTTTGAAGAGTTCAATTAGCTTCTGACAAATGACGAAGAAGAGAAACAGCTGCTCCTACAAGTCGTTGAAACAACAGAAAGTGGGTTCCGACCAAAACGACAAAAAAAGCAGTTGTTGAAAGTTTGAAGCCGTCAGCTTCAAAGGATTGAACCATGTTTATTTACCCCAATCACAACTTTCTCAAGATTTTTGTATTATTCTTCAATATTATACTATGAATAAACTAATTTACTACTCCCCAGGTAGTTGTACTTAATTTAAAACAACCCTCGAAGTTACAGATTTTTTCACATTCGTTCCTAATATTACATGCTTTTGAGCACTGTCTTCCAATTGGAATATTACCTTCAAATTTGGCCTGAATACTTGTTTTATCACACATAAAAAAATTAGCAGGTGCCCAGATATGTAAACTAGTTTTGAAATTTTGAGTATATAATATGGGCCACCCTAATAAATATACAAGTTAAAAGTCAGAATATTCTGTAAAAACCAAGACAATAACAATTACATTAGTAAAATTAAAAAATACAGATTTAAAAATATTTATTGTGCAAACAATATTGAAAAGAGGATAGATACCTGCATACAATTGTTTTGAATTTTAAATGTCATTTATTACATAAAAAGTGCTGTTAAGTCAAAATAAAATTTATGAAGGTATCTGTCCTCTTTTCGCTATTGTTTGGACAATAAATATTTTTAAATCTGTATTTTTTAATTTTATTAATGTACTTGTTATTGTCTATTTTTTTTTTACAGAAAAGTCTGACTTCTAACTTGTATATTTATGTTCGAAATGGTTTTTGATGCATAAAACCAGAAATTATTTGTGATTGAAAATGACACTGTAGTCGAAACATTTCAAGAATTAATAAATGAAGAATTTATTTGTACTGGATAATATTTTTTCCTTCTTTTATGAAAACTTCCAGTGATATACATCAAATTTTAAAATGAATAATATTATCATAAATATAAATATATTGCATAATAATAATATTATAATGAATATATTATGCAAGGTCGAAGGAAGTGCATTTCTATCAAAGCAAAAATATCTCTCTGCAAGACAGTGAGTGATGATACCAACGGTAACCGATAGAAGTGTGATGGACTGTCAAGCAGCAAGCTAAGAGCGACAGATATTTATTAACGTTTTGTTTTATTTTTATTTCTTGAAGTTTAGCTTAAAACACTGAATTTTTTGTCAGAGAAAGTAATGAACCAGATACACCGAACATAAATTTTCCTAAAAAGATAAGGAAGATATTTGGTGTAATTCAGTAGAATGTACTATGCTGGATTAGGGAGAATGTAACTCCAGTACATGTATCAGGAACCCGACATTGGCTGTACAATTAAAAAGGAGAGTGCTGAGGAGGCATGGGAATGTGAGGATGGAGGCACGAGAACTCACTAAGAAAATGCTTTATGCAAAACCAGGAGGGAAGAGGGGTGGTGACGTGGAGCAGAATCTAAAAACATGGGTGTGAGAAGTTGGAGGAGAGAGAAGGCGATGGACCGAGAGGTGTAGAGGAGGCTCGGCAGGGTGGCGTAGGTCCTGCAAGGACTGTTGCGCAGAGCTATTAGCTATTTGACTTAAAATAGAAGCAATAAACTATAGTGAGTCAAATTGAGTTCTACTACGTTTTTTTTTATCTATGCATTTTTTTTCTATACATACCTTCCCGTCGGCATCCAACATTTCCATGTAAAAATACTTCGCCAAACGACAATAATGATGCAAGGTATTTCCCTGAAAAACTGTCATAAAAAGTTTTATAAAACGATTCAAATACCTAAATTATAAGCTGAGACTTTATAATCCCTACGTATGAAGAAACAACAAAACTCGAAAACAAATACGAACAAATGAGTGTAATTCATTTTATAGTGCTTAGTATATATTTTTTAAATATACCATGTTGATATTACTTGACATACTTCTATAGCAACTAAACTAAAAGAGCGTGACCACCATCAAGTATTTTTAAGTGAGCACTCATTTCCCAATACAAAATAATACCTAATATATATTTTATTTTTCAGTATTCGAAATGGGTTCAGGGATGCTTAAAACGTACGGACACACCAAATTAAAAACAAAGAAATATAAATATGATACGTCGAAACCGGATTCAAACATATTCAGAAGAGATATATTCATTGAAGTATCAATTTTATCCATGGCAGTACATAATTTTCAAAATAAAAATGGTTCTAAAACATTTTACAAGGATGCAAAAAATGTAAAAAATAATTGAAATCCTTAATCATCAAACTGTAGGAATAGTCGCACCTCTATTTTATAATTCAAAAAAATGATTAAAAAAATGAGTTTTATGGGTTCGTTAAAAATTTATAACTGGCAATTCATAAATTTCAGATTCAACCAAGCATTTTTCACCCTCCTTACCTGACAGGAAAAATAAAATGTATACCAACAGCTAACAAGTTAGCTTGCTCACTTTTTTCACCAGAGTTTCCTGTTTCTGTTGTTGAAGGGGAGGAGGGGGTACAAACAGCCACCGGAAGTGGCTTAGATGGATGGAGCCTTTTTACAGATCCCAGGTGAAATCATCTGCAGTTTTCTTCTCTACCAGCTAACCGTGCCCATTCTTCACCTTCCCGGATTAGCTTGTAGAATGTATACTTACGTCATTCATATTATATTAATTATCACACAATAAAGAGTTCAGTAATATGGAGACCGAATAATAACAAGCATTTCCTGCTTTTAACAGCGCCTTTATTTCCTCTTTGATTTCAGCTTTTCCAGTTACTTTAGACTCTAAGTATTTAAACTTCTCGACAAGTTCAAAATTATTCCCTCCTAAAACATTGTCCCCAAAATCTACTAACCAAACATTATGTATTATCCGAATTTACTTCCTACATTTATGATCAACTAATTTAATTTTATAGTTTCGGCGTCTTCATCTAACGGTACCAAATTGTTGGGATTCGGATAAATTAAATTAATTTAATTTATACTCCTCCAAATATATTCACAAGCTTATATTTATCACACATATAAAACAATTTTCCACTAGACAGAAACAATAGGAAACTTTGTAATCTTCCTCTTAGTGTGTTCTAACAAAAAACAATGTTATTCACTGACTATGAACAATATAACTGTACTACTCGTTCCACTTTCCTCCTTAGGGTGTCACAACGAACACTAACAGTATCAAGCTTTGTTACCTTTCCCTTAGGCACTCACTCTCACAACACTACTCACTACGCCTTCGTGACTTTTAACACAAATCGTCCGCAAATTAAAGCACGGATGTTTTACTATTCATATCCATACCCAAACCTTTTTCGGTGTGTATAACCTTTTTAATTACGCACTCAACTGTTAAATTGAATAAAACAGGTGAAAGCCTGATCGAACATCGAACTTCTCCGAAAATTGTTTGCTGATTCTTTCCTTATTGAAAGTTTCGTTCATCCACATACTTACCAAATTTAGATTTTATTAATTAAAAGAAATTTACTAATATCTTTGGTTTACCCTGTTCATCAATATGTTATACAGCATTTAACGGTCGATGAAGTCGTAAGCTTTTTTAAAATCGATATACAGTTGAACGACTGCATTGTATTCTAATATTTGTAGTTGTTTTTTTTTTTTTTAGTGTTTGGCATAAGGAAAATATTTGATCGATAGTTTAACGGTTTCGTCTAAAACCACATTGATAATTTCTAATAATATGCTCGAAATATTCCATAATTCTAATTGTTAGGGTTAGAGAGAATCGTAATATTTGAAAAATAATAAAATTTGTTGTGTGTTGCTTAAACGATATAAATCAAAATATTAATGATAGAGCTTATTATATTACCAAATAATTTAATGCTTTCTGAATAGTAAGTGGGCCATTTTCGATTCACATCTCCTTTGTTATTCTATTATATTTGCTTGGATATTACAAAATCTCCCTAAGAGTTCTGAAGAAGACCCGTAGCATCCTCTTTCAGGGAGGGCACTGTGTTTTCTCTTTGCTCTTGCAGCACAAGCTGTCTGTTGTTACTCTTACGATTCTCTGGATTGTTAGAAAGATTTACTTCTGTCACTAAGGTTTCTATTTAGTGGTACTTCAGAATTCCAAGTAACTGTTTCATTTAGGTAGTCATCGTCGGCCCACAATTCCTCCTCAATACGATATGAAAAGTAGCATTGAATCTTTACCAAAATTCATACTGAAGTGGGTTCTGCCGAACTTGGGTATATCCCTACTCTTTGTCTATTTGTTCCTTTCAAGAGGATAACCTTGGTTTTGATAGTTCTCTCTTTTCCACTCCACACCATTCACCTCAGAAACTACTATCATATTTTACATTTCTTTTGAACCTGCTATTCTTTTGGATACCAAAGCATATCTTCGGTATAGTTTCACGAACCTGATAACCCCATAGCCTTATATCTACAAAGGTTCATATGTAGGACCAACAATGTGACCATTTGGGTATCTTCTGTCTATGATCTCCCCGACTTCACACAAATTACCACGTACATGATTCTGTATTTAAAATTTAATAGAGCATAGAAAGATATTTCATATCCCTGCATTTATTAGAGAGCATTCTGACGTACAAACTTTTCTCACCTTCATGCACACCATTAGTAAAAAAAGTAGTAGCCACCTCCTACTTCACTTCTGGATTCGTATTACTGTCGATGGCTGAGGCGTAAAATACGGTGCTTAAAAGACTTATTTAGCATAAAGATGAGAGAGTGGCTTATATGATTAAGGGAGTTACATATGTCGTGCCACCATCCTAGTAGAACATTCTTAAATTAGCGTTCTTTTATTTACGGGATGTTTATCGTTATAGCGGACAAAATTCTTCAATTTCTTAATGTCAAGAGAGTAAATTTCTAAATTGATATCCTATCTCCTGCCTATCTAAGTTGTAACAGCTACCATAGATGCTCCATGGTGAGTTCAATTCCGTTCCAGATTGATATTGTACACTTTCCCGTTTCTTATGTCATGGGTTAGGCCTCTCTTACGAAATGTGGTCCCAATGAATACTCTAGTATCCTCATTACCTGTATGGATTAAATCAGGGATTATTGGTGTATTCCTGTAATTTTGTTTCCTATAGCATATCAGAATCAACTATTGCTAAAAAATGGAATAATGTAGTGATGGGATCGTCAGTAGGGTTTCTGAAATGTTATCCACTCCAATATCTTCCCACCATCATTTGTCGTTCCATTTAGAATGATCAATACTTACTTTAGTGTTGAATCAATCCAGAACAAATGATTCTATAAATCAAGTCCATCAATCAAGATCATCTTATTTGTACATGAATTGATTTGGTCAAACATGCTCAGTGTGGTGTATTTGTCCTCTATCGATCATGGAAAGAAGTGTTTGTCACGTTGAGTTGGAAAGCTCAATAATAATTACCTGTGGATATCATGACCATTAGATAGGCATACCTGATAACATAATAATAGACAGATTCCCAGAAGAAAATGCAAATTAGTTTATTTGTTTTAACAGTAACTTTTATAATACATTTCCTTCTCTTTAAAGAAAATTTCTTATGCAATGCACAAAAGTTTCCTGTTTTCCGATATCTCAATTCACATGCTGATAAAAGGATAAACTAAAACAGATAGGAAACGGAAAGAAAGTCCAGATATAAAGAAGTTGCAAGACAGCTTTTATTTATAGCCAGCTCTTCGAGTGATAAGAAAATACTGTTTAACAGAAACAAGATTTGTTGCCAAACAATCTTGCACAAGTTTCTTTCTGTGTTAGAATTAAGGTATTTGCAAAAAGCAGAATAGAACAATATTGATATTATTAACGATTATGAAGTATGAATGAATCAATAATCCCTCAAGGATTAATTATATCGAAATAATAAATGCTTTTTTACAATCGTATAGCAAGTAATTGGAAAATTTTAGATAGTTGAAATTTAATAAACTACAATTTATAGCGTAGATTGCTACATCCACTGGATTGCCTCATTTATCATTCTCATTAAAGAATATTAATCAAGCTATTACAATTTTCTAGGTCTAGGATTATGAAGTCTCTGAAGGGGAGAGTGAGATTGTTTTAATAACTAACAGGCCGATGGATTAGAAAAGTTATTTCTATAATTTCTACTTCTTTTAGAAATTATATATATATACGTTTTGCTTCTTGAGTTCCAGTCTTTCTTTAAACTTCTTTAGGCAACGTTTTGAGACTAGGTTAGTCTCAATACTCATGCCCTAACAGTGAAAAAATGAGTTTTTATTAAAAACATTAAATAGCACACTAAAATATAACATGACACGTGTAAGTTGTAATTGGAGCAATTGCTAGATCGCGGTCAAACTGCTTTTCCGGTTGCTGCAAGGGATCAATTTGAAAAAAATCCATACGTAGTGTTTTTGGCATCTTGAAAGGGTTATTCTTCAGGAATTTGTTCTATGAATTCTGAACTCTACTGCGAACAATTGAAAAGATTTTACGCAAAGTTGTCAGCTTTGATCAACCGAAAAGGAGTTTTATTCCAACAAGATAATACTCGTCACCACACTGCCTGTCGAATCAAAGAAAAGTTTAAAAAAATTCATAGGTTCGAACTCCTGCTTCATCCACCATATATTCGTATATTTTTTATATACCCTATTATTACAGCAATAAAAAAACAACCTATAAATTCTTGTTTTAAATAATTGATTGGTAATTATTATGTCCTTATCAAACAAGATTTTATTAACTACATTATAAATCAAAAATAAATTCTAATGAAAATTTCTTGTAACTAAACACTTAAATGCATACTTTAAAAAATCAAAATATTATTCATAAATAATAACTAGCACATAGTTAGGAAATATTAACCATAAAAATACATTATAGTTTAACCAAATACGTATTATGTTATTATACAGCAGATGACTAACGATAAAACACGAATTTTTATATATATTACATTTAGGTAGAAAGCTGATAAAATTACTTATAATATAAATTACTGATAAATATTTTGTTAAAACTCTCTGATTCGCATTCTCTTTCCACTATCCAATCAGTTTAATAATTAAACTTCTGAACTTTAATAGTACTTCATATTATTGCTAAACTATGAACTCAGTATTCAGCAAATTACAATGATTTATAATTTGGACATGAAAAAAAAAATGAAAATGACTTATAAAATATTTGTTAGTAATTTTATCAGCTTTCTACCTAAATGTAATATATATAAAAATTCGTGTTTTATCGTTAGTCATCTGCTGTATAATAACAAAATGACAAGTAATTATGGACTTAATCCAGCGGTTTCGATTTTTTATTAAGTTTTGTGAAATCACCTTATAAATTTCAATTTATGAATATAAAAAGGACAACGTATATATTTGCATTAATTGTAATCTAGGTTATGTAAAATAGCCAGAAGCGCAGATAGCCAGTAAACATATGTTCCATTTATTCAGATATTCAGCAGCTCCAGGAAATTTCGGTTAATTAAAGTTTTAATCTTGTTTTAGGGGAATCAGAATTTTGTTGAAAAACTGGATTGCATATAAACATAAACAAGGAAAAAAGGAACGTTGACGATATTATTATAATTTTGTTTTTTTTTGTTGATAGCTTTAACATTTATCTAAAATATTATCCATAATAGCGACCTATTATCCATAATAGGTCTGGTGAAAGCTAAAGGTATGCTAAAGTTGATCAAAAAATATTTTATAACTATATAAAAATATTATAAATTTTAACCCGCCCCAAAATTTAAAAGATGATTATTTAGATCATTTTCAATTAGAAAATAATAATCATACCAGCTTTTGCCCGCGGCTTCGCTCGCATAGAATTTGGACTACCGTATAAAGTTTCTTGACAGTGCTTTTTAACAATAATTTAAAATTATAATGCAATTGGGAAAAACCACAATGCAAAGCCTTATGTTTCAAAAAATACACCTACTTACCAGTCGACGTTTCGCCTATTCAGGCATTATCAAGACACCAAAATCAAAAAGGGTTATGTGAATCGCATGTCGAAGAAAAAAGTGCAATACATCCCAACGATCAACAGCCCAAACAGGCTCCAAACATGAGACAGCACCCTACCACCAAGACGTTCAACATACAATGCCTGAATAGGCGAAACGTCGACTGGTAAGTAGGTGTATTTTTTGAAACATAAGGCTTTGCATTGTGGTTTTTCCCAATTGCATTATAATAAATAATAGTGTTTCTTTTTGAGTTTTTGGCTCTATTTTAGTGAATAATTTAAAATAATAAATAATTTAATTATTTAAATAATTTAATTTTTTTCACTATAGGTTACTCGTACAAAATTTCAGATGTCTAACTTCAAAACTGACGGATTCCATACAACCTTTGAACCCTTATTATAATAAGGATGGAATTATCCAAACTTTTTCCTTAAATCATACAAAGGACCTATCTGCAAATTTCAAGATGCTAAATTCCTGATTTGCCTTTAATTATGTACTATAATGGATTCTCCACACTACCTCTAAAACTGTCAGGGGTGAGGAAGGGCACGTGCCCCCGTGCGCTCCCCTAAATCCGCGCTTGCTATAGCCCATGTGTTATTCTGATGTATAACCTATATTACTGTAAAGTTTCATCCAAATCCGTTCAGTAGTTTTTGCGTGAAAGAGAGACAAACATACAAACTTTCACATTTATAATATTAGTAAGATATGTTGTGGAGAAGGGTTTATATGTCAGCCACGTGTATGAACCTAGTTAAAAATGTTCAAGTGTAAAGTTATTTCAGAACTTATGAACTAAGTGCGACTTAATTTTCATACTTTTAAACTAAAGGGAGTAAGTCCGTCATTTAGCGTAATTAACTTACATATTTATATTTTTTTATGTATCACGAGTAAATCCTCGTTTTCAAATTGATTGAATTAATTATATCTTATTACTGAAGAAATTATGTTCTCGTTAACCACGGCTTAAGGAGTTTGGTCAAAGTATAAAGGAGTTCTTTTGAAGTTTAAACTCCATTTTGATAATCTCGATTTCAATGAGCAAACTTAGAAAGGAAAAGCTTTATGGTTGACGGAAGCAAGAAAATTTATTCCTTTCTCTTTTAGTAGAAATCCGTCTGAGGCTATAGACGGTTTATATTTATAGAAATATTTAATAAAATTGTATAACTTTAAATTAAATTATTTTGTTTATTTTTAATTTCTTGGAGGCAGATTTATTTCAGTAGTAACGTAACTGTAAAAGTAACAACCAGTGAATTTACTGATTGAAAATTTAATTTTATTAAATAACAATCAAACCAGTACTAAATACCTTACCACAATATATATTTAAATAAAAGGATCTTTATCCAACTCCTTCTCAGTCTTCCACGAGTAATGGATGTTGGTTGTACACATGTCCCACAAGAGTGCTAAATTGTCCGTGTAGTTATCGTGTGATCAATATTGGAGTGTCAGTGCATGTCCCTAAAGTGTTGGAATATGAAGTACATTGCTAATGTACCAAGAGTCTTTATTATAATCCTGAATCATCTCTTACATTGTTATGGAAAAAATTAGGATTGTGTTTTTATGACATCTTTACTTCACCACATACATGCTTTGTGAACGTCCAATTGTTCTTAATTAGGATGGTGTTTCGTTCATACGGGTTTTTCCTCAAGCAGACCGTCCATGGACCAAGACTAAAGGAAGCAATTTTACATCCTGGAAAGCCACAATGCTATTCCCGATAAATGTACACATGACCATGGGGTATGGCCATTACTACTACACCTGGACTTTTTGATTTGCCTCCAATAGGGTGATGGGCCTCACATACATGAGGGGTCATTCATTGGCTGAGAAATCCTGGGCTAGTATTAGAAGTCATAACCTTGGGGTTTTAATGAGCAAACAAAAGTGAAAAATTTCCGCAAGTGCGTTAAACTGCTCGGCTGCCACGACACCATATAAATGTGTGTGTGATTGTGTATGTGGACGTGTGTGTCTGAACAATTTCTTCTTTGCCGTAAATCTTGCCATAATAAATTTTGTACCCGTTGATAATGATATGGGTGACGTCCATCTGCAATGAGAGGTCTCCATACTTTAGTTGGTTTAACATTAAATCCTGCTCCAGCTCTTCGTATACTGGCAGATGGATTATCACCAAAATATTGTAATACGGTCGCACTCCTTTCTTCACTTCGTAAAGGGGCTAAAATACAATCAGCATGTGGTAGGACAACAAATGTACCAGTTTCTCTAAGTTTGAAACGTAAAGTTAAAGGTAGACTTACTAGGTAATCTTCTATTTGGAAATCGCATGGAATATTCACGACGGGCAGCGTTGGCATTACCATTGCAAAAACTGTAAACAAACACCATATCGGCATATTCAGCATTAGTATACATGGAAGGCATAATGAGTACTCTGCGAAAGCCTCAAACAAACTGATAAATGTTATTGATGGTTCTATTCTTATTATTATTTGTTATTGATGTTCTATTCCAAACAGTATTAATCCTAAAGTCCACAGTTTATGTACAGTTAGGGAACAAGGTCATATTGGTATTCTATCTAAATTTATCTCTTAAACAAAGAGTTTGCAAACATAACTTCGTACGAAATATTTTTTTTCTTGTTGACCTTAAAACAAGAAAAAAAGTATTTTTAAACATTTAGTTCATATTTTCAGTTTGGTCACTGCTGCAGTTGAAGAAAGATGCCGAGCCTGTCTGAATGCTCAAGGAAATCGCTTTGAACATTTAATATGAATGTTAATGGTTTACATTTAATAAATAAAGTAGTTGGTACAAATAAAATAAGTTTTATTTATTTACTATGCCTAAATAATTCGTAATAATGAAATCTTTAGAAGTGAATATTTCCTAAACAAATCGTTTGCGGACATACCTTCATAGGAAATTTTTTTCTTTTTTTGAGGTCCTTAGTACATATTTTCAGTTTGACCCCGAAACACCCTGGATATATATTTAAATAAAAAGTATTATATTTAAGTTTAAACAATATTTATACTTAATTACTAACTTTTTTTTTAATTTATGAAATAGATATATACCCTGCCATATTTTACTGCGGTGCTACTTCTAGATTGAATTATTTAAGATAGAAGAAAATAGTCGTAAAATCATTTGAAAGTGGGTTGGACCATTTGTGTCTAATAAATCCGTTTATTCTTTTCAATGGTTTTAACTATTATTATTTTATAATAAAATTTAAAAAGTTAATTAAAATGCCATTTTTATGGATTTAAAATGCCACTCTTTGCTAAGTGATAATTGATAAAAACATTTGCTCGTTTGCCCATATTTTTGAAGTAATTCAAATGGAAACCTTAAGATATCGCAAATATGAAAAAATGGACATGCATTACTTTCAAATAAAACAGGTATTTTAATAGCTAATAACTATTAATAACCACTAATAAATAAATAAATAACCACTCATTTTAACTAATTTGAGTTATGTGCTCCATTTATTTATCACAAAAGTTGTAGATTTTTTCAATGTCCTAAAGACACAAGTTGAGCAAAATGATATATATTCTGAAAAAAATAATTCAAGTATATTAGTTTATAATGAAATGTAATTATTACTAATTACAGTGGTTAGTTGCCTTCAAAACTACTTAACTACAGATTTCAATAATTTGAAGTACAATGTCAACTAATTTCTCTGAAACTCCAATTTACCGTAATTGCTATGAAATTGGAATTACAATTTGCTCCCAACTCTGCCCCGCATCAGCCCGGCATGTCATTTCCATAAGGTTTTTGGAACGCTAGTCTTACAATGTCAATATTGTTGAGGCAATAGGGAATTCCCTTAACATATTGACAGCCTGAGGGGTGTGTCGTAGCAATAATATTGACGCATGAGGTATGCATACTATCCTAAATAATATTGCTGCGATAATATTGAATAGTTAAAGGCTTTAGACGTCTATAACCGTTCCCATGGTAATGTCTGCATTTAACTAGAAGCATTATATTACGTCTGCCCAAAATACTCCATTCTAACGCTTTTCTTTGCAACAAAAAAATCATTAATGCAGATATAACAATGCAACTTTTGTGCAACATAATGATATAATCTACCCTGCTCAAAGGAAATTTTGGAAGTACTGTACAGCTTCTTTAACAATAAAAAAGCTTGTTTTTATTAATAATTTATTTAAGGACATTTACAACTGGAATAAAATAACACAAGTATACTGATTGGTACATATTAGGATGAAGGACAAGTAGAGAAACTACCCAGTGGCAGTACTCAAATAATAAGTTCTACTTAGAAAGTTACGAGGCCATATTCTCTTCAGACGCCTCGGAGGATTATCAGGAATGGAAGAGGTTGCTAGGTTTGAAACTAGTGGGTTTGAGTGGAAATGAAGTTAGTCATGAAAAGATTGATGTCGGATTCGGGCCAAATCAGCAGCAAGTAGGGCATTATGGATTACTTTGTGCTTTATAAAGTAAAGAGCATTGAGGATTTTACGGAAGATTTTGGATTTTAAGGATTGAATACGAGAGGAATTCAATGTTTTAGTGGAGCCCCATAGCTCTATTCCGTAAGTACAGATGGGTCTAATGATTGTCATTTATATGAGTATTTTGTAATTAATTTACAGCTAAGAGCGTTTGTCTAGTAAGTGTTGAACTAGCCTGAAATGTCAAGCGGTTCCTTGTCTTTTCATTCTTGCCTGAGGATTCCAGAGGATTGTTACATACATTTAATTCTTTGTTTAATTTATGTTAATTATGCATGGAAAAGGTATGGAAAATTTCGGGCTCTATAAGGAATATTTATCCAACAATTTTTTTGACAATTTTATCAATTATTAAATCAAGTTAAATTAACCATTAAATACATAACCTTTTGAGAATGTGAAGAAGTAACAGCAATGTTTATAGCCTTTACAGGATATAGGGTATAACCTTTATGTTAAATTACTAGCAACTTCGCATTAACAGAACAGAGGTTGCTAGGTTTGAAACTAGGGGGTTTGAGTGGAAATGAAGTTAGTCATGAAAAGATTGATGTCGGATTCGGGCCAAATCAGCAACAAGTAGGACATTATGGATTACTTTGTGCTTTATAAAGTAAGGAGAATTGAGGATTTTACGGAAGATTTTGGATTTTAAGGATTGAATACCAGAGGATTTCAATGTTTTAGTGGAGCCCCATAGCTCTATTCCGTAAGTACGGTAATAAGTAAGATGGGTCTAATGAGTGTCATGTATATGAGTATTTTGTAATTAATTTACAGCTAAGAGCGTTTGTCTAGTAAATGTTGAACTAGCCTGAAATGTCAAGCGGTTCCTTGTCTTTTCATTCTTGCCTGAGGATTCCAGGTTAATCGTTTGTTAAAAAGTCCTAAGTACCAAGGACAGGAAGTCATTGGTTTACGACGGAGGGTAAAGGTGATTTGACGGGGTTTGTGTTTTATTTTTTGTGAAATTTATTATTATTTGTTGAAAATTAATTTATTTTGTGTTGGTGATTTGTGAAATTTATTTTAATCCTCCAGTGTTGACACCATTTTTCAAGATCAGTGAAATGGGATTAAAGAGTATGGGATGCTATAACTGGATCGGTGTTGACTAATAAAAGACATGTGTCATCTGCATGCGTGGTAAGGATGGTATTAGGATGGGTTGGGATGTCAGCTATATAAACTGTGTAGAGGACTGGGCCGTGGATATTGCCTTGAGGAAACCAGCGGATTGAGAAAAGAGATAAATATCCATAAATGTGATTTACTTTGAATGACCTGTTAGTGAAATAGGTTTGAATAATGAGAAAATATATTAGGATTTAGGAATTGGCGGAGTTTGTAAAGCAATTACGGATGCCATAATCGGTCAAAAGCCTGTTCCACGTCAAGAAATACCGCCAAACAATATGATCTACGTTCCAATGTAGAGGAAACAACGTCAACCATACGATGACATTGCTGAATAGTGGAGTGGGATGTTCGGAATCCGAACTGGTGATCTGGTATAATGATGTGGTTTGCATCCATATATATTTTAATATATTCCAAAAATACAAGTTATAATGGGCTTTATAATGAAAAAGAGAATGTAATTATGGGAAATGTGTATACTTCGGTGAACGTTTTAAATATATATGCATTATTATGTAATATATGTATTATAAATGTAATATAATTAAATAATTTCTCTACGGTAAGGTAAGGGAATATTCCCTCCTAATTAAACCAGCAAAGTGGCTCTTTAACAGTCACTGTTGGTAAATTTTAATTGCCCGGAATTGCATATTCGGAGTTTCGAGGACACATGCCAGCAAGTAATTATGTTTGATGAAACTAAATGTTTCTTGATATTCCGTCGTGCCATTCATTTATTATTATTACATATATTTAATTCTTTGTTTAATTTATGTTAATTATGCATGGAAAAGGTATGGAAAATTTCGGGCTCTATAAGGAATATTTATCCAACAATTGTTTTGACAATTTTATCAATTATTAAATCAAGTTAAATTAACCATTAAATACATAACCTTTTGAGAATGTGACGAGGTAACAGCAATGTTTATAGCCTTTACAGGATATAGGATATAACCTTTATGTTAAATTACTAGCAACTTCGCATTAACTGATGAAGACAGTAATAAAATGTAATGAGCACAATTAATTTTATTTAATACAATATAATCATTACTGTTTTTATTTGTTATAGAAGGCTCTGGGAGCTACAGCTTTTATAGTTTATATCCCAATAAGAATTTAGTTTTCCAGATAATAAAACTGATTAATTTTATAAATTTTGCATCATATATTTAAAAAAAAAATAAAACATAAATGATGACAAAAATATAATATAAATGATTGCGTCAATCTTTAGTATTTGTTTGTTTGGGTTTGTAAGGCATAAAACCAAATGGTCATCAACAACCTGTGATAATTTGTTTATAGAGTCTTATATCTATGTGTATTCTAATATTTGATTATTCCAATAATAAGATTTTCAGTTTTAATTTAATTTCTCCATTATTCATCTACGTTCTTTTAAATGTTTAATAATTGTGAATTATGACTTATCTATTTTATGAATTAAACATTTGGAATTTCTAAGAGGGGAAAAATAAATAAATAAAAGATAAACAGGTAGATACAAAATTAATAAATAAATTAATAAAAAATTTATGTTTGTCTTAATATGTCCATTTCCTTTAAGAATTTTATAATTTCATTATTATTCAGTAGTATATTATGTTAAAAGAATTTAATGAAATTAAAGCTACAACTGGCTTTGCAATACTTCTCGAGGTAAATAGATAACAAACAAAAAATACCGCACATGGTGTAATTACTTAATCTCTTCAAATAAGGTGATGATGTAAGTGCACATTTAGATCAGAAAAAATTATGCTGTAACTATCATATTGCCTTTGCAGTTATTAATTATTCAATAAAATATTAGAGGAAGAGAACAAAAAGAGCTTGGACGTTTCATTAAGGATTTTGGAAATATATTAGAAAAATTTAGTTCCCCGTATTATTCACAAATATGCATTACCAAACTTTTTTTAAGGGAAAAAGAAGATCAATTTCAACGAACTTTTTACGACATAAAGGTATATTTATGTTTGCCTTGTATGTTTACATCAAATTGCTTCCTCGATTTTATTCCTTCTTCAGCCAACAATAAGTAAGTGAGAAAATAACATGTAATAACTGCAAAGGCGCGCATTATTTATAAAAATACAATGTGTTGAAAATTTTATATGGATTATATCCACTCGTCCTTGAGTCGGGTCGTGAAAAGGCGAACACAAGACGGAGGCGAACTATAGCCATCATGAATCATATTGTCTCAGCCGTAACCCACCTCCATCCTTCACACAAAGCCTTATCTATCAGTCCGCCACAATAAACCCCTGTCTTTTCAGATACCGCTCGTGTGATCTTATTTATGATGGGCCTAGAATTTTCTTTTATTACTGAAAATAAATTTGAAATCTCACATCAGGCTTTATTGCTCCTATAAAAATATGCAATAAAACAAGTCGCTAAGTCGGTTTGAACAAATTGGCAAAACCTATCACAGTTACAATTAGGGTTATATATCCTGAAATATCATAAAAAGAACAATTCTCATATACTCCTGACTATAAATATGGTTTACATCCGTGTTGCTTGAATGGGTTTCAGTTCTGCAGTTTTCGTTCGCTTTGTTCGATTTAGGTCTCGACTAATTTTAACTTTTCATTCGTTTTACTTTTTATGTTCTCGAGCATAGAAATAATTTTGTTACAGTCATTCTATTTAGTAACTATTAAAAACTGAATATAAATAAATGAACCGACTCACACCTAATTGGAACATTAGGATCACCTAAATAAATAGGGTAAGGGGCGTTCCGCAGGTAGCTTAAATGTCCCTTAGAATCGGTACCTTTACCCTTAATATACAGGGCCGAGTAGTCGTAGGCCAGAAGCGGGAAATTCAACATGTTGACTGTCACATCTAGCAAAAGGGCTCCCCTTTTTCATTCTTTGTAAGCAGTGATATAACTTAACTTGTAGCCATAATCAGCTCTCAATAAATAATATGTTATTCAATTATATGAAAAAGGATCTTTATTTACTTAACGACTCCTATTCAGTAAACTACGATAACCTTTGGAGAAGAGAGAGCTGTGTCTCTTATTCATTAATGATATAAAATTACTATATTCAAAGCTGCATCCTGTTTTAAATATTAATCATCATTTGTACTTCAATTTTTTTTTAACGTCCATTTTTTAAGGAAATTATAACCAAAACATATACATTTTAATACTGAAACTCACGACTAGAATTTTTTAGAATTATAAAAAGAAAAGCCTGGGATAGTTTAAACTTATAGTGAGCTAACTCGAAGTGACAAAAAGTGGGACTGATGTAGGCTTCTATTTCTGGTACAAAATGAAGATCAATAGTCACACTTTTGAAAGGGGAATGGCGAAGCGCTAAACCCGAATTTTCGGTCCAAGAAAATTATTCAAGTCTAAGGTATTATTGAAATTCTATTAAATGATTATGGGAGATACTTATATTTTGCTTATCCAGTTATAGTTAATATAGGGATCTTTAATGAGTACCTGACACAGCATAGGCTCGGCTCCTATTTACGTCCTCTTCGTATTTATGCTAACCACCACACCACATGTAGACCTCTATTTCAAATTTATACGAAGATATTAAAACCTTAAAGTGTTTTAAATTTATAACAGTACATTCTGGTAGAGCAGTTTTTAATAAAATGTACAAAAAAACCTAATAAAAAAAGATGCCAGAGAGTACATTTCCGCAATAATAATAATGAGCAACACATAAATAACAAAAGGACACCTTCAGGATAACAAAGGAATGAACAGTTCATAAAGCCAGTAACAATTCCAGTGTCACATTGTTATGAAACGAGAACCCGTGTCAAAACTGTGAACTCCTTTGAACGGATTATACTTGCCCCTAGCGGATAAATATTACGCGGATTAATATTATATGAAATATTACCTACGTTATTTCAACTTGATATTAATATAATCTAAGAGAAACTTCCATTTCTCAAAAGTATTTAGTTAACAAGTCACAATATTATGTCAAGTAAAAAAAAAAAACTAAGCTATTCTAAATTAGGTATGGGTCGATTGGTTAGGAAACCACAAACATCACATTTGATTCATGTACGATATTCTATTAAGACTGGCTAATTTTCTTGGTTTACCAGTTCCAGATATAACTGAATTACAGTTGATTAACACCCTGAGAATGAATTAACAACCGAGTACTCTTCTCATCAAAAGCATCTAGCGGTTGCACTCTGAAGACCAGTATGATTTTATCTTCTAATTTCGGTATCCTGGTATATGCAGATAGCTCATCGATGCTCAATATTGGTAATAATCTAACATGAATTCAGGCTAAAGCTTTTACATAACTTCCAACTACTCAAGCACATACAATAAGTAAGTTAAACTGCTGTCAATAAAAAAATATATCCAGTAAATAATTTGTCAGAACATCATCACGTACATGGTTTTTACTCAAAGATATATCATTATTTCAGAGAAGTAATAAATAAATAAAAAATTTGTTTATTCTTAGTAAATTATAAAAATCATACTAGTTTCTTGTTATTTCCTTTCACGCAGTTTTATCATGATAAAACACATTTTTGTCTAACTAATTGGTAACTAGTTTTTCTTAAATTCTTCATCGATTCGAAAAACCTCCTCATTCGAACTAATTTCTATTTAATAAAAGTACTTTATTTTATTATTTTAATGGAGAATAATAAAAGGTCAGTTATAGCTTCAAGGCTTTAACTTTAATTATTTAAAGTCATTTCGTGTTTCTTTGTACCAGTTCATTTTGGCAAGAGCGAAAATACATTCTATTTGACTCCGATTTATATCCAACCCACCAATTTATATACTGCATTTCTGTAATGGCAAAATATATAGTTAGCTTTCAATGGAATGTGAAACAGGTGGACCACTTTTCTTCTTCTCCCCACACTATTTCATTACATTGTCGCTTATTTTCAGTTTAAATTTCCAGTTCATTGTTGGTAAAATTTAAATATTTCCAATTTAAAAGTTCATATCTGGATATGATTCCTTGGAAAATGACAAAAAAAGTAACGACAAATAAAAGTATTTGCTAAAATCTTTGAAATATATAAGTCTTTTTAACTGATTTATTTATTCTGTAAAGAATACAAGGAGTGTTACAATATAATTTGGCAAATTAACAATAGAATCAAACAATATTCATACCTGTAAAGAATAATTAAATTACACGTTATTGAAATACAAATTTCTGATAAAACATTCACAATATTATGAGTTCAATCTTGTCCCGTGAAACCTCTCTCTTAAATAACCAAAAACACATGGCGGGCGATTGGCGTCATCGATATGTATATATCGATGTATAACGTATGGAATTTACATTTTTAAGTTATATTTAGTGATTTATGCCGTACTAAAAGAAATTATTTTTTTCAAATTTAAATTCTTGAATATTTTAAAATAATTATTTTATAGAGTGTATCCATTGCATGTAAAGTGTATACATTGCGAAAATTGCGAGTACTGGGGATATAGAATCGGTGAAAAGAATAGATTTCCCCGGCCTGGTTACAATTTGGTAGCTTATTTGGTAAAGTACCGCGTTAGAGCTGCTTAAGACCCGGGTTCGAATACCGGCCAGGACCAATCTATTCTCTACAAAATAAAAATATTTAAATAATCACAATAAAAAAATTAAAAAAATATATAAAGTGTGGATTACTAGAAATGTGAGAACATTATTGCGATAAACCCGAATAATTAAATAAATAATTTGCTTACTTAATACTTCAATCACAACCTGTGCAGCTATAGACCATGAAAGGTCTTAGGTGAAGTCTGGGGGAGGAACATAACTGTTTCTAGGGCAACCGTTTTGCAATTGATTTCTCCTAAACACACCCAACCACCAGATTTTCCCCAATTAAGGGTACCCACTTTATAGATTATGGGTGAGCCCCTCGAAGTTCTCCAGATCCCGCTGGGTCCATTCCCGGCTATTAAAAGATTAAATAAATTATGAACATTACAGTGATTAGCATAGCAACCTAGTAACCCCAAGAGTGCGGGTTCGTAGCCGGCAGTAGACCCTAGATTTTTTAAAGGGAGTAAAAAATCCTTAGTTATTCCGTCCTTGAGAAGGGATGTTAGACAGGGTCCCAAGCCTGTGCGATGTCTGGAACTCGTTAAAAATATCTATCCTGATTATACCTGGATAAACATTTACAGTTTGATGAATTACAAAATTTGGAGCTCCCACTGTAGCATCGTCCGATTAGCCATATCAGTATAAAGTTACGTTAAATAAACAACAAACAATTATCGGCTACAGCCGGATTTGAATATGGGACCTTCAGCATGGTAATTCAGCGTTTTGCCACTCAGCGACCACTCATTCCAAAAACATACAGAGTTCACTGTATATTTATATTTTATATTTTTTATATAGTCAGTTTATTGGCAAATAGTGTAATTGATTAATTGAGATATTATTCTAAACGTAAAATATTCTTCCCCAAGGAAAGGTAATCAAACATTGACGCTTCACTATGATTTATCCCTTTCAAAGAAGCGTTTCTTCCTTCAACGGTAATATCGGATATATCACCGAAGTGAAATATGGGAAAAAGAGAATGAAAAAGTGAGCATTGACAGAACTTAACGCTTCTACAGACAACGAGAGAAAGGGGTGAAAAAAAGCAATTTGACAGATGGTCTTTCTCCCAGCTTTTCTCAGCCAGGGTCCAAAGAAACTGCTACAGAATCCTCGTCAGCAGGTTTTGCGCTGTTCTCCGATGTGACTTGTGGCTCTTTGAATGAAGAATCAATAATTAACCAGGTCGTTCTACCTCATATATCTCAAATACATTTTACTATTTCGTGGAGCAATCTAAACTTTTTTATGTATGAATTATGATCAAATAATAAATAAATATAACAATAATAAATAAAAAATAATAAATGATATTCAATAATAAATAAGAAAACAATTAATATTTATCGACTCTAAATTTCCGTCAATTCCTCGATAAATGTGACCTACATTGCTAATCCTGAAGAAGTCCTTCAATACGGGCTGAAAAATTGCTTTCTAATAAATACTGTATCGCTATGTAAGGAATTATTATTAACGTCTAACCAGATAATTTTCTTACACTGAATTTAATTACAAAGAGTTATTATACAACATTTCTAAGAAGCTTGGGATAATATTTTTTCATCAGTATTAATTTTTCGAAAACATTCTTTGTTTAATCGATGCCATTAATTGACTTAATACATTTTTATTTTTGTTTCAATTTTTAGGAAAGTCCAAAAATATAACTGATCGTGGTCAAGAAAAATATGTTTAAAATATTACAGAAAACATTTATTTATAAACGAATTCTGATGAAATTTAGCAAGTGCATTTGCTTTGGAATGTTAGAATATATATTAAATCATTTCTGAGGATTTAGTTTGGGGCGAATACAAATTAGATAAGAGGGAATTTATTGAGGGATTTTAAAAAAAAATTATGAGAGGCTCATTCTCATCTCAGCCCTGAGGAAGTGAGCAGCATGGTTGACGAAACGTTGGTGAGAAATTTATCTACACGGTCTAAACCAGAAGAAATAAACAATGTATTTTGTAAAATATTGAGAGTTTCTCCAAAGTTGGGGTTTTCTCCAACCAAATTTTAAGATAACATTTTCTATCAGGTCTTTTTATCAAGTGCATATTCTTCATTAAGGACATATCCTGCCATGTCCTCCTGAACTTACCCACCATATGTGTGATATGAAACATAATATTATGAAATATAAAAAACATTTTTAATAAAATTAGAAATTGTTTTTTCTTCAGTGTGAAATCATACAATTAATGATTTTGAAAAATATATTCTCATTTTGATCCGATTACTGTAAATCTATTGCAAGAAATCAGCCTGAAGAACAATTGATCTGTTATAATTTAAAATGTTATTTTATTGCGTACGAAATATTCATAAAATAATTTATTTGTATAATGTTGCCATGTTATGTTATATAAATAAATAAACATTATGTTTTTCTTGTGATTAAATCCATCTTAGGGAAAAAACTTCCTCTGTCATATCTCGTTCAATAAGAATATCGTGGCAAAGCTGGCCAGCTAAAGATATAACTGACATATTGTTTGAACCAGGGAATATGGTGTAAAGAAAGTCAGTATCAACTTTTTGTTTCAATTGCAGCACTCTTGTTACACTTCCTAAGTGTCGTGGAGAAACTTTCAACTACTCTTTAGAAGGAACACTACAAATGTTCATGTCACGGTTCATGAAACGGAATAGTGGTCAGATAAATAGCTACATGCTAAGGATAGGGACTGCTCTGTATTTCTGATAAAGTGATACAGTAAATTACTACCACCTCATTGTATACATCATTTCATCATAGCTAACTTACATTTATCTTACATCCAAATTATTTTTAGGACCTATAAACATGGGAAAATGAAAATAAAATATTTTGGCAATACAATTTAAGCGGCGACGTTGGCAGGAACTCCCTTCATCCATTCCTATCTACGCCTCCTTTGAAGTAACAACGGGAACTCAATTTTAGCTTTAGCTTCTTCAAGTGTAAGGTGCTTTCTCTTTTCGGTATCATTAATGGCTTTGTCTTGGATGATCTTGTTCTTTATCATTCCCTAGATACAGATGGATGACTAAAGACGGAATCCTGAACGTCCTAATTAATAAAAACATTAGTATCAATTAAAATTTAGGTTAGACAAAAATATGCCAGTCGTTATTTAATACATACTACCAAAGATCTCCGACTGCGAGCTCCATTTTTGTTTTTTCAAAACAATTTTAGATATGCGCATTAATATGGAGAGAAATGAGCAATATTAAACTAAACCACAATGAATTTTTCGTATAATTAGTTCCACAAAAAATAAATATGATGATTTTGTCATTGCGAACAATAAAAGGTCGATGTAGAAGTTTTTAACAACGAAGGAAAGATGATGTTGCTTTTCATCTCCTCATATATAATTTTTATTATTGTATTGATAAACATAATATGTTTATTATACAATGGTTTTAGTTAAAAGATCGTAAACATTTTTATCAATAAATTACTCGCGATTAGGATAGCGTAAGTCTATGTTTAGGCGCCAATATTTTACTGAGCGGTTCAATTTTTTACGGAGCGGTCACTTATATCGAAGGAAAGTGGTTTATATTAACCACTTCCGTGAACTCTGCTCTATTTTATAAATAACTCATTGTTGAATTGCTAACATTTGAAACATGCAATAGATAATTAATACGATTTTGAATATTCATACATTCGATTAATACAATCGATTTAAATTGGTTTGAATGCTTCCATAAGTTCTCTAAGCCGGGAAGTTGCCGTTATCGATTTTGGAGTTTGAAACTCAATTCTTACTCATCGGATTCCGGTAATGAGATAAAAGTGAGTAAATGGTAGAATAACCGAGAAACGGGACAAAGTTTTTCCATTACCTTTCAATTCATTCCGCGTTTTTTGTGCTTGAATATTTATAAAAAAAGAATAAAGTTGACAAAAGAATAAGAAAAAAAAACTTAAAATTGAATCAAAAAGTAATTTTGTGATGAAAATATACCCAATCCAAGATATCCTTTGTGAAGTTTCTGAAGTAAGAAAATATTGGACTATGAATATTAACTTAGTATAAAATAAATTATTCTACTATAGTTTTAATTAAACCTTAAATAAATTATATTTAATTGCGTAGATAAGTATGTTAATTGGTTTTCTTCATTATTCAAGTTGTTATTGTAATAGCCTCGAATAAAGGATTATTTATTGACTTAAATTAAATTTATCCTTTATATTTAAAGGGTTATAATCCTTTATTAAACGTTATTATAATGCATAAGGAGGCTTAATTACTCGCTTATATTCCTTATGGATTAAGTTCAACAAACAAAATATTTATATTGTTTTATTAGCAATTAATAGCACACACTCTAATAATTTAAGACCTCTTTCCTTAATTCGTATTTTCTCTCTTTCCTTCGAATAGAGTATTCTTAAAATTCAACGTCTCATACCAACCAAACACGAAATAATATATGAGAAAACCTGTTTATTGTATTTTTACAAAGAATAATCCACTCTAAATTGGTTGTACGTATAATGATTTAAAGGTACTTAAAAAATTGAATCTAGAATATAAAATAAGATAGGGAATAGAAGCATTCTAGATACTTATAATACGTTGTGTTTTAGTCAATATGTGAGTGATAAAGGTTTAAGGCGAAGGTTAATTTCTGTAACCAGACAAAATATTTCTGGTGAAAAAATGTGGTACCAAAATAACCCACAAAAACCGGGCCATGTCACCCTCAATCAGGGAACCAACTTTATTTAAGCTTTGTGGCCCCAGAACGGTCTCCAAATCCTACAGGATCGGTTCACGGCTGATAACACTATAAATAATTTATCTACCGCTACCAACTTCGCTTTCGCCTATAGCTACTACATTATTTTTATTGAAACAAGTTAGCTCGGAAACTAGTGAATTTCTAAATTTTAACCTGTTCTAACATTTATTAATCATTCACATTATTTACATATAAGAGTTAAATGTGGGAAAATACTTTTGTTTTTAATGAAATCCTCAGAATCATCAACATATACTTGAAATGAACTTCTAATTATTACTTAGTATTAAATTATTTAAAATTCACCATTATAGCAGGGCTTTATGGTTCGGAGTATGAATTTAGATCGATATAAACAATGTTTAAAAATATCTTGTTTCATATGCGACCTCTAACAACTCTTTTTCCAAGCGTACTGTAATTATTCTTGAATAATATTAGCTGAAGGTCTTCTTCAGGGCTGATATGAGTTAGCGTTTTTTCATTAACATTAGCGGTCTGTTACAACCCTAATATTTCAAAATAGGCGTATTTGCTATTATGTTTATAAAATCCTTACATCCTCCTTTATCTCCCTTGTTTTATGAATTTTAATTTGTAGTGATAAATAGATTTAGTTATTTTTGCATATTCCTTGATACATTTTTTAAACTTTCCCGAGGTACCTAAAAATAGTTTTGTGTAGTACCGGAAACATAATTATATTTTCTTTTTTTTCTTTTTTGCTCCATCCCTTGTATTTCTTCTGTGTCAATGTAACCTGAAAAATAAGTTCTTTTTTTCACAAAAATAGTTTTATCATTCTGAGTTCACAACTGATGTTTTGTGAATGATTAAAATAATTTCTATATCCCTATAGTATTCTTCTTTACTCTTAATTAATATAGGATAGATAACAATATAATCTACGCAGAACATTCCGTTGTGAATATTTGAGATCATCACGACAATGACTATGGCCGTTGATGGCGTGCTTCTTAATCCAAATGTAATAGGGACGAATTCATAATGGCAATTTTCAGCATTGAAAGCATTTTCGGTACTGATTCTTTTTACATTTCTCGAAGATAATTTTAATTTACTAATCAAATCTATTTGCTTCGAATATCTTTGCTCTTCTTAAGTGATTTTTTAATGGAAATTCTTAACTTTTTAGGCTAGATTTAATTTTCTGCAATGACCATTTTTTTGGAGCATGCACCTTTGTGCATCCAATTTCTTAGGAACAACCAATAATAGGGAATTATATGGAAACTTACTCGGGCTAAATATTCCGTTTTGAAATCAGTTTTCAACCTCTTTTCTGATTTGTTGTTATAATTGTTTAATTGTAATTAACAGAGTATTAATTACAGTGTGTTATCTGTCTAGTGCCTAATTTGTAACAACATTTTTGGATCAATAACTAATCAAATTCTAAAACTGCGAAATGTTAATAAGGATCTTCTTGCACATTGTTAAAATATATTAACTTAGAAACCAATTGCTAAAGTAATCTTTGCTCATTGCCTATACTACCTTTATTTATACAGATAAACATTTCTTAAATTTTTACGGCTTATATTAGAAATGTCGGAAAAGTAAAGTAAGCCGAGGGTTTTGGGCATGAAAGTGATATAGCCCTTAGAAAAAGCAGGTGTGTGCCCTTCAGCCCCAATGCAAACAAAGCAGCGAGATCTGCCCTGGAAGGGATCCAGCCTATAGCAGGGCTCCCTTCGGGCAAAGCCGACTTACAATTCAGTATAGGAAGCTCTTTTATACCCTTCTCAATCCTCCATCCATAGCACTGTAATTTAATTCGAATTTGTAAAAGATTCTTTAGAGTAATAAACTAAAAAAAAAAAATTACTGCTGGTAATAAAAAAAATTATTTTTTAAAAAATATAGAAATAGTAAGGTTTTATTTCTGTTTTTAATGGTTACTATATATTAACAATGTTTCTAAATCTACATCGAGCAATTGTCTGATTAGAATTGAAGCAAATATTCTGCTCACTTTAATTAATATTAGCCACTTTAAAGTCAGTGTGGGCGCTTTTCAAACAAAAATTTGAAAATCATAAGAGAAGGCGTCGCTATATTTGTTCATAGTAAATGTTCTGCTTCTGAAATTAATATGTTAGATATAATAAATTTATTCTGGTTCTTGTGGGTCAATAATAAACATAGTGCTAAATTTACGACTAAATACGTACTTATTTGTATTTAGCGTAGCAGAATCGTGACATTTCCATAGTGCCTAAATGGATAAGTCAGCCACTTATGTACTTCAGCTTGAAATGGAGTTATTGCTTATAGTCCATTTGGAGCCAAAAATACAAGAGTTACACTACCACGCTTCCCTTAATGAAATTAACCCTCTCCGGAAAAAATTTGACTTAACCACTCATTAACCGGGGCTGCAGTTATATATAATATTTTCTTTTATTGAATAATTAGTATATTAGTAATATTAGTCTTTTCTGATACAATATCAGGCAGCACAATCATAATAATTCAAATAACACCCTTCAACATTCCCTAATAAATATACTTTATAAAGTATAAATTCATGTTATCCCAAAGGAAAAATATTGCCATGTTTTAATAAAGTCAAACAAATTTAACGATGAATTATTATTGAGGATAATTTCTCAAATTATTATTTATTTTAATGTCCATAATTTTTATATTGGATTCAGTTTCAGAGGTGTACATCGATTTACTAGTCAGTTAATATAAAGTCTTGAAATTGTCAGTGATGTCAAAATGAATGTGTGGTGACGCAAATTCAAATACGCAGTTCAATCATTAAAACTAATTATTTATTGATACTATTTTGGACATAACTAATACATAGTTAGAGAAATTACTATTAATGATTCAGATTTATTCTTGCCATAAAACATAATAAAACTTAAAATTAAAACTTTCCTAAACTTTCTTCTATGATCTATGATCTATGATGTTACTCCTATGATTCGTCTCCCTGATCCCCCAGATGTCCACCACCTCATTCCTCTCTTATTGACTTTCTCTGTTGGTTTATCTTTTCAAGAAATGCCCCTATTTGTAGGTACGTATCCCCTCCTAAGTTCTACTACTTTCTAGCTACGGAGTATTTTTTTTATCTGATTTGTAACTGTCATTTCTGACATTTCTTATTTTAGCTTATCTTTTCTATAATCTAATATATTATATACGGTACAAAGCAATACATACAAATATTAAAATTTAAGTATAGCAAAATCTTAGCCAGTTCTACCAGTGTCCCATATTATGATGATAGAGCTCCGAATTGAGTAAGAAAAGAATTGAGTAAAAGGGGAACATACCCTGGGGAGCTTTATTTGGGAAGTAGCATATTTTTGCCACCAAGAAAAATAAAACTTTTTATATTCAAATTTATTACACATTATTGTATAAATTTTAATGCTAATACTTTCCCTGTTCTAATACTTTTCCTAACCCTGATAAATCTCACTGAATACTGAAAATATTACAATGAGTATTGCATTCATGTGTAACAGACATTATGTTCCACAGTTATACTTAAAAGCCTGCGTTTGAAGGTATCTTAAATGTACAGGTCTTCAATTTACAATGATATAGCTTCTGAAAGTTGAGAGATTGGGTGAATTGGTGTATAAAATTTAAACCAAAACTTCTGAACACAAGCGAAAAGTATATTACCTAGCGGCCTACTGTGGTCCTTGGGTTAGCATAACAACCTTCTATACCAAATGTCGGTAATTAGGAAGCTGAACATTTGGATCTAGATTTTTTTATTGGAGCGTACTACGGAAGGAAAGTAAAATGGGGGTCCCGAATATTTGCGTTGCCAGGTAATCGTTTAATATCCCAATTCTAATTCTAATTATGCAATTATGCATTTGCAAAATTTAGGATTCCCACTGGAGCATTGTCCAATTTGCCTTAGAAGAATAAAAAAAAAACTGTACCACTACAACCCGTGACCGGTCTGGGGCTTAGTACATGGTAGAGACTGTACTGTTTCATGGACAACGGTTTTGGAGGGAGGTTGTTTGTCCTAGATCTCGCTCAGCCGCTAGATTTTCTCTTAATTAAGGGTACCCTTTTTATAGTTATGTGTGAACTCAAGTATACATAGATCCCATAGGCTCCATCATTGGCTGAAAACAGTTTAAATAATTTTTCTCCCAAAAGCGGATTTGAACCCGGACCTTCAGCATATAAATTCAGAAATATACAATAGCTGAACTGAGTTATCCCGCTCTTTGTTTCAAGTCAGAAGATCAGAAGTAGCACATCTCAATCTCCAAGAAATAAATTGCTAAAAAGAGATAATATATATTAGTCAGGGAAAAGTATGGATTAGTTGGTTTAGAAACAGCATGTTCAGATTTTGAGTCATGTTAGAAATTTGATGGATTGCCAGATATTCTGGGTTTGGTTACTCTAATGACTATGTACCTTCTTTCCTAAAGCTAGGTGCTAGATGTTATTCAGTTAAGAAACGTAGTAAGAAAAAGTAAATGAGTTAATAAGGTAGTTCTCTTCTTATCACAAGCTTTAAGGAGATTGAGTAAGCCCTAGCAGGATCCAAGATCGCATATGATCCATCTCCAGCTGCTAACAGATTAAATATAAGTCTTGCCAGGTGCGGGATTCAAACCCAGGACCTTCGTGTTCTGGTTTGGCTTGGCGACTCTGCACTCTACCACTGAGCCGCTCCCTAGCTGGATAAAGTGACGTAAAAAGAATAAACATGAATATTACCAACCTTAGATTTCTCAAGAATTTGAATTTATCTATAGCTGCGAATTCCTATTAACTAATCACTAACAGACTTGATGGAACGTTAAATTCTACTTATTTGAATCGGAGGAAAGGGCCCCGATAAAGAGGGAACTAGTTTGGTAAGCCTGGAACGGCGATTTTATTTGTCTAATTAAGGGGAAGAAGAAGCGCCCGCACAGCGCAAAGTTTAAATTGAGTTCTATGTTACAAAGCTCGTTGGGCTGTTTACCCTAGTCCGTCTTTAAATGAAACAGGACATTAGGTCCTTTTAACAATGGGGTATTTAAGTTTAGAGTTTTCTAAAATTGAGTTCATTTGGAGGAAATCAAGTTTCTAAAAATCAAACTATTTGAAACGATAATGAGTAATTGTTTAGATTAGTTTAAAACCCAGCAAAGTTAATCTTCATAAAGATTATTGTTTCTAATATTGTCAATGCTTATCTCACCATATCCTTCGATTGGCAAATGGTCAAAGGTATCATTTTCATTGGTATTGAAATGTTTAGGGATGCGGTCAATAGAGTTTACACAACATAAATTAGGTTACTATATTTTTACCAACTCTCTTCAAAGTCATTTATAAGTATCCTTTGTATCTTACAATGATTAGTGAAATAAATTAATTGTTATTATAGGAATAATTTATTCTCTGGACATTTAAATTTCTTTTTTTAACACGTCTTCTTTATTTAATGGTAAGTTTACAACTTCCAAATATTTAAGTGGGAGCGGAGTGGCTCAGGGGTAAGTGCAATGAGTTGCCATACCGAAAATTCTGGTTCATATCCGGCTGCAGGGGAGACTTTTAATTAGTCTGTTAGCAGACGGAGATAGATCATATGGGATCTAGTGCCCTCCAGGGGCTCACCTATCCTCTATAAAGTGTGTACTCAAAATAAGGGGAGAGAACCTGGTGGTTGAGCGTGATCTAAGACACATCACCAACCCTCACAACCGTTCTCCATGAAACAGTACCCCTGTACTGAACCCTAGGCCCGTTCACGGGTTAAACAGAACTAGTTATTTATTGCGTACTTTATAATCATAAATAACATATTATTAATAAGTCGAATATGTCTTCAAAACCGAAAAAATATAAAAACATGGGTGTAGTTTCAAATAATTATTTGATACAGGATGGGCAGTAGAGATTCATTAGTTATTAGAACCTATACTTTTCATTCAAACATCTCACTTGAGGTATATAAAAAGCTAAAAATGGAATTAAGCAATAAGTAAATATTTTATGTTATAATAATTCAGTGCTACGGTTAGTCAGTCTGAGTAGTAGGCATATGCATCTTATGTATTGTACAATGGTTAGAACCCCTTTCAAAGCTAAAAGTACCGCAATGGATGGAAACAAGAACAACAAAATATTAATTTCAGACTGAAAAGAACCGTTTGATTGAAAAAACATATCAAAAGTTTGATGAAAATTGAATGAAGTAATATATCTATAATATATTACATCGCTATCTACCGGCATTGATAATCTTTAAAAACGACTTTAACGAAAATACTTTGGCTGATAGTGGATAACAAATTTTCAATACCAAAAGTACCATTTGAAATTTTTCAAAGGTTTTTTAAACATTATAAAATAATATTTGAAGTTAAAAGTATAAAGAACATTTGAAGATGGTTTTCTGTCTATTTCTGAACTATCTTGCCGATATCGATTTAGAAACGCAGAACGATATAATGACTCATAATAAATAAAATTAATACAAATTTTTAAATCAAATAAAATAATTTCAAAAGAGAAAATACTTAATTACTTTTTTAATAACAATAAAAATATCTGTTTAATTATATAATGAGACATAAATAAGGATGAAAACTTCAGTCAAATACTTTTTACAAACTATTCCGAGCAAAGGCGCGGGGTGTGAGAATTTGAATGCCATTTTCCAAAATAAAAATAAGCGACAAAAGAATTCTATATTGAAGAAACTTCTCAGCGGCCCTTTAATGAAAAATATGAAAAGTAGGAGGGAAAATTGGATTCGTGAGCTGCGACCCACTTTCACAACTGTTGACTAACTTCTCGCTTCTCAATGCTTCCAACTTATTTAAGCCCAATTTAAGGTTTTTCTCCAGTTTGCTAACGACAAACAATCTTGGTTCCTTTTACCGAACCCAATTGATACTTGAGTGTCAGAAATCTCGGGTTTTTCCATATTAACTTTTACTGAAATCGTTCTTGGCAGACAATTTTCAAATGGCCATTATTAGAAAGTTTCTCTGAGTACCTTTCCCGATCTATTATGTCGGATGAATCGTTTAACTTTAATGAATACTTAGGTTTTATTGTGTGAAAGTATAACAAATTAATTTAAATATTGTTTAATATGAAATAATAGCATTAAAAAATAACATAATTATATTTGGAACTATAAACAATTTAATAGAAGACTAATAATTTAATTTATAAATAAACCAAAGTAATGTAAATATCTTTTTTGAAAGCGAAGAAAAATAAAAACTTGAATTAAAGAAAATTCAGGATACAAATCTCTGATAATGAAAAAAAAAAACAATATCAGAAAGACCGAAACAATATTGGGTTAAGAGAAATGTGCAAAGCATTGAAAGGGGATTGATTTAAAGTACTCCAAAGAGTTGAATGGAAAATATAAATACGGAAGAAAGTGGTCCGGGTAGAGGTCAATAAATTTCTCTTAGATATGGAGAAATGTTTATTAAGTAGCCAACGTTTCTCAGCTACTTTGCAGTTCTTCTTCAGCGCAAAAGATGCAAAATACAGACAATTGAGAATTAAAAAATAGTAAAAGATTGCTAAGCATGGTAAATATAAATAATTAAAGCATGGTAAATATAAAGGTTAAAATGTGTGAGTGTATAATATTGTATTTATTAACATCTACCCGGACCATTTTCATCCACATATATGATCAAGGTCAACTATTATCATTCAAGAAAATATAAATAAATTGATTTCTAGCTGAATTGTGATGCTAGAAGAATGCTGAAGATTATAGGTTCAAATCCTGCTGGGTTGGCAGACTTTTACTAAATCGGTTAGCAGCCGGAGATAAACCATGACCATGACGTCTAGGACCTTCCTGGGGCTAATCCAACCGCTTTATTCACCTAAAGTAGGGGGAAACTTAATATAATAAAACACAAATTAATTAGATTAAGGGTAATCTAGGAGATATTCACCTGCCTGCACAACTGAAGTACCACGAACTGAATCTAAGACCATAGGTTGAAGTGGTACTTGTATATTTCAATAAATTATTTTTGAAAGGTTTATTTGATTATTGATTTAATCAATAATATTATATAAATCTAACAAATGTGTTTTTCTTATTTTAAAAACTTATACATCCCATTAGATCCCCATAAATACATACATTCCATAGATTGAAGTGTTGCAAGTTATTAGTAGAATATGTCTGTATATTTCAATAAATTATTTTTGAAAGATTTATTTGATTATTGATTTAATCAATAATATTATATAAATCTAACAAATGTGTTTTTTTTATTTTAAAAACTTATACATCCCATTAGATCCCCATAAAACTTATACATCTCCGAAGAAATGTAAATAATTACTGCATTATTGTTCATGGATTTGAAAGAAAACGGTTCAACAGGTAAAATACCTGAGCTAAAGAGATGTTTCTTTAATATACGCTCTTTTTCTTTACTTTAGTATAGTAGAAACAACACTACAGTAAAGAAAAAAATGCGTTAAGATCATACTGGGATGGACTGTGGGTTGCCATGAACCAGATCCGTGGTTATTGGATGTGCTTAATGTCCTCTGCAGCCTCTGACCAGACTCCTCCCCCTTCTAATTACGGCATTAATGAGATGACTGCTCGCTCAGTGAGGTTTTCAAATGTAAATGTGGTGGGCTATGTGCACTGCAATGCGGCCTTCCAGCTTATATTGGACAAAATAAGTCAATGGGAATTCCAATATACGATTGACCCTGATATTTAAGACCAACTAAATAGGAAGAATTTTTCCTAACGCCTGAAAAATAAATTAAAAGAATTATCCTATGGGAAAGAAAATATATATATATCCCCTTTGAAAAAACTAAGTTGAAATTATAATAATATATATGATTAAGATTAAAGCAGCCTTTCACGTCACCAAAGATATTTACAACAAGAATTCCATATCCATTAATGCTAACCTCATGGACTACTCAACAGTAATACGCCCAGAGAGAGGCACTGTATGCGGCAGAATGTTCGATCCTGAACAAGAAAATGTTGATGCGCGATCCTTAAAACATGGAGAGAAAGATATAGAAACAAGTTTGGAACCGATTAAATACCGGTATGTATTGTTAGCACCATGAAAAGGATGCGGAGCGGGGAAAATGTGTCATGTCGGGACACATGAAAGGGAATGTGTTTTGGAAAAAGAACAGATCTTTTGGGTCCCTTATCGTTTTATGGTCCAAGATGTTGGAGAAGGAAGGAGAGGGGGAGAGAAGAAAACTCTTGAAAACGAAGCTGAAGAAGTCACTCTGGAGATAGACGGAGAGAAGGAGGTACTCTGGAGTCGAACAGCAAGGAAGACTGGAGAGACAGGGCCTGCGGAAGAAGATGAGTCCCGGAGGCGGCAAGAAGAAGACTGACCTATGACCCAATCTACCCTTGTCCACAGATAAGTTTAATTTATTTCCTGTATGGCATTTTATGGCAATCCTTTTTATATATTAAAATCTGAATCATTATCCTTGTTGAAACTGTATAAATAAACGATCCTTATTGTAATTCTTCTGGTGCTTACATACCCCAGATACACTATTTACTTATAAATAATATATTGAAGGTATAAAGATGAGTAATTTGATAAACACAAGAATAGACCTTTGGAAAGGAACCCAATTAAGATTAAGGAATATAAATAACAATTTGAGTACTCATCCTAAATGAGACTCTGGCATCCCAAATATATATATATATATATATATATATTCAAAATATATTTAAGAGTAGAAACATAGCAAGACGACACCATAAGCAGGAACTCTACACATTACAAATGCAATAAGATAACACTGATTTCGATTCCATGGCAACCTAAAAAGAATGGACCCAAGCAGAATGACTAAAATAATATTCATATATCTAAAAAAGCTGAAAATGACCATCGCGTGAAGATTGAAAAGGATATTAATGAGGTCTCTCCGTATGGTACTAAAGGACGTTATTCACTTAGGATGGAACTTCAGAATACTCCGGGTTTTTAAGAAAGACCAAAAAAGAGACAGAACGAAAGTAAAACACAGGGAAAGAATGGAAGAGATATGAAAGAAAAGAAAAGAACAATTGAAACAGAATTAGTCCTCAGTGGCTCGCTGGTAAAAAAAATTGAAGTCGATGCATACACAACCCTTCACTGTATTACCACGCTATAAAATTATTTAATTTTTAGGATGTCATAATTTCCTTTATAAATTGTTCGTAAAGATCACAAAGAACTAGTGGGCCACATTACTAGTGTCCAACTGCTAAGATTTAATTGAAATCCAAGCAAACCTTCCCATCTTCACCCCTCTCTTAAAATTCCCCTGGTACTTATTAAAAGAAAGTCAAGATATTCCTTCAATCATAGTTATCCTGATAAATATCTATTTAAAATAAATAAATAAACCAAGAGGTTAGGAAAAAAATGTTATACACATGTTTGAGATCAATACTCCGTACACTAAAATGACGTAATACATCGTCTTCAACGAAAATTCTGGTCTTGTAACGACCAACAATATTGCTACCATCACGCCTGGCTTTAATGAGAGTATCATCTGTTGCCATGGTTACCCCAGCCCTTTCCCATAAAGCGGGGTTTCTACAGATCCTAGTAAAGCCAACTTGATCGCTACCATTTTATATTCCCGTCCCTTTCTCAGCTTCGTATCAAGGATTTTAGCCATATATTTATAAAACTGAACTCATAAACTCCAAACACAGCAGAATATTATCCTTTTCAGATTTTTGGAAAAAATAAAGTACTGCAGATCTGAAATAATTTCCATTTAAAATTATGTTTTCATCCTTAGTAATGATCTGGGTTATTAGTGGAAAGTATAAGATTTGCAGATTATAACCATAAATAGTGCACGCCAGCCTTAATGAGTAATTAGAATTAGATTCAATAGATTTATAGAGTGGGAAAAGAGTCTATTCATTTAATCGAAATATTTGACTAAGACTAATAAAATTAAATGTTCTATTAAGAGTCTGAATTTTACCCTAGATATATAATAAAACACATATGGTGGGAAACAATTTTATATGTTTATTTAGCGTTTTGAGTTTTATTATATACTAGGTGACCCGGCCACGCGTTGCTGTGGCTGTTATAATAGTGTTAAAAAATATTAGTTAAAATTTGAATTTAAAAGAAATAATGAATTAATGAAAACATGAAATAAATAGATTTTTGATATTGCATTTCATTCATCTTATATCTAACTATATTATCTAATAATATATGGTAATATAACATAGATATAACTATATATCTAATATATACAACACTCATAACTGATAAAATTTAATGAATGGCTTATGAATGAATTTAATGATAAGTTTAATGAATGGGGTATATAATGTTTGATTTTTAATTATGGATAGTAATATTATATTAAATTATAAATATGTATTTCAATTTAATTGATGGCTAAATCGATGCACAATACGTTTTGTTAATCTGTCCGTCGCTAATACAAATATATTAGATGATTTACTAATACGTGAGCATGCAACACATAATTGCCATGGGAGAAACATGGATATTTTAAGTCCAAACCGCAAATGGACACTGTCAGGCCTTGAGACCTGTTGATGGGAATAGCAAAACCCAAGCATATATCAAATTGAAGTCTTTTGAACGGTAATTTGGAATCTGATGGTATTATTGAAATACGCTCCAACATGACGATTTCTTCTTTAAAGATTCCAGCCAATAACAATTCCAGTAATATTTTGTATGACCAAACGTCTACCATTGCATAATTTAGGTGGATTCAAATTACGCAGAAGAATAATAGGTGAACCATTATTCAACGGAAGATTGCGAAATTGGATATAGACTGTTTAGATGTGCCCTTACAACATATCAAAAATGCAGCATCATCAAGCGTCACTGCTACGATCGACGCTCAATCGATAATAATAACTCCGAAAATATACATAAGATTCACGTATATATAGATAAGATTCCGGTCATTTGATACATGATAGGACTGAACTCAAGTTCTATTAGACCTACAGATCTGCGGTTGGGCTCCAATTGTAGAAAATGAAATCTTCTTTAAGTTTAGTCTTTAAGGGACATTACGTTTTTGAGACAAATAATTATTTTTTTTCTAGAAATTTTTGAAATTTTTTTTTGAAATCCAAAAAAAATAAAATAAGAAAAAAAAGTTGGTAGAAACCTTCCCTAGAGTGTACTGAACTACTTCCCAAAGTTTCATGACAATCGGATGATTGGTTTAGTAATGCATAAAGGACAAACATACATACATTCATTTTTATATATGTTGATATGATAGGACTGAACTCAGGTTCCATTAGACCTATAGAACTGCTGTTGGGCTCAAATTGTAGAAAATTAAATCTTCTTTAAAAAAAGGTCGATTAAGTTTTTTAGACAAATGATTATTTTTTTCTAGACATTTTTGAAAATTATTTCAAATCTAAAAAAGTGAAATAAAATAAGAAAAAAAAGTTAGTAGAAACCTTCCCTAGAGTGTACTGAACAACTTCCCAAAGTTTCATGACAATCGGATCATTGGTGTAGTAATGCATAAAGGACAAACACTATATAGATTTAAATCACAATCAGTGTAGAATTAGATTGGTTCATTAGGTGTTAAGTTTAAAAGTGGTATGAGTTTTATGCATCGAGATATTTAAGGGGTTATTATTCAACAGAATAAACTTTTTTTTTATCACTACTTTCAAAAGTAACAGCTCATAAGTTGAGTTTAACTATTATTTTTTTTTTTAATTTACGTTACTTTATGTTTGATTCATTTAAATAACCTCTATATATATATGTATATATATATATATATATATATATATATATATATATATATATATATATATATATATGTATGTATGTATGTATATATAAATATGTATGTATGTATATTATGATCTTTAATAACCCTTCGTAATATGTTTGATTTGTTTTAAGATTTGGATAATCAGGATCAGAACTCAAGCTTTATATATGGAAAGAGTATCCTAGATTAACTAATTACAAACTATATGCAAAATTATACTGATTGCTTATGACTTATTAATAAATAAGAAGAGTTAAAACGCGTCTTATTTCAAACCAATGATGAGAAGCACTGATACCAGCCGCCTAAAACTCAATATTTCCATTATTCAATATTCTAAGACCGTGACAGTATCTCACCCCAAGACTTCGAAACAAGTCCAAGACCTTCCTCCCTTCCTGAAGTTCATCACGAGTTGTTCATTATTATGTCAGTGTTAAAATTTTCAATAACGGCTTTCATGTAATATCTGCATTAGTGGCTAGAACTATCGGACGATTATGAGTATTATGCTTATAATGTGGGTCTACAACTCTTAAATTACGACATTGCTTCCATTTTGTCAGCATCGTAACTTCTTTGACATACCCTTCCCTTCTATATGTATATACTTTTCAGCTCTAATATGAGATAGAGAGAGCAGAGAGAGGATAGTATGGTAGAGAATAGATATTACGGAGAGTATAGATAAGAGAATAGTCACTATATTAGTTTATAAGTTATAATCGATAGATAATAGTCAATCTAGTTAGTTCGTGTCAGAATGATACGTCGTATATTCATGTTACAAGTTTATATTAAATCACTGTTTGTTAACTCTAGAAATAGACATATATTCAATATAATTTGGCATTGGTACCTCTCCTTCAATCATGAATACTGCTTACAAGTTTTTAATCTCGTTTTAAAACCATTTATCGCAGGATCCCTTTAGTGTGAAGTTTTGAACATGTCTAAATATTAAATAGCCAAACACAATTTCGTCAACAGCAACTTTCATGTCATGATGGCAAAAACATTTACATACAATATTGGTTTATTATTTTCTATAATTTAAATATTAAATAAATAAAGATTTAAATATTATTTATATCCCCAAAACAAATATTGGGGGCATAAATAAATAAAAAACAAATTTTACCAATAGTAGTGTATAATTAACATTCAAGGGTAATATTGATGTTTGTTTTGATCTGTTTCTGTCGTACTATAAATACCATTTCTGTGCATCTTTTGGTATAATTGTGTAATATCTATTTAATGATGTGCTAATTAAGATACTCGAAGAACAAAATATAATATAAACAATATAAGTTATGGAGTGACAACAGTGTTTGTGAAATATCTGTGGCAGTGTTTGTTCTATCAAAAGATTGATCCAGTATTCCACCAGTTCTTGTTTTGTCTAGCAAAGAAGGGTATCTTTGCATTTATATCATGGAATCTAAAACCTTCTTTTCCAACAGGAACTGTTTAATTTTGTTTTATATCGAAACTTTTTTTAATGATTATAAATAAGATTTTTTTGAGCATACGTGTTTAAGACATTCTATATTCGAATTCTTAAGGATATTCCAGAATATTTTATAACTTACTTTGATCAAACATGATTTTATTTTATAATTATTGATGCAAGTATTTTTATGAAGTTTTAATATATTAATTCAAGTTATCGTGGAATGTATTTATACAATAGTTTATATATAACTGATATATATATATATATATATATATATATATATATATATATATATATATATATATATATATAAAACAAAATCAACAAATAATATTAATAATATTTTTTATAATTATTGGTCATTTTTTATGAGTTTTAAATATTTTTATTTTTTAAAAGAGAAAAGATAGGCCCTCGACCGGGATTTGAACCCGGAACCTTTGTCTCACCGTGACATCGCTCTGCCAATTGAGCTATCCAAGGCACTTCTCGGTCGAGGACAAAGCTTCTCTCTTTTAGATCCTAAAGCCCCAGTGTGCTCCCGCCATTTTTGCGATGAATACACTAGAACGAAGTTCTTTGAACATTAATTTTAATTTAGGATCTTATTGACTTTCGTCATATTATTATTTATAATTTTTTATAATTATTGGTCATTTTTTATGAGTTATAAATATTTAGTTATATATAGAGTTTGTCCTCGACCGAGAAGTGCCTTGGATAGCTCAATTGGCAGAGCGATGTCACGGTGAGACAAAGGTTCCGGGTTCAAATCCCGGTCGAGGGCCTATCTTTTCTCTTTAAAAAATAAAAATATTAATAATAATTTGTATACATCTAAAAGAAGCTGAGATAAGATCCTACCACAGAGATGCTCCTTTTTTTTGTTTTGTTTTTTTCTTGCGAACTGACTAAAACTAAGAAACAGGCAAATACCACTTCATTTCCTCCTTATCTTTCTTTCTTCCGTCCTCCTCCTCCACATTTCCTTTATTTTTAAGAGTGTTGCGCCTTTTTCTCATCTATCCATTTTCACCCTCGCGCTCTCTCTCTTGTTCCATAATAAACTTAATATCTGAAAGTCTTTCCCTAAGTTGGTTGGGATGCTCTTTATTAAAAGTATATTTTTTAATTAAAACACTTTTTTTTAATCAATAGTAATTTCTATCCCAGAAATCTCTATAATAGTTGTAATAAAAAGCACAATTACTCGAAATGCTTAAATGGAAGTCGCAATGTAATGAAACTATTCTTACATAACTAAAATTATAATCACCCTTTAGTAATAAAATTGCGTTGCAAATTATTTTATACATTCCTCCAGTATCTTTTTAACATCAAAAATCATTAATAAAACGTAATTTTTAAAAAGTCGAGCAAATTTCGGAGTGTTTTCGTTTGATTTTACCGCACGTTGGACAAAATGTTCTTTTAACGTACGAGAGAATTAACTTAAACAGTTTTTGGCACTTAAGTTTCAAACTTCGTTAAACATAAAGTACGGACATTTTTGAAGTTGCCCAAAGAAGGCTTTGAAGTGAAGAGATGGATGAAAGTAACAAGATTTTATGAACCATATTTTGCATACAGGTTTCTATTCATTCAACATTTTTTATCTACTTCAGAATAATTACTAGGGCAAGTTCATTTTCAAGTAACTAATTTTCGTTATTGAAGTTAGACACATAGTACTATATATTCTGTTTGCTATATCCGTCAAGCATGAAAGACATTCACGGTAAATAATATATAGAGACAGCAACATGGACAAGTGATACAAAAGGAAGTGAAGGTAATTGATATAAATTAGATAATTATTTATTATTATGTCTGTTAAGAAACCCCACCTAACATTTTTGAATCATCAAAATTAGTTCCTTCGTTGCTTACAGAAAATTGCTCACATTGTTTTTGGCATTAATAAATGATTTAAAGTTTAAACAGTATCTATTTTAAAAATTTGACATCAAATTAAGAATGCACATACATTGTAGAAGATATATAATCATTTTTGTAATTTTAATTTTTGTTAATTGTATCAGAATGTAGGTAATAATGTTTTGTATATATTTTAGTTATTACATATGTTATTAATTCATATCTTAAATGAATCATTAAAAGGCATAATATAATATAATAATAATGGAATGTTCCAACAACATGCGGGAAAAAATGTAATTGAAAGTATTAAACATAATAATTTAGGTTTGCCTGAAATACAGTCGTGCTCATAGAATTACATCACTTAAAAATAATGGAGGATCTCCTTAAACCAATGTTGTTCTTACTTTTGATGTTTTTAAAATGTTTTGCAAAGGAAAATATTATGTTATTAGGCGTGAAAAATGGTTAAAACCCAAACAAAAAATAAATAATATTCATAAAATGATACTAGTAAATAAATTGTTTAGTGTTAACAAGGAATTTAAGAAAACAATTCTTTTTATGTACACATATGAATTTATTTGGAAAAAATATATAAAAACATTAAAAATATATTTATTGAAATATTATATAAACTAGTATTTTGTCGGACCGCCATTATCCCTGATAATTGAGCCGATCCTCTTTGGCTTCGAATTGATCAAATGTTTTATGATTTCGTTTCTAATTTCCTCATTCCACACCTTTTCGATTCCCTATTTTAGCTCATCTTTATTCTTAGGCTTTGCAATATTAATTTTGTTTTCCATGATCATTCACATGTTTTCTATAGGATTTAAATAAGGATTATTGCCTGGCCATGGCGTGGATATCAGTAGATATAAAAGAGGGCTTCTATACCAGCATTTTTATAACCTTATTATAACCTACCCTTCAAGTAGAAGGGGAGCAGGTTATGTTACTATAGTCTCCCATCCAATGAGTCTAGTATATTTACGAAAATGTATAAAAAGTAATATTTAGGTACAATTCTCAATTCTCCTCCCCCCCCCCCAGTCAGATGACGTATTTTGTAATTTTAGTTTCTGATTTATGCTTATTATTTTATTTATGTTAACATTGCACTTATGGTTTTATTGAGTCAGTGAGGGCTTACCTTGGTTTTGGTATGATAAATTAATAAGCTTAATGTGAAAATTATTTACTGACTCTAGCTATTATTCTTCCACACTAACGATGAACACGGATATATCATCTGGAAAAAAAAATGTAATTAGTTTTGAATATTCTTTATTTATTGTTTTTTTTCTATTTATTTAAGTCATGTCCAGTTGAAGGTGAAAGGTTTGTTATTTCGGGTTTCATTGCCTGATGTTTTTTTTGTTTTTTTATAGCTTATTTGATCAAGATTTGCTATTTCTTTATTCAAGCAGCCCTTATAAAAATAAATATAAAATATAAAATTACTCCGATGTTCATCGTTTCACAGCTAACTCGAACTATCTGCGATGCAAGTACCAGTACGAACCTGCACAGACATGTCGGGTACAATGTTCAAAGTAGGAGAGGGGGGATTACTGCGTAGAATATATTCTAATTTAAAATTTCACTTAAAGGAGCGTTTCTAATTTATAATATATTTTTTTAAAAACGTTTTGAATAATTATACATGCTTCAGGGCCTAAAAAACATAGTTAATTCACCCAGAAAAATATAAAATATTGAAAAAGTGAATTATTACCTCATTTATATTTCGAAATTGAAAATTTGATTTCTTTCATAGATAAATGCAATAATAAAATCATGGATTGAATAAACTCGATGTATTAGAAATAACTATATATAAAATCACTCCGATGTTCATCGTTTCACAGCTCGAACTATCTGCGATGCAAGTACCAGTACGAACCTGCACAGACATGTCGGGTACAATGTTCAAAGTAGGAGAGGGGGGATTACTGCGTAGAATATATTCTAATTTAAAATTTCACTTAAAGGAGCGTTTCTAATTTATAATATATTTTTTTAAAAACGTTTTAAATAATTATACATGCTTCAGAGCCTAAAAAACATAGTTACTTCAACCAGATAAATATAAAATATTGAAAAAGTGAAGTAATACCTCATTTATATTTCGAAATTGAAAATTTGATTTCTTTCATAGATAAATGCAATAATAAAATCATGGATTGAATAAACTCGATGTATTAGAAATAACTATATATAAAATCACTCCGATGTTCATCGATTCACAGCTCGAACTATCTGCGATGCAAGTACCAGTACGAACCTGCACAGACATGTCGGGTACTATGTTCAAAGTAGGAGAGGGGGGATTACTGCGTAGAATATATTCTAATTTAAAATTTCACTTAAAGGAGCGTTTCTAATTTATAATATATTTTTTTAAAAACGTTTTTAATAATTATACATGCTTCAGAGCCTAAAAAACATAGTTACTTCAACCAGATAAATATAAAATATTGAAAAAGTGAAGTAATACCTCATTTATATTTCGAAATGGAAAATTTGATTTCTTTCATAGATAAATGCAATAATAAAATCATGGATTGAATAAACTCGATATATTAAAAATAACTACATATGTATATATAAAATTACTCCGATGTTCATCGATTCACAGCTCGAACTATCTGCAATGCAAGTACCAGTACGAACTTGCACAGACATGTCGGGTACAATGTTCAAAGTAGGAGAGGGAGGATTACTGCGTAGAATATATTCTAATTTAAAATTACACTTAAAGGAGCGTTTCTAATTTCTAATTTATTTTTTTAAAAACGTTTTAAATAATTATACATGCTTCAGAGCCTAAAAAACATAGTTACTTCAACCAGAAAAATATAAAATATTGAAAAAGTGAATTATTACCTCATTTATATTTCGAAATTGAAAATTTGATTTCTTTCATAGATAAATGCAATAATAAAATCATGGATTGAATAAACTCGATATATTAGAAATAACTACATATGTATATATAAAGTTACTCCGATGTTCATCGTTTCACAGCTCGAACTATACTGCGATGCAAGTATCACTACACTGCTGCTTAGAATATATTCTAATTTAAAATTACACTTAAAGGAGCGTTTTTAATTTATATTATCTATTTTTTAAAAACGTATTAAATAATTATACATGCTTCAGTGCCAAAGTACAGTTAATTCAACCAGAAAAATATTAAATACTGAAAAAGTGAATATTACCTCATTTATATTTCGAAGATGAAAACTTTATTGATTACTTTTATACGTAAATGCAATAATAAAATCATGGATTGAATAAAGTCGATATATTGAAATAACTATCCATAAAATTTCTCAGATGTTCATCGTTTCACAGCTCGAACTATACTGCGATGCAAGTGCCGGTACGAACCTGCACCAACCTGTCGGGTACAATGTTCAAAGTGGGGGGGGATTACTGCGTAGAATATATTCTAATTTAAAATTTCACTTAAAGGAGCGTTTCTAATTTATAATATATTTTTTTAAAAACGTTTTTAATAATTATACATGCTTCAGAGCCTAAAAAACATAGTTACTTCAACCAGATAAATATAAAATATTGAAAAAGTGAAGTAATACCTCATTTATATTTCGAAATTGAAAATTTGATTTCTTTCATAGATAAATGCAATAATAAAATCATGGATTGAATAAACTCGATATATTAGAAATAACTACATATGTATATATAAAGTTACTCCGATGTTCATCGTTTCACAGCTCGAACTATACTGCGATGCAAGTATGCAAGAGCGTTTTTAATTTATATTATCTATTTTTTCATTTAAAAAAAAATTCAAAGTATCATTAAAAAACAGTTAATTCACCCAGAAAACTATTAAATACTGAAAAAAGTGAATTAATCTTACATAGTTAAATATAATAATAAAATCAAGGATTGAATAAACTCCATATATTAAAAATAACTTTAATATCACACCGATGTTCATCGGTACACTGTTCCAACTACACTTAAATGTATGTAGATAAAAATACAGACCTGTACAAAGGGTACAATGTTCAAAGTAGAATGTATTCTAATTTAAATTTTCACTTAATAGAATCAATTACATTTCCGTTATTCATTTATACATGCACATCCATACATGTTCGATAATTTAAAAAGAAAATAATAGTTATTGTACAAACAATTATTATTACTTTATTTTTAACTATTAAATCATTAACTTCTTATGTAGTTAAATGTAATAATATAATCCTTGATTGAATAAACGCGATGTATTTATATTAACTATAAAATCACTCAGATGTTCATCGGTTCATAGCTCGAACTAGACTGGCCCGAACCTTCATAGACTTGTAGGGTACAATGTTCAAAGAAGATAAACTAATAATTTAAAAATATTAATTTCTTAGAATATATTCTAATTTAAAATTACACTTAATGGAACCATTTTACCTATTAAAAAAGCGTATTAAATAATTATGCATGCTCAAGTACTTATATAAGATAGTTAACTCATCCAAAAATAATAAATACTGAAAAAGTGAATTATTACCTAATTCATATTTCCAAGATATACACTGTATTCATTTCTAGCATGGTTAAATGTAACGATAAAATCTTGTATTAAATTAACTCAATATATATATGCAATAAGTCCGCAGGATGTAACTTCAAGTTGAGTCATAAGTTTTAACATTTTATTCATTTCCTTTTCAATATTATGGAAAGTAAAAATAATTAAAACATATTGAAAATAATAATAAGTAAAGAAAACATACATTATTCACTTAATAATGGTTAACATTTTAATTGGAACCATAAATTTAACAGCCTTAGATACACTTAAGCAGTATGTCTCATTAGTATCCTATACGTATATTTTTAAATTCATCGAAACGCAAACCCTTAAATATTTGAAGGTAAATGGAGGTAGGCCAATTTCAAAATAAACGGCTCATATTATTACATTTAACTACATAAGAACTTAATGCAGTTTTTATCTTCGATATTGTATGTATGAAAAATAAGGTAATAATTCACTTTTACAATAACTATTATTTTCTTTTTAAATTATCGAACATGTGTGGATGTGCATGTATAAATGAATAACGTAAATGTAATTGATTCTATTAAGTGAAAATTTAAATTACAATACATTCTACTTTGAACATTGTACCCTTTGTACAGGTCTGTATTCTTATCTACATTTCAGTGTAGTTGGGACAGTGTACCGATGAACATCGGTGTGATATTAAAGTTATTTCTAATATATGGAGTTTATTCAATCCGTGATTTTATTATTATATTTAACTATGTAAGATTAATTCACTTTTTTTTAGTATTTAATAGTTTTCTGGGTGAATTAAATGTTTTTTTAATGAAACTTTGAATTTTTTTTGAATGAAAAAATAGATAATCTAAATTAAAAACGCTCCTTTAAGTGTAATTTTAAATTAGAATATATTCTACGCAGTAATCCCCCCCACTTTGAACATTGTACCCGACAGGTTGGTGCAGGTTCGTACCGGCACTTGCATCGCAGTATAGTTCGAGCTGTGAAACGATGAACATCTGAGAAATTTTATGGATAGTTATTTCAATATATCGACTTTATTCAATCCATGATTTTATTATTGCATTTACGTATAAAATTAATCAATAAATTTTTCATCTTCGAAATATAAATGAGGTAATATTCACTTTTTCAGTATTTAATATTTTTCTGGGTGAATTAACTGTTCTTTGGCACTGAAGCATGTATAATTATTTAATACGTTTTTAAAAAATAGATAATATAAATTAAAAACGCTCCTTTAAGTGTAATTTTAAATTAGAATATATTCTAAGAAGCAGTGTAGTGATACTTGCATCGCAGTATAGTTCGAGCTGTGAAACGATGAACATCGGAGTAACTTTATATATACATAGTTATTTCTAATATATCGAGTTTATTCAATCCATGATTTTATTATTGCATTTATCTATAAAAGAAATCAAATTTTCAATTTCGAAATATAAATGAGGTAATAATTCACTTTTTCAATATTTTATATTTTTCTGGTTGAATTAACTATGTTTTTTAGGCTCTGAAGCATGTATAATTATTCAAAACGTTTTTAAAAAAATATATTATAAATTAGAAACGCTCCTTTAAGTGTAATTTTAAATTAGAATATATTCTACGAAGTAATCCCCCCTCTCCTACTTTGAACATTGTACCCGACTTGTCTGTGCAAGTTCGTACTGGTACTTGCATCGCAGATAGTTCGAGCTGTGAAACGATGAACATCGGAGTAATTTTATATTTTATATTTATTTTTATAAGGGCTGCTTGAATAAAGAAATAGCAAATCTTGATCAAATAAGCTATAAAAAAACAAAAAAAAAACATCAGGCAATGAAACCGGAAATAACAAACCTTTCATCTTCAACTGGACATGGCTTAAATAAATAGAAATAAGAACAATAAATAAAGAATATTCAAAACTAATTACATTTTTTTTTCCAGATGATATATCCGTGTTCATCGTAAGTGTAGAAGTATAATAGCTAGAGCCAGTAAATAATTTTCTCATTAAGCTTATTAATTTATCATACCAAAACCAAGGTAAGCCCTCACTGACTCAATAAAACCATAAGTGCAATGTTAACATAAATAAAATAATAAGCATAAATCAGAAACTAAAAATACAAAATACGTCATCTGACTGGAGGGAGGGGGGAGGAGAATTGAGAATTGTACCTAAATATTACTTTTTATACATTTTCGTAAATATACTAGACTACAACTGGAGTCAATTAACTCAAGAATGTTAAGAAGATAATGAATTTATCCAGAAACGGCATTTGCGATTATTATCTTTTCTTTGGCATTTTAAATCCTCATAAGCTCGATACAAACAAAAAGCCACGGCATCAGAATGAAGACGACAAAAGATAACTCATTACGGAGTCATTTTAAATCCAATTGATGTTACCACAGGGCACAGTTACTTGTTATTGGATAGTAGTTAACTTGCAAATTTAAAAAAAACATAAGATGCATTGTGTTGGCAGCCAAATCTACATTGCTCCTTCAGCAAGAAGGGAAGGCAAAACCCTCAACAACATCGCTAGCTCATAGGAGCTCCATCTATTTCATCATCTCCTAATACTTCCTCGATATTTAGCCGTCTTAAAAACACTTTGGGAGAGGGAGAGGGGGGGGGCACGCCCTGAAGCACTGAGCCGAGAGGCAGGTCGAGATATAGATGGGAGGATATCTGATGAGCTAAGAGTTTTTTTTTTTCCATTGGATGGGAGACTATAGTAACATAACCTGCTCCCCTTCTACTTGAAGGGTAGGTTATAATAAGGTTATAAAAATGCTGGTCTAGAAGTCCCCTTTTATATCTACTGATATCTCGTTTTCTGTTAGAAACTGGTTTACCTATCCAAAAACACAATGGTAAAGGCAATAAAAAATAATGTATCTGACAGCTAATTTATTTTTTCTGAACCTCCTTTATTTTATGAAATAACAATTACAACATACAGCTAATACATTTTCTTTTAATAAATACATAATGAACTTACCGATTTTGCTCTATAGCATGGAGCAGAATCATCATGAAAAATGAAGTGTCCGCAGTGTATAAGATGGGAATTAATAGAGGGAATCAAACTCTCTTCCAAACTTTTTAAAATTTTTTCTTCATTAACTGTCCCATCTATGAAGTTTATTTTGCCAATTCCAAAGTAGGAAAAATATCCCCAGATCAGTTCATTAACAATATAGGGAGAAAAATTGTTCTTTAAAAGGATTTCTTTGATACGGTGGGTGTTGGTTTTATGGAAGCAGGCGTCAGAGAGGGAGAGGCCACAGTGAATGATATTTTTAGCGACGTTAATTTTAAGGTGGTGCGGATGTTGGGAGTAATAATTAAGAAGTCTGCCAGAGTAAGTGGATTTAGTATACCAATCTGTGGATAAGGTGTGGTCAGAATTATTAATGATAAGGAGGTCAAGAAAAGGTAGTGACTTATTGGATTCGACTTCAACGGTGAAATGGAGGCGGGGATGGTATGAATTGAAGGAAGATCAGTAATGATGTTGGGATTTATGATAAGGAGGAGGTCGTTTACATATTTTTTGATGAAACAAATATCGTCAAGGAACTGAGGAAGAATGGAGTCTAGACGGTCATTTAGAACAATATTAGAGAGGTCAGGAGCTAGGGGATTTCCCATGGCAAGTCCAGAAATTTGGGAAAAGAACTGTCCATGGAAGGTAAGGTAGCCGGATTCACCACATAGTTTTAAGGATTGAAGGAATGAGGACCGGTTAAGTGACCAGTTGTTATCTATTATGACATTAGATCATCCAGTCAACTATTTTCATCTCATATTATATCTTCAATTGCTTCAGATTTTAAATTATTTTCATTATCCATGGGAATGCCTTTGATATTTGAAATAATTGTTTAATACTGCAATCCTGGAGTTCTAATGTGAAAATGAGACAAAATGTTCCTTATCATAAAATGAGCTTTATTGAAAACTAAAAATCACAATTTCATTCACATAGGTTATAATTTTAAAATCGCTATCACTTCGATATCAATGTCAAATAATACCTTTTAATTTTTTGATTATTATACGTATTAGGGGAAAGTGAGTCCTTAACTTTTTATGATGTGTATGGCAACGCCGCAATCGCTGTTTTCTTGTGCGACTCGGCTGCGTGCGTATAGAACCGATTTACAATCATATGTTTATCGAATGGTGGATTCTTTCCCAAGGATCTACTCGGGAGCGAAAGAATGGGACTGGAGGATCATCCATGACTACTATAACCCCCCCACCACCACCCGATCGCCACATCCACCATCTATCCCTATATACAGATCCTTGCCATATATACCCTCCCTCTCTAATAACATTCAAAAATACTTACGTTCCTTTATCCCCAATTTACGTATTGCCTTTAAATCCCATAACAAACTTTCCCATATTTATACCCGTATCAAAGATCCTATTCCCCTCAAACTACGTTCCCATGTCGCTTATCGTATCCCCTGCTCTACTACTAATTGTAACTCTTCTTATATAGGTGAAACCAAAAACTTCCTTAAAGACCGTAGTACCCAACACAAATATGCCATTTCCTCCCATAACCATACCTCCTCTAAACTTTCCGAACATGCCCTTTCTTTAAACCACACTTTTGATTTTGATAATACGTCTATCCTAGCTACTGTTTCTAACCATGACAAACGCATCCTCTCTGAAACTATCCACATAAATTTAGATTCCTCCACTATCAATCTTAAGACTGACTCACATCACCTTTCCTCTACCTACTCCCAAATTTTTAATTTACTCAAAAAACCTTAAATTCTGTTACTTCGTCACTGATGTTTCTTTTGTTTTCACACTATTGACATTTATATTTTTTTGTATTAATTTTATTTATATTAATTTTATCCATTTATTCACTTTCCCTCTTTTTTTCCTATACTCCAGTATGGTTACCTTCTATAGTTACCTTTTTGGCCGCTAGAGATCGCTTCTAACTCTTCCGCCTTGCTCGCTTAACGGTTTTTTCATTGCTAGCCAGTCGTTACACCTAACGACTTCGCTCTCCAAATCGGTACGTCTTTTCTTTATATTTTATTTATTATATCCTTTTCTCTTTATCCTTTCTCCATTCTTCACACTACCTATTTTCCTATTTTTTCCCCCTTATCATTTTGGCATCCATCATATGTTGGTAATCAAGAGTTCATATTTTTAAGCACTAATTTTAATTTTTCAAATTCATTAATCCTATCAACTATTTTTCAAACAGTCATTGTACACTATTGTTACTGTACAATAGTATTTCTATTATTCACATTAGTTATTGTACATACAGTTCCATACTTTTCTGTAACATGTAACATCATCAAGTCCGTTATCATACCTTTTATACCTTTATTTTACTAGTTTTTCTTTATTCTTCATGTTCCAACCTTTTTTTATATATGAAAATATTCTCATTTTGTATCTTTGGTTTACCTCCTCCTTTTTGATTTTCCTTTATATTATTCATACTTTACTATCCTTTCTGTACATTTATTTTCTGTATTTTATTTTATATGCGTTATTTATAATTTATCATTTCTGTTCATTTTCTTTAATTTTATTAGATCTGTCTTACTTTATTATATCTGACATTATTTTCATTTTCTTTTCATTATCATTAATTTTGTATCTCTCTATATCTTAATTTTATTATATTCTGTCACTTTTTTAATATTCGTTATCTTTCATCTTCATATCTGCCACTATTTTAATTTTCTACATTACTTGTCACCATATTATTGTTACTGTACATTTTTATATTTTTTTCTGTTTGTTTCTCTCTCATAGCCCTGAAGATGACCTACACAGTAGGTCGAAACGTCGGCACATAATTATAAGTTTATTACTTATTCAGAGTTTTTTTTTACTGCACCCCCCAACTATCTCCTTTACACATGAAGATATAATAGATTCCTGTTGTTACTCAAATGAACGTAAACCATTATAAATTACAAATAGGTCAAAGAGTATGGGTTCTGAGAACCGGAGGTCCCGTTCAAGAAGCAACAGTTGCCTCATTCATGTCTGTAGCTGCTGCCGGAGGCGGAGAAAAAAATTATATTAAGGTAGAGAGGCAAAATGAGGAAGGCCAAACATTGGGCAAAACAGTATCCGTAGATGATGCTTTCCCAGCCATGCCAAAGTTCCCAAAGACATCCGGGGAATTCCAATAAAGAGGTAAAACGAAATAAAGAGGATCATCTATCGGGGACCGACAGTAAAATCTGTCCCATATGTGGACTGAGTTTTAAGGGCGATGGAGGTCTGAGAACTCATATAGCAAAGAAACACCCCAGGGAGGCTAATACTAACAAATTAAGGGGCATAATAAATAGTGGCTCAAAAGATATGAATGGAGAGGTGAGGCCAATAGCATCGAGAAACGTATCGCCGGGTGGTCGGCTACCTTCCAGAAATTCTTGCAGGGCAATAATTTCATTACTGCTGACTTCGATCTGTCCGTGGGAAATTTTTTGAAATTCCTAAAAGACATTAATACTGTGCTACCAGGCCCACAGCACCCAGCCGTCAAATTTTATAAAATGAGAAATAAAAATAAAAGTGAGATGACTGGAAAGGGTGCTGGAAAGGTATCAAACCCGCAGAGATTGAACAAGGCGGACAGGAGTCGTCGGCAGGAACAGTGCCAATATGAAGTGGCGCAATATAATTATTATAATAGAAGAAAAAAGGTGGTACAAAATATATTGAACGCCGACGCTCCTAAAAATGCCCTGTTTAGGTGGTCGATATTGAAAGTCATCATAAGAGCCTCTTTGAAAACAAAAATCTCCGAAAACATGCGGATTATGAAAAATGTGCTCCGGTTCCAAACATAGTCTCCAATCAGTTAAAAAAGCAATAAAATCGACATCATTGGATACATCGCCGGGACCTGACGGGGTCTTGATCCGCACCATAAAATGCTTTGATGTTTCGCAGATAATAAAATTAATTGCGGGCATCATGCTGAAGGAGGGATATGTTACAGAGCCTCTTCGACAAGGGCGAACCATATTGGTTTATAAAGGAAAAGGAGATACCAAAAGCCTCTCATCATGGAGACCAATAACCATTTACTCCATTGTGCGCCGCGTCATAGAGAAGGTTCTGGACAAAGAATTAAGGAAACAGATCACCATCAGAAAAAATCAAAGAGGCTTTATTACGAGCCTACCGGGAACACACGTCAGCGCTAGGATCATAGACGCGATCATAAAAGATGCCAAAAAAAAAGAAAAATGATTGCGCGATAGTTTTCCTGGACGTGGTTGGCGCTTTTGACAGCGTTGGTCATCATCACATCGTCAGCTCATTAGAGGCAAGAGATGTGTCACCGGACCTCAAGAACGTGATAGTGGCTCTCCTTGGAAAGAACACGATTAAGATATGCTTTGAGCCCACTTGACAAGCCAAATCAATGTCCTCCGAGGATTGCCCCAAGGCGGACCCTTGTCGCCATCGCTTTTCAACCTGAGCATTGACCACTTATACTGCGACCTATGTGATGAAAATATGTCCAAGATGTTTGGTTACAAACTTACGGGTGACCAAGAATCTGTGCTCCTCACCGGGTTTGCGGACGACCAGGCTGTTTCGGCACGTGACAAGGATGCCGCAGAAAGAATCATCAATAGCGTCCAAAGGATGCTTGCGGAGATTGGTTTGGCTGTCAACGCAAGCAAGAGTGTGGGTATCTTGATTGAAAAAGGAGAGCTGCGGACCACTACGCTCTCCCTAGAGAATGGAGATGCCATCCATACATGTAAGGCTGAAGAGCGAATAAAATATTTAGGAAGCACATTCTTGGGAGAGCTTGTATTTGATGAGGAGGCGATGACTAAATTAAGTGATAATTTAGACAAATTAGTGAGCTCTTGTCTACTCAAACCGGAACAAAAGATCAACGTTGTCAATGGGAGGCTCCACTTCAGCATTGGTCAATTGCCCAGCGACTGTCTACTGTCCCGGATGCCCTGTTCCAGTCTATATTTATTTATGAAACGGAAGTAACTCAATGTCTTGAAAGCTTGGGAGTTGATCAGGGCTTCCGAAGCGTGAGAGCTCTACGACAGTCGCTGCGTGAGAATTCTTACGAAGAATGGGCTAATTGAAGATGGCAGGGCGTTGGAGTCCGTCATTTCAAGGAGACACCGAAAGCCAACAGGTATATATGCAAGAAACAGGTACTTTCGGGGTCGGAGTGGACCACTAAAACTGAACATCAATTATGCGCCTCTGCGTGGGGTCCCAGGAGTTGGAGGACAGGCGAGAGACGTTGGGCCCCTCTGTCGCAAATGCGGCAGAGAGTCAGAAATACCAGCCCATGTGCTGGGAAAAGGCCCCAACAACTCCCTCCTCATAACACGCCGACACCATAGGGTCAAACACGAATTAATGAGGCTCCTAAAGGAAAAAGACTTCGCCTGCTTTGAGGAGGTCTATTGTATCGACACTAAGGGATCCACAAGATATGCGGACTCTTTCAGTTATTGTCGCATTTCCGAAGACCGGAAAGATAGCATGGGTATTGGATCCGACTGTTAGATTCGAAAATAATGACTTTGACCAGGTGGGTGGAGTGGAAAGGGAAAAGAAGGAAATATATGAAAAATGCATCTCTTTCCTAAAGAAGAAATTCCGCGAGACCTTCGGAGAGAGAGAGTTCACCGTGAGAGGCCTCTGGTTTGGGTCGCGCGGAACGATTCCGAAAAGAACATGGAGCTTCCTCGATGACCTGGATGTCAATGGCAGGGATGTGGCAGTGCTCGCCGAGAATATTATTCTTGACTCCCTGGGGATAATTCATCATCATATATGTAGTAGCTGATGCCCCGCATGCTAACATTTAATATATTTTCTTTATTTTCTTGTATATAAAGACAAAAAAAAAAAAAAGGGAAGAAGGAAAGAAGGAAGGAGGAAGGAAAAAAAAAATACTGATCAATCCATATCGGACATACTGTAGTTTTTTAGTATGCATTTTAAACAAACAAATTGTAATGTACAATATGTCCGATATGGATTGATCAGTATGCTGTGTATTACGGCAATCCAATATAGTTGGACAGCATTGCTGCAAATAAAGCATTTCTCTCTCTATTACCACAGTGGATTGGCTACACATCACCCTCCTTGCTATCTCACGCGAAGAAAGTCCATATTCATCTAACGTCACTACGAGTACGTATTTTAACTTTTTCCCCATTAGTCATTTGTTTGAAACTCAGTCTGTTGGACATAATAATAATAAATACGTGTTTAATATTAATATTTATCACTCTAATACAAGTAGATAAAAAAATACAATCTTACTATTTGTTTACACATTTAGGATCAAAAAGGTAACAATCATAGGTGTTGCAATTTCTATGACCCCGGCTATATACAGTCTAGTTTGTGAACATGTTGGTTCAATAGTGATAAAATGACACAAAAGTTAAGAGAAAAAGTGAATACTCTAAGGATGGTGATCAAAAACGTCCAAATATAATAACTGTTAGGACTGATATAATAAAAAATAATAAAAGCACTTCCTGTTTCTTTAATTTATGATCAGTTATAAATTTAAATAAATTAATTGATTCTTGTTTCCTTTAAAGCTGTTTTTGAAAAATTTAAACTTGATACCCAACATTTGATTTAAACCCATCTCAGAAGGGAAAAATTACTCCCCTCTAGAGGACTGAAATCGTTTCTCCGCTTCCAAATAACTGTGGTCGAGCTATGCTTCTCTTTTTGGTCTAACCAGAACCAAGAACCACACACGTTCGTATTTGAAGCAGGCTCAGAGTTCCAAACTGTGGTTTTTTAAGAATAAAAGCTAAACATTTTAATTGTGAAATATAAGGCATAAACAAATGTAACAATTATTACTACTAACATAATTACAGCAATAAAAAGGATTTTATTATCTATGTATTATACCTGTACAACGTATCATCCGTAGTATGCCACCGTTTCTGTTATACTTTTGTTTAATTTTATTTGTTGCCGTCATAAAACAAATGAAACTTATGCTCGAGTGATTACAAATAATGTTGTAACCTATCTCACAGTGAGATTTTCCTGTCAAAAAAATACTTCAATATAGAGATAAAAAATTCATAGTTTAGGTCAATTAACTTCATATGGTAAGATCTACTTCAATTTTAATAAAAACAAAAGAGAGCCTACTAAACTTAATTCAATATTTCTGATAGATTTTTACATCCAAAAAGTATAAACTCTTTAAATTCTATCAAGTGCACCTCTCGAAATGGGAAGATCTCCGGATTTGATTTTGAATATTCTTTTTCCCCTCAAATAGGGATGTTATTGGTATATTCCATACAGCCATATGAAATAAATATATTTTGAATATTAGTACAGTTGAAATATCATTTCACATGGGATTACAGAATGTGGATTAATAATGATTTCCAATAATACTGTTCATCTCCTAAAAATCCAAGCTTTCGAATCTCTTCTTCCAATATGTATTTCACCATCATAAAAACTGGAAAACATTTTTTTATTAAATCAGCCATCACATTTCAGGTGCTTAAGGTTAAGACTTTGCGTCAATAGCATTAAACAAAGTCTGTTCAGAGGAATAGTTTGGGTGAATAATGTAAAAACTTTAATCTTCGAAAAGAATGGTTATTCCGTGATTTTCATTAAACTGTACAAAAAATAGTCATGAAGACCAAAGGTCAAATATAAATATCGGGGAGACTGGTGGCCTAGTGGTTAGCATACCAAGCCCAAGATCGCGGGTTCGCAGCCTGGCAGGTGACCCTAGGAATTTGGTTAAGACATTTAGTAAGGTATAGTGACCGATTATTTAACTATTTGCAGTTCATAAAATTATATAGATGCTGAGTGAGCCTAATGTATGCAGTAACGTGAAGGGAAGGGTAGTTTTCAGAATATTCCAAGAAATTACGGAAAAACCGTAACGGAAGTAAACTGTTGTCAGAAGAGTCGCTTAAGCTGGAAGAGGAACTGCCAACGACCAAAGAGTAAAGTTCTTTCTCTAACATAAGATCAGAAACTTTCAGGCAACAGTTCGGAACAAACACTCGCAAACCTCACACACTTGGCACTTTAGGTGGATGGAAAACTCCTTCGTCTGAGGTGTGAGAAATACAAATATAGTGCTCACATTATTTGAAAACTGTTGCAATGATTTAATTTTTAAGATAATTATTCTTTATTAAGTTATGAGTTATACAACATGCTTTAGAAACCTAATGGCATTAATAATCTCCTTTAAAGTTGTATAGATCAAATACGCCATTTGTAAAAAACATTGGCATCTGTTATAGTATTAATCTCAACTATAACTAGCTTCTATAATGGATAGTATTACGTGGACTGACTGGAGCCTACGTATTATTTACAAGACTGGGTCTACTCTAAAGTTTATATACAGCAGCTCTTTTGCCCTTGAAACACTGGATCTTTTAAGGATATGTTATAGTTAAGGTTGGTAATATGAGAGGGTGTATTATTCCTAAACTATAATAGTCAACACTCTATGTATCCATGACAACTACTGAAAACATCTGGGCTGAAGTTTCCAGCAATTGATAGTTTTTATTCAGTGACTTTGCTTATAATACCTTATTACTTTTTCTTCCTTGTTCATTTAACACATAGATGATGTATATGTTTGTTGAAACGTTTATTTCTTGATGAAACAATTACCGAAATGTACACATTTCCCATAGTGACTCCCTATTTTTTATATGAAAACTCAAGATTATTTTTACTTTCAAGATTATTAAAAAGAAAAAGAATGAAAGGTTAAGACTTGATGTAACTTAACTCGAAGCAGTGACATGCGGAACTGATACCTTTTGATGTATTCCGTTTGTTTGTTCATTTAAGGTCACTTTATGCTGGTTAATTGGGCGATGCTACAGTGGGAGTCCTATATTTTGCCTATCCTGGTTTAATTAGGTTGGGATCATCAACCGGCATCTTACAGGCTCGGGACCCTGTTCAATGTCCCTCCTTCCGAAGGACGGCATAACCGAGGATTTATTACTTCCTTTAAAAAATCCTAGGGCCATCCGCCAGGCTAAGGACCCGGGCAGGGCTTAGCCCTTATGCTAACCACTAGACCACAGGCGCCCCCTTGTTGTTTTAGTTCAAATATTAAAATCATTGTTTAGCACTATCTATTATTCTTTTGATTTCATAATCGAGTTCAAAGAAGTATCGATTAGTCAGCTGGGAGTCACTAATAATGTAACCAGACTTGGTAGTCAAGAAATCCATAAATGGAAGAGGTACAATTAGCATATTTCGGCATGAATACATTAGTATGTGTTAGAAGTTTTGGATATACTAAAAACTCCTGGATGATGTAAATCCCTTGTACACTCTTTACATAAAATAAAACCATTACTTTCAAATATTTCACTGAAAGTAGCAGAAACAATACATAAATGCTTATATATTGGAATTAGTGGACATCTGTTGTTTACTATTTTTATGTTTATTGACTGCAATGAGCTGTTAGTGATCCTCTCTTTTTTTTAATATTTTGCCATGTGTAATACTATCTGGAACATTAAGAGCACCTAAATAAGTAGTGTAAGGGGCATAGGGCAAGTAGTTTAATGTCCCTTAGGGTTAGTACCTTTACTCTTAAGAGACAGGACGGTGATTGTTGGCAAGAAGCGGGCAACTTAGCATGTAAACTCTCACATCTACCAAAAGGGGCTCTTCTCCTTTCTTTGTAAGTATATTTATAGTTTAACATGAAACTATGATCAGCACACTATAAATATAATGTTATTCAATTAAATGAAAAAGGGTCTTTATTTAATAACCAACTCCTGATCAGCTGGAATTATTATATATTTATTATAACTATCTCAGGGTGGCCTCCCATTTTATTATTAAAAGATTATTCAGTTCAAAGGATCTGACTTTTCCTTGAGATCATTGCTTGCGCAGTGAAGCCGATATAGCAATTTATTATCAGTACAATTGAACGACCAGTTTTTATTATGGCATCAGATAAAATTATGTTGTAACGAAGGATTATTCACCGTTGGTTTAAGAAATTTAAGCTGGTGACACAGATCAATTCATAAAAAATTCATGTTCCTATCTACCCTGAGATGAATCCACCGCATCCACATCGTACTGCAGGAATATTTACGTAATGCAACAAAAACTTATAAAAACAACACCTTGCATTGGTTATGTAATCGAAAGGGACCTACATATAATCTTACAAGACAACGCTAGACCTCATGTGTCACGAATAAGAGTGAAGGAACTAAACAAGCTCGGTTACGGAGTCTTCCCACACCCACCTTAATTGCCAGACTAACCTCCAGCAGATTTCCATATGTTAAAAAATTTGGACAACTTCCTTAAGGGTTAATTTGTTTAAATGATTCTCAAGTCAAGAACGCATTTTCGGACTTACACTCATTATAATACCGTGAATTTTTCAGGTCTTGGGATTGAAATTTTGATATTATGAATAATGTACATGTAATGAGGGTAAATATTTTTAATAAAAATGTTTTGATTACGTTCTTTTATTCAATAATCTTTCCTTTTAAAGTGTGCACTTTGCAATAACTGTCAAATTAAGGAATAAGAGCTCCTTTTATCATGTTTTCTTTACATTTTTTTTTTTTCAAATTCATCCTTTTGTTATATAATGGAATCCTAGTTACTTTATATAGCTTGTAAGTGATTTGCGTTTAAGCAACCATTAATAATTAGTATTAATGAATAACCGTATGAATGTGAAATGAGGTTTATCCCAATTAATGTACACTTACTGTTCGAATCGTGAGTTTAGATGCGACTTCATCAACATGTAGTATTCCTGACATCTAATTACCGCATGCTAAATTTATGGGCGACCTAAGGTGGTTCCTTAGAGCCTTGTGTTTGATCTGGAAACCATAAATCAGGCTAAATGGACCAGACAGTCGCCAGGAAATCAATAAACCTAAGCACACAGGCTGCCAATGAAATATTAGAGCCTTAGGTCCTTTAAGGTGCTATTGGATTATACAGCAATCGTTTAAGTCTATTTGAAAGTTAAATGGCCCCGAAATAATTTCTAACATAATAAATTGTAAATGTGAAGGTTGACTTAATATTTTAAACGTTAATTTTTTGTATTTATATGAAAATATGACTACGTTTAAATAATAAATCAATAGATAAAATAATTAGTTTATACGCCTGAATTTATACGGAGTTATTACTAGTCTTCAGATATAATTCTAATCCAACAATAATGTCTAATTATGATGTAAAATGATTGACGTAAAACTTGTAGAACCACTACTAGAGAAAATAGATTTAGAAGGATACGCATTAAAAACATATTTGTATATTGTATAATAATAACAAGTGGGGTATCTCAGTAAAGTACTGGTGTAGAGTGCTATTTTTCTGAAGCGATCAAATCCGGTAGTTACAGATAAATTATATATTCTAATAAAAGCTAGGATTGGACCGTGTGGGAACTAGGAACCTCCTGGGGCTCATCCGGCCTCTAATAAACAGGTACACGAAATAGGAGAGAAAATCTGGTGGCTGAGCGTGATCTAGGACGAATCACCTCCCTGCTCAACCGTAATCCAAGGGACGTCTACCACATACTGAACTCAAGACCCTCTACGAGTTATAAATATACCGGTTTATTTGTTTTAAATATATATATTTTTGTTTAAAATGCCTTCCTTACACCTAAAAAAATTACCTTTACCTTATGCATTAGTAGACTACCTATGTTAATAAAAGTCCTTGTTTATTATCATTGGATCATGAAGGGAAATCAACAACATTGAAAAGAATTAAAATTATGTACAACTATAAGCCACCAAGGGTTTTGGGTACAATACATGATAAGCCAACGACCAAAAGTCATACAATTTGATTTAGCCGAGGTTAAAATCAACTGCCAGGTTTTTCCCGAATTTAAGGTAACCACTTAATAGAGGTTGAATGAGCCTCAGGATAGTGGGCAGATTTCACAGGGTTCATCTATGACTGCTATCAGACTAAATATCTCATCTTCTGTTATATGAACCTGGAATCTTTTGCACAGCAACTTAGTGCTCTGTACACTGAGCTTTGCCGCTCACTTTTCACTATAGCTAATAATATAATAATCTCATTCAAAGTTATTACAAAGGTTTGGGGTTATTCTTTGGCTGTAGAAGTTTTGTAAGTAGTATTTTAACTGAGAATTTAGATAAAGTAATTTAAAAATAAATATTCATGTGGAAATGGTGGGCTTGATGTATCATAGAAGAGTGTAGTAAATAAATTACACAAAATATGCTAAACCTATTTAATCTGTGCATAGGATTCAACCTAATTTTAGGCCATCTTCAGGGCAGATGGATGAAGAGTCCATCCAACAGCAGCTCATTGAGTTGCAGCTCATTATCAGAAGATTACTCTCTTGCTCTACGCACTACGTGGGTGATCAAAAACGAATGAGAACGCGAAGCGGCCGCCGTGGTGGCTCTGTCCTACATGCGCGCGAAGTGTTCCGCCCCACCGCTTTTCCGTAGATACTGTGCATTCGTCATGGACAGACGGAAACAAATATTATTGGAAAATTCATTACTTATATATCAAATACTCAAGAAGTATGTAGGACAGAGAAGTAAAACTAATATTGTATACTTAGAAAGGCATATTTATGGAGAATATCACAAATTTGTTTGAGGAATTACGTTCGCTTCGCGCCTCGCGGTGACTACGTGAATTCGTTCACGTAGGCCACTCCACTAGGTTTCGTCTATTTATTTTTTTCGCGCGATGCCACTTCGCTTCTCTTCCTTGTCAAGATCGTTCACCTTACAAAATATTAATAGTTCATAAATTACTCATTATATATAAACTAGTGTGTTTAGTGTCTCATAGTTGGTGAAAATACAATTATTTAATACTCTTTTAGGTTTCCACGGTCACTATGTATACAAAAGACTTCAGTGGTACCTTCTGGTTTAAACTGTGTCTCTAAAGTTTTCGCCACTCATGCTGCTGACTTCTTCAGGGCAGAAAAGAGAACGTTCCGCTCGCCCTCGGTCTTATATACCTCCTCGGGTCCACTAATAAATCGTCGAGTCCCATCGTTAGTCGATCAGTAGATCAGTTCCCTTCGTGTACTGGGACGTAGTCTACTTTTCCATCTACGTGATTGGCTTGTTTCTAGTTGTTCTGGTTCACTGGATTTCGACCCTGTTTGGTTAATCTGTTTTACTTTTGCCTTTTTTTTTCTGGTATGTTTGGGAGGCAAAGCTTACTTAATTTGTAACCGTCTTCCCTGTTGAAATTTTCTGGGAATTTTGATTATTTGTATCGCCATATAATAATTATATGATAATTACAGCCATATATAATAATTAAAGAATAAAAATGAACACTCTATGTATGTGAATCAATATCGAATGGTACTAATCATCCATTGATGTTCCACGGACGGGAACATGTAGCGATGAGAATGATATCAGAGGGTCGTTTCCTCCTGAAAGCTCAAAGTTTTCAAGGCATTTTTATCACCAGAGAATATCAGCAACATAAATAAACAAGGCATAATGTCTCATATTTCAGGTTTAATCAAATGTAGCTTTTACAAGCCTGCGCACATAAAAATGGTCAATAAATCTGGAACTGGAGATTAAATTCAAACCGAAACGAATGTGTAGGCTTTCTGTGATTGCCTGCGATAAGGGAGGTGGGAACAGTTAATTTCTTGGTAGGCAGCAGGAGCCCAAAACCATTTCCCTGGTGTTCAATATTATCCTGTCCACTCGCACATTTACTGAAACATAAATATATAGGAGGCCATTCATTTGCCTGTCATATAACAACGAGGTAGTGAATTGACCCATTCAGATTACATAACTTACATAAATTATCAATTAAACTATTTATTTTATTAAATAGAATCTTAAATTACACAGTTCTGGAATGATTTTCAAATTCAGCTATTACTGAAAAACAAGTTCCTAAACTATACCTTAGATTATTATTCATTTCCTTGGCTTGTTTTTACTCTAGAACATAGAACACCAATATGCCGGTGAGGAAAAAAACAAACAAGGAAAACCCTTTAGTCGGAAAGCATTTTCTCTATAAAAATTCTTTGCATTTAATTTTCTTAACAAGTGTTTTATGTCTATTTTAAGATGTATTTCTTCTGTATTAACATATTTTGTGGAATAGCCGCATGTCCTTTGGATTCTTGATGATTCATTTTTTTCTTTTGCGCTTTTACTTTTCTTTTTGATATGTTTTTTTGTCTTCTACTGTCTATTAACGTGAGTTTTTTTCGTTATTCATTTTTTATTTGGCAATTTTTTAAAAACATTTTCTAGCAATTGTCTCGTAACTTTTCTTGTGATTCTGTAGTTGGATTTGGGCCGTGGTGGTGGAATGTTTTCTCTGTCTCACTGCATTTGTAGGTTGGAATGTGTTTTCTTTATCAATTTAAAAAGTTATTATTATCTTTGTATCCTGAAGGTATCTGGATATAGAAAATAGTGCAAGGCCTACTGGTTTTAAGAGAAAGAAAATAGTCCGGGTGGAGGTCAAACAAATTCTCAATACACGAAGAACTGTTTATTGGTAAGCCAACGTTTCGAACAACATTTCAGGTCATCGTCAGGGCTAAATCTACAGGATACAAATAAATTAAAATAATACCTGGTAAGAAATGTAGTATATTGATAGAATAAAAATATATGTAATAAGTAGTAGAAATAAGAACCAGAGGAGATTGATTTATATAATAACCAAGAGGCTACTATATGTTAACAAAGAGGTACTGTTTAAATATAACAAAGTAACAAATAAAAAATTTTTGCAGAATTGTAACAGACAAAAAGTTTGTGGAGTTATAAGGAATTTATATGGAATAACTATTATGAATTTCATTAAAAATAACATTACATACTTTGTAAGGAATAAAAATAAATGGTATAAAGAAGTATAAGGTATAAGAAAAATACAAAAAAGAGAATGATTCGAAACGGGCATAAGAATAAGATGATTAAGGTTCTACGGACATAAAGACTCGCTCAAAGAGATTGAGTAGACAAATCTTCTATAAAATAAGAGAATACAAGAGTGCTGGAGGATACATCAAACAGGTGAAGGAAGAAGCTAAGAGACTGAAAATAAAAGACCAAGACTGTTTCGATAGGGAGGACTATGGAAAGATACTAAAAGAAATTTACTTGTGGGAAAGAGAGATGCGAGAAAAAGAATTGCGCGGACCGAGAAAATAAGGTAAGAAGAAAGAATCAGGAAAAGGTGGGAAGAAAAAAGGAAGTAGAGAAGGGATATGAAAAGAGGTGAAAATACTGATATTCGCGTGGTCTCTAATTCCTTTCCGTGAAAAAAAAGAAATGGTAAATAATAATAAGGCATAAAGATAAAATGGATTATCCAATAAAAGGTATGGAATATTAAAAAGTAATAAGAATAAAGCAAACAAATGATATCGTAAAAAAAAAGTTATAAAGTAAACAGGAAGTAATGAAGAGTTTAATGCTTATTTTTATAAAGAAACCCCTACATTTTATTGTCTGGAAATTTTTCATTTCATGTCTTAACATGTATTTATGACTGACTGTTTAGAGTTTTTGCTCTGAGTACGATTTAAGTCTGAATCAACAGCATCTCAACACTTTATAAGGACTTCCTGATCAAGAACGAGCAGCTATTTGGGCATTCTTACATAAACCTACACTAAATATTAATGGTTACATTAGAAAAAAACATTGTAAGAATACATTTTCTAAAGTTCTTGTTTAAAACATCTCTTTTTCCACAAATTGTTATTAATTAATATTTTCCTTTAAATAATAAGATGGATAAAGTATTTTCTCCTATCGTATATTGTACATTTTTTTTTTTTTTTTTTTACAAATTTTGAGCTTTATATTGAATTTTCCTCTTTCTAAGATACTTTTCCGAAAATAAGAAGCTATTCCCGTCATGCAAAACGATCGAGAGGAAAATGAGGAGAAGGGATGGAAAACAAAGAAGTTATATTCTTAGAATATCGTTTAGCACAATCTTATTTCCAAGCAATCTGAATTCACTAGTAGAAAAGGCGCTGTTGAGACAAAGAATACGGTGCCTAGGAAGAGGAAAGAAATAAATCAGAAAAACAATATCTCCCAAGAAGCTACGGGGGGTGCCCAATCATAGCCTCGGCATAAAGGTAAATAAAAGAAAAGACATAAAGGGGGGGAGGAGCAATTTTACTCCTTTGAAATTGTTTCTTTCCCACCCGCGTTGTCAAGAAATTAAATTATTTATTCTTTTGTCTTAAAACCGTTTTTATTTTAATTACAGATGTTTTATGAAATGGTTAATTCGTTCCATCTTAACTAATCTTATAAATCTGTAAAACGAAGGATATATTAGAAATCTCTAAAATTAAACCTTTTTGAAATCTAAAATAAATGCTGTGATTTAATGTATGTATATATATATATATATATATATATATATATATATATATATATATATATATATATATATATATATATAAATATTCGGTGTGTTATTATATGTGTATATATATAAATATAAACATAAATATATATATATATATATATATATATATGTATATATTTTTTTTTTTTTTTTTTTAATTGACAATTCACTCGTCCAGTTCGATATTTTTATGAGATTTTATTTTTATATATTTATATTTTTTTATACAGTTTATATTTTTATATTTTATATTTTTTTAGTTTTTTTATGAGTCTTAGTCGGTTTGTTTGTATTTTTCTTTCATTATTTTTTTATTACTTGGCATAAAATTGTAATGGATATGTAAATATAAATTGTTTCTCTCTACATAATTATTGCTATCTTATCTCTATTTCATTTTAATTGCTTAGACTCTATTTTTTTTTTTAATATTGTCATTTGAGATAATTTGCATTTTTTAAAATTATTTCTCATTGGTAATTGAATTGTGTTAATTAATTAAATGTAATTACATTATAATATAAGAAATAATAGCTCATATATTAATTCTTGTTTTGTTATTCACTTGACTCAGAGTAAATAGAGGGTTTATTATTATAATTTACGCTATTATTTTATTTTTTAACTTTATTTTTATTATCATTTTCGCATTTATTTTGTTGGGTTTTTTTCTATATATTTTTCCGGATGTATATATTTTTATGACATATATTTATTTTATTTTTTTAATGGAATGATTGTATAGCTACTTGGCATTATTACTTATCGTTCACAAGTGGCCGGTTGTAATAAAGTGTAAAATAAAAAATATTATAAAAAAAAAGAGAAGAAGAAGTGATATTCAAAAAATTCTTTCTTTCATTACAGTGGTGATCTAAGTTGGTTGTTACTCTCAAAGTTGTTCTTTCGAAAGGAATTCGAGAAAATGGAAATCATTCATATGTTAGCAATGTGAAACAATTTTTCTTTCATCTTACCTAATTCTGGGAGAGGTGTTATTCATAAATGTTACACATGAGGTGTCTCTGTGAGCATTTCCCTCAAATTGTGATTTTCATAACGATTTCTTCTTAATTTTAACTTACAAATATTCTGGACACTGCACCAAGGAATAAAGTGGATATAGATACCATTAGAAGAATAAATAATGAAATATATAACAATATTTTACATTTTATTGAAAATTAAAAACCAGTTGTATTGATAAGGAATATTTAAACATAAGAGTACCTCTGCGAGGGAAATGCAGCAATGTATAAAAATATTGGAACGTAAAGAGTAGCCATCAGGAATATCCCACTTTTCTAATTCCCGCACTGATCCTGAAGCAAGCTGAATACAAAGTTGCAATTCATATCTCTCAGTCCTAAGTGTGAATATTCTGTCTACTGCATGACTATTCAGGTACGGTTAGACAAAATCTCATTGAAGTACTTAGGATTATGTGTGTCGATATTTATGGTTAAATAATGATTGGTGTGAGGGACATGCTCACGGGGGCACCTTTCCTGAGTGAACTAAACGAAAAATCACATCTGAGACAAATCGTCTGATATAATATAAATTTGTTTCAACACTGTAAGCTACATAATGACATAATAAACAATATAATAAATAAAATATTAAAAACCAAATTTTCTCAAAACCTTATAAAATCGGGACACTTAATCCCGCCGGCAAGATATTACGTGGGTCCATACTTCGGAAATGACATAACAGAAAATGGAAAAGGTGAAATCGAATTACTTCTTCCATCTGCCTGCTCAGATTATCACTTATAAGATCAATTTCTCATTTTCTTTGGACACAGATTCGATAACGTGGGAAATCGAATATGATTTCTGATAACCTGAAAACATTTGATGTGTTTACTATAAATTTTATTATTGTTTTCAGAATATATAAAATTTTAATAATAAAAAAATGATAGTATCATTGTTGTATTTATCACGTCATAGACACCTATATTGATGTAATATAATCAGCAAAGGATGGGTTTTAAAACCCTAGACTAATATAAAATAAACAGAATCAGCTTAAATTTAAGATGACAAAGTAGTAATAATATATATTCATATGCAATTATTCTTAAGAATGAGAGATATAAAAGGCAGTTTTAGGTAAACTAATTATATTCATAACATTAATGATGACCGCAAAGAAAGGGTTAGAAGGTAGTATAGTTATTGCTGTAGTCACAGTTTGATGAGAAAATGGTTTATCATGGAATAATAATAATAATGCCATATACTTTAATTATAATAGGATTGAATGTGAGAGACGATAAGTGTACCTTCTTCCTAGTGGTATGATAATAGAATTCCTAAATATCAATCAAATTGTCCTTTGTCGAGAAATGGCACAAATCTTTAGTGTAATGTTTGGAAAAATTAGAAAATAATTACTTTTAAGTTGAATCCTGCAATTGTTCTACAAAGATGTTGTAAGAAACTAAAATATGGCCACTAGAGTAAATCCAAACCGGATCCAACTTATATTTTATAAATGCACAAGAATGCACTCCATGAAAAGTAGCTGGTGAGTTTTCAACGCCAAAAGGAAGTAATGTCATGTCCTCTTAAGTGATCAAATCATTTTTATTACTGTCATCTAATCTTAAATGTATGGTCCGAAAAGCCGAATTTATATTGAAAGTAGTAAAATAATACAGTCACCTGCATTAACATGCATTGCATCTTCAATTATATGAAATAGTTTTAAGTTCTGGCCCTACGATCTAGTTTAAATCTCAGAAGCAATAAACATATTCACGCCATTTCTTCCATGCCAATGCAAATCCAAATATTGAAGGTTGACTTGATTCCTGTAGGAAATAGTTTTCTGGTCGTTTATCACCGAAACTATTCCTTCTTGATCTGGGCAAGAAATGTTCAGTTCCATCTCAACTCAATATTCACCTACAAACTCTTCCTGATTAGCCCTTATTTTTAACTTTTAATCTATGCCTTTTACGTCATTATGTTTTGTTTGTTAAATTCTTAAATGTTCGTCTTGTATTAATTTATTTCTATCACATCTAATCATAGTAATAAATTATCATTGAAGTCGTAGTTCTTATTTAAATTATCAGATTTTAAGTATCTTTTGTTTCGGCTAAACTAAAATGAATATCAGTTCGGCTCTTACAAAGATCAACGCCGATTTTGTTTTATTTTTTAAATATTTGCGTTAATGCTTGATTTTGACTTATGAGATCGCTGTTATTTTTTCCGAGTCAATCAGGTTTTGAATACCTTCGTTTATCTAGATCCCATCATGTACATCATCTTCTTATGTAACCGCGTGTTTCGTCAAACAGTTTTTGTAATTTAGTGTAATAATGTAGTGTAAACACAGGTAACTACCGGATACATGATTGTCTTGTATTTTTTTTCATGTTAGTATCAGTATAAAATATTCATAGGTAGAAAGAGACTGTCGATCAATTACTAATTTTCAATAAGTACAAAGGTTAATCAATTTATAGAAAAAATATAACTTTATTGAGTATGATATTACATAGAATCAAATGATAAATATAAATTATGTCATATCTAGAAACAAAACTAATAATAACAAAGGTATATACATAAATGTTGGCTTGCTCAGACTGACGAGATCAGAACATTTTGGACCTGGATACTCATGTACTCTGTCAAGTCAAAGAAAGAGTGCAGTATTTTTGTTTTTACACGTTTTCCCTCTCCCTTCCAGAATTGGGCCGCTTTATCTCGGATATCTCTGCACTTATTTATTCCTCTACCTTACATTTCCTCTTCCTTCCAGAAGGTGAAAGTAAGGTTGGGTTGATCTCTTGGGTTGAACCCTTAACCGAGCGTTTTCTCTCGCCTACCTGAGATGACAGTCTTCATCTTATAAGTACTTCATCACACATTTCGTACCTCACAGAGGTAAGTTTCATTTACATGTACTTCAATGTGTCCTGGTGATCGTCCTTCTTAATCGCTAACACTAGTATACAACTCTGAAAGAATCTGAAAGTTGGGCCCACTACTCATAATTGGTGGTCATAGACGTTTTGACCGTAGATAATACTAAGGAAGGCCTATTAGCGAAGTATAAATCTTATATATAAACCTGGAATTATAAATATATATTAAAGACTTAGATTATACTGTCGAATAGAATCATGAAATTGGGCGTAGGACGGAGGCAATACCACGCTCCACCGACTCCTGATCACTAAGACACCTTTGACTTAATTTATCTTTTATCCGAGGATCTTGCGATATTCTTGCTCTCGCGAGAAATTCTGAAGTGTATTTGTAGGTATCATTGCTAGATACATACATGTACTCAAAAGATTATTGTATTACTAACTAGGTTGCTTTTGAATTACATACTATAAAGATTTAATGTAAAATAAAAAACAACTTCTTTGTGATACAGTATATTATTAGTTTCAATGCATTCATGTCATGCATTCATGCATCAAGTCATTGAATGACTTGGTTAACTGATCCGCTGTAGTATATCTATCTGTCTTCAGCGATTCAATTATCAAGAAACAATAGATATGGAAAATTAAAAATACATTAAAATTGGCAAAGCAAATACCGATTTACTCAAAATATAACGGTTCATATTATTGTTCAAACTCAGCTATTAAAGAATGCCATTTATAACAATAATTTATAATACAAATCCTTTATAACTTGTTACTTATTAGTATAATTCGCTTTAGATTATTTTAAAATAAAAATATACCCATAATGTAAAAAGAAATAAATTTGTCTTTATGCAAACATTTATTTTTAATTAAATTAATAAAAATAGAAATAGCAGCAATTATGAATTTTCCGTCCCAAAATCACTTGAATCAAGTAAATATTGATATTTAAAATACTAACTCTTTATATGAATTATTTTAGTTCACCGAATGGTAACAGAAGGCTTTTGGTTTATATAGAAGCATTTTCAGATATTTGTTGTAAATTGGTATTATATTGTAAATAAACCTTGGAGGATGAAAAAAAAAAAATATATGAATCTATCTCCAACGAACGAATTATTAATAACCAATAATTGTGGAAAATAAAAAAAAATCTATTAAAAGACAATATTGATTTACTTACAATATACGGTCACTATTATGGATGTGGTAATGGTAGAAAGGATATATCTTAGAAAAGTGTAAAACGGTCGGAGGATAAATTCAATAAATTTTACAAAAAATAAGTTTAACTTAATTTGTTTGTTCTAAAGTTTCGTCCTAATTTTAGTTCATCATCTGACCTAAGAATAAAACAAAAGAGAATAAATAAACAGTGCAGTTCCAAAGAAAATTAACAATTAATCGCAGTCTAATTAATTAACAATTGAAGTTTAATTGTTATAATCGTACTTGGAGAAAGAAGGATAGAGATAAAGAGAATCAAGAAAAAAAAATAACAGAATAAAATATAAAGAGGAATGTTAATATTTGTCAGCTCCATTTAAATTCTATTTACATCCCTCTGGTATGTTCTGTTGTGTTATCATTTTTGTTTTCCGTCCTTCATTCTCTCCATTCTCTATCCTTCTTTCTCCAAGTAAGATTATAACAATCAATGTCAATTTAATATATAACTATAACATAAGTTCATATAATTTTTAATAATAACTTATTTCAAATTCATTTTGACTTTCATTATATTATAAAAAAAATCATTTCTGTAGTTATTTTACTATGTTTTATTATCTTCTTTTTTTTTTGGTTTATTCTCAGTACTGATGATGGCCTAAAACTTTGGCACAAATAAAATAACTTTAACTTATTTTGTATTTACTTTATTGGTCACTATCATTGTTCAACCTTAGGTAGTTAGATAAGGACATTTATAACAATAATTGATTGTTGGAGAGCACAATAGTAATAGAGTTGTTGGGTGGACAATCTTCATCCCATCAGTAGGCGGTTCACCGCGGACAGAGGTTGATCAGCTGCTGGTGACACATCCACCACGAAATTAAATGATAGCCTCATCTAGTTGCTGTGATCTGCCAGGTAGGATTCAAATAAATCTTTATACCTTTTCATTTGTTAGTTATAATTCGTTTAATAGGTCATTTTATTCAATCATAAATTATTAAAGGAAAACATATACATTATGTAAAAATAAATCCATCTAGCATCCATGCAAGCATTTACTTTTTCATTCAATATATACAAATTTAAATTATTACATACAATAATTACTCAAATGTATCTATATTCCGTACTTAACCAAGACTGTCAAAGGTTTTATTATTTTACAATATTTTTTTTCAATCTATTAACTTTCCAACAGCATTCAATACACTTGTTATTAATTTTAATTTTTTTTTAAATTAAAAATTTATTGTTTTTCTATTTTATTAATTATCGAATTATTTCATAAGATTACAATTGACTGAGAAGAACGATTATTATTTTATTTTGACCATTTAAAACATCTTACAGAGGAGTTCACTTTGAATACTCCGTTTTTAGGCCTTGCAAGGTTATTTTAAAGGGAATGGAATCTAATTGATGTTCAGGACGGTTTCATTTTACAAATGAAATATGGCGTATCATTTCTGATAAATGCGCTTTTTTTATTAATAGTTGCTGTAACATCACCGGAAATTTCAGCTTTTGTTAAACGATTTTTCTTTAGACTCATTGGACCATAAGAAATAAATTTCCATGGAAATATTGTAAATGGTCAGTGGTTGCAGTTAGTAAATTTATTCTCCCAATAATTTTTAACATTGCCCAAGAAATATCCAGACAGCCATTTCCCCATGAATCAGACATGAATTTCAATTAAAAACTTGTCACTATCCCTCAGTTTATTTAACATAAAAAATTTGTTTCTTTCTTTAAATAAAGACAAATAAATGACTTATTTTAAAAATATTCAGCTCTATACTCTTCATGGGCCAAAGTGGTACTGTTTTCTTTTATTATTTTACTAAAAATAACATTTTTTATTTATATACTAAATTCACATACCGTTACACCTAAATATGTTTAGAATCCAAACATATTAATTAAATATAAAATATTATAAGTATTTAGTGGGTATACTTCGTTCGTCTTTCTCATTTTTACGTGTATAACATTAACAACTATTTTTAAATCATCGAAATAAACAGGTAATGACTAATGAGTTTTTATTTTAATTAAGATCCACTAAAGAGGTCACCTTTTATCTGTATCTATTTAATTTACCAGTATTTTATTTAAATATATTTTTAAACATTTTATTCAAATGAATTGATATCAATTTAACTTAAATACTTTAAGCAATCCCCTTAGTATGACATTCCTTAAAATTATTCAAATTATTCACAGCTGAACTTATACAATAGTTATTTTAATGAAACTAAAAATAGTCACCGCCAGCAATATTAAATTCAATTTACACTTTTATTAGTTTTATAAGTTTTTATTCGACTCAGAGAATATATTAAAATAGCTCGGAATATGGTCCTGATATATCTGAATAGAAACTGATTGCATAAATAGATTCCATGCATATGAATGCAGTAACTGACATTGGCTGGCTGACTTCACGTCAGTTATTGTGTTAAGTTGATTAGTTTAGGTAAAAGAACTTTATATATAAACAATTGATTTAATGTTTGATTAGCCTGGAAGTTTAAATAATCTTTAAATAAAATAACAGCGCTCTTATATTCATTTTTGTAAGACAATTGAAGTTGGAAAAATTATTCAAGTAGTTGGAAAAATTTTCTGGAATTTCGACCTGACCCTAAAATGATGTTATGGTACCATTTTTTAAACACCATGTGCCATTAATTGTTATTTGTAAACTTCTGAAATCACAACAGCATTCATAAAAAATGGGGTTTTAAACTGATGGTTTGAGTATTTCATAAAACATTATTAGCAAAACCTCCAATAAGAAAAAAAAGTTGTATAAATTAGAAAAGATAGATTCCCTTATTGAGATGTTGTACCTCTGATATATTCGAGTGAAATGTGAATTGTGTGTTGTTAAATATTTTTGAATTATTAGATAATGAATTTTGGATAGTTTCAATAGTATTTGAGTTATTTTTAATACTTTTTAGTAAGTTATTATCTTTAGTATTTTTTTATTAAATTAATTGTTTTATGCCAAAATTGTGGATTAGTTTTATAGAGAAAGCATTACTTAAGAGAATATCAAATATTTTATTTTTCGTTTCTTTTAAATGCATTAAGTCTGTCAGTTTTATGGATCTAAGTATTAGGTTTTGTCCTACATTATGGATCTGATGATTTGGGTGATTTGAATAATTATTTAATAATCTATTAAAAGTAATTTCTTTTTTAACCATTTAGTTGAGAGGTACGATGCAGTAATATTAAAACGTTTCTCGTACGTTAAATAATGCTATTTTATTTAAAAATATAAATTATGAACGACCTAATACACAGGCTGGAATTTTTCCAATAAATTAACCATTAAAATCGAAGCTATAATTCTCATTCTCCAGTTTGTTCCGTTGAAAATATAGAACTGCCGCTGGCTGACTTTTACAGACGATTGCTGATTGGCTGTCGTTTTGCCCCAGAGCCCTAGTGAATCATTGCTCTCCCAGGTATAGGTGATGAGCAAATAGAAAATCTATAGCAGACAATTTGAAGTATGCCTCCAACTAACTTAATATACGCCCCATGAAGTTTTATTTGATTAAATTTCTAATCCGTCTACTTTATATTTATTGATCGGAAACTATTTGAAATATAAAAATAAACAGAAAAATTAAATTTTTTCTCATACATTATATATTTAAACGTAGCCTTATATTTTATACAAATATAAATTATTTTTATATTACTTTTTTTTTAATCTTTCAGACTATAAAGGCCAATAAAGAGTTATGAACAATTTAATTCTATTGTACTAGTAATATTTAATAAAAATCCTATCAATTATCGATATAGGGAAATTACTTTAAATTAACGTATTAGTTAACAAAAGCATCAATTAAAAAGAATAATTGTACAATACATTCCTTCTTACTGCATTAATTTATTTTTCATCATATTAAAGCCATAATAAATAAATATAATATAACTGACCATTTAAACAATAAATTACTCTTCAATCAGGGTCGAACTGTTAATCATTATATAATACAACTTAATAAACCGTCACATCTTCTAAAAATGTCTCTTCCTTATTCTTTTTCTTTCACTTCTTGTAGGACATTTTTGATATTTGGAATCCTATTGTTTATTTTTAAAAATAATTTAGGTTATTTAAAAGGGAGGCAGAGGCCTAGGTCCTACAAGGACTGTAGCGCCATACAGTGAGTGTTATGACTTTAGTTCAATCTAAAATAGCCGTCTAACTTATTTTACCGGCTCTACCTGCTTGTACCAGAGGCAATGCCCTCTCTTTTCACTTTATTGGCCAGCAACTAAGCACAAAATGGCTATCTAACAAGTTGTTGAGAAGTGAATTGACTTGGACAGGCTGAAAAACAGCTAGGGACATGTGCTCCATTTATCTCATAACCATGGGGTAGAGCTCACAGCAGGTAGCCAGCAGGGTAGGGAGGAATCCACAACCACCAAAGCCATTCACACATGGACAGTTGACATAAATAGAAATACATAGAATTATTTTTCTTTCATTCATGTATTCATGTATGGTAATAAAATGCATTTATCTCATCTTCAATCTTCATCATTTGTAATACAGTTCTAGTATTACAAACTGTAAACACTCAAAGTTAACTGGTAAGTGGGTGTATTACTGGATTTGGAACATGAGGCTTTGCATGGTGGTTTTTCCCAATTACATTATAATAAATTATAGTGTTCTTTTTGAGTTTTCGGGTCTATTTTATTGATTAGAATCACTAAATATTTCCAAAAAGATGTAGATAAGACTGGTCTGTTAATAAACAATACCACAGTTCACAAATTAATATAATCACCAATTTCAGAATTAAAACATAATAAAATAAATTATAAAAGTTTAACCTATATAAAAAGTCTATCAGAAAAAATTGGTCCATCCTTAAAAAATTATGACATTTCAGAAATAAAATTTGCTCATAACACAAGAAACCCAATTAAAAATATAATTAATAATCAAAAACATAAAATACCCCTTTTAGATAACAAAAATGTAGTATCAGACATTGGGTTTTGGGTAATACCTTTTATAGAAGCTACATGAGCCCCAGATCTTAAAGGATCCACCTCCAGTTGTTAACAGATAAAATAAAATCTGCCACAGCCGGATTTGAAACCGGGAAATTCGGCACGACAACTCATCGCTCTACCACACCCCATAATGTTAGTTTTCAACATTGTTTTTTTTTTTCAAATTTCAAAACCGTATAAACCGTTATTGTAAGGGAAAATTATCAAAGGAAAACACGAGAGTTTAATGCTTTCTTCTGGGAATATATTTAATCGTTAAATCTTCCATGCTGCGTATGAATCCGGGTTCTGTTCTAAATGTTTCTTGTAATACAAAATACAATAATATTGTCATATCCCAAGCAAATAAAAAGGAATACTACGTCGGAAAAAAATGCTTTTCCATCAAAAGAGCATCCATGTACTTTTATAATACTTGCAAAAGGTCCCAAGATCGGAAAGGAAAAAAATACGCCTTTTTACCGATAAATTTTAAGTAATCCACGAATGAACTCATTCGGTCGGATGAAAGATTCCTCTTGGTACACGAAAGAGAAGTACAAAGGGGATGTTAAGCGTTTTGAGAATGCAAGGGAGAGTTTATCCCATTTAGGCGTTACTGAATCTTTGCGTCTAACACTAATCTGGTCAACACCATTCTGTAGCTACCCATTTTCTCAGATAACAGGTTAGTTTGGCTTCTCTTTATTTTGAAACGATTTATAAATTTGTGTTAAAATTAGGTTTTCAGAGCACCATACAACGAGATGGAATTTTCGGATGTCTTTAATACCGGGAGCCGATAATTAATTACGTATTTGTAATGATTCTTGTTTAATTATATAAATATTATAAAAATAAATAAAGATATAAGATGTATGAACTCCCGCGAGACAGTAGGACCTCTCAATGAGAACCCCGAAATGTATTTGGGGAAAATAAATTTCTGATTCAAATCAGCAGATCTTATGTCACTTGGTGGAAACCGGTTATTAACTTAATAATATAAATTTTACTAATATTATAAATGTGAAAGTTTGTATGTTTGTCTCTCTTTCACGCAAAAATTACTGAACGGATTTGGATGAAACTTTACAGTTTATTATAGTTTATACATCAGAATAACACATAGGATATAGCTAGCGCGGGTGCACGTGCCCTCCCGACAGTTTTTTAGGTTCTGTGGATAATCCATTATAGTACATATTTAAGGCAAATCACATGATAATAGTGGTTAAAATAACAGAAAAACATGAGTGAAACTATTGTTTTAATATCCTACTAATATTATAAATGCGAATGTTTGTTACTCATTCACGCAAAAACTACCGAACGGATTTGGATGAAACTTATTGAGTAAAATAGGTTATACATCATATGCTACAGCAAGGGCAGATTTATGTGGGGGTACGGGGGTACGTGCCCCCCCTTTATATTACATAATTTAAGGCAAATCAGGAACTTAGCATCTTGAAATTTGTAGATAGGTTTTTTGTATAGTTTAAGAAAGAAATTTGGATAATTCCACCCCAAGGGTTTCCCCTTTAATATAATAGGGGTTGTGTAGAATCCGTCAGTTATGAAGTTAGACATCTGACATTTTGGATGTACGAGTAACTTATATTTTTTTTAAATAATTAAATTATTTATTTAAAATGATCTTTCACGAAACTTTATGTGGCAGACCAAATTCCACGCGAGAGAAGCCGCGGGCATAAGCTAGTCATTTTATAAATCAAAGAAATAATAACAGAAAACTAATCGAATTAAATGAAACTAATTTAATTTAATGACCAATTTAAAAGTTTTGTAATGAAATAAATTACTTGTGGATATTGCCACTATCCTGGCAGTCAGGAGTCTCTACCGAAAAACAAGAAACATTATAAGGACTGGCAACCACACCTCCAAGGAGCTTAAGACGATGCAGGGAATACGCCAGCGGTACAGCCTAAGTCCCCTACTTTCATATTGGTGCTGGATGGTGTGCTGAAGAGAGCCATACCCAGATTGCGGCGTTTTCCACCAGATCATAGGAACCTACACCCTACTTTGTATACAGTTCTCGCTTTTGCTTCGAATGACTGGGACCTACAATACAACGTAAACATCATGCAAGAAGAGTTGTCGAGCATTGACATGGATATTAATCCAGATAAGACCAAATGCTTGTGAATGGGAAGACTTCCTCACCGTGTTTTGAGAATATTGAGACTGAAGGGATCTGTCCGAGAACAGGTGCAGGACTTCAAGTATCAAGGTGACTGGATCAACGAAAGCGGTTATATCGATGTTCAAAGAACATTCGTTCTTAGGTATACATCGCGAGAACACGGTGACAAGGGATCAGATAAGAGAACAGATGTGTCCCCGGCTGGTAAGCGACTCCGGTAGCTCAATTGGTAGAGTATTGTCACGGAGAGACAGAGCACCCGGTTTCGAATTCCAGCCGGGGACATATCATTTCTCTTCAGATAAAAATAGATATAAACTAAGATGGGTTGGGCACCTCCTGAGGATGAGCACGGAGAGAACGGCCAGGATAACATATGAAACGAGAGTTGGCGGAAGAAGACCAACAGGAAGACCACGGATCACCCTGGAAGAAGGCGTTCAGGAAGCGAGGGCTGGACTGGAGCAGGAGGAGAGAATTGGTTCAAGAAAGGGACACCTGGGTCAAGCTCTGTAGAGGGCATCCCCAAACTGTGCAGTGGTAGAGATGGAAAGATTGTGATGATGATGATAAATTACTTGTACTGAATAAACTAACTTATAAAAACTAAAGAAAAAAAGAACAATTTATGAATTTCTCCAACGATGATGAATCTAATTAAAGTTTATTAATTGTAATAAATTTTTATCAATGACACAATAAATATTTATCTGGCAGGCCAGTGGAAATAATATTTAAAAAAATCTTCCTTATTTGACTCGATGTATATTTTCGACGGCGGGGCAATCGAAGTTGTGGATACGTCAGATGTCCTCACTTCGACAAGGGCGAGCGAGACGTCAAAGGAATTTTTCTCGGCAGGGCGAGCGAAAATGTCGAGATAAAGACCAGTTAGATTTGATGTGGTCGAATCGACTGCGAGACTTTAACTGTACTGCACTAATGGTCGACTCCACTATTGTCATGTGCATTTTTTTTTTTTTTTGTTCTTCTTTCTTGTTATAAAATGAAATTATTCTAAACAAAATAATAATAATAAACAACTTATAACAATAAACAAATATTAATATGAAAATAAACATTTAAATTATTATATTTACAATAAAAGTGAAAAATAAAGAATAGGAAAAATTATGTTTCTTTTACAAAACATTGATTAGATTTTCATGATTACAACAATAATCTATTAGAATGTTAATACTTCATATGGCCTTAACATATAAAATCCTTAATGGAAAAAAGTAAATAAATATTTTTTTAGAAAAATAATTAATATTAAATTCAGTTTATATATGATGACCCAGACAATTGTGTAGGCGAGCAACCTGTGGCCTCTGAATGCCATATATGGGAATTCAGGGTTATTTTTCCTCTAATATCTCTTAAAAGGTTGAATTGATTTAATATTGTTTACAAATTTTCCGATTATTAAGAGATTGACTAATAATAAAGGAAGAACTTTTCCGGATGTTTCAACATTTATTTTATCGATAAATACAGGTAAGTCTATTATACTTTAAATAGTTATGAAATAAAATAACAAATTTATTCCATAATATCTGTTTGAGCATGATTAGTCTTAGGTTTTAACTCGAGCTGAATAGGTGGAAGCACTGAGCACTTACACTGGTCGATAGAGCCACATGGGGAATTGAACTTAGTCTTTCCTCTCGATAGGTGAATGTAATGATATATTGTTTTTAGGGATTAGTAATGCCCGATGATCAGCACATTCATAGTAATGAAAAGTGGACTTACTGCTTGAAAGCGTAGGCTTGCGGCCCTTATTCTTACAATATCTAGTGGTTCAGACATAATCGTGGCTGAGCCATGGGCGAATACTTGTACCGGCTCCATGCGGTGAACGGTGAGGCTGCGTCGATTCGCCGGCGTCGATCTGCAGAGTGCCTCGAGAGTAATGTGGAGATAACCAACTCCCCTCTACCTGTTATCAAGACTTCCAGGAGCTTCTGTTACCAGTGGCGCGGCTTTCAAATATGAATTTATTTGATTGTTTCGTGACTGAACAATATCTATTTGTCAAAATCATTAGCATGATTTTCGAATAACTTATGACAAGCAACAATATTAATTTTTTTTTTTGTTTTAGCGCACATTAAAATGGATGCACAAGGTAAGTGAATATCTAAAAATACTTTTTATTTTATAGAAGAGATATTCTTCAGGTGAAGAAAAAAATAAATCCTTAACTATATATAATATATAAATAAAGTTTTTCTCACTATTTAAAGATTTATTATTCACCTAAATTTGGACCATTTTATTCTCAATGATATACATGCGGTTAACTAACAATTATTAAAGATTTTTTATTTAATTTCCAATAATTATTGTTTGACCATATAAAATAAACGGAGAACAAAATGGTACAGACGGAGGTCAAAATCCTCCTCCATAATATTTTAAAATTTAACTTGACTTCTAGCAAACATTTTCTTTCTCCATATATTTGTAATTTTAACTACTTTCATTACATTAATTTTATAACACTAATAAAAATTATAGGCTACTGTTAGTTGTGTGTCAAGTTATATTTTTTATATATTGCTTTTACTTTTTCTCCAAATTCACCTATGTCTAAGGTAAACATAATACTATATAATCTATTGTCTATTTTAGACAGATATTTTATTTGAGAACATGAACACGTTGTTTAATGATTCTTAAACCTCTCAGCTCTCTAAAATTTTTCTTTCTTTGATAAAATTGAAATAAATAATGAACATTATGCGACTATTTTGAACTAATAATATTGTTTTGATTTTAGAATGCTTCTCATTTGAACAAAATAATTATTTAATTCTAGGTTTACATAAATAGATTTTCAAAGGAAGCAAATTAATTCTTATACTTCTCATTTTCTTTACTGTTAATTCATTACTGGTAAGTTAATTTGTTTATGGATAATACTTTTATGTTAGTGTTAACTGTATAACCAATAATATTTATAGTTTTATATCATTTTTAGCTGTTTAATGAACATAACCAATCATAAACAATACAATAAATCTAAGTTTTATATGTTTTTTTTAATCATCCCAGCATTTTTACGACCAATTTATCTCTCTTCGTTATCTCCCGCTCTTTCAGTTTCCTCTCCGCTTTTTAATATAATAACTCCCACAGCTCTGAATGAATCAAAAGCAAAATTTTAATAAATAAATAAATGCAAAGCCAAATGTCCCAGCAGATGAAGTCATTAATGTTTCAAGTCCTTCCGACAAAAAGTGGGAGTAGCAATAAAAAAAATGAGGCTTATCCAGTTCAATCCTACCTCAGGCCGTTTCCCATCTCGTTAGATCTGAGCCTCTTTAGTTCTCTTGCTTTTGCCTTCTTCAAATGTTTATCTTGTATAACTTATTACGGCACATTCTCTCCTCCTTCTTTTTTTTTTATTTTTTTTTATTTACACATATCATAATGCACGTAAACGGGCGTAGTATACAGACGATCTTGATTCCTAAAGTGTATTTTTTTGCTAGAATCGTTGATATATCATTTTATTTTTATACGACAATATTTTATTATTCCCAAAGAAGAAGTAATATTAGGTTTATATAAAAGCTTGTAATGATTAATTTTACCTCAGTCTTTATGCTAACCACGTTTGATTTATTGTTTTATAAAAAAATATTATTTATATATATATATATATATATATATATATATATATATATATGATAGAGTGGAAAAGACCATCGCAGAGCCAAAACGGGGCATGAGCTACAGACTTGAAATTTGGACAGTAGGTACATTTTATAAGGCCAAGGTGGACTAAGAAAGGATTTTTGAAAATTTAATTATCTGAAATCAAATTTTATGCTTCTAGGGGCATTCGAAGGCTAGCTGATATAAACTAAGTCAATAGATTCAGTAGTCGAAATTGACTACTAAAGTCCCGCACTATACGAAAACGAAACGAAAGAATAGTCCGACAGAATAAATAATACTTTAAATCCATTTGGTCTGCCAGCGCATAATCTTTTCCATTATAAAACCTCTAAAATTGTGAATTGGGAATACACTGGAGATAAAAAAATTGCAACAAAATATAGAAATTACAGTAATTACGGGATGTGGTCGAGAAGAAAGTGTTTTTATCCCAAGAATACCTCCAATACCATCCGAGTATACATTTTAATCCAAGAGATTACAGTTTTGGATGTTACATTGAAAACACATCGAAAGTTCTGTATTTATGCCAATTAATATTTAATAAGAAATTTTATTAACATCGATCAACAAAGGGATAAGATATGGTAGGCTGGCTGAATTCACTATTGATTCAAGTCATTGTGAATAATATGGAGTTCATTTATGGAATTTAAAATTCACTCTCCATTTAAATTAACATAAATTTCTATTTAAAATCAACGTGGATGAAGTCGCGGGAAATAGCTAGTAGGTATACTTATAAATCAACAACAGTGTAAATCTTACTAATATTATAAATGCGAAAGTTTGTATGTTTGTCTCTCTTTCACGCAAAAACTACTGAACTGATTTAGATGAAACTTTACAGTAATATAGGTTATATATCAGAATAACATATAGGCTACAATTTATAATGATTTTGTGTAATTCGGTCATAATAAAACAATAAATATCATTGAAAAGTACTAGGTTATAACACATTATCAATATTACCTCCAACATATGGTCAGTAAATAATCGAGCTTATTTAATTTAATTGTTAAATATTTTTAAAATTTTGAGCATCGCTCTAGGGCCCCCCTCACGTCTTTCTTACTCGCAAAATCTACATATTTCCGCTACTAATGTTATAAATGCAAAGGTTAATGAAGATGGATGAATGTTAGTCCTTCACGCAAAAACTACAGAACGGATTCGGATGAAACTTTACAGTAATAATGGCTGTACCGCTAAATTACAAAACATCGATAAATCACCTACATATGTACATTATTCTAATCCTTTCAGTTTTAACTTCTCGCTGCTGACGTACGACAAATGAAACCATTACACTAAGTAATCCTTTTCAATAAATTCAATAACATTATATACTAATCCTTTACTGACTTAAACAACAGTCAACGAAAGTAACTTCTGTCCGTCCTGTTTGTTAATCAGTGTCAATGTATGTTTCACGGCTGTGCTGATCTGTTTATGATGAAATTTGATATGGATAATCTCAAGCCGGGGGAAGGACATAAGGCTACTTTTTATCAACACACCACACAGGCGAAGTTTATATAAAACTGTAACCTGATTGACTAACCCGCCCAGTGGTCAATGCACAGCAGAAGCCACTGAACTTACCATCATTGCAGATAGGTTCTTTGTATAGCTTAAATGAGCTCAAAGAATGAATTTGGATAGTTCCAACCTGAAGGGTTCCCCCTTAATATTATAGGGGTTCCAAGATTGTAGGGAATCGGTCAGTTTTGAAGTTAGACATCTGAAATTTCGGATGTACTAGTAACTTATAGTTACAAAAAATTAATTTATTTATTTAAAATGATATGTCACGAAACTTTATGTGGCAGATCAAATTCTACGAGAGCGAAGCCGTGGGCAAAAGCTAGTACAAAATAAATGTAGAAAAATACTTAAAAATGTTCTTATGAGACTCATCTATTAATGTAATTTTGTGTAATTCCTATTAAAGCATTCAACTATTGTTTGAATATTTTCATTTTCTGATAATTATGGTAAACCTCCAAATGTTATAAAAAAATACATATCGTATTGATTTTATAAAATTAGCAGACAGGAAATATTGGAGGAAATACCATAATTAAAAAAATCATCTATCGAGTATAAAGGAGGGATGTTGCAGCATAAAGGTGCTGATTTAATTTTCTCTACCTACGAAAAATTCATTTGATGGCTCGCTAATTAGAACTTCGATCTTCACCCTTCCAAAATAATTTAAAAGGGAGAGGAAAAAAATGACAGCATATAAAACAAAAATATTTAAAAAATATGAACTTTGTGACTAATGAATTTTGTGAATTATTTTATGTTTCGAAAATTAGAAAAAGACATGTAATATTTTCCATGTTTTGTTTTTACGTGTGTAATCCCTATACAGTCGTAATTAACAACCATAAAAGCATTGATACTCTGAGAAAAACAATACTGAGAGGGACAAAGCATAATATTCAAAAATATAAGTCGAACCTTCAATAGCCTCAGTTAAATAATAACATCCTCCCTGGCTTTACTTTTCTAAGGTTTTCCATGACTAGCTAATTTTTAATTAAGCTTATTCAGATAAACAAAGCTTAAGTTGTAGCAAGGAATTACATGTTGAAATTTTCTTTTGCTTTGAATCCTCTTGATTACTTTTCTTCTTCTTTTCGATGAGGCCTACTACGGACCATGTAGAAATTTCAATTCTCCCCTTTGTTTTCTCTTCCGTCCTTCCAATATTCTTTCGTCCTCTTTGTTTCTCTGTCTTCGTCGGTCCACTTCGTCGACCAAGTTGCTTTTTCACTCTTCTCTGGTATACCTCCATACTCAAGATCCTCTTCCTAAAAATTTCTCTGTTCTCAGGTAAGTAGTTTTATATTCATAACCTCAAGTTAACGCACGAAAATCAAATAAAATTATATTTCCATAAATATTTTTTTTACATATTTTTTACTTACAAAATAGAAAAGTCCAATATTGATCCATTATAGAAACATCCTACAATGATTTTATTTAAACGTTTTATTTTCAAATTTGAAGGCCCATGATCGCTAAGGGTGGGTCAAGCTGTCCATGAAACAGTACAGTCCCTACCATCTACTGAACCCCAGAACCGTTCGCGGATTGTAGTAATACAGATTTTTTTCTAAGCTCTACTGGATTTATCTTTAGCCTTTAATATGTATGGAATCGTCAAAGAACTATCGGATAGTTGCGCCTAAGTTGTCTTTGAAGCTGATACAGTCTAATAGATAGAGAAAGAAGTTTTCTGCGAAATTCTAATATTGAACGATTCTTCCACCCTTTATCAGATAATATTCTGTTTTACAATATGAATATTCTTCGAAAACATGTTTGATCTGAATATTATTTTCATATATGATGTAATCTTCTGGAATGTACCAGTGTACATATTGGAATTAAAATATTTCGATAAAAAATATTTGTGGAAAAATATAGTTAATTTTTTATTTTATTTTTATAATTTTTTATTAAAATATAGTTAATACCAGAGAAATCGCTTTACTATAGGATAAGAAAAAAATAATTACGTATATTTATAATTAAATAACTTAACATTGGTAAAGACTTTTTAAAAAGCAAACTTTATTCAAACCGAAATAGTAACAGTACTTGAGCTAGGACAGGAATCAAAGGCTTATTTTCTATGAGGTATTTATAAGAGAAGGATAGGATGTGAGTCAGTGCTGACTCCTTGTGAAAGAGAACAGATGCAGCTGGGATGAGGCTGGGACATAACTATGTATATACGTGAGCGTGTGTGGCGTCGATTAAAACGCCTAGTGAGTTGATATTCTTGCCAAAGTGAAAGACCTTACAAACCCAACGATTATGAATTCAAATAGTTCCAAGTATCCCCAACCTTTCTTGTAGGGATGACCCGTCAGTTCTCTGGAAGCGACTCACAACGTCTGGGGTTTGAAGTGACTCTATTCTGTGTATCTTTTTCGAGCATCGGATTACACTTTTCAAGAGAATGAGTCCATAGTGAATAGTAAAATAGGTCCTCGTGCACCTACTGACTCTGAACAACCATAATACGTGGATCAGGTCAGTTTATCGCTCTACTTGATTCAGAGCGTTCGATGGTGGGATAAATTGTCAATAAAATGGACTCTGGATAAATAAAAAATAAATAAATAATAAATAAAAAAATAAATTATTCCCAAATATGGGGAGCGCTGTAGCTAAGTGGGTAGAACTCTGAGTCGTTGAGGGATATGAGATAATAATTACTGCTGTGTGCCAAATCAATTATTTAATTTATCTATTTAACCTAGACTTGAAGACCCTCCTGGAACTTACCTACCCTCTATAAAAAAAAAACCTGTATAACGTGAGAACCCTTAATTACGATGGGTTCATATCCCTGCACAATCTTTTCTGTGTTTTTAATAAGTGTAAACATGACAAGCAAGCAAAAAACGGCATAAAATTCACGGAATAAGTTGTAAATCATTATATTGATGCTTATCACAATCCATAAATTGTAGCAATGCTTGAACAGTAAAATACAAAGGTCATACCTGGATCCTTGAGCTACATTCACGTGGCTTATTATACTTATCATAAGTGGTTATTATATTTAACAAGCCAGCTTTCAACGCAAGAGTACGTTTTATCTTAATCCTCCTTTGAATATTTTGAGAATTGAGCCTTTTACTTTTTTTTTTTACAATTTTACTGTTCTTGGATTGTTATATTTGCCCATGCTCAATGTTTTTTAAGCATTATAACTGAAAACATCCAAATTTTCTGAGATTTGGATATTTAATTTCTTAAAAATGGCATTTTATCATTATGCTACCAATGATAAAATAATCACAACTGACCCTGAGAATGTAGCATGAATAAAAACGTTTCAAATAAATAGAGAAAAATAAACAGCTGTTGACCGATTGGTCATTTCTGTTTCTTTTTTGTTTAGAAATTATCTTATTAAATTAACTTAATACTTATTTTATTTTTGAAATAACTTTTCCTATATCTTCGTTTTCAAAAACATCCCAATTTTATTTTTTAATGTAAAACTTGAATCTAATTACATTTATTGAACTATGGGGCTCCACCAAACCATCGAATTCCTCTCATATTCAATCTTTGCAATCCAAAATCGCAAAATCCTAAACGCTCCTTATTTTGTCACAAATAAAACCATCCAAAATGACCTTTACGTTCCATATGTTACCGATTTAGCCCATACCCGATAATAAACTCCAGGCCCATCCAAACCACCTAGTTTCCATCCTTGCATCCAATTCCATCCCGAACAATCCTCCTAGGCGTATGAAGAGAAGATGGCCTCGTGACCTTCTATTATAGAAATGTTATTTGAGTTCTGCCAGTGAGTACCTCTAGATGTCCTGTCATGTATTTATTTATTCATATAGTCCTTGTACTAGATGTATATATTACAGTTGTAAAATAATTTAAAAAAAGTTACATTTATTAAAAGTCGAACCATTTTAAAGAGTGAACTTACGTTAATATATGATAAATCTAAATGAAAATTCAAATTATAAAAGAAAATTATTGATACAGCATTTTCTAATTTTACTAAAATACAATGGAACTCCTCTCATTTAGATAACGAACTACGAATCTGGAATCTGTATTTCAGTGCCCTGGAAGTTAAAGACATCGTGGCCATAAAATAGGTAATATTTTAGATAAATAGTCATAAACAAATACTATGATCATTACATCCAATCACTTATCAATTAAAATAATTCCTAGTGAGAACAATTTTCTTGAAGCCATTTATATAAATTACAAAGATAAAAATTTTAATAATTCAAATTTATGGAAAATTGGCTTTCCTGATGAAATATAAAAATTACAAAACTGTACATAGTGTCCAATGGATCCAAATTGATTATTCAAAAAAGCGGGAATCTATTCCGTAGCCATTTTCAATACTCGATGAATATAAAATGTATTTATACTATCAGATCATACAAGCAACTACATTTCTACATTATATTGTTACATTATACATGTAATAAGTTATAGAAATCAAGTCCATTAAAGACTTGAGGCTGTAGCTCTCTCACGAGATTAAACTTATTTTTCCTCCAAATAGGCTATTCTCCGGCTGAGAACTTACTTGGAACTTCTCAATTAAACAAATGCCTTGCTGGACTCTCTACCGAGCCTCTGCGTCTCTCGAGTAAGAACTTGTATCTCCGGATAAAATTAGCAGTTATCTAAGGTAATTAACTTAAGAAACTGAGTCCGAGAACTCTTTAACTTCTCCTTTAAGCATTGTTATATTTTATAAATTAATAAAAAGTTGTGAAAGCTTCTATTAGGTTCTCGAGAATATATTTCTTAATAAATTCAAGTTTTAAACAAAGTGTGAGCATATGCAAAGTTCAAGGCACTAATTCGATCATATGCAAGGTATTTATATTTTATATACCGTATTTGAAATGAATTTATCAAAAAGATGTTTTCTATTTAGGTGAAGAAAAGAGTAGGCGTTACTAATGTACATAGGTACTTTTTCTATACATTAGTCTTATGTATATATATATAACTTAAGAGCTTCGGCACATAAAACATAAAAAAAAAGAGAAGTTTAGGAGAATAATAACACGCATGAAATCTAGTTAAACACTGCTTTATTCAAGTTACAATGCTCTATTTATCGTATTTACATTGTTGACATTCACTGTTTAGGATTAGTGCCTATTCTGGTGTATGTCTTATCTTAACTCCCCCCTGCCAGTTTACGAACATTCTTGTAAACTCGAAAAACAGAAACAAAACATAAGAGTACCAAAAGTAATAAAAAGAAAATTAAATACAATATCTTCCAAACAAGAAATCTAGCACTTATAAAACACAACAGAAAAGAAAACTTACACTATGTACAAGAGCTCAATTAGCACTTTAACTTAACGTCATCATCTTCTTCTGACCCACTATAATATACACCTACAAATACAAAGTAATAATAACACTAAGAAGAAAAAGAGAGAAGAAAAAAAAAATTACATACAACAGTAATCGTACATATGTATTTACAGTCTCCTGTCTCCAGCTGGAATTTTCAGCTGCTCAATATGCACCGTTCTACGTTTTCTGGGCTCTGCCAGACTCTGAACGGTGACCAGATTGTGCTCCCTAATCGCGATCACTTTGAATGGCCCCTCGTACCTGAGTACCTCCTTTGCGCGATTTGACACGATCTTTCTGTACACAATATCGCCTATCCTAAGGGTCCCCATGATATCCTTGGCACCGAAATTATCCTTGGCTACTCTCTTACTCTTTTCCGAGACCATTCGTGCGTGCACTTTTCCCCATACTCGGTCGAGTTTTAATCTGTTCGCGACGAGGCGTTCCGCCACGGTGTCGTCTACGACCGTATCCCGCACATCTCTCCTTCGAGGCCGAAGACCGAACAGGGCTTCAAATGGGGAAAACCCGGTGGCCATGTGGATCGAATGATTGTACGCCGCTACAGCGCGGGGCATGGCCACATCTGCCTCCAGACCCTTGTCGGCATGAAAAACCCGCAAATGCTCACCTAGGGTGCTATGTAGACGTTCGATCCCCCTACTCTTCGGATGCCCAGGCGTGTTCCAATGCCATTCAACCCCAAGTTCCTGCATCTCCCTCCGCAATTGGGCATTATCAAATTCCCTTCCCCCGTCCGAGGAAATTCTATCGGGTACTCCGTAGAATTGGAACCAGATTCGAAGGGCCTCACTGACCGCCGCTGCCGACTTCTCCTTCACCGGATGGGCCATAGCTGTCTTACTGAAGACATCCACTATCGTCACCCATTTGAAACCTCTCCAAGTGAATGTGTCAATCTGGAGGTCCGTCACCGGTGCCGTGGGGGTAGTCGTCTCTGTTTGTAGTCCAATCGGAGGATGACGATCATACTTCGCAGTATGACAGACGGTACATTCCCGCACCATATCTTCCACCGTTCTCCTCATCCCAACCCAATAATATCTACGTTTTAGGGCTGCAATGGTCTCATTAATTCCGCGATGATTCGTTTTACCCTGATGGTACGCCAATGTCACTTCCTTCTGATGCTCAGCATCCCGTAATGTTTCTACCATCAGACGACACCGAATAAACGCTCGGTCCATGCCTATCTTTTCTTTTCTCCATAGACCTCGAATTTTTTCTCATACTGTCCCGTTCCCGACGTAGAGGTAGTGGGTCGCACCAACTTTGGACGCATCTTTCAAAACCCTGCATATCTGCTCCTCTTTGACTCCCGGCTGGGACCAGATAGTAACGATACTGTGCTTCTCATACTTGGAACATTCCATTTTCAGAAGTCCTGTCGTCCTGGTTTTCCATATGATCTGTCGGTTTTTGTCGTTGACTGGCTCGTCCAGCTCTTCCATCTCCGTTGACCTCTCCTCCCCTGATCCGTCCTGGTCGGTGGAAACTGCATTGTCACGATTGTCCGTCCCAAGTTCTCTTTCTCCATCTGGCGTCCATTCCCAGATAAATCTCTGCAGCTCTCCCGACGGTTCACCCACCTCCGGTTCTATGGCGTTAATTTGGAGAGCGCGAGATAACCAGTCCGCCACCACGTTGTCCTTACACGGCTTATAGACCACCTCCATGTTATACTGGCTGAGGATCTCTTTCCACCGCGTGACTCTCGTCGACGAATCTTTTAAATTTCCCACCCACAGAAGGGGACGATGGTCTGTGTGGACCTTGAACCGTTTCCCGAACACGTAGGGCCGGAAGTGTTGGACCGCCCAAACGATGCCTAGTAGCTCGCGCTCCAGGGCACTATACCTAGACTCCGCGTCCGTGAGCCTCCTACTGGCATACGCAATCGGTCGATCCCCCTGCTCACTCTCCTGGGACAGCACGCTCCCCAACGCATACTCACTAGCATCCGTCGTAATGGAGAATGGTTTATTGAAGTCTGGGAACGCCAGAACCGGTTGGGTCTGCAGCTGCTCCATGCACTTCCTAACTTTCGCCTCCATTTCCGGAGTAATCCGAATCGTACGCCCCTTTCGTAGGAGCTCGTTCAGCGAAACGAGATTTTCAGCCATCTCTGGGACGAAACGGCGGTAATAGTTAAGGGTTCCTAACAGTCGCCGAATTCCTTTCACGTCAGTGGGAACTGCCATCTTGGCAATCGCCTCGACCTTCTTTCCGTCCGGACGCACCCCTTCCTCCGATATCGTGTGACCCAGGAAATTAATCTGTTTCCGCCCTATCATAGACTTTTCCCTGGAAAGTTTCAGCCCAAACTGCCTAATGCGCTGAAAGACCTGTCTCAAATCCGCAATATACTGCGCCTCCGATCTACTAAAAACGAGAAGATCGTCCATGTACACTTGGCACATATTCTCGTCGAGACCACGCAGGAATTCGTCCATTAGCTTTTGGAATGTTATGGGCGCGTTCTTCAGACCAAAGGGCATGCGCGTAAATTCGCAATGCCCCCTTTCGAATGTAAAGGCTGTCTTGTTCTGGTCCCTGGGGTGCATACGTATTTGATGATACCCGGATTTCAGATCTAATGAGGTAAAAATCACCGCCCCGCCTAACCTGTCCAAGATATCGTCCAACCTCGGGATTGGGTACTTCTCGTCTAGAGTGTTTTCGTTCAACTGCCTATAGTCAATCACCACCCTATAGCGGTCCTGAGTCTCACCCTTAATGGACTTTTTCTTTACTGCCCATAAGGGGCTATTAAACGGCGACTTACTATCGACGATGATCCCCTGCCGCTTCAGCTCCTCTAGTTCGTCCCGGATGTGGTTTCTCAAGGCCTGTGGGTATCTACGTTCCTTAACGTAGGTAACTTTCTCCGACTTGAGGTTAATTTCATGGAGAGTTTCCCCTGTCACGCTTAGCGGTTCCCCTTCGCGAAAAAAAATGTCCGCATATTCGTCTATCACCCTTGTCCGCCATTCCTTGTCCTGTGTGATCGCTCCCACACACCCCGCGCCCCTCTTCCCTTCCTCAATCGTTTTATACATCTTTTTCCCGATTTTTATACCCCATGCACCCCCTGAATTCCGCAATTTCACACCCAGTTTTCGGAGTAGGTCGCAACCCAGAATTCCCCCGTACTCCCGCGGCATGTCCTCTACCACGTGTAATGTCGCCACTTCTCCCTCACGTCCCCATTTATCCAATGTTAACTCGATTTCACCCTCGACGGTACAGGGACCACTCAAAGTGACCAACTTACACAGGCACTTCCTGAATTCTGGTATACACTTTCTTTTAAATATTATTCTTAAACTCTCCTTACTCACTAAACTACAGGAACTCCCCGTATCCACTAAGCATTTCCACCCCTTACAAAATTCAATTATAGGCAACCGCTCACACTTTTTCCCAATGCTATTAACACACAAAAGGTTGCCCCTCCATTTACACCATCCTCATTCCCTGCTTACCTCCTCGTGTCTCCTCCCTGCACTCCGCTGTTTGCGCCTTCCTCCAGGAGCCCCTCTGCTACCGGATTCACTGCTTCTCCTGCCACCAGGTTCGCTGCCCTCCGTCTCGGATCCCGAAGTCCCGGAAGATCTCGATGAAACAGATGGAACTCTACTCCTACTCCACATTCGCTGAGCGTTTATTTCCATCGGTTCTCCTCGATCGTGATCACTCCTTCTTAAGTACGGGCATTGTCTAGCCATGTGCCCCTCGCTATGGCATTCGAAGCAGCGCGTGCGTGGGCACTGGGCCATCGAGTGCCCTGTCTTACCACATTCGTGGCACCTCCTGTCGTCTCTTCTCGAGTTCTTTCTGTCACCTAATTGCCGCTTCTCTCTGATCATCGGCTTCTTTCTAACAAACTCTCCCTCTCTTCTTCTCTCCGGTTCTATCCTTGCTCGATTTCTACCTACCTCGTTTCTGCGACAGGACACTTTACTCCACCCTGGTTCAAGCACTTCTTTTTCCTCCTCGTCCCGGGCACTCGCATCCACCATATCCTGAGCGCATTCTACGAATGACTTATCCCTGGGCAGACCGTCCTTCTTTCCGGTATCCCGAGCCAGTTGTACTTTGAGGACTGTTGTCATGAACAACATTCAAGCTTCCACTGCGCTGGTTTCCATCACTTCACGCAATTTTTCATTTATTTTATTTAGTTTGGCGAGAAGTCCTGCTGCGTATTGGCTATTCGACTGCCCTGTCCTCTTCATCTCTCTAAACATATGTAACATGTCCTCCTCTGGAGCCCATCGCCCTCCTCCGTAGGCTTTTTTCAACCTCTCCTTAATCACCATCCATGGAGTATCCTCATCGGCTTGGATCAAATTTAGGACACTCCTCCTGACCCGACGTGCTAGTGCCACTCGCAATCTTCTCGCGTCTGTTTCCTCCAAAAGATCAGCCGCTTCCTGTGACTGTATGCTGCCCATGATGCCGTCTCCGCCTTTGATGAAGTGGTTGAGCTCACCCACATCTCCGTTGAATTTCTCTAGATCAGAGATCTCTCTCCTAATGTCTTGCGCGTTAGCCTTCCTCAATTTCATTTTCTCCAGCGCATTTGTCTCTTGCGCTATCCGATTTGCTTCTTGTGCGGCTAAGTCCGCCCGCGCCATGGCTAGAGTAGTCGATGGATACGGCGGGAACTCCGGGTTCTCTTGTTCGGGCTGTTGCGGGTCTAAAGTTAGCGTTGCCGGCCTGAGAATACTTTGACCGTGTTCATTCATGCTGGCACTTGTTGACATATGAATTAATAAAAAATAAATAAAACAAGAATAATTCGAAAAAAGGAAAATAAAAAAATTTACGAACTGTTTTTACGTAAAAAAAAAAATCTTCACTAGGAACTGTTAACGAATTCCCGGGTTTCGGCACCACTTAAGAGCTTCGGCACATAAAACATAAAAAAAAAAGAGAAGTTTAGGAGAATAATAACACGCATGAAGTCTAGTTAAACACTGCTTTATTCAAGTTACAATGCTCTATTTATCGTATTTACATTGTTGACATTCACTGTTTAGGATTAGTGCCTATACTGGTGTATGTCTTATCTTAACTTATATATATATATATATATATATATATATATATATATATATATATATATATATATATATATATATATATATATATATATATATATATATATATATATATATATATATATATAAAATAGACTCAATAATTCTATAATCTAGCTAAACGAACAACTTTTTCAGAATAAAGAAGTACGATAATCAATATAATAAAGGCATTCAGTTTCAAGCATTAGAGGAGCGATTTGATTCTCCCCAATTCTCAGATTCAGAAACGAACTAAAACTATGATAAATAAGCCTATAACGAGTCGTATCGGGCATAATTGCTTGACTTAACTAGTGAACAATGTAAAAAAATAAATTTTTCTAGTTTTGGAGTTATACACTATTAATCCACAACTCCTCATGTAACCGTTTCCGATAAACATGTGTGAATTTTATCAATACGAAAATTGTGTACGCTATTTATACAAAAACACTGAATGAAACCAATTATAACGGTTTGTAGAGGTTAAAACAAGGAAAACTATAGAATATAGATATAAATTTTATTCATTCTTTTAGACCTTCTACACAGTTAAATGAACTTAGGAATAATGAAAAAATCTAGAAATATTGATTTATTTACTTAGATGGATCTTATTTAATTTTACCAGCCATTAATCGAATTTAAAATTAGTGGAATTCTCACCACGGCAATACTCCAGTTAGTGGCCATCCTTTGTCAACGATTCGTCAAATGCTTGTAAAGTTGCAACCACACATCCGTCAGCCCGGGTTACAAATCCTTTGGTGCCAGTAAAAACAGCGAACTCTGTTGGTGGGTGAAAGAAAACCAGGCCGGCATTCGTCGCAACATAGATTTAGCGAGTTTACAAACATTCACAAATGCCCCGATAAGTTATGTGGTAACACCACTTGATTTAATCGATTTAATTGATTTTCTTCTGATTACGAAGGACAAATATATAAATCGAGTATATAAAATAAATTTAGTATTGTTAATTTAATATAGAAAATAATAAACAAATAGCATAATTATATAGCATTAATAATTGAGCGGAGTAGAGCTTTGGGGCTCCACTAAGCCATTGAATTCCTCTCGTATCCAATCCTTAAAATCCAAAATACTTCGTAAAATCCTCAACGCTCCTTATTTTGTTAAGAATAAAGTCATCCATAATGACCTTAATGCCCTATCTGTTGCTGATTTGGCCCGAACCCGGTATCTATCCTTTCCTGACAAACTTCATTCCCAATCAAACCCTCTAGTTTCAAACCTAGCTTCCTCTTCAATTCCCGATAATCCTCCGAGGGGTCTGAAAAGAAGATGGTCACGTGACCTTCTTAGTTGAACTTTGATTTGAGTACTACCAGTGGCATACAGTTGTAAATACCAATAAATAAATTTAAAAATAATAATAATAATTGAGAAATTAACAAAATTAATTTATTAGGTATTAGTTAATTAATGCATCGGTATAATAAAATTCAAATTAAGGGTAGTTATTCCATGATTCATGAAGTTACAGCAAAATATTTTATTAGATTTAAGCATATTACTATCCGTTGATTACTCATCCGTTGATTGCTAATAGAAATACATCTCCTAAGGAAGTCTAACAGTATATATTATACAATATTATAAATTGCATGGAGTATTGCTATTCATGTTTTATAATATTGTTATTTAATTACTTAAACAGGTTAATTGATTCCTTTTTGAAGTCATGAAAGGACTTAGTTAATTTTGTGACTAATAAACAACATTATTCTTCTGAAAATATGTATTGATCACCTAATTAGTAAGCCTGAAATAACGTTATATATTTTAATTTAATTTAATTGATTTATAACATTTTTTATAATAATTTTATTTTAATATTTTTGTTGATGTCTAACCATCAAACTTCTACCAGTAAGTTATTAGAAAAAAAAATCTATTCTTTTACTCGTCATGATAGTCTACACTGAAACCAATCCATTACTGAAAATGATGTGGAATTTTTGAAGTGATACATTCACTCCAATTCCCCTCAAAGCTGTTGATTCCAATTTCATTGATGGTAGCCATTTATTTTTTATATATTGCCACTTCATCACAAAATAATCTATTATATATTATGAGGTTAGATTAAAAACCGTCTAGCTAAATTCTAGAACTAATTAGAATTAAAAGAAGGATCAGAAATATTTTTATAAGTTGAAAATAAATTAATATGTTTTAGATGGACATTTAAGTTCAATGGAATGCTTAATATGGTAACGTTGCATATTGTTATTGCATATGTATATTATAATCCATATATTCTAGGATATATTATGTATTGGGCTATCCGGAAAATAATGCAGTATTTTATTTTATTAGTTTTCTTAAGACTACCCTCCATACAGTCGAAAATCCAATGAGCGTAAACAGTTTACTAACACTACAACCAGAGAAAGGTCTGGGATTCAGTACATGGCAGAGACCGTACTGTTTCTTGGACAACGGTTGTGCAGAGAGATGATTTGTCCTAGATCACGATCGACCACCAGAGTCTCCCCATTATGTTGGTTACTCATTTTATAGAGGCTGGGCAAGAACCCAGAATCTTCCACATGGCAACTCAGCGCTCTACTACGGGGCCAATCCGCTCCTTGGTGTGGGGTATTTTGAAAGCCTTTAATCCAGTATTATTTTCCGGACGACCCATTAGGTGTATGTAGAATACTACATGTGCATGCGCATTATATGGATTTTTATTCTTATTTTATTTAGTATCTATGTAATTTGATTCAGGCCCATCGAATTAATTTTTTTGTGCGGAGGGCACCAAGTTGAATTTTTTTTTTGTTTGAGCTGATATTCCGTAATTGTGATTCCAATAATTCCGTGAACTTATCGACTTAGACCTTTTTGACTTTTTTTTTTCAATCTCTCTCTCAACTCCTCCCTTCCTCGATGGCGTTAATTGTCCAAAGCCCTCTGCTCTATGCAGACGTTCACTAATGGATTCACTTTGCCGATGGAATTACTCGCATATAAAAGAGAGGTCGCTTCGATCGGATCTCTAATCACCGACTTCGGATCCCGCCGGGTCTTTTGATCTCAGGGAGTCGCATTCGCACTTCAGTCGGAGTCTGAGCATACTTCATTTATTTTAGTTTGAACGAGATTAATGTTCAAAAGAACCTTTGAGGCGTTACTTAAATATTTTGTGATTTTATGATAAAAATTTCAATCCTCGCTGATATGCGAATATTTCAATCTGAAAGTAATAAAACAGTTCCCTCCAGCATTGAAATATTCATCACTGTGAATTATTGACTGGAATTGTCATCAAATTTTAATTGATTCTGCCATATTAAATATTACCTAGATTTACGAAATATTGTGATACAATATTGATGGCCTACTGGTTATATAATTAAATGGGAAAAACTATAAAAATATTTTTTTTGTATCAGAACATATACATGGTTTTATGATATAACCTAAACCATTATTACTAAAACTCATGAAAGGTTATGGGTTCAGTAGATGGTAGAGTCTGTAATGTTTCTAGGACAATGGTTGTCCATATTGGTGATTCGCCCGATAGCGCACTCAGCCACCAGGTTTTCCTCCAAGGTAAATTTTGTAAAGGCTGAGTGAGCCCAAGGAAGGTCTCTGGATCCCATAAGATCAATCCACGGATGTTAAAAGATTACATCATTAATCTCCCAGGCCAGATTTGAACCAGGGATCTTCGACACAGCAAGTAAGGGTTTTACTATTGACCTACCCGCTCTCTTATCAAATAATATTACCATTATATTTAGATCTCCTCAAGGTAGTATCCTTGGTCCAATCCTATATACAGTTTATACAGCTGACATCCCAACTCATCCTAATACTATCCTTACCACGTATGCTGATGATACATGTGTATTATCAGTCAACACCAATCCCATATCACTGATCTTGAAGAATGGTGTCAAAACTTGAGAATTAAAATAAATTCTCAAAAATCGCATCAAATAACTTTTACCTTACGCCGTGAACCAATGACTTCCTGCCCTTCAGTATCCTTTAATAATATCCCTCTGGTGCCTGTAGAACAGAACCGATACTTAGGGTTGCATCTCGACAAACGATTAACCTGGAATCCTCATACAAGACTGAAAAGACAAGAAACCGCACGACGTTTCAGGCTACTTCAACACTTACTAGACAAACGCTCTAAGCTCCCAATTAACTACAAAAGACTCATCTACATGACCATCATAAGACCTATTTGGACTTACGGAGTAGAGCTTTGGGGCTCCGCTAAGCCATCGAATTCCTCTCGTATCCAATCCTTACAGTCCAAAATCCTTCGTAAAATCCTCAATGCTCCTTATTTTGTTAAGAATAAACTCATCCTTAACGACCTTAATGTCCCTTTTGTTGCTTATTTGGCCCGAACCCGTTATCTATCCTTTCATAACAAACTTCATTACCACTCAAACTCTCTAGTTTCAAACCTAGCTTCCTCTTCAATTCTCGATAATCCTCCGAGGCGTCTGAAAAGAAGCTGGCCACGTGACCTCCTTACTTGAACTTTGATTTGAGTACTACCAGTGGGTAGTTTCTCTACTTGTCATTATCATGTCATTATATATCACTTAGCCTATTTACTTGTTGTATTATTGTAATACAGTTGTAGATATCAATAAATAAATTTAAAAAAAAATATTTAGATCTACCGATCACTTTCAAGCTTTGCAAAAGTAAGTTTGCTTATTTCTTAATTAATTTAGTCACGTTATAAACCGTAATGTGCCATCACATAATAAACCACGATGTGACGTCATATTTCTAGAAAGGCGATTTCGTTATAACGAAGCTAACTGAAGTATGCACGTTAAAATGCATTATAACCCTCAAAATGTTGCAATATGCACATATCTCGCTAAAACTTAAAACTTTGTCCACCTCCATTTCAGACATATTTAGGACTTAAACTGTATCTGTTACAGATAATACATCTTTGCAGCTAATCTTAGGCTTATTCAAGATATAAAAAATCTGTTAATAGCATTACAACTTAAGGTACTTATTCCGCAGTCACCAGCTTAGTTGTAGGGGTAGTTAAAGTCCCGTCTGGTTATTTCATTTCTTCATCATGATCTTATACGTTTTGTATTCTATAAAGTTGAAGTAGTCAAATCAAAATTTACTTGAAAATATACCTTACTAAAATATATCTAGAATGACTAATATAGCCAATAATTAATTTTAGTAGTTAGAGTAATTTTAGCTTTCATCGTTTCCTGCGATAATAAAAGGATAATATAATGTTTATTATATGTAAAGGAACAGGGAAATATGGCAGATTCTAATACCAAACTTAGTATTGCTTAAATATCTAGCTTATACTTTTTTTTACTTATTAAGATAGGAACGTGACGTAGAAATGGTATAATATGGCGTCACTTGATGGAATTTTAACTACCCTGAATATAAACCTAGCAGCCTTTGGAAACCATAAAATCAATGGTCTTATGATGCATTAAAAACTACAAAATATAAATTATGACATCTTTAATTTTGAATAAAGGCGACCGTTAACTGTTTTGTATGCATTGTTAGCATGAACATGGGATTGCATACACCGTCTTGATTTTAGATAGGATTTGTTATACAAAATTTATGCGTTGTTGTAATTACATTATGCCAGTTGTTGTTTTGTAGTGGTGAAGTAGGCGGGGTCATGGACCTCGTTGGTTAGCGAGCCACCAATCAGGGATCCTGATCCGACTACAAATCACTCGCCTTGAGGTTTGGACCAATTGGGTTCGGGTTTACTTAAACCGAGCTCAGCCTCTGATCCTTTCTTCCAGTTCGCTAAGCAGCGGGGGCAAGGTAAATTGTTTGGCAAACTGAGGGATCGACCCAGATCCATTCCTCTGTTTGTTGTCGGACCGCTGGGATAACAGGTTTAGGCCTGAGAGGATAGAGAAGAATCAATTGTCAAAGGCGAAGAATGGAGTAAGAAGGACAAATCTAAGAACGAACCGAAACATAGACAATAAAAAATATCTTTATTGGCTATCATCCATTTTTTTTATATTGGAAAAAGAGTCTATAAATGCCGACGACATTTTTAGCTGACAAAGTAGTTACAAACGATATGATAATTTGAAAAAAAAAAATATAGTATCTAAATTTCATTATCAAACTATAAGGGGCCGAAGTAATTTGTTTGCTTTCTTTTCAGATTTTCAAAATAAATGATTCACTGTTACAAAAAACGAAGAGAATGAGATTTAAACTATGGTAACTTAAAAACACATAATTTTTATGCAGCCCTATTGAATAATTAATTAAGCCGAATTTTGTCCAGACTGAGATAAGCGGAATCTTGCCATTCTTGTAATTTTTGGCTGGAAATACGAGCAATAACAACATGTCGAGCAAATACCTTAGTTCGCACCGTTTTCACAACGAAAACAGCGAGTTTCATCTTCCTTTAGTACAAGAAACGCATTTTGGAGAAATTTCTGTTTTACATCTTATTTACCGGGGCTGCACATTTAATGCCTATGTTTATTGCACACATGATTGTAATGCTAACAAAATAAATGTAAATAGTCAATGTTTTTTAGATTCTGCAAAAATATTAATTTAATTTACTCGTCACTAATGTGGATTTGCGGAACAACATAAAAAAATATTTTAAATAAAAAGAAATAAAAACATCCACGTTATTTTTATTTAACTTATTTCATAAAAATATTTACCGTTTGCACTAACATATTACTTTACTTATAATAATGTTAGCATATGAAATTATTCACTTCATCGGTTAAAAAATATACGTATGTAAGAGTTGTTGTTAAAATATAATAAGCAACTCTTTGTTTTGCTAATTATGATATTTTTTCTCTAGGATCATTGTCCGATTTTTTATTATCATTTTTACTGAAAATGCGGTTAATTTTTCAATTTTTTTCCTAAATCTATTACGCTCATAAATACAATATGTTTTGGCATCACTAATTATAATTGAACCAAAAATCTAAAAAAATACAAAAATAAATATCTTTAACTAATGCCATTATTTATGACATATGCAGTTCCATGATTCAATTCATTATCATATATTTGTGTTAAATAAAAGCAGCTTTAAGTATTCTTGGTTCGCCCTTATACTGACCCTCACATGCTTAAATCGGTAAAAAAAATTAAATGTCTCCATGCCGCATCCTAATCCAAATTTTGTGTTTCTTTTTTTTCAAACGTACATTTTCTTAACTAACGTATATAGGTTGAAAGTGTAATAACCCGCTACTTTTGAGAAAAATGAATATGCTCTGCTGATTTCTTTGACATCAAAAAAGCCTTTGATAGTGTCTGGCACAAGGATATATCAAAGAAAATAAAAACACATTTACCTTCTAGTAAAATTTTAACATCAATCTTTCTTTATTGACATATTTGTTGGTAGATCATTTTTTTCTTTGATATATGTATTCGTTCATCATTTCCTTCAAAAGAAGTCGTACTAAAGGGTAGCGTTTTAAGTCATTTCTTATATATTTATATTTAGACCTCTGATATACCTTAGCAACCTTGGACCACCGTCAATAGTTTTTCACAGCCGCTCCTTATTTGCACTGAAATCCTACCATTGGCATTAATAGCCTATTTCAACAATTTATTTGACTCCGGGATTTACTCAACAATTGGAAATTTCCAACTCCTCGAAACGCAGATAAAAATTTAACAATTTTAGAAAAGTTCCCTTGGGCAATAACGAAACAAATAATATTAAAAGCATTAAGGATCTTGATAAATATGAAAAGAGCTAAACCTTACATTGTCCACTGTTATTTCGCTTTATTTATAATTATTTAGAAGTATGTTACCTAAGGTGTAATACACGGAATACACTCCGTATCAAAAGAGCAAGAACAATCAGGCCTAAATTCAGACGAGAATCTTTCTTCATTGAAGAGATCTAGTGAGCCAGCTGCAAAGGTAACAGGGAGTAGGGAGATATTCTTCCACTCTTTCTTTTTACTCTGACTTAAAATTTAAACTGATTCTTTATCATTTGATATTGCTTCGATTATTAAATATTCTATTTCATCTTTACTGTTTGAGCTCCAGACCATTTTATCTTCTCTACCTAAGAATTATATTAAGAATAGCGACTTTAAATGATATAATAGAATAGAAAACAAACTTTATTCTGGGACCAAGCCCCTTTAGAATAACAATCATGAACCAAAAAAATAAACATAATATACATCTGGCCATAAGGCTACATACTAATAAGAATCATGAAGTAATTAAAATCGACAAAAACATAATAAAAATAAAAATAGAAAAAAATAAAACTAAAAAGTACGAAACTTGACAGGATTTTAACTAGTTGTCGAAAATAAATATACTAATACCAACAAAATAATTATAAACAAAATTAATAAAATAGTTAAAAACATAATTACTAAATAAAGCGTGCAATAAAGTATTTACATAGTCTCTATCTTCTTTGGGAAAAATAAACAAAACACGTAGGCAACGAAATCGATTATTCAACACTAATTTATTCAAGCGGAAGATTGACCTGCTTGGACAGCATCTTTTTGGAATGTGAAAAACAAGGATTTAAATGAAGCAAGTGAAGAAGCATGGCGGATGAAAGGAGTGGTGGAGCGGACGAGGATGGAACGCTCGAAGGCATTGGAGTGTAGAGATCGGAAAGGCTAGTATTATATATATATATATATATATATATATATATATATATATATATATATATATATATATATATATATATATACCAGGTCTGCAAGTTTAAAATGTCGTTTATTTCTTAAAATATAATTTAATTTACAAAAAAAAGTATAATATATTTTATTCAAAGTACTGGCCCTCGCTTTCTACACATTTTGTCCATCTCTCGGGCAATTTATGGATACCATTCCAAAAGAATGCTTCATCTTTATTTGAAATCCATTCATCGAGCCATTTTCTTACATCCTCCAAATTGTTAAAGTGTTGCTCAGCCAATGAGTGTCCCATCGATGAGAATAGGTGATAATCAGAAGGCGCCAGGTCAGGTGAATACGGCGGGTGGGGTAGGAGTTCCCAACCAAGCGAAGAAATCGTTTCCTTAGTCAATCTGGCTGAATGTGCAGGAGCGTTATCATGCTGAAGAATGACTTTGGCGTGCCTGTGAGCCCATTCTGGGCGTTTTTCGATCAATGCGTGACTCAAATTGATCATTTGTTGTCGGTAGCGGTCGGTATTGACTGTTTCGCCGGGTTTGAGAAGCTCGTAGTAGACTACTCCCTTCTGATCCCACCACACACACAGCATTGTCTTCTTCCCAAAACGATCCGGTCTTGCACTCGATGTGGATGGTTGTCCTGGCGTTACCCATGATTTTATTCGTTTGGGATTCTGAAAATAAATCCATTTTTCATCGCCAGTTACAACTCGATGCAAAAAACCCTTTCTTTCGTGGCGTAAAAGCAGCATTTCGCACACAATTTTTCGTTTTTCCATCTGTCGTTCGTCCAATTCATGTGAAACCCATTTTCCAACCTTTTGAATTTTTCCCATAGCTCTCAGGCGATCGGAAATGGCTTGTCTAGTGACATTCAACTGTTCTGCCATCATTTGTTGGGTTTGGGTATTGTCTTCGTCTAATAAAGATTGCAATTCGACGTCCTCAAACTTTGTTGGTTGATTTTCTCGTTTTTTATCAGTAACATCAAAATCACCACGTTTGAAACTTTGAAACCAACGTTCACATGTCTTGACGGTTGGAGCAAGATCGCCATAAGTCTCAACAAGAATTCGATGACGTTCAGATGCCTTTTTCTTTTGATTGAATAAGAAAATCATGACATGCCGCAAATGCTCTTTATTTGGCTTAAAATTAGACATTTTTAACACCAAAGAAAGGTATGATACGTCCACGTAAACGACTTAAAAACAACTGACTTTTGTAAACAAATGACTAACAAACAAAATAGCGTTTAGAGATAAGCAAATCCTTCAATAGGCTAAGAGCGCATTCTATTGGAATTAAAACGACATTTTAAACTTGCAGACCTGGTATATATATATATATATATATATATATATAGTCGGGATCATGTTTTGTGGTGCTGGACAGAGGATTTGAACTGGAGGAGACCGGACATATATGAAGGGTGTTGCGAGTTGATGGATTGTTGTATAAAAGCACTAAGGATATATTGTCTACGAATGGGAGGGATGAGCAACTTTAACTCGTCATAGTGATGTGACACCCGGGATTGCTTCGAAGTACCAAGGACATATCTTAAAACGTAGATGATTAAAACGGTCCTCGAGCATTTTCGAAAGGTCCCCGTATACCACACTACAGTAGTCGAAGTAGGGGAAGATGAGAGATGATACGAGATGCTTACGGGTAGATTGTGTAAGCAGATGCCGGGATCGATGAAATAACTTCAGGGAACTAATTGACTATCGGGATATTTGAGTGATATGAGGAAAGGATTCGGTCAATAGTAATGCCTAGGTTTTGGACAGAGGAGTTGAAACTGATGGGATGTTCGTTTAGGATTAATGTTAGGAGGGTGGGGATATCTGTAAGGAGGGAGTTGGAACATAGAACAATGGCCTGAGTTTTTATTGCGGCTAATTCCAGTTTTTTCAGCTTAGCCCAAGCACTGATCCTATCTAGGTCTTGCTGAGTTCTGGCGAACACAAATAATAGCCCAGAAGGAGGAAAGGATAAATAGATTTAGAAGTCGTCAGCATATAGATGGTCGGAACAGTGGTGAGCAGATTTAGGAAGATCGTTGATGTAACAGTTGAACAGGAGAGGAGAGAGCCCTGTGCCACACCTGAGGATAGAGTGAGGAAAGAGGAAAGAGGTTGATTGGGCATGGAAACCGCTTGGACCTGTCAGAGAGGAAATATTGAAACCATAGAATAAAGCTGTTGTAAAATGACAATGAATTTAGTTTGGCAAAAAGGATAGGATTCGAAAGCTTTAGAAACTTTAAGTAGGGTTAGCATGTTTAGTTGGTTGTTGTCCATGGCTGTATGTATGTCAGAGGTGACTTTGTAAGGGCAGATTATATAGAGAAACCAGGACGAAATCCTGATTGAAGTGGATCAAGGAGTTTGGACTTTTCGAGAAAATTTTATTTTTGAGACTGGACTATTCTTTCGAGCAGTTTGGAAAAGTTGGAAAGTATGGAGATTGGCCGGTAGTCTTTGGGAGATACTGAGGCAGAGGTTTTGTTTATAGGATGGACTAAGGCTTTTTTCTAAGAAGTCGGGAATACTGCGTTTTGTAGTGAGAAAGTATATATAAAGGTTAGGAAAGGTAGGATATCGATGAGGCATAATTTGAGTAATTTGACGGGTATCTCGTCAAATCCAGTAGAACTGGAGTAGGATTTCATAACGGAGGAAATAATATCGGTAGGTGAAATGTCAGAGAAATGAAAATGGGCGTTAGTGAAAAGACGGAGGAGGATGATTTTGATGTGTTAATTGAGGCAGACGCAAAATACGAGTTCATATCATGGAGGGAGGCAGGAACGGCTCTGGAGGATGATGGATTATAGAGGGAGAGCTTTCGGAGGAGTTGCCATTTAGATTTAGGATGAGGAGCAGTGGGAAGGGTTTCGTGAACATATTTGGATTTTTCTTGTCTGATTGTAGATTGTGCCAAATTGTGAAGAGCCCTAACCGCTTGGTAATCATCAGTAAGCCTAGTACGTCTAAAACATCTGCAGGCAGCAACACGCTTCCTTTGAAGGTCTTTAATTTGTTGACACATCCAAGCTGCAGGATGGTGACGAATAAGCTTTTAGGCGTACAGAGAGATAATAATTGGTTCACCTGTTTTAGTGGTTAGTATAAGAACCTTCTATCCCCAACGTCGAGGGTTTGCATCCCGGCAGGAGTCATAATTTTTTGAGTGAACAAAAATACTTAGTTATTTCGTCCTTTATAGGGGACGTAAATTGGAGGTTTCGCGCATGTATGAAGACAGGTACACAAAATCAAGTTCCCTATCCAATTATATCAATAAATTATATTGGGTAAGCAATATTCAAGACTTTCACTTTCACAGTGAGAAAGTGATGTTAAACAAACAAACAACAGAGGAGGTAAATTATAATTAAAAAAAAATATATGATAGTTAGGCTTCATAGAAGTTCTTGGATGTCACTATGATTAATAGCAACAGAGTTAGAACTTTTAAAAAGTATCTCTAGCAATTACTTTAAGCGCCATTTACGCTCGCCGATTTCATGGGGGATCTTTTCGAAAGTAGAAATTATTGGGATAAAACAGAGCTCGATGTACTTGAACATAGACATTGATATTGGGAGGGGGGGTAGTGAACCTAACCACCAGAGCCCTCTTTATTTACTTATATGCTCTATGACTATTTTACCAATAGCTCAAAACCCAAGATTATCATTTACATTTAGGGCATAAAATGAAACTACATCAAAATCAACTTACGATACAACTCAGTTAAAGTAAAATATTAAATTAATAATTAATTTTCTCATACTCTCACTGCAAGTGATCGGGTTTCTGATGAATTAATGTTCCCTCAACTGTTTGAGTGTTTATGATTTGTAAATAAACCTACAAAACCCATACCACTACAACCCATGAAGGGTCTTGGGTTCAGTATATGGTAGGGACTGTACTGTTTCTAAGACAGCCAATGAGCACGTAGGTGATTGATCCCCTATCTAGCTACATAATTTAAAAAAGCTATTTGACTCTATAATTTTGAAATTAGTTATTTAATGTTTTGTTTTTTTCACAATAAATGAATACAAACAAAACCTGTACCACTACAACCCATGAAGGCGTTTTAGGTTCAATACATAGTAGAGACTGAACAGTTTCTAAGACAATGTTTTCTTGGGGATATGCTTTGTCCACAATCACGATCAACAGCCAGATTTTTTCCCTATTTAAGGGTACCACCTTTATAGAGGTTGGGTGAGCCCAGGATAGTCTGAAGATTCTACAAGGTCCATTAAATAAATTAATTAACTGCTACGGCCAGTTTTGAACAAGAATCCTCAGTGGGATACCCACAGGGCTAATCTGCTGCTTTAATTTACAAAGAGGTGGGCTTTATTTTAATTATATAGATGTTTAATAACACTAAACATTATTTTGGTAGTTTAGTACACTCAACTAATTAGATACTTCACTATCGAAGAGATCTTCAATACAGTAACGAAAGCTTTAGCTGATCCCCTCTTAAGTTGGAGCCAGTGCTTACACAACCAAACATCTGTTTACTCGATCGATTGACTTTGTTCAGGTTAAGCCAGACTTTACAGGATTAGCAAACACTTTCCTTTGTACTTTCTTCCCTCTACTCTCCCATTCCTGAGGGGCATTCCGAAGATTGAGAAAGAAAGTTGTTAACCGAATTGACGTTTTAATTTTTAAAAAGAAGTATTTATCACATCTTTGTTAGTTTCATTATAAATATATTATAATGTTTATTAAATTGTTAGGAAAGCAACAATGTATCAATACATGGATTCAACTACGTTTTAGAAAAAAAATGTGGCAAACAGACTATTTAGTTTTATTTAATAGTAATGATATTTATGTAAACTCGTCAGAAATATAGCTTCCCTGAATAATCGCAGATAAAAGAAACCTTAAAGGTTCGACTTTAAGATTCCTTTTAGTTTTCTCAAATCGATCGATCGTTAAAGTGTGTAATTTAGTTTTTCAAACTATAATTCTTTCTTTTTTGTTGTTGGTGAAAATATAAAAAACTCTCCAGTTGACTCTGCCAGTAGTCATATGCTTGTTTCAAAGATTAAGGTATGAATTAGTACACACCTTAGTACTTGTCACAAGAACATGTGAAAAATCACTAATCCTGTAGATTCTGGTCAAGATAATGAGATAATTATTCAAATATTGTATTTTCATTGGTTCTTGAAAATTTTGCAAAGTTTCAATTAAAAGCGATCTTTTGAAATGACCGAAAATCGAGTTCAAAGATTCCTTTACGTCCAAACATACTCGTACATACTAACGTGCATAAACGTGTTTAATTCATAATGCTTAAAATAATTCTCCAACTTCTACAGGCCAAGATCTTTTAGAATATCTTCTAATATAGGAGAATACCTTCGGAAATTCTCCGCTCCTCAAAACATATTAGATAGTGGCCTTCCCTCTGTTCCTATGGTTCATGCACCATTAAATAAATATTGCTGCCCTTGCTGATGGAAGGAGATAACACCGAACAATATCTTTAAAACATAAATAAGGGTGGTAAAAATCCACAACTATAGAATACAAACAATCAATAATACGAAATATTTTAATGATTGAAGTACCACCTTTTCCCATAAAAATGATAAATGATTTGCTGGAATTAATATTCTACTGTTTTAAATTTCAAACCTCTTCTGCCTCCATTCCATTAATATGCTTTTAGGGCTTTCCTGCTTTTACTATTATTTTGTACTTTGATTTGTTTGATGTTTTCAACAGATTGAGGTTAGTATCATTTTCTTATAGACGAATTACTTATAAAAACAAATTTCCGAAATCTAAGCACCTTATTGGGCAAGATCTCTTAAAGAAACGCAACTCCGGAACATGATGTAGAAATCCCAATCTGCTAAATACTAAATTATGACATACATCACCGTTCTTCAAGTCTTCTTCAAACTCTTTCACAATCACCTGGATTTGTACAGGTCATTCTCATCTTGTCAGAGCATTTGCCTATTCTGCTATTGGAACACTTTTAATTAATTCCATTCAAATCCTTCTCTGACTCATTTTTTAATAAATTGGTTATTTTTAAAATTTCCGTTAAAAGCAGTTCATTATGTGTATTGAAGAATGCTCTGAAATGTTAAAAAGAAGTAAAGAAAAAACCTGTACCATTAAAACCCCACAAGAGTCTTGTGTTCAGCATATGGATGAAACGTACTATCCCTAGGACAACGAGGGTGAATTATTCCTGCAGGGAGGTGAATTATCTGAAGTGAATTATCACGCTCAATCGCAAGGTTTTCCTCCTATTTAGGGTACTACAATTTAAAGAGGCTGGACGATCCCCAGGGAGTTCTGTAGCTTACGTAGGATCCATTCTTGACTGTTAACAGATTCAATAATTTATCAGCATAGCAAATCAGCACTCTGAGTTAACCCGCTCCGTATATCGTATGTATATAGTACGTATATATACACGTGAATTATGTTCAATTGCAATTCACTAAAATAGAGCCAAAAACTCAAGAAGAAACACTATTATTTATTATAATGCAATTGGGAAAACCCACAATGCAAAGCCTTATGTTTCAAAAAATACACCTACTTACCAGTCGACCAGTAAAATCGACTGGTAAGTAGGTGTATTTTTTGAAACATAAGGCTTTGCATTGTGGTTTTTCCCAATTGCATTATAATATTCAATTGCAATTGATTTGACTATATTATTCGTTTTATTGTTTTAGTTTGAAGAAATTTGTAAACTTATTTTAAAAACCCCAGAATAAGTTTTCAGACTAATCAATAATTAGGGCTATTATCCATCCATCTTTGGCTGACCCCAGGCATCGGCAAACTTCTTTCTTTTTCATTAGCGGAGTCTGGAAGTTTTTAATTAATCATCAAAATGGGCTAATTTTAACGCACCGCTTCATTTCTAAGTTTAAATTGTCTTTATCCCTCTACCGCCTTATATTCAACACTGATTCACCACTTTCTGTTTTAATGACTAGGTATATTTTACCTAGACTGAATTCCTAGTTCCATGTTTTACAAGTACTTCTTAAACTCTGTATTCTCTTCAAAAATAACCATTTCGAATAAAAAAAATAAATCTTGATCGTGTTCAGAATTCACTTTGAAATATAACAAATAAATAAAATGTTGGTCTTCTAACTTTTCTTCAAAGACAAAGCAGCTGTTTGTTATTTTTAAACTCCTTTTTTTTAACAGTTGTAATTATTATTACGTAATATATAACGTAATATTATTACGTTATAAGTTCTTACTAAAGCGTTTAAATAAATGTCGACCGAATCAGATTGGTTTTATTAAAAAAGAGCTTTATTGAGGAAGAATCAAATAACTGATAAGGTAGATTAACTGACAGAGTAACAGTGCTAATTCTAACTAAGCCTAATGGGATTCTCTTACATCTGCTAGAGGGGGTACATATATAGGGAATGAATAAGTCTTAGCTAACTTAAGAACACCTGCAGCTGATCCTTTATTCTTAGAAATGCACCTGCAGCTACCCTTTAACTTATATGCGAAAAATACGTTGTATCCGCGTTATTAGTATCAAATCAACATATTAAAAATAGTAATTCCATACAGGTGATGTATGTAAATTGCATTCATGTAAATTATGTAAATAATTATATTGTGGTAGTATTCATTATTTGTTACCAAAGAAATTGAACGTCAGTTTAGTTCTAAATAGCTCTGATTTTGATTTCACATACTCGTTGCTTTTTTTCAAGTGTAGGCCATACCTCGGAAATGGCTATACTGAATTATACAACATCATGGCTTAAGGTAAGCAGTTTAAAATATTAAAATTATCAATTTATGAGCATTTTTCTTTGACTAACTTTGTGAATCGTAGACAAGACCTACGTATTACTTAAATATCACTTTATTCCGTGTGGCCAAAGGACGTTCACTTTTTAACAATTACGTGCACTCTTTTGAATAGTTCATAGTAAACCAATAGTTCTGCTGTTTTTATGTCCGAAATACCGTCATAAAAGCTGTAGTTTCTAAACTCGAACGGATTAACCCAAAACAATGCATATTATCATTTTCCACCGCACGAAACTCCTTGGCTGATGTCTCCGCATTTTGTTCTTTTGGAGATTTGATCCTGTCTACTGTTTTGATGAGGGTTTGTAGTTTTTTTTCCCCTCAAACTCTTTGTTTTATTTCATTTTAGTCTTTTATTCTATTACCAAAGTAATCAATAATAAAAGGCTTAGTGAACTCGAAGCCTTGATTGGTGTCAAGCTTCCATAAACGGATTATCGCCCAAATACAAACACGTAAAATCACCCATATCGCAATCCTTCCACATACGCCTTGGTATACTTACCATCCGATCTTTACCCTTTGGCTCAATGTATATTTACATTTTGGATATCTTCTCGTAACAAAACCCAAAATGTTATAAGCTTATTTATTCTCTGTGATGCTATTGCTTCAATGCGTGATGCGATTGCATACTTTCCCACATGCACATATAGCACACTTTCTCTAATCCGAATTTCAGCTCCCAATTCATTGTCGACTTTCATTAACGTAATTGTATTTTGTCTTATTGTTTCCACATCTTCATACAACAACCGAATCATCTACAAAGCAAATCACGTATAAGCTACATGAATACAAACTACATCCCTATGATAACAACCTCTAGTTGTAAATTGAATAGTACAGGTGAAAGTGAACCACTTTGTTTTAAACCCGAGCGAGCCTCGAACTTTTCTGTAAAACAATTACCGATTCTAACTTACTGGAATGTTTCGGTCATATACAAACAGTCCTTATAGTTTTATTAACTTCTACGTTATTCCCTGTTAAACCAATGTTTTCATAGCACCTGTCGTTCGATGGAATGATAGGTAATTTTGAAACCGATGTAAATTGGGTGAATTCTCCCTTCTTAGTACAACATTTCTTCTATTTTTGGCGTAATTAAAATATATCATCCATAGTTGAACGATTTCGCATAGAGCCATAAAACTCCGATAACTTCCTCTGCGTATAAAGATAATATTTTGCTCCGGTAGGAGTTAGATTCCGTAATAGTTATCACGTCGTCAGCTTTTTTTTCGTAATAACTACATTCCTTCCCTTCGTCTGGCATTTTTATTTGAATTTCTCCAGATCTTTTTTTTAACAAAGGTTAAATCTGCTTCTGTGCACGGTTTTAACAGTTTACTAGGAATCTTATCAATTCATGCTGTTTTATACTATTCTATTTTCTATTTCCACTCTACTTAAATATAATGAAATATCATTTTTTTAAATGGGAGAGGTGTGTGTCGGTGTTTGGAGTGCTGCGTTTCTATACTGAAGTTTTCGGGTTCAATCCGGCTGAGACTATTGAAATACTTAATCTACTAATACCCACGGGTATACCCTGTGGTAACTGCAGATTCTGCTGGGGCTCACCCAATCTCTATAAAATAAAAATAAAATCGGACCTTTTAATAGAACGAATTAAGAATGGGATTCGTCATTATTATCACACTCGTGATGGCCTCATAATCCGCCTGTTTATTTTTATATTGAGACTGTGGGAAGAAGTTTTTTAATTTTTATTATTTTTTTTTTCGCGATCCAGCCTACATTTAACCACACGTGTTTTTATGTGATATGTTTTTAAGCGCTCATTCTTTTTTTGCGGAAGTGACGTTAAAAGCTAACCTAACCTATTCATCTAGTCCAGATTTACTAGTAGAGAAATAAGTTTAAATTTAAGTGCAAATTATAACACCTATGCATGTCTTTGTGGAAAGAAGAATTATTAAAGAACAATTAAAGTCTTATATAATCACCAAATTAATACAATCTAAAGCAACAGTTTTTATTAAGATAAAAAAAAAGAAGATCCTTTTATGCCAGAAGCTACATTCATAAAGTTTTTCTTGCTCTGGGGATATTCATCTAGTTTTCTCCGTCCCAGCCGCTTTTATGTTTTTTCCTGCTGAGCAAAGTAGATTTGCAAGGTAATCCACAATCTCATCACCCAATTAAAGTCTTTTTTTCTGAAAAAATATAATTTTTACCTGATACCTACATTTTTAAAAATAATCATCCCTTCCATGGTGTAATTAACTTATACAAAATAGAATTACCAATATTATTATATTCTGTAAAAAAAAATCCTAAAAAAAAAGGTCTGGTTTAGTGAAAGAAAATTGAGTTACTGTGCGCTTATTAACCCTGAAAAGTGATAGCCCTTGGATCTCGACCGATTTGTCTCTGTCCTTGAACCCGTGTGTACGTCAGTAGGATGGCATAGCTGGAATTTTAATGAATTGATAGAAAGATGATGCAGTGTTATTTTAATAAACCCCTGCGCAATCCAAAATAAAAAGTATTTTATGATGCGCTTTACTAATAAATCTTACGAATAATAATAATTCTTACGAAGGGAGTGATCCATTCTCAGCTTGAGGATGGTGTGATCGCAGGAGAAATGGTGTTCAATCATGATGGCAATATGTAATTTAACTTCCAACAAATGAGCTACTAATAAATGTATACCAATATACTACTAACACCAACATACCACCAATAAATTTATACCATCTTCAAGTAATTTAAAGTTAACTTGGTGATATATTATTCTTCAACGTTAATCTTTATACAATTTATCGCGAAATTTAAGCAAAGCAGCTTCACATTTAGTTTATTTTTATATTTATTTCTTAACACAAAGAGATGTTGCTGTCTTCACTTAATATATAAATATAAAAACAGAGAATATCACAGAAGATTAAATGGGGATTTGCCTTTCAAATAAAATTGAACTGGAAACCAGTGTATATGTAGAATTAAGTTTATTCGTGCTCTTAACTTCTTAATATTCGGTTCAAAATTGTGATGGTTTCTACACAGAATGTGAATAGCTTCTACAATACATATTTTTATATTATCAGCTTAAAAAAAAAAAATGTAACTGCCTCATTATTCAACAGATAACTATATTACGTTCCGTCATTACTAAGTTCATTACTAAGAAATTGATTTTTACCAATGTTTACAGAGCGTACAGAATCTAAAAATTACCGAAACGATCCAGAAATCTATGGATCACCGACGTTTCGCCTCGGATGATTGAATGCCTTTAGTCTATTCGCTCCCCATGAGAGGGCTATCTTCATCGGTCTACAGCTCATAGCAGAACCAGCCATGCAGAACAGGGTCAAAGGAGTTCCCCGAGTCAATGGATGTCAGCATTGTCGCCACTAAAGATTCATCTCATTTCCATTCCGACCTCCACAAGAGGATGGAGCGGATGTTACCTCGAGTGCTCATTAGCCTGTAAAATCCTACTAACTGTAGCGGAAGAGGAGGAAACCTCATTCCCCGAAATATAAATTTTACTCCGTTTCCGCTCCGCAAAACAGATCTCTCTTCTTGTGTTGGGTATTTCAAGACCTACCTTACTGTATTGACCACGTATAAACCATTGACAAATAAATAAGAACTGTAAAAAAAAAGTAAGCAATAATTAAATAATAAAACGGTCATCATTCGGTTTTTCACCCGCTAATGGTAGAATTTCATTCGTAAACTTTGCGTTATCTTATCTCCTTCTACTCATCCTTGTTATGTTGGCGCCTCTACTCATGTTAAAACCCTGAATCACTTTTATCAACTATGCCCATCGACTCTCTGTAGTCTATAATATATGCTTTTGAATGTTTTCACTCGTCAAGTCAACAATTGACATCATGGTCATAAAAAAACATTCTATGGAGCATTGTATATGTATAACTAACTATCGGCTCGGCGCAACAGTAGTTGCTGAGCCTAGGCCTCCCTGACGAGCTTCCTACACGCCTCTTGATCCGTCGCCTTCTCTCTCCGCCCATGTATTTCAGATCTCTCGATCTATCCTCTATGTCATCGATCCACCAAAGACATGGTCTTCCTCGATTCCGTTTTCCTTCTGGGTTCATTTTCGTCCATAGGGCATTTTCTTGGAGAGTCTACTTGACTCCATCCTTTCCACATGCCCAAGCCATCCTCATCCTTCCCTATTTATTTTATTGACGATGGCAGATTCCTGAAAGATGTTCAGGATTTCTATATTCTTCCTTATCCGTCAATGTACAATCTCATGTATTGGGCCGAATATCTTTCTTAATAACTTTCGTTCCCATCTATTGATTTCGCTATATGCTTGATTCTATATTACTCTACATACCATAAATTAAAAAATAACCATTGACAAAGACCTCCAAAGTGTGGGATTGAAAACTTGCAAAATTCACTTTTAAGGCAGTATAATTAAAACCAAGGAGTAATTAATCTAGATGTATTTTTTATAGTTGCATATCATATAGGTACATAATTGTATGACACAATAGAAATGATTATACCTGAGATATTAATATTAAAATCTCTGCACTAGGCCCAGTCACATTTTAAATATCATAATTGCTTTTAAAAAGATATTCTCTACAATGTCTGCTGTTCACCATTGAATTGTAAAAAGATTTAGATGAACATACAATCCGAAACTGCAGAACTATAGTAAAAGCATTTGACCATTAACTAAAGTCAACGATCTTTGTTGGCGTTTATGGCTGGCCGTCGAATATAGTCGACGCTCATACCAAAGTCGTAAAAATTAGGCCTCAACTGGAGGAATAAAAACAATAAAATAATTACCGTGAATTATTTAAATTATATATTAATATTCTATAGCATATTTTAGTTTAATGTGTTGCATATTAAATAACGTATGTTGCGAGCATTATTTTTATGAATTTTGTTGGAAATTTAATCTTCACCAAGATTGTTGTTGATATGTTTTTTTTTCACTAAACTGCAGTGAAACAGTTGTTATGGTGAAACCATATATTTGTCGAACATATGTTTTGCAGATATTCACAACCCCTTAGTAAATTGCTGTGAGCTACTAATAAATACTTTTAGGTATTTCCTTAGCGACTTTTACAGTGGTAAAAACTTTTGAATAGAAGTGCGATAATATCGACACCAGTGAACTCATAATTTGATGATTATGTCAGTAAGATTGTGTCTTAATTTATGACTATGTTTGAAACGAAACATCATTAATTAGACGCGGTTTTGTACACGCCGTTTAACGTGATATTTATGTTAAAGCACCCATTTAAAAGAGAATTCAAATTTATTTCATTACTTTTATTATGAAGTATCTTATTAATATGAATCTAATGGAAAACCAAAACAAAAAAAAAAAAGTCAACATCTAACTGCGATGTGACTGAAAATTAACTGTGATTTTGGAAGACAACCTTTCAGCTGATGATGAAATATTACAAGAAATTTAAAATGGAAATTCCTACACTCAACGTTTCAATCATTAATTTATGGGGATTTAATAATCTGCTAGGAAGTTGTCGACAGACAGCGAAAAGTTATCACAGCAGAATCGCTTTGTTTATTTACATAACTGAACATGTTAGGGAAGGCAAACTCCTATTCCAGTAGCCACAACAGTGATTAAAATTCCAAACAAAGCATCCCAGATTGGAAAAGTTTTACCCGGATTTTGAACACTCATTGATATTGTTCTGAGCGCTTGTGAGCTTGTGACTTAGAGGTGGACAATTTTGCATGATGGCTTTTAGATTTTTTTTACGACGATGTCAAAAAAAAAAAAATTAAGTACATAGAATAGAATAGAAAAATAATTTTATTCTGGAACCAGGTCACTTAAGAATAACAATAATGAACAAAATTCAATAAAAATATATCTGGCCAATGGGCTAGATTATTAGAATAAAACCATATTAATATAATAACTTGAAAATAAATAATAACTTAAAATTACGTTTTGATACAGAATTAGAAAAAGTTATACAAATAGAAACAAAAATAGCAGACAAATTAAAATAAATAGAAATGGGCTAATAGAAAAATAAATAAATAATAGCATCTGATAAAATATAAAATAATAATATTGTAATAATTTTAATTAATATATAATTAATATATAATATAATAATAATATAATATATATATATAAATATTCCTTATTCAAATATTTATAAGGAAATGTGTGGATTGGTCAGAGATATAAGAGAATATACGAAATGAAAAAGACTTATTTAGTCTTTTATGCATCATAAGGATACAAATAACCAAATTCAAGTTCCAATACTGTTTGCCGCAGATGGGTCATATAGGAACTAGGACCTTCCTGGGACTCACCCAGCCATTATAAAATATTATAAAAATTAGGGGGGAAATCTGGCGGTTGAGCGTGACCTAGGGCAAGTCATCTCCTTGCAGAACCGTTTTCCATGAAATAGTACAGTAGTGGTACAGGTTTTTTTTTTATAAGTGTTTGACATTCTTCCATCGATGTAATAATAACTATGTAACGAATTGAGACACCTAATTGTAAATCTAACCTTTACATTTAACAATATGATTGACAAAAAAAACAAAACAAGTATGTTGTAGTATGAACTACGGAAAAAAAAATAATGCATTACGAGCACACAAACAAAAAATCAATCATCAATTATTTATTAGCTTAAAGGAAGAATATAAATCAAGCAGCACTGTATTAATATCAATTATCACTCTGCGGATCACTTTTTTTTAATGCAACCGTAAGAAATCACGATGAATAGAGCTGCATTTTTATGATTGAATGCATTACGAACACGCAAACAAGAAAACAATCATATACTTTGATCAATTATTTCTCTTGCCTTATTAAAAATTTCATCCTTTGTCTTGTTGGCATCCAAGGTACGGACCATCTGCAGTGATGCGAAGTGGGATATTACCGGCATAGTTTCATCGTAGAAGATGCGAAGTCTCTTCTTGACGATATCAGCTTCGTCGTCAGTCCTCCCGACAGACCTGCGGAGGCACCTCTTCATCAGCACCTCTTCGCTAGCCTTCAGGAACAGAACGAATGACAACTCCATCTCGTGTCCCATTTTCTTGAACCAGCCGTCCATGTTCTCCTTATTCCTCGGAAAACCGTCTAATAGGAACGTGTCCACTTCGCTCTCGGCTTCTATAGCTTTCCGTATCAACTCGCACGTGACACTGGACGGTACAAGGGTGCCGTTCGCGATATGGCCCCTGATAAGCTCGACAAAATGGGACTTATTGTTGGCAATTTCTCTTCTCAGCAAAGCTCCAGCAGAAAGGTGCCCTATCATGTATTCTCTGCTCAGGTATTCGCATACAGTCCCTTTCCCAGAACCTGGTCCTCCCAATACGAATATAACTCTTTTTTTAGGATGCATTTGTATCACTTTACTTGAGAATGATTATAAAAACGAATCATCCGCATGTGTAATTGTTTACCATATGTTTTTTTGTTAAATCTCTACCCAGATATTAAGAATAAATATCTATAACCTTTTTAAATAACTAGTTATGTAAGTCGAATTGATCGAAGCGGAATCGTGTCATTCTTTTTGTTTGAAATGGAGTTGTAACATAAGCAACAACTCCTTTTCAAGCCAATGCCTGATTTAGCCCCTTATTCGTTACGAAAATAACACTATTCCGCTTCTTTAAATATAAGAAACTCATTTTAAAGAAAATTCGACTTAACCATTTATTTGCTTGGGCAGTATATATGCTTTAAAACATTTTTAGTTTTAATTCGTATTGCTTTATTTTAATAATTGCTTAAGATGAATAAAGGAAGAATATAAACCAAACAGCAATGTATTAAATCATATAAATATCATTCTGCAGACTATTATTTTTTAGATCATCGTAAAAATGGCAATGAATATAGGTGCATTTTTATGATTGGAATGTATATAAACTATTTTAATATTGACTCGTTCAAGTTTAAGAAAAATAACTCTTCCATATTAAGTTTTTGCAAAAACTGCTTCAAACAAAATTTCTTCTTCGATTCTGTGGATTCTAAAATATATATTTGTAATTTAATAATATTGTGACAAGCATTATATACCTTCCCATTTTTAGTCATGAAATCCGACGAACCACACAGTGTTTCCAAGGTAAATAAAGAAAGAAAGGAAAATTTATTCCAAGGAGCGGGGAGAAAAAAAAATACGACAGATTACGACCCGTCTACCGCAGCGGTAAAAAGCCCTCAATATCCACAAGACAATATTTCCAGGAGTCGATCGGTAAGAACAATATTTACCACCAGTCCTGCGGATGATGGCAGTATCCACAAGACGTGACGAGACTGTAAAGTAGATCGTTGTCGTAAGGATGGCAGCATTTTCTGTTTTCCCAACAGAGCTGTTACTGTTTTTCCTTTCTGGATTCTCTGCGAGCAATAGTGTTAGTGTAGTTTTTGATAATCTTTCTTATTATTATGATAATATTAATGAAGAAAATCCACATTATCTGAAAAAATCGAACTGATAGGATTCCTAAGATTACTTTATAGATTAATCATCAATTAATAAACATTTTTAATTACTTATACATTAAATAAAAAATATAGAGTAATTCCTTAAATGCACAAATATTTTTACAATGATAGTATTCAAAAAACTTAGATTGGGGTTCAGGTCGACCAAAATAGGACTTCAATTCAAATTTAATTATGGCAACCTTCTATTGTATTTGCAGAATCTATGTTAATGCTGAAAATATTAATTTAAATTGAAAAAAACTTTCCTAAAAGTTTTATATGTATTTTCTAATTTTTAACATAGCTTGTGCTATATTTTGACTGTATTTTAAAGTAAGTTATAGAGCACATTTTCGGGAAGGAATCTTTGGTCCATCTATAAGGATAATCTATTTAATTTCTTAGGAGCCATGGATAGACCCTGCTTACAGGAACTTTACATCCCCCTGGGGCTCACCATCCTCTATAAATCGGGTACCCTTAATTGGGAAAGAATCCTGGTAGTTGAATGTGCTCTCAGACAAATCACATTGTTCTTGAAACAGTACAGTCTATACTAAGTACTGAACCCCAGACCGTTCACGGGTTGTAGTGGTACAGGTTTTTTTTTCTACATACATTTATACTGCTACTTCCTACTGCGCCAACTCCATCAATGATTTTCAGTGATCAATGTTAGTTAGCTAAACTAATTACTGAATTATCTTTGTCTAATAACATAATGTTCTCTGGAGAGTTAAGGTTATTGCATTTAAGCTGAGGAAGATGTCACTACAAAATAATAGTGTTAAATAATAATCTCACTTCACTGTCTTGTTTCTATTATTGTGAAATAAGCGATAATTCATTAATTGTTGTTTGTTTAGTTTGCTATAATAAACAATTAGCAATTAGAGAAAGCCAAAATCTTAACACATCTTACTTATTAAATATTTATTTTTAATAATTTAGCGGTAATTAAAACAAATATTATCAAAGATATGACAGGCCAACGATTAAAAAACTTTTGTACTGAAAATACTTTATTCCTATAGTTTTTATGTAGGTGAATCCATGATATTAAAAAAGATATATCACCCACAATTTCTTCACATTTTATAGTTAAATTTATTAAATTATTTTAAAGAATTGAACAGCTTTAATATTTAAAATAAATAACTGAAAAACTAGGTCTATTGATGTGGATAAAGTTGGTAGCACTGCTGAAACATATTTGCTGGCCAAAGGAGGTTGATTTTTTTTTCTGTTAACAGCTGATGTTTTGTTTACTGTACACCTAACCTCACTTTCATGTTTCCTGCACATGTGCTCAGTTTCAAGTCTAATCGCGGTTTTAAAAACTCTGCTGACAGTTTTTGTTATATTTGTGGTGAGTTGGTGATTAAAAAACACCTAAGAAACATTACAGACTTTGTCAAAAAGGTTTATCTATCATACTTTGGAACTAAACTTGATGATCAGTATAAATCTTGGGTCCCGCATTAGGTATTTTATGTATGTGTCGAAGACCTAAGAAAATGGTCGATAAAGAAAAAAACTTTAAATTTGCTGTTCTTATGATACGGAGGGAGCCGAGAAATCATTCCGATGATTGCTACTTTTGCTACTTTTAGTGTCAATATTACCGGTCATAACTCAAAAAACAAGAAAGTAATAAGCTACCCTAACCTTCCGTCCGACATCCGACCAATAGAGCAATCTTTAGATTTAAATGGAGCTTAACGACTTGGTTAGGGATCTTGGCTTAACGAAAGAGAAAACTGACTTGCTTGACTCTAGACTAAAAGAAAACCACAAAGAGAGAGCAAATATTGTCCAAGTTCCAAGAAAACTATGGGTGATACAAAAAAAACTAAGGCCAGATTTAGATTCAGCACATAAAAATCTATAAAGATCTACTATTAAAGTTAAAAAAGTTTTCAAAAAAAATTAGTGAACAGTTTTTTTTTGGTTTTTTTAACAGGAGTTTCCACTAATAGTCGGTTTCCTTAACCTAGTTTGGATGGCTTCCTTCCATTATGTGCTATCCAAGATCCATTCCTCTCGCAAACCATGACCCATCATGGATATCTCCCCTTAGTTATCTCAGCTCTTCCATGTCTTCTTGTTCCCCTAATTTTCCATAAGTGGACTACTTTGGGTAGTCTTCCTTCAGGCATTCTTTTCAAATGTCCATACCATTTCAGGCGGGTTTATTTCAATATCTTACAGAATGGTTCTTTCAGCCTCCATCTTTTCTCTGATGGTTGCATTTCTTACTTTGTCCATTCTGGATATTCCCGCCAATCGTCTCCAGTAGTCCATTGGTGTGGTTAGGAGTTTTTTCCTGAGGTTAATTTTCAACGTCCAAGGTTCTGATCCATATGTCATAACGCTTAGTAACATACTATTGTATAACGTCGTTGTCAAAACAATACCGCCTATGTACTAATTAAAGTCCACTGACCGTAAGAATCTCCAAATACAACAAACTGACTCACAGAAACGGTTTATTACACTCACAAGACTGCCACAGTCCACTGATACACTTATTAGACTGGCCGGTTCAACACTGAATAGTTTATCACACTGACGCTCACTTATTACAAGATCATCACAGTGCCTGGTCTACTCTCTGACTGACCCACTCGAGGCGAGGGGAGCATTTTAATAGGCAAGGCCGAAAATTCTAGAATACGGAAGTAGGGGTTGTCGAGAACCTTCCTAATCTCTTCCGACAAAGGAGAGACGGTTCTAGTATGTTCAAGAAGGTTCTAATCCAATCATAACTTCTCCCACCGACGGAATTAAGACGGTAATCCCTTGTTTCCGTCGTTCTCTCTGTGGCCGTAACAATAAATAGTGTATCTGGGGTATGTAAGCACCATAAGAATTACAATAAGGATCGTTTATTTACTTAATTTTTAACAAGATTAATGATTCAGATGTTGTTATATAAAAAGGACTGCCATAAAATACCTTACAGGAAATAAATTAAACTTATCTGTGAACAGGGGTAGATTGGGTTACAGGTCGGTCTTCGCATTGCCGTCTCCGGGTCTCTCCATCTTCTGGTTCCGCGTCGTTCGCCGGCTCTCCTTCTGCTTCCTTCCTTCTTCCTCCGGGTCTGTGTATAGAGTGTCCTCCTTGCTTCTTCGGGTCTGTGTCCTTTCTCAGTGCAGTTTGCTTGCTCCCCCTTTTCTTCTTTCTCCCTCCATTTTGACCATAAAGGGGACCGAAAGGTCTGTTCTTTGTGAAAAAAACATTCCCTTTCATGATTGCTGCCCGGCATCACTTTCATGGTGCCGACAATACATAGCAATATTTTTACCGTACCTCTTATTTTAAACTAGCTTTAGCCCACGGCTTCGCTCGCGTGGAATTAAGTCTGCCTTATAAAGTTAAGAAAAGATATCTCGCATGTTATTAAAATTAATAAATCGAACGCTTTGTTAATATCTGAGATTTCATTCAAATTCCCGTGGTACTTCCATTTGCTTCCTATTAAATTATTCAGTCTAAACGCCTAAACACCTATTTTCGAATTTTAAGATGCTAAGTTCAGTGTTTTCTGCTGTGCATCGACCGCTTGGTGTGTTAGTCAATCAGGTTACAGTTTTATATAAACTTCGCTGTGTGGTGTATTGATAAAAAGTAGCTTATGTCCTTCCCCTGGCTTGAGATTATCCATATCAAATTTCATCGCAGATGGATCAGTACAGCCGTGAAACATACATTGACATTGATTAATAAACGGTAAGGACAGAAGTTTACTGTTGTTCGTGTCAGTAAAGGATAATTCCTACATAATTGTAATGCTATTGAATTTATTGAAAAGATTACTTAGTATAACGGTTTCACTTGTCATGCGGCAGCAGCGAGAAATTAAAACTGAAAGGATTAGAATAATGTACATATGTAGGTAATTTATCGATGTGTTTTTATCTTTGGCGGTCCTACTTACCTACTGCAATATACTCCTGTAAACTATGTTACTTGGTTTGTTTTTTCAGGTAAATTAGGTAGATTTTGCGAGTAAGAAATGTTGAAGTAATTCCTATTCTGTGTATCATCTATATTGTATTATAGACATACAACACTGTAGTGACAGTTGAGATCATCTTGGCTGTGCATTAAGGCATCTTTGTAACAACAGCCATTGTGTTGAGTCTCTCAGTTAGTGTCGGTTTGTTGTGAGGACTGCATTTGCCATTTTGTGTGAAGTGTCTTGTCTGTCTATATATGAATATATATGAATATGAATGTCTGTTAATATATGAATAAAGCATTTTATTTGTATAGATAATTATATTAAATGACCATGTCTTTTAACACTTGTTAACCAAATTATCAGATTATAATAAACAATTCTGTTTTCTTTAATTTAAAGCAACAAATTGTTTTCAAAATAATACACAGCTTAAGAATTGAATGTGAAAAACAACGGACAGCGTAATCCTCCCAATAGATGACTTTTTAGTCTCAATTTTGATGTTCCACTTAAATTCATAAACTTCATAAATTTATAAAATTCCTACTAATAAATGTTTTCATTTTTATCACCCCTCATTAAAAAACTAAGGGAAATTACACCTCACAAAACCCATATCAGTTTCTTATAAGGAATTTTCGATAAGAGAAAGAGGAGAGTCAGGAACAAAAATGTTTACCAAAATTTTAGTTATGTTACCATAACTTAATAACCAACGGGCGTGTTGTGTATCAATCGATCTATCGATTATATGTGATCGAGTCTCAGGTCCCGCCCTTTTGGGTAGTACCTCCTCTAGTGTGTTATCGACAACAACAATGTTATAGTGTGTACAGTCTTATTGAATAAATGGTGTTATTACTATTTGTGTGTGTTATAAGTAGTTATATTCCTAAATGAGTACCAAATTAGACATAACAAAGTGGCGACGAGGATAAACACAGAGAAAACTGATATTCTAATCTCTTAAGAGTTTATTTTCAACCTAGAACAATGGACGCTGTTCAATTCACCCAGTTTTTGCAACAACAGCAACAGCAATTTTCAGCTATGTTAGAAAAATTCTCGTCCATAAATCAAAACGCTTCTTCAACACTTCCTCAACATAATGTAAGTAAATTTGATACTTTTAATAAAAACACGGAATCTTTTCAACAATACAAAGAACGGTTTGATAACTTTCTTGCCCTAAAAGGCCTAGCATCAGACAAAGCCTCAGCAAAAACGATTCTTTTAAATAGCATTGGCCCTGAATATTTCGCGTTGCTTAAGCTATCAGTAGCACCAAAAGAGCTCAATACATTAACATTTGATGAAATTATTAAAACCCTTGATGATCAACTGACCGAGAAAAAAAATATTTTAGTTGAAAGACATAAATTTCTGTCACAAAAACAAGCACCTAACCAATCTATCCAAGATTTTGTCACCCAATTACGAAAATACATTCCTGCATGCAGCTTTAAATGTGAATGTGAAAAGCTGTGGCAGATATCTTTTTACACTCCCAGTTTATCAGAGGTCTGTCTAACCAATATATACGTCACCAACTTCTTTTGGATGACTCAAAAACATTTTCTGACGCTGTCTCAAAGGCACTAACCTTAGAAGCATCGAACTTGGCAAGCCAACAATTCGATATATCCACAGAAAATTATTCAGAAAATAACAGTGTACATAGACTTTCGAGACCACGTAGTGGGAGTCAAAATAATTATAGTTCAAGACCTAGAGATAAATCAAATTCAAGACACACACGCCTTAACTTAAAACACCTTGGAATTGAAGGGCTTTGTTTAAAATGTGGTAGAAATAATCACAATTCAAAAAATTGCAGAGTTATTTCGACTAAATTAAAATGTCAATACTGTGAAAAAGTGGGACATGTCGAAAAAGTGTGTCTAAAAAGATTAATGTCAGTTAAAATGGGAGTGCAGTCAATAGACTCAGAAGAAGACTCATTCCTCTACGATCAATACACAATATATGAAATAAACAGTCAGAATCAGGACACACAGAAGTATTTCGTTCAAGTAAAAATCAACAATATAATTCAACAATTGGAGGTAGATTCCGGAGCAGGACAAACACTGTTAAATGAATCAAATTTTAATCGCCTGAACCTTAATAAGAAACTTAGAGATACCAACATCTGATTTCGCTCTTACACCTCAGGTATTTTCGCACCCATTGGAGTAGCAGAAGTAGAGGTTCAATATAAGGATATAAAATCAACAGAGACACTTTATGTAGTTTCAGATAAGTTTTCCCCACTTCTGGACCGTTCCTGGATCAGACACCTAAATATTCAGTTACAAGACATCGACGTTGGAAAAGTCAACAATAATTCAATACATTCAATAATTCCTGACAATGTCGAAAACGTGATCCTCAACAGATACCCAGAGATATTTCAACAAACGGTGGGCTGCTGCAAAAACTTAAAGATTTCCCTTAAATTACGAAACAACGCAAAACCCATTGCTTTTAAGGCTAGAGAGGTACCACAAGCCTTGAAAGCAGAAGTAGAGCAAGAACTCGAGACACTCGAAAAGCAAAACATCATCTCAAAAGTACAAGAGAGTGACTGGGCTTCCCCTTTAGTTGTTGTTCCCAAGGCAAATGGTAAAGTACGCCTATGTGTTGATTATAAGGTGGGGGTAAACCCTCAACTTCAGGACGCACATTATCCTATACCTAGAATTGATGACCTTCTTACAGCACTCAATAGTTCCACATATTATTGCTCACTGGATTTAGTTAAAGCATACCTCCAGGTCCCAGTCGACCAAGAAAGTGCAAAGATTCAAACAATCATTACCCATAAAGGAACCTATACAGTTAACCGTCTCTCTTTTGGCATCAAAACTGCACCAAATGAATTCCATCTTATGATGGACAAAGTCTTAACAGGACTACAAGGGGTCACAACATACTTTGATAACATCATAGTTCATGGGAAAACAAGAGAGGACTGCTTTAAAAATTTGATTGTTTGCCTTGATAGACTAAAAGAGTTTGATTTACACCTCAATAGAGAAAAGTGTGAACTATTCAAAACCAAAATTCAATACTTGGGCTATGTATTCGAACAAGGTAAAATTTCAAAAGACCCAGCCAAAGTCATGGCCATTATGAAGGCACCGCGACCAGCAAGTCAAGACGACGTCAAGATGTTTTTGGGCATGGTGACCTATTATGCCAAATTTATTCCAAATATTTCAACGCTGACGTACCCATTGAGATTACTTTTACAAAAGCAAAAAAAATTCGACTGGTCTTCTAGATGTGAATCAGCCTTTAAACAATTGAAAAATGAAATTTCTAGCGATAGAGTCTTAACACCCTTTAGTCCAGACCTTCCTCTCTCGGTAGCTTGCGACGCCTCACCAACCGGGGTAGCAGGAGTACTCTCACACACCATAAATGGCATAGAAACACCTATTGCTTTTGCATCACGTGCATTGACCAACACCGAGATGAACTATAGCCAACTAGATAGAGAAGCCTTGTCTATCGTTTTTGCTCTCAAGACATTTTATTATTATATTTATGGCAGAAAGTTTACCCTTTATACTGATAACCGGCCACTGACCCACATTCTGCACGAGAATGCACATCTTCCAGCAATGACGTCCGCTAGGCTTCTACGCTACGCAACCTGGCTCACAAATTTTGACTACCAAATTGAACATAAAAAGGCAGAAGAAAATGTACACGCCGATTTCCTTTCAAGATCCCCTATCCAAGAAAATATGTCCCAAATTGAACAAAATATAGAAGAAGAAGTCTCGCTAATTTCTAATGAAACCATATACACTATTTCCAACGATACGCTCAATTATAAAACCCTCGCTGAAGAAACCTCACGAGATGAACAATTAACCAGAATTAAATCAGACCTTTTGAAGGGTGAAAACAATAACACTGAACTCTATCTGCAAAATGGCATAATTTTTAAAGGACAACGAGTTGTCGTCCCAAAGTCATTACAACAAGCAGTTCTTAACGAACTTCATTACACCCATGCAGGGGTTGTAAAAATGAAACAGTTATCCCGTCAATATGTTGTCAATATAAAATCTAGACACAGACATTGAAAATCTCGTCAGAGCTTGTCAGGAATGTGGACAAATTAGAAAAAATCCTCCCAAAGCTCCAATCCATCACTGGGATGAACCCTCAGAGAATTTTGATAGGGTTCATATGGACTACGCGGGACCATTCCAAGACCACTACTTCTTTCTTTTAGTAGACGCTAAGTCCCGCTGGATAGAAGTCCGGTTCTACAAGAATGCACCAACAACAGATTAAACCATTCAATACCTTCAAGATATATTCTCAACTCACGGCCTACCAAACGTCCTAGTGTCGGATAATGCAACAATATTCAAAAGCGAAACATTTCTCAAATTCTGCACACAATATGGCATTCAACAAAAGTTCATAGCACCAGGACATCCCGCCACAAACGGAATCGCAGAACGCAATGTTCAGACCTTTAAACAGAAATTACAGGCCATGTCTCGTTCTACGTTACCCCTCCAAAGAAAAGTCCAAGAAATCTTAATGCGATACAGGTCGACCCCGCTAGCATGTGGGAAATCACCATCAGAACTGTACCTACAACGTAGAATACGGATTAAATTAGATCTGCTGAAACCACCCCCACAAACACCAGCTTTTCCCAGCACCACTCTGGGTACACGCCAACTAAGTGTGGGAGATCGCATACAAGCAAGATGGTACCCCCACACTGGAAAACCAACATGGAGACTCGGAACCGTAATCCAAAAAATTGGGAAGCTTCATTACATAATCAAACTCGACATTAACGGATATAGCCTGAAGAGGCACATCAATCAATTGCTTTACATTGCGAGCGACGCTAAACCAAAGAAGAAAGTGATGTTTACTCTACCCCCCAAGAATCCAACCAATGATGTCGAACCAAAAAGTAAACTTCCAGAAGACGTCCAGCCAGAACCAAGACCAAGACCATCGAACCCCCCGCAGCAACAAGAACATCCCAGGGGCCAGCCACATCCCATGCTGAGGCGAACAAGCAGAGAACGGAGGCCACCAAGAATATGTTACTCAATTTACCCCTTGATTTTCGCATGTCATAATTATTTTAATAAGTGTGGGAGATTGTTGTGTATCACTCGATCTATCGATTATATGTGATCGAGTCTCAGGCCCCGCCCTTTTGGGTAGTACCTCCTCTAGTGTGTTATCGACAACAATGTTACAGTGTGTACATTCTTATTGAATAAATGGTGTTATTACTATTTGTGTGTGTTATAAGTAGTTATATTCCTAAATGAGTACCAAATTAGACATAACAGGGCGTTATTGACCTAGATGTTTTACGCCCCTAAATCCAAGAAAACAAACAAACAGGAACCAAAATGCTTGAAAATATCTGAGAAAATAAGTCAATTGGTAGTTGATAGGTCTGCCAATGTGAAATCCAAAACCAAAGATCATCCCCCATACTATCTTTCATTCAAAATAGCTCTTTTTTAGTGAAGTAATATAGTAATATAAAAGAAATATAGCATGAAATAATTTAGGAAAATAACTAAAAGAAATAACTAGCTAATATTGACTCCTTAAGGCTCAATACCGATACCATTGATCACTGCTTACAAACTTGCATCTGTGGATTACCATCCATACGCAAATCCACAAGATCACTCTAAATACAACCCTCCCACCTATGCCTCAGCATGATCCTCAGATGTTTACCAATTGACTAGAAGAAGAATTAACATGAGTAACTAATAGAATAACTATTAAAAATAATTAATTTTTATATGAAGTAACTAAATAAATGAAAATAAAACCAGACTGAGATGTATAAGGTATAAAAGTATCCAAAACAACAACTTAGTAATGTGGTCTGTAATGGTACTATTGAGGGACTCCAGCTAAAGTAATGAAAATTATAAAGCAATTTGAAGACTCAATGATTCCAGATCTAATCCAAAAAATTTTCTTCGAAATTGCCTGGCCTTGGTCTGCCCCAAGTATTTGGATTTAAACAATACCCAACTTAGGCAATTAATATTTTATACAATAGCATTTCCATAAGTATGACTATCTGTATCATAGTTACCCACCTTATGGTATGGCCGTATGCATGGTGGGTCAATCAATCCATTTTTAATTTCAATCTTGCTTAATATTATCAAAGTCTAGTTCACTTTATCAAAGACCAATTGCTTAGTCAAGTGACTATGAATTTAGTAATTAAACGTATGTTGAAATAAAAAATTAAGTAAAATATACAAGTAAATGATCTAGAATTAAGTCAGTTTCTCTTTTTTTCAAAACTTTTTTCATTTCATTTAAACCCAACTAAGGTGTGAATTATTGTTATTTTGTTTATTATATTATTGAAAAATAATTATTCTAATTAAATTAATGATTTTAAAAGTTCTGTAAAAAAATTAACCACTTTTATTTTATTTACTTTATTTGTATTGAACACTAATGCAATGAGTAATTTAAATTGTATTTATTTATTTTGTTTAAGCTCTAAGGATTAGAGGATTGTTAATCAGGGAATAATAGGATTTAAATGGACCTCTTGTTCTGAACAATGTACATTTTAAGAGAGGGGTGAGAAATAGAAAAGTACTTAGATCTTTATGTTTTATAAAACCCAATTTTTTATGAAGGAGCTAACCAGATTTTCTGATTTATATTTTTTCTTAATGATTCCCTCAGTCTAGTGTAAGGCTTTGTAAGTAATTTTACCATCTTTGTGTTGGTACGAATCCCAGTACGTTATACATGCCAACATATTTATAGGGCTATTCTTAAGTTACATTTGTGTATCAATAATTTTAAGTAGAGGGATAAGTTTGGATATGTTAATAAGTATTTCAGCTTAACTGATCTGAGCTTTTTCTTGCAAAGAGGTTAAAATTTTGAAAAAAAAAAAATTGTTTTCTTTCATTTGGTGAGAAGGAATTAAAAATCATTGAGAAATTCAACAGATTTGTATATAATTTTATTACCTATATAATTACAAATTAATAATTATTAATATTTTATTGTTAATACAAGCAGTAGCAAAAAAAAAGATATGTGTATCTTATATTAATAAGCCTAATATGTTTATCCAAATTATTGTATTGCAACATGTTTATCTTGCAAAACCTCTTACTTGTTTCCTTTATAGAACCAAATTGTGGATGTTTTTTTAGTGATAACGATTATTTTAGTAACTACTACTTTACTAATCACTTGTTTAATAACTGGTCTTGTGTCTACATAGATTAGTGGTCTGTTTGTTTCAGTGACCAATCTCAGGCCCAATTGTTATCTTTAATTCAACCTGATCTAAATATCTTTAGACTATGGTATTCATAATACTTAATGTGTCAGTATTTATTTTACAATAGCTCTCAAAACCATAAAATAAGAAAAAGACTCTTTCAGCATCTGAAACGAATGTTCCATGATTAACATTATTGAAATTATTTCATATCAAAAGACTAATATTTAATTGTATGTTATTATTGAAAAAAGTATTAAACTAGCAAATAATCTTTGCCCAAATCGACTATCTTCGGCCCAGAAGAAAATACTAAACACAATTAATGCAGACTAATCTGCAATGTTATGCAGCCCACTTCAAAAGCCTAATATTGGCAGCTAAATATACCAAATATACAGGATAGATATATTTATTGTATAATGGAGACTAATGAAAGTAGCAATAAACAGAAGATAAAGTCCATATTATATTCTAGCCAATCTAATCTTATAAGGTTCTTTGTTCCTTCAATTGTTTGATTGCTATTAGATTCAGGGGCAATAGTGTAAGAATGAAATAAGCATAGAAGATAAAGTGTATGAAACAAATGCCTTTTTATCCTGTCTTCCAGATCATATATATTTATACGTGTATAGTAATTGCCAAAATAAGGAGAAATAGTTAGAAAATATTAATTAATATAAAATGAATAGTACTGTACATGTTTAAAAATTAAAGTTTCTTACCAAGAGGAATGTTTCAAGATGTATTGTAAAAATATGGCCACCATTAAGTTTGAAATGAGCCTTTGTAAATGTTTCAAGTACATTTAATGATTTCTTTACTCTCAGATTACTTTGATACCATTTACTCGCATATAATCCTCTGTGGATATCATCACTCTTAAAAAATATATAAGTAAGAGGTTAATGTTAATATTTTAAAATTGATTAATTGTATAATAGTTATAAATTATCAAATAAGTGGTGGACCCTGTAAGAATACCACTAAATGTGCTAGACAGAATACTACAATAATAGTTACTGCATTAAAATTAGCTAATTCATAACTTTTTATTTTGAAATTATTAAACACTTTCGATGTCAAAACACATTCTAAATTTATATCTCCTGTGGTCTAGAAAAGTTTCATGTTTTATCAAACTGTAATGTGTTCTTATTAGTTTTTAAAAAACTGAAAAATAGTCAAAAGGTATTTCTTCAATTTTTTAATATGACCACAAATGATAAAATCTTCCTCCATAGCCTAACATGTTGCATCACACAAATATTTTATACAACATAAAAATATCCTAAAGCCAATTCACTTACTACTGTAGTGTACAGTATTCTGTATAAATGGTTTGGGGGAGGTTCATTGGAGATGCTATAGTCAGAATGTGATATACTCTCTGACCTTGTAGTAAAGGAAAGAACGCAAAATGTTTAATCACAGATACATATTTATAATATATATTAGAAATAAAACAAAAAATATTTTTTTAAACTATATCAGTAACAATACACAAAGCTAGAATTTTTTTTTTTAATTTATGGCATTGGATAATTCCATCCATACAGCCAGCTATGTATTTATATTTTGTTAACTGTTAAGTTAGATGCCAACAGCACGTTAAAATTAACCCTAAATAAATATAAATTATTATAATTATAAAAAAATTAAAAGCAAAAGCTAGAATTAACCCTCGCGAACTGAGTGAAGAAAATTATAGGTAGTGTAATATACATTGTTTGTTATTTTTTTGTTCATGCGTTTGCCCAGTTTATATCTATACTATCATTATATACCTACAGCATGTAATTGTTATTCTACGTTGACTCATCAAGGAATAAATTAAAAAAATTCTTTATTGTTATAAGCAATGCTCAAAAATACTGTAAAGTTGTTCTTTTAACCAAAAAACCGCCTTTAATCAAAAGTTTCAAATTTTCCTAAGTTTAAAACACAGATTTATTAATAGCACTTCAAATAAAAAATGTAATTCATTAAAGGCACCAATATTTTTACAATGATAGTACACGAAAACTTAAAATGGGGTTCAGATTGACCAAAATAGGACTTCAATTCAAATTTAGTTATGACAACCTTTTATTGCATTTGCAGAATCTGTATTAATGTTCAAAATATTAATTCAAATTAAAAAAACTTTCCTGAAAGTTTTCTATGTATTTCCTGATTTTTAACTCTTGTGCTTAACTTTATTTCAAGGTAAGTTGTAGAGCACATTTTCAGGAAGGAACCTATGGTCCTCATATAAACCAACTAGAACTGAAAAATATATTGTCTATGCTAGAATAAAAAAGTGAATTACAAACAATTTTATTTCGGAATAAATACAGCCATTCCTTAAATCAATATTTTACTAATCATTTCCAGCAAAACAGTAGGAATTTGGAATTTATTACATTGAGTCTATTAAAAGCACCTTTCTCTTGAAGTGATGCAAGTCAATCACCATGAAGAGCTGTTGACTTAAACTTACTACTTTATACTTTTACTCATTACGTTATATTACTTATAATTAATAATTGATCAGGAGGTGCAGTGCAAGTAGTGCACTCATATATTATTTATACTCTTACTAAATTCAGCTTATATTAAGACTAAAACATAAACTTTTAGGTCAATGTTATAATCAATTTTGTTATTAAATTTACTTACATGCTGAGATATTTCTTCACCAAGCCAACAATAAATATAAAGCTGCATATATGTTGCTGATATTATCATTGCAAATTTTGGGACATCCATTAAGTCATCGATCTGTAAATTTATAATTTATCTTATCTTTAGTTAATGCCCATTTAAAAGATAATTGAGGCATTATTGATTTTACATTGTATTGGAATGTAATTATTTTATTCAGATGCTCCTAGTTAATTCTTAAAAAAAAGAAGTGGTACGAAATAACTTACTTATTACAAATGATATCTTTTTATAATTCCTGGGCCACTAGAATGTCATTAATGATGATCTCAATTATCAATAATTAATAATAACTACTTGAAACCATTATGAAAAATTTCTTTAAAACACATCTTTTGTCATATTGATGTAAGAATTATTCATATAACTTGAAAATGTAGCGATGTTAGCGAGGTGTTGATATATATAATATACTTGCTGCAATTAGGTCCTTGGTAAGGATAAATTTACATTTCAAATAAAGTCTTTAACTATTAAGTGGAGACCTTGCTCTCCCAGAGGCTAATGAAAACCATGGAAATTTTTACCTTAAGTTTTAGTCTCCCGTTTTTAGATAAAAAGTGCATTTATTCATAGTTATTCTTATTAATAAGTAATAAATAAGTTGACATATATTAACAACTATTTAAACTTACTTTAAAATTTAAATAAAATTTGATAATAAATGTTAACTTATTTTCTCAATTTCTCAAATAACAGTATCAATAATGCTTTTAGGAAGAAAGGAAAATGATTTTTATTATATCTTATGTTTTTAAATTAATGTTGTAATGAAAATTCTAATAGTTAAATTATTTAAATTAATTGATGCTTTGGAATGGAAAAGGTTGTAAGTAAAAAAAATCATGATTTTTTCCAGTTTTTGCAATCTGTTTAATAAAATTTTATGATTACAATGAAATCTCTTTCAACAAACTTTTAAACAAAAACAATGGAGCTCCAGGGGAGGGTCATTTTCAATTCACAGAACTCAAATAAAGAGATAATGGATAGTACATAACTCCTATATTCTGCCGGAAATCTTTTTAAATCTGTATGCAATTATTATGAAACTTTAGAACTACTAACTACTACTATAGTCATTAAAATAGATGTTAAATAATGTACTTGATTAGCATAGGCAAACTAAAACTATCCGCCTCCTCTGCTAAAATAAAATAATAATTAAAATGAGAGAATTATGTTAATCCATATAAATTGTACTTAATAACTAGTTTAATAATAAACTAAAAATGGGATTACTTGAACTCATATCCCTGCTTGGTACATCCCCTTGGCATAAATATAATTATGCATTCTCAAATTGAGTTTAAAAGTAATAATTAATATCACCTCATTCCATAAAAAAAGAGAGAATAAAAGATAAAACAGTTTAGTACAGTTAGTTGTAATGAAAACTATGATACCAAGAATAAGTTTTAAGAAAAATGATTTATAAGATTGAAAAATGATTTCCAACCTGTTTAAATGATGACTTTTTTTTTAAGGTAAAATCTTCAACTTAAACGGCTTCTTAATAACCTCAGTTCAAATACTACCATTCAATATTATGTTTATAAAAAAAAAAAAATAATAAAGATGAAGGCATTTTAAAAGGCTGCTCACAGAAAGGAAATACCATCATTGGGACATAGAGTAAACGCTATTTCATGGTATGATATCCAACACCAATAGCGACAGTGCTGTTGTCTACTGTCAACCAAATTTCAAGAATTTAACTAAATTTGGGTTAGAAAAGGCCTTATATCAAGAGCAGTCTTTAATTAATTTGCTTTCATCACATATTCGTTTTTAAGGTTTTCAATTAGAAAGAACTAACAAAAAAATTATCTTTTTGAATTACAGCAACCCCAATGTATGGTTTTATTAATTTTGTTTTGATATTAAATATACTATTTTAGGTTTCCACGGACACTATTATTACAAAAGACTTTGTTGGTTTCTTCTGGTTTAGACAGTACTGATAAATTTTTCGCTGTTTTGCCAGCCGTGCTGCTGACTTCTTCAGGGCTGAAATGAGAATTTTTTTCTAAACCAGAAGAAACCAACAAAGTCTTTTGTAATTATATAAAATATGTTTTGATATCATATTCAATATATCCTAATGAAGTTTAAAAAGAAGTACTTAAACAATATAAATTTTAAACATTTATTTATTAACCATACTATATTTGCATACAAATAACACATGAACCCTACAGGAGAAAAACGAGGTAGCTCACTTTTCCCTTAATGTTAAGGAAAGAAAATTTACTGCGTAATCAGTATCATTATTTTTATTAAAATCCATACGAATTGCTGGTCCTGTCAATCTGACAACGAAGAGGATTGTGAGGGGCTTAAAGCACAACTGCCTAGTGGAAATCATCGTACCTCATTTTTCCCTAGGCACTGTTCAGATGAACTAGTTTTTCCCATTGCAGAGATTTGACCTGTTTGAACTGATTTTTCTGCTCTTTTGACCAGACCATCATGTTTGTCATCAAAAGATTCATAAAAAATTAACAAATTTTGAGAAAAAAGGTAGAGTTACCTTGTTATTCCCCTGTAGTCTTCATATATTAAGTAAGTATAATAAAAGGTTACCTTTGAAGCTGCATAAAAACACATAGTCGACACTATTGTTGTTTGGAGAACTTGTATTAGAAATATATCAGTAATAAGCTTATCGAATTCCCTAATCAACCTTTAAATGAAAGGAGAACATACATATTAATTAAATACAGTTAATTTTTATATTGAAAAACAAAAGTCCATTTAATTTATTAGTTAGTATTAATTTTATTAAAGTAGGTAATAAATTATTTCAAGGCATTATGATAAGCTATTTACAAAACGTGAAAATATTTATGTTTTTGGTCATGTAAATATCGATATATTCCCCAAGAAAATGTGTAACAAATATACATTTATAAGGTATCCACACTTGTTTTTACTAATTATTGGGACAATTTTATCGAAATTATGTATTTATCTCAATATAATTATTTATCTTAATGTAATTGTTAATTTTACAGATGTAAAGACATATAACTTTTTAAAGTAATGTATTGGAATGATGCAGACAATTTTTATATGATTGATAATGATATATATGTCAAAACGTTTTGAAGAATAAACAATTTAGAAGTAGTAGATGACTGGATAATGGCTTTTCTCCCAAAATATAAAAATCAAATATTGATAACTGATTAATAATATTCAATTGCAAAATCATGAAGACTTGAAATTGGAATTGTATGATCTGTTAAGAATTCATGAGTAAGAATAATCCTTACCTTATAATTTCAACATGTTCTCTAACTGTATTTTTTAAAATGTCTTCATCTTTCAGTTTCAAAGTATTTCTTTCTTCATTATTGTCATCTCCAATCAATATTAGTGATTGAGATACCCCGGCTAATCTTCTGAAAATAAAAATAATACTAAATAACATTTAAGCAAATAAAAAACAATTTTTTCCAACACTTTTGTTCAATTATTTGCTTCTATTGAATGAAATACAAGTTTTAATTAAATCACTTCTTTATTATCTTTCAATTTCAATACATTTTTATTAGTTCATTAATTCTTATCCAAGGTTGAACTATGAACTTATGTTTATTGCTAGAACTTAGAATATTAGTGTATTTAATAACTTCCCTCTGTAAATTTATATACTTTAAAGAAGAAGAATTTCATTGGGCCAATTTGACTTATTGTAAGTAAATAACATTAATATTTTGTTTATGAATGGAGGTAAATAAATTCCATTAAGACTTTTAAAAAACAGTATCTATGATTAAATAATTTATCTATTAAAATAATAGATATTTTTAATGAAAACCTTAATGAAAATTGATGTTCGTAATACATATAAAAGAATCAATGAATGACATATGATTCTAATCTTTTACATGTTTCACTGTGTAGACAGATAATTTAAAGATACTAGAAACAATTGATACAACAACAAAAAGAAACGCGCCAGAACACAATTGTTTAAATAATATTATTAATAAAGAACTTTAGTATGTGTACCAACTTGTAACAGTAAGTAGCTGCTGCAGCCTTCTGGCCATAAGCTGAACAACTTCAATTTTATGCCCTGGACAGTGCTGCTCTGTGGCAGGTTATGGAAGTTATGAGTTTGACTGGCTGTTGTATATTTTTTAAAATCTATTATTCTTTAAATGTATTGTGATTGTTATTCACCCAATATTCATAAAATTGTGATGATATAGTAATAATATAATAGTAATTTTTATTTGTTTAGACAATTCATGTACATTAAAATCAGAAAATGGAAAATTTAATATACCTGTTGTTCAATCACCTACTTACATTATATTGTTTTTTATTAAAAATCTTTCAGCCATCAAATAATATATTCCTAAGTATATTATATTAGTTTTATTAAAATATATATTCATTTTAAAGTAACTTTTAATTTTATTTAGAACTGTTTAAACTCACTACAAACTTACATCTAGCAAAATGAACTCAAATTTTAATATATTTTAATCGTTATTTGTTTCATTCCAGCTATGGAGTTTTAAATCCAATTAAACTAAATAATTAATGATTTGATGCAACTTTGAACTTGAATAGACTTATGATTTAAAATCTAAAAGAAGATAGCTAACATCTCTTTCAAAAAACATTAACAATTTTCTAAGAAGCTGGTGACTTGTAAAAACCTTATCTGTAAGTTATTATTTATTTGTTTTTTAATTCAATCTTTTAAAGGAATGTAATGGCGTTTTTTAGAATAATTCAATTGTAGCTGAGGGGACATATCTTGATTTATTATAGAAATATATTAATAAACTTGCATTTTAATAACATAATTTTTAAAAAAACAGGAAATGATACAACCACTTACTTCATTTTTTTATATAAATTTTAACTGGACTCAATCATATAATATATTCTTTAATTAGGAGAACAAAAAACCTATTTCCAGTAAAAAAATTTTTATTCTTTATTTTCGAGAAACGTTTCGGCCAAGGCCATTCTCAATCTTCTACTTTAATTGTTTCATTTTTTTTATAATTATTATATGGTTAACAATTTGACCATAAGTCATTCATCTGTAAAACATGCATAAATTCCATAATTATAACAATATAAATAATTCAATAAATAAAACTGTATATAAAATATTTCTATTGTCCAACAAATAACCAAATAAAGCATAGATACCTCACAAAAGTTGTTTAATTCCATTTAAAATTTTTTTTCCAATTCAGAGGGAACCATATCCTCTATAGTCATTTAATAATAAGTCAACCTTTGATCTTAGTCTATTATGATCTTTCATATTATTTTCGAAATTATTTAAATAAATTAATATTAATATTATATCTAAACAACTCTCAATTCAAATAATTGAATAAATAAATAAAAATAAAAACAAACAATCATATTGATAATTATTCTGACATTATGTTATATTTCAATTGTTTTAATAAATTAAATCACTATGGCTGGTTCAGGTGAAGTTTAGAAGGCAATTACTGAGAAGGTTATTGTGACAGTTATGTTTTGAGCAGATAAAACCTATATATTATTTCTTTTTCAATTTTAGAATAACGGATGAATATAACTTACTAATATCTCCTGCTTCTTTTCTATCGTTTACTACATTTTCTATATTGTCATTAATGCACAAAGCTTCTAGGCATTTCCTTTTAATTGTATTTTTTTCTTTATGTAGGATTTTTGGGTTTTCGAAATTAAAAGTGTGTAGTGTTTCTTTGCAATGTGCAGATAAAGCAGTTCCTGTTTTTGAATTAGGCTTAATATTATTTTTATGATGATAAAACCGACTATTTAAGCTATTTTTTGTATGCCCTGTATATCTTTTATTACAATTATTGCATTCTATGTCATAAACAACATTTTTATTGTCTAATATAGGTATTTTGTCTTTTTGGCTTTCTATTATTTTTCTAATTGGATTTTTAGTGTTATGTGCTACTTTTATTTCATGGATATCATAATTTTTAAAGGTTGGTTCTATTTTATTTGATAGGTTTCTAATATATGTGATGCTTCTATAGTTTGTTTTTGTTTTATCTTGTTTAAATTCTACATTAAGTGATTCAGTACTTATTTTGGCAATGCTATTTTTAGTTTGTGTATTTGTGTTATTATCTTCTGTTTTAAAATAATTTGTAATTTTTGATTGATTCGGTTTAGTTTTTTTATTATAATTACTATGGATAAGTTTTTTTGAATCTTTAATATTTATATATTTAAAATTTTTTTACTGGAAATAGGTTTTTTGTTCTCCTAATTAAAGAATATATTATACAACCACTTACTTATCTTATTTAAAGGTATCATTTCGACAGGTTGTCACTTTGAGCTGTCACAACTTATATTTTGTTTTCTTATTAATTTTCTCGGAACTGACTGTATTTGATAACTATTATTGACTGTATGTAGTATCTGTTACTGATTTTATATAAATTAAGGCACTGACTTACACATGCTGTTAAGTTGAATCATCAACTATACTTAGAAATATTTGTTGAAATGCTCATTTCTTGAGAAATGATTAACAAAATAAAACAATTTCGATAATTACACTCTTTTTTCATACTAAAACTCACGATTCTTTTTTATTTTCAAGAATATTAAAAAGGAAACAAATGAAAAGTTAAAACTTGCTGTGACTTAATTCAAAGAGACAACCTGCGAAACTGATATCTATTTAAGTAATTACTTTGAAAATATATATCAAACTAACCTTAACCATTTATTGAACATTATCACCATCTCCATTGCTGTGGCTTAGTTTCTTATTAAACTGGACTTATTAAACAGTCTAATCCCAACCCAAGGAGACATGTTGAACATTTTACCACAATCTGGTTAAGGAAGTATGTAGAGAATATGTGTTCAATTTTGTTAAACATTTTAGAAAAAAGAAAATCCTGAATAATATTAGTTAACCTAATAATATGGGGAAGAAAATGATGTGGGTAAGGGCAAGAAAGAAATTATGTAGAATCCTTAGGACAAAGTAGTATCCTATAAATGATTTGATCCTTATACTAGGCTGTAGACAAGGAAGGAAGGTTATGAAATGATTAGAAAATAAAATAATAGTGTCCTAATAATAGGGTGTACAATATCCAATCTATTGAAAACCAATACTATATCCAATAACTAAGGTAAACAAAATTAAACTTTTTTAACGTTTGAATGCTACCTTGCCACTCAATTTAATTAAATGAAGACTTACCATTAAGTTTGAAAAGAATAATTTATTAATAATTTTGTAGTTTTTTTATAGAGAATACTCATGATTTAAATGTTAGTTTAGATACAGAACGTTTAAATTATATTATATTAATCTAAATATGTTGATTGTGATTCCAAGCTCATATTTTTTTCTTACATTTTGACTGATTATCTAATTTTTATTTTGAAAACTTTTTATTTCTTACCTGCATATGTATGCAGCGATCAGCAATACGATAGTATCTACTGCCTCCTGAGTATAAGCGACTGCTAGCAGACTTATAGAGGCAAAGAAATACACAATGGAAAATTTTATGAAAGTATCAGTATCAAACGGTGTCCAGTATGGTAATAACAATCTTAAGTCACCTGAAATCCACGGATAGGCCATCCATGCAGAAAGAATGACCAGCAAGAAAAGGACATAAATTTTACTGACCTGAAAAAATCACAAGTATTACAGACATAATATCACATTTGAGTTAGGAGAAATATGAGTAATCTAAGCCAATAACAATGCCACTAATTATGAGCTGTATCATTCAGTTGTATTTGGTAACAAAATGCAGCAGTCAATGTAACTTTTTGTTGAATTTCAGGTAATTGTCATAAGTTTTCTCAATATATATATATATTTAGTGATAGTTCATCTTCTTTGAAATAGTTGCTTAGCAAAAGTTTATAGAAATTTATACAAGGAGAAGTATACTGTTATAATGTTGGTAGAAGTCAAAGTATATTCTCAAATAATAATAAATTATAAATAGGAAACCAATGTTTTGATCCTTTTTGCAGCTTTTCATCATGGTTTAATTATTACAAGTGGTGGAGAGACTAAAAGTAAAAATTAATTATCTTTTATGTTAGGTGATAAGGCACAGTTAACTTTTATTTGTTTAATTATTTGAAGTTCTGTGTTTATTCTAATTAGGACAGTCTATTTCCTGAATTATAAGCTATTTCAGGTGGTTTGTAGGTGTTAATTTCTTATTCCTAAATAATTTTAATTCTTATTTCTTAATTAATTAATTTTTTATTCATGTATTGATTTCTTTTTTTCTATAGTTGTTTTTTTATCTCAAAAGCTTTTAAATAATTAAGTATTGGATCCATTAATTGATTCAGTTTACCAATTGAACTGTTCTATAGTCTTTATTTTAATTTTTTCAATAAAATGATCAACAATCAAAAGTTGAGACGGCAGTTATCATAAAGCTTAGAGTTGTGAGTTACCTAAAATAAAAGATGATTAATGTCAACAAATATAATTAATTTATAGAAAAGTTTCAATCATGAGCAAAGAAAATAATTATATTAATTTTTAAATTATCTTTAGTGTCGTTAATATTGTCTGAATGTCATGAAGGTGTCTTCAATTAATTGATTTCTACTAGAATATTTTATCACAATTTACTTATCAATTTATAACATAATAAAATATATGATAGATTTTGCAAATGAAAATGGTGAAGTATCTTTACAATAAAGATTATCCTTTAAGTTGTGAAGAGCTTATTATAGGTGACCTCCAAGACATTGAATATAGCTTCTATATTTTCTATCCCTCTTCAAAGTACAATTTAGTTTTGTAAAATTTGTTTGATTATTAAATATTACAAAAAGAATTTTATCTATCTTTTCTGGCTTTAATTCAGTGTCATTCATTTTGGGTTCTCAAAACTACAATATGCAAGCAAGATGGTGTTAGGTCAGTGAAATAAACTATCACAGGGTTGTGTATTTAGAACTAACTATTATATTTTGTGTTACTTAGCACGTATACCTATATCTTTATCAATCTTAGGCTTTACCAATAGGTATTCAAATCTTACAGCAATTCTCTCATGTGTACGTCTATAATTGTATGATGGTTTTTGACTATAATGATGCAATGTAAGAATGATGGATATTTATTTTGCTTAAATATTATTTGAATTTCATAGGATTCGATTTTTGATATTGTGTAAAGCAAAGATCTGGTATTAGTAATTAATAACCTTTCACTGCCAACACAAATAACCGTATGCATGTGAGAAACAATTGGTCTGTCAGTGACAGTACATTCGTTGATGCATATGTACATTATGACCTATTAACTCTGAAGTGTGAAAGATCGATTTGGCCCTTTGCATCCTCGATAAATTTTCACCAAATAGTTATTTTGGTTTCATAATACATAATTTTCATCAGACAGCTATCCAATTAGCCATAGCAGCATAAAATGATGTTAAATTAATTCTCCTGTGTGATATCTTGCAAATTGGCGAATTGTGGGTATTCTGCAGATTTCAGGCACTTAGCATAAATAGATTTATCCACCTTAGCAGCAGTCTGTTTCTTCCCCATAACTGGTGGATGCTAACTTCCAGAAATTTCTTGGGATTCTATTATATGGGATTCCCGCAATATGCCGCGCCTGAAACACTATCAAGTCAATTGCTATTTATGGCCCATTGGACTAAGTAGGAGTATATATATATATATATATATATATATATATATATATATATATATATATATATATATATATATATATATATTTAAAGTGAATATTAATATGTTTAAAAAAATAAGGAAATTTTCATACATTTTTTTAAATACTAAATACTAATTTTTTAAAATTAATAATAAATTAAATAATTAGCAAAGAGAAAACTCATAGAACTTATGATTCTATTTTTGTTTTAAAATTCCTTGTTGTTTTGTTCATATGAGGCTTCTTTTAATGGCTTTTCCCATGGTGATACATAGTATGAAAACCTTTATGAAGGTAATAAATACATACATTAAGATAAATTAATGAGAGTTCACAAATATTTAGAAATAGTACTTGACAGTATTATTTATTTATGTGTTAAAATACTGATATTTTTTTTGATAAAGAAAAATAGAGGTTTTATGCTGAATTGGTTAGAGAAATATACATTAATAAGTCTTAACATTTATAAAACCTTCAATGTAAACAATTAAATATTCATAATAAAAAAATATTATATACAAGCAGTTATAGAAAGCATTTATTAAGTTGTTTAAACATAAGAATAAGAGCAGAGGGGATCAATGGCGAAGGTCCTGCAGGGTTCAAATCCCACTCCCTGGCAGACTTTTATTTAGTCTGTTTGCGGCCTGGTATGGATCCTATGGTATCTAGGACTTTATGGGCCTCACCCAGCCTCTATAATGGGGGAAAATCTGGTGGCTGAGCGTGATCTAGGGCGAATCATCTCCCTGCACAGCTGTCATCCAAGAAACAGCACTGTCTTTTCAGGAGAAACTTCAAGGGTCGTACTTGTATAGGTTAAAAAACAAAAAGAAATGTAAAACCAAATAGTGAAATAAAAGGATAAAAGAAAAATCAACATGAATAAATTACTAAAGATCTAAAAATATACACATTTACATTTATCATTAAAAATACTCATTAATAAGAACTAGACAAAAATAAATTTATTGATGTAGCCTATTTACTTTTTAGTTTACTCACCTTGTGGACATTTTTGATTTACTATAGATATTATTAGATCGAGTTAAAATATCGAAAGAATCATTTACAGGTCTCATATAAATAATATGCTTATGCTAAAACAATAATATTGATGTGTCGATTTTTTTCTATATCGATGTACTAGATAACTATCGATAGGATTTATATCGATATTTTTTCGAAGATAGATTACATATATTCACCTTGCCAACGCGCGTCAGAAGCTCTGTCGACCCAGGAAGGACCCCTATATGGGACAAGAGGTCTTGAAGAAGCCCGGAGTGCCTTCGAACTTGACTAAGCTTGAAGCCCGACCCCACGGAGACGAGGGCGGCCGCCAGGGCTAAGCAGGCAGACGCAGAACTCGTGGGGGCGACTATAGCCGGCACGAGAGCACCTGCGCTGAGCCAGACCAGGCCCTGCGCAAGGTAGAACTGCAATCGCTTCTTGAAGCCGCCTCCTACACCAAGCTGTCTCAGGAGCCATGTCTGTCGTGAAAACGGTTCGCTCATCTCTGACGTACCTGCTCTGCGTCGTCTTATATTATAAGTCGACTGGTCGATATTTATTTCTATTTGATGGGGAAAGTTTAGAAGTTTTCTCGTTACTAACGGTCATTACTTCGACACAATCAATTTGTCATTGACGGACTCGTTAAGAGCTTAACTCGGTTTTTATACATTTATATGGTGAAGAATATTAAATTACGATTAAACCTAGCAAATGGTCCGGGTGAAGGTAATAAAAAAATCCTTAAATAGTGAACCTTAATAATCACCCCCAAACGTGTGATCTACGTTAAGGGTCTTTAAGAAGATCTGCAAGAGTACATACAAAAAGGAATATTTTATTTTTATAAGTATCGAGGAATATTTTATATTTATATTGTAATTTAATATATATCCATTACGCGCACACTTACTTAGTAAAACCAGTTTGAACATATGAATTACAAATTTGCGGCATCGCTAAACACACTCACAGAAAACGATTACAACCTTTTCAATCAAAAATACTTAGGCTCATCACCAAAACACCGTGCTATGTCAATAACAAAACTTTGCATATGGACTTAAAAATACCAACGGTTGATGAACCCATACAAACATACTACAAACGATTTCCAGAACAAGTACGCAGACGCAGAAACTCATTGATAGAACTAATAGCCACAGCTCTCATGCCTGAGAACACTAGGATTAGAACAATAAAAACGTGGATGAGAGATCTGTTTGCACAAGAAATTAAATCAAGCCACGGGAGAGGTACCACATGTCCACTGTTCTTCTTCATCCCTCTCATGTCATTATCGTTTATTTTATTGTCAGGTAATCTGCTGATTGTAAATTGTTTGTATTTGAGAGGTGTATCCAAATATAAAGAAAACTTTTTTTTTATACTCTACCTGAGGCATTTGCTGCCCGATATTGAGGCTATATATTTGGCCCATTATAAAATAATGAGTTCTATTGAATACATTTTTAGGGAAAAGAAAATGTTTGACTGAGATGATGAGGGAGAGGGGTAGCTAAGTGGTAGAGCGCTGAGTTGCTGAGCCAAAGGTATCGTGTTCACTACCAGTTGCGGCGAATAAATTATTAATAACTATGGCAAGCCCTCTGTAAGATCTGGAGATGGATTATGTAAAGTGGGTACCTATTACAAGTATAAATAAATGTATAAGTAAATATATACACATTTATATATATCCTAATATATTTTATTTTTCTTGATCTATCACTACCATCAGAGGTAGACACATAGCCAACCGATGAAAACAAGAAGAGCACTCGACGTTATTGGTCGTACGTTGAAAGATGGCCCGCTTCGCATGAAACATTGACGTTTTCTTTCCTCTTTATAATCTTCTTCCGGATACAGGTCAATTATTTCGATATCATACGCACCTTTGCCGATCTCTTCCTGTCCATCCTGCAACGCATTATGTAGTTAGTATCAAGTTAAAAAGCAAATTGTTTAACTCTTTCTGCACTAGTGTATCTCTGAAGTTATAAAAACATTTGACAACGATTCTGTCCACTTAATTTTACATAAGTTGTATAGAGGTCAGCTGTGGTCTAGTGGTTATCATAACAACCTACTATGCCAAGGTCGAGGATTCGCAACCCGGCAGGTGGCTTTAGGATTTATTAAATGGAGTTAAAAATCCTTTGTAATGATGATCCCTTCGGAAGGAACATAAAATGGGGTCTGGAGGCTGTGCGGTATCAGGTTCTTGTTAAAGATTCCTATTGGGACTCCCAATGTCGTTAGCTATATCAACATAAAGTGACATCGAGTGGTATTCCAAAAATAATCGATGGTTAAACTATAGTAGATGAATACTATAGGGTTTTGTTTAATGTGCGTACCGAACCAATTATTTATAGTTTCTTTTTCCACTACATTTTATTTCTTATGCATTCGTTTCCATGAATTCACATTGTTAAAGTATATCTTAATGTAATTCTTTATTACTCATAATGCACGAGTATATGATTTTCGGAAGGTTAATAATTATGTGATACCGTATCTTAAGGTAATCTTGTGTTCATGCACACTTGGAATTTTAATACTCCCACCAATAACTCTAGGCCAATATTCATTCACCGACGAGTCAAATGTGATTCTATTATCTCTATTATTTTTTTATTTATTACTATCCAAAGTTTCCACTTTTTTAGATGAGGGATTCAAGTTCCTTTCAGTTAATGGTAGAATTTTCCTAGCAAAACGCGATTCCCTCATTATAGTAGAAGGGTAAGTTATAATAGATTGCAAAAAATAATGGAATCGTGTTTCAAAGAGGGCAAATGTGTTTCAGAAGGTTCTTCGAGTTCCGAAGAAGTATGAGATTTCAGCTCCAAAAATGGCGAATTCATTTCATATTGTGTTTCAGTAGGAAATTTGATGCCATTTGACGTATTCTCCTCACCTGGAATATAATTCATAAAATCTTTTTAGCGGTAAAAGTCGATATCAAATATATAGGTGGTTCTTGGACACTCAACTACAGAGGTCATTCGTGTCAAATATATAGATCTTAATAGATTTGGATTTTATGTCGGTTACTTTATTAATTGCAATAGCAAAAAGGGCGCAGCTCAAGAAACTTCCCTGCGGTATTCCATTTGTCATTAATTTTACTGAGGACAGATGGATACCTACCCTAACTTAAAAGGTACGTTCCCTCAAGCACGAGAAACCGACCAAAGAAACTCCATTCCTTTAGCTGTTACAGTACGAGTAATGGATTTAAGTCGTTATAGGCTTTCTCTATGTAAAAGAAAATACCTAGGAATTCTTTTCCATGATGAGAGCTAACTGAGGAATTTAGCAGGAAGTCTTGATATGTAATACCGCAATTCTTTCTGTTTTTTAACCTTTTTCCTAATATAGAATGACTTGAGTGGCCAGTTATTTAATTTTTGAAAAAAATATTAGAACCTTGCTCCAAAGAAGTCATACTCGATCAAAACATTAAAATTGCGTTGAAATGTCTACCCAGCATTGACTTAAATTGTTCGAACCTAACATCTAAACATGAGAAAGACCCGCAAAAGTGACACTCAGACGATTCCAGACGTGAAAAAGAGATAGAATTATAGTATAATTTTGTTTTATGTAATGTATTTTCTTAAAACCTAAATTTAATTTTATTAATGGCTTCTTTGTATCTTGTATAAAATATAAATGATGATTTTTTTTTAGAAGCATACATAATTTATTTTTATGATAATGCTCACAATGAAAGTTTATTCTTCAAATAGATGTACCATACTTTTAAAATATCAGTGAAACCAAATCTTAGAAATAATATTTTAAACAACATACAAAGTTTTCTTTAATATCCGCTTTGCAAAAAACATTTTTTTCAGTTAGTTTTAAATATTTTCATCACTATCAAATCCATGTCATTTTCCTAGACTATGAGTGAATATTTCTTCATTGATGAGGTGCTCCTATGATAAGTTTTTTAAAATATTTTATAAATCGTTGATTCGAAACCTCATTGAAAACTCCTAAAATATTGAACGAATTATAATATAACAAGGAGAGGAAAATATAAACTCTTTAAAGCTTTATTTTTCATGATTCGTTTCTGTCATTTGATCAACGTGGTCAAGAACCTCAACGAACTGACGCAAATGAAAAGGAAAATAAACATAGGTAATATCCGACATCCCGAACAACGATGCACTTTCTTTCTCTTTATCACTGGTTTTCCGGCCTCATCATCAAAATCCGTTGATAAGTTTCTCAATATCTCTTCATGAATGGTATAGTAGGAATCCATGTCATAATTGTCGTCATAGAGATCGTAGGGTGGCGTGGTCATGGATACCCCATAATCATAATCATCATGAGATCTCTGTGTGTATTTATTCACATGTTTTCTCAGATTCCTGTATTTCTGAAATGTACATGACATTAAAAAAAATACAACACTCTTTGTATTTTAATTTAGTGTATATATCCTAATAACTATATTAAGATTATATAGTCTAATTCTTCAATTATTCTTTTTTTTTTTTTGAGAGGATTCGGGTGTAATAGATGCATAAACCGGACGCAAAGGTAAAATCATTGTTTTCATGTGTGATAAAAAATTTAGGAGCAACAAAGTAAATCAGTAAAATAAATTATAATCCACTTTTTCATATTTTGGGAGCTATCGTCGTGCTTAAAGGTGCCTAACTGACAATCGACACAAACCTCTATGTTTCTGATGCTTGAGGGGTCCCATACTCGCTGAGCGAGTTGTCGATCCAATCATTATGATAATTTTGTACCGAAGGTCCTGGCTTCATATCCAGCTGTGTGTGATAAATTATTAATCTGTTAACAGCTACGGAAGTCCCTGTGTGATCGGCCGACTCTCCTGGGGCTCACCCAGCCTGCATGAAGTGGTGACGCTTAATTAGGGGAAAAGCCTAGCGGTTGGGTGTGATCTCGGACAAATCATCTCTCTGCACCATCGTTGTCCTAGAAATAGTACAGTCTCTACCAAGAACTGAAACTAAGACCCTTCGTGGGTTGTATTGCTAAAGGTTTTAGGGAGAGCAAATTGACCTGTAATGGTTAATTGCATTGTTCAACGAACTTATTTTCAATTATCTATAAGTGTCTTATACTTAAAATAAAGTCGGAAATTTTATAGCACCTGAAATATTAGGTTGATAGGTTATAACTTACATTGTATACAGGTGATTCTGTCCCTAGTATTAAGCTTCTGCGTTCATCACTATGAACTTCTTCAGTTTCTGGGGTGCAGGTACACTCAAAGTCATTTTCCTCAATATCTGAATTTAATGAGAAATTAGATCCAGGGATTTGTGTTGGATAATTTATGAAGTCAGTATGCTGCGTTAAACCCATATTCGGCGATGCAAGTTGTGTTTCACCTTCCCTACCTTCCTTGAAAATTCTTGATTTCGAATCAACTAAATTTTTAGTTGTCGATGATAACTTTCGAAAATCTTTAATCTTTTCAAAATAGTTACCATTGGACATTTCAGAAGTGGGCAATGATATTCTCCAAATAATGAAATTCCTTCTCTTGGTAGGTTCTTTTGCATAAGAATAATTAGGTAAGTAAAGTAAGTCACGCCATAGTGATTCGATTGAATTTTCTTTTTCATAAGAATGGGCTTGAGTCGGCTTCCAAAAAAATCTTGCAAAAGTAGTATATTTATCTGTTACCTTTAGTGTTGCATTTTCCAATTTGATTTCGTTTTGATTTGAATATTCAGTTAAAGTCCTTTGTAGATTAAAAGTTGTATTTTCGGAAGTTATTGGGGATTGAGTAAATGATTGTCGCTTTATTCCGTTGTATGAATACACTTTTTTGAGATGTTCGACAGCTTCTGTTGCCTGAGGGCTGTCAGCATTGTTCGTACTCGGGTACATATTCCGGTATTTTTTTTTCTTAGTTTTTTTGAAATAACGGTGTTTCTTATCCGACTCTGTCTCCGAACGCGAGTAAAAATCGTCCATATAAAAATATTTTGATCCACCCTCTTCTTTGTCTTCTTCGTTTGTTTCAGTAAAGAATTGTTTTTTTTTGTCTGAATAAGGTTGAAATCCTCTCAAGTCTATTACTTGTTTTTCTTCACGGTTTTGGTATTCCGGGATAGTTGTTTCCGATCCATTGCAATATTCTTCTCCTAACTGAAACATAAGTAGTTTATTTTATAACCGTAAATTCTATGTTTAAAAACGGACTTAAAAATACCAAGTCCGCATACTAACATATTAAAATCTGTTTCATGAAGAACTGGACGGACACCCAAACTCAATGATAGTACAAATGACCACAACTCTTACACCTGAAACGTAGGAGACAAAAAAGAACGTGGATGAGGGATCTGGTATCACAGAGAAATAAATAAAGCCATTGGTTACTGATCTTCTTCATGCCTCTCATTTCATTTTGTTCTATTCTACTGACAGCCAATATATTTGACAGGTGCGGAACAAAAAATCTGTCCCTAACTTTTTCTTATTGGAATTATATTATTCGAGTAATATAGAATTATATTATTATATAATATAGAATTAAATATTACATAATAATTATCTATTATATAATATAGAGTTAAATTATTAGAGAAAGTTGATTATCATTGTTTGTTTACTTGAAGCCAATATTATTCCAGACAAGTCTTTAAGAAAATCAATGCACAAATTCCATATTCAACAACTCTGCCCCTTGCGTAGGATAGACAAAAGGATATATATATATATATATATATATATATATATATATATATATATCTAATATATAAAATTGTCGTGTCACAGTGTTTGTTACAGAACTCCTCCGAAACGACTTGACTGATTCTTATGAAACTTTGTGTCCATGTTCAGTAGGTCTGAGAATAGGATGTAAACTATTTTTCATGACCCTAAGTTATACGTGTCGGCCATTATTATCAATTAAGCGTCGATCGTAGCAGTGACGCTTGATGATGCTGCATTTTTTATATTTTGTAAGGGCATGTCTGAACAGTTTATATCCAAGTTCGCAACCGAAAAAAAGGCACGGGAATACTTTTGGTGGCCAAAAAACTTCGAAATTCTCGGATATTTTTCAGTTTTTGGCCTTTATCTCCTAATCGCTTTGTTTTAGAGAAAATGCACACTTAACGAAGATTAAAATTTCTAAAATTTGAGTCCAAGTGCTGCTCTATAGGTTCAACAGATCCTGAGTCAAGTTGCAATCATATAATAATTCACTGGAATCTTAGCTCTATCTAATATATAAAATTGTCGTGACACAGTGATTGTAACAGAACTCCTGCGAAACGACTTGACCGATTCTTCTGAGAATATGATGCAAACTATTTTTCATACCCATAAAGTGTCATGTGTCGGCCATTATTGTAGATTAAGCGTGAATCGTAGCAGTGACGCTTGATGATGCTGCATTTTTGATATGTTGTAAGGGCATGTCTGAGTAGTGTAAATCCAAGTTATCAGTTTGGAATTTTGTATATTATTGATTTATTATATACTGTACTCAGATTAAGATGAATAAGATGTAAAATAAAAAATCTATTTAATTCAAAGTTTCTTGAAAATTCAATTATTAACGTAACATATTTTTAAACTATTACAACAGCCACAGCAACGCGTGGCCGGGTCAGCTAGTAAGTATATATATTTGTATTCAATACCATTAAACATTGCTATTATGTGGTCGTAATAGGTCTATCTGCTTATACCAAGATGAAGTAAGTTAGAATATATATCAAGAAGGAAAAAGCGACGTTAGTGCTGTGCATGATCCTTCTCGGCCCATTCGTAAGAAATATACACGTATACCGTGGAAGATAGAATTGAAGAATAAACCTACTAAAAATATGAATGATTTAGGCTGAGGAACCCAAATATCTTTATGGTAGGATTACATTACGTTAGCACATTCATTTACATATGACTTTCGATATTTATTAAAAAAGTCATTATTGAAAAATAATATTATTTATTATAATGCAATTGGGAAAAACCACAATGCAAAGCCTTATGTTTCAAAAAAATACACCTACTTACCAGTCGACGTTTCGCCTATTCAGGCATTATCAAGACACCAAAATCAAAAAGGGGTTATGTGAATCGCATCTCGAAGAAAAAGGTGCAATACATCCCAACGATCAACAGCCCAAACGTTGTATGTTGAACGTCTTGGTGGTGGGGTGCTGTCTCATGTTTGGAGCCTGTTTGGGCTGTTGATCGTTGGGATGTATTGCACCTTTTTCTTCGAGATGCGATTCACATAACCCCATTTTGATTTTGGTGTCTTGATAATTTCTGAATAGGCGAAACGTCGACTGGTAAGTAGGTGTATTTTTTGAAACATAAGGCTTTGCATTGTGGTTTTTCCCAATTGCATCATAATAAATAATAGTGTTTCTTTTGAGTTTTTGGCTCTATTTTAGTAATATTATTTACCTCAATTGTTGAAGATTCCTGATCTCCTACAGCACCATCATCGATTTTGTACCAATCGATTCCATCGTAGTACAATTCGATATTTTTCGAAGGAGATTTTCGACTGAAGGAATATTCGTATTCTCTCTTTTGACGGTTTTTAACTCGTTTCTTCGAGGGAATATCACTGATTGTAAGGAATAAATGAGGATTTACCATTAGGCTAGACGATGTGCCGGAAAAATACATGTGTCTTGATCTTTTTAGTTTACCCCTGAGGCTTTCTGAAGCACTATAATCTTCCTTAGCTTTGTTAGACGACATATTTGTCGATTTACCTTCATATTTCAATGTTCTCCAACTATTTATTTCTGATTTATTCATGAATTCTTTTTTTGTAATTCTATTTTTTTGTAGGCATCCACTGTATGTCACTTGTAGTTGTTTTGTCAGGAGCCATGGAAATGTCTTGGAGCTAGACTTCGGTTCCTGTTGTTGAATATAAAGAGGGAAATATGGTTAACAATTAAAGAACTTTTAATTTAACTTTTTTTATAAATAAATTATCTTTAAATACTATAGATTACATTAAGTGGAACCTTAATTTTTATTTTTAAATATTTTTAACCATGTGCATTCACATAAAAGACAATTTATTTGATGAAAGTAAACATTATTTGCGCGTACCTCGGAAATCATTCATTTAATGACAGATGTATTAATATAAAGAAAGTAATTGAATCATCAACATATAAAATAGTACTGTAACGGGAGTTAAATAATATTATGAAGGTTATAAACAGCCGGGTGAGTAATGAGGTTTTGTGTGAAATGGATTTGCCACTGCCTCAACCATTTAATTTATTTTATTGCATTCAATAGTTATTACTTGACCAACATTAATTAATATTCATTTTTTAGTTCATTATTGCATAGTTTTTATTTATTTTTATTACAGTGGCAAACCCATGCGTAACCTGTCCCAGCCGTATATAACCTGAAATATATACGATTCTAAAAAAATTGTAAAAATCCACATTGTATGATATAAATTGACAATAGTTAATAATCCTAAAATAAAGAGTTTTATTAGAAGCTGAGTTCTTTAAAATATCATGGGCCGATTTATAATTATTATGATTTGTAGCATTTTTCCGTTTATAAGTATACTCAAAATACCTAGCCCAATATATTATAAAATGTCAGAGAGTATAAGTATCACATTTAGAACTTCTGTGCGAATCTGCGTCCTATTATGATAGAAAAAAAGGTAAATGCCATCTTCCAAACGAAGTAGGATTCAATAAGGACAATATCCTTGCAATAACTGATTACTTGTAACACTCTATCTCAGTGAATTTATCGAAACAGTATATTTATTGTATTTTTTCATTATATACAATACTATATTACTGTCTATTTCTTTTTTTTTTTTTGAAAAATCTGATTTTAATGTTCTTTAAAAAATTGGTATTTTTATTATTACTATTTTCTTGATCATTGAAATCATTGATCATTCAATGAAAAGTAATTTTGTGCGATAATTGATATTTTCAAAGCCCGTAAGGCGAGAAGGGTGTTTAAATAAATTAACAAAAAGTTATCGTAATTATTAAATGAAAAAAATCGTTATTTTCTAATTTACTTTTTTCTAATTTAAATTAATTAATTATGAAGAAAATTCATTAATCTTAGTGCTTAAAGAATCAGGCCTAGGTATAAGATGGGAAGAATAACAATTAAAAACATTGAGGAAAACATCTCTATTCTACTTAGCGTTTTAGAAAAATGTAAAAAATAATATTTATAACAATAATATTTATATGTTATTATAGGATATATAACGATTTTACGGACCATGTGTTTAATTTTAGACTGTCAAGTGTTATCTTATTCAATTAGAAAAATAATCTATGCACGAATGTATTACCAATTATAATTAAAATATTTTAATGTTTCAGATGTGATTTATCATATGTTATATTAGTGATTAATTTATATGAGAATACCTTGTGTGGCACATTTCCTTTTAACCCAGTTGGTAAATGGTAAATTGGTAAAGCAGTTCCTGTATTTTCACGGGAGTTAACTGATTTCATATCAATCTTTTGGAAACGTTTTCCCTCAATTTTCATCTTCAGAATTTTAAGAGATCTATTCTTTAAACTTCTGTCGATGAATTTAGAATGATTCGTGTTATCACTATCAGAAGAAATCGAAGGATTACAGATCTTTTGCAGGCTTGGCAAAAATTGTTCGTTCTCTGAAACCGATCTGGAAGTGTAGTTTCCGTTGAACAAGTCGTAAAAGATGTTGCTACCGTAGGATGGTCCCTCCAATTTTGATAATAATCTATACGGCACTGTGTAACTCCAGTGGTTTCTATTATCTCTAGATATTGTTAAATTTATAGGCTTCGAATCAAGCCTGACATTTTCTTCAGTAATTGAGTTTTCTTTTTCAATAACTGATAAATTTGAATATTTTATAGGTGATTTTATAACCTCGTATTTTTTACTTTTAATTAAGGGAGTACATAAAATACTTCGATTGTGTTTGAGTTCAGAAATCGAATTGTGTAATCTCGGGCCTGCTTCTGTTCCATCAACAAACACGTTTGCTTTTGTATACACTACAGCTAATAAAAAACATAATAATGGCATATCATATACCAATCTAAAGTTCAAGCATATGATTTCTAAATTTGAAAGTTACTTCTGTATTTTAGTTGTTTGTTTATAAGTAATTAGCCAAATTGAAATATTTTCCCTCATTACAGAATATTTAAATTCTAAGAGGAGTTCATAGAAAAAGAAATAAAATATAAAAAGATACATAAAAATTTCTTGGAGGATCGTTTTTCTGTATTTCAGGATAAGAATCTAATTATTTGGATGTAAATGTTAATTCGTTTGACGTGCAGTGACCCATAAGCATGGGAATTTATTAATTTTACAAAGATTAATTTATTGTGCCTTTGATTGTTTGCTGTTATAATTGAGCCAAGTGTTGTACTCATTTCAATATATTTCACACAATATTTTCGGCATTTTAACTTATATGATATATTTTATAATTTTCACTTTTCAAATTATTCAATTCCGTGTATCTGATCAATGAAATATAAAATAAAAGTGTACTAAATGTTTATAAATAAAGAGGCAATATTAGTATTGAAAAGTAAAAAAGAGACCTTCCGTAAATGTTAAGACCAACGAAAAGCCTTAAGTCTCCAAACTATAACAGAAATAGAAATTATCTGTCCAATATTTCGCCCATTCAGGCATCCTCAAGATAGAAAGAGAATAACAGTAAAACAAAGCATGAATAATGCACCCAAGAGAGGTGGTGGGATGTTTCTTTAATTAAAATTTATTTAAAAATTAAATTAATGTTCAAAGAACTTCGTTTTAGTGTGTTCATCGCAAAAATTGCGAGAGCACGAGGGCATGAGATCGGATAAGAGAAAAGATTTGTCCTCTGCCGGCAGGTGGCCACCTCTCTTTTTTGAGCCACTTTGGGTAGCTCAAATGGTAGAGCAATGTCACGAAGAGACAAAGGTTCCGGGTTCAAATCCCGGCCGAGGGCCTATCTTTTCTCTTTTAAAATAAAAATAGTACGCTTTTTATTTGTAATCCTAAGTAAAAATAAATATAAATGCACAATACAATAAAAAAAAACTGTACCGTTTTTGGATTTGAACAATGCCATCTTAAAGCTATGATAATTTTAATTATCATTTTCCTTCAGACTATAGAATAGAATACAAACTTAATTCTGGACCAAGTCCCTTAAGAATAGCAATCAGTAAAAAACAAAACAAAAAAAAACAACATAATATACAGCTAGCCAGAAGTATTACACATTTTATAATATGTTATACAATATATATATATATATATATATATAAAGAATTATAGGATAAAAAAAAGGAAAAGGAAATTTGTCTGAGAGCTTCCTAATAAACGATATTGCCTGCCTGGTCACCTACGGCATTGGGAAGCAAACTGTCGGGTCTCGAGATAGCTGTGTTTAGCAAAACTTGCTGAGCTCGTAAAATAAAATACACAATTTCTAAGCTACTCATGTCTAAAACATGTCTTTTAGCTATTCTCTCTTAGACACTTAATTTCCATCCCATACCGATAATTGTGGCTGGCTCTAAAAAGCTTAAAATATTTAAACACACATTCTCTATGGAATCTAGCCCTATTGATCTGATTTTTTTATTTATAAAATAAAAATTCTAATATTACAACTATTGTATAATAAGATTGCGGATTACAATCAATTCTGTTTAAATTAGTTGTTGGAGGATCTAAATAACAACGATGGTTAAATTAGCCTGATCTAATTCAGCCGTTGTCCCGAAGAATAAGTTTTATGGAATTTAAAAAATGAAAGAACGTATTTTGTTTCATTTTACATAACTACTGAGAAACCAAAGCACCAGGGTATATCAATAAAAAAACTCTTCATACTGACTGAAAATACTGACGCACACATACAATCGCTTTAAAGAAAAAATACACGAACAGACAAACCCATTGATAGAACAAATGCTGGCAAAGCTACTCTCATGCCTGAGAAAACTAGGAGGAGACTAAAAAAACGTGGATGAGTGATATGTTATAATAAGAAATTAATTCAAGCCAGGGGAGAGGTAGCGTTGGGAACCGCTCTTCTCTATGCCTCTCATGCCATTTTGCTCTACTTTACTGTCAGCCAATCAGATGATTGTCATTGTTTTTATCTGACAGGTGGATGCAAATATAAAGATAAACAAAATCGTGAAACAGTGTTAGGCTAAATATTTTATTTCTTATAATACTTCACTATCACCAGTAGAAGGTCCACTGCATTATCCGCAACCAACCGATGAAAATAAGGAGGTTACCCGGTGGTATAATTCGTGCTCCAATGGATTCTAAAATCGGGGCGCACATGACATCTTTATCTTCCTGTGAATCTCTTGGATCCATATAATATTCTTCGTCATTGTAGGGATTTGCGACGGCTTTTCTAAGATTGGTTCTATTACGTAAAATCGGGTCGGGGTCCGGTGGAGGGTCAATATAATAGGTGTTTGTATCATCGTAGTCGTATCTTTGTGGTATTAATTTATAATTGTAATCATCATAAGGTGGAATTTCATTCCACGCTTTTTGGTTTTTATTATTATCATACGATACCTTGACCCCGTCGTTGTCTTCTTGAGGGTATACCTAGAAAATTCAGATGTTGGTGTGAAATGAAATAGAAAATATCTAAAATAATTAAACAAAAAAAATTGTCTGTTATAATTTTTTTTTCTAAATCTATACATATAAAACGCTTCGTCCTTAATGACTGACGGATCAATGCACAGCCTAAACCGCTTTAATCTTCTCATAGGAATGATGAAAGTAACAGAATGTAAGAAAGATAAAAAAAAGCAAGTGAAATATGGTGATGTGCTGATGAGTGAAATATTTATTTGGTGTGAATATATAATTTTACAGCTGGAATGATCATTTCCTTGTGTACACTGTCACAAGGAGCATTTAGAATTATTCGTAGAGTATTAGATCACTTTGTTTGTATCTGGTGTATAAGGACCTGTTGTTCTGAGCTCCAAAATTCTAAATTATGTTCAAATAAGTGTTAGTATAGGGTTGTAGATTAGTCGTTTATATCCTGAGTCAAGTGAAGTCCAGAGATTCATCGTTTGAACTTAGATCCAGAGATTGTCGTTTGAAGCGTCTTGTCAGGCTTTGTCTTTTTAATTTTTCATGTATGCTTCATTAAATATTTGGTCCAAGCATTGCCCGAGATATATTAAAAGGTAAAAAGTTATAAAAAAATTCAAATATATCCGAATCGGAGACCATATAACTTCCATTTATGCCAATCGAAATATAAATCGGTGGAATCAAAAACGATCCTAAATTAAATTAAAATTGATTTGCAGTGTGTACGGTATTAGGTATTATTAAATTGGTAATTTTTATTTTCATTCTTAATTAATGCAATTACTATTATTATTTGTTTATACTTATAATTTTTTTGGTATTTTAAGTAAAGTACCCGCTTTACTTCTGATTTCTAATTTAACATGTTTGAATTCAATAAACATTAAAAAAAAAAAAAAATTTAATTTAGTAAATGAAACTTAAATTTGAACAGTTTCGAGGCATTTCGAAATCGTCAACACTTCAAGGTGTCATTTTTAGTGTATAGTGTATATTAGTCTTTTCAACAACTAATATGCATTTAACTCCAAAATACTATCTTAAAACACCTAATAATTGTAATATATATTAAATAACTAATCTAGTTTGTAGTTACAAAAGTCCACCCTTAATCGACACCAAATCATTTCATTACACAAGGCCCCCACATACTACTTACAGTTATCCAATAATCTCACCTTTTTTACAGGCCAATAGTGTGTGGAGATTTGGGTCTTGGACCGACAAGTGCATTTCCTCCTATAGGGTGTTACAGGTTTACAAGAAGACAGATAAATGAATGTTGTCGTTTGTTTATTACATTCTTCAGTGGTAGCTCTGGGATCAGAATAATCCTTATGATCTGAAAGGATAAAAAGGTATTAAATATCAACAATGCTTTGGTTCTTTTCTAAAACAGTTTCACTCGTTTTGGACGTTTTACCTTCCGCAGTCTCCGTTAGTATTAAGTCCGACTCAGTTTCTTCATAGATTTTAAAATTTATTTTACTGCTGAGCTGGGGTTTGAAAGTTGAAGGAGATACGATGGTCTTCGATGCCACTGATGGTGATCCTTTGGTCTCGCTAGGATCGAATGGTTTCCACAAACGCCACACAATATCTTCACTTATACAATCCAAATCGCTATCGTCTGGTGCCATAGAAATGGTTGAATCAGTTTGTTCAGTCCTATCTGTCTGGGCTGAAAGAAGAAGTGATCGCATATCTACTTCGCCAGTAGATGTTAACATTGTCGAAGTTGGCCTCGTTGCTGTATTATAAGTGACAGTTTCTTTAACATCTTTGACTTTCTTTGTTGCCTTGGGATCTGAGCAATACTGCCTCACCCAAATTGGCCAGTTCAGTTGATCAGAAGACGTTGTCGTCCACATCCATAGTGCCCAGGTCTTTGAAGGCTGCGTTCTATAAAGCTCATCTTCTGAAATTTCATCTGGTGTTGACACGCTTTTAGTCGTTTCAATTTCATTCGTAATACTCTTCATCGCTGTTTCATAGATATAACTTTCGGTTCCTGTTGTTTTGGTATTCCTGGTTCTTCCATTCTTCTGATTTTCTTGAATTTTTTTGTTGAGTGAAGTGGTTCTCTTAAAAGTAGAATCAGGCATCCTTCTACTGGTGGGGAGTTCAGTTTTTGATAAAGTATTGACCATAGTAGGTTCTGTAACTGATGTCTGAAAAGGTATCGTTCTAACGCCGTATTCATTTGGTTCTCTGAAACTCCACATTTTCCATATCTCAGTGAGGTCTAAATCTTTACCACTAAGAGTAGTTTTAGAATTATCACCAGCTATATTTTCGGACGAAGGAAATACAGCTGTTGTTCTTTTCGTTTTTTCTCTTGTTGTTTTATGTATTGGGGGATAAATTTTCTCTACATAAGTAGTCCATTCCGCTATAAAGGTATTAGCTTTTGATGAAAAAATGGAAATGATAGGTACCTTATCCGATGTAACAAATGGTGGATGTGTCTTCTGAGTCACGTCTTCAGGATCGAGTTTCCACAATGGCCATTTTATTGAGATCTCTTTGTCTCCTTCTTCAAAATAGTTTTCAGTAACATTATATAAATAATCTTTTATTGGGTATTTTTCAGAGCTCATTGTGTAAGAAATATTTGACAATCCCATCGATAATATTGTTGTACCTTTCCCTTTATCATTAGTTCCAAGAATCTCACCCTCGTTAGAATCTGTTGTGTGAATTGTGGGTGTTGTAACACCTTTAGTTTTGTTGTCGGTTGTGAATCCCTCATGTACTTGAGGAAATAATGTTTCTGAAGAAGCGTTCGATTCAGTAGGATAAGTAACAATGCCTTGAGGCTTCGCATCCTTTGTAAAATTTTCAGGTTCTCGGAAAAGTTTTGTTCCCGAAGACATAGTTGACAAGCCTTTTGGAATTATTTTTGGTCTTTGCTCATTAGTGATAGTCTCCGTTTCCTTTTCGAGTGCAGTATGAGTTATTGGTGTTGTAATACTTGAGACCATAAGGCTTGTTAAAATTCCAACTGAAGGCGAATATTTTTTCTCTGTAGCTGTAGACCATTCTTCAATAGAAGAAGTAACTTCCGATGGTACCGTACTTTGTGTTAATTTTTCAACCCCCGAGGAGTATTTTATTCCGTAAGGCGTAGTCGAAAACAATATCGGTGATGTATAGGAACTTGGCTTGTCAGAAATAGTTTTAAGATCCATGTCTTCATCTGTTTGTGGTGCATGATGAGAGGGTTTTAGTGTGTCTTCTATGTCTTCCGGGTCAAGGAACGACCACATTGCCCACTTCACCGGTATCTTCGCATCATCTTTTTCAAAATAATCTTGATTTACCTTTTTTGTTGATTCTTCTTCAGATCTCGCATTGAATTCATTACTCAGGGGAGAAGTGGTTGTTGTTTTTTGTTTTTCTTGGTGTGTGACTTTTTCTGTTATTTGTCTTTGTTGCCCCCAGTTTATCCAGTTCTTCTTCCTAGTGGAAGTATCTATTGGCGTTGAAAGAGGTATTTTTCGTCTAAATAAATTATCTGTCCAAAACTCTCTTGCGAATGTGTTTGCATTGGAACTATCATTATTAGCTATGGTCTCATTACTTACGAAAGTCGATGTTTGATACACATTATTAAAAGATATTTCATTTGTGTGTTCCGAAATAGGAAATCTATTACTTTGAAGTGTCTCAGAAGTTCCCAAATTCAGGGAAGAAATTGATGATGGCATAATCTCTGGTGTTTGTCCAAGAGCTATGGAATAATTATTTGTTCTGTCAAGATTTTGATCTACAATATAAGAAGTGTTTTTGACGCCTAGAACCATTATTTGTTTATCCACACCATTGTTTTCACTAAACAATGTACCTTCATGAGATGTTGAAATATCTGTCTTCATTGCTTCAACATCGTACGCCCTGAACTGAAAAATATTTTTTGCGATTATGATAGTTAATCAAAGTTAAAAATTACTACAATAAACAATTGCTTATTCACTTGTTCTGACAGACTATAGTAAGCATGATATTTAAAGGGATCTGGGCAGCTCAGTGGCAGTTTGTTATTGATTTCTAAATCTCGAATTCGAGATCAACAGTGGGAGGTAATTAGTTCTTTTAATAACATGTGGTTAATGACTTAATTCAGAGGGACAATTTGACTTTTGAGAGGGTCTCAATCGAATCACATCCTTTAGTTACAAAAAAGCAATTTCGGTTTTCAGCACAAAATCCTTGGTAGGTTTTGGTAATCCTTAAATAAGACCATTATATGTATATATGTATTGTGGCTAATTGGATTAATACCAATCTTGTATGGAATTGCCTAATCTCTCTAAGGCACCCATAACTATATTTGAGAACACTTGTACATGGAGTGCAAGAATAATATCACTATATTTTATTTTATTTTTTAAATCATCTATTATTTTCTTTATGAGTGAAAATAGTTGACTGGATAATTCTAATGGCACAATCTATTTTATATTACTTTTTATTCATACAATTTTTCATTCTTCCAGTTCTATGTGGTATTCATTCAAGTCTTATAATTTTTTATCAATAATATTATTGATCGTATTATCATCACTTTTTATCCTTACATTCTATACAATCTTTTTATAAATAAAAATCATAGTTTTTGTTAATATAAATTTATATTTATATAACTTTTCTAAACGTATTATCAACTTTACTTTTTACTGATCACATGGTAATCATTATATTCCAACCCAGTCATAAAACAAATGACTTACAAAAACCGCAATTTTCTGGTATTTAAAAAAAAAATACTAAAAATCTGTTTGTATCATTACCTGTAATTTAACTATGTTTTCCATTCATATGCTAAGGAAGATATTGCGGTTAATTCTCAACCACGAATAAAGCTTCATATTTTTAATTTTTACTTCTTATTAAAGAAATAATAACTGCTTTATATCTTCTTATTGTGATGTATGTGGTTATTTAATTTTTTTGGGCAAGAAGAAATCGAATTTAGGAAAGGGATATTTTTGCTACTACATAATGACTCAGTTCACAGCGCGTGCTGCAGTGATCAACATCGTCTCTGTGATATTTCTTAATTACTCTCTTTAACATTCAACGTACCTTCATGGCATTTTACATAGTTACAGGTAGTGATTCAGTGAGATAAAATGTGAAATTTCGAGGTAAATCAATTACTTATAACTTGACTATAATAATTATAAAATAGAGTGATTTAAGAGACAGGAGTTAGTTATCTTGCTGCTGGTAGCAGCAGGTCCATCCCCACTCGCAGTACTAAGACTCATTTAGCCATCAGTGCGGCCTCTGGCAGCGAGTGAGGTTTATCTGTGCCGTTTTCAGATCAAACCCAATACGAACTTTTATTTTTATTTAGTTGTCTTTCTCTGTACAAACTTTTTTTTATTTTTATTTTTTATTTTTAACCAGCAATATAACACTTCAAAATGAAATTTTACCATCAGGTATTATTTAGTAAAACAGAAAAAAAAAGGAAACGCAAAGAGAAGTCGATCCTTAGAATCAACTACAAGAAATAGCCCTACTAAACCTAAACCTAATAGAAGGCGTAAAGTCGATACACCTCCTACTACTCCAATTGATAATAAGGAACCCAAGGCAGGACCGTCGAATGAAAATACCCAACCAGGGTCATCTACTGAGTTAACTGAAGATTCTCTCTTCTACTCACCCAACAGATTTCAGCCCCAAACAAATCTACCCAGTGAAGCAATTGAGACCACATCGGCCCCTAAAGTGCACAGGCCACCACCAATCTTTGTACGGAGTATAAAAAACTTTAGACTTCTTTGCACACAACTGAATAAGGCAGTAGGCACCGGAAAATACTACTGCACTAGTAGACGCAATGATACAAAGATTGACTGCTGGTAAACTGACGAAGATTCAGTCAGACGAGCCCGAGACATACCGACGAATAGTCAAGTACGTAACGGAGACTAAAGCTGATTACCGTACGTATCGATTAAAGGAGGAGAGATCCATCAGAGTTGTAGTCAGGAAATTGCACCCAACCACCCCTGCTGACGTCATAGAAGAAGAACTGACCGCCATGGGCTTCAAGGCTAGACAAATTACAAATGTCTACAAGATGAATACTGTACACCACGGGACAGGCAACAAAACTCCATTACCTCTCTTCTTCATAGATTTAGAACCAGCACCCGGAGTAGAAAAAATCTATGATGTTAATAGACTTTACTATACCCAGGTTCAAATAGAAAAACCTTACCCAAAAAAGACATTGTGCAATGTCATAACTGCCAAGCATACGGGAACACTAGGCACTACTGCCATCATACTCCAAGGTGCGTCAAATGCGGAGAACCGCATAAAACTGAAGAATGTGTCAAGCCGAGAGAAACACCAGCTGTCTGCGCACTATGTCTCCAAGGCCATCCAGCCAATTATAAAGGTTGCCAAAAATACAAAAATATAAAATCTCATGTTCTAGCAGCACGTCGGCCCAGCGAAGAAGTGAGGACCTCAAGAAGACAGCCTTATAAAATTGTAGATGGAGCTGTCTCCTACGCCGAAATGTCAGGTGGTCTACAAACAAATAATCTCGGGGCCACGCTACAACCCGAACCCCCAAAACACCTCTCTAAACCACAAATCAATCCTTTACAACCAACAAAACCAGCCCCAACAACCAATATATTCCATGAATCAAAATCCAAATATCCCGCACCAAATCCCTCATATCCCCCCTCCTTCAAATGCTACTGATCTCACAACACTACTCACATCATTCCTCTCCGAGTTCAAAACCATGGTCACACCACTAATATCTCTCCTAACAAATCTTGTTTCCCATCTCTTTCCTGTCCAACAAAATCCTTAAATGACATCTAGCTTATCCATTCTCCTTTGGAATGCGAATGGTATTCGAAACCACACTGACGAACTAACATCTTTACTGTATGATAAAAAAATTGATGTAGCCTTAATTACAGAAACTCGACTGACCAGTAAACGAAAGCTCAACATAACGCAGCACCAAAACTACCGGACCGACCATCTTGATGGAAAAGCTCACGGTGGTACTGCTGTCCATCAATCCCTCTCCCATCACTCATTTCCACTCTCATCAAACGATCTCCTTCAGGCTACAGCTGTTACAATCAAAACCTTTTCCTTTCCCACCACATTAGCATCGGTTTACTGCCCTCCTAATAAATCCATTTCCCATTCCGAATTCAGCTCTCTCCTGAACTCCTTAGGGATTCATTTCCTTTTAGGTGCAGACTTTAATGCGAAACATCAACAATGGGGCTCAAGAACTACTAACACCCGAGGTCGCATCCTAACTTAACTCCCATAATTCCAGTTTTATTTCTCCAGTCACCCCTACATATTGGCCCACTGACCCAAACCGAAATTCTGATCTCCTTGACTTCTTCATCCATGCTGGCTTAGGTCCCTTAAACTATGCCATAGAACGAATTGATGAACTGTCCTCAGATCACAGTCCTTTGATCCTTACCCTTTCTATAGTCCCAATATCCAAACTTCTTCCGCCATCATTTATTAGGGGACCAATAGACTGGAACCTATTTCACCAGCTTGTATCCGACACCATTGACCTCAGAGTTTCCCTAAAAACACCTTTACCAATATGATCCAGCAAGCAGTTTGGACTGCATCTTCTCCCCGTCCTTCCTTCAAAGTCCGCAAGAAAAATCAATTGCCGCAAGATCTTAGGGATCTTATCCTTACCAAACGCCGTTACCGATCCCTTTGGCAAAGAACCAGGCATCCTCACGATCGGAGACTATATAACCACTTCACAAAATTAGTCAAAAAGAACCTGACAACCTATAGATCCAAATCCTACCTTTCCACACTATCTGCTTCAGATAATTCCCTTTGGAATGCCACCAAAAAAATACACAAATACCACTCTTTTTCCCATCCTCTCCGACGTGAAGACAGTTCTTGGGCTGCATCAGATGAGGACAAAGCAGAGGAATTTGCCAAACACCTTTCAAATACATTTATCCCACATCCTGAAATCCACCCTAACCATGTTTCCAATATTAATGAATTCCTTTCTTCACCCATTCCTCTATCCTTACCTCCTAAAGCTGTAAATCCCTCTGAGGTCAAATTTCTCTTACAAAAGTTAAAAGTCCGCAAATCTCCTTGACATGACCTTCTTACCACCCAGATCCTTCAGCGACTTCCTCAAAAAGCGATTATTTTCCTTACCTATCTATGCAACTGTATCCTTCGTACAACTCACTTCCCTTTGCTGTGAAAACACTCCGTCATCATCCTATTCCCTAAACCTGGCAAACCACCCAATGTCACTTCATCGTACCGACCCATCAGCCTTCTTTCCAAAATTTTTGAAAAAATCCTCCTGAAACGAATCCTACCCATCATCGAATCCAATCATATTCCTTCACATCAGTTTGGATTCCGTCCCAGGCACTCGACGGTCCAGCAGGGACTCCGAGTTATCGATCACATATCCTCTGCTCTTGAAAGCAAACAATACTGCACAGGCGCATTTCTGGACGTAGCACAAGCTTTCGACCGGGTATGGCATGCCGGTTTGCTGTTCAAGCTCAAAACCCAGTTACCTCAATCCTTATTCCTAGTTCTTCGATCCTACCTCTCTGATAGCTACTTCCAAGTACGCTGTGGTAACGAATACTCCAATCTTTACCCAATTCAAGCTGGAGTTCCCCAAGGCAGCGTCTTGGGTCCTATCCTATACATATTGTACACCGCTGATATCCCAACTACTCCTGAAACCTTCCTTGCAACGTTCGCAGACGACACAGCTATCCTATCATCTCATCCAGATCCCGAAATAGCTTCCTCGAACCTACAAAGCCACCTTTCACTCATTGAAATTTGGTGTAACCAATGGCGGATCAAAGTCAACGAGGAAAAATGCAAACACGTGACTTTTACCCTTCGCCGGGGAACATGTCCTTCTGTCCAATTCAATGAAACCATCCTACCTATTTCCGACACAGTACGATACCTTGGCTTCCTCCTAGACAAAAGATTTACATGGAATCCTCATACCAGACTCAAAAGACAAGAACTTAACAGACGATTTAGCCAACTATACAGATTACTATGTCGGACCTCCGGTCTTTCAATAGACAATAAATTACTAATATACAAGACCATCATCAAACCTATTTGGACCTATGGACTGGAACTGTGGGGGACAGCAAAACAATCGAATATCAGACGCATTCAATCCTTTCAATCCAAAATCCTGAGAACTATTGTCGATGCTCCTTATTATGTTTCCAACAAAACCCTCCATAAAGATCTCAATATTCCTTTCGTCCTCGACCTCATCCCTACTAAATTTTCAAACTTTCACCAAAACCTTGCCTGTCATCCCAACCCCCTGGCTCAGTCATTATCCAGTTCCACACATCCATATAACCCACCCCGCCGTCTAAACCGGCAATGGCCCCGAGATCTGTTGTAATAATGTTATTTGGAGTACTGGCACTGGCCAGATTCTCCACTTACAACCTGTGTGTGTGAAGCGCCCTCAACCAGCTTCCATTGGCGTTTAAAGCCAGTGACGCGGCTGGGAAAGGGGGCTGGGGCTTCCCGGACTCCGGCTTTGCCCTCATTCCTGGGGAAGAAGCTCAGTTCGGGGACCCCAGGCAAATTGTAAATAGGGTATGAATGTGTACATTTTATTTTATTTTATTATTAGTATTATTATTATTATTTACTTTACTTTATTATTTATTTTACTTTATTATTATTATTACCGCATAATTTCTTTCTGTTACCGCATGTATATATTTTTTTATTTTATTTTGTTTATATTATTGTTTTGTTCTGGCATGACTGTAAGCTACACAGCACTATTTCTTATTGCCCATAAGTGGCAGATTGAAATATTTCAATAGCGTATAATATAAGTGTTAATATTATTAAAAAAACATAATGACTAGTTTTTAGGTACTTGATATCGCTTATCAAAGATGCTCTATTGTGTTTCTTTAAATGGTCTAGTAAACTAGACTTACGGATTCCACTCAAGACTAAACAAGACATTGGCAGCGCAATAGAAAAACTTACAGCAACAATAAGAGACAGTATAAAAGATAACACTACCATAAACAGAAATATCACACAACAGACTAACCTGCCACAGCACCTTCGCATCTTGCTAAGCGAAAAACGCAGAGCAAGATCGAAGTGGCATAGAACTCGTTACCCATCAGATAAAACGTATTACACCCAACTGACTAACAAACTGAGAACGGAGATTAGAAACCTCAAAGTCCAAAATTTACGTAGTGTGACTGAAAATCTTACGATTGCTGACAAATCACTATGGACGACCACCAAAAAGATTCTTAAATTCAAAGATTTTAATAATCCTCTCCTTACTGAAAATCAAACTTAAAGCTGATTTACTCCTTACTGAAAACCCACATATGCTTCTTCAAAACCACACCCTGATATCCTCAACCCTATTCACATTGAGCGTATTGAAGCAGAACTGGATATCCCACTCCAAATGACTCTCCTACCTAAGGCTTTTCCCCCATCAGAAATATCCAATATTATTCATAGTTTACCTTCCCGTAAAGCTCCTGGATATGACCTAATTAGAGCTCACATCCTAAAATCCCTTCCTCGAAAAGCTATCCTATTCCTCACATACATATTTAATTCTGTAATCCGTACTACCTATTTTCCTGATAAATGGAAAATATTTATAGTAAAAATGATCCCAAAATCCAAAAAGCCTCCAGAACTCCCATCCTTTTATCATCCTATCTCTCTCTTACCCATAATGGGCAAGATCCTCGAAAAACTCATTCTAAAACGTATTTATCCCATCCTAGATAGTAATCGCATAATCCCAGACCACCAGTTTAGTTTCCGAACATCCTACTCCACTATCCAGCAATGTCATTGTATGGTGGATGTTGTCTCTTCTGCATTGAAGCGTAGATTGTACTGCACGGGAGCCTTTCTCGATGTAGAACAGACTTTTGATCGAGTCTGGCACCCAGGTCTCCTTTACAAATTTGACAATTCCTTCCTCCTACATACTTTTTAATCATTCGCTCCTTTCTAACTGGCAGAACAATTAGAGTAAGTCATAAAGGTTCCTACTCGTCCCTCTATTCCCAGTCTGCTGGCGTTCCTCAAGGTAGCATCCTCGGTCCTATCCTTTACACAGTATATACAGCTGACATTCCAACCCATCCTAACACCTTCATCTCCACGTATGCTGATGGCACATGTGTGTTATCAATTAATAACGGCCCATATATTGCATCCCAATCCCTTCAATCACATTTATCAAGCCTCGAAGAATGGTGTCGGAATTGGAGAATTAAAATCAATTCCAACAAGTACCATCAAATTACCTTTACACTTCGCCGAAAACCCACGACTTCCTGCCCTACTGTATCCTTTAATAGTACTCCACTTATCCCTGTTGAACAGATTCGCTACCTGGGACTCAACTTAGACAAACGTCTTACTTGGAACCCTCACACAAGACTGAAAAGACAAGAAACAGCTAGACGCTTCCGACTACTTCAAAACATACTAGACAAACGCTCAAAGCTTCAGATCAATTACAAAAGACTTATTTATGTGACTGTTATAAGACCTATATGGACTTACGAAATTGAACTATGGGGCTCCACCAAACTATCGAATTCCTCTCGTATGCAATCCTTGCAATCCAAAATCCTTCGCAAAATCCTAAACGCTCCTTATTTTGTCACAAATAAAACCATCCTTAATGACCTTAACGTTCCATATGTTACCGATTTAGCCCATTCCAGATACCTATCATTTCATAATAAACTTCAGATCCATCCAAACCCACTAGTTTCCATCCTTGCATCCAATTCCATTCTGGACAATCCTCCAATGCGTCTGAAGAGAAGATGGCCTCGGGACCATCTATTATAGAAATTTTATTAGAGTGCTGCTAGTGGGTAGTGTCTCTACATGTCTTATCATGTATTATCTATTCTTATAGCAATTGTACTAGATGTATATAGTACAGTTGTAAACTCAATAAAACAATTTAAAAAAAAATGGTCTAGTACATTTTGCATAAAAATATTCAACATGGACTATAATAAATAAAAACATTTTAACACTAGAAAAATACATAATTTGCAGGAACGATACACAATTCTCCTTCCTTAGATTTGACACTAGATTTATACACTGTTAATTTAACTACAGGGTGTTAAATTTTTTGGACACCTATGAGATTTTCACAATATGTAATTACTAATAATATAATAAACCTGCATATATTTTAATTATTCCTTCAATTCAAATTATCATCTAATTTAAACTCGATCGACCTCGAAGCTCACTTAAATTAAATAGTTATCATACTTGCCTAATCCCCCCACACACACACACACACCACAATTAACCATAAAATGAGCCATACCCTTGACCTTGGTCCGGGTTGGTGAATTTATCCGGCACAAGCCGAGAAATCCAATATAAAAAATAAATAATAATAATAATAATATATATATGTGTATATAAATATAAATACACACACTCACACACCTGTATTTTCGGAATCATAAAATAATCAATCATAATAATATTACCTCTGTTTCCTCAGTAACTTTTGCGGAAATCTCTTGGTCATAAAGATCATCAGTTTGGTACCAATCGAATTCTTCATCAGTTTCATCAATATGCTTTACTGGAACCTTACTGCTAAATTTGTAATCGAAATCGGGTATAAGGGGTTTAAATTTATTCAAACTTTTCAAATTTATTTCCTCGGAGTCATGATTTTCTGAGATTATCTCGGATATATCTGGATTTAAAAATACACTATTTGCGGGATGGTAGTCAGGCGCTACTACTAGATCAGACCTTCTGAGTTTGATCCTGGGTTTCCTTGAAACTCCATACTCAAAATTGTTTTTTACATGTGAGGTATTGTTCAGCTTCTTCAAACTTGTTATTATGGTGACACTTTTAGTTTTATCTGTATATAGATTTTTTTCTACCTTAATTGCATTGCCACCACTAATCAAAGGATACGCTTCTTCCGCTGTGAACGTTGGCAAATTATCATTTGACGTCGTCGGGTTTGACTTCTGGCCCTATTAGTATTGAAACAAATAATAGTTTTCATTTAATGGTTTTGACTTAATACTAAAATATGCAATTAAAATTCAAAGCTAAATTTCTTTTTTTAATTTTCCTAAAGGGGTAAAGTATGAATAATATCTGATGCTGACTACTAATTCTGAGAAAAATTAAGATTTCAATGTTTGGAATCCACGCTATTTTAAATATTGTATTGATTTAATTGGATAAAAACAATCAACGGCAATCATAAAAACAATGTCAAGATTAGTTGTGACATTACGTAGTTCTGATAACGAAGTAGCGTATTTAAATATTTGTGGAACAAAGAATTTTGTTTTGGTTAAATTATAGTTATGAATTTTTTTTCTATACTACTGCAAACCATGGAGGGTCTTGCGTTCATTATTTAATAGAGACTGCATTGTTTCTTGGACAAATATTTATTTATTATTTACTAAATAAATAAAAACATAATAAAAAAAACATAAAATAAAAATATAAACAAAAATAAAATTTGTATAAAATTTTTTTTAAAAAAACGTGAAGAGTTTAAGTTTCAGTAAATGATAGAGACTGTACTGTTTCGTTTGTTATTTGATCATGCTCAACCGCCAGATTTTTCACTCTATTTTGGGTACCAACTTTATAGAAGCTGGATGAGCCCTGGAGGTTCCTAGATCCCATAGGGTCCATTTCCGGCCGTTAAAAAATTAAATGAAAGTCTGACAGTGAGCGGGATGAGAACCTGCGGAGACGCAGATGATCCGGGTTCGAATCCCGACCAGGGCAATATAGCTCAATAGAACAGTACACGTTAAAAAGCAACGTAATTCTAACATGACAATTTCTAGATACGCAACAACGCCTTTGAACTTACTATATCAGAAAACTGTGTTAGAAATATCAGTAGATGGTCTTAAAAACTTAAGTACAGAGAAAATACACCGGAAAATTGAAATTAATAAGTCTGTAATAGACACAATATTGTATCCATGGAAAAAGTTGATTACAAAGTGTTTTAATGATTTTGAAATTATTTAGAGAAAGGGATGGATCATTAATTCTTTTTTGAGTGGATCATTTTTTGTCTTTTGACACTGATAAAATATTTTGTAATAAATGGGACTGAACTACTATGGATTATTTCAATCTATATTTTGTAGGTTAGACAAATATAACATAATCAATACTTCGAGGCAAAGCTGGTTAATATTATATAATGATTTACAATGCTATTCAATATTCAGGTGTAAAAAATCATATGTTAATATGTTAAATATTTCTTACGTGGATACCTTCTTCAATATATCTTCTGGGTTATGACCTTCCAGGCCTTTTACCATCCCGGCGCTTCGATCTATGTGGTATGTGAAAGTGTAGGGAATTCTCATCACGTTACTTATATTTCTCCGATTTAACTTAATTTTCTTCATCGAGATTCCTGAAGATTGTCTCTTCAGACTTCTACCTTTGAAACGCTTCTGTGCTTGGTAAACGATTCCAGCATTCAAGGAAAAGTTGTTTTCTTTCCGTTCGGGTACGAACATACCTTTCATCGAAAATGTTTCTGGAGCGTTAGTTTTCAAGAGGCTGTAATAGCGAATATTCTGAAATGTAGATTTATTTTTGGTGATGATTTTGATTAGATCTGGATAGGATTTAAGCGTAGTGTAAGTCCAATGTTTTGTGTTATATATTGTTGTAGACTTGTTCGAATCAAGTGGCACTGAGTCGACATATCCTAGCGTACTCGAATATCCTCTAGTTGAATTTTTATTTTGCGCAAGTAACGTTACATCTAGTGTTGGGTACGTTTTAACAGGTTTTTCCCTGTCGGTTTTTTCATATTCAAAAGTGGCTGAATGTAAACTATTTTTTCTCTGTTTAGAAGTAGAATTTCTTATTGTCATGCCTCTTTTCATTCGGCCAACGATAAATTTTTTTGGTACCAGTGCATTTGCGTTCACTGTGAACAATAATAAAAAAAAACAAATCAATTTCATATCACTACAACTAACTCTTACAAACATAAGCATATGATGTAAACTTTTATTTTATTGGATTTTTCGTTTTTGAATAAGAAAATCATAATAATTCCAAGGTAATTGAAAATTTTTCTCACATGCCATAAAATTCCTTACTAAATAATAGTTTCGTAAGTTTTTCTAGATTTAGTAAAAATAATATTAAGCATCTCAATAAAACTGTACTTTCAGCATTTTCTATGGAAAGAAACAATGAACGATAATTAACAATTATAAATAACTTAATAATAAATAATAAATAATCTAGTTTTCTCGGAAGAGGCTATTAAGCAGTATTGAGTTATGTTTATCTTTATATTTAACATATGATATTAAATGTAAAAAGGTTTACTTAATAAAGATACAGTTCGAACATACGGCGACTGCTGAAATAAGATATAAACACTTTTGAATGATAAACTGCGGTGGGCTTATTTAAAAAATCTTCTGGGTAGAGTTAACTAAAAAAATGTTCAATAAGACTTCACATGAATCTATCTTTACCAGACTAAAAGTTCTATTCATTTGTTTTGGGTTACGATTTTTTAAGCGAACGACTCAATCGATTTAAAAGTTAATTTATTTTTATTTTTTAACTTTGTTAATAATTATTACCTATAACAACACGTGTCTAGTTAAGTGAATGTGAGATATAAATAATTGAAATATATACGCGTCTACTAATTGAAATATATGTTTTAATGCTCAATTACAAATTGATATTTTTTTTATACATAGATATATATCTTAATAATATTGAAAAGTAAAAAGAGACCTTACATAAATATTAAGACCGTGGAAAAATTCCAACGATAAGCCTTAAGTCTCCAAACTAAAACAGATTAAAAAGTATTAAAATATATATCTTAATATTAAAAAAAAAACATGTGTTGGTAACTAGTATCACCTCCCCCAATGACGAAGTCATGGAAGAGGTCAGGAAATCGGATGAGTCTTCCTTGATGGGTCATTGTTCGAAGGCTGGTCGCATGTCCTATGGCTTCAATCTGTCGGTAGAAACAGTCTTGCGGCCAGAAGGAAGAATAATGGTAAAGGTCCAGTACCTGATGGGGTAGACAGATATGCATGCACCTGTGTCCACTAAAAATCAATGTTATCCAATCTATCCGTTGCGGTGTTTGTTAGCGTAATTGCTCTTGTTGCCCTTGCACCATTTGGTTTTTAATTTACTTCATTTCCAGAGTCAACTTCTGAACCATATCCTCAAGGCACGACGTTTGTGTAGGTCTGGTTGGCGAGGAATGAGTTTTCGGAGTGAGAATTTTGTTAATGCTGCGCTCGTAAACTTCGACGATGCTGTCGGCGATCTCTGCCAGTTTATCTACCGAAGTTTCGCTGGTAAACACTAGCGTAGAATTTGAGCTGCTAATGCCCTCAACCAGATATAACGTAGCTGATCTGAAGGTACAGATTTGTTGATCTGAAGTTGAGAAGGTCGCTCTCCTGGAGATAGATGCTTCTCTTCTAGGAGTCGCCGAATTCGAAGATTATCTTATTCTGAGTAGGTGAGAATCATTCTCCTTTTAATGGCTTCGTAAGGTTCGGTCGGTCGGTTTCTTAACTAAGTCCGCCACATCTTTAAGTATTTCAGTGTTGAAGTTAGCTAGAATTAAATTAAATTTAATGAGTGAGCTATTTCCCTTGTTCATGGAGAAAATAGCTTCAGCCTGACAGAACCAAAGTTCTGGGTCTTCTTTCCAAAAGTTTGGAATTATGTTCGGTCCGAACTCACAAGCAGAGACTTTTTTCATCTTTCGATTCATATTGGGTGTGTTCTTTGTTGGGGTCATCACTATAGTGAACGTGAGATGTAAATAATTGAAATATATACGCGTCCACTAATTAAAATATCTGTTTTAATGCTCAATTACAAATTGGTATTTTTTTTATACATAGATATATACCTTAATAATAATAAATGATCTGCTGGTAGCTGGCTGCTACACTAACAATAAGTATAACAAACATCTAATAAAATCCTAATTATTTGAATCATCTGTTCAGCTATCTACCTTGCTAAGTATGTGTGATTATCAATTATCCACATCGAATCCTGCTGGTGCATTGAAGATTACTTCTTACCAATGAATACATTGTTTTTTTTATCATGAAAATAAATTTTTGTGCAAAAGATAAAGGGAGTTAAAGGAATCTATGCAAGAATTCTGTTTTTACCTGCTAACATGATATTCCCTTGTGATTGTAAAATAATGTTTTTAATTTGATTCAAGGAAAAAAATACGATTGCCGAATCGGCTTTCAAATTTCTACAAAAAAGAAAGTACATAAATTTTTAAATGTATTATATGATTCACACACGTGTTTAAAGCAATGTTTCGATTGAGAAATTTCTTAATATGTATTCAAACGGTTTTAAAGGGGATTGATTTGGCCGATATCAGGCACAACCGTCAGATCTTTTACTCAATTAAAGGCACTCACTTGATTTAGGGCAGATTAAGATTTCCAGACCTCACAGGGTCGTTTTACGGTTGTAAAGCCGTTAACAGAATAAGTAATTCATCTGCCACAACTGAGTTCAAGCCAAGGACCAATAGCTCCGTGACACTGCGCTTCACAAACTGACCTAACCCGTTCACCAATCATTATTTTAATGGTGTTGCATTTTTATTAATATCAAAAATTAATATTTATACAAATGGAAGTTAAAGATTTCATGTGATATCCAAAAAGTTATTTCTCTTACTAAAGCTTACTAAACAATATAAACTCTGAAAAAGAACAACTTAAGAATTCCTTTCTCCTTCCCCGCCTTTTCTTGATTTCCCATTTAGCTGATCCCGTAATCTCTCCATTGCCAGCGTATGGGCTCCAATCTGTGGATCCTCTAAATTAATTGGATTAGCATATAATTATGGTATACTCTCATTGTAGAGGTACTATATGACTAACATGAACCTTTGGGGGTCACCTGTGGTGTAATGGTTCTGGAGAGTATAAAATCCTTGGTTTTTGGTGGGGACGTAAAATGTTCCGAGCTTGTGCGGTGTCAAATACTTGATACAGAATCCTATCTTAATTATACCTCAGGGCTAAGGACTCCCACTGTAGTAACGTCCGATTAGCCATAGCAGCGTATTATGAAAAAATACTGTTATTTAACTAAAATGTACTCGTCACTTGTCACACGATGTAGAAATAAAAGGAAACCTTGGTTTTTGGTTATAGGCATGAGAAATCTTTTTGTCTTGCCTTCGTGTTTTCAAACGTCTCCTATTCCCAGAATACTTTTAATTCGTAGTTGTCTCTTTTACACATCTGATCTTCATCGTTTTCATCTTCTACTAGTTGCGTTCATCTGTCTCACAGCATCATTCAAAGCATCCTTCACTTCGAAAATTGTTCATTCTCGAGCGTATTTTAAATTTAAAGACCACTGATTATAATAGATTGAAAACTTAGGAAATCAATCACCATTGATGTGAATATGTTAATGTCAAATAGTTCTTTTTAATAATTTTCATTTCCTGCATGATTTAACTTGCAATTTCAGTCAACCATTGTATAGCTGATGGGATTACATGAGGAAATTAAAAGCTTTTTACGCCTCCATTAATATTCATTTAAACTTAATTGCCTTTAAATTGAGATAAACAAAGGGCGATGCTTGACTTCGGTTCTATTAAAAATTTTAATTACTTTACAGAGGTTTTCATAAAAAAAAAGAAGAAGAAGAAAGAAATGAGAAAAAAGGAATTGAATATGCCTTGTTTCCAGACGTTGTGAATATTAATTAGGTCAATCACATCGCCAAACCCACTGCGCAGATTATTCAAACCTACGTATAAGCTTAATGTTGGCTCTGGCTTACGTGATTGCATTCTCTCTTGCTAACAATATACATGTATGAGGAGATTTTCAAGTACTCTCATTATGCTCTAGGATATAACTAGTTTGGTGTCTCAGCAAGTCAATAACTGGACCAATGAATAGTTTATCGTGTAGTGCTTATAAAGCTATTTTTTATTCAAGTTGACTTAAAAATTAATTTTTTGTCAAAAGCTTTTCAAATTTAGTTCCTGAGAAATGAGTGCGAATAACATTTAGATTTTCTCACTAAAATCTTACTAATATTATAAATGTGAAAGTTTGTATGTTTGTCTCTCTTTCACGCAAAAACTACTGAATGGATTTGGATGAAACTTTACAGTAATATAGGTTATACATCAGAATAACACATTGGCTATCGCAAGCAAGGAATTTAGGGGGGGGGGGGGGGCGCACGAGGGCACGTACCCCCCCTCCCCGACAGTTTTTTAGGTACTGTAGAGAATCCATTATAGTACATAATTAAAGGTAAATCACATGATAATAGGTGTTAAAATAACAGAAAGGACAGGAGTGAAACTATTTGTTTTGATAACCTACAAATCTTACTAATATTATAAATGTGAAAGTTTATATGTTTGTCTCTCTTTCACGCAAAAACTACTGAATGGATTTGGATGAAACTTTACAGTAATATAGGTTATACAGCAGAATAACACATAGGCTATAGCAAGCGTGGATTTAGGAGGGAGGGGGAACGTGCCCCCCCCGCCGACAGTTTTTTAGGTACTGTGGATAATCCATTATAGTACATAAATAAAGGAAAATCACATGATAATTGTGGTTAAAATAACAGAAAGGACAGGAGTGAAACTATTTGTTTTGATATCCTACGAATATTATAAATGCGAATGTTTGTTACTCATTCACGCAAAAACTACTTAACGGATTTGGATGAAACTTATTGAATAAAATAGGTTATACATCATAGGCTACATCAAGGGCAGATTTATGCGGGGTCACATGGGCATGCCCCCCCCCCCGTTATAGTACATAATTAAAGACAAATCAGGAACTTAGTCTCTTGAAATTTGTAGATAGGTTCTTTGTATAACTCAAGAAATAAATTTGGATAATTCCGCCCCAAGGGTTTCCCTTTTAATATAATGGGGGTTCAAAGGTTGTAGAGAATCCGTCAGTTTTGAAGTTAGACATCTGAAATTATGGATGTACGAGTAACTTATGTTTTAAAAAAATAATTAAATTATTTATTTAAAATGATCTTTCACGAAACTTTATGTGGCAGGCCGAATTCCAGGGGAAAATAGGGCAGAACAACGTCTACCGGGACGGGAAGTATCTTTATAAAGGGAACGATGGAGAAATATATTCGTATGATTCACCTATTTTAAAGTATGTAATGATCTATAAGACACAATATGAAAAATCTTCAAACAAAAGCCATAAGTATCTTAAATGCTGGAAGAAAAAACGAAAAGACAACTTTTCGCCAGTTCAGACATCATTAGGAAGCAAACCAATAAAATATCGCACCATAGAAGACTAGGTGCAGCACTTCTCGTACTAACACGCTCTCACCCAATTTTTCCCTAGTATTTTATAGACTTAAAGATTGGTTTTGTGAATTTTTCCTATTGCATCCTAATTAAAATTTATGTCTCTCTTTGGCCTTTTGCTTAATTTTATTGATATAATAATGAATTTCATAAAAGGATTATGATTTTTGCTTACTAACTCAATCCTTTCGTAGCTTCATTTTCTACTAGAAACTTTAACCTTCTAAATTTATTATAAGTTGAATAATCGGACCTTCTATAAGATAAATATTAAGCAATTAAAGATAATAGATAAATCTATAACTTTTGTTAAATGCATGAGCTAGCATGAAATAATTTCTTTACATGATGTTCATCTTCTTAAAAAATAAAATTAAAAGAACTAAATAACACAATGAATCATTCAATACATTACATTCTAAGCAATTGACTAACCTAATTAGAGAGCATCTTTTTGGGAAGCTAAGAGGTGTTGAAAAAGCAATGATTTAAATGACCATAGTGAAGGACTATGGCGGATGTAGAAGGGATTGAGTTCCACACTGTGGTGGAGAGGGCGAGAAAGAAACTCTCAAATGCTTTTGTTCTGTGGGAACGTATTTAGAGATCGGAAAGGCGGGATCTTGTTTTATAGTGTTGGATGAGATTGTAGATATATAAAGGGTGTTGTGAATAAATAGATTGGTATAAAAATGAACAGAGGAAATGTTGTCTTTAGAAGATAGGGAAGAGCATATGTATATATATATATATATATATATATATATATATATATATATATATTAAGTTTTTAAGACTCACTAAACTGTCTCTAAAAATTAATATATAGCAGGTTCGAGCCTGATTATATTATATATATTTATATATATATATATATATATATATATATATATATATATATATATATATATATATATATAATATAGATATATATATATATATCAGGGATTTATATATATATATATATATATATATATATATATATATATATATATATATATATATATATATATATAAATCCCTGATCGAGCCATTGTAGGGATTGATTTATTTTTTTAAATTTTCATAATATACTAGTTGCCAAGTAAGTTTTTTATTTTCTTTTTCAGGTAAATTTATGAATGACTGTACACTCTTCTCTACTATTATGGTATGTTTTTTTATTTTTTATAAGCTCTGTATAAAGATTTTTTTTAAATAGAAAAAACTTTGGTAAATTAAACTAAGCTATGATAAAAAAAATAAATGGGAAAACGCAAATTTCTTCGTAAAGCGAAAATATGTTTATTTATAAAGCTTATATACATATTTATTTTTAAAATATATTTATTCAATGAAATAGATTCCACTAAACTTGCATTTATCCAGAATTTCAGTTGACATTTTATTTTGAACAGTTTTCTAAGAAACCATTAATTTTATTCCATTTCAATATTTCTAAAATTAAAATTGGTAACATAATTTTAGTTTAGCACTATGCGCAAAATGGATGAAATCAGTGAATGACCCCAGGAGTCTATTAAATGTCAGGAACTGGAAGGCTGCAGCACTGGACAGGGAAGACTGGTAGAAATGCATCGATGAGACTATAGAGTTCACTGATGGGCTATAGAGTCATGTAAGAAGAAGATGCTATGCGCAAAATAATCGAGATAAAGAATAATTTTAGAATTATTTAGTAAAAAAATAGTTAGGTATATTGTCCTTTCGGAGTGGAAGTATTATTGTGGTCAGCAGCCTGTGTGATGTCAAGTAATCGTTAAAGATACCTAAGTATAACTGGATAGACAAAATTTATGCATTGTCCGATTAGCAATGTTAAGCTCGTAGCATTGTCCGATTAGCAATAGCAATATAAAGTGGTGTTAAAGATACAAACCAGTTTACATCAAAATAAAATATATCTAATGTAATTATCCTTAACGCCTAAAATTAATATAATTACAAACGTAGTCTTCCTTACCATAAAGGTTAAACTATCGTCCAGTTAAGCTTTTGGAGACAAAGTATTTAATGTTAGACAATGTAAGACAGTCTCACCCATTGTGGAACATTTGATCACATCTGGATTAAAGGAAATGGAGCGATGCAGGGTTTCCCAACTGGACTGCATGAAGCCTCCTAAGCGTTAATACAGTATTGATGAAGCCAGGCGGTTGGTTACTAATGCAACAACAAGGCTAGGAGGTGAATAGATTAGCCGCTCTAATGTTAACCAACCAGAATAGCATCACCGTTAAGCTAACACATACCACGTTCCAAGCCTTCTTGTAAGCGAATCTTCACATACAGTCCCTGACCATATTAATGTGACCACTGGATAGATTCGTTCTTATTACATATTTGCATTATCTTTTTGTATGCGTAATGATGTAAATTGAGTTTAAATATTAGTTTTATGAGTAAGTTAGTTATCTGATAACAATATGAAATTGTAAAAAATAGTTTCGAAAATAAATCTTTATTTTTTAAAAATATTTTGTTACTTCTGTCACAACCGTTTTCATAGAAACAATACAGTCTCTGTCATATAAAAGTTACTGAATACGAAATACTTCACGGGTTGTAGTGCTACGTTTTTTTTTAATATAAGTTAGAAAAATTTGATAAATTATCACCGGTCATCAATAAATAAATTAGGACTAGTCCGTGATATAGCGAAGGCACTTGGTGACAATGAGGATGCTGTCTCGTTGGTGTTTCAGTTTTTGAAAACTCATTGACTACTTTCCACAATATAATATAATCACAAATTATATGTACAAATATGATAATAGTATAACAATATGAACAGAGATTTTCTCCACAACCTCAAGACAACAAGGCGTTGATGACCTAAGGGTTTTACGCCTTTAATCACCAACAAACAAACAAATTTGAAATACAAGATTTGTACTGTTGAGGCTAACAGTTTTTGTTAAAAATTATTTAATATACGAACAAACGTACGTAAAAAAAGAGACGTTGGAACCAGTCAATGGATCATTTCAACACTCAGAATAAGATTCTCAGAAAAAGAAGAATTTTCATTGTAATATACAAATTCAAAAATTTTCCGACTACTATACTTCCATTGGGGCATGAAAATTAAAATAATGTAAATTTTTTTTGGTATATTACTGTTACCCGATGAACAATTTGTTGGATCGAATTTCTTCCAGAGATAATTGGTATTGAGGAAAGTGGAATCGCGTCTTTCTCGTAGTTTATGAGTGGAACTGGAGTTGTGATATAAGCAGCTCCAATATGAACAAATGTCTGACGTAGCCTCTTATTTACAATCAAACTAATACAACTCCTCTTTCTTAAATTACAAAATCCCATGTTGGAGAAAATTCGACTTATTCAATGTGTCTGAAGATATTTTCTATTTAATGGTCCTTGAATAGTTCAAATATTTAAGTAAGTAAGTAATTAAAGAGTTTCCAAACATTAATTCCATTGTTTTTAGAGTAATTACCTTCAGTAACATAAAATTATGTACTTAAAAGTAAAGTGTTTTTAGTTAAGTCGGACGAACAAGTTGTAAAAATAGTCGCAAAGAAAAGTTGAGATCCTGAATGAAACATATTCTCAATTCGTTTGATTATTTAAGAAAAAAATGATCATTGTTTGGTTGTATCTGGAGTGAAAGAGAAGGGGACACTTGAACCTGACAATGTGAGTACTTCCAATTTAATTACAGATTAAATAATAACAACGAATGTATGAGCGAATTACAATGGGGAAATTAATCTTTACCACCCCTTGACAAATCTTAGTTTGGGCCACCAAATATCCGGTCCATTTGTTCGGTCATGTTCGGATGGACGATCAATGATCGGCTAGCAAAAGAACTATATTAATCTTGAAGACGTCTAAAAGGGAGGAAGGAAGGAAAAGGTAAAAGGATATTATGGAAGGGTTCCAGGATAATGGACTAGAGGAGGTGGGCTCTTTTAGGGAAGACAGCGAGAAATTGCCGAAGATCCGCAAGGCCTCTGAATCATTCCGTCAATGGATACGGTCCGTGTCTCCATGGAATGAACTTACTTTTTTCTAGTTTCAAGGATTGGTATCAATTTGGAATGGAATATCTATTATAACTGTTACATTTCCTATGGCAATAGTAATCACTGGAATGAGTGTCGGCCTCTTCGCTTACTACTAACCTTAAGTACTGTTTACTCTTCTTATATTTACATATAGTGAGGAAGAGGTACACTGCCGGTCAAAAGTTTGAGACCACTTCAATTTGTTGGGATAATTAGGATTAAATCAAACAAAATAAACCAAAACAAAAGGAAACTGTAATAAAAATATACGGAAACACAATTTTTTTTTAAATTTTATTTATTGATATTTACAACTATAATAATATTACAATAAGTAACTTTGCTAATATGTACAATATTACATGAAAAACACTTATGGAGAAACTACCCATCGGTAGTACTCCAATAAATTCTATAGTAGATGGTCTCGAGGCCATTCTTTTCAGACGCCTCGGAGGGTTATCAGGAATATTATGGGAAGCAAGTTGAGAGACTAGCGGATTCAAGTGTGTATGGAGCTTGTCATGGAAGGTAAGGTATCTAGTTTGGTCCAAATCAGTAACATATGGGATATTAAGATCTTGATGGATGAATTTGTTTGTGACATAATAAGGAGTATTGAGGATTTTACGAAGGATTTTGGATTGTAAAGATTGGATACGAGATGAATTGGATGGTTTAGTAGAGCTCCAAATCTCAACTCCGTTGTGACCTATGTCCAAATAGGTCTGATAACTGTCATGTAAATGAGTCTTTTGTAATTAATTGGGAGCTTAAAGCGTTTGTCCAGTAAATGTTGAAGTTGGCGAAAACGACGAGCAGTTTCTTGTCTTTTCAGTCTTGTATGAGGATTCCAAGTGAGACGTTTGTCTAGATGTACTCCTAGGTAACGTATCTGTTCATCAGGGTTCAGTGAAATATTATTAAAGGATACAGTAGGGCAGGAATTTGTAGGTTTAGAATAGAATAGAATAGAATAGAAAAGTAACTTTATTCTGGGACAAAGTCCCTTTAGAATAACAGATATGAACAGGAATAAAAACATAATATTTATCTGGCCAGAAGGCTAAATGTTACAGATCATAAAGCGTGAAAACATGACAGAAAACAATTTAAAAAGAAATATATAAACAAAAATAATAGTAAGTAAATAAATAGTACAGATCTTGACAGGATATTAAGCAATTACAGAGAATAGATAAATCCAAAGCTTTTGAAATTGAATGCATGAGCTAGCATTCAATAATTTGTTTACATGATGTACAGCTTTTCAAAGAGCAGAATTAAAAGAACTAGATAACACAGTTTGTTATTATATACATTGTATTCTAAGCAAATGACTAACCTACCTAGAGACTATCCTTCTGGGAAGCTAATAGATGTTGAAACAGCCAGGATTTGAATAATGATAGAGAGGGAGTATGACGGATATTAGGAGGGATTGAGTTCCACATTGTGGTGGAGCGGGCGAGAAAGGAACGTTCGAATGCTTTAGTTCTGTGTGAACGTATATAGAGATCAGAAAGGCGGGATCTTGTTTTATGGTGTTGCACTGATGATTTGAATTGGAGGAGACTGTAGATATATGAAGGGTGTTGAGAGTGAATGGATTGGTATAAGAATGAACAGAGGAAATATTGTCTTCGGAAGGGAGGGAAGAGCCACTTTAACCCATCATAGAGGTGGGAGACGCGCGATCGCTTCGGAGTACCAAGCACAAATCTTAGAGAGCAATTCATTATTCTCTTTAATCTGTCTTCAAGCATTTTAGAGAGGCCTCCATATACCACGCTACAATAGTCAAAGTGGGGGAAGATGAGAGAAGATACGAGAAGCTTACGGGAAGATTGTGTAAGGAGATGACGAGAACGATGGAACAACTTCAGGGAACTAATTGTCCGTCGGGATATTTGGGCGATGTGGGATTTCCAGGAAAGGTTTTGGTCGATGGTGATGCCTAGGTTTTTCACCGAGGAGGTAAACGTGATAGGATTATCGTTTAGGAGTAATGTTGGGAGGGTGTGGATGGATGTAAGGAGGGAATTGGAACCTAAAACAATGGCCTGAGTTTTCAATGCGTTCAATTCCAGTTTGTTCAGCTTAGCCCAGGCACAGATCCTATCCAGGTCTTCCTGAATACTAGCGAACGCAAAAAATAGCTCGGAAGGGGGAAAGGACAGATATATTTGGAAATCGTCAGCATATAGATGATGGGAACAGTGGTGAACAGATTTAGGGAGATCATTGATATAGCAGTTGAAAAGAAGAGGAGAGATACTTGAGCCCTGTGCCACGCCTGAGGAAAGAGTGAGGAAAGAGGAAAGGGGATGATTAGGTATAGAAACTGCTTGAGATCTATCAGAGAGGAAGGATTGGAACCATCGGATGGAACTGTTAGAAAAGGACATTGATTTGAGTTTGCTAAAAAGGATAGAATGGTCCAAGGAATCAAAAGCTTTAGTAAAATCAAGAAGGATAAGCACAGTTAGTTTTTTGTCGTCCATAGCGGTATGTATGTCATTGGTGATTTTGGTAAGTGCCGATTGTGTGGAGAAACCGGGACGGAAACCAGATTGAAGTGGGTCAAGGAGGTTGGACTGTTCGAGGAAATTTGACATTTGTGACTGGACTATTCTTTCTAGCGGCTTGGAAAGGTTTGAGAGGATTGAGATTGGGCGGTAGTCTTTGAGTGAGACAGGGTTAGAGGATTTATTAATAGGATGGACTATGGCTTTTTTCCAGGAGGCTGGGAATACTCCGTTTTGCAGTGAAAAATTGTATATAAAGAGTAGGACAGGTATAATATCGATAAGGCAGGATTTTAGCAGTTTGACAGGAATCCCATCGAAGCCTGTGGAGATGGAGTGGGATTTCAGAACAGAGGAAATAATGTCGTTGGGTGAAATGTCAGCGAAGTAAAAGTTGTCAGGGTTGAAAGATGGTGGTAGGGAAAATACGGGAGAGGATGATTTAGAAGTATTAACTGAGGTGGACAAAAAATATGAGTTTATTTCATTGGGAGAGGCTGGAAAGGGCCTAGAACAAGATGAATTAAGAAGAGAAAGCTTTCGAAGGAGATGCCATTTGGATTTAGAATCGGGAGCAGATGAAAGGGCTTCGTGGAAGTATTTGGTTTTTGCCTGCCTGATTGCCGACTGTGTCAGATTGCGGAGGGCCCTAAACGCTTGATAGTCGTCAGTTAACCTTGTCCGTCTAAAGCGTCTTCGGGCCGCATCACGCTTCCTTTGAAGATCTTTAATTTTTTGACACAACCAGGGAGCAGGCTGGTGACGGAAGGTTGAGGTTTTCAGTGGGGCATGGGTGTCAAGGATATATTTGAGATTGGAAGTAAGTATGTCAACCATCGAATCAATAGAGGCACAAGAATAAATCTCTCTCCAATCCAAGGCTTCAAGAGAGGGTGAGATGTTCTCTGGGGTGAGAGCATCTAAGTTGCGAAAGGTTACGGTTTACGACGAAGGGTGAAGAAAATTTGATGGGATTCGTTAGGATTTATTTTAATTCTCCAATTTTGACACCATTCTTGAAGGTTTGAGATATGGTATTGGGATGCAACAAATGGATCCTTATTTACTAATAACACACATGTGTCAGCGTACGTAGTGAGTACAGTGCTTGGATGGGTTGGGATGTCAGCGGTATATATCGTGTATAGGATGAGATCCATGATACTACCTTGAGGAACTCCGGCAGGAAACACAATTTAAAAATATAAGTAGCATGTAGTTATACTTTCTTTTCGTCAGTCTTTTATTTACCATAGTCCCAAACACCTAATTAGCAAATTTGTTTTATAAATACAAATAATACGATACCTATATTTTGTAAATATGCATTGATAATCTGGTAAAATTGAGGGTTTGCATGATTAAAGTAGATTAATTGATGTAAACGACAGAGGTGGTCTCAAACTTTTGACCGGCAGTGTATATTGATAATGTCTCATTATTAATAGCTAGCTGTCGTATCAGTGGTTTATTTCCAGCGACAAACGAATCTATTATCCCTTCTAAGAGTGAAATTTCACCTTAACTTTAAGTTAAGTAAAAGTAAAACAAAAGTTTTCTTTGCAAACTCTCTTACCGGGAATAGTTGTTCCCCACGTGGCGAAACAGATAATTAAAATAAAAAAAAAAATAAGCATTATTAGTTTAGGAATTTTAATTGTTTGTTTGCATATATATAATATGTAATTGCATTATATTTATGTATATTTATAAATTAATAATTAATTATATTTATTAAAATAATAATTTTTATAATAATATTTATCTAAACGAACAAATGACATTAAATATAATTATTCACCTCAATTATAAAATTAAAATTGTAATAAATTATGCAATACTTTAGCCTGAGTAACTAAATAACCACCTCCAAGACCCAAATACAACTAATGAATCCTATAGAAGGTTACAAGAAAACAACTGGAAAAGGTTGGATAAAAAACTGGAGCTGATAAAAACACATTTACTTGCTTTTTTATATGGTTTCTTATCTTCTGTTTCATTGCTGTTTATTTCATCATTTTTTCTACGGGCTTTTTAAAGTTTTGGAGCATAATTTGTTTTTTTCTTTTTATCATCTGATTTTATTTAACTTTTTCTGGCTATTGGCTGGAAACCTTCATTATGATTCAGTAGTTGCAATGTATTGCCTGTAGTTGGATGTTTCCTCTGGGACCTTTTTGAGATTTTGGATGTGCTTTATTCATTTTTTATCTTAGCTACTTTTCTCTTTCTGTTCTGGAAATTCCTAAACCTGCTTATTAGATTTATAATAAATAGATCAATATTTTACATTACAAAACATTACAAATTAATTTTTCCAGTCTTATCCTTGTTCCCGAGGAGATGCATTCTAAGGGTAGAAGCTGAGAAAAAGATAATAATAATAATACATTTCTATTTAATCGCAATAGGGTGTTAAAAAAATGAACGTTCTTTAACCAGGTATTTGTATTATTATTTCTTTGATATAAAAGGTAATTAACACTCAAAGTACAGTCCGTTGTCTACCGTCATTAGCTATCTGTTAGCCAATAGCTTGATCCCATGGTGATACCATTCCTTTGGATGACTGTAAAAGAACTCTTGTACCGCAATTCCAACTTCCACTAAATTATCAAATTTTTCCCTTGAAGAAAATGAGTAGGAACAAGCAGTGATCTGATGATGCTAGTTCTGGACCATATTGTGAATGAATAAAAATATCATATCAGCAGGGGTTTTCAATAAATTTTCCCAAATTTCTAACTATTTTTATAAAAACTGAGGCTTTTTTTGATTAATTTGAATTGGATTAAGAAAGCTTAGAGAACGCTCTAAAGGGATTATTGGGTACTGGTAAGTATTGGATAGGATTAAAATATTTAATCCCTTGAAATCTTGAATTCGTAAAAACGGCCTTTATTATCACGCCCTATTATCAATCAATGACATCATATACATTAGCGATGATTTGTTTTTAATTGCTGTTTACAATCTTACTTTAATTATTGTGTCAAATATATAACAATAATAGAAAATATTTGTTGTATGTTTTTTTTTCAGAAACAGTAAATAAAATGGTTTTAAAAATGCTACTATAAAAAAAACAAATCAATGGAATAAAAAGATATAAGTCATTAAAACCTTAAAAAAAAAATCTTACCTCTAAAAATAATCTGAGAAAAATAATTAAACAAATGTTCGTTGGATTATACTTGAAGTTGAATTTAATGATTTATTTTCAGAACTCCGGAGACACTTGATACCTAGCCTGCATTCCCTATAGGTCGTGCGGGATGGTATTTTCGCCCTTCTACCAATACTAATAAAATGTTGTATATCTTTAATTATATATCAATATAATTATATATTTATACACTTATTGCTGCTTGTATATGTAAAACTGTAAATAAAGGTGTTTATATATATATATATATATATATATATATATATATATATATATATATTTTTTTTTTTTTTATATCTCCTTCAAAAGAACGACAAAACTCCAAATTTGGCATTTTCTCAGGCAATTTTTTTTTTTCAGGCTAGGCATTTAAGCCTTCAGTAGTTAGTTAATTAGTTAGTTAGTTAGTTCAGCCTTTAGCTGAACCTTTTTAATTCAGGAATGATATTCCATTCCAAGAAATATTCTATTTCCAACATGTTTATTTATTTATTTTTTTAATATTTTGAGAATAATCATCCTTATACTTGAAGTGTTATGGGAATAATAAAAAACTAAGTAATATAAAAAAAATACAAGCTTTTAAAACATTTCTAATGGCTTATAAAAGAATTCCAGTATAATATTCTATACGATAATAGGATTTTTTTTATTTACTAATATCCAAATTTTGATTCTTTGAAGTCCTATGGAACTTTCCAATACTTCTATTGAAATTTTTTTTTGGAGTTGTGACGCTCTTTTGAAGGAGCGATGTGTATTATTCTTATTTGTGCAAAACAATCATGTGAATAATTAAATTGTTTAGGGTAAAATAATTTTTGAAGTGTAAACTTCTTTTGGGGCACCGCACATACATTTTGACGTAGGTAGTAAGTTAGACTAATCCTTCACGTTCTGTGGTACAAGGCTCGATCGGGTAAACTCGGATCCGCCGAGCGCACACGTGCGAGAAAGATACTGCCAGCTACTATTAAGAATTAACCTCACTTTTATTATTTTATTATTTGTTAGCTTTTACTTTCCCATATTAAAAAATAAATATTATTAATATAAAGAGTGATTTGATCGAATAGGTAAGTCACTTCGTGTATATATATCCTACTAATATTATTAATGCGAATGTTTGTTTGTAACTCTTTTTACGCAAAAACTACTGAATAGATTTGGATGAAACTTTACAGTAATATAGATTATACATCATAATAACACATAGGCAACAGTTTATAATGATTTTGTTTAATTTGGTCATAATATAGCGATAAATATCATTAAAAAGTACTAGGTTATAACAAATTCTCAATATTACCTCCAAGATATAGTCAGTAGGTAATCGCAGTTATTTAATTTAATTGTTAAATATTGTTAGCATCGCTACAAGGCTCCCCCTGAGTAGCTTCTTCACGTTTCTTACTCGCTAATTCTACATATTTTCGCTACTAATATTATAAATGCGAAAGTTTGTGAGGATGGATGTACATTTGTTACTCCTTCAAGCAAAAACTACTGAACGGATTTGGATTAAACTTTACAGAGATATAGTTTATACCGCTAAATTACAACACATCGATAAATTACCTACATATGTACATTATTCTAATCATTTCAGTTTTAATTTCTCTCTGCTGCCGTAAGACAAGTGAAACCGGTATAGGTACTAAGTAATCCTTTTCTATAAATTCAATAACATTACATACTAATCCTTTACTGACCCGAACAACAGTAAACGAAAGTAACTTCTGTCCATTCGGTTTGTTAATCAGTGTCAATGTATGTTTCACGGCTGTGCTGATCCGTCTGTGATGAAATTTGATGTTGATAATCTCAAGCCAGGGGAAGGACATAGGCTACTTTTTATCAACACACCACACAGACAAAGTTTATATAAAACCGTAACCTGATTGACCAACACACCAAGCGGTCAACACACAGCAGAAACCACTGAACTTGAAGCATCTTGAAATTCGCAGATAGGTTCTTTGTATTGCATAAATGAGAACTAAGAGAGGAATATGGACAATTCCATCTCCAAGGGTTCCCCCTTAATATAATAGGGGTTCAAAGATTATATAGAATCCGTCAGTTTTGAAGTTAGAAATCTGAAATTTCGGATGAATGAGTAACTTATAGTTACAAAAAATTAAAATATTTATTTACAATGATCTGTCACGAAACTTTATGTGGCAGACCAAATTCCACGTGATCGAAGCCGTGGGCAAAGGTAATGTATATATAATTAAAAATTAACCTAAATTTTATTCTATGTTAATTTTACTTTCCCATATTCAAATATGAAGATGTTTGAGACATAAGTTCTTTTTTTGAGTAATAATAATATGGCGTATTTATGTTTGAATACTGTTTTTTTCAGATTGCAAAATCGTTGATGGATCAAAACAACAAAGTCGATGAGGAATTAAAACGAAAGAGGAAATTAGCTAACGCATGCTTAACAAAACATCGTAAATAATACTTTTCACTTCTGCCGAGCGGTCTTAAGCACACACTCTATTTTTTTTAATTATTCAATTCAGACATTTCATACGGCAACAATGTACAATAAATGTTATTCGTAAAATAATACCTATTCGGAACAAGAAACCCAAGTACCTACTTTAGTACTCAAAAGTAATACAACTACTCTTTGATCAGTCATTAATATATTACTTTACTGTAATCATATTATAACACAATACAAATGTAATATTTGATTACTGTATTATAATTTAATGAATACTTAAAACTGGCGACTAGCGAAGACTATTGACCAGGTTTAATTAATGGTATTAAATAATTCTAAACAAAAAGTATGTCCCAATAAAGGATGTCCCAGCAGTAATATTTATCTGGATCAGCAGGCTTCGTTGGGCTCGTCATGTATAAGCGATGGCTGAAGATGGCATTCCTAAGAGGATAATGAACCATGCACCAGTGGGAAAAAGAAAAGTAGCCGGACAAGGTGGTTGGAGCAGGTTAGAGGGGACGCGGTGCGGCTGGGGGCATCAAGCTGGTGGACGAGGGCTGGGGGCATCAAGCTGGTGGACGATGGCTGGGGGCATCAAGCTGGTGGACGAGGGCTGGGGGCATCAAGCTGGTGGACGATGGCTGGGGGCATCAAGCTGGTGGACGATGGCTGGGGGCATCAAGCTGGTGGACGAGGGCTGGGGGCATCAAGCTGGTGGACGATGGCTGGGGGCATCAAGCTGGTGGACGATGGCTGGGGACCGTTAGGGAAAGTTTCTTCTGGCCGCCAGGGCCCGGACTGGGCTGTACATCCGAAGATGTGATTAACGATAATTTTCTTATAATTTAGACCATGTTTGTATTTGTTTGCACAAATAGTTTAATTAGATGGGGAAGATGATTTCAGAATAAACTATTTATTAGATATCGGTCTAATTCTTAGTGTTATCAAAGTATTAAATATTCTATTTCCATTTAGAGTATTTTATTATAGTTACGGTTGAATTGAATCATTTCTTTATCAAACAGATCAAACACCTGTTGAGTGTTGAATCTTATTGGGAAAATCTCTGGTGGCCAAAAGAAAACTACAATTCACCTTTCCACTTGCTTAGCATTAGGGAGTTCTAAATCATGATTTTAAAAATTGAAGAAAATCATTCAAAAATAAATTAGGATTGGTATTGTAGTTTTTGATAGATTATAGTGCAGAGGGAGGGGTCCCGGGTTCATATCTAGCTGTAGCAGATGAATTATTTAATCTTTTAACAACCAATAATGGATGGAAATGCCTTGGGGTCACTAAGCTATATAAAGTTGGTATATCTATGGTGGGTATATATAAGTGGGTACTCTTAATTAGGGGCAAAACCAGGCAGTTGAGCGTCTTCTTAAACAAATAACCGTAGTCCTACAAACTGTTTAGTTTCTATGTTGTACTAAACCCAAGACCTTTCATGGATTGTAGTACAGTTGTCTTTGTTATTTGTAATGTTTGTGTTACTTCCCCTTTTCGTTGATAACTATTTATTCCCTGTTTTAATATTTAATATTTAAAGAAGATACAATAAATATTTGTACTGATTAATTTATTATTATTTTATTTTATTATTATATTAATTTTATTATAAGTCTGATCCCTATCTTCGCCAAGGTTTTCTCAAAAGCTCTCAAAACCCGCTTAAAAAGATTCTTCGATGAGAACCAACGAATAGAACAAGCTGGCTTTCGAAAGGGCCTTTCTACAATAGATAATCTCCATGCCGTTAACCAAATCATTGAGAAATCGAATGAATATCAAATCTCAATATATTTTGCATTTATTGACTTCAGTAAAGCTTTTGATACAGTCAAGCACTCATTTCTTATCAACAGTCTAAAACGCCAAGGCAATAATAAACAGATTTTGGATATTCTTCAATGTTGGTATACCAACAGCCAAGCGAGAGTAGTTCTGGACTTAAATGGAGAGGATTTTCCAATCGAAAGAGGGATTCGTCAGGGCGATCCTTTATCACCCGATCTATTCAACGCGGTCTTGGAAGATGTTTTCAGAAACCTTCACTGGGAGAATTTTGGGATAGACATTAATGGTAACAAACTGTCAAATCTGAGATTCGCCGATGATGTACTTCTCATTTCACACTCACCATCTGAACTGAAGAAAATGCTAGAAGAGCTAGTCCTAGTAGGAAATGAGGCTGGGCTGGAGATAAATATTAACAAATCAGTCTTAATGACAAAGGCCGAAGAAGAAGAAATATTTCTCGGTACCAGCAAACTCCAATGGGTTAAAGAAACAATATACCTAGGGCAACTCATATCATTTGCAGATAAATCCAAGAAAGAGGTGAATAGAAGAATTAAAATAGGATGGTCCAAATTTTGGTCACACAAAAATATTTTTAAAAGCAACATGGCCATACATCACAAGAGAAAAGTTTTTGATGCTTGCATCATTCCCTCTTTAACTTATGGATGCCAAACTTGGAGCCTAAATAATGATACATCTAAATCCCTAGCAGTCACTCAGCGTGCAATGGAGCGAAGTATGTTAAGGAAAAGTAGAAGGGAAAAAATAAAGAAGACAGAACTACGGAAGCTGACTGGTACGCGCGATATTCTCAAGACAGTATCTGATCTTAAATGGCAGTGGGCTGGACACATTGCAAGAATGGCACCAACACATTGGGCTAAGGCAACAACGGATTGGTATCCAATACACCGCACTAGGAGAAGAGGGAGACCAGCTACGAGATGGCGGGACGACATACAAAACTTCATAGGAGTATTATGGCACCGTTCGGCTTGGAACAGACGTAGCTGGGGTAAATTGGGAGAGGCTTATGCCCAAAGAAGGGCCTTTTTTTCTTTTAAAAAAAAAAACTTGTAAATAAAAACCATGTAAAAATTGTACATAGAAGAAAGAGGAAAAATAAAGCTTATTATTATTATTATTATTATTATTAATTTTATTATTTCATTTATTATTTAATATTTATACTAAAGAGGTTTGAATAATATAAGATCTAAATTATAATGCTGACATTGTGTTATCCTAGTATTTTTCATGTCACAATAATATTTCTTCCTTACTGGTTTTATTATAAATGTAATTGTGAATTTTATACTGGTTCTAATACAAATGAAATTGTGAATTTTATACTGGTTCTATTATAAATGTAATAGTGAATTTTACTTTTAAATAAATAGTAAAAGGTAATATTGTGGTCTTTTCTTTTTCTTTTGATTGTTTCAACACAAGATACTTAAACATGTAAATAAATATAGTTTTAAAAATATTGTTTTAAATTATATCGTTAAAATGGGTTCGGATTCCTTATTGAAATCGGGATGGTGAATACTAAGTGAATTATTAAATAAGAGGGTCTGAGACTCATGCTGAAAAATTGTTAGAACCTTAAAATTGAGTTATTTATGTAATTCTTGTACATAACGTAAAATTATGTCTTTCATTTTCTTATTACATTATACATTATATTTATATTGTACTGATTGTATAATGTTACTTTCTAAATTTACTTATTTGCATTTAACAACATACATAATGTACTATATACAATAAAATAGGAAAAACCGGATGATTGTTAAAACAAAACCGAGATGTAAATGTTTTATTTTGTTTTCGAATTGAATTACGTCTAGTCCTGGTCTTTATTATTTTTTCTCTTTTTAAATTAATTTGAACTTATTATGAACTATTTTAACAATTTTTTAAATTTTCTTTTGCTAGTTGTAATCTATGAGAATTACATACATACAAATTTAAACAGTATGCTTAGATATAGGAAACAAATATAGTTTTAAAAATATTGTTATAAACTATATTGCTATTGTTAATTACTGCTATGTTTGTTATAAATACCTATTGCTACATGAGATGGAGAGAGGGTGGGGAGAATCCCAGCATCCCTTGCTGTTCGCCCTCAGTTCTGTACCAACCCCCTCGTGCTAAGTACAGTCGCTCGTGACAATATTGCGCTTCTAACGTCATTAACGATTGTTTAAGTTAGTCGTCGAGGATAATTTTGGTCATTTCCGATTTTCAACTCAATAGGGAAACGCGCCGATCGTCGAGAAAATCCTAATATGTTCATCATTCTCTTAAGGTAATCTCTAGTACCAAAAGTGATTAAGAAATTTCACATATGTCCATATACTTTGCATGTTGGTGTTCCTAAACAGTTCAATAGGTATATAAGGTAGATGGTTTAGCTTCCAAAAATATGTTTCTATCATAGTTTTAAATTTTATACATATTCTTATATATCATGCATAAAATTCATTTATTACACATCTTATACCCTTATATCAGTATAAACACCATTTTCACATTAAAAATTGTTTACGATCACCAACAAAAATCCATCTGCTCTACATCCTTTAGAAGTATTTAATTGATATAAATAAATAAATGATATTTACCGTTAAAAAATAAAACAAAATTTTAGAGTTCAAATATCCTATGTTAATAATAGTAAAATGTGAATCAATATTCCTGTTGGTACTTAGAACACATGACGTTTGACCTATACGCTTCTTGTAATTACGAATTGCACCACATTATACAGTGATTAATATTTCAATACGAAACATTTTAACGCTCATAAGAAATTAGGATATTTTAAATTGAACGAAACAAGTTTAATTAAATTTAAAAGTTAATTTAATATTATACTAGCCATGTCTAAAAATATTTTGTTCCTCTTATTTTATTTTGTAAGGGAGCTTTTTTAATGAGAGGAATTTTTTGATGCCAGAGTGGAATATCGGTTTGAAATTTACCCAAAAAAAAAAAAAAAGGGAAATAAAAGATACCTCAGATCCCAGACCAATGAATTCCCGGGAACTCTCTAAGTTTATCGAGGTCCTAGTTAGCCAACAATAACTGTATCAAGTTTCAATGGGGCTTAACATTTAAACCTAAATTGGAATACTTTAAATTAAATTAAATATTATAAACAATTTAGGTAGAAGTTTATAGTAATTCATAAACTTAAATATAGAATGGGATAACTGAGTGTGCTTGAGTTACTATGCTGATGGTTCAGATTTTAAATCCAGATGTCGTAGATTAAACACTAAATCTGTTAACAGCCACGGATGAACTCTGAGGGATCTACAGACCCTGGGTTTTACCTATCCTTTGTAAGGTGAATAGCCTCAATTAAGGAGAAAATCTGGCGGTTGAACGTGATCCAGGACAAAGCACTGCCCTACACAACTATAGTATAGGAAACATTACAGTCTCAACCATGTAGTAAACCCCTTGTAATGATACCGGTTATACCTCCGAAGGTTACAAATTTTATTTATTTTGCTTTAAATCGAATTGAGTGAATATTTTGCCGAAATTAAATTTTAACTACTGTCAAGTTTCTTTCGCTGTTTAAGAACAGTTTTATATACGAACCGTGGTCATTTTAAAAATAAATTCTAGTAAAAGTTTGGATTTTATTGTACAATTATAATTTTGTAAACATCCTTTTTTCTTAACTCTATAATCTGGTAATTTTAATTTTTTTGTATATTTAAATATATAAATTAATGTATTATTATGCAGTAATACAATATTAATATGCATAATATAAGTTATGGATACAAATGTGCAAATAATTATGGATTTCAGAATATTTAATAATTAAATAAGTTATCAATTATAAGTTACCTTTTTTTCCTTTGATGTCCAATTATAAATAAAATATGCTACTATGTTTTAACATAAAAATTATTTTTGATATTTGATTTTCGTCCCTACGCTATTTCTATTTTAATTAAACAAATACAATTGTTTTATTTGTTCATTTGTAATTTATTTGTTTATATATAACTTTTCTTGGTTATTTATAATTTACAGTTACACTATTATAACTAAACAAGTTATTGTTTTCCGTTATTTTAATTTGGTTATCAATATATATTAATTAACATTGTAACATATATATTTCATAACTACTTAACACCTTGTTAATCATTAAAATATTCCCAATACTCTATCTTGTGTTAACTCCAGGGGTATGAAAATCGAATTCTTCCACTGAATAAGTCAGCAGCAGTAGGTTCATGTCGATAAATAAATTTACAATCTATAAACAGGGTGTCCCATTTCAAGTGGATCAAACGTTTTTAACTTCTAAACGAAGCAAAATTCAGAAAAACGATACAGGTAAAAGTTGTAGTTTTTCAGGCCTTGTTTGAAGAAATAAAAAAACATTTTTTGGTTTTTCAGTTTAAATGGTCAATATCGACCTTTAAAAAATGCAGTTTCCTCTTGACCCCCATTTATTTTTATTTTTCTGAAATGTACAATCCAAAACATGGAAAAAATGTATGTAAAAGTTTTTCTATCTTTCATAGTTTAAGTAAAATTAGTTTTCTTCTGCTACTTTCTTCAAATAATTGAATAAATTCTATGTTCACAAGACGGCTACTCAACGAATTTTGAATAACAAATGTTAGGAATATTTACTCTATCACCTAGATACGACAAACTACGATGAGATAATTTTTGTCATTCTGTAAACGCCGAAAAATCTAAAAATGATATAATTTTAAATATACGCTCTAAAGGTTGCCCTCTTATCTCCAAAATAAGTTTTGTTGTATAACAATCTAAGATATAAGAGGATAAGAAGACGAGTCGAAGGACTGCTACAAGAGGAACAATATGACTTTCGTGAAAATCGGAGCACCCAAGACCTGATTTTTGCAATGAGACAGTTTTTTGAAAAAGTCCTAGAAAAGGAAAAGGAAACGTCTCTGTGCTATGTCTATTTTAAAAAAGCGTTTGACCTTGTAAGGAAAACTGATATCCTGCAAGCCTTAAGAGAAAAAGTGATGGATAAAGGTGATATACTTGCGGTTGAAAGTTTATATCAGAAAAAGAAGAGAGTAGTAAGATTTGCCAATTACACTTCTCAGGAAATTGAGACCACCATTGGATTCCGGCAGGGATGTAGTCTGAGTCACCTACTGTTCATTTCGGTCATGGATTCATCTCTTAGAAAAGGCAAGGCAAAAATGAGGAAGTTCCACCTAGGATATGCCAATCACTGACATTGTGGTTTTCTCAGAGAATGACAGAATCCTCCAGCACAATGTTAGCAGATCAAAAGAAGAATTGCTGGCTATAAATATTACCACAAACCCTAATAAAACAAAAGTTATGAGGATAGTAGTTTAACCTGAATGTTAAACCCGGCACGAGCTAATAGAGGAAAACAGACTGAGATGGCTTGGACACCTCCTGCGGATGAATCCTAGCAGAATTTCTAGCGAAACCTACCTAGCCAAAGTGGAGGGAAAATGAGGAAGAGGACGACCTTGGAGGAGGTGGGAAGAAGAGGTGAGGAAGGACTTTGAGAAGAGGGGACTCCGTTGGAGCAGAAGAGCACAGTTGGTGGAAGACCGACAGAGCTAGAGAAGGCTGTGTAGAATTCCTCCTCTCACTGCTTAGGGTGCACCTACATTGGATCCGATGCGATACGATCAGAATTCGGAAGCAAACCAAATGACTGAAATATATCGAGAGTGCCTACATTGGATCCGCTCCGATCCGATCCGATCCATTTTTATCCGAACAATCCGAGCGATTTAGTCGCTCGTGGAATCAAAATAGTTTATTTATACGAAAGTGTCTACATTGGATCCGATCCGATACTGTACGATCAGGTGCGATTTATACATTTCAAAATCATTAGTTTTCAATCCGATAAGCCAGCCGTTACCATGTCTGGCAACCTAACCTTTATTGTCTAAAATGTTTATTAAAAAATGTACATTGTAATTTGATAATTAACTATTATATAAATAGCCGTCATAAATCAAAATTAAATATTCTCAATTCTCATTAAAATATTTTATTACTTATCTTCATGAACCATTAAATATAGTAGCGAAGGTTATTTTTCCGTTGAATAAAATTATATCTATCAGAAATGTACATAAAAAATATACCTAAATACAATTTTAATTCGTCCAATAAAATTGGAAACATTAACTTTTGATAAAATTATCATCGTAATGTTTAATTTATTTATTAAACAGTTGGCAACTCTGGGAGGTAAGGGCTTTTCTGTTTTTTTATACTCGTTTGCAAAGATGACCAACAAAATATCAAAATAAATAAATATTATCACAATCGAGAAAATTAAATCATTATATAAAACACGAATATATAATAAAAACAATAAATTCTATTTTTTTTTTATTGAAAAACAACTAAATTATTTGTTTATAGTCAAACAGCAAGAAAAAAATATTCTAATATAATAATATTACCTCAATGTTATAACATTTGGTTCTTTTAATTTATAAAATTAAGATTATTTTTAATATATTTATATTTCACTATAATATTAAGAACGTGGAAAAATTCCAACGAAAAGCCTTAAGTCTCCAAACTAAAACAGAAATAGAAATATCTGTCCAATATTTCGCCCATTCAGGCATCCTCAGGGTAGAAAGAGAATAACAGCAAAACAAAACATGAATAATGCACCCAAGAAACATCCCACCACCTCGAAGGCTCAAATGCAACTAAAGAATCATAAGGAAGGTTACTCGATCCCAGCTGGTTAAGGTTAAATAAAAACAGCTGATAGATACTTCAGAAATTCAAAATTCAATATACACTCATCAATTTTCAAAAAACACCACAGGAAAAATAAATAATAGCAAACATCACAAAACTTAAGAAGAAAGACCATATGAAAAAATGAAAGTAAAAATGCAAGAAATTTTTTTTTTTTTTTTTTTTTTATCATAATCAAGAAACCAGTGGACCTACGGCTACTCCAAAAAATATATTAATAATGAAAAGTAAAAAAGAGACCTTACATAAATGTTAAGAACGTGGAAAAATTCCAACGAAAAGCCTTAAGTTTTTTTTTTGTTAAGGTTAAATAAAAAAAGCTGATAGATACTTCAGAAATTCAAAATTCAATATACACTCACCAATTTTCAAAAAACACCACACGAAAAATAAATAATAGCAAACATCACAAAACTTAAGAAGAAAGACCATATGAAAAAATGAAAGTAAAAATGCAAGAAATTTTTTTTTTTTTTTTTTTTTATCATAATCAAGAAACCAGTGGACCTACGGCTACTCCACAAAATATATTAATAATGAAAAGTAAAAAAGAGACCTTACATAAATGTTAAGAACGTGGAAAAATTCCAACGAAAAGCCTTAAGTTAATATGTTATTCTCTTTCTACCCTGAGGATGCCTGAATGGGCGAAATATTGGACAGATATTTCTATTTCTGTTTTAGTTTGGAGATTTAAGGCTTTTCGTTGGAATTTTTCCACGTTCTTAACATTTATGTAAGGTCTCTTTTTTACTTTTCATTATTTCACTATAATATATATAAAATATAAGAAATAAAATAATAAAATTAATACTATTTTATTTGGAAGGCAGAGACTAGTTTCACTATCGGATTGAAAAGAATAGAATCGTGTCAGATCTGATCCAGTGTAGGCACTCACAGCGTATTTCAGTTATTTGTTTTTTCAGCTCACCATCCTATGTGATAGAAAAGGATCGCGTCGCGTCGGATCCAATGTAGGTGCACCCTTAAGCGGTAAAGAGGATTGATTATGATGATGCACCTTGCTTATATATGTATACACAAGTAAATACAGAATTATATATTATATAATTTACAAACTAAAAAAAAAAAGAATGCGCGATGATAAGCATCACTAGAGAGCGATTAATTAGCAAGAACACATTTGAAATCCATTAGAAAAGAAAGAAGATTCAGCCCTTTTTTTTTTGTGGAGGCTCGTGTGGATTTTTTTTAAATGGAAACGAAAAAAATGGTAACATTTATTTTATTTTTGTCTGTGTGTGTGTGTGTGTATTATTATTATTATTATTAAAGAATGTAAATATTCCACAATCGTTATGATACTGTTATTCATATTATTAGTTGTTCTTATCTATTTTTTTTCCATTAGCCAATTTCTGTTTATTGTAAATTTGTATTCTACTATTTTATTTTATATATTTTCTTTTTTTGGACCTCTTTATTTTATGAAATTACAATTACAACATATTGAACATATAATATGTACATGTAAACTCTACGGCCTTCCATTGCCTGCAGGTATGTCAAGGATTTACATTATCTGAGTATATCCAATAAAATAATTTTTTTTATTTTCGACTTTATTACAAAAATTATCCTATGTCGTAAGCTGACAATGATTTCTTCCACTATCCCGGTCCTGGCAGTCCTCCTCCGTAAGTCCTCTGGCTGCCATTCCTTCCAGCAATCCATCGTACCATTTCTTTTCCGGACGTCCTCTTCTCTTCTTCTCCTTAGGAACACAGTTTATTATTCTCTTCTCTCTCATCGATTTTCTGGCATTTTCATTACATGGCCGTACCAGCTCAGCTTTTTTGTCTCAATAGTGTACAAGATTTTGTGGGGTTCCTGTACTTATTCTCTGATCCAGTGATTAGGGATGTGCTGGAGTTTCGATATACCACAACTACGTCTCCAGAAGTCCATTTTCATCACTAGGAATTTTTTTTTTTTAAGTTGGTAGTGATGGCCCATGTTTCTGAGCTGTATAATGCCATACTTTGACAAAGGAGTGGTAAAGTCTTTTCTTTGTAGACATTTGAAATTCCTTACTCCATAATATAGAATTTAAAGTTCTTATTGTCTTTTTTCCTTTAGTGACCTTTTCCCTTCAATTTTGATATCCATTTTTAACTTTTTTAGTCCCACACCAACCTCTTTTCTCTTTGGTTTAATTCCCTGTACATTCCACGTTCCTATTCGTATAGTCCGTTTCCGTAGCCGTTGTCGTTGTCGTTTTTCCGAGGCTGTTTAGTTGGTTTTGAAAGCAGTTTATATATTTAATGATAATGAGGTGCTGGCCCAACATCAACCCCCAACCTGGAGGACCAGGAATCTTGATTTTGAGGTACCCTACCCCTAGACGGGTGGCCATCACTGCGGCTAGGAGCCCCATCTGCCCCCGAAATGAAATGCCATTTCCTACACTTCGTGATGGTTATACCGCCATGGATCGGTACCACCTCCGTTAGCGTGAACCAGGGAGTACTACGTGGAGGTAGAGGCCGGATTTTACTCCCCTTTAGGTCATTCTTTACAATATGGAGTTCATATATGGAATTTAAAATTCACTTTCCGTTTAAACTCAACATAAATTTCTATTTAAAATCAACGTGGGAAATGTCGCGTGCAAAAGCTAGTAAATAAATAAAATCGTCTCGCATTTTATCCGATTATTCTTACAGGCTTATGTGGATATGTAAGTAGTTGAAAAGGAGCGTATTGTTTTTATCATAATATTAAATTATGATATTATAACATTACAATATCTTCAAGACCTCTTTTAAAAAGACATCTTTGTATTCAGTGAATTGAATAAAGCTTTAAGGATAAAAATACAAAGGTTACAGCTAAAAAATCCTGGCATTCTCATAGCATTGTTTTCTTTAAAGGAAACCTCTCTTTAGCCAGAATGGTCTGATATCATTACGGCATAAAAACAAAAGAAACCCTCACGAATATTCCTTCCTCTAGCCCCATTATGTATTTTCCTGTGACAGGCAGATATTTTAGACAAAAAATATAGGAAATATTTGAATGCGGAAAACCAAATGCAATTCAATATGTTATATACTTTTTTCTCATATGTGTGCCAAAATGAAACTTTGTTCAGAAGAATTGTTCGCTTAATATAGAATCTTTATAGAGGTTTTAGTAGATTTTTCTCATATAATGTACGTAAAATATTATTAAACTTGTCGACCGTTTTACCGGCCGTATATCATTTTGAATTTCCGAATATAGAATAATTTTCTCTCTTTTTTTACAAGTTTTTACAGGCCAAAATTGATTTATAATATAAAAATGAAATTAACATTTATACTTTCCTTATTATAAAGAGTTTGAAATTTTTTTCAGCTAATTTTCTTAGCTGAACATTATTTTACCACAACCGAAAATAATTTATTTCAATTATATAACTAACTAATTTAACTGGCATTTATGAGATAATTAAGAACTTAAATGTACCAAAATTTAAATGCATTAAGAACGGTACAGAATATTGTCAGTGTGTAAATTCTCAGCTTCTTTACTGAAAGTCCCGGGACAAAGCCCGACAGTGGTTGATAAATTATTCAATCTTCTAACTGCCTGGGGTGGGACCTACGACTGGCTCACTCAGCCTCTATAAAGTAGGTACCCTTAATTAGGTGCTGTTGTCCGAGAAGCAGTACAGTTTTAGAGTACAGTCACTTTCAGTACAATATTTACCATATATTGGACACAGGACCCTTCATGGGTTGTGAAGTACAGTTTTTTCATGAAATTAAAAAGTTTTCATTAAAGTGTACACGATGTAAAAGGGGTTGATTGATATTACACAGAAAAAAAATGGCGAGGATATGGCGCTTTGATTAAAAAAAATCTAAAAGAAATAAATATTTTTTACATCACGCGGAATTCGATTATCTAACACGTTTGACGTGCTAACGACAGACCATTTTAAATTCACAAGAAGACATATCGTAGTTGCTAACAACTCATTGAAAATCGTTGAATTTTTCATGAGATTTTTTTAGAACTAAATTTTAGTGTATTTCATAGTAGATATATTGTATCTTTGTGCGATTCTGTACTTTGAACTTTTTTGTGAAATTTCATAGTGAAGCACTCTCTTGTCAATAAAATTTCATTATAATAAAATGAAGGGCTTAAAACATGTGTGTACTATCTCCTTTAATTTTTCATTAATTGAAGGGATATTCGTTTTTTAGACGAGTATTATTATTCAGAGTTAAATGGTAACTGTTAACCAACTTCATGAATTTCAGTGAGCTATTAAATTTTAATGATGGGCAATTATTTAATTTCCTCTCGAATTTAATATCCTTTTTTCTCAATCCTCTATTAATAAACAGTATCAATCCGAAGATTTATTTAATAATAATTATTGAATCTAATAATATGTTTAAGTAACTATTATTATAGTTATTTAAACGATTACTATAATACGATTTCAGAAATTACTAATAGCGTTATCCTTTCATCGTAAATTAAATTTTGTGGTTCACAAAGCATGATAATGATATTAAAACAATGTCATTAAAATAATTTTTTATGACTGACATATTTTTTTGTTGATAATAGCACATTTTTATTATTATTATTTTTTGATAAAATTGAATCAATCAATTCTTAACGAACTTAAATATTCTAAAGCTTGTATAGTATGAGTTTTCATCGAACTTCGAATCAGTTGTTAACTACTGATTATTTATTGATGAATTTCGAACTATCTTTGAATAACTTTAAAGTTCGATTGTTTCCTAAATTATTTCATCCTTCGTTTAGTATAGCAATAATATTTAAACAACATATCCAATATTATTTATTAATCTTTTCATTTAATACATAACAATTTACTATGATTGCTAACTCCAAATATTATATTATATTACAATTAACCTTATTAATAATTTTTTTCACGAAACGGCATTTCAAGACAACGCTAATATCACTATTTCTCATTTATCATTTTCTTATTTATTTTCTCCTTGTATTTTTTTCTTATTTATTTTCTCCTTGTATTTATTTTCTCTCATCATTTTTGCGTGGTTTTGTTTCATTTCTTTCCACCACGCACTAACCTTCCGTTCTTCTTTATATTCTACAAGAACCTTGGTTTCTGATACTTTGTTCCCATATGTTTCTCTATCTAGAAAGTCTTTGTCTGTTTTTTTAAGTTTTCTCTTTCAGCTTTGGAATGTGGATTGTATTGTGCAGCGATCTTCCTTGATGTTGAGTCTGGCACCCCGAGTCGCTTTACAAACTCCGTAAATGGCAGTATCCTCGACCCATTACCACATATGCGGATGACGCCTGGCTATTATCTGTCAACACTATCCAGTAATAGCCGTACTCTTCAATCCTATATCACTGACCTTGAAAATTAGTGTCAAAACTGGATGATTAAAATAAACTCCCTCAATCACCTTTACCCACCGTCGTAAACGAATGACTTCCTGTCCTCTGGTATCGTTTAATGACATCCCACCGATTCCAATAGAAAAGGTCCGGTACTTAGGCTACATCTTGATAAACGCTTAACATGGAATGCTCATACTAGACTGAAACGACAAGAAACAGCTCGCCGGTTCAGGCTATCTCAACTTTTACTAGACAAACGCTGTAAGCTCCCAATTAATTACAAAATACTCATTCACATAACAATCATTAGACCCATCTGGACTTACGGAATGGAGCTTTGAGGCTACACTAGGCCATCGAGTTCCTCTCGTATTCAATCCTTACAATCCAAAATGCTTCGTAAAATCCTCAATGCTCCGTACTTTTTTACCAACAAAGTAATCCATGATGGCCTTAATATCACATTTGTTGCTGATTTTGCCCGAATCAGATATCAATCTTTTGATGACACACTTCATTTCCACTCAAGCACACTAGTTTTAAACCTGGCAACCTCCTCAATTCCTGATAATCCTCCGAGGCGTCTGCAAGAGAAGATGGCCTCGTGACATAAGTTGAACTTTTTATTTGAGTACTATCCCAGGGGTAGTTTTTCTACTTGCTTTTATCTCGGGATATGATTAGTCTTTCATTATATTTACTTGATGTATTCAGTATACTGTTGTAAATTTCAATAAATACTTTAAAAACAAAAAAATCTCCTACGCTTTTGTATTTTCGGATTTGCGAAAGACTTTCTTGTTAAGTCTCCCTTTGTCCATTCTTGCCATGTGCCCGTAGAATTAAATTGCAGGCTTCCTGTGTTTTCTTGGACCCATAGATTTTTCTCAGGGTCCCTCCCTCTATTTTCGGATCTCTATGATCATTCTCTTCTATTTTTCTAGTTTAATAAGACATGTCTCCATTTAATGTTAATAAAATTAAAAATACATTTAGTTATTTTTAAATATTTGTTATTCTATTGTTGAGGTTTGTAAGAATGAATCGACTTATTTTTTGTTTGTTGGCTTTTCGATCTGAATTAATATAAATTGTAAGGAATATTTATAGGTGTATTAAGATGCATCCTTAATCAAACCGTAGTACATAAAATATCTATTAAAAATTTTGATAATATTATTTGGTTAAGTTATGCTTCCCATATAAAGTCGTTCATGTATCCGCCCTTTAATCTATCTGCTTTACAGCCATAATGAGGTTTCTCTGACAATCCCCTAAGCACTGACTTGATACGTAGCCCTTTGGATCATTAATATAATATAATCAAGCAGGAGGTTCAGCCAGTTTTGTTTGTTGAGGTTGGAGGACGAGTAGATCATCCCTAACGAACATGTTAAATATGAGCTACAACGCACTTGTACATGCTAATTATGCAGAACTTAGCCGTAACATGTGAGATCTGAAAACACCGCTCGAAGTCTTGAAATGTATAATAATTTTGAAATATTAAAGTAAATATTTAACTTTGTCTTAGTTAATTTGCTTCACGATTTCGCTTCCTTAATTATATCATTTTTTAAAAACATTTTCAGGTATTTTCCAACTTATTCATTTTCCCAAGGTATTTTAAAACTGAGTAGAACTTTAAAATACTTATAACAACATATTATAAATTTTATAGGGTAATACATAATATTTAATATATATAATACGTATATAACATTAAATTTATGAAATTAAATATTTCAATTATGTGTATTAAATTTTAAAATACGATATTTTCAAATATGACTTGAATTATTTTAACATTTTTGTCGGATTTCTCCAAAACATAATCGAATTTAGGCATGTTTAATTTAATAATATAACTAATGATTTTCTTTCTATTGATTCCAAATTTTGTCAAATACCATCGCCCTTCGAAACTAGAAATATATAATGTATAAAACAATAAATATACTACGAGTTTACATAAAGCACACAACCGTACTAAATATATATCATCATAATATTTTTTCCCCTTCTACCGCTTTGTGGTGTGAAGATGAATAAACATGCATAGCAAATAGCGTTGTTATTTTATTTGTGATTTTGGAATTATGGTGTGAGTATTTTCATTTTTTTTTTATCAACTGTTTTACCACCATCGATTCGACATACTCACTGCCAATTTCAAAAGCATCCTGGATACCCCGCCCCACTCAAATCTTCAACCTTCCGCCACCATCCTGCTCCTTGGATGTGCAAAAAATTAAAGACCTGCAAAGAAAACGTGATGCTGCTCGTAGACGCTTTAGACGCACTAGGCTTACCGATGACTACCAAGCGTTCAGGGCTGTTCGCAATTTTACACAATATACAATCAGATAAGCAAAATCCAAATACTTCCACGAAGCCCTTTCCACTGCACCCGATCCTAAATCTAAATGACAACTCTTCCGAAAGCTCGCTCTCTGCAATCCGACATCCTCCAGAGCCTTTCCTGCTTCTCCCGATGAAATATTTTTTTTCCGCCTCAATGAACACATCAAAATCCTCCTCCTCCGTCTTTTCACTAACGCCATCTTTCAAACCCGATAATTTTTATTTCTTAGACATTTCACCTACCGACATTATTCACCTCCGTTCTTAAATCCCGCTCAAGTTCTATTGACTTTGAAGAGAACTTGTCCTACTTTTCCTTTATAACTTCTCGCTACAAAAAACAGTATTCCCGACTTCTTGGAAAAAAGCCCTAGTCCATCCTATAAATAAAACCCCAACCCCATTATCTCCCAAGGACTACCGGCCAATCTACATACTTTCCAACCTTTCCAAACCTCTCGAAAGAATAGTCCAGTCTCAAATATCAAATTTTCTTTAACAGTCCAAACTCCTTGATCCGGTTCAATCAGGCTTTCACCCAGGTTTTTCCACTCAATCTGCCCTTACCAAAATCACCACTGACAGCAAGCCATGGACAACAAACAACTAACCGTGCTAATCCTCCTAGACTTTTCTAAAGCTTCCGATTCCTTGGACCATTCAATCCTTTTCTCCAGACTAAAGTCATTGTCCTTTTCCTACAGCTCTATTCTATTGTTTCAATTTTTCAGGTGTGGCACAGGGCTCAAGCATCTCTCCTTTGTTATATCAACGATCTTCCTAAATCTGCTCATCACTGTTCTTACCATCTATATGCTGACGACTTCCAATTCAATTTATCCTTTCCTCCAGCTGAGCTATCATAAACGTTCGCCAATATTCAGCAAGACCTAGATAGGATTAGTGCCTGAGCAAAGCTGAAAAAACTGGAATTGAACGCAATGAGAACCCAGGCCTTTGTTCTAGGTTCCTACTCCCTCTTTACAATTATCCCCACCCTTCCAACATTAATCCTAAACGACTATCTCATCAGTTTCAACTCCTCCGTTAAAAACTTAGGCATTACCATTGACCAAAACCTTTCCTGAAAACCACATGTCACCCAAATATCCCGACGAACAATTAGTTCCCTAAACTTATTACATCGTTCTCGGCATCTCCTTACACAACCTACCCGGAAGTTGCTCGTATCATTCCTCATCTTCCCCCACTTCGACTACTGTAGTGTGGTATACGGGGGCCTCTCGAAAATCCTTGAGGGCCGCTTAAAAAGAATTACAAATTGCGCTTCAAGATTTGTCCTTGGCACTCCGAGGCTATCCCGGGTGTCACATCACTATGATGAGTTAGAGTTGCTCTTCTCTCCCATTCGTAGACACTATTTCCTTAGCATTTTTCTATATCAATCCATCACCTCGCAACACCCTTCATATATCGATAGTCTCCTCTCATTCAAATCCTCTGTCCAGCACCACAAAACAAGATCTCGCCTTTCCGACTTCTACATTCCTTCCCACAGAACCAAGGCATTCGAGCGCTCCACCACTGTGTGGAATTCAATCCATCTTTTTATCCGCCATTCCTCTTCACTGGCTTCATTGAAATCCATGATTTTCCATCTTCTCTTGGCATCCCAAAAAGTCGATCTCCAAGCAGGCCAATCTTCTGCTTGAATAAATTAGTTTTGAATAATCGATTTCGCTACCCTTGTGTTTTGTTTATTTTTCCAACAACAAAGATGATACCGAATTTGTAAATATTTTATCGCATTCTATGCTATTCATTTATTTTAGTTAGCATTTTCGTCGTATTAATATTATTTATTATTATTTTGTTAATAGCAATATATTTATTTTCGACAATTTGTTAAAGCCCTTTCAAGTTCTTCGTACTTTATTTATTTATTTTCTTATCTATTTCTATTTTTACTATGTTCTGTCACTCTTGATTATTTCATGATTTGTACTATTATGTAGCCTTCTGGCCAGATGAATATTATGTTGTTTTATTTGTTCATTATTGCTGTTCTAAAGGGACTTGGTCCCAGAATAAAGTTTATTTTCTATTCTAAATAAACCATTTTATGAATTAAATTAGGTGTCATACATTCATAAATGACAACGAATAAATCTAAGTTACTAAAAATACTAAGCTGATAACTAATATACTAAAGTTCAAGATACAGATAATATGCTAAAAAAGTAATAATAAAAATAAGCAACAGAGATAATAAACCTTATGTATTTTTTTCTATGAAACAAAATAAATTTAGAGTCATCTGTTATGACAAAAAAATTCATTCGAACAAAGTAGCCTTCATAAACATAAAATAGTTTAATCAGCAAGTGCATAACTATATTTCCTTGTTGGGATTAGTCAGCGTCAGCTGACAGCGTTCAATTTGATAGTGTTTTATAGATACAATAATGAATTTATGCTGCATTCTTAGGGAAAATTTAATTAGCGAAGAGGAGCTAAACGTGTCATTTCTAGTTTTATGCTTAGAAAAACCCTTAAATATTGTTTTGTCTACTTTTTATTAACTTGTTCTTTATGAGTCCATATTCTATCAATATGCACTTTTTGTATTAGCAGTTTTTTGAAAACCATGAAAATTAAAACTGATTAATTTCGAGACAATAGCGGAGTGGCTCAGTGGTAGAGCACTGAGTCGCCGCCCTGAAGGTCCGTGGTTACAATTCCTTTCGCTGGCAGACTTTTATTCAACTTTTAGCGGCTGGAGATGGATCCTATGAGATCTAGGACCCTCCTGCGGCTCACCCCACCTCTATAAAGTGGGTACCTAAATTAAGGGGAGGGGGAAATCTGGTGGTAGAACATGATCTAGGACCAATCCCCTCCCTGCACAACTTTCATTGCAGAAACAGTACAGTCTCTGTCATTTACTGAAACTTAACCCCTTCACGTTTTTTTTTTATTAATTAATTTTTTGTTAATTTTATTTATATTTATTTAGTAAAATCAAAAAATTAATATGTAAATGGTAAAACGAAATGATATCAGAAAACATTCCAACACTATATTTGGGATATCACATAAATTCAAAACAGACAATTTTTCTCTGATTTATATATTTTAATTATGAGTATTTATCAACTTATTTCTATTAACTGTTACAGATAAGTGCCTTTTTTAAATAAAAATAATATAATTTGTTACTTACCAGGAATATTCTAAGGCACACTCTAGAATGGAATATTCTAAAAACTAATGTAACAGGTTTGGGACCTAGAAAATAATGTCGAAAACAGTACCGTCTTTCAAAGCATTTATAAACTTATGTTACGATATTTTGAAAAGTAGCAGAAGTTTCCTTTTGAGCCTGGAGTTACTGTATTTTCAGCTTATCCACAGTGGTAGAGCTCTGTTTTTAAATTAAAAAAGTTTCTGACTTATGTCGGAGTTATGAAACCGAGCATTGAATATCGACAGTCGTGAAACCTCACAACGCACTTAGTTTTATATGTTACTCGATTAGCATGAAATTACTTAGTTTTATATTAGCATTTTAATTATTAAATCAACAAATGTTATCAGGAATCGTGAAATTAGACCGATGACTACATAGATATAAAAACATTTTTTAATTGTTCAATTAAAATTAACTTAAAAACTCAAATTTTCTTACTATCATAATACATTTCTTTAAAAATTATAATTTCATGCTTATTTAAGTTAGGAAACTGTACATAACATTCGATGAAAGAACATGCAAACAAGATAAATATAACAATAACATTTTTTCGTTACAAGTATCTAGTGAACAATTTTTGTAATACTAATTCGAATAGAAGGAAGGCAGTAGGTACCTATTGGGAAAAAACCTGCAAGTATGTGGACACTTACATTGATGGGCAAAAGTCTAGTGCTGCTTGGAGGACATTTAGAAATTTGAAAAATCCCAAAATATGTGGAGAAACCTTCCCATTGATCAAAGATCAGCAATGGGTGAATCACTTTAATCAATTTATTGACTGCACCCCCCAATTATTTTTCAATCATCTTATAAGTATAGAATAAATATATTAATCGAATCCATCTCTATATGGTAATATTTACACCAGATTTATTAAAAATGAAAATAGTTGGATTATACTGTTTTAGTTTATGTCTAGATTTGCTTCGAAAACGTAATGTTGTGATGAATTGTTATCACAAGATCATTTATTTCTGTGTTAGTATTATCCAAACACATTAATTTTTAATAAACACACACTTTAATTGATTTTTTTATATAATTGACTATGACACTGTTTATGAGGTTTAACTTGATACACCCTTATGGTTTGCTTAATCATCGTACCATACAATAATTAGAATTTTAGTAGTTTTGTGTTGATTTTGAAAACTCCTGACCATTTATAACATGGCCACTGTGAGGTTATAGTTTATCCAGTGAACACCCATCAATGAATCAAAGAGATATAATCAAAGAGTGTGGAGTGAGTTTGGGAGTTGTTAATAAGATTTTGAAGCAAAAAAGGGATAACTGGACGATTGAGGTGAACAGAAAAGGGAAATGTGGAAGGAAAAGAAAGACAACAGCAATAGATGGAGCTTTTCTCATAAGGCAAAGTAAATTAAACCCTAGAAAAACCAGCCAAGAACTTCAGCAAGAATTAGTGCATGCTGAGGTTGTTGTTCATGACTCCACCGTACGAAAACGTCTTAATGAAGGTGGAAGAAAAACAATTGCTTGATGAAAAAGCGATATGATTGAGCGAAAAAATAGGTTGGTAGGACTGTTGAGACTGAAAAAAAAAGGAGAGCGATCTCGTTTCATTAGAACACTTAGAAAACTAAGAACACAACATTTCGATGAAGCTGTCAAACATCCATTGAAGAAGATGTTCTGGGGCTGCTTTTCTTTTAAAGGTACAGGATCCCTTGTGCCGATCGAAAGCATGATGAACTCACAAAAATACAAAGACTTGCTAGAACGAAGATTGGAAGTCGAGGTAAGAAAAGTTGTTGCCAACGGTCAAGCAGTTTTCCCACAGGATTTAGCTCCATGTCATATGTCCAAGGCGATGATGAAATATTTCAAAGAAAAAAAAATTACATGCCTTGAATAGCCAGGTAACTCTCCGGATCTCAATCCAATCGAAAATCTGTGGTCTATAGTTAATGCAAGACTTAAAAAAATTGATTGCTCAACAATAGCATAGCTTATCGTGGCAATAATTAAGACATTGGTTAGAGACACGCAAATATCAGAAAAATGTAAAAAACTTGTTGATTCTATGCCAAATCGTGTACAAGAAGTTATAAAAGTTAAGGGAGCACACATTTCGTACTAAAAAAAAAAAAACTGAAATTGTTTTCGTACATTTTTTCCTCAATAAAGAATATTTCTTATTTTTTCTAATTTATCACTTGTGTTCACAATATTTCGCACAGTACTGTAATATTACAATCATAAATGAAATACTATCTATTTTTTTTGTATAAAGTGGTAACTTACACTTTTATTGCTTTAAATCTACACTTATCAAATGAAATTATTAATTAAACCATTAAACCACTTTAATGATTTGAAAACTTATTTTTGAGCGTTTAGTTTAATAAAAAGGGCAAACGAAGTATTGCATGTTAGTTTTTAGATATAGGATAATAATCTATAGTTCGAAATGGAACACATTCTAATAATTTATATATTAGACAATTGTCTGGTGCATTTATAAAACAGAAATGAACTAATTTAAAGCATATATTTATTTTGCAACTAAGAGGAAGGGGGGAAATATTTCAGTTTGAAAAGCTCTCGGAGCTGAAGCCATATTGGCTTAAAACAACACCTTCGTCCTTCGACTTTTATTGGATTGGCATACAGAGTAATTTGTTCGTTTTTCTAATTTTCCCATTTTCTCTTCCTTATTCTTTTCCTCAGAATTGGCGATTGTCTCCCTGCAACTGTCTCAATTTATTGGTTAACTTAAAAATTTAAAATAAACCGGATGGCGTCCCAAAACATATTAAATTATGATTTTTATTCAATACTTTTTCATTTTGAATTATACCATTACAATCTAAAATCAAACAATCACCTTATTACTGATTTTTCCTGAAGTCAATAACTATCCCTTCATGATAATTAAAAAATTAAATTTTCATGATATGTAGTTAAATAACAATTGTTTTGTAGATTTATCGCCCTATGCTACGTATTCTCAAAATATCATGCATATTAAATAAAAAAATGTCCGAGTACATGTAAATATCTTATTTAGAACTTCTGTATTAAGGATCTGCGTCCTATTATTATTGAATAAATGAATGCGGAGTATGGGGGACTACATAACAATCGAGTTCCACTCGTATTCAATTCTTACAACCCAAAATCCTTCGTGAAATTCTCAATGCTCCTAACTTGATGCGAATAAAGTCATCCTGAATGACCTAATTGTCGAACTTGTTAATGATTTTGCCCAAGCTCAATAACAATCCTATCATGATGAACTTTATTCCCACCCTAACCCACTAGTTTCAATTCTAGCTACCTCTTCAATTTCCGTTAATCCTCCAACGCATCTGAAAAATAGGTGTCTTCGTATCATTTTAAATGAAACTTGTTATTTCAGTACTCAGTGTAGAACAATATGTAATAATCAGGGTAGTTTCTTAACATGCCATTATGCATTATTTATTCTATTTTCTTGTTGAATTAGTTCAGAATAGTATTTATAATGTATAACGTGGGGTTAAAAGTGAATCATGTTTTTGACTTAACTTATAAAAACATGATTATGAAATTAAGCTTAAGGTACTTAAAATGATTTCAAAACATTGAAAACAAATAAAAATATGACTTAGTGGATTTTATCAGTAGAAACTCACACTCTCTCAAGAACTGCTGTCTTTTCACTAGCGTTTTATCAAATTCATGTTTTTGATTAAATCCCTTCACTTGTAACCTATGAGACATAAATTTATAATATTAAGAATAATGACCCTAAGGTATTTATACAATTCACAGCACACTACTAAAGGTTTGAAGTACAAACCCTTGGGTTCTTGTTCCAGTGTAGCCCTATACGATAAGGGAGTAGGTTATATCGCTGAGGGAGACAGCCTCTCCACCTGACTGATAACAGACTTTCCATAAACCCATCTTATCAGGAAAAGCGTAAAAACACAGCGGGATATGTTATCTATCTAAGAGCTGTAGCGCCACGAAAAAAGGAACCATGATCATTCATCCCATTGTGTGTTTCGATTTCTTGTTATTTTGAAGTTCTCTTTGATAAAGAGATCATCTGGTAGATTTTTCGTTACATTTTGAATTAGTTTACTTAAAACATTTAATGAATCACTTCCTCTACACCTAACCATACTGGCATAAACATTACTTCGGAATCCAAGGAATCCAAGGAAAAATATAAGATTGAAACGTCTCTGGTGCAAGGAACTATTGAGAGATCAAATACGGCTGTGCCTTTAATGTGAGGTTTCAGAATCGACGTTTCCAGGTGAATCCCCCAAAGAGAAGTTTTCAAAAGAATATCATACAATATGTACCAAATGGGATTCTTATAATATTTGCTAATATTATTTCCCACATCAATACTTAAATATTAATTATTACCCATTTATTAACACGATTGGCTTGACTGTGCACTTATTGAGCCTTCCTTATTACATTAAGTCCAAGACTTGCAGTGGATTTACAGATGAGTCCATATAGAGAAATAGTGATTGGTGTTTCCACCACGCTTTCCATATGGTTGAGGATTTATTTCAGCCTACAGCTAGTCCGTGAATTTTCTTTAGGCTCTCTTCAACTGACAATCTCATATTACTATCAAGAAGAATATCAGGTCTATTGTAATGCTCTATATGGTCAGTGGTTATAGATTCACCACAGTCCAGCTTGAGGAAATTTTATTTCTTATATTTGTATACTTGAGATACTTAATTTTAGTTTATTATACAATTTTTTTAGCTTGTAAAGTTTATTTTCAGAATTAAGTCGGGTAAGATCTGGATTTTTGCACACTACCTTTCCATGCATTGCCAAAATTGCATTTCTAAAACGTTTTTATACTTTCTCCATATATTTCTATGTTGTTGTTTTTTTTTTTTATCTAAATCGCATTTAATTTAGTAGGACTCGTACAAAGCTAGCAGTTTTGAGAAAAAAAATTATATTTTTAAGTTATCCTTTATGCTTAACCACTGTAATTGGCTGTATTCTCTTTGAATGATAAAAAAAAAATTGTTATTGTATCAATAAATAAGTGCATGAAAATACAGAGTCCTATTCAAAAGATGACCATTAATGTAATATCGAAACATTAATCCATCAGAACAGAAGATTAATATGGTTCCTTATTAAATAAAACATAACTATACAAAGCTCGGATTATTAAAAGGAGTAAAATATTCTTGGCTATTCCGTCCTTCAGAAAGGACGTAAAATTCGAGCCTGTTCGGTGTCAGGCACTGGTTAAAGCTTATTACACCTGGATAGACAAAATTCTAGGAATCTCACTGTAACATCATCCGATAAGCCATAATAGAAAAAAGGGGGTTTGAATGAATAAACTAACATGAAAATATAATTATTTTGTTTATATATATATTTATTTATATATATTAATATATATATAAAATAATGAATAAGAGAAATTACAAAAAAAAATCACGGTATTATTTTGGAACAATTTTATGTCATTTTGGTTTCTTAATTTCTCATAAATTTTAAAAATATCCCGCTTATAATTAAAGTATAATCTATTAACGACACTATTATTAACAACAATTAGAGTTCTACTGTCAGAAATGACTAATATTCTCCTTGCAAAAGATATCTCGAAGGGTTATATGAAAAAACTTAACAGTCGTTTTGAGCATTAAAAATTCCTAAGGAAGCTACTTTAGCTAATGCTCCTCATCCCGTAGGACCTCTTAACCGCAGAAGAAACTAAAGCCATCTTTTTGCTCTCCTATTCCCTCTGCCCATGCTCTGCGTTTCAAGTTTCATGTTTTACCACCACTATAATAAGTGATAAGTATATTTCTGAGGAATATCATGACGCTATTATTTAATAAATATCAGAAGATGAGGACAAAAAAAGCATCACAGCTAATATTTTAAAGACTGTCATGTACATGGATAGATTTAAGTGCTTCAATGTGGGCGTAAACTAAAAAAAAATATATCAGAATTCAGGTTTATTTTAAAGATTAACTTACCGTTTACATAAAAGAATAAGTAAGAAAAAAAGGAAACAATAGTACACCCTTCGATATTCTTTGGGTCAAAGAAAATTGTTACACTCACACTTCCTTACACAGTCCTTTAACCCTCCGTTAATATCATAATTTGTTAATTCACATTTTACATATTAAAGTTTATTTTGTTTTTAATATTTTTTATTGAATAATAGTAACAAAGCACGCTGTATGAATATAGAAAATAAAATAAAATGGTGTATGTAATTACAGTATTAGATCATAACAAAATCGTTTAGTTAGTGGAGTAGAATACAATTTTAGAATTAAATTATTCTGGGACTTAGTCCCTTGACAATCCAAAATTAACAAATATAAAAAAAAAACATTTACCACAAAATATTACAAAACTATTAACAAAATATGCTTTTACATTTATTTAAAAAATAAAACTATGAAAAACAATCCTTCTTATGAAAAATTGTATATCTTGTACAACAAAGAAACAGAGAACATTCTCTCACACATACACATACACATATGCACAAAAACAATCTAAAAATAATGGATTGAATCTCAAGGTTTAAAATTCAATCAGTAAAATCTAATTTATTGTAAAAAAAAATCATTTATAAATTGAAATTGAAGGATTAGAAAAATATTGAGGAAGGGAGGAGAAATTCGAATCGATATTAGATAATATAATTTTGATAAGATAGAGGAGTTGGTAAGGAAGAATCTTATACATTTTTTTAAATATTGGAATGGATATAAAAGTCAGCTCATATTTCCTCCGGACGGGAGCAGTGATAACTATCCTTATAGATACAGATGAGGATGGTACTGAAAATTGAACAACAGGTACAGGAATGATTGTTGATGTTTTGACGGAGTGACCAATTTTAACTTCTCATAAAAGTATAACATTTTTCTGAAAAAATAAAAAGTAATAATTCAGGACAAGTAGAATGTTAGATATCGTTGGAATATTATATTTTATAAAAAAAAGTATTACATTTAATTTTTAACAATTTTCGATTCTGTTCAGCGTATTCAATAAATATTTAAAAAAAACCTGGAGCGCTACAACCCGTGAAGGGTCTAGGGTTCAGCACATGTTCGAGACAGTAATCTTCTTGGGTTGTTCAGTGAGGTGATTTGTCCTAGATCACGCTCAACCGCCAGATTTCCCCCGTTTTATAGAAGCTGGATGAGCCCCGGGAGGGTCCTAGATCCATCCCACATGATCCATCTCCAGCTGCTAACAGATTAAATAAAACTCTTGCCAGCAGCGTGATTCAAACCCAGGACCTTCGACATGCCAACTCAGCGGTCAACCGCTGAGCCACTCCGCTCCCTTTCAATAAATAGAAATACTTAGAATATAATATTTTTTTGTATTATTCCATTTTTTTAATGATTTAATGTTAGCTTTAATTTTGTATTCACTAACAATAATTAATAACTTACTGAGTTTCTTCTTTTCTCGTTTGATTAAAACCGATATTTTTACATTATTAATAGAATAAAGCTTTGAAAATTATTCCTAGAAAAACAAGTCATTTCCAAATTATAATGGTGTATCCTCCTTATTTAATCTGTTTTACATTCTTGTATCGAAACTAAGCGATTGCTTAGAAGTAATTAGTAGTTACCTGTTATCCAAGGGTGCCTAAAGAAGGCTTGTAAGGATAATGTAATTAATCGTTGTACAAGAGATTCTCGTTAATATTTTGTGAGCTTAAAAGGAATTTTCTCTCTTTTGTTACTTTGTATAAAACGGGAAAGAAATACTTCTTTGTTCTTCCGAGAATTTCAGAATTATCAATAGCAACCTTAGCATTTATACCAAATTTTCTTTTATTATAAATGAAAAGTGTGTGCTTATATATTCGTTTGAGCTCTTGAAGAGCGCTGAGTTGCCGTACCAAAGGCCCGAGTTCAAATCCCACTCGCTGACACACTTTTATTTAATCTTTTAGCGGCCGGAGATGGATCCTATGGGATCTATAACCCTTCTGGTGGTTCATAAACCAGCCTCCATAAAGTGGGTAGCCAAAATAAGGGGGTAATCTGGCGGTTAAGCGGTGTATAGGAAAAATCTCACTGCACAACCGTTGTCCAAGAAATAGTACAGTCTCTACCATGTACTGAAACCCCCAGAGCCCCAGGAAAATAACCAACGTAGGAAAATGTTCCTCATTTAAAAATAAAAAAAATAAAATGGGTGATGTTTTGAATATGTCCTATCCTTAACAACAATCAAAACGTTACACCCAACATAACAAAGCGCTCAAAACGAACAAGTCATGTATGTAAAATACATTTAAATATTATATCATATATTTGTCTTCGGGTGTAGCTGTTAAATGATCAGCTCTTTAATAATGAAACACAACGAACCCTCAGATTCCGGTGGTTTATTTCATACAATATTCAGTCAGCTTTATCATTGATTTAAAATATTTCATTAAAATTTGTATTGCTTTTAATGATATTAATTACCCTACCAGTATTTACTAAAAACAGGTTGGATATTAAATATCCCTTGCCTTGATGTAAATAATAAATAGACTGAGCCTCAAACTATAAATGTAACATTTTCACTGTTTAACGTTTACTGAAACATGTAACCTTCTGAATTATTATCATCTAACAAATATTTCTTGCATATTAGGAATTTTATTATATTTTATATTATATTTTATTATATTTTAATTTTTAGGTGCTTTCATTTTTTTTTTTCGCTCTCAGCTTAATTCTTGTTATTTTAGCTTTTATTATCATTTTTTATTTTTGTTATTTTATTATTTAAATAGTTTATTATTCTTATAATGTAGCCCTTTGGGCAAGTATATATTCATTAATTTTGTACACCTCTATTATTCTTAAGGGACCTAGTCCCAGAATGAAATTATTTTTCTATATTATATTTTGATAATATGAAATTATTATCTATATATTTCCTATTTTCTATATATATATATATATATATATATATATATATATATATATATATATATATAGATAAACATTCAAGCTTCCTCTTGAAGCTTACAACGAGGCAAGAAAGGATTATTCTCTCCAAAGAGGTTTACTCTTCTCCTACCTAAGTAGCGGTGAACTTCTCGTGCAGGCTGTGTTTGATTAAAGACTTAAAACCTTTCCTCAAAGTTGGGACATAATCTCCCGAACCCTTTCTTTTAAAGAAACTGACTTTAGCAACAAATTATTTAAAATTCATGAATCCAACTCTCCTTACACGACGAACATAAATTCAGCAAAGAAATTTAAATTACATTGCTAATAGCAAATTCTAAATATTAATAATAATAAAGTTTTTATTTATTCTTATTTATATTAGTCCTTAAATCAACGGAAAAATAATATCGAACTGTTTAGCAGGAAATTCCAGGTGATTTCCTCTTGTGTGTCCCGATTCAGGCTACTTCAACATTTACCAGGTAAACGCTGTAAGCTCCCAATAAATTACAAAAGACTCATATACATGGCATTCATAAGATCTTTTTGGAATTACACTAAAGAGGTTTGGGGATGCACTAAGACATGGTATTCCGCTCGTATTCAGTTCTTACAATACAAAATCCTTCATAAAATCCTCAAATGCTCCTTACTTTGTTACGAGCCGAGTCATCCATAATGATCTTAATGTCACACTTGTTACTGACATGTCAATCTTTTCATGACAAACTTTATTCCCAATCAACTCATTAGTTTCAAACATAGCAACCTCTTGAATTCCTGATAATCCTTCGAGGTGTCTGAAAGTAAGATGGCATAGTGAACTTCTAAGATTAATTTGTTATTCGCATACTACCAGCGGTTGGTTTCTCCACTTGCCTCTATATCATGCCATTATTTATCCTTTATTCTATTTTATTGATTTATTGTTATACAGTAGCGAATTTCATTAAACAAATTAAAAAATACAAATCATAGAGAAGAACATGAAGTTTTTTTCAAGATAATTTGTATATATTGCTCATGAGTAATATATCCGACGCAGGAGTCGAGGACAGGAGTCGAGCGCCTTGCTTTGCCCTTTCCTGCCTCATTACGCTCTTAAGGGTTTACGTGCTAGCTTACTTGCTCTCAGATTGGATTTTTCCTGGACTTGGCTTTTTCCTGGACTTCCGACTACCCTGGACTGTGCCCTCTTTTCTGCGATTCCTTACGATTTGGCTGCTGTGTGACTGATTGTCACCTGTAATCTGACTAACAATGGCTGATAGAGAAAGAAGAATACCGTTTAGTATCGAAAATTACGCAGATATTAAGAATACGCTGCTGGGTTTCCGTACCTAACTGGGCACCCCCCTCCCCCCCCCCCGATGCTGTATGGAACCGTAAGACCAGCAGTGTCAGGACCTTCAACTTCAAACCCCGAATCCAGCTTGGAGGCTCCCATTGAGCATGCCGCGCGAAGAAGGGCGACAAACCTACAACGAAATGTGCAGTCACGGATGAAGTGGACCTACAATATGAATATTGCTGTAATCCGAGCATAATTCTTGACTAAAAAATTGGAAAAGGAAAAAACTGGATATTGCAGTAGAATAACCGAGTATTGGCATGCACAGTTCCCAGATATAGAGGTCACATCTCAAAGGCTTGCTTGAACAAATAATGGAGCGGAAATTTCTCTCTGCTGTAGAAATTAATGATGTCAAGGAGGATGTTGAAAGAATATTAAATATATTGCCTGATATTGCTCAGGAATCCAATGATGTTGACCCGCAAACTGACATACAGCACGAAACTCCTGATCAGCTAAGAATAGAATTAAAGGAAATTATGATCAAAGAGCACATGAAATATAAGGGCATACCGCTAAAACCAAGTCTTGTCCGATAACATGTCAGAAAGCATGACTCTTTTAGAGATCTGTCATTGGATATACGTAGCTGCCAGGACTGTGACGTTAAAACTAGGGTTACTTAAAGAAAAATCCGAAAAAGTGCATAGCAATAAAGAAAAATATGACAAAATCCCCCTATGGAAAAGAAGACTCTTAAATAAGATTGGATCTCTACGTCGTAACATTGGCATTCTTTCAAATTTCTTAAGGAGTCTAGAGAAAGCTTCAATCAAAATGAAAACGAAAATAGATGAAATTATTGTCTCATATATTGGAGGGGTGCAATTGTCCGAAATGAATCAGGAGTTGACAAAACACACGAATAACTTGAAACAAAAGGCAGTCGTCGCGAACAGGATGAGGAGATATACTGAGGCCACTGACGGGAGAAAACAAAACGAAACTTTCACAAAGATGGAAACACTTTTTTAAAGACAATTGTCCTCCCAAAAACGTGAGGCAAAAAACAGTTACCCGAGCAATGAGCTTGTGATCGATCATTGGAGAAATATATTGAGTACACTTAAATCGTATAAGAACGATGCAGGATGGCTTAAGGAGGTGCAGGATAGCCTGAGTGATGTACCGATGATGCCATCACAATACAGGAAAATGACGTAGCTGAGGCTCTGAAAAAGATGCGAACTTGGAAAGCAGCTGGGCCTGATAAACTGCATAATCATTGGCTGAAAAACTTTAAAAGTGCCTACCTACTACTGTCAGTTTACTTTCAAAAACTAGTAAGCAATAAAGTTGACATTCCTGAAGATTTCTGTACCGGTCGTACTTTTTGATACCAAAAGGGGAAAAGCAGAAACTCGAACCTAAGGATTTTAGACCGATTGTATGTCTAAATGGAACATACTAGTTGTTAACAACAGTGATCAATAATAAGCTAAAAGCTCATGTGACGGAACATAAATTAATAGCTGATGAACAGTTAGGAACCAGAGTAAATGCAAAGGGTTGCAAAGAATTGCTTGTCATTGATAGTTTCATAGCTTCACGAGTGAAATGCAGAAAGCGCAACATATCCATAGCGTGGATTAACTACCAAAAAAAGCGTATGACTAAGTGCCCCATGACTGGCTTCTAGAATGTCTAAATATCTATAAGGTAAACAAAACGAATAAGAACGATGCAGGATGGTTTAAGGAGGTGCAGCATAGCCTGAGTGATGTACCGATGATGCCATCACAATACAGGAAAATGACGTAGCTGAGGCTCTGAAAAAGATGCGATTGGTCTGTTTGAGTGCCTAATGAAGCTTTGGAAAGTGTCGCTTAACTTGCTTGGTAGTAAAGCACCATTATCTACTGAACAAATAACAATAAGTAGAGGAATTGTCCAAGGTGACTCTCTGAGTCCTCTCTGTTTCTGCTTGGGGATCAACCCTTTAAGCTTCTTATTAAATTCATCAGGTGATGGTTATAATTTGTCCCAGGAAACAATAGTTTGCCATTCTCTTTACATGGACAATGTCAAATTATATGCCAAGAATGAAAACGATTTGACAAATCTTCTTGAAACAGTCAGAGTCTTCAGTGAAGATATTCGTATGAAAATGGGAGTAGACAAATGTGCGGTGCTCCACATAAAGAAGGGTAAAATAAAAGAGTCAAGTAATTTGGAATAATCAAATAATTCAGTAATTAACAGCCTCAACAAAAATGACTCATACAAATATCTAGGAATACACCAGCTTCTGGAATTTAAGAAGGAAATAAAAAAGGTATTCCAGGATATATTAAAACAGCGAGTAAAAACAGTGCTTGGAACATACCTTTCGGGGAAGAATATAATAAAAACACTGAACACCTGGGCAATACCAGCATTGTCTTATTCCTTTGGAGTTATAAAATGGACCGGCACAGACCTACACGGCTATGGACTCGTATCTAAGAGTACAATTAGTGGATTCGAGGAAAAGGCACTCTAAATCATTGGTTATAAGGATGTGTCTTCCACGAAAAGTAGGAGGGCGAGGCTTATCAAACTTGGGAAAAGCATGCCGGCGAGAGGAAGAACAACTTCGTAACTATTTTAGAAGCAATGACTCTTCAAGAGTCATTTCAACTATTGTGGCATTGGACCACAAATACACTGCTCTAAACTTACGAAGTGAGAACTTTTCCACACCTCTTAATCAAGAAAACCTTCTCAATGAGTGGAAATCTAAAGAGCTCCACGGAAGATTTTATCACAGTCTGGCGGCAGAAGGCGTTGACATGGAAGCATTACTAATGTGGCTACATAAGGGGAAATTATTTCCTGAAACCGAAGGTTTTGTCCTAGCCATTCAGGACCAAGTGATTACTACGAAGACCTAGAGGCGCCGCATATGTGGAGAGGTCATTTCAGAGATGTGTCGACTCTGCAAAACAAGCACAGAATCAATCCAGCATATTACATCCGGGTGTCAGGTACCAGCTGTCAAGGAGTATTTGCTGAGACACAACAATGTGGCAAAAATTCTACATCAAGAATTGTCGAAGAAATGTAATATTGTGGACAAGACCTACCCTTATTACAGATACCGTCCTCAGCCAATAATTGATAAAGGACACGTCAAGCTTTATTGGGACCAGGCCATCATAACTGATCACACAGTTCCTCACAACAGGCCTGATATTTTGCTGATTCTAAAAAAAGAAAAATGTGTAAATATAATTGAAATAGGAGTACCGGTAGATGATAACCTCCACAAGGTGGCCTTCGAAAAAATTAGGAAATATCAGGACCTGGAAGAGGAATTGAAGCAGTTATACAAGCTTGATAAAGCAAAAGTGTTGCTATTGGTTATATCCATGAATGGACTTATTCCAGAAATGACATTAAGCAGAATTGGACCTTAATTCCAATATTCTGGATGAAATGCAAAAAGTGGTCTTGCTCGGAACTGCGAGTATCGTTCGAAAAGTTATGAATATTTGTAATTAATTCTCTAGCCTAACCCTTGACTTATGTACGGGTAGGTCCATATTCCGGTACAAACCGAGAAAAACAAATAAATAAAATAATAGTATATGATATACCTTAATAATACCTTACTACCCATTATTATTATATTTTTACCATTATGGGCTTTAACGTTGTCTTTGATTCTATTTATCTGTGTAGCTAATATAATACTCATTAGTAGAAGTGGGATGAGAGACGGAACGACCAGTAACATCTCTGAAAGTTCCTGGAAAAAAGTAACATAAAAACCTTCATTTATATTCCCTACCTCTGATGCCTCCAGGCTCCCTTAATCGTGTTGAATACAAATGTCCTTTAACCGTGTTCAACGAAGTATAAGTCATCATCTGTTAGATTCTAATACTAGCTGCCATCTATAATCTAATGTCTAATCTAGACATAACCTATTTTCTTCTTACTATCGTCAGTGGCCTTAATCTTGCTGTTTTCTCCAAGCACTCAAGCAGGGTATACTTGTAGTATTGACGCTAATGGGTAACTAGAATGGATTAACTATATTTTAGAAAATAATGGAATATGATAAATCTAAACCTAAGTATCAATATTTTATTTTAAAAAATACACCTACTAAGAATGCAATAGGAAAAATATCAATTAAAGGCAAATAGTAATAGAAACGAAGTAATCATTCAACTTTTCACCAATTCAGGCATCAGTAGGATATTTACCAAAAGAAAAAACAAATCAAAGAAGAAAAAGTGCAGCAAATCTATTTCTGGTTATGTGACTATCTCTTTAACTTTTAATTAATCGACTACTTATGTAGGTTATGATATTTATGCTTATATAGGTATATATAAATTATATATTTATCTAGATTATGTTAAAGAATGTTAAAGAATTCCGATAGAAGAAACATTTTTGTAACAATTTCTGCATAAATACCACTTAACTTTTCCAATTAAGACCGCCTATTCGACCAATAAATTATTGAAGAAGAGTCCTTCTGAATTAAACTAACTATTCCCTATTAGCGGGAGTTAAGACAAAAGGGATGCTTAAACCTCTCCTAGTTTATGCTTAAAATTCTGGATAAAAGCCGGATCTACAACTTGCTCTCATAGTTCCCTAGTCTCTGCCGTACAAGTGTTTAAAAATTTGTATTGTAGGAAAACAAATCGAAATAAACCGAAATCATTTAGCATGGATTAATTTTAAAGATAGATGTATTTAAGTGCATTTCTTTAGTATCGTTTTTTATTAATAATCATATCGATGTTAAGTTTATACTAAATTATTTGTTTAATTATATATTAAACAAACAAGTTTTTAGTGGTGTTGCGATACTTTATTTTACCCTAATAAAGCGGGACTATTACGTTAACATCTCACTTCTTATAGCAAAAATTATTTTTCTCTTGGATTTTTAAAAATTTTAATTAATTAATTACTTTTTATTTTTTATTTTCTCTACTTTGCTGTAGGCCTGTGCATATTCGAACGCAGAGCTTAGCTCTCAGTGTAAACAGAACTACAAACCGATGCCAATGAGAGTGATTTTGCAGTTAATTTTTAATATATCCTGCTTATGCATTATAAGATTAAATTATTGCAATTGACAATCAAATTTATGATCTGGAATGTTGTTTAAATGGAAGGTATGTCATAAAAAGAGTGGATAATAAGTGACACGGACGGTAAGCGCTGCACAAGGAAAAAAAGCTACTTTCTACCAATATGGACTATTGGAGGAGAGCTCCCAGGGTATCCAAACTACAAAGAACGACTAATGACGAAATTAGAGAACGAATGCAAACTCTACAAAACGTCCTCCAAAATATAGAGAAAAAAGACTAGAATGGAATGGTCATCTCAGAAGAATGGATGCAAAGGCGAAGAAGACCACCAAAAAGATGGGTGGAAGGAGTTGAAGAAAATATGCGCGGCCATGGTCTGAGCGAAGAAGATATACACGATAGAACAAAATAGAAACATATATTAAAGGAAAATTTTACTTAAGGAAACACTTATGAAAATAACAATCGAAGAAATCAACAGTTTCTTCTTGGAAATCAAAATTACTGTTTGCTGAACCAACTTTTGATTGAAACTAGATTACATATAGTGATTTGTTATTAAAAATTAAAAATTAAAATTAAAAAAAATTGTTGAACATATCGCACTAGTATTTCTAAAGTGGCTTAATTCAAAAACCTACTTTTTTATACATACAAGCTCTGAAGCTAAGGTTGATACAGTTTCGATGAGGGATAAAGAGAAGTTTTTTTTTTGTGATGAGTTATGAACATGACAGAAGTAGGTAAATATCTATCATTTTATCATAATAAAGGTAAATATGTATCATTTTTTGAGTTGTGTCACTTTATAAAAGAAGTGCTGTATGCTTGGCGTTTACTAATTTAATAATATTCTCCATGGACGTTCTTGTTTCTTTTTATTTTTTAAGGTTCTATTTATTATAAATTGTAAATAAAAGCTATCGCTTTGTTTATTTTCTTGAATTCATATATGCTTGAGGTGTGCACGTCAGAGTAAGCCTTGGGTTCTCCTGAATGAACAAACACGTTCTCATACATGTGTCTAAATGTACACTTCACCATATGAAAACGTCCAATTTTCCTAAAGCCCCTAGTGCAAACACTTTGACGTTTGTGTTTGAGTAAACCTTCTGTAATGCGTTGAAGTATTTACTATGTTGGGCGGTGGTTCTGTTTTACTACACAATACACACGCTGTTCTTATTCGCTTTAGTCGGCTAACCGTTTCTGTATTCTCCCCTGTTATTTAAATATGGATGGGATTGCGTACACATGTTGGAATACTTAATTTATTTTGGATTGGAGTGGTGTAGTAAAAATATTAGGAAAGGGTTAGGTTTCGGTTCGAGTTGTCACAAAAAGTTTTAAAATGTTTTCACTTTTCATTTGCTTCTTTTTAATTATTTATATTAGAATTAAAAATGATTTCATTATTGACTGTAGATAGCAACTATTACCGACTGTATTTTAAATTAAAAAAACTGACTTACACATATTGTTTATATATTATTTATCATCCGAAATGTTTGTTGAATCGTTCATTTCTTGATGAAATGCGAACATGAAGGGGGTGCTTTTGTTCGCGAAAGTACAAAAATGTGATTTCAGACCCAAAATTTCAATATTTAGACTGTCAGTTATGCTATCGCGAATTCGAAATTTGCTATTTATTAGGTATAGTATTAATATCTGTTCAACGTTTTTATGAACAAAATATATCTATTGATTGCTGCAGCTTAATTTTAATTAATTTACAATACTGCATCTCAATCAACGAAGAACCCATAAATTTTTGTTCTAAAACACACTACTCGACTTTCACGTCATCAGTGGCCTTCAAACTGGTGAAATCGACTCAGTGGTTAGTAGGGGTATCAGTTCCGCAGGTTGTCGCTTCGAGTCATGTTACAAACATTTTTTACGTTTTTTTCCTGGTTTTCTTTTTAATATTTTCGAAAATAAAAATAATTGTATTACTGACTTTATATGGTGACTATGACTGACTGTACTTAGATTAGAAATTCGTTTAATTGTTTCACTGTAATCTTCACAACCTAAAACTCTTTCAGGTTATATAACGATGAAGCCAATTTTAAACTGTATCAGTAAGTATTACCGACGTACAGAAGTACAGTATTTTGTTTTATTTTTATAATTACTTGTTTTTTCTATAAAAAAAATAATTTTGTAGGACACTAATCTGTTAAAATTGAAATTTACAGGGTTATAAGATACCAGGATTATTTCAGTAGTTGGTGTTTTCATTCAAATTTCTGGTGTTTATGATTACTCCAACAATCAAGTATATCCATCTTATATCTATTAAATTTTTATTACATTTGTTCAATTTTATTCAATATCATGGCTCAGGTTATTAAGCAAATAAGGCAAAACAAGTTAATTACACTAAGTTGCGGCATCGTTAGCAGAGGAATTTCACGAGTATTATAATAATATATTTTAATTCTAATAATTTTTTGTTTGTTTGTTGTTATATTTTTAAAATATTTTTATTTTAATATAAAAGATGTGTGCAGGGACTCAAACCTGGGTCTCCCATGTTTCCGTCATGGTACTCTACCATCTGAGCCATCTTGGTTCGACTCTCGGTCAGACACACGACTTCTCTTCACTGATCCCATATCCCCGTGTTTGCGATGTGTACAAGGGAAGAATGTTCATTGAGCTTTACTTTAATTAGGATCTTCAATGAACAACAATGAAAATTCTTCCCCTTGTTTACATCCCAAATTGCGAGAACACGGGGATATGGCATCAGTGAAAAGAAGGGATGTGTCAAACCGAGAGTCGAAACAGGATGTTTCGGTTGGTTACAATTTTTAGCAATATAAAAGCTAGAGTACAGGCTGCATTACAGCAAATAGTAATATACTGCTGGAATATTTTATATAGTCATACTTAAAAATAAAGAATGTTATTTCTCTTCTTTATCAGTATCTTTGAACATGTGTAAAATCACTTGAAAAGGGTAATAAATAATACATATACATAATATTATAACTTCTTGAGAAATCAATGGATCTACCTCTATGGTCCAAGAGATCTTAAGAAGCTCTAATAGAGAAGTTTGCTCGAAGTTGCTTTGTCGAGAACTTCTTCCCCTTAGATAGCTGAACTTAACGAGGACTTAGTGCTTCCAGGAAAGACATCTTTTTTAAACTTTTGTAGTAATTCAATTTGTTCCTACCCCCGTTTCTTTTCAAAATTACAAATTAAAGTGATCTATCACCCCTCTCCACTTTTTTCTATCACCCCATCTCCCTCTCTCTCTGTCTATCTATTTCTCTTTTTATATAATTATGCAGACGCACACAGTTATATATTAGGGTAAACAAACCGATGAAACAGTAAGAGCACCGACTAAGCAATACAGGAAAAGAGGGGTTTATCCAGGAGGAAGCTTATAGTGGACTTGCTAATGTTGGGAGAAAACTAAATGGGAAAATAAAAAAGAACTTAATTTTCATTTTATTTAGTTAATGAAATGAATAAATTCGTAAATTAGTATTTATTTTTTTACCTATACCACTGCAACCCAGGAAGATTCTTGGGTTCAATGCATGGTAGAGACTGTACTGTAAGTTTATGTGCGGGCAGTTCTTTGTCCATGACTATGCTCAATTACCAGGTTTTTCCCCAACTAACACAGGAAACTTTATAGAGACAGGATACGCCCCAGGAAGGCCAGCAGATCCCACAGGATTAAGTAATTTATCTCTATCAGCAAGGTCTTAACCCGTGTATTGCAGCACGGAAGCTTAGCGTTCTACCCTGCTCCACTATCCACTCCTAAACGAATAGTAAGGTAGTAAATAAACCCTTATATACAACATTGGCAGTTTTTGTTACACAATTCAACTGAAAGTCTTTTATCCTTTACCATATGGGACCGATTTTCATCTTTCATTTTTTCTAAATAAACGATAATAAACGAACAATACTAAACTGTATTGATCGTTTGATCTGATTCTAAAGTTCATTGCTTGCCATGATGAAGCCCTTATTTGGAATTGACTTAAAATGGAGGACCTAAGCTTGAACGATGTCAGATATTCGTTAAAGATCACAGCACGCGCTGGAGTGAGCAACAAAGTCTCTGCGATACTTATTTCTGTATTCATCATCTTTGTTCGTACATATATGGTATTTTACATAGTTATAGTTCGTGTTTCAGTGAAGTGAAATGTGAAATTTCAAAGCAAATAACTGATTTATAACTTTACTATCGACTTAGATTTATAACTTTACTATACTTAGATCGAGTATTTCAAGCGACATTAGAGCATTATCTCGTGTGCAAGACGCAGCGGGTCCATCCCCACCATAGCCAAGGTAGGAGGACTTATCAGTTACCAGTACGGCCCCTGGCACCGAGGCTGGTCGGTGCAGTGGCCAGATCAGTTCTGTTGCGAACTTTTATTTATTTATTTTATTTTTATTATTATTATTATTTTATTTATTTTTTCCTTCATCACCAGTTATATAAAACACCAATATGAAATTCCACCACCAGGTTTTGTCTAGCAGATCAGATAAAAAAGCAAAAGCCAAGAGAAGCCGATCCCTTGAGTCTATCACTAGAAATAGTCCGACTAAACCGAAACCCAATAGAAGGCGCAAAGTTGATACGCCTCCCGTGCCTCCTAATGATTATTTAGAACCCGAGGCAGGGCCATCAAATCAAAATACCCAGTTAGGGTCATCAACCCTGGTTGAAGACTCACCAATCTACTCACCAAACAGATATCAGCCACTGACAAATCTTATTTGTGAAGCAATGGAGTCCACATCGGCCCCTAAAGTGCATAGGCCACCACCTATTTTCGTGAGACATATAAAAAACTTTAAACTCCTCTGCACCCAATTGAACAATTTAATAGGCTCTGGAAAATACTACTGCACCAGTAGGACTAATGACACGAAAATTCAATCAGACACGCCCGATACATACCGCAGAATTGTGAAATACCTTACAGAAACTAAGGCTGACTACCACACATACCAACTAAAGGAGGAAAGAGCCATCAGAGTGGTGATCAGGAAATTGCACCCCTCCACCCCTGCAGACGTCATTGAAGAAGAACTGACCGCAATGGGCTTCAAGGTCAGACAAATAACAAATGTCTGCAAAAACAATACTGGGCACCCTGAGCCAGGCAACAAAATTCTACTGCCTCTTTTCTTCGTTGACCTAGAACCAACACCCGGGGTTGAAAAAATCTACGAGGTAAACAGACTATATTATACCCAAGTTCAAATTGAAAAACCCTACCCTAAGAAAGACATTGTGCAATGTCATAACTGTCAAGCATAGGGGCACACCCGGCACTACTGCCACCACACTCCCAGGTGCGTCAAATGCGGAAAACCGCATAAAACCGAAGAGTGTATTGAGCCGCGAGAAACTCCTGCTGTCTGCGCATTATGTCTTCAAGGACATCCGGCAAATTACAAAGGTTGTCAAACCTACAAAAATATAAAATCACGCGTTCTGGCAGCACGTCGGCCCACCGACGAAGCGAGAACGTCAAGAAGGCAACCCTCAAAAATTGCAAATGGAACTGTTTCCTATGCCGAAATGTCAGGTGGTCAGCCGAAAAGTCTCGGGGCCACGCTGCAACCCGAACCCTCCAAACACATCCCTATACCACAAATCAACCCTATACAAGCACAAAACCAGCCCCAGCATCCACAATATTCCATGAATAAAATTCCTATTACCCCACATATACCTCCTCCTTCAAATGCTACTGATCTCACGACACTTCTCACATCATTCCTCTCTGAATTCAAATTAATGGTCACACCATTAATATCACTTTTAACAAATCTTGTTTCCCATCTCTTTCCTGTCCCACAACATCCTTAAATGACATCCACCCTATCTATTCTCCTTTGGAATGCGAATGGTATTCGAAACCATACTGATGAACTGACATCTTTACTGTATGACAAAAAAATTAATGTAGCCTTAATTACAGAAACTCGACTTACCAGTAAACGGCAGCTCAACATAACACAGTACCAAACCTACCGGACTGACCATCCTGATGGAAAAGCTCACGGTGGTACTGCTGTCATAGTCCATCAATCCCTTTCCCAACAGTCATTTCCCCTGCCTTCAAACGATCTCCTTCAGGCTACAGCTGTTTCAATCAAAACCTTTTCCTTTCCTATCACATTAGCATCGGTGTACTGTCCTCCTAACGAATCCATCTCCGATTCCCAATTCACCTCTCTCCTCGATTCCCTAGGGATCCATTTCCTTTTAGGTGCAGACTTTGACCTTTGATCCTTACCCTTTCTGTATCCCCAATACCCAAACTTCCACCGCCATTAGGGGACCAGTTGACTGGAACCTTTTTCATCAGCTTGTATCCGACACCATTGACCTCAGAGTTTCCCTAAAAACACCCCAAGAGTTAGATGATGCAGTCGATTCCTTTACCAATTTGATCCAGCAAGCAGTTTGGACTGCATCTTCACCTCGTCCTTCCTTCAAACCCCGCAAGAAAAATCCATTACCACAAGATCTTAGGGATCTTATCCTTACCAAACGCCGTTACCGATCCATTTGGCAAAGAACTAGGCATCCTCACGATCGGAGACTGTATAACTACCTCACCGAACTAGTTAAAAAGAACCTGACAACCTATAGATCCGAAACCTACAATGCCTATCTTTCCACACTATCCGCTTTTGATAATTCCCTTTGGAATGCTACCAAAAAGATCCTTAAATACCACCCTATCTATACAACTGTATCCTTCTCACAACTCACTTCCCTTTGTTGTGGAAACACTCCATCATCATTCTATTCCCTAAACCTGGTAAACCACCAAATGACACTTCATCATACCGACCCATAAGCCTGCTTCCTATTCTTTCCAAAATTTGTGAAAAGAACCTCCTGAAACGAATCCTACCCATAATCGAATCCAATATTCCTTTACATCAGTTTGGATTCCGTCCCAGGCACTCGACGGTCCAGCAGGGTCTCCGAGTTGTCGATCACATATCCTCTGCTCTTGAAAGCAAACAGTACTGCACAGGCGCATTTCTGGACGTAACACAAGCTTTCGACCGGGTATGGCATGCCGGTTTGCTGTTCAAGTTCAAAACTCAGTTACCTCAATCCTTATTCCTAGTCCTTCGATCCTACCTATCTGATCGCTACTTCCAAGTGCGCTGTGGTAACGAATACTCCAATCTTTACCCAATTCGAGCTGGAGTCCCCCAGGGCAGCGTCCTGGGTCCCATCCTATACATATTGTACACCGCTGATATCCCAACTACTCCTGAAACCTTCCTTGCAACGTTCGCAGAAGACACAGCCATCCTATCATCTCATCCAGATCCTGAAATGGCTTCCTCGAACCTCCAAAGGAACCTTTCACTCATTGAAATTTGGTGTAACCAATGGCGGATCAAAGTCAACGAGGAAAAATGCAAACACGTGACTTTTACACTTCGCCGGGGAACATGTCCTTCTGTCCAATTCAACGAAACCATCCTGCCTATTTCCGACACAGTACGATACCTTGGCTTCTTCCTAGACAAAAGACTTACATGGAATCCTCATACCAGACTCAAAAGACAAGAACTTAACAGACGTTTCAGCCAACTATACAGATTACTATGTAGGGCCTCCCATCTTTCAATAGACAATAAACTACTAATATACAAGACGATCATCAAAACTATCTGGACCTATGGGCTGGAACTGTGGGGGACCGCAAAAAAATCGAATATCAGACGCATTCAATCCTTTCAATCCAAAGTCCTGAGAACTATTGTCAACGCTCCTTATTATGTCTCCAACAAAACCCTCCATAATGATCTCAACATTCCTTTTGTCCTCGACCTCATCGCTACTAAATTCTCAAACTTTCACCAAAACCTTGTCTGTCATCCCAATCCCCTGGCTCAGTCATTATCCAGTTCCACACATCCATACAATCCATCCCGCCACCTAAACCGGCAATGGCCTCGAGACTTGTTATAATAATGCTATTTGGAGTACTGGCACTGGCCAGATTCTCCACTCACGACCTGTGTGTGTGTGAAGCGCCCTTAACCAGCTTCCATTGGCGTTTTATGCCAGTGACGCGGCTGGGAAAGGGGGCTGGGGCCTCCCGGACTCCTTCTTTGCCCTCATTCATGAGGAAGAAGCTCAGTTCGGGGACCCCAGGCAAATTGTAAATAGAGTATGAATGTGTACAGTATATTTCTTTTATGTTTGATTTATTATTATTATATTTCTTTTTATTATATATATATATATATATATATATATATATATATATATATATATATATATATATATATTTTTTTTTTACTTTATTTTTGTATATATTTTTTCGCTTGTATATATTTATTTATGTATTTATTTCGTTTATATTATTGATTTTTCATGGAATGATTGTAGCTACATAGCACCATTACTTATTGCCCACAGCAGGCAGATTGTAATGCTTCAATAAAGTGTTTTCTTCTCTCAGTTAAAAAAAAAAAAGATTCCTATCCTCGTCCGATTGGCCATAGGGTAGACATTAAATGTATAAACAATAAGCATCTGAACTGATTTCTTAATCTGTTTTTGAAGTTCAATTATTCGTTGCTTGTCATGTTATTCTAAAGCAATAAATAGATAATTTGCAGCTGTTATTATTCTATATACGAGCCAGGTTTGCTCAGTTGGTTAGAGCAAGAGACGCGGGCAACCAGGGTACGAGTCCCGGCCTGGACAAATCTTTTCTCTTCAAAATAAAAATATTTCAAAATTATCACCATCATAAGAAAGATATATAAAAATAAATAACTTTTTTGTATTTCGCTCTGATAGTCGCTCAGTACTCCCTCATTCTGTGCTGCTTTCTCCTTTCTTCCGTCCACTTCATTTCCGTCTTCAGCTATGGTTTTCTTGACGGTTCCTTTCCTGAGCTCGCAGATAATTTCCATCTCTTGTAAATATTTTTCTTTCTCTTCGAACCAGGCAGGTTTAGTGTTCTTTTCATTCAAATACGAAGAAGATATAATTTTCAATGGGAGATGAATAAGCCAAAACCGTTCAAAATGAACGAAAGAGAAGAAATAGTGAATATAAGAAGAAGGTAGCAAGTTAGGATCAATAGGTCATAACGGAAGAGAGTGTAATCGAGAAGGAAATTAGGAAATGAATTCCGGAGCAACTTCGCCAAGGCCCGTGCGTACTTAGTTAGTGACATAGCTGAAACTCCATTTTCGAAAGGGAACTTCTGGTTTGGTAGTAAACACAGTTATCAGTCAGATAAATTCGGGAGTTAGTTAGCTTTATGAAGAAAATTAATCTCAGGGAAAACTTTCCATATTAGCACTATAGGATTGCATCGACATGACCCGTTTTAATTAATCAGTTTAATCGATTTCATAATGTGCTTCTTCGATAAATTCTACATATATATTTATCAGATTGATATATAGATATTTAAAAGTTCTCGATAATAAGTAAATAAAAAGGCTTAGAGAACCCGAAGGATCGATGCCGATACAACCAATCTCTGCTTACAAATCTCTGTCCACAAGCCACTACCGCAGATATATCTTAACGCAATCTTCCCATCTACGTCTCGGTCTACCCATCAGACGTTTACCAGTCGGCAAAGTGCTTATCAACTTTATAGGAATTCGTTCGTTACTCAGTCCAAGAATTTTACGGGCTCATCTTAATCTTCACGACCCTATCACTTGAGTAATATTAACCGGGTTTATGCTTCGCAATTCCGCGTTGTGTAATCTCCTAAATTCCCCTTTGGTCTGATCATTTTTTGGACCGAATATTCTGTGCAATCCCTTACTTTTTGAATACCCTTAAGATGATGTTAAGGCGAACACGTTTCACATCCGTATAAAAGTGTTGGAAGGATAATGGTTTAAGGATAAATTCTTATTTTTAGATTTCGGGATAAAAGACGCGACATTAGTAATGTTGATAAGAATGATAGCAAGCTTTTCCTGCCTGCGGATATTTAAAAGTAAATTCTGAAATTTATAGAGTAGAATAGAATAGAATAGAAAAGTAACTTTATTCTGGGAATTATTTAGAATAGCAAATATGAATAGAAAAATAAACATAATATTTACCTGGTCAGAAGGCTACATGATACAAATGAGAAAAAGTGGCAGAAAACAATTTAAAAAGAAATATTTAAACAAAAAATAGTAATAAGTAAAAAAATAATAATAAGCTTGGGCAGTAAAGCCAATATAGCAACACTATAGAAAAATAACCGTAGTTTTAAACTTCTTATTGAAAATATCATCCAAAAATAACACTACGTTATGCATTCTTCTATAAAAATGCTATTTGGAAGTACTAAAGGAAAATTATAAACCATCATCAATACCAAAATATCTATATTATGTTTATTATATGTAATAAATGTCCGAAATGCACCCAAGCCATCGACAATTTAAAACATAAAACAAGAACATCTGTAGTATTTAAATTATTATTCTTTTATGGAGGTTAATTTGAAAAATAATAGTCAAAAGAAAAATCCGGAGGCAAATTCAAAATTGAATAATTGAATAAAGAGCTAATAAGCAATTAGGATCCTTGATTGCCAAAGGAATTCAATAATGTTAATAAATTAAATGGCAGTTCTCTTCATTTTACAAATTATTTAATTATTCATTTAATTGCACTCGAAGCTGGAAATAAATAAATTTCATGCCTGCATCCCACATTTACATTTAATCGAAAAATGAAACTGAATACACCACAACTTCTCTATATCGTAAGTTACTTATTTACCTCAGAGGAGAGGATATTATGTTACTTATTATGAAAGGGACTCACAGCTATAATTTAACGACAGGGTGAGCACAAACCAAGACACGTCGCCCATTACGTATAACCGGGATGCGGTCATGGCCGGCATAGATATGGAATCATTAAATTTTAATCAACCGCCAGCTTGTATGCTGCCACGTAATTCCAAATCTGCTCAGATCACAGGGTTATAACTCTGAGGAAATTGTTTTGTTTCTCAAATGGAAATGTATGGTCATTTTTGATGGTTTTAAATCTATTTTATTTCCCTTTGAAAATTGTTTTATAGAACTGAACCTAGTTTGCACAGCTAAGAAGCAGATGCGGATTAAATTTTAACTGCTGTGTGGTAGATAAGTAATTGCACACTTAACTTTTTAATTTTTATATCTACGTATGTTGGAAAAATAATAGATCAACTTCATTTTAAGTACATCTGCATCATTATATATAAATTTTAAAAAAATATTTAGATATATACGACGCGGTCAACCAGCAAGGCTCTACTCATATTTGAATGACTAATAGCTCTGCCATATTCTGGGTTGACCTTTAGAAATATCTCTCATCCATTTTGCTAATGCCTCAGTATGTTAGACTCTTGCCATTAAACATTTATGGGTATTTTTTTATTAATTCCTTATTTATTGTAAAATTTGGTGAGGACATATTATTACACTAATAAATAAATTTCATAATTTCATCTCATCTATTACGTGTTTATATTGATACCTTTTTACAAACAAAATTTATATTGATACCTGTTTACTCTTTAACAATATATTGTTTTAAAAATTAACCTTGCTTCTATGTTGGAGAAAGGGTTGGTTAATGATCCTCTGAAGAGTTTAGGCAAATAAAGGTAATTTTGAAGGTAATGGTCAGGTTTATGGTTGATGGTATAATAACCCGTGATAAACCGGCGCATCTATGTCCGCTCTAATGGCTGCCTCTGGATAATGGAACTCCAGTAGCTTCATTCCCCTCCCAGAGTAGCTCCGTTTCATGCTTCATACCTTTAATATTAACAATATCCTGTTATTTATTATTAATTAAAATTTAATATTTTTATTTGTTAAATATTCTAACCCTAGCCACACAAGAAGTTGATGATATACAATTGTTTTGATTTATTATTAAAATCTTTATATTATGTTAAATCAAATAATTTTTAATTCATACAGTAGAAACTATGCATGCATAATTTTACAACGATAAAATAACGTTAAAGTAGTACATAAAGTTATTTCTTGTATTATTCCCATCTACTTCTTTAACATTGGACCTTCACATCGTACCCTAGCCTCAATCTGGTCCCAGCTCCCAACCAACGCACATCGCCGCAATTTAAAACTGAGTTATTACGTTTAAAGGTTAAAAACTATATACTTCGATTACAATTATAGGCTATTTTATGATATGATGGAACATACAGAAATTACGAAAAATATAATGTTTTATCTTTTGATTAAAATTGATCATGTTAAATAATAGTTATTTATGCACCTAGGGACTAAAGAAGATAATTATTCCCTCAGCTGCCAATTTATTCCCGAGCGAATGCGAGCTGGGAATAATGATCAATTTAGTCCCGAGGGGTATACAAGATTTTATCTCCAGATGGGGTGTAAAATGTGTAAAAATAGGATGTAAATTTGAAATAACATTATTAGCTTCTTGTACGATATGTGGTGTATCCATAACTTACACAAATGAACTTCTGTTTATCAGCTTTGGTGTTTTGATACAGCAGCTGATTTTAATAGCCAGTGTGACAGGTGTACCAACCTAACCCTGAACTTTTTCAGTACAAAACCTACATTATCTAGACAAATTAGGTTGTCATCTCATTACTTTATTATTGAAAAATATGATAAAAATATTCCCTAGGGAATAGACTCAATTTCTAATGCACAGGGAAAAAGACCTACTTTAGTCCTAATTAATTGAGCCAAAAACATGTATAGCTTATAGGATGGACTATTGTTATTTTCCAAGAAAATAGTAATACCGGTATTATAGGGAAACATTATATGTGAAGAGAAGCCTGAGTTTTATAGAATTGAAAAGACATATTCAACCAAGATGAGATTAAGACCAACGTTTAACAGATGTACATACTTTTCTGTTTATTTTTATTATTCAGAAATTTAATTTATACGAGATCAAAACAAGCAATTATATATTCCACGCTGACTAATCTTCAGGAGGCCCTAGCCCTGGAATGGAAAGGAATGTTTGCCTGGAAATAGCCTTTTAATTAGAAACCTCGTTTGTCTTGGGCGACAATGGCTTGTTTTTCTTCCCATTTAGCTTCCTGGAACATTGCCGCCTTTTCAATTCCCTGGTTCCCTTGTTAAAATGATCCTCAGATCAGGAAATTAGGATACCATTGCTTAAATTAGAAGGAGATTGCTTCTATGCAATAGCATATTTAAAATATTCCAAAAATATTAAAAATTGTACGTTTTTACGAAATTAGATCAAATGGTCTGCTATGATTTGTTGATTGCTGGAAACTTTAAGGGTACCTTGTACGAGTACGTTAATATACGTTTGAAGATTTCAGCAATATTATCTGATTTTTATTGTTTTATACACAGTAATTTGGTCACTGTAAACTGTTACAACTGTTGTTACTATTAATGAATAATCATAAGTTGGCGAAAAATAAAGATGTTGATTAAAATTAAAAATCAGAACACTCATAAACCCAGCCTACATCTCAAGAAATCCTTAATAGGCGGAAAACAATTTGGAATCTTTTGGTAACATATTAAAAAAAAATAATCACAAAAAAGAATTGTCGAAATCAATTTTTTGACCTGAGATTAGACAAATCTAACTATTGTAGAAATTCCTTGTTTCAGTAGTATTTAGAAAAAAAAAATCCTTTTCTTGACAATCGTCTATGTCTTTTTTCTTCTTAAAAAACTACATATTTCCAAGATGTGAAACTTTAGAAAAATATTTTCTAGAATTGTAGCATACTATCTACTTAGGACAAACAATTTTTGTTTCATTTATCACAGAACTATATAGCTATGTGGTATTCTAAACATAATTTCTATTTTTTGTTTTAAAATATCCGTTTCTTCGTAAAATATTTACATACAATATATACAGCAATAATTACAATAATGCTTGAACTACCCGAATTTATTTTAAGTACGTAATTTATATTGTGGATAAATGAATTAAAATTTGTTTATTGTTATTTTAGTTCCTGGGAGCGGATAGGCTCTGTGATAGAGCGTTGAGTACTGGTTCAAATCCCGCCGCTAGGAAACTTTTATTTATTCTGTTAGCGGCCAGAGATGGATCCCGTAGGGTCTAGGACGCACCTGGGGCTCACCCAGCCTCTATAAAGTTGGTACCCTAAATAAGAGAGGAAAATCTGGTGGTTTATTGTGATCTAGGACAAATCACCTTGTTCAAAAACAGTTCAGTCTCTGTCATGTACTGAACCTAAAATCCTTCAAGGATTGTATTAGTACACTTTTTTTATATTTTATTTCATAGAGCATTTTTTCCTTATTTCAGTATTATAAATAGCAATGTCTATACATTTGTATAAAGTATGCGTATATCAATAATGCACAAACTGTAACTATTTTTTTGAATCTTGTCATAAATTTTTTAAAATATTTATCTATAAATCATAATATGTATCTACATGATAACAATGGAAGGCATATCCATAATATGCTCCCTTTATGGTGAACGCAAACTTTTTTTTTTATTTATTCCACTTTTCAGGATATGACAGAAGATTATTTATTTATACTTTATATATACTCAAAATAAACAGAGTTATTTGTAACAGTAATAGTAGTGATATTCGTTATAGTAGTTGATAGTATTGATAAACACACCACCGATAGGAATCTGGATGCAATTTCCTTTCTTTTGAGGCAAGTGAGTTGAATAGTAGTGAGGAGGGTTGGAAGGTAGAGGCTATAGAGTAGCGAAATTGACTTGGAATTTCTCTTCTTCTCAGATGGGGTTGTAAGCTTAGGATTCCAACAACCATTTATATTATCTCCCGGTTCAAGTCTTTTTTTTCATGATAGCACTGTACCTAATGAAAAACAATCTACAAATGGGTCTTCGAACACCCTGGAAGCAAATAAAATACGATAATTCATATTTATTTCGTTTTGTAAATTTAATTTTTCAAGGTCCTAAACTGCAACGACCTGAAACTACTCGTTGTTTTGGAATACTTCCACACTTACTAGACTAACGCTCTAAGCCCCCAATTAATTACATAAGCCTCACATACATAATTAATATAAGACCCAATGTGACTCACGGATTAGAGTTTTTGAGCTCCACTATGCGATATCCTCTCTTATCCAATCTTTAAATTCCATAATCCTTCTTAAAACCATCAATGCTCCATAATTTGTTATGAATAAAGTCATCCATAATGACCTTATTGTCCCATTTCTAGCAAGCTTGGCCAGGAACCGATACAAGTCCATTCATGAAAAACTTTATTCCCACTCGAACCCATTAGCTTCAATCCTAATTACTTCTTTAACTCCAATATAATATAGTCCAATATAGTCCTCCGAGGCGATTTTACTATTCGAAAAGCTCCAAATTAATTCCACTAGCCCATTGAGTTCCTATCATATCCAATCCTTACAATACAAAATTTATCTTAATGCCCTCAATGCTCCTTACTATGTCATGAGTAAAATCATCCATAACGACCTTAATCTAATATCAATCTTTTCATGACAAACTTTGTTCCCTCTCAAACCCCGTTTGAGTCCTAGTTTTGTGAATGAGTATGATATACTGTGATACATAATACTACTGGTATACATACTCAATTCAAATTGTTCTTAGTTTGAGCGTTTTCAGTTAAAAATAAATGTTTAATGCTTCTATTTGAAAGGGACTTGAGATTGGAATTAGGAAGGAGGGTTTCCCGATGTCTTCCATGAGATAGCTTAAAATTCCTTCAGGAACCATCCTAAGTGTGAATGCCCTATATCGGAATTCCAATGGCAGTGAATTCTTTCTCAACTCTATATTTTATCTTATTAGAATACTTTTTGCTTTTTAATGGGTTACTTTTCCCAGACAATAATGAACTTAATTGTATACATATGTAAATAAATAAGGGAAATTATAAATAATAAAGGGATTATAGAAATTAGCCTTTTGAATATGAGGCTATGTAAATAATAATTATTTATGCACCAAGGGACTAAAGAAGATCATTAAGCTGTAAATTTGTACCCGAGCGAATGCGAGGGTACCATTCGAGTTTGTTCCCGAGTGAAAGCGAGGAAACAATCGAGTTTATTCTCGAGCGAACGTGAGGGAATAATTATCTTTACTCACGAGGCCAAGCCGAGGGAGTAAAGTATTGCTGGGAATAATGATCAGTTTAGTCCCGAGGGGCATACAAGATTTTATCTCCAGATGGGATGTAAAAAGGGAAACTATACACTATAATATTTTATATTATGTTATGCTTTACAATAAATTAAATGTACAATTATTACAATTTTCAGCAATTGGATATTTGCATTGGGATACAGCAATTGGATAATTACATACTCTTTATTGTTGTTATGAACATTTAATGTTGTTGCAGTGAATTCTGCATTAGTGCTAAACAGGTTTTGAACCACTTTGATATTACTCGTCATATTTTAATCTGATGGATCCATAACTTACACAACCTGAACACAAATGAATCTACTATAGATAGCTCTACCTCTATAGGAAACAGATTGATCAAGCCGGGGTAAGTTGAACGGTTGTATGACTTATGACTACTAAGTCCTTGAGAAGACCCTGCAATGTTGTTCAAAATGTTGATTTTCAAAATTACAATACCAGCTTACAATACCTGTATTGTTATTCTAAAGGGACTTGTCCCAGAATAAGTAAAGACATTATTATTATTATTGTTAAAATAACACTTATTTTTCATAGGTGTCATTCCTTACCGTACTTCTAACCCTTGTACTCTTAAAAACTGGTATGAGTAAAATTTATGTTATACAATAAAAAATTAGAAGTTGAGTATTCCTTTTACATAGAAGTTATAGTAAAGTTTTTTTTTAAACGATTGAGTCGGTAGCTACTCTGATTAGTTTTCCAAGAGATATCTAATTAGCATAAAGAGATGAGGCTCATTCAATAAGACTAATGATGGAAATGAGCAATCTACATATTCATAACGCAAGTCGAACAACGAAGCTCTCTCTGCCCAAATTGATTCGTTCCTGGTTCGGGATTTCTTTGATATTTATATATGGTATCCCGGATGATTAAAAAAAAAAAATAGTTTATTTCCTTATATATGAAGAAGCAGCTAATGCAGATACTGAAGACGCGTTTTTCAAGTTCCTTAGGTAAAAGGTGATAAAGAAATAGTTGTGTTGTCGTAACGAAAGGGAATTAATTATAGCAGTTGGTAAAATTAGCGTAAACCAGAAAAAAGAAAAACTTCAACCGCTACGATCTAAGAAGGGTCGTGGGTTCAGTACGTGGTGAAGACTGTACAGTTTCTTGGACGAAAGGAGGTAATTTGTCAGAGATCGAGTTCAACTGCAAGTTTCTCTCCTATTTTGTGTCCCCATCTTAGAGAGGCCCTGGAAGGTCTCCAGATCCCAAAGGGTCCATTCCCGGATGTTAACAGATTAAATAAGTTGTCTGCCACAGCCGGATTAGAACCCATGAATTTCGGCCGAGACCAGGGAGAATGAAATATATCTGGTAATGAACATTTCAACCTTATTTGGTACGAAAACAGGGAAGAAAAAGTAGTTTTCAAATGAGAAACATTAATGATTACGAAACTAGGAATTGACTGAAAGAAAATAAAAAATGATACATCCATGTATTTTTCCCCGAGTAAGTTGTGAATATTTTAGCGCGAGAGAAATGTTCTGCTTTGTTTATCTTCACCGCAATTAAAAGACGCCTTGATGACTTCTGTCCTTTATCCGTGGGATGCTCCCTAAATATTAAGCAGTTTTTTTTCTTTTTCCTTTTCAGAGATTAAATAATCTAGAGATAGTAAGTTTTTCTTCACTCCGTTATCCTTTTTTCATGGAGGGAAGGTGTTTTATTGTTTAATTATGGATTCAGTAGTCAGCTAAATTCAATAAACAACCTGATCGCTATGATAAATTGTAAGTTTAACTTCTTTAGTTATTTTTTGTAGAAAATTAGAATTTACACCTTTCCTTGACAAATATTTAATTGTTAGACGCAAGTAACTTTCAAAACCCGTATAGACATGACAGTATTGGTAATTAAAATAATAGATATAAGAGATGTAGAAATAAAGGGTAATAAACCTCCTATTGAGATTATATATGTAGTATAAATTTACCTCTACTGACTCTAAAAATTTCACTATCTGAACATTTATAGCAACACTAGCTTTTGCCCGCGGCTTCGCTCGCATAGACTTTGGACTACCGCCTGAAGTTTCTTTTTAACAATTATTTAAAATAATAAATAATTTAATTATTTAAATAATTTAATTTTTTCACTATAGGTTACTCGTGCAAAATTTCAGATGTCTAACTTCAAAACTGACGGATTCCATACAACCTTTGAACCCTTATTATAATAAGGGTGGAATTATCCTAACTTCTTTCTTAAATCATACAAAGGACCTATCTGCAAATTTCAAGATGCTAAATACATTTAATTCAGATTCACATATTCAGAATAACATATAAAATGAAAGAAAAAATTATACAAAAAGGCTCCAGCTGCTATCAGCCCTGAATATGGCCTACAACGTAGGTCGAAACTTCGGCACTTACAATAAATAAGTTTTTCTTAATTTAGTGTTACATTGACTGCACCCCCAGACTATCTGTATCCCACATTAGATCTTCCAGTCAACTATTTTCCTCTTCACTATACAAAAACAATATACGGTAAATCTTATGCTTTGCTTCTTTTATTACCTATGGATATTCATATGCATAGTATATGTTGCCGCCGACTCAGATTTGATATCTAGCTCTTATATATATATTAGAATACATGTATATTTTTTATTTATTGTTCGTTTGATTATTTTTTTAATTTTAAGAGAAGATTATGTCTTGGCCGGGATTCAAACTCGGGTTACCTGCGTCTCTAGCGCGATGATCTAACCACTGAGCTACCAAGGCTCGCATCTCGGCCAAGAAATAAACTTTTCTGTTTACGGAGATGTAGGATCGGTGAAGAGAATGATTTTGTCTAGCTTGGATGCGAGGCTTGGTAGCTCAGCGATTAGAGCCCCACGCTAGAGACGCGGACGACTCGGGTTAGTTTCCCGGCCAAGACATAATCTCTTCTCTACAAAAAAAAAATATTTAAGTATAGATAATGTATTTAATGTTCTTTAATTTAATGTTGAAAAACGTTAAGTTATAATATACTGTTTACGACTTTAGGTGAAAAACCAATTATACTATTGTGTATAGTAATTTTTTTTAATGTATAATTTCATCAATTTCATTTCAAATCTCACGTTCATAACTGTCTTTGAAGATTATAAAATACTAATCAGAAGAGAATTGATTTATTTCGATCATTACGAAACTGCCATTGGAAAGGAACTATATATTACCACCTTGGTATCTATATATATATACACATCAATCTTGTCAGTATTATGCTGATTTAAACGTAGTATTCAGAATAGGAAGTGGGGCAGTTCATGAGTGTAAATTATAAGAATAAAATTTGTAAGTAAGATTCTTGGAAGGAAATTGGATTTCTGACAAAAAAACCTGCTGATGTGAGTAAAAATAATATGATAATTTTACTATCAGGATAACAGAAAACTAAAAAGTATAAAATAATTTTTAATAAGTTTAAAATAAGAATAAAATTCATTTTATCGTAAAACAGCTTGTAGTGCTTGATGTTGATGTTGTAGGGGGTCAATGTGGAGCATCGTTGATTCACGAACACAGTGGATACGCGCCCTACCATCCAATAAGCCCATGACCCTTTATATGTAATTTATATGTAGTAGTGGTACAGGCTTATTCAGTATAGTATTTGAATATAAACCTTTTTTTTTTTAAATAACTTTTTCAAAGTAGCTTTTTATAAAGTTTATACTCCACACTTATCTTAAACGCTTCACCTATCACCCGTTATTCGTTCCAAGAGAGCTTAATATTATGAACGTAACAGCTGATGAAAATTTTTGATAAAGTATGTGATTGCGGCAAGTTGGCTGATGACTACGATGATTTCAGCACCACTAGCGCTCCATCTTGGAAACTTGCTGATAGAACTCAGAAGTCAATTTACTGACTAGATAGCTCCCGAGAGAACTCTGAAGTAGAACAATCGCCATTCAACAATTTCAAACTTGTGACTTACAGCTTCTGATATCAGAGATAATATTTATAGAATATTTTAATGATATATTAATTATTGATTTTAAATTAAAATTTTACTATATCCTTATATAAAAAAGAAAATCCTGTACCACTACTACCATTTCTGAAAAGAAGACCTTCCAAGTTGAATTTGATATTTGAGTACTATCACTGGGTAGTTTCTCTACTTGTGTTTATTCATGTCATTATGCATCATCCCTGCCATTTACTTGTATTATTTTTATATATATATTTTTTTATACAAGATAGAAATCTCAATAGACATCTGAGGCCAAAAAATCCTTAGATAGTTTGGGACTCCAACCCACTAAAACCACCTTTTGCAACAACTGAGCTAGCCCAACAAGTCACTCATCTTTCACGTGAAAAATCTCGGGTGTGGGATTTAGCCCATTGACTAATCTCCAAATTTAGTGGAGTTTTATTTTGTTTGGAGTTTTAATTTATTTATTTTAATTTAATAGCAAGTCATTAGGCTTCACTCTTTTAAGCCGCCTTAATTGATGCAAAGCCTCCTCAGCTATGCTCTGCATTTCTGGGTTTACGCGGATTTTAATTCTTTCATTGTGACAATCCGCAAACCTTCCAATCTCTTCTCTGACAGAGTTTACTTTCAGGTCTCTATGCAAATTATCGTTTCTTACTTACCATTTAGCATTAACTAAACTTCTGAGTACTTTATTTTGGAATGTCTGGATTATTTGCATGTTGCTTTTCTTGGTACAACCCCAGAGCTGAATGCCATAAGTCCATACCGGTTTTAGGACTTGTTTGTATAACAGAAGCTTATTCTCAACTGTAAGTGAATGTTATAGAATTTCTTCCTAACAGCCAGTGCATTTTCCTAAATTTTATACTCGGCTCTTCTTTCTTTTTTTTCAAATGCTCTTTCCAATTGAGTCTAGCATCCAATTCCATTCCAAGGTATTTGACTGTAATTGAATACAGTACCTCCTGTCTATTAATATAAATATTTCGCTTATCTATTTTTCTATTTGTCAAATTTATATGAGCAGATATGCTTTCATTTAGTTTGATTCTCCAGCGTTTGGTCCAGGCACATACCTCCGTGATTGAGTGTTGGAGTTCCCTAATAGTTTCTTCTATATCATCACCTACTGTTAATATAGCAGTATCATTGGCAAATGTTGCCTCAGTTGTTTCTCTTCTGTTTGGTAGATCCCTTGTATATAATAAATATAGGGCCTAGCACGCTGCCTTGTGGAACACCTGCGTTTATTTTCTTTAGGGAGGAATATTCATCACCCTGTCTTACCCTAAAATATCGGTCAGAGAAACACGATTTTAATAGTAGCTAAAATTCCTCTGGAAGATCTCTACTGTAATCAATGTCTACATTAAGTATGTACCCAACTTTTGAATCATCGGGAGCGTTTAAAACATCTAAATCTTCATTATACCATTTAAAATCACTATACGGAAGGAAAAAGTTCATTGCATAACCATATTATTTACATCAGCATACATTAGGTAGCTAATGGGCAGATTTGGATGATTATCACCTACGTAACAATTATTTGCTTTGGCATAACGCTTGACAACTTATGTAATAACCTCCTCGAATTCCTTTGCGATAAATAATACCATATCTAGGTATTTTATAATGTCTAGCTCAATGTTTGTAGTTTTTTACATCGCTTCATAGCTAAGGCCCGTAAGAGACAGTTTAAATTCTAGTTTTTGTATAATTATAATACAGTTGTATTATAATAATACAAGCTATAATGAGAAACACGGAATCAGGAATATTAACGATGTCTATTTTTATTCTTCATTTTTTGCGGTGTTAAAAAAATTATTTTAACACAAATACACTGTAAAATTAGGTATTGAATATATTATCGAAAGACAATAGAAGGTTTTGAACTGTATAGAAGTATTACATTTATTTATTTTATTTGTATTGTATATATTGTAAATCAATTCTGGAGGAATAAAAAAAAATATTGATTGTGAATATATTTCATACAGTAAATATACGACAAAACTTATAGTAAAAATATGTTTATGAAATACTATTTACACTTATTATGCTGCTGAGTACAAGATGAGCTACGCTCTATTGGAAGTCCTGATTATTGTAGCGGTAGCATTGTACTGATTTATTCCTCTCATCTGCATACCAGTAATCCTGATTTAGCGATCACAGCTTATAGCAATAATGCAAATAGGTGAATTATGTTTCTCATTGCTGCTTAAACATATTTCTAATCAAACAAAAAATTTTCAATATTTCTTTTAGTATACTATGAGTTTGTTTCCGAATAAAATATTTCCGAAATTATTATAATTAATCCCAAGTTTACATACATTTTTTTTTCATACGTACATTCTAATATGAAAATTTTAGAATGAGTTTACAAGAAATTAAAAAAGAAGATTATTGTTCTGAAGAAAGATTAAATACATTAATACAAAACTTATTCATTGTTCCCAATTGAAAACCCTGTTTCGTTTGCATAATGTGGACTCTCTATGTTTGACTAACTTGATAGAATAGGGGATAGGACTTTGTCAGCTTTTAGTTATACTGTTTGATATCTTGTTGTATAATTATTTTATGAATCTATGTATTAGTTTGATTGATTTTAACTATTTTTAAAGAAAATAAAAAATGTTTAATCAAAATAAAAAATAGTATCAATAGCTCTATTAATTCTTCTTCTTCTTCTTTTAATGGCGCGACAGATGCTTAAAGCGATCCTTGGCCTGCTCAATCTCCAAGCTCCATCTGCTTCGGTCCTGCGCATGTATGGAACTTATTCTCAGTTTTTTTAGATCTCCCAGGACGCTATCCTTCCACCTGCCCCTGGGTCTCCCTCTACGCCTCACTCCATCAGGGCAGTTCTCGAACACTCTTCTAGCAGTTCTTTCTCCTCCCATTCTCAGCAGGTGACCCAGCCACTTCATCCTCTGTAACCGGGCGAAAGAGGAGATCGTCATGTCATCATACCTTTCATATAACTCTCTGTTTTTCCTTAAGCGCCATACACTGTTTTCCTGGACGGGCCCTACGATGCGTCTGAGGATACGCCTTTCGAATCTATCCACCAGATGTGCATCCTTCTTGTTTAGGGTCTATGTCTCGCAAGCATATGTCACTATTGGCCGAATCAGCGATTTATAGAGAGTGATCTTGGTTTTGAGGTCGACATTTTTGCTTTTCAGCAAACTGGTAATAGCAAAGTAGGCCCGATTCCCAGCCAGTACTCTTCTTCTGATTTCTTCTGTTTCATCTAGTTTGTCGTTGATGACAGAGCCGAGGTACTGGAAGCTGTTCACCACCTCGAAGGTATGTGTTCCCATTACGTAGAGTTGCTGCCGGCGAATTTGCTGATTTTGCCTTCCTCTTCTCAGAACCATCAGTTTGGTTTTTTCCTCATTTATTTTTAACCCCAACTTTTCTGCTTCAGTCTCGAGCTTTTGCAGGTTGTCCTTAATACTAGGTAATGTCCTTCCAATAATTACCACGTCATCTGCATAGGCGAGTACCTGCGTTAGTCGATTAAAAATATTCCCGCCTCCAAGTAATCCTGCTCTTTCCATAACTGCCTGCAGGGCAATGTTGAATAATAATGGGGCAAGAGGATCTCCTTGTCTTAGACCATTTTTTATTTCAAACTGTTCCGACAGTCCCTCTCTAATCCTTACTCGACAGTATATGTTTTTCATCATGCATTGTACGAGTCGTATTAGTTTCCCAGGGATCTCCATCTCCTGCATGACTCTGAACAATCCTTCCATTATAATTGAGTCATATGCTGATTTAAAATCTATGAACAGCATCCACATTGTCTGGTCGTACTCCTTCATTTTCTCGCAGATATTTTTTAAGGTCCATATCTGATCAGTGGTCGACCTGTTACTTCTGAAGCCTCCTTGGTAATCCCCCAGCTTCCTCTCCACATATGGCAGAAGTCGATTATATACTGCTATTGAAAACACCTTGTATGCCGTGCAGAGGAGCGTTATTCCTCTGTGGTTAGAGCATATCGAGGGGTCGCCCTTTCTCTTATACACTGGCACTATGATGCCTTCGCACCACTCCTTGGCTATAGCTTCTTCTTCCCAGATCTGTGCTATGAGCTCGTGGAGTTCTTTTTCTAGCTCCCTTCCAGCTTTTTTTAACAGCTCCGCGGGGAGACCATCTATTCCGGATGCTTTCCTGTTCTTCAATTTTTCCACTATTTCCTCAACATTCTCCACATCTGGCGGGATGTGTTCGTCACCAGGTTCCTGGCTTGCTCTTCCTTCTATTCCGGATAGAAGAACTCTTTCCGTTTCTGCATTCAGCAGAAATAGGTTTTCCATCTGTCCAGCACCTCGTCAGGAAGGATATGTAGGTTTCCTTCTTCATCCCTTATCCCTAAAGCCGGATTCTTCTCTTTTCTTTGTATTCCTTGCACTTTCTGGAAGAACTTCCTGGTGTCATTATTCCGTCTCGCATCCTCCAGTTCTCGGATCTCATTCCTAAGTGCAATTTTCTTTTTTTCCGTGAGCAGTTTCTTTACCCGTTTTCTGGCATTTGAGTATTCTCTAAATGTGCTCCGTGTATTCCTGGCTAACCATCTTTGCCTTTTCTCATTTCTGTCATTTATGGCCTGTGCGCAGTCTTTATCAAACCATGTGTTTCTGGGAGGTTTTTCTGCCTGCCCACATTCTCTCTCAGCAGCATCTTTTAGGCAGCCTTTAATTTCGAGCCATCTCTGAGCCGCGTTTTTATTCATACCTTCTGCTGCTGGCAAATTGTTTATACTCGTTGTTACTACCGTTTGAAACTTTTTTGTCTTCTCTTCATCTCTAAAAAGGTCTAGATTCCATGCCTTTGTTTTCCTTGCTTGATTTTTCGTTAGGCATTTTATTCGTTGTTTAAGCTTCGTTACAACGAGGTAATGGTCTGAACTTATGTCATGACCACTATACGATCTCACATCGTTGATACTGTTAAAGAATCTGCTTGACACTAGTACGTGATCGATCTGATTCGCGGTGTTGCCATTTGGTGACAGCCAGGTTTGTTTATGTTGGGGTTTATGTGGGAACATAGTGCTCATAACCACGAGTGACTTGGAGGCTGCAAAGTTTATCATGCGTTCACCATTATCGTTCGTTATATTATGTAGGCTATATTTTCCAATGGTGGGTCTAAATTCTGTTTCTTTTCCTACCTGAGCGTTAAAGTCTCCCAGAACTATTTTAAGGTCATATGCTGGGCAGGAGTCATACACCCGTTCTAACTTTTCGAAGAATTCCTCTTTGTGTTCTTCATCTTTTTCTTCTGTCACAGCGTGGACATTCACAATGCTGATATTGTGAAAGCGTCCTCTCACCCTAAGCTTGCATATCCTTTCATCATTCGGCATGAAGTCCAGTATTGAGTTCTTTATCTTGTTAGATACAAGGAATCCTGTCCCAAACTCATGTCTGTCCTTTGCTCCACTGTAGAAAAATGTGAACTCCTTTCCCTGTACATTTCCATAGCCAGTCCACCTTACTTCCTGCACTGCTACTATATCCAGGTTACTTTTCTTGGCCTGTATTCTGAGTTCCTCCAACGCTCCTGCTCTGTAGAGTGTACGTACGTTCCATGTTCCAATTTTTATAGTCCGTTTCCGAGATCCTTGTTGTTTCCGTGATTCCGTCCGATTTCCGAGGCTTGATGAATGAGCGTTCATAACAAGATAGTTTTTTTACAACAGGCGGGCTGTCAACCCCCCTGCTAACCCTTCTGCTTTATCCGGGCTTGGGACCGGTAGCAGAGTCTAGCGAGATAACTCCACAGGCGCAGTTGCTCTATTAATTCTACTTAAATTAAATTGTACTGCATATTCTAACGAAATTCAATTTTCTTGAATAAAAATTTGTAAAAAATAAAAAATAAATGAAACTTATACAGCCCGGAACATGAAGAGCCTTCATGTTCCTACCAGGTTCCAGACGTGGTAGTGACCATACCGTAGGACAGCGGTTCTACAGTGAAGTTAATTTGTTAATGGGCCCCTTATAAGAGGCTGAGTAAGCCCAGTGAGGGTCTCCAGACCTAACAGGGTTAGTCCGTGACTTTTGAAAAATCAAATAATTTTTCTGTCGTACCCGGGGTATTCACCAACTGAGCTCTACCACAAGGCTACCACGCTCAAATCTATTTACCATAATTTAAAAAGTCGCATTATTATAATTTTATATGTAAACTAATAATTTTATAATATGTGAAATTTAAGCTAATATTTGTCATTTTACTTACAATACTTGAAATTGTATTTAACGACTTTTTTCTTAAGATCAAAATATTGCAGAATAAAAAAAATTAATATTTAATATTCTTGTTGAAACCAATAGTTTTATTAGTGTTCACTCTTCTGCATTATTTTTTTTAGTTCTTAGTTTGTAAGCAATATTTTTTAAATAATAATCACTGAGTATTTTAGTATAAACATTTTTTATCCGATTCTATATTATATAAAATTGTATTGATATTAAATAATATGTGTTCAAAAAAATGGTAATAAATTCGTATATAGTCTCTGTAATTAATCTAAACTATGATAAGACTCCGTCCGCTTAGACAACTGTTGAATTATTCAGTCCGAAGACAAACATAAAGCCACAATTGTTCCAGTTTAGCAGCCTCTACCATTTGCTTACTAAATTATATTGATGTTGATAAATGTAGTAATTATAACTATTCATTATGTTTGTGTTCACCCTAGACTATTATGTATTCACAAATAAAGTGTCAAGCTGTTGTTTCAGTTAAATTATTTTAAATTATTAATGAGCATGAGAGGGCACGAAGCCAAATAAAATCAAGAACTCTTAAAAATTTTACTATTCTTTTTAATAAACTAAATGAAATTAAAAAGAAAATATTAAAGGTATTCCATATAACACCGTGATCTATAAATCGCATCTAATACAACTAATGATATGTTATTTTAAAAAAATTATTTATTGAAATTTACAACAGTATAATAATAATATATCAAGTAAATAGAAGGAAAGATTTATAATGACTCGAGATAAAGATCAGTAGAAAAACTACCCTCTGGTAGTACTCTAATAACAAATTAAACCTAGAAGGTCACGAGGCCATATTTTTTTCAGGCACCTAAGAGGAGTATGAGGAACCGAAGCGGTTGCGAATTTTGGAACTAATGGGTTTGAATGAGAATAAAGTTTGTCATGAAAAGATTGATATCGGATTCGGGCCAAATCAGAAACAAATGGGACATAAAGGTCGTTATGAATGACTTAGTAAGGAGCATCGAGAATTGAGGATTGAGCTTTAGAGATCATTTTTAAGGTCAGCAATGGGATTGAAGAGTATGGTATACTATAACTGGATAAGTGCTGACATGCAAAAAGGAAAAATAATTGATTACATGTTTGACTAAACATGATACTACTTACATAGGCGGGTAGAGTGATTATTTAATGAGCGGTTTTATAAGATTTTTTAGTCATACTAATTTTTTAATTTGGGAGGGGAGTGGTTCAGTGACAAGACTCTCCATGGGTTGTAGTGGTAGTTTTTTTTTATTTAAATTTTTTAAAAACTAATAATACCGAAAAAATAAATTTCTAAATATATGCATAGAATATATGTTACATATAACAGCTACTATTTTGTAACAAATTGTTATCACATGTGGACGGGATATTTATCACTGTCATTTTTTTCCAACCCGAAAGATTGATACTGTTGCATAATTTCTAGATTTACATCAGGAAAAGGTCCCCAAGCTGTCAGAATTATGAGAACTTATGCGATTCCTATGTGGCATCTCATTAAGTACTCACTTGCAGGATAAATTATGAAGCTTCTTAATGAGACTTGAAATCTACTTATCATATTATAAGGTTAATTATTCGCCAATGATTTTATCATATAAGAATATACATTTTAAAATATTGATAATATTATTATTATTATCCTGATATTATTAACTCCTATACTAATTAAATTAACCTCGTCATGATTTTATTGTAAAATTTGTTAATTCACAACATCACCTACTAGCTACTTTAAGATTTGTATTTAATTATTGCAATCACTAAGTCAACCATATTTTTAACTAAGCGGTGATCGAGGCGAAGTCACCTGACATTTTTTTCGGGATTGTAAAATATTTCAGTATATAGCATTAAGTGTAATAATAATATTAGTTTGTTTGTTCATTTAACGTCACTTTATGCTGCTATGGCTAATCGGACGATGCTACAGTGGGAGCTCTAAATTTTGCCTATCCAGATTTAATTAGGATAGGGATTTTTAACGAGTACCTGACATCGTACAGGTTGACCCGTTTAAAGTCCCTTCCGAAGGACGGCGTAACTAAGGATTTTTTACTCCCTTAAAAAAATCCTAGGGCCACCTGCCGGGCTACGAACCCGCGATCTTGGGTTTAGTAGTTTGTTACACTAATAATAATAATATTAGTAATGAGCATATTAAATCTAATTTTTTAAGTATTTTTTAAGTAAGTATAATTAAGCCTTGATGAAGACATGTGATGTCGGTCGAATCATTATTTCCTAATAAAGAGATTCATGCTATTAATTTTGACTTCTATCCTGACCATTTTTCGTCAATGTAATAATAACAATATATTTTAACATGATAAAATACCGTTGTAAAAAATATATATTGGACATTAGATTATTGGGTCTTAAATAGGCCTTAAATAATAGTTCTTGGGTTAAATATATGGTGGAGTCTGTACTATTCTAATCCGACGGTCGTGAAGAAATAGTATTTGACCGAAATTACGCTCATTCGCCTGGTTTTTCTCCCGATTAAGGGTACCAAATTATAGAGGTTGGATGAGCCCAATGATAGTCTCAGATCCGTTAGAGTTTATGCGTAGCTCTTATGATATAAAATAATTGATTTGCCACATCCAGATTTAAACCCGAAACCTTTGGTACAACAAATCAGTGTTTTATACGCTGTCCAACCCCACACCCAATTTAGAAAAAGTAATTTGGTCTAAAATTGTATTACTCATTAACTATAGAATTATATTTATTATGAAATTAAAGAATGCTTATGAGTTGACAATTAATAATCATAGTGATACCACGATAAAAGTGATACCACTTTGATAACTCAGCCTCCATCTCTTGATCGAAATTCTTACTATGCCTTAAAACCAACATCTGAACTTTTATTTAGACATATTAACAAAAAGTTAAAATGAAGCATAAAATAAGCCTAACTTAGGGGCATTGTAGCTATTTGTGTCCTACTAATTTGCCTATGAATATTTTATAATATGAATGGTTTCTTAATCCTTTTTTAAAAAAGTTTGTCTCTGGAACTGAACATTAATGTTTTTCATTATTAATTATAAAACGGATCATGCCACTATTATTTTACCCCTATTTTTCAGAATTATCTATTACAGGAATAAAACAACATTGCTTTGTCTACATCCACCGGCCTTAGATTTAATGTGGGCCTCAGAGGGTAGTTGTATTTGTCCAAGCAAACATTTACTTTGTCCCTGTGTGTTAGCAGGTTTGCATTAATAATTGGTCACTTTGTTTGTACATGGGTTGATTTCTCTGGTTCCTGTGAACATCACAGCTGTTTTTAAAGGAAATCTTTTATTGATGTGTTGTGTTTCATTTTTTTGGAATCATATCATGTGATCCTCAGACAATTACCCACAATAGCCCATATACTATTTTTTCTTTGACTTAGTATCTTGCTCAATCCGTAATTAAGGATTCATCTAAATGTTTAGGATACATTTAGGATACATAAGGATGCATTTAAATGTTTTTATTGATTTATGTTAGATTATTACTATAATCATCCAAAACTGTGGTAAACTCATAATCATAAGACATGACTTTTCATAGGGTCTTCTTGGTCCCTTTTAACGGTATCAGTTCAAATTAAAAATGGATAACCTAGCAATAGATAAAAATAAATATATCTTTATATCCACAGGAAGGTTATTAATCCTGTTCATAGCATTTTCACTAATTTAAAGTCATAGCAATTGGTGTCTTCTGTTATCTTAATGTAATATTCATATTCATACAATAACTTATATCAATATCTAATATTTTCGAACCCTAAATGTTCGGCAATATAAACTAACTATACTTTTATGTACGGGGCTTCAAAACTCCCATATTATTCTTTATGACGGTCACGTCCGTTGTAGGATCATTCCATCCACTAGTTTGGTCATTATTGAGCGTTTTCAAGAGTAAAAACTGTCAATGTGCATATTTTGATATCATATGCACGAAGAATTGCAAGACCTTTTCAGTTTGAACAGCCTTTAGATGTTGAGGAAGAAGAATTTAAGGTGCTATTTCTTGAAACAATCGGAATGTTTCAGTAAGTTTATGCCTGAAAAAAGTCTTCCACGCATATGCATGTTTAGAAGAAGTTCACATAAATACAACAAGTAGGGAAATTTCTCAAACAAAAAAAGTCAATAAAAAAAATCAGCCTTTCCTCACACACAGCTCAACAGTTTAGGTTTTAGGATCTGCCACCTTATTAGCCTTAGAATGGTAGTTCTCTTTTTGTAAACAGTATAATAATACTTATATGCAGTCTTAACTATGCAGGGTCAGATTGATCCTGAGTTGCAAAGAAATATATAAGCAATATATAATACACTATAAGCAATACTTAAAGATTAACAGAAAGTGGAGATGGTTGGAGAGTGCAGTAAAAAAAACACCACATAAGACAAGGCTTATTTTTATTTGTGCCGACGTTTCGACCTAATGTTTTGGTCATCTTCAGGGCTATGAGAGAAAAAACAAACAAAAAACTATAAACTATAAACGTTACAAAGCATGACGGATGTAACGTATTGTAATTGTCAGTAATACTACATTTCACCCAGCCGCCTCTCCCATTAGGTTCGTACTCATCTTAATATTTACATCTTCTCATTATCCTTCTCCATCTCCATTCTTCACACCTATTTCTCCTTTCATCCCTTTGGCATCCATCATATGTTGTAATAAAAGAGTTCATAATTTATAAATATCTTTTCCTTTTCAATTTTCAAATTTATAACAATACAATTAAATACATTTATATTACATGCCATACTTATATTTTCAAATTTTTACATATCTACATGTCATACAACGTGATTTCAACGTCATTCCTATTCATTACTTTCTACATATTTCTTCTGTATTTATTCCTTGGCATCATATTTTGTATCGTTTTTCATAAATTTCACTTATGTGACCTCTAGGGGTCTATTATCATACATTTTATATTTTATCTGTAATTAAACTAGGTTTTCCATAACTTAATATCTCACCTATATTTTATACTTTTTTCATTTTGTATCTTTCGTTGTACCTTCTCATTTTTCTTTCACTTTGTATTTTGTTAACATTATCACCCTTCTGTACATTTATTCTGTATTTTATATTTTCACTTTTTTTCTTCACTTCACTATTTTTACTATTCTTCACTCAATATGTTATTATATCCTTGGTACTGTAATGTTTTTTTATAGTTGTTTGTTTTTTCTCTCATAGCCCTGAAGATGACCTTGGCTTATTTGGTGTTTTTTTTTACTTCACCCCATAACTATCTTCATTCTCCGTCATATCATCCAGTCAGCTATTTTCCTCTCTAACTTAAAGATTAATAATTAAGATAAAAGATTTTAAGCAGATGATGTTTATTTATAAGGCATTGTTTTTTTATGAAAATCTTATGATCTCTGATCCGAGCCAAACGAATTTTCATAACGCAAATCACTTAAATAATTATTCAAGTGATTTTCGTTATGAAAATTGAAAAATAATGATAAATTACAAAGTAATAGATTAATGACTTGTGGATGATTTATTAAACATGGGAGACACCACAATACACCATTTCCCTGGTATTTTTGGCATAATTTTGTCGGGTTATGATCTATTTAAGCTATAGGTAATAATAATAATTGCTTGTTTGGTCAGCAAGGGCGAATATGACCTAAACCTCCCAAAAAAATATTCTAAAAAATTCCAAAAAATAGAAATAGCCACACTTAATGTCAGAAGTCTATTAGACGACTGGAGAATAGAAGAACTGGAAAACGCGATATTTAACTCAGATATAACAATCCTTGGATTATCTGAAGTAAGAAGAAAGGGAGAAAATATACAACTAAGAAAAAGTGGTAATTTATTATTTCAATATGGTCAGGTCAGTGGACATCGAGGTGTGGGATTCATGATTCGAAAAAAAGTTAAAGATAATATCGCGGAAATAAAAGGCGTCTCCGATAGAATTGCTGTATTAAAAATGAAGATGGAAAATAAGAAATTAGTTTTAATACAAGTATATAAGCCAACGAGTGCATCTTCGAGAAGAGAACTGCGTTGGTCCATATGGATACCCGAAATCGAGGAATAAATGAGGAGAAAGACTGGTAAATTTCAGTATAGAAAAACAATTAAAAATCGTTAATACCTTTTTTAAGAAGCGAAAGGGAAAGAACTGGACCTGGTTGTCTCCAAATGGATTGTATTGTAATGAAATAGACTACTTCCTATCTCCGAACCATACTATTTTTAAAAACATCGAAGCATCCCATCGATTTTCATTCCAGTCTGGCCACAGAATCCAAAAAGCCACTATTTATCTACCCAGGCGTCCCTTCACCAAGAAAAAAACGAACGAAATACCAAGGAATGCTACGGAAGAAGTATTCATTGCAGAACTATCAAAATTATTAACTTCCGAAGAACTATTTTTTTCTGAAAACATTCAGGCAGCTTATAGTAACCTCGAAAAGGCAATTAAAATTGCAGCACTAAATTCTAAAACGACAAAAACCAACGTTGGCTTTAAACCTCCCGAAGAAACCCTGACATTAATCAATAAACGAGAAAGTCTCAAACAGAAAAGAAATAAGTCAAAAGAAGAAAAAATAGAATACAATCTTATATGCAAACTTGTGAAATATAAACTTCGTTCTGACCTCGAAAGACATAACCAGGCCATTGTCGAAAACTTGATTAAAAAAAAATACATCCCTTAAAAAAGGTAGGAAGTTGATAACTCCTGGAAAAAAACTGGCTTTTAAAACTTAATAACGAAAAAGCAGAAATTCAAACTAGTAGAACTGCAATAATCCATACTGCTACAAAATTCTATAAACAGTTATATTCTGAAAAGTATCCAAGCAAAATTAGACCAACCAGCGGAAATGAAGATAATAACGAGGTGTTTGAAGATTTTCTGGAGAAGGAAATAACAAAAATAATAAAGGAGCTCAAAAGAGACAAAATGCCTGGACGCGATATCATAACTGCAGAATTAATTATCACAGCTTCAGAACTAATTGCTCCTATATTAACTAAACTGTTCAATGTAATTATGAAAACTAGGGAAATACCCAGCCAGTGGTTAAAATCAGACATTGTTTTGATTTTTAAGAAAGGTAGCCCATCAAAATTAGATAATTACCGTCCCATAAGTCTGATACCTATCTTCGCCAAGATTTTCTCAAAAGCTCTCAGAACACGCTTAAAAAGATTCTTCGACGAGAACCAACCAATAGAACAAGCTGGCTTTCGAATGGGCCTTTTTACAATAGATTATCTCCATGGCGTTAACCAAATCATTGAGAAATCGAATGAATACCAAATCTCAATATATTTTGCATTTATTGACTTCAGTAAAGCATTTGATACAGTCAAGCACTCAATTCTTATCAACAGTCTAAAACGCCAAGTTATTAATAAACAGATTTTGGATATTCTTCAATGTTGGTATACCAACAGCCAAGCGAGAGTAGTTCTGGACTTAAATGGAGAAGATTTTCCAATCGAAAGAGGGATTCGTCAGGCCGATCCTTTATCACCTGATCTATTCAACGCGGTCTTGGAAGATGTATTCAGAAACCTTCACTGGGAGAATTTTGGGATAGACATTAATGGTAACAAACTGTCAAATCTGAGATTCGCCGATGATGTACTTCTCATTTCACACTCACCATCTGAACTGAAGAAAATGCTAGAAGAGCTGGTCCTAGTAGGAAATGAGGCTGGGCTGGAGATAAATTTTAACAAATCAGTCTTGATGACAAACGCCGAAGAAGAAGAAATATTTCTCGTTACCAGCAAACTCCAATGGGTTAAAGAAACAATATATCTAGGGCAACTCATATCATTTGCAGATAAATCCAAGAAAGAGGTGAATAGAAGGATTAAAATAGGATGGTCCAAATTTTGGTCACACAAAAATATTTTTAAAAGCAACATGGCCATACATCACAAGAGAAACGTTTTTGATGCTTGCATCATTCCCTCTTTAACTTATGGATGCCAAACTTGGAGCCTAAATAATGATATGTCTAAACCCTAGCAATCACTGAGCGTGCAATGGAGCGAAGTATGCTAATGAACAGTAGAAGGGAGAAAATAAAGAAGACAGAACTACGGAAGCTGACTGGTACGCGCGATATTCTCAAGACAGTATCTGATCTTAAATGGCAGTGGGCTGGACACATTGGGCATCAACACATTGGGCTAAGGCAACAACGGATTGGTATCCAATACACCACACTAGGCGAAGAGGGAGACCAGCTACGAGATGGCGAGACGACATACAAAACTTCATAGGAGTATTATGGCACCGTTCTGCTAGGAACAGACGTAGCTGGGGTAAATTGGGAGAGGCTTATGCCCAGAGAAGGGCCTTTTTTCCTTTTTAAAAACCTTGTAAATATAAAAACCATGTAAAAATTGTACATAGAAGAAAGAGGAAAAAATAAAGCTTATTATTATTATTAATATTATTAATAATAATAGCCATTATCCTCCAGATTCAATTTTTCATGACTGAGCCAGAGTCTGGATGGGTATTGAGGATATAAATCGGCTGGGACATGGATTCCTTACTAATGCTGTAATAATAGTTAAAGCCGCTTTTGATATTTCACAGAGCCACTTTGAATTCATTGTACCTTTCTAAGGTCTACATAATCCATATTCCCTCTCATTAACTTCTGCTTAAAATTGCATTAGTTGGAATAATGCCTTTCTAGCTTCATTCAGTACATCTAATAAACCTCTCACATGTTTAATTATTAGAGCTTCATATATAGATGGCAATAATTTACAAAATAAAGTTGTTATATTTACATTAATTGTTTTATAATATTTTGTAATTAGTAACATTAAGAGATAGAGAACGATATCACTCTATCTGATATTTGAAGAAAAAACTTTATCACTACAATCCATGAAGGGACGAGGTATGAACTGTACTATTTCTAGGATAACGGTTATGCAGGGAGATGATTTGTCCGAGTTCACGACCAGGCTTTGTTTTTACCCTGGGTTGGGTGAGTACCACGAGGTCTCAGATTAATGAATTTATCTGTAACTGTCGGATTTTAACTAGGAACCTTCGGCACAGGAACTTAGCGCTTTATGAATGCTTTACTCCCACTTTCATATTTATTAAAGTTAAATAAATGGCTTGCCATCTCTGATCATTCGAGTGATGCAAAGGTATATGATATCTAATGACATTGTATTTTGAATTATAAGTTTTTCTGATCTTATACTTGCACTTCTTTCTCAAAAACACTAACTTTGAGAAATATCAACCGTCTCCTTTTCATTTCGACAGCGTTCTGAAATGCTAAAACACAGGTTTTTAAGAAATCCTATCTAGTAATTCCTATTAAGTTAACAGAGACTATGATACTATGACAATTATTGCTTAGGTACGCTACGTCTTAATCGTTATTGTTTTCTTTCTATTTTCTTTTCCTTTTTGTGTTGTTGGTTTACTCTCCACCACTAGTTGTTCCAGTGACGGTAATTGGAAAGACCAAAAGTCAGTATATCAGGAGGAGCCATTGCAGTAACAAACCGCTCTGATTGGCTGTATACCTTCGCCCGGGACTATCTTCTTTGTTCACTCTTCTTTCGCTCACTGATTGGGTCTCTTTCTCTCTACATTCTTATTTCCTATATGCTTTGCTAGATATATAGTTTTTCTATTACCATTCCTTTTAACTCTATTTTTAATTTGTAATCTTTGATCATGTACATTGTTATTTTTTGAAGTATTTCCATTTGATCTGCTTTACAAATTATACTATGAAGTCATTAATTAGCTGTTCGTATATTTAGATTTAAATTTAAATTTTAATGAATTTGATTTGGATTTATGTTTCATATGAAAATTATGTCGGCCCAACACTAAAATATAAGGATGTAATAAAAGTTAGGATCGTAAAGAGACGTAGATTGTTCAAAACGGCAAAAAACCATCTATTTATGGAACATAAGCTGATAATAGAAATAAAAGACATCCTATGAATTGATACTAGTATATGGTATGTTTAGTAAATGGTATAATTGGTATGTTTAGTAAAGTAGCAGTTGAATAGGAAATATATTTAAAATTGGCTAAGATGCAAACGTGAGAAAATCTTGCTATAAATATATTGTTTGAAATTCATAATATGGTAACCACAAAAGGAACTTATTATTAAAGGAGATTCTTACTTATTATGACTCTGGGTGATGAGACACCTGTGAATAGCAAATTCCTTTATGTTGCTGAATTACATACTTTCTGGCTTCCATCTTACCCTGTTGGATGTCTCTAGGTGGTTTCTACCATGGAAATTTTGTGTAGCTGAACCTCATTAGACAGACATGCTCAATACTGTCGTATTCATAGTACGGCCAGAGAGATATCTTGAAAGTCTCATATTCGTTTCAAAATCTGTACGGAAATAAGGAAAGCAGAGATTCCTCCGCGGCTACACTTTAAATGTTTTAATATTTATTATTACAGCGGATGATCTGTAATGATCTGTAATTCCAAATGAAGTGTAAAATATTATTATATAATGTTAAGGTCAGAGAGAGAGAGAGAAAAACGGGCTGGAGTATTTGTCTTATAACGTCTTAAGTCCGTCGGCTGGAGAGATTAAGAAGAATCTGGAAGATCCGAGAAAGGCCTCACCCACTCCCGCGCGTCTAGAACGTTCGACCTTGGCTAAATAAATGTAAATACCACCAGCTCCTTAACTAGTCAGTGAGTAGTAAGTCAGTGTGATGAACAAGCGAGTAAAAGTTAGTCAGTAATAAGTGTCAGTGAACTTTGACAGTCCGCGAGTTTAATAAACTCTTCCTGTTTATTACTGTGTGTTAGTTTGTCATGTTGGTGAGTATTACGGTCGGTGGACTTTAATTAGTGAACTGAAAGTGTTAATTAGTAGTTGTAAACTGTAGTGTAATTTTATTGTAATGTACAAATCTATGCAAATAGTCAAGCTGTTTAGTATTAGTAATATCTTATATTATTTTAGTAATTAAATAGGAGTTAGGTCTAGGTTATAATCTTTAGAATTTTTTTATTGTAAATTTATACTAGTTTACTAATTCAATTGTTAGTAATTTCATTGTATTCTTTTTGTCACTGAGTTAATAAATATCATTATCTCAAATTCAAGAGTAGTGCAATTCATTTTCACACCCAGGAGTCCATAACAATATTGTTTTTATATTTTTTTATAATTATTGATCATTTTTTTGAGTTATAAATATTTATATTTTTAAAGAGAAAAGATAGGCCCTCGACCGGGATTGGAACCCGGAACCTTTGTCTCATCGTGACATTGCTCTGCCAATTTAGCTATCCACGGCCTCTGCCGGTCGAGATCAAACCTTTTCTCTCATAGATCCTAAAGCCTCAGTGCTCCCGCCATTTTTGCGATGAATAAACTAGAACGAAGTTCTTTGAACATTAAAAAAGAATAATATAAATATTGTTTTTAGTTTGTCTAATGATATTTTTTATTCTTTGGTTCTGTGTTCTGAACAATTATATGTTAAAATTAAAAAGAAATAGTTTTCTTATAATCTTCCTTACGATTGAAAACTCCAATATTAATTATAATAAAGTAAAACATAATCTTTGACAATTACACGTTTACATTTAAAAGAAAATACTTATTGTTTATGATTGATTTTTATATTTTGTCACTTTATTTTTTAATATTACAAAATAAGTGTTTTCGTTACATGTGCTTACTGTTTTCTGTGGTAATATTCAAATTTATTTTTACCATTCTTTAGTAGTAGTAACATCTATGGTTTTGCAATAAGACAATCGCATTATTCGGTTTGCAGAGATTGTTTTTCTGCTTTTTAGATTAAAACATTATAGCTCTTACGTCACAGGGCCTGAGATAATTGGAAATATTTAATTACGAGCCGTAATTATGTAACATTCCGTCGATAACGCAATAAGTGGGCGAGATGAAGTGATCTATATCGAACTGGATGACGGCCAAGTGGGTGCTTCAGCTGAATGTTGACCGAGCATGGGCTGGCAAACGGGACTCAGGACTATTGGCTCCATATAGCAATCTAGCCACTAGTCATCTCGTCTTTCTGTCGAGTGGGAGCGAAGCTGGGAAATGAAGTGCCGCGTATCTGTTTAATTCGTATTTGATTTCAATATAAGCAACCAAACATGGCGTATGCTTCGGAGAGATAAAGAGAAATAAAATGGATATAAAAGATGTTAACTACATGAAAAGAGCGTGTTTAATAGAACCGAAACTGGTATTATCTTGATGTTTTTTTTAGATTACTCTATAGTCTTGATTGTACTATATTTTTTAGAATTTAAATTTAATCCGAAAGTGGTGTCCTTAATTTATGTATCCCAGTGCATTTCCCTCACATTGTGATTTCATTTCTAATTACTTTGAATTATAGTTTGCAATTATGTAGGACACAACATATGGAATAAATAAGATATAAAATTACGAGTATAATCGAGAGCCCTTGAGGAAATGGAAAAAAGCAGATGTCATGAATGAAGAACCGTGAATGGAATAGAATATTGAGTATTGTCGTACAAGTAGTAATCAATACGAATACCGTAGGAAGGGAAGGCTAATGCCTTCATATATATATATATATATATATATATATATATATATATATATATATATATATATATATATATATATGTGTGTATTTATATTCTTATAGTAAACATGTTGGCATGCTTATTAACAATTCTTATCGTTGAAACAATTGATGAGTCAAGGCCCCCTTTGCATGCCTAAGCCATGTGACCCTATCCTGTGCGGTGATCACCCACCCCCGCACTCCGAGAAATGCCCGAGCATCCTGGACAATCCCATTTTTCCACCGCATCCTGGATCTCCATTTCTTATTTCTGCAAGATATGTTTCTTTTTAGTGAGTCTTCACTCACCCTTTCCAAGTGTCCAACCCATCTTAATCTTTTTAGTCGGATAAATCTAATTATGCTGGGCTCCTTGAAGAAGACACACAAATCCCTGATAAGTTGTCCGAAGCCATGCTTGGCCCTGTTTCGTTCCACCACAAATAAATCAGAGGATGCTTCTTTCGTGAATTAACAAAGCCAATTCATCCAATTTGCTCTATGTCCACGTCTAATGAGACTAATGACTGGGCATACTAAGATGGTAACAAACACGGTGTATTTGCATTGAGTGCAGTTTCCTCTCTTTGATAAATCATCAATATAAAGAATATCATCGTATAAAGTGAATAAGCATTGAAGTTCGGTAGTCGCTGCCCTTCTTAATATCGCTGTCGGTAAATTTCATAACTGTGACTGAGGGAATTCCTTTCTCAAAGGAAAGGAAAATGTCAAAACACATTTTTTCTATAATCTAGCACTGCGGTTCATAATATCTGTTCTTTTAATCATCCTTGCTTGTAAGCCTTCATTTTAAAAATGTTTATTAAATTAAAAGTAACAGCTTATTATTAATAACTATTGGAATATCACTAGACTTAACATCTTCTACCTACGGAGAAAGGATGAAATGGAATGTGAATTGAATGCTCTTTGCACTTGGCCTCAGATATCTTTATCAGCAAACTGCAGTTGCCCAAGTTGATGATGACCTGACGGAGAACCCTAATGGCCTCAAGATAGGGACAACCAAGTTATCGCGCCCTTTAGTCTCGTTAACTTCAATTACACTCGAGTGCCAAACGACATTTTTCTTCCTTACGTAATTCACTAATGAACGTAGACCCATGGCCTCTTCGCGGCTAGAACTTGATTGGCCATTTAGTCACCGCAGTAACTTGATGAACTTGGTCTTTATCAGTTGGCTCTTCTGCGAATTAGGAATACCTAACCCAATACAAAATGACTATGTAATGGATGACTTTATGAAACACTTTATAAAATAAGAATATCTTTCATTTATATTATTTAGTTAATTTAACTTCCATTGAATTAAAATTATTATTGTTTAACTGAAATAAATTCCGTTTCGTGTTAATAGTTATTTTCACTACATAATAGAATATATCTTAATAATATTTCATACTATAATATATTGATAAAATAATATAATGTTTTCATTATATGTTTATCTTTCAATTACTGACACCTGGTCCCATGGACCAACTTATTTAACACTCCCGTAGACGCATGCCATCTGAGAGATTCTAGAGAAACAATTGTGGTTGTGGCCAAAGCATGTTCAAACTTGCAAACCCCTCCCTCCTTCTATCCGCTTATCCTAGTAGTAGCTACATGCCAGTGTAGTTTTGGTTTTCTTCCGCTTTTGAGATGCCTATTAGGAATTTAGTTTTCCTTTTTTAGAGAGAGAAGAAAACACTTTATTGAAGCATTACAATCTGCCTCTTGTGGGCAATAAGTAATGGTGCTATGTAGCTACAATCATTCCATAAAAAATCAATAATATAAACGAAATAAATGCATAAATAAATATATACAAGCGAAAAAATATATACAAAAATAAAGTAAAAAAAAAAAATATATATAATAAAAAAAATATAATAATAATAAATAAAACATAACAGAAATATACTGTACACATTCATACTCTATTTACAATTTGCCTGGGGTCCCCGAACTGAGCTTCTTCCTCATGAATGAGGGCAAAGCAGGAGTCCGGGAGGCCCCAGCTCCCTTTCCCAGCCGCGTCACTGGCATTAAACGCCAACGGAAGCTGGTTAAGGGCGCTTCACACACACACAGGTCGTGAGTGGAGAATCTGGCCAGTGCCAGTACTCCAAATAGCATTATTATAACAAGTCTCGGGGCCATTGCCGGTTTAGGCGGCGGGGTGGATTGTATGGATGTGTGGAACTGGATAATGACTGAGCCAGGGGATTGGAATGACAGACAAGGTTTTGGTGAATGTTTGAGAATTTAGTAGGGATGAGGTCGAGGACAAAAGGAATGTTGAGATCATTATGGAGGGTTTTGTTGGAGACATAATAAGGAGCGTTGACAATAGTTCTCAGGACTTTGGATTGAAAGGATTGAATGCGTCTGATATTCGATTTTTTTGCGGTCCCCTACAGTTCCAGTCCATAGGTCCAGATAGGTTTGATGATCGTCTTGTATATTAGTAGTTTATTGTCTATTGAATGATGGGAGGCCCTACATAGTAATCTGTATAGTTGGCTGAAACGTCTGTTAAGTTCTTGTCTTTTGAGTCTGGTATGAGGATTCCATGTAAGTCTTTTGTCTAGGAAGAAGCCAAGGTATCGTACTGTGTCGGAAATAGGCAGGATGGCTTCGTTGAATTGGACAAAAGGACATGTTCCCCGGCGAAGTGTAAAAGTCACGTGTTTGCATTTTTCCTCGTTGACTTTGATCCGCCATTGGTTACACCAAATTTCAATGAGTGAAAGGTTCCTTTGGAGGTTCGAGGAAGCCATTTCAGGATCTGGATGAGATGATAGGATGGCTATGTCGTCTGCGAACGCTGCAAGGAAGGTTTCAGGAGTAGTTGGGATATCAGCAGTGTACAATATGTATAGGATAGGACCCAGGACGCTGCCCTGGGGGACTCCAGCTTGAATTGGGTAAAGATTGGAGTATTCGTTACCACAGCGCACTTGGAAGTAGCGATCAGAGAGGTAGGATCGAAGGACTAGGAATAAGGATTGAGGTAACTGAGTTTTGAGCTTGAACAGCAAACCGGCATGCCATACCCGGTCGAAAGCTTGTGCTACGTCCAGAAATGCGCCTGTGCAGTACTGTTTGCTTTCAAGAGCAGAGGATATGTGATCGACAACTCGGAGACCCTGCTGGACCGGCGAGTGCCTGGGACGGAATCCAAATTGATGTAAAGGAATATTGGATTCGATTATGGGTAGGATTCGTTTCAGGAGGATCTTTTCAAAAAATTTGGAAAGAATAGGAAGCAGGCTGATGGGTCGGTATGATGAAGTGTCATTTGGTGGTTTACCAGGTTTAGGGAATAGAATGATGATGGAGTGTTTCCACAACAAAGGGAAGTGAGTTGTGCGAAGGATACAGTTGTATAGATAGGTAAGGAAAATAATCGCTTTTTGAGGAAGATGTTGAAGGATCTGGGTGGTTAGAAGGTCATGTCCAGGAGATTTGCGGACTTTTAATTTTTGTAACAGGAATTTGACCTCAGAGGGGCTTACAGCGTTAGGAGGTAAGGATAGTGGAATGGATGAAGAGAGGAATTCATGAATATTGGAAACGTGCGTAGGGTTGGTTTCAGGATGTGGAATAAATGTATTTGAAAGGTGTTTGGCAAATTCTTCTGCTTTGTCCTCATCTGATGCAGCCCAAGAACCGTCTTCACGGCGGAGTGGATGGGAAATAGGGTGGTATTTAAGGATCTTTTTGGCAGCATTCCAAAGGGAATTATCAGAAGCGGGTAGTGTGGAAAGATAGGCATTGTAGGTTTCGGATCTATAGGTTGTCAGGTTCTTTTTAACTAGTTTGGTGAGGTAGTTATACAGTCTCCGATCGTGAGGATGCCTAGTTCTTTGCCAAAGGGATCGGTAACGGCGTTTGGTAAGGATAAGATCCCTAAGATCTTGTGGTAATGGATTTTTCTTGCGGGGTTTGAAGGAAGGACGAGGTGAAGATGCAGTCCAAACTGCTTGCTGGATCAAATTGGTAAAGGAATCGACTGCATCATCTAACTCTTGGGGTGTTTTTAGGGAAACTCTGAGGTCAATGGTGTCGGATACAAGCTGATAAAAAAGGTTCCAGTCAACTGGTTCCCTAATAAATGATGGCGGTGGAAGTTTTTGTATTGGGGATACAGAAAGGGTAAGGATCAAAGGACTGTGATCGGAGGAAAGTTCATCAAGGCGTTCTATGGAATAGTTTAGGGGACCTAAGCCAGCATGGATAAAAAAGTCGAGGAGATCAGGATTTCTGTTTGGATCATTGGGCCAATATGTAGGAGTGCCGGGAGAAATAAAACTGGAGTTGTGGGAATTAAGTGCAGACAGTAGCATGCGGCCTCGGGAATTAGTAGTTCTTGATCTCCACTGTTGATGTTTCGCATTAAAGTCTGCACCTAAAAGGAAATGGATCCCTAGGGAATCGAGGAGAGAGCTGAATTGGGAATCGGAGATGGATTTGTTAGGAGGACAGTACACCGATGCTAATGTGATAGGAAAGGAAAAGGTTTTGATTGAAAGAGCTGTAGCCTGAAGGAGATCGTTTGAAGGTAGGGGAAATGACTGTTGGGAAAGGGATTGATGGACTATGACAGCAGTACCTCCGTGAGCTTTTCCATCAGGATGGTCAGTCCGGTAGGTTTGGTACTGTGTTATGTTGAGCTGCCGTTTACTGGTAAGTCGAGTTTCTGTAATTAAGGCTACATTAATTTTTTTGTCATACAGTAAAGATGTCAGTTCATCAGTGTGGTTTCGAATACCATTCGCATTCAAAGGAGAATAGATAGGGTGGATGTCATTTAAGGATGTTGTGGGACAGGAAAGAGATGGGAAACAAGATTTGTTAGGAGTGATATTAATGGTGTGACCATTAATTTGAATTCAGAGAGGAATGATGTGAGAAGTGTCGTGAGATCAGTAGCATTTGAAGGAGGAGGTATATGTGGGGTAATAGGAATTTTATTCATGGAATATTGTGGTTGCTGTGGCTGGTTTTGTGCTTGTATAGGGTTGATTTGTGGTACAGGGATGTGTTTGGAGGGTTCGGGTTGCAGCGTGGCCCCGAGACTTTTCGGCTGACGACCTGACATTTCGGCATAGGAAACAGTTCCATTTGCAATTTTTGAAGGTTGCCTTCTTGACGTTCTCGCTTCGTCGGTGGGCCGACGTGCTGCCAGAACGCGTGATTTTATATTTTTGTAGGTTTGACAACCTTTGTAATTTGCCGGATGTCCTTGAAGACATAATGCGCAGACAGCAGGAGTTTCTCGCGGCTTGATAGACTCTTCGGTTTTATGCGGTTTTCTGCATTTGACGCACCTGGGAGTGTGGTGGCAGTAGTGCCGGGTGTGCCCGTATGCTTGACAGTTATGACATTGCATAATGTCTTTCTTAGGGTAGGGTTTTTCAATTTGAACTTGGGTATAATATAGTCTGTTTACCTCGTAGATTTTTTCAACCCCGGGTGTTGGTTCTAGGTCAACAAAGAAAAGAGGCAGTGGAATTTTGTTGCCTGGCTCAGGGTGCCCAGTATTGTTTTTGCAGACATTTGTTATTTGTCTGACCGTGAAGCCCATTGCGGTCAGTTCTTCTTCAATGACGTCTGCAAGGGTGGAGGGGTGCAATTTCCTGATCACCACTCTGATGGCTCTTTCCTCCTTTAGTTGGTATGTGTGGTAGTCAGCCTTAGTTTCTGTATTTAAGGAAGAAATAGTTGGGGGTGCAGTCAAAGAAAACACCAAAATAAGAAAAACTTATTTATTATGTGCCGACGTTTCGGCCTACAATGTAGGCCATCTTCAGGGCTAAGAGAGAGAAACAAACAAAAATATATAAAAACGTAGCAGCAACAAGAATATATAAAAAGTGGTACAGGAGTGAAAAAATTAAAAATAGTGACTAGATATGATGAAATAGTGAAAAGATAAAATAGTGAATAGATAAAAATAGTGACTAGATATGATGAAATGGTGAATATATATATGATAAATAAGAAAGAATATAAGACTGGTTACAGAATATAAGAAAGAATAAAGAATAAATAAGAAAGAATATAAGACTGGTTACAGAATATAATAAACTTAAAAAAGTGATAGATAAAAAAAAAATAAAATTGTAGATGATGAAAAGAAATTATAATGGTGACAGATATAAAAAACAAGAATACAAATATAAAATATAAAAAATACATGTCAAGAAAGGATAAAATGTAAACAATAATATAAAGGGAAAGAAAAATGAGGAGGTAAACGGAAAGATACAAGAAGAGAAGATTAAAATTATAGAAAAAGGGGGTTACATAGGTATGAGGGGTTACATAGGTAAAGTGTAATAATATAAGCATATATAGAAATAAAAGCTTGATAAATTTCAAAAATGAAACATTGAACATAGTGGTATTTATAACTATGCACTATGAGGAATTAAAAGAAAAAGAAAATATAAGTAAGGGAAGTTAATATGTAACTGTATACAGTAGGAAGAAGTGGCATTAATGCAAAATAAGATGTGAATATAACATAAACATGTAGAAAAAAGGTAAAGAAATACAGAGGATGAAAAATATGAGGCTAAATAATAATGAACTCTATACATTAACAAATGATGGATGCCAAAAGAAGGTGTGAGAACAGGTGAGAAGAAAGGTGAATGTGAAAAGGATGGAGATAAGATAAATACCAAGGTATGTACTAACCGGATAAAACACGAGGCAGCTAGGAGAGCTCAGAAAGAAGTGAGAGCAAAAATACGTTATAAAAATACGTTAGGCCGGCTGGAGGAAGCGATACAGGCGATCTCTGACGGCCAAAAAAATAATGACAAAGAAGGGGGAAGGAGATATGCAGATGTAGAGGCAATAAGAGACCGTAAAAAATGTAAATAGCGTGAAAAATTAAAAATAAATAAAATTAAAAAGGAGAAATGCAGATGCCTGGATATAAGTGACCGTAAATAATGTAAAATGCGTGAAAAATTAAAAGTCAATGCTCAACATGTAATTAATAAAAGAATGGTATAAAAAATTAAGAATGTAAGGTTATTTTAGTAAATTAAAAATTTGGGAGTAGGTTAGGGATAGGTGATGGGAGTCGGTCTTGGCATTAACGGTAGAGGAATCTAAATTGATGTGAATGGTTTCTGAGAGGATGCGTTTATTATAATTAGGAACGGAGGCCAGGATCGACGTATTTTCGAAGTCAAAAAAGTGGTTAAAGGATAGGGCGTGTTCGGAGAGTTTAGAAGCGGTTGGGTTGTGGGAGGAGATGGAATATTTGTGTTGGATAATGCGGTCTTTAAGTAGGTTTTTGGTTTCGCCGATGTAGGAAGAGTTGCAGTTGGGAGTAGAGCACGGAATGCGATAGACGACCTGAGAGCGATGTTTTAGAGGAATGGGATCTTTGACTCGGGTATAAATATTGGAGAGTTTGTTGTGGGATTTAAAGGCGATGCGTAAATTGGGGATCGCGGAACATAGGGATTTTTGAATGTTATTAGAGAGGGAGGGTATATATGGCAAGGATCTGTATATAGGGATAGAAGGCGGATGTGGAGATCGGGTGCGGGTGGGTGGGTTATAATGGTGATGGATGAGTTTATTGATAACATAGGGAGGAAAATTGTTTTTTAATAGGATTTCTTTGATGCGTTGGGTGTTGGTGTTATGGAAGCAAGCGTCGGAGAGGGATAGACCACGGTGGATGATATTTTTGGCGACATTGATTTTTTGGTGGTGCGGATGTTGGGAGTAATAATTGAGGAGTCTGCCAGAATAGGTGGGTTTAGTATACTAATAAGTGGATAAGGTGTGATCGGGATTTCTAATGATACGGAGGTCAAGGAAAGGTAGTGATTTGTTATGTTCAAGTTCAACAGTGAAATGTAGGCGGGGATGGTATGCATTTAAGGATGATAATAAACCTGGAATGATGTTAGGATTTAGGATAAGGAGGAGGTCGTCCACATATTTTTTAATGAAAATGACATCGTCACGGAACTGGGGTAGGATGGAGTCTAGAAGGTCATTTAGGACAATATTGGAGAGGTCAGGAGCGAGGGGATTTCCCATGGCCAGTCCAGAAATTTGGTTAAAGAACTGTCCATGGAAAGTGAGGTAGCCAGATTCGCAGCAGAGTTTAAGGGATTGGAGATATGAGGACCGGTTGAGAGAGGTACGGGGTTCTATTAGTGACCAGTGGTTATCTATAATGACAAGGGCTTTATCTAAGGGTATGTTGGTAAAAAGACTTTCGACATCGAAGGAAGTGAGGATGTAATGATCAGGAATGGTGAGGGATGTTAAAAGATCACGTAGATGAAAAGAATTTTGGATATCATATGGGTTGTTACGGCTGAGGACTTGTAAGGATGGAAGTAAGAAATTGCTAAGTTTTGTAGATGGTGAATTGACGTTAGCTGTAATAGGACGGAGGGGGTTGTTGGGTTTGTGGATTTTGGGAAGGCCATAAAAACGGGGGGCTAAGGAATTATAGGAAATGAGGTTTCTGTAAACAGGATAAGTAATTAATTTAGAATTGACAAGGCTTTTTAGGTGGAGGTTGAATTGTTTTTGGAGAGATGTAGTAGGATCACGAGGTATGGGTTGGTAGGTGGACGTATCAGAAAGAAGGGAATTAATTTTGAGGTTATAATCAGAAAGGTCCATGATAACAGTAGAGTTACCTTTGTCAGCTTTGGTGACAATTAAGTCGTCATGCGATTGAAGAAAAGAGCGTGTGGACGCAAGGTCTTTGAAAAATTGCGGGGAGAAATTAGAAGGGGTGGAATGGGGGTGCTGAAGGAAGTTGGAAATGATATTAGCTACAGAGACGCGTGAAAGATCAGGTTGAACATGTGAATGGTTGAGGAGGGGGTCATTATGGATATATTCTAAGTCGGTCAATAGGTCAGGTATAATTTTTTTGAAGGAGGAGGAGGGTGCAGAAAAGTTAGGTCCTAGGGAAAGAATGTTGTTGACATGGGTGGGGATGTTGGTGGAAGAAATGTTAAGTACTCTTAGTTTCTGTAAGGTATTTCACAATTCTGCGGTATGTATCGGGCGTGTCTGATTGAATTTTCGTGTCATTAGTCCTACTGTTGCAGTATTATTTTCCAGAGCCTATTAAATTGTTCAATTGGGTGCAGAGGAGTTTAAAGTTTTTTATATGTCTCACGAAAATAGGTGGTGGCCTATGCACTTTAGGGGCCGATGTGGACTCCATTGCTTCACAAGTAAGATTTGTCAATGGCTGATATCTGTTTGGTGAGTAGAATGGTGAGTCTTCAACCAGGGTTGATGACCCTAACTGGGTATTTTGATTTGATGGCCCTGCCTCGGGTTCTAAATTATCATTAGGAGTCACGGGAGGCGTATCAACTTTGCGCCTAATTTAGTTTTCCAGGATTATTTTCCCACCATTTATATGGGTGTCGTCTATGCGATGATGCGCGACTAGTTTTGTCATATTTGTTTAATATTTCCTTGAGAATGTTAAGTACAATTACCAAATTTTCATTTCTGTCTAGGGTTCCACTTAAAAATGTAAGTTAAAGATCTCTAAAGTAACGGAAAATTACTAATCATTCTAAGTTTCGCTGATTTTTATGATTTTATCACAATATCAATCTTCTTGGGTACTGGACTTTACAGATATATTTTATTCTATGGGTGTATAATAATACAAAAAAACCTTTAGTCCAAATTCATATATTGTATCATTTTCTATAGACGTTTCGAACTAAATGGTCATTTTCAATATACTGGTTTTGTGATCAACAGTATAAAAACTCTATTTGTTTTTTTGCAGTAATAAAATATATGATTTTATCACTTATGTCATTATCATAATGAAACAGATTAAACTTTTCTCCGATTAATATGATTTCGCTCAATATTTTTTTGCAATATTTTCTAAAACCTTTTTGCGCAACAATATATAAATATGCCAATAAGAAATAACATTAAATTGATGCAAGAATGGCTGACTAGATATACCTTGAAAAATGTTGAAGGGGATATAGGAAATAAATTTGGCACAAAATTAGCTATTTTTCCTGAGTTTTTTCCTGAGGTTAATTTTCAACGTCCAAGGTTCTGATCCATATGTCATAACGCTTAGTAATATACTATTGTATAACGTCGTTGTCAAAACAATACCGCCTATGTACTAATTAAAGTCCACTGACCGTAAGAATCTCCAAATATAACAAACTGACTCACAGTAATAAACAGAATCGCTTTATTACACTCACGAGACTGTCACAGTCTACTGATAAACTTATTACACTGGCCAGTTCAACACTTAATAGTTTATCATACTGACACTCACTTATTACAGTTCATCACATTGCCTGGTCTACTCTCAGACTGGCCCGCTCCGGGCGAGGGGAATATTTAAATAGGCAAGGCCGAATATTCTAGAACACGGAATTAGGGGGAAAGTTCTGGGAATGTCTAGAACCTTCTTAACATCTTCCGACAAAAGGAGGCGTTCGAGAAGGTTCTAATCCAATCTTAACTTCTCCCGCTGACGGGCTTAAGGCGCTAATCCCTTGTTTCCGTCCTTCTCTCTGTGGCCGTAATAATACCATAAATTATCCCTATATAGTTTAAAATTTATTGAGTATAACTATCAACCATTTTTAACATTCCTAAAAATAATATTTACTTTAGAATCTATCGTTTTAATTACAATTACTCCATTTTTAATGATATCATTTAATAACATAAGCCATATCATATATCATTATTGAGCCATAGATTATGCTCATAGATTATAATTTTTTGGTTAAAATTTTTTTTATTTACAGGTATGACTTTGAATTTCATCATCTGGAATCATAATATCAAAATAAGATAAGTATCACCTTAGTTTACCCAGCATTGGGGCTTTTCATGAGGGATGTAGGGATGTTGAGAACTGATAAAAGTTGTATTATATTTAATGAGCTTTGCCAAACAGTCAATCACTAAACTCACTTGATAATCCTACCCCAACAGTTTTAGTTATGTGCCAAATCAGGCTTTTGCCCAACATCATTTCAGTTATTACATTACCTGTACAACTTCTTAAGCATTATGTATTTACAGTTTTATAGTTAATTTAATTAGATACAATGTTAGTAAAAACATATTTTGGAAAGGAAGTATTGAGTTTTTTTTTTGTTATTAGCTCCTTACAGAAGTTTAGGCCGATACTTTTGGCTGAATATTTAAAATTAAATTTCCTTTAACAACTTGAAAAGATATTCACAGCAATCCATCGGATATTGCATCATTATGTGTTTTAGATGTTAAATATGAGCTCTAAATAAAGAATTTGTGACCTTCAAATGTGTTATAATAAATATATTTCAAATTAATCTTAGTTTCAATATTACAGTTCAAAGATATTTTGCAACATTTGCAATTTTTTTTTCGCCCCTACACTTTGTATTGTGACATTATTCTTCTAGATAACCTCGTTGAGTGAAATGTGGTAATTTTGTGAGATGGCGATAAGTACTAACTACATTTTAGAATTTTAGAATTGTCAAAACTTTTTCTTCTTGTGTTTTGTCATTCTTCGTTCAGAATATATTGTAGTGTGAATTGTAGCGATACCGTGAGGTGTTCATGAAGTTATAAAAAAACGGAAAAAATAATCTTATAAGATGAAAAAATAACCTTTACCCCTTAGATTACTTCCGAGCTTTTTTTGATAAAATTAGTGGGTTTTGAACAGGGAAAACTCATATAAAATACAGATCTCATTGAACACACATTATACGATATCTGATACCTTTTTTATTAACACATGAGAACATAAGTATACATTTTTATCATCATATGAATTTACAATTCTTTCGAGGCCAGTGCCATTACAATATGCACTGCCTTTGTTATATTCTGACAGTTCTTATGTTGCCATATTTGCAACAGAATTTGATTGTATATATTGGAATCAGGTTTGTTTCTCTGATTAATAAGTATTGACAGAGTGGGACATGCTGCATCGTTTTTGTTTTTGAATGTTATATTTTTTTCTCCTAATGATATCTGAATCAGCGAAACTTCGAATGACTTCGAATTTTCCATTACTTTAGAGATTTTTAACTTTGGATTTATAAAATGTGTTATAATAATTATACAATTTTGTCTTCTTCTTCTTTACCTTCCTGCCATTAATACATTCCTGTCTGTAACCATTCTTCACGGTCTCTGCTTAGCCGCTTCATTTCATCAAAGGATCCGCCTCTTTTGCTTCCAATTCTCTGGATATACTCTTGGTATGTAATTCTGGAGCGTCCGTTGGGTCTCCTTCCTGTGGGTCAAGTCTCTAATACCTTTATTGGATTCATATCCTCGTTCATCCGGTAGACATGTCCAAACCACTGGAGTTGCCCTCTTTCTAGAGTGGTTTTAAATTCTGTAACTTCTAGTTGATCTCTAATGCTTTCGTTTCTGATGCGATCTCTTCTGGTCCTCCCTACAGATCTGCGAAGAAACCTCATTTCTGCTACCGTTATACGACTAGAATGCCTGTCCAGCATTATCCAACTTTCTCCGCCGTAGGTGAGTGTAGGTAGGTAAGCAGACTTTTATATATGCATTTTGGTCGTCTTGTCTACATCGCAGTGGCCGATGATGCTATTGGTAATCTGGTAATACACTTGATTTACTTTATATATTCTGTTTGATATTTCTACATCTATCCTACCCAAGGTATTAATTACGGCCCCTAAGTAGGTATATTCCTTCACTACAAGTGTCTCTCCGATGCATATCAGTTGGGCATCTTCTTGATCTTCCCTCGCCATAACCAGCACTTTACTCCCGTATGTGTTAATTTGCAGCCCTTTTCTAATCAACTCTTATTCTCATTCCACTAGGGTAGACTTTTTTGAAAACTATTAATATTATTCACATTCATTTTTTTTCTCCGAATAATTTACATTTATACAAGAACCACTCGGGGCTCAACCCCTCTATAATTGGGGAAAATCCTGGCGGTTCAGAGTGATCTTGGAGAAATCTGCAAAAGCATTGTCCAAGAAACATTGCTGCCCTTGCCGTGTACTTAACTCAACACGCTTCATGGGTTGAGTTGGTACAAGCTTTTTTTCAAATGAATGGTTTGATTAGATTACATTCGAAATATACCTGATATTAAAAAAATATATTGGATATTATTTTGATGACATGAGTATGTAGAAAACTAATGCACAATTAAGTTAAAATAATTAGTTACAATAACACTAAGCTGTTATATTTTAACTCTATAACATAGCTCTTATATTTTAACTCTATAATATAACATAGCTCTTATATTTTAACTCTATAATATATAGCTGTTATATTTTAACTCTATAACATCTTAAAGCTCTTTTACACATTTAAACATGATATCTGCATCATTGCTATACCATTTTTATAAATATTTAAAGATTATTTAAAAATGTACACAAATAATGAAATCTTATGTTGTATGAATTATGTTGTTTTAGCTTTATACTGTTCTATTTTATATTTTATAATTTAACCTGGCTGTTGAGCGTGGTATCGAGAAAATTACAGAATTACAGAGAATCATTACAGTCTCTATCATGTATTAATACCATGATTTTAGGTTTTAGTAATACATTTTTTCATAATTTTTTTTAAACAAGATTGAAATTTCAATAGACACCTGAGACCAAAAAATCCTCGGATAGTGTGGGACACTAAAACCACCTTGTTGTGCAACAACTGAGCTAGCCCAACAAGTCACTCCTGTTTCACAGGGAAAATCTCAGATTTGGGATATAGCCCATTGGCAAATATCCTAATTTAGTGGAATTATTCTTTTGTTTGGAGTTTTAATTTATTTATTTTAATTTAATAGCAAGTCATTTGGCTTCACTCTTTTAATCCGCCTTATTTGATGCAAAGCCTCCTCAGCTATGCTCTGCATTTCTGGGTTTAAGTGGGTTTTAATTCTTTCATTGTGACTATCCGCAAACCCTCCATTCTCTTCTACTTTGAGTCCCTATGCAAATTAATGGAGCATTAACTGTACTTCCGAGTACTTTATTTTGGAATGTTTGGATTATTTGCATGTTGCTTTTCTTGGTACAGCCCCAGAGCTGAATGCCATAAGTCCATACCGGTTTTAGTACTTGTTTGTATAACAGAAGCTTATTCTCAACTGTAAGTTGTGAATTTCTTCCTAACAGCCAGTGCACTTTCCTAAATTTTATATTCAGCTCTTCTTTCTTTTTTTTCAAATGCTCTTTCCAGTTGAGTCTAGCATCCAATGTCATTCCAAGATATTTGACTGTATTTGTATACGGAACCTCCTGTCTATTAATATAAATCTTTCGCTTATCTATTTTTCTATTTATTAAATTTATATGAACATATTTGCTTTCATTTAGTTTGATTCTCCATGTTTGGTCCAGTCACATACCTCCGTGATTCAGTGTTGGAGTTCCCTAGTAATTACTTCTATATCATCACCTACTGCTAATACAGCAGTATCATTGGCAAATGTTGCCACAGCTGTTTCTCTTCTGTTTGGTAGATCCCTTGTATATAATAATATACAATACAACGATACAACATAACGATAGGGCCTAGCACGCTGCCTTGTGGAACACCTGCTTTTATTTTCTTTAGGCAGGAATATTCATCACCCTGTCTTACCCTAAAATATTGGTCAGAGAAATACGATTTTAATAGTAGGTAAAATTCCTCTGGAAGATCCTTATGCAGTTAAAATTCTAGTCCTCGATACCAGACTCTATCAAAAGCTTGCGCTACATCTAAGAAAACAGCCGAGCCATCTTTCTTTTCCTCAAGAGTCCGTGAGAAATTCTATGCACTTGTTCAATCGTGGAATGCCGCTGTCTGAATCCGAACTGGTGATCCGGTTGTAGACTTCTCTCCTCTAATAGTCGCTTCAATCTCTTCAAAAACAGCTTTTCAAACAATTTCGAGCCACAATGAAATTGGTCTATACGACTTCGTTTCAGCCGCATGTTTTGTTAGGTCTTAAAATCATTATAACCTCGGCCACTTTCCACTAGATTTGTACATACTTCAGCCTGAGGGCTGCGTTTATAAGATGTTATAATTTTCTCAGGGCTTTTTTTGGCAGTTCTTTTATTGTTGCCTTGCCACTAAGTCATACCCGGGTGCTTTTTTCAGGTTTAAATTGCTTTTTATCTCCCCTTTCCATTCTGGATGTGTTACCTTCTTTATATTTCTTTCATCCACTTTTTGGCTCTTGGAAGTATTTTCTACTTCTGCCTGTTGAGGTAGTGGTTGAAACGTCTCTTCAAGACAGTCTGCAAAAAAGACTGCTTGAACCTTATCGCTTTTTTCCACGTTCCATCTGGCATCCTGATAGGCGATAATTGGGTGTTTGGCCTCTTAAATGCCAATAGATATTTCTTTTATCACAAAGAAATCAATCAGGCCGGCTTTTTATTTAAATTAGTAGGCCAGTATGTTGGTGTGCCACTAGAGAGAAATTCAGCTTTGACTTCGCACCCTGCTTTGTAAAGTCCTCTACCTTTAGCTGTGGTTAGTCTTGAGCCCCAGAAGGTATTTTTAGCATTGAAGTCACGTCCGATGATATATCAATTTCTTAACGTTCTGAAAAGACTAACGTAATCGTCTTCTCCAAGACATTGCCTAGGAGGGCAGTGTATCGCGGATATTTTGAAGTTCCATTTATCAGTATGCTTTTACATTTACTGGCACCATTTGCACAGATTCTTCTTCAATCTTCACATCTTGATGATGCTTTAATGTGTTTCTCAAAAGTATAGATGAACCTCTTCGGCCCTGTCAGGAGGATGGGCAGCATAATAGAAGCTGTATCCGTGCAAATTCACTATATTGGTAACGTGGGTTTCCGATATCAAACATACGTCTATTCTTTTCTGATTTAGAAATACCTCTAGCTCCGATAGATGGTGTAGAAGTCCATTTGCATTTCACAATTCTTCCTACACATGCTTACTTTGTTGCTTTTGGGATTCTATCCTCCGTACACGCGTCTCAACTTGTTCAATTTTTTGAGACAGTTCTTCAAGTTTCTCCAGGGTTTTCGCGAAAGATTGATTTTAATCTTCAATTGCCTTACTAGGAATATCTTGTTTTGTATTAAACTGATGAAGTTCGAAATTTGTTTTCTGTGAGGAAGAACTAGGCTGGTGTCGTATCTCACTTCTTGCACTGCAGGTTTGAGTTGGTTCTGCTTCATTCCTTGCTGTAGGAGTACGATCATCCCACCGTTTCGAAGGTGAGATAGCAATAGGTTCTCTCATCTCTGTATCGTCGTATGCTGGAATTCCACGAGTACTGGTCTTTTGTTTGTTGCGCTTGTGTCTTTGATTCCACATTTTCTGTAATTGTTTAGCAACCTAACATCCTCTATAACTTGCAGGACTAATACCAGAGGAGAAATGTACCGTGTACTATAAAAAGGGATGATATTTCCCTACTGTAAACATGAATTATGATAAAAGTTAAAACGAAAAAAGTTTTCTAATGGTTAATAAAAGAATTTCATTACCATCATTACATAGGAATGTTTTGCTTTGCCAATACCAAATTTTTTATTTTTTTTTATCTCACACGGACCTTTCAATTACCTCTAATGAGAAATTAGACTTTTGGGTTATTTATTGTTCTTTTGAAGGAGCTATATGTCTTAGCACATCTCAGAAATTGAAAATGAAAAGCACACACATAAGTAAATATTATTTTAGCTCTCGACTTTGATGAGAAGAGAGAAAAAGGCTGTCATTCCGTTGAAGGGAAGTGGACTGGTTAATTAAGACCGGTTTAGATTGGAGAGGGGGGGTTGAAGGGAGGGTTGCCATTTGTATCGATTGTCAGGAGCGAGCACTTAGGGCCCTCTTCACCGGCCCCTTGCCTTCTCTAACTCTTCTCTACACCTTCTTTCCAGAAACAAAAACTCTGGCTATTTGATTAATATTATATAGTAATAATATAGTTTAAACTAAAATAAAGCCAAAAGAATAAAATGTACAGAAAAAGCATACCTGTTTTCAGAAATCTGACCATACCAACATCATTTTAGCTGTCAATAGTACACTTCCATTGTAATAAGTATTCTACCTTGATTCGTATGGTGGAATTAATTTCTACTGCATAGTAATTAATTTCAGTTAATTTAAACTAGGTATAAAAAATAAAATTTACAAAACTGAATAAATCCTTTCCTGTTCATTCCTTGCATTCCATATTCTTGCCATTCCTAACAATTCTAGACTTCCTTTGGAGAAACAAACGACCCCTTATATTTCATTAACATAGTGTATTAATTATGTGATTAAGGATATAATAAAAGCCAAAAAATATGATGTACAAAAGAACCTTTCCTGAATTTATAAATTTGGTCGTTTAAACACCATTGTAACATAATCCTCTTGGATTCTAGCTAAGTATTTGACGTATGTTTTAAAAAATAACTATTTATATAATCAAAAATACATAGAAAAACATTAATAAAATTTAAAAAAAGAATAAATCCATTTTTAACTCTTCCTTGCCTTTCCCAACTTTTCCTTGTCGTTCCTAACTCTACCACATCTTCTTTGAGTAAACAAACAAGCCTAGTTTTTCATTTATAGTAATGCTAATAATGCTTTTTGGAATCACATCATAATAGATATAAATAGGACTCTTACATTCTAATAAGTATCCTAAATATAACTTTTAAATAAATTAAAAAGCATAAAAAAAAAATTGACATTTACTCTGTCCCTCACCTAGTCATCTTCATTTCTCTGTTAATGGTGCTCACTTCAAAACAAGTTTATTTGTTGCTGAGTAAACTTCATATCTAGGACATACATTGTGCTCAGTTTGCTATGAGTCGGTTGGTTAAAAAAGCTGACGTCATGATTGTGTCCCGTTAGTTACTGACCCTCAGCTACATTTTATTTTTCAAACAATGGTTTAGTTCTGAATAACTATCTTTTAAATTTTAAAGTTTATCATTTCTCTTTTGGAATACATAACAAATATTTACTCCCACCCTTCTTCGGGCAAGGTGGTATTTAAAAAGGGCAATCCTAATTTAAGGCTTATGATAGATTCCTAAGAAAAACATTTGCTCACAGATGCTTCGTTTTTCCAATTTCAACCAGCATCAGTTATTGGTCCTGTGGCAATACTGACTCAGTGAAATAGCTTGAAAAGTGCTAGGCCTCACCAAATTTGTGTGAAGTTCCACTTTTAAAGTTATTTGTACGTGAACAGATCCCTGCGGTTAACGTCTTTGAACTATCCTATAAAAATATTGTATCTTTCTTTATTCTCTGCCACATTTTTCATTATGTTTATATTCTCACTTCATAATCTGTTTCGGCGATAGCGGCAAATTGTTGCAATCCGCAAATCTACCCACCTTAATAAATTAATTTCTGGTTCTTCCCCTGAATGTCTGTAGTAGATTAATTGGTAAACCCTCAATGAGGAAAACAAAGAATAATAAACCAAAATAATTCCCTAATTTATTTGTCACACTATCTTTACATCATTAAATTATAAAATAAAATAAATACAATTCTTCATCTTTACATGATTAAATTATAAAATAAAAAAAAATAAAAACAATTCTTCTATTTTTACAAAATAATTCAATAAAAAAAAGGTAGATTTTTCATAAATAAATTCAAGTTTAACTTTATCTGGCCAGATATTTTTTATTCGAAATGTTATTTGTGAGAGTAAAGAATAACTCAAATAGTAATAAAAGGCGTACGACCTGATGACTGTAGAGTTGCAGCACGTATTGGGCCGATATCGACCTGAAGAATGGCATTGCTTGACGTCAGCTTCATGACAGACTACATCATAGAAGGTTGCCGTTGAGCGTGAGTCTTCGAAGTGTCCCATAAATGTCCAGGTCGAGAGAGATTCAATTTAAAAAAAATTACTTTTCATTAAAAAAAGTAACGCACGAACTAAGTTTTATCAGTCTATTCATGGCCGCATCAAACATACAACTGATGTTAGTTAGATAAGAGTCAAAGTTAATCCTCCTGACTTAAACAAAGCTCGCAAGGCGTATTGTTCCAGTTTACCGTTAATGCAATTTTAAGTCTAATCTTTAAACATTCACATTTTATAACAAATAATAATTGTTTTCGTCTTCGTTCTTAAGACTATTACCTAATTAAATTATTTAAATAAGAAAGAAAAGCCAATATTCAAGATGCTGTTTAAGTAAACAAAAAAAACAACAAATTATAAACATTAAATTTATTGTGAGCGCCAACATAATCACTTTGTTACCATATAAATTTTCATTATCCTTGAAGCTAACAAATTAGTCGTTTAATGGGTGATCATTTGATGTGTGTACTTTTGTGCCTCTCTTACTCCCAGCCAAAAAACATTGAGGGTTGAACGATTTTTTTTTTTAATAAAAAATAAACACTGTAACAAGTGAAAAATGTCCGGAATACTCCAAAAAATAAATTATTCATTTTCATAATTGTTGGAAAATAATTTACAGTAAAAAAACGAGAATGGGAAAAATTAAGGTCTTTCTGTAACAATATGTACTGTTTGTTGAAATAAATTCTCTTTGTTCCTTTAGAAACATTGCTCTTTTACAAAACCTATTCAGATCAGTTGTGTATTCAGATTTTTTTAGGCTGTCTGTGTGAATGAAAGAACAATGTATTCTGTATGCAGTGTATGCTGGCTCTGATATATAAAGGCCGAAGTGTGCATAACTGGCTTTTGAAACTTCATAAAATGCTTTTAACAAATTTTCTGTACGGGTTTTCATTTAACAACGTTGACGTGAGACTAATGAAAATGAGTGAGATGAATCATTTCACATTTATTTAAATGCTATCCTAGAATATGAATTGCACTTTCAATTGATAGAGCTTCTTTTCTAATTAATTAACAAAACACATAGCTGACTAGAAAATTAGGAGATCTTTAAGTCGTTATTTTTCGACTGTTTTACATGGTTAATGTTTAAAAAACACTAATGCGTAAATTTTAATTGGTCCTGAAACTCTGAAAACACTTGAAAAAGAAACAAATACCAAAAGGTTTATTATGAATTTGAAATTAGTTACGATCGAATAAGTTACCGTTATTAAACCAAAAAAAAAAAAAACAATGAGAGGATTCCAAGAATATTTAAATGAAAACGGACATTTGCGAAATTATTCCATTTCAGAGTTATCGCCTTGAAGGGACATTATTCACCCATCGAATTATTCAGATGAAAGGTTTTCAATGCTTCTTTGTCGTCTGATAGCTTTAATTATATTTTATCTTTCAGATAAAGATTGCGTAAACATTCATAAATCCATAAATTTCATTCAAGATTTTTTTTTAATTGTATATATATTTAAAATAGACATGCAAAAATCGTTGCTTCCTTTTAAATTTTATAATGTTCTCAAATAGGGTTGATTAACCTATTATTTTTTAACCAAGGTTTTTTAATCGGTAAAAAATAATAATAATTAAATTGAGATGTAAATGTAATTGCTCCTTATTAAATCTACTAAATATCATAATAATATTCAACTTAATGAATCCATTAGATTTTATTCAAATAATATTTTTTAATCCGTATATATATGTATAATATTATCTAACTAAATTAATCCATTTTTTCATTTAAGATTTTTTTAAAAATTTAAATATATATATATATATATATATATATATATATAAAGATGTAAAAGTCAATGTGCTCTTTATCAACCGATTATTTTTTAACCAAAATTTGTATTCAAGATGTTTTTTTACTTGTACATATATTTAAAATTTGACGTAAAATTCATTGCTTCTTTTAGATTTTTTATAATGTTCTCCATCTTTGTCAACCCATTATTTTTTAACCATGATTTTTTATTTGTTAAAATATTAATACGAGTACATAAATAATGTATAAGATGAGATGTAAATATTACTCGTTAATGAAGTTATTTTTTAATATCATAATATTCTCCAACTTAAACAATCCATCAGTTTTTATTCAAGATTTTTTATATATTTAAATCGAGATATAAAAATCATTACTTCTCATTAAATATTATAATGTTCATCATTATCAGACCATTAATTTATATTTAATATTTTTTAATCAGTATATATACATATATACTACACCGAGATATAAACATCATTACTTCTCCAAGTTTTAAGTCTCAACTAGTTTATCCTTTAAAGCTGAAAAGTTGAAATTATTACTTTTCAATCCTTATTATTTAATTCAACAAACATTTGAATGCAAGTTATCTACTAAAAACTTGATTAATAATATTTTTTCTATAAAACATGCAGTGATTTTTTTTTTTACCCTAAGTCGATCCATAGAGAGGAAAGGTCTGGCAGTTATCTTGCGATCCGGAAGGTAGACATGTGTCACTAAAGTATTTTTCTTATAAAGCAGAGAGCTCTCAAATCGGCGCCTGTTATAGCTCACAGATACCGAGTCAGCAATTTCGTAAGAGTATTTTTGCACAGCCTTTCTGTTTTTCAGCCGTATTTTCATTATCCAGGATTTAGATAATAAAACATTGTCAGGTATCGATAATTATTTTTTATTTATTTTTTTCAATTCCAAACGAATATTTTATAACATGAATTTAAAGCCAGATATTTTTGTTTATAGTATATAATTCTTACAATAATACCATATATTAAAAGGAAAAAAAAAGTATTCATAAGATAATTTAATATTCAAAATATGTATATGCATAATAAGTTGTGTGATATGTTAAAAAAAAACAAGTCAGTGTCAAGACAGTTGTGCAAGAAGGTTTTTGTCGCCACTCTCACTATCTTGTACGCAGTCACACTTCACCAGTAAAACCTCTTGTTATTTTCACCTCACCGGGGACTTACCAATAAGAAACACAGAATTCAGTTGTCTCACACTTATCAACGTATCGAAGCATCAACTCATCACTTTCTACTATCAAAATACAGCTCATTTTTAGTTTAGTTCATTCATCATTTCTAGTACATAAATAAGCTGTTTTGTGTGTGTTGATAATTAATTATATATACAAGCTTAGTGTATTTTCTTTTTCATATATTTTTTTGCTTTAATTTTAAATAACTTTATTTTATCATTCTAGGTTTAGATCTGCAGATTGATATTTTTTTTGCAATTGTTCTCTTTAGTTTTAACATTATAAATTTATCATTAACTCATTTTTTTATTTATATTTACTTGACTTGATACTTATATTGTTTATTTTCCTTTTCTAGCTTTAATTATTAGTATTTCGGAAAATTCCCACCTAATCATAACTGTTTGCATTTTATTGATTTCAATGCCGGCAAATTTGGGTTAGCGGATTTTTTTAGGAGCTCCGTCTTCCACAAACATCTTTCTTCACTTTGTTTTTTTTTTAGTAAAAATAATGTTCTTCTTCAAGAAAATCACTTCTCGGTGACCAGAGATACAAGTGGAGTATCTGTGCTCTAATTTTTTTCATTACTGTTTTTATTTTTTAGATTTGTTATATAAGCTGTATTGACTATGTCTTCTTCTTCGTTAGAAGAACCGTTATTCCTATGGCTTGAATCTTTATTTAGGGAAGAGAATGATTAGTCCAGATCTGACCTAAATCTTCTTCTTTCCCTTGATCTTTTGCCTTTCAGTGATGTGCTCGAGCTCCATCTCCGACATTAACTTCTAACTTAGGTCATTTTCGCATCTGGACACACATGCCATTCTCCTTCCCAGTCCCTCTAGGTATTTCCTAAAGGTAATCTTGGATCCTCCAGTAGATCTTTGTCCCTACAGTTTTTTCTCAACTCGTCGTTCCACTATTTTTTTCTTTTACTGAGACTATAACTCTTCTCTAATAGTTCCATTGCGAACTATGTCTGTCATCGTTTTTCCGATAATTCTTTTGTGGTCGATCATCTTTTTAGCTGTTACTTTAGAGAATTGTTTCTTGTGTGTCCAGTGTATTATTCTATACTATACAAATAAAAATGTATTGTTCTGAAAATCTTTTGAATTTGCAATCAGCACTACGTCTCCTGCAAATAGTGGTGAGGATCAAATACCCGACTATTGTCCTAGAAGTTCTCTTCTTAGGAATCCTTCGAATTTCATCCACGAATGTTATACATAAGAGAAGCAAAATTGTGATGTGAAAACATTCAATATACAAAAAAAAATACATCCTTGAAGAAATTTGGGTGAAACGCAGAGCTTTCGTCTTGTTTTCTCCTGATACTGAGTTTATAACAAAATGAACGTTAACGTTGTTAGTTTTCTATGTTCTATATCATTATTTTAATCATCCTAGTTTTTAATCTTTAAAAAGTTAATATATCGTCGTTTTATTTGAAAGATAATTTATCAAATACAGCAATACAGTAATGGATTGCTAGTTAATTAAACAAAATTTGAATAGTAATTATTTTTATATAAAATAGTTTATTTTTTATATGCCTTGATTATTGTCCTTAAAGCCGAAACGTTAAACTTTAACTTTTTTTAAAATGCGTGCCTTTCAGACCATCTGTTTATTTATTAATCAAATAAAATTTAACATTTTTTTTTTCACATTATATTGCGAGTAAAATGCAATATAAATCTTCTACAGATGTGTTCATGGAAATTATACTCATGTTATTGACTACAGTAATAACATAGGCACACATTGAAGCTCTGACATGTTGGAGGGTGTCCTCCAGGTGCAAGGTTATTGAATAATCCTTTGACATGGCACTGACATATTCCCGTCTATATTTGCAGTCCTATGCAATATGTGAGCAGCTTTATCTGAGAATGTGATCTATAATTATCTTTAAACATTCCATTGTAAACTATTTTATTCTGTTCATGATAAACGTAATGTAATGATGGATTTAACTCAAGGCTATTAAACCTCAAGTACTGACATAGTTTTTACTTGCGCTAGTACTGACACCTGGTGCCTGAGCCCATCAGATTTAAGTTTTATTAATAAACACAAAATAAAATATTTAAACATTTTGTTGCTTGCTATTACTCACATGAACCAATCGCATTTTCTACAATCAACGATTATATGATATTTTTTCAAATTTAAAAAAAAATTATACTTTTTATGATATTGTTTTTTAAAAAAGAAACAACAAATAAGATCAATGAAGGATATATTGGAAATCAAAAACTACTTATTTTAAAACTTGTGTATTTATTATTGTATACACTTAAAACCTATTAATGAAAGTAAAAATACTTTTCAAAATTAAAATTATCAATATTCCACACAATATCTTTGAGGACTCCAAATATATAAGTTATATGCATATATCATAAAGGATTCCTCTTTTTTTTTTCAATTATTTCGCATCTAACATAATAAGAAGAGTAATTTGTCACAGAATATTGGGTAATCAGTCATAATAACTGTTTTTTATTTGCAATATTGGGGTTCCATAATTGTAACAGAACTAAAAAAATTATAAATTCAAAACTGATAACTTAAACTGATAAGTTAATATTTTGGTAACATTAATAAATTTAAAAGGATCACTGATTAGTACTAACTAATAAATAAAAATATTTATTTAAGAAATCATACAAATGCCATTTGGCACATGTCCTGCGGTACTCCTGCATTAATTTGGCAAGAGTCGGAATGTTTACCATCCTGATGAACAATAAAGAACCTGTCTTCTAGATATTATCATATGATCAGATAACATGCCTGTGGTAGAACTAATTTTAGTTTGTACAGGAGACCATTGTGCCAAACTTTATCGAAAGCTTGTAAAACGTCCAAGAACGCTGTTGTGCAATATTCCATCATTTCTAGTGCTAAGGCAATGCTATCAACCACTCTATGACATTGTTGTGTTGTAGAATGTCCAGTATTATGTATTAGACAGTTAGTTTAGTAATTGTTTGTCACAAGTATATCGAGATCTTTTCCATTGGTTCAGTGTACGTCGCTTTTCAATAATAAGGGATCTTATGTCGGGTGGTAAGTATTGTTTATGTCTGAATGTCTCATGCCCGTGAGATGATTGCTAAGCGGCAGTTTGTACAGTCTTTGTAAGCGTCGCGTGTCAATGTCATCTGCAGTCTTCAAGCTTGTATTAAGGTTAATTTTGTCATTTATTATACGATGAAATTCACAAATCAGAATAGGTCCAGGAGTTAGCGTCTTGATTTGTAGTGAGTACTTGTCTTGAGAGAGATAGAACGATTGGGAAATGGTCAGATGAAAGATCGTTATCAGCACTTATGTGGTGATGTAGTGTGTTTAGATTAGAAGTGATAAAAAAGTCAAGTAGTTCTGGTTGTCGGTTTGTGTCTGCTGGTCAGTATGTCGGCTCAGATGGTAGAAGGCAGTCCAAACAGGTATTAAATAGTGTATTTCCTCCAGAATTTTGTGTCCTGTTGCCAAATCGGGGATGTTTGGAGTTGAAAACACCTCCTCATAAAAATGTGGGTCCTAATGTGGAGAATATGTTGGTAAACATCTCCTTGGAAACTCGTAACTTAGGGGGTCAATGTGCGCTAGCTTTGGAAATACTGCAGCGTTTAATTTCAACTGGAATCTCTGTTAATTGAATTTCGGGTAAGGATAAGCCGTCAATTGTAAAGGATGGTGATATAATCTACATTTCACAATTACCGCAGAGCAACCTCGGGCAGCACCGCTTTCATGGTCAGTACGGTATAAGACATATCCCTGTAAGTAAAATTTTATATTCTGAGAAAAATGGGTTTCAGTAAGTAGTGCTATGTCGATGTCATGTTCACGTAAGAATTTGTCAAGTTCGTTTCTTCGATGTAGGGCTCCATTTGAATTCCGAAGAAGGAGTTTTAAAGATTGGTTTAAAGTGGAATTATGGACTGGCATTAGGAATGAATTTAGCAACAAGCTTGGTAAGTAATGTGATGAGAGGGTTTATCATCGATTTACAATCATTTAAATATGAATTGAGTAATTGAATTGAATAAATATAAAACAGAAAATTAAAGCTTACCTTGAAAAAATCAATGATCAAACTTGAGTACTGAGGGAATGGCCGTGGGACCAGGCTTTGCTTATATTTTGTGAACCAAATTTAGAACCAACTTTCACATTCAATAAGGTATTACCAAGACAGGAGGCTACTCAGTCATACGAGGATTTCCCATAATTGGAAGGGAATTCCAGGAAACAGGTACCAAAAGTCCCAGGGGCCATATCTCATACTTTAGTGTTCGATATTTTTTATGGCTCATATGCGTATCAAAATGAGTTAATCAATAGATCTAAATCTATCCAAAAATCGTGTACCCTATTCCGGAAAATCCAGGGATCCATTAATAGCGATCCTGCGCTTCCATCAGTACTAATCTATAACTCTGAATAAGCGCAGAGATTGGGATCCAGAGAACATGATATATGAAAGCGCTGGTTGAGCATCGGCCAATTGTCCCCTGTCCATAATGCCCGTCGCTAAAATGAACCATTTATGTCAATGTGACGTGTCAAATGTGGCGATTACGAATTAATGTGGAGTTTAGCGTTAACTAATTGAACTCTGAAGTAGGCGCGTGATTTATGGTGATTCTTTATTGTATTTTGCATCTGATTCGTTGAAAAGGCATAAAATAATACGTAAAATAAAATGTCATAGAATAAGGTAACAATTATTTTAATTTATTACATATTTACTTATATGTAATAGAATTATAATTATGTTCTTATTGATGAGGCACTGATACCATAGCTTCTGAAACCTTAAAAAAAAGGTGGGGTATGTGAGGTACCATCTATGTCCTCCAAGTTCACCATACCATGGCAGGGTTAAAAAATGAAAATATGTCAAACATGTAAAACTGTCTCCTGATTATGAGTTCTTAAAACAAAAATATAACTTATAGAAAAGTGGTGAAATCTCACATTAATATTGTAGATATGATTATCCTACTATGAATTCAAGGCAAACATACGCATAGTAATGTGTTGCAGATGGCGATAAGGCATTTGTATCCCACGCCCTTGCACCAAGATTAATATTAGTATTGAATTACCATACAACAATGCATGTTATAATTATAATTGTATATAATATAAATGAGGCGTTTAGTATCAAAACCAGTTCGATCCCATTTTTATAAAAAAAAAATGTGTTAATTTGTTTTGAAAGTTTAAAAGGTATTCTAAAAGTGTGTTTAACCGTATGGATTTAAAGCGGTTCCATCCCATACAAACTTGGCCACAAAGTAGGTGTGTGCAAAAAAATCAGTTCAATCCAAGCTTACTCAGTTTGCTGTTGCGAGAGTTAGTCAAAAACGTGCTACAACCCACTGTTGAAGATTTTAATATAAGCGAAAATGAAGGCATTTAAACTGAAAAGAATTTTATTTAACAATTTTATTTTTCTTGCTATTATATACTTTTATAAAATAGCAATTCAATTGATTTTTATTTTAACATTTTAATAATAAATACCTACTACTTCTTTATCCTTGTCTTATAATATTTTTTTATAGTAATTAATAATTACTTTAATAATAATTTTTAAAAAGATGATTTTTTTCACTAAAGCATGAGTTATTATATTCACAGTCACCTTACTTTGGGAAATTGATTTAAATTCGCAGTTTAAAAAAAAGTTTGTTATTTCAATCTGTAATAATAAAATTAATTATTATTTTTTTAAACGGTTATAAATATTGCATATTGGAGAATCCCCAATATTTATTTTTCATCTCACAAAATAATTTCATCAAAAATACAGCAAATTTATGTCATTAGTTGACTGTGCATTCAATTTGGTTATTAATTAATTAAAACTTTTAAGTTCGTTTCTTCGATGTAGGGCTCCATTTGAATTCCGAAGAAGGAGTTTTAAAGATTGGTTTAAAGTGGAATTATGGACTGGCATTAGGAATGAATTTAGCAACAAGCTTGGTAAGTAATGTGATGAGAGGGTTTATCATAGATTTACAATCATTTAAATATGACTTGAGTAATTGAATTGAATAAATATAAAACAGAAAATTAAAGCTTACCTTGAAAAAATCAATGATCAAACTTGAGTACTGAGGGAAGGGCCGTGGGACCAGGCTTTGCTTATATTTTGTGAACCAAATTTAGATTACATTACGTACATTATGAACGACTAAAATCTTTCTACTGATCTAATAACAACCTACTTTTGACATGAACCAAAAGATGGTTATGAATTTTTAAAACGTTTTTCGGCTCTTCTGAAAAATTTTATGAAATGGATCGAACTGATTTTGATACTAAACGCCTCAAATATAAATATCATCATAATATAATGAGACTTTGTCTTTTGTTTAAACGCTATGTACATTGAAATAACTGATTTAGTATATAAGGTAATTTATAATAGCACTATAGAAATTTCTCACTTTATTTTGTAGCTTTCAAAGCTGAATTGAACATAATCATTCACCGCTTATGGACACCCTTATACTGCTTTATACTTGCCTTATACTGCCCACCTTTCCTAAAAATGTCCAACGCCATAACTCTAAAAAGGGCCTTACTACTGTACTAAACCCTTCTGGCTATGAAGTTCAGTCCTAAAGAATTTCTTATTCTATCAAGTTAGTGGGCTGCATAAAGGGAATAAAGTGTTCTATGTTATAGTGTAATGCTTCTCTCCACTCCGATATCCCCCTTCGGCCTTGGATAAAATGCTTGTGATTTGGTTACGAGTTATGGTGTGTAAATTTTATGAAAATATACGTTATGGTAAATATTTTTATCTTTTATAAAATATATTATATAAATATAAACTGTATAAATAGATATTAATAATTCATCTTAAACATGATATAAAGTTTAAAACATTAAAAACTACTTTAAAATTATCAAGTTAGTGCCAAGAAGAGTGTGACTGTTAAAAAAAGTATGCTTGTTTTTTCTGAATTCCTTAATATACCTCCGGGTAGTACAAGGCTGTTATTTGTATTTATATAATATATATTGTTGTAATGTATTGCATTTGTATTATATTAACGAAAACAAAGGAGGTCTAGAATAAAAAATACTAATGAAATTAAATTCTCTGACAAGCATATTTTTATTAACAATCATCCACTTCTTGGCATTAATAGTGAATAATAGCACTAATAGTATCACTACCTTGATCGTTTTTAAATAGTTTTTAATGTTTTAAACATTAGACCAGGTTTTAGATGAATTATTAACATTTAAACAGACTATGTTTATATAATATACATCATTATATAAAAGATAAAAATATTTACCATGATGTTCATTTTCATAAAATTGAAAAAATCTTATAACATATTATATTTACAATATTCCGAATTATTTGTTCGGGACAAAACTTAACGGTTTGAATGAATCTGAATTTAATATTTTCAAATATGAAAATACTAGTTAATTTGGCAGAAAACGTTAAAAAATCTTAGTATATTGTTAAAGAAATAGATTTTAATTGAAAAAATTTAAACGTGAAATCGATTGTTGACGATTATTAAAGGCATCAGAGATCATTCATTATTTTAGTAACAATATTAGCATGATTTACGTTACTTAAACAAGACAAAATAAAAATAATGTTCTAATATCCTCCTCTAGCCTTGGATAAAATGGCTGATATGGTTTCAAGTTATGGTGTGAAAATTTTATGAAAATATACGCCATGTTATATTTTTCTGTTTATTTACTTAAAGTACCATTATCAATCATATTTCCTTAATTTTGCCATTCATATAAATAACTGATTATGAATAAAAACTGTACCACTACAACTCGTGAACGGGTTAGGGCTCAGTGTATGGTGGAGACTGTACCGTTTCAAGGTAAACAGTTGCGCAGGGAGGTGATTTGTCCTAGATCACGCTCGAACGCCAGATCCCTTTATTTTGGGTACCTACTTTATAGAGACTGGTTAAGCCCCAGGAGGGTCCTAGATCCCATATGATCCATCTCTGACAGCTGACAGAGTATATACAAGTCTTGCCAGCAGTGAGATTCTAACCATAATTTTCGGCATCTCAACTCTTTGCTCTACCATTGAACCACCCCTCTCCCGAATAATTGATAATAACTGATTTAAAACCCTAAAATTTAAAGAGTAATAAATTAAGGTATAAAATGAAACATAGACAACCTTTTTCTTAGCTTTTAATAATAAACGTTGTCTTACTTACAAAGTATGAACTAGCGGTTATCTATATTTTGAACTTTTGCAAGGAAGGGGGAATAAGAGATGTTGCAGAAGTTTCGGAACCTGTTTTAAAACATAGGCTAGTAAAGTTGCAAGAGACTCCCAAGATCGGCCGTCCCTAGGGCTATCCCTTCTTAATCTTCGCCCTTTACGTGGCACCCTTTTCGCACATTCTCAGTACGGACAAGTTTTATTACTTTTCCTACAACTGCTGAGAAAGTAAGGGGAATTGTTCTGCTCGGAAACAGAACAGCGAGTATAAAGCTTATTTACAACCTCAGATAATACTTTTAAGACGAAATTTTCTTCTTTTTAATATCGAGAATAAAGAAACATTACTAGGCATCTCAATCTATATTGTACGTGAATATTCAAACCAATATAGTTATTGATTTCTTTAAAAAATGCATCTTGACTGTTGATAAATCGTAACTTTCATTTTTCATTTTTGACAGATAATATTTAGACAACTTAAAATAACTATAATCATAACATGTTTATAAATTAAAGAATAATTAATGAAATACATAAATATAAAGATTGTATTACATCAATATATTATTTAATAAATATATATATTAATAAAAATATTGGCTACTAAGTTTAGGCAGAGAGAAAGGTATACTAACCCTCAAAGCAGATCAGTATTGCGGGTACTGTATCGTAGCGCCTTCAACATCCTCCGCATCCAGGTAGTTATTAATACGGTGGTTTGCTATATAGTTTAATTAGTTAATTAATTTACATTCTATCAATGCACGAATGATATGTAAACCGTTAGCAGTAGAGTTTTAAGAAATAGGAAAAAATTCCGCCTTTTTTTATCCAAAAATATCAATATAATTATTTGTATAGGTGTCAGTAATACACAAGGCAATAAATCCACAAACATAATTCATTTTTAATCGGTTTTCATGACAATACATTAATGAAGAACAGTTTTAATGGCTAATTACTCCCTGAAATACAACATAAAATTTAGAATGAAACCTCATAAATTTTAGTTGTCTCTGCAGGTGATCGAAATTATGACCAGTCTGATACAACACGTAATACATTAAGTCGACTCATATACCTTAAGAAATCGTTAAGGAATTGCGGCCCATTCTTGGCCGTTTTCATTTGTTGTTTTTTTCTTGTTTAGGTAAAGAGATTATTTTTTTATCAAGTTCTTTATTACCAAACACTACATACTGTGTGCATCCCGCTATAGCTATATTCTATTGCTTGGTGACCTGGTATCATTAAATTATGTGAAATACTTTATCATGATAATAGTATAGCCAATTGGTGGTAATGAGCTCTCTCTCTCTCTCTCTCTCTCTCTATATATATATATATATATATATATATATATATATATATATATATATATATATATGTATATATGTATAATACTAGAAATAGTCAGTGTTGGTGTTCGTGAAAGGAGAGTATTAGATATTTCTCTCATTTACCATATTATCTCTTTTTCTTATTTCTTACACCCATACCTTAGTAAAATAAATTTAAAAATAATTTATATGAAAAAATAATATTGTATCGTCTTATTAATTATCATACCTTATAACTTAAAACACGCTAATTTATTAAATAAGACAGGAAACAAAAAAAAAATAGTAAGTCCTTTAGTTTAATTTATTAATGTTATTTATTAAGTGTTTTGTTTAGCAGATTAGCAAATAAAAAACATCTTTAAAAAGTGGAGTTGTGAGGTCTTAAAATGAAAGTGGAGATTTGTTAGGGTATCGAAAGGAGTTTCGAATATTCCTTTTGATCAATTAATATTCTCAAGAATAGTTCTTCACCTCCTTTTTCAGGACAAACTTTTCGCCTTAAAAGCCCTTAAAGGGAGTTTGGGATCCGTGAATTCAAGTTGTCTTTTTCATATTTTACGTTAAAGTCCTCGACCTGTTGCTCTTTCTTTTCCTCCCTTGGTATGATATCATTTTAATGGGTCATTTATCTTGAATTAACTTGACACATGATATGTATATAAACGTAAGGAATTTTCTCAACAATAAGCTAGAAGAAAATGATACAGTCAATTTCGATCAATTACCTCTTATCTGTTTTTTACTAGTTAGCTATAACATAAAAATCAATCTAAGTACGTTCGTTTATAACATATCTTGTTGTTGTTTGTTCATTTAACTTCACTTTATGCTGTTATGACTAATCGGCTCGACGAGCTCTAAATTTTGCCTATTCAGCTTTAATTAGGATAGGGATTTTTAACGAGTACCTGACAACATCGTACAGGCTCGGAACCCCCGTTTAACGCCTCTTCCGAAGGACGGCGTAACTAAGGATTTTTAACTAGCATATCTTGTTAAATGTATAGTTTAGAAATAGTAAGATTATCATACAAGGTCTCCTTGATATTCTGGAAACAAATACTATTATTTTGCATTACTTCTTACAAGTATTAATCCATCCGACCCTAAATCTAAAATTCTATTGAATCTTATTACTTATTTGAACACTGCAGAACGTATTTACATTATCTTAATTGTAGAAATAAAGTAAATTGATGACAATTATTGAATTATTGTTGTTACCTTCAGACTGCTCTTAAACCTTAGGGAAACCTGAAAAAGGTCGGATAGAAAACATTGGACAGTCAAGGGTACTCTAGAGGATAGTTTGGGAATGAAAAACCTAAAAACATCTTCATAACAAACTACTATATTAAAATATATACACCCAACTACCATCAATAACGATAATGACTAGTAAAATTAATTACCATATCATAAATATTATATACACCATAGACAATTTTTAGCAAGATTCACCATCAATAATAATAATGTCTTATAAAATATTAACTAAAATTATATACCAAATTCACCCTCCCAACTATTTTGTAATTGAAACCTGCAAAATAAAATGAGAGAATAAAAAAAATTAAATTGTCACGTTTGGTCGGCTCTACCATTAACTGAAACTGCATCTGGCTACAACCAGTATCTAGTCCGACTACACTATAAAAAAAAATCGTATCTTCAGAATTCATCTGGCTTCTGGTCAGGTCACGATACTTCTCAGTAGTACCAGTCTTCAACACTTATGGGGGAAAATGCTCTGTTGCTAACATAAACATTTTCACTCCTGTGCCAGGGATGTGCTGCCTCCTACCGGACAGGGTTGGCTAATTTATTTCTCTCCCCCTGAGAATAATTGAGCAATCCCTTACTAGTTTCCGGTGTCTGTGAGCAGAGCATGGTAAATGATTCGTAAGCACGGCTCGACCACAGATGAGAGCCTTAACAATATAATTTCTTGATGTTATTTACCATTCCATTTATCTTTCTTTTTAGTTTATTACATTATGAAATTTTGTTTATTCATTTAACTTTATTGAAAATTGAATTTAAAATTTGGGTTAACCGCTCAGTCACCAGGGCTGTAGAGCTGTAGGCCTGTGTCAAATGTTTCCTGTTAGGTCTATTTAAACACATAATTCGCTATTTTTTTATCACTATTCAATAATCATAATATTTTTGCTGGGCAACAGAAGCTAATAGCTGCCCAAGTCTTGTTCAAGCAATTTCTCAGTCAACAGTCATTTTTATAAATATTACTTGAAGTTAATGTTAGAATACTTTAATTAGAAATGGATAAATTAAGCGGTCATAGCAGATTTTTCATTTCTGAAGGAAATTGCTTGCAATGCTACATTCAGGGTTGTGAATTACTCCACTTAGCTGCCAGCTGAGCTCTCTGTAGCTGATTTATTAGGTGAATGGTTTATTTAAGTGAATGCTGTGTAGGTGCCCTTCCTCTATCCTGCATTAACTCAATCACCTCACACTTTCATATTTCATCAATTAAATAAAACAAAGTAATTATGTAGTTATTCATAGGTTTGAAAACATTTGGTTGGTGTCGTTTCGAGAAACATCAGTGATAGTTTGAAAAGAAGTGATACTATAGTATACACAAATAATACAAAAACAACGTTTTTGTTATATTTAGCGTATTTATGATAACAATCCAGGATTAGTAATATTTAATATAAACATTTAATTGAAATACTTATTTTTTAAAACTTAATTTTATCTTAGTCCAACAATAATTCAGATATTCAAGAATAGGTGTTAATTCGTTCTGTTTCAGATTTCTCTGGTAATAACTGTTTTCTCATTGTTTCATATTTACGATAGTATATCTAGTATTGCGTTATCCCGATTTTATGTTTTCTTTAATGTACCCCCTCTAAATAGTAAAATGTTTATGTTTGTTGGACTTTTGAGTTTCAGAAACGTAAGAAATTATTAATTTTCTTTCACACCAAAATGTTTGTTTACCTTTGTAATATTTTTCTACTTGGAAATAAGTCAGTCTTCACTAAGATTTCTGAGCGTTATTTTCGCATGATTTTGTTTTACGAGTTCAAAATTGGCCGTAACGAAGACTGGAAGGAAGGCTGTATAAGTGAGTGCACAGTTTAAAAGTTCCAGAGATTTTGAGAGAACGGCTTGAGCATTGAAGATAAAGAAAGCTGTGGAAAGTTCTTTCAAAAATTTCCATCTTTTCAATCGCCTCGAGGTGGTCATCAACCGTTCATTTTCTAGTCTCCCTTCCAGTTCTTGAACAGTTGCTCTGGGATTTTTTAAACCGAAGCTCAGAGAACATCTTCATCAAGGGCATAACTTCATTCCCAGCTGTCTTGGTTTTCAAGGCTCAAGCTTGCCTCTCGAGATCTCAGGAACCACCGTTGGACAGTGCACTCATTTACACTGTCTTTGCCTCAGACTTCGTTGATATTACTGGGTCCCTGTTTCAGCCAAGAATAAACTCGTAAAATAAAATTATGTGATAATCACCCTTTAACTTCTTAGTAAAGACTGAAATTATTTCCAAACTTATTTCCAAGTAGCGAAATGTTAAAGATTTAAATAAACATTTTTGTTTGAAAGATAATTATTAATGTTTACATTTGTAAAAGTCAAAAGTCCAACAATCATAAACAGCATACTGTTTGATGGGATATTTTAAGGAAACATAAAATCTTGCATTATTTTCCGGACAACCCAATACTACCCTGAGAGGCTTAGAGATCATGTAAACCCAACCGCCGAACAGAGCATCCAAATAATCCCATTTAGTTCGGGTGAACGCTGTCGTTGCCGATATCCGCCCTTCAGAATGCTATTGGTCACTGTAACCCCGTACCTCAGTTCAACCCTAGAAGGGAATTTGAGATTCGTTCCTCGCATGAGAATACTTAATAGCTCTACATTTAATTTAAGGATATATTTACTGATTATCAAAGTTACGAATTTTCCTCATTTTTTTTAAAGTTCTATATATATCTTAGTATTTTCTTACATAACATTAAAAATGTCTATAGTTTAATTGGGTCCTTTATACTACAACTTAATTAAAAATGATTATTTATGTCTTTTGATCTGCATTTTTAAACTTATTCGTTAAAATAAATTATTTAAATAATGTTTTTAACTGATTATTGCAGTGGAGTATTATCTTTAAACTCCTTTTATTACCATAGACCAACCAATTGCTATATATTTCTATATATACATTTTTCTGTACTACTGAGAGAACCGTTTTTTTTTAATAGCTCTGATAACCTTAAAAAAATCAATCATAGACTATTCAATAAAAACGAGACGATATAAATGGATGTATTGGTTTTCTCAATATTTTTGTCTATATTTACTTGATTTTATCAATTAACGTACATATATTACCTTACCTCAAGTATCATTTATAGAGGTGTACATAATGTGTGTGTTGTGCGTGTAGGTAACTTCAATTCTTCCATCCATACATTAAATTTAGAGGTTTGTGTGTGTTTTGTAATTTGGGGATAGACTAGATTACTGTTTTTATATTATAAGTGAAATAAATTGTTTATAAATATTATTTATACTATACTGTATTATTTATTGGAGAATGGAGGTTATTGAAATAAACACATAGTTAGCACACTGTGTGACAGTTCACCCAGCCGCCTCTCCCATTAGCCTTGAAGATGACCTACAAAGTAGGTCGAAACGTCGGCACAAATAAAAATAAGTCTTGACGTTACAAAAGACTTTGTTGATTTCTTCTGGTTTAGACCGTGTAGATAAATTTTTCGCCAACATTTCGCCTACTATGCTGCTGACTTCCTTAGGGCTGAGATGAGAAGACTTTCTCACTTTATAAATTTATAGATAAATTCATTTGTAGATCAATTTATCTACACGATCTAAACCAGAAGAAATCAACAAAGTCTTTTGTAATAATAGTGGTCGTGGAAACCTAAAAGAATATTTAAGTCTTGACTTATTTGGTGTATTTTTGACTGGACCCCCCAACTATCTCCATTCTCCATTATATCACCCATTCAACTTTTTTCCTCTCTAACATGTATTATTTATTGTTTACATCGTAATTTGTTATTGTTTGTTTAATAAGCAGGTACTAATTAACCTAGTAATTACTTACAGTGCATTAATTCTACCTGTAAATTTGTTGGCACGTTTGCTAAAGATATTTGTAGCAAAAAAAAATCAGTTGAAATGAGTTTATAGGTTTATTGATGCTTTAAAAATAATAATCCATTTCTTTACTATTTTGATTTTTTTTTTTAACAAATCTATCGATTCATATGTATTAAGTTGTTTTGTTCATGTCATTAAAAAAAAGAAAAAATACATTATTACGCATTTATTAAATAATTTTTCTTTAATAACGTGATGAAAATGCATCTTGACTGTTGACAATTTATAACGTCCATTTATTTCTGTAGACAGACAGTAGATAAACAACTTAAAATATTTTAATCACAAATTGTTCATATACCTGCCTAATATATGTGTAAGTATTAATTAATTTGTTTTGTTTATCATGAGAAAAGGAAAATATTATTCCTAAACCATTAAATAAATTGATAAAGTTTACCTTTTAACTTGATGAAAACTTTGGTTCCTAAAAAATATTTACTACAATATTGAAAATTTATTTTCTTTTATTCCTCCTGGGAAATCTACGGTATAGAGAATCTACCATGAGTACCTGAAAAATGAATTCCCGTGATAAACAATAATGGCTAAAAGGATTTGCAGTTAAGTCCACTCTATCTTCGGAAGGACCAAGAAAGTTCCTCCACTCTCTTCCCCGTCTTTTCCCTTTCCCTAAATTAATTAAACCAGACCTCAATGATTTAATTGAACGCTCAATTTAAATTCAGGCTTTAACTGGGTTAAGTAATTATCTCTAGGCGTTTAAAGCGAACTTCTATATCACGTTATGATTATATTAAGCATATAGTATACGGTATATATCACATTTATGATTTACTCATAAATTTATTCACTCTCATGTTAATCATAGTACTAGCAACAATATTCGGTTAATTAAAAGCTTATCTCGAATAAATGTTTAATTTATTTATATATTAATAAGATTTAACTATTTGTCTCTTTCCCCATAAGTATACCAATGATATAAAATACAAAACTAAAAAAAAAAAGTTTTCGATGCATGTAACCATTAAATAACAAAATAAAAATAGTCATAATCTCTATAACCCATGTAAGGTCAAGGATGAAATCTGTGAAATCTCGTATATATATGGTAGAGATTATACGAGGGTCTTCCGGAAAGTGGCATCCGTTTGTGCAATAAAGACGCAGGAATAAGTAAATATTAGCAATTATAAACATTTTTATTGCAAAGAGCATACTCTATACTACTTCTCGACATAATCTCCAAGCAAATTTAGGCATTTGTTATAATGTGAGACGAGTTTTTTGTACCAGCGTTGTAGTCCGCCACCAGCGTATTGAGATACGTAGTCAAGCCTCGTCTTAGTTCTTCATAGCTGTGAAATCTCGTACTATACAATATACAAACCGTTGATATGTATCAGATCACGCTCAACCGTCAGATATTTTCCGATTAGTTGTATACACTTTATAGAGGCTGGATAAGTCACAGGTGAATCTAAAGGTCCCAGATGGTCCATCCGTGGCAGTTAACAAATTAAACAAATTAGCTGCTTGGATATGTACCCACTCCCTATGAAAAAATTAATTAAAAGTAAGTCTTTAAAAAGAAATGTATGCAAGTCAGGAATTTGTATTTCTTTTTATACATTACGGTATAAAACTATTTGATTCTGTTAAGGCGTGATTAGACTGAATAAATTTTGATAGAAGCAAATGGAATTACCAGGGGAATTGAATGAAAGCTCAGATATTAACAAAGCGTTTGATTTATTAATTTAAATAACATGCGAGATTTTCTTAAATACTATTAATATACATGTAAAAGATACAAATTAATAATAGCGTCTACAAAATAACTTAAAACTAAACATGTAACTTAGCGATCTAATGAACAAATAAATCTTAGACAAAAAAAAGAAGAAAAAAATGATTAACATGAATGGGAGCGATAATTAACAATAACAGAAATGCTCCATGCTAGCATAATGGCCAAAGATATAAACAACAAAATGAACGTTATACTGAAGAGTTCAATAAGGCGCGAAGATGTGCGAATTATTATTATCTTCGCCAGTGATCACGGCATGAAGGAGCAATGAGTATGATATCATGAATTAACTTGAACTGTCCGGTTGGCACCATGTAATACGTTGATCATCAGGAGAAGAATTAGTTGACAATTTGAGGCCTTATGGTAATGAAAGGTGACTTACAATTTGTGTGATGTATACTCAATTATCATCATCTCAGCATAGCTTCTGGCGAGTAACAAACTTCAAGACCTCTGGACGTTCTCATATGAAGAGCGGCTTGAAAGTGGAGTGTGCGATGGTCGTAGCTGCGAATGGTGCGAATGCGATGGTGGTATAACTGCTCCCCTCGGCGATATGATGATAAGTGAAGTGACTCAATAGCGTCGCTCCCCTCTCCTAGGTTTTGGCGGTACAGTACAGTTTTCGATTTTAGAGGCAATGATCTGTCCGTTCCATCTGGCGGGTCCGCGACTAAACATTCCCCCGCCTATGGCACGAAAGTGGCATTATTGAGATGATAACGCGCATATGCAGGTGATTGGGCGCTTTATGATGCCGGAAGCGGTTCGGAGGCTAGCGACTCGGACGATACCGTCCGCTCCGGGATGCAATTCGGTAACCCGGGCTAATGGCCAACGCAGAGGAGGCGAGTTATCGGTTTGGATCAGCACGAGAGCGCCGAAAGTTAGTTCGGGGGCGGATTCCGTCCAGCGGGATCGCTGCTGGAGTGTGTGAAGATATTCGATGGTCCATCGCTTCCAAAAAGACTGATGGATCTTGTCAGTGAGTTTCCATCGTGCCACGCGATTGATGGGCACATCAGTTAGGTCCTGAGTGGGGGGAGCGGTTATCGGTCGACAGATAAGGAAGTGTCCTGGAGTTAAGGCTTCTAGATCATGAGGGTCGGATGAAAGCGCACATAAGAGTATTGCTATTGAGTACGGCTTCAATCTGAGTAAGTAGGGTTGAGAATTCCTCGAATGATAAGACCTGAATACCCATTACGGTACGGAGATGGCGTTTAGTAGATTTAATCGCGGCTTCCCAAAGACCCCCGAAATGGGGAGCCCTGGGAGGAATAAAATGCCATTGAATGCCCTCGCGCGAGGAATGTTGAACAATAGTTTGTTGAGTATTTACGTCTCGGAAGAAACGACCGACTTCGCTGATTTGACGGCTAGCTCCTAAAAAGTTGGTTCCGTTATCGCTGTAGACATCTGAAGGACGTCCCCGTCTACCACAAAAATGAGCAAAGGCGGCTAGAAAGGCTGCGACGGATAGTTCGGATGTAAGTTCTAGGTGAATGGCTTTAGTGGTGAAACAAACAAATGCACAGATATATGCCTTGGTTACGCGGCATCCTCGGATGCGAGCAGAAGATACGGAAAAAGGACCTGCGTAATCAATTCCTACCTTTGAAAATGGGTATGTGGGTGTGATACGATCACGGGGCAAGCGTCCCATGGTGGGGATGAGTGGTTGAGGCTTAACGTGGAAACATTTGTTGCATTTAGCGAGGCGATGCCGAACTACGTTTCTCCCGTCCAATATCCAGAATCGCAGACGAATAAAGGAATGCGTAGCAGAGGGACCAGCGTGCAGATTTTGACAATGGGCTTGATCAATGACTAAGTTGGTAAAAGGATGATCTTTAGGAAGCAATGCCGGATGTTTAGCGGAAAACGGTTGTGGGCCATGATGGAGTGGTCCACCTACCCGGAGGACCCCCCGCGGATCGATGAATAATTGCAGAGTACGTTTAAGATGCAATTTTGATGTTGGGTCATTGGCTGCTTGATACTCATTTGTGAGAGCGACTTGTTGAATGGCCTTAACTAATATGTCTAGAGCAGCAGATAGCTCAGCGGCGGAGAGAAACCCGGTAGTGCGGCACGCGGGGTTCCTGACGTTATGTGCGAAGCGGAGACACCACGCAGTGACGCGTTGCAGCCGGGAAAGAGATGAATAGCGGCTCTCTAAGTTAAGAGTGGTAAGGACGGTGCATGAGATAATTTTATGAGTGGTTCGCCGTTCAGAATCAACGAGACCAGGAGGTACGTCGATGCGCGAGGTAGGCCATGAAGATGGCGGTTGAGAGAGCCAGGACGGACCTTTCCACCATAAGGCATGATTGGCTGATTCCTTAGGAGAAATCCCGCGAGAAGCGTAGTCGGCAGGGTTGTCCTTGCCGTCAATATGGCGCCATTGAGAAGGGGGTATGCTTTCTTGAATTTCCGTTACTCGGTTTGCTACGAAAGTTTTCCAACGGTGAGGTTCGCCACGGATCCAGGCGAGAGCTACAGCGGAGTCGGAAAAGGCTATCAGGTCTTCGAATGGCTGGGAAAACATTTCTGTAATTTTGGCGGGTAACTTGGCAAGGAGGTGAGCGCCACATAATTCCAATCGCGGGAGTGATACTCTTTTCAAGGGAGCGACCCTTGATTTGGCCATTAAGAGGCTGACGGCGATTTCCCCGGAAGAGGAGGTGGAATGCAAATATATAGCGGCGGCGTAACCCAGCTCGGAAGCGTCACAAAAGGCAACTAGGCGTTGGCAACTGCGCGACTCTTGATAATAAGGAAAGCGGCGAGGGATAGAAACGTGAGATACTGTTTCCAGTTCTTCTTGAAAGGAGTTCCAATCCCGGCTGATATCAGGGGGAGCGGGTTCATCCCAATCAGAGTGTCCGACCCATAAACGTTGGATTAATAATTTAGCGGTGAATGTCACGGGAACTAACCATCCAGGAGGGTCATAAATGCGAGCTAATTTGGAAAGAATAAGCCGTTTGGTAGCGGGAAGTTTGTCAGAAGACACGCGATAAGAAAAAGTGTCTGTGTCAGCTGACCATACGAGACCGAGGATCTTAATGGTAGAGTCATCTTCGGAAGAGAATTCGAATGAATGAGTCCCCACACGACAATGCTCGGCTGCTAGATTGGATAGAATTTCAGGGTGATTCGCAGCCCATTTGCGGAGTTCAAAACCTCCGGATTGCAATAGAGCGATGAGATCGTCCCTTAATTGAACGGCTTCTGGCAACGTAGAGGCTCCAGTAATAATATCATCTACGTACGTGTCCTTGCGAAGAACGGAGGCGGCGTGAGGAAAACGAGCCTCTTCATCATGACTTAATTGCTGAAGAGTTCGAATAGCAAGGAACGGGGAGGAGCTGACACCGTACGTGACCGTGTGGAGGCGATAAGAGCGGATCGGCTCATCGGGTGAGAATCGCTATACGATTCTTTGTAAATCTTGATGTTTGGGAGGCACTAGTATCTGACGATACATCTGCCGAATGTCGGCAGTGAAAATGTATCGGTGCGTTCGAGCGCGAGTAATTAAAGTGACAATATCTGATTGTAACTTTGGCCCGGTAAAAGAAATATCATTTAATGATTTTCCATTTGAGGATTGCGCCGACGCGTTGAACACCACTCTAATTTTAGAGGGCGGATCGTCAGGGCGGTGTACAGGATGATGAGGGAGGTAGTGTGTGATACCGGAAGCGTCATCAGGCTCAGGAACGGCAGACATATGGCCTAACTCCAAGTATTCTCGCATGAAGGCGAGATAGGCTTCACGTAACGCGGGCACCCGATGAAGGCGGGCTTCAAGTCGGTGAAATTGTTTCACTGCTCTGTAACGAGATTCGCCCAAGTCGAGCGATTTCAGAGGTAACGGAGTTATGTATCGACCATGGGCATCGCGGGAGACGGATGTTCTAAATAATTCCTCACAACGTTGTTCTTCGGAGGAGAAACGAGGTGAAGTGGCTGTGACCTCCTCGAGGTTCCAAAAGCGTTGGAGGACAAGGTTTAATTGGACATTGGTGAGGGCGTTAAATACTGATAATTCGTGACGCTCAGGAGCGACAGTATTAGCGATAGGTGAAGAGGAATTGGGTGTTAAATCTGCGGAAGATTGAGCACGACGGGAACGAAGCGGGGGGCGAAAAGTCTTGCCTTCATTATCTTTTACTTCTTTGGCCGAGGTAATATGGCGCTTTGTCCGACGAGGACGACATTCCCCCATGAAACACCATCCAAATATGGTATTCAATGCCGTGGATCCACCCTTAGGCGATGGTTCGATTCCGAGGAGGATTCTTGGGAGGGCGTCGACTCCGAAGAGGAGAGCTATAGGGCCAGGATGGCATAGCGATGGATCGGCGAGCGGGAGTTCCCGTATGTACGGCCAGGGTGATAAGTCCACAGGCATGGCCGGAAGTGAATGGGTTATGTTTTCGATAACGAATAACTGAAAGCTTAACGGATCAGAGTCCGGAACCTGAATGGTTGCGGTGGTATACCCGGGGCAGGATAGGTTCGACGATCCCCCCAGGACACTTACCCCGACTGGGGATGATGATACGGGGAGGCCCAGATGAGACACGGCCCTGATGGTGATGAAGCTCACCTGGCTTCCAGAATCTAACAAGGCTCGGAATGATTGAGCTTGGTGATCAGAACGCGATATTGAGACCTGCGCGGTGGGCAACAGTGACGGTGTCATGCCCCCCGAGGACCCTAGCATAGTTAATGGCGATCGATGCGAGACGGTAGTTAGCGGTATAGAATTATCGGCGGCACTGTTGCGTGGTAATTGATAGCGGCGGTGTAACAAGGAAGCATCCTTTTCGACCACGATAGGCGAGCATTGAGGTCGGGCGCGAGAGGAAGGCGGTGATACGGCGGAAGAATTGGGTCATTGAGAAATTTTTAATTTGTCCGGGGGCGAAGCTGAGCGCACAGTGATTTCTTCGGACAAGTGGCGATCTCGATGTGGGGTAGGTTGATACGGACGAAAGGATGGCGGCGGGCTCTGGTAACATAACGGTGCGTCGAAGGAAATGGGTTCATGCGATGCTTGGCTTGTCAAATAGTTGCGAGAGGACGTATCCCGTGTAGTGGCTAGGACAGGCGACCCGTGCATGGGTTGTGATGATGACGCGTGTAACGCCTGAACTGCCGGGGAGGATCGGTGACTCTGGTTATAGTATATTTGACGTTGAGCAGAGTAGCGGCGTGGTGGAAGCGTTCTAATACTTGGCGAATTTGACCGAGGGGAACCCAGGAGGGAGCTAATGGATGGCTCCGAACGCGATGGTGATCCGGTGATGCCCCGATGGAGCAAGGTGTGGTGGAAACCTTGACAAAAATGACAACGCTGGGTGGATTGACATTTATCCGGTGGGTGTTGTCCGAGGCAATTGATGCACAAGCCCTCTTTACGAACAAACCCTAGGCCCTATCCCGACCGGATAAGGTTTTAAATTCTCGGCAATGATAAAGGTTATGGGCTTCTTGACAGTAAGTACACCGCAGCGCAGCTGCGAATACACGAGCAGAGCGATTGACAGATTGCGGTTGCCGATGCATAGGGGGGTGCTCTTTCCTCTTAGGTGACGATCGACGGCGATTATCTGACGGTGGTAATTCCGACACGGATGCGGTAGCAATTTGAAGTCGCGTGATGTAATTGAGCAGCTCAGAAAACGTAGGGAAGTCCTCAGGATATTGTAACTTAAATTCCTTTTGAGTAACGGGGTCTAAACTCCGGAAGGTTAAGAAAAATAAAAAATTGTCTCCCAGGTCAGGGATGTTAGTCGCGGTTAATTGGTGACCCAGTTCAGAAAATAATTTAGGAACGGATTCCAGGGCCTTTTGCGATGGATTCGCGATGGGTTGGAAATTTAACATTTCATGAAGTATCCGAGACGCGAGCGCCGCTTGATTGTTATACCGAGCAATTAGGGCGGCCCAGGCGATAGCATAGTTTGAGCTCAGAGTATCCAAATGGCTTATGACGGCTAAGGCTTCGCCTGAAAGGCAACTCTTTAGATATGTTAGCTTAAGTCCGTCATCGATGTCCTTATTGCGGTGTATAAGCGGAATATAAGTGGTTTTAAAATTTTGAAATTGCGTGATATCTCCGTTAAATTTCGGTAAATCAAGGGGGGGCAGCCGGACTTCCGGTACCCGGGGTGTGACACGTGCGGTCACTGAGCGGTCCAATGATTGGACTTCTAAGTCCATAGCCTCGGTCTGTGCTCGAATGAATTGATCCATAAGATCGGAAGGAACAGGTATCTCATCATTAATGGATTCGGTGATTACGGCATTATGGGTTTTTCTCATTTTGTCTATTAATTGCTTTAATTTGTCAATTCGCGTTTTAACTACTGCCTCGTCATTCGCATTCATTGCCTCTTTACATTCATCGGCGAAAATTCGAAATTGGGTAAACAATCCTAACAATATTGTTTGGGACACATTTTTAACTCTAGCTTGGCGACGATTAACCATTTTGATTTTATACAATTTACTAGAAAGCTGAAAGAAAAATAAATAATTCACAAGAGATAATATTATTTGAATACTTAATTATTTATAATAGTCATGCGTTAGAATATATGATATTGCAAATTAGCAATTAGATTATGCAAAATAAATGAATTTACAAGAGATGATATGATTTAAATGCTTAATTATCACTAATAATTATACGTTGCAATATAATATTATAATTAATAATTAAAGTCTGCATGCATACATTAATATTTTGCTTTTGACAAGGCTGAAAAGACGCTGTGTGATTCACATAAGTTACAGCGGATCCGGATATCCCCTCTACAAAGAAAACCTACCTATTGTTGTGCAATGTCTTTTTTAGCTTTGTTAATATCTGAGATCGTAATTATTCCCGGGTTTTACGGCACCAAAATGTTAAGGCGTGATTAGACTGAATAAATTTTGATAGAAGCAAATGGAAGTACCACGGGAATTGAATGAAAGCTCAGATATTAACAAAGCGTTTGATTTATTAATTTAAATAACATGCGAGATTTTCTTAAATACTATTAATATACATGTAAAAGATACAAATTAATAATAGCGTCTACAAAATAACTTAAAACTAAACATGTAACTTAGCGATCTAATGAACAAATAAATCTTAGACAAAAAAAAGAAGAAAAAAATGATTAACATGAATGGGAGCGATAATTAAGAATAACAGAAATGCTCCATGCTAGCATAATGGCCAAAGATATAAACAACAAAATGAACGTTATACTGAAGAGTTCAATAAGGCGCGAAGATGTGCGAATTATTATTTTCTTCGCCAGTGATCACGGCATGAAGGAGCAATGAGTATGATATCATGAATTAACTTGAACTGTCCGGTTGGTACCATGTAATACGTTGATCATCAGGGAAGAATTAGTTGACAATTTGAGGCCTTATGGTGATGAAAGGTGACTTACAATTTGTGTGATGTATACTCAATTATGATCATCTCAGCATAGCTTCTGGCGAGTAACAAACTTCAAGACCTCTGGACGTTCTCATATGAAGAGCGGCTTGAAAGTGGAGTGTGCGATGGTCGTAGCTGCGAATGGTGCGAATGCGATGGTGGTATAACTGCTCCGCTCGGCGATATGATGATAAGTGAAGTGACTCAATAGCGTCGCTCCCCTCTCCTAGGTTTTGGCGGTACAGTACATTTTTCGATTTTAGAGGCAATGATCTGTCCGTTCCATCTGGCGGGTCCGCGACTAAACAGATTCTCCTTTTTTATAGTTGCTAAATATTTTTTGTTCTTACATATTATTTCTAATTATTGTGTTTCCATAACAAGTTTAATCGTTATTTTCTCTTATAATGGTGTTTTCATTTCTACATTCTGCTAGAAATATATTGAGAGAATTTTTCCTTCAACAATTTTAGAAAAAGTACTTACAACTTTATCGCGGTGTTTCCGAAAGCACCTCCAGGAGTTTTCTAATTGTTAACATTCATTAACAGATCATATTAATGACCTAGAGTTTTCAAAAAAGTAATAAAATTCAATTATCCGAATTATTGCACTTTGCAGTTTTTTGTTAACTAACAATTCTCCTAATTTAATACTTAGTACAATTAATCATTCAATAATGATAAAATTATGGTTGTAAAAGTGACCCATGTTCTCTTCATTAAAGGGATCATTTATCTCTCACTTTTTTAAAATTAAAAACATTGCTATAAAATATAGCTATAAAATAACATTATATGTTATTAATATTTTTTGACTTATATCTGTACCGAAAATCTCATTATCTTTGTCATTTTAATGCGCATGCTGCCATTTTAGTGTATATACGTTTATACAATTGTGTGAGGGAGCAGAGTGAATGAGTTGCCATGCCTATGTCCTAGGTTCAAATCCCGCTGCTGGCAAGACTTTTATTTAATCTGTTAACCCATTCGAGACCGATTTGACGAGTGCGCAATTGATTTCCGAGGCTATTCTTATTCCTAGACTTCAGTTATTCTGAGTAAACTAGTCGTCGAAATGAAGGAAAACAAAATTTGACATTGGTTTTACTGTGTTATTCGACTAATTTTTTTTTAAACTTTTTACAACTTTTTAAAATTTTCTTTGCGTTATATTATATTCTTTATTATTGAAAACATAGAACGATTTTTTAACTATTTTCAAAATAAATGTTTATAAGTTTTTTAATTATGTGTTTTCATTTTACCTGACATTCGTGGATGGTGTTCAATCCGCTCCTCGCATTAAAAAATTTCCCAGTACCGAGCTGCACACCCGGTGTGCAATGATCTCATTTATGTGAATTCGCTTAAGAAATGGGTGATATCCATAGTAAACATTTTTAAAAATTAAAAAAAGAAAAAAAGTTCACTCCTGGGGATCGTGCTCGAAATCATCGTCTCGAATGGTTAACAGCCGGAGATGGATCCTATGAGATATATTCCTCCTGGGGCACACCCAGCCGTCTCTAGTGGGTGCCCAAAATAAGGGAAATCTGGCAGTCAATTTGGAAAGTTTGAAATCTCCCTGCACCACCGCTGTCGACGGTTCCATTCTATACCATGTATTGAACCCAGTACCATTCATGGGTTGTTGTCGTACTGTTTTTTTTAGTTGTACAAATGCCTATATCAGTTGAAGATTATATTTTCATTGAAGTATATACTTATTTTATATACCACGTCGTTTTGAAATTCACTTAAAAGGAACGAGGTAGATATCATACTAAAATCCACGACTATATAGGTTTTCGAACCATTACCTTCGTCAATTTACGATCCCATTATTCCATTCGGCAGGGGCAACTTTTCGAACTGTAGAAATACTTCCAGAGGAGCCCATCCTGGAGAAATATAGCCGCCATTGGGTGGACTCTCCTTACAGGCCTGGAGAAAAATATTCTTCTTTTCAGCAGCCATCGATTTCCCATTGCACCTCCCCCAGCACGCTATCTAATGGCCTTTGAACAGTACTCTCCATCATTTTCTCGCCAGTTTCCTATTTTATTTATTACTAGTCGTTACTAACGATTAATGTAACTTAATGGTCTGTGTTACTTATTTACTCCATTGAAACAATCCTAATCACGATATTTAGTTAACATTATTTTGACTTTAGTATCCGAAATACGCATTGTGGAATAGTGAGACAATGTAAACTGATTAGAAAAAAATATTCCATGAGAACTAATCATACATTATTATCAATAACGAATCATCTCCCATTATCAGTAAAATTGATTATCAAATTATTGTGTTGTGATTGAAGGTTCTTAACAATGTTTATCTACAAAAATTCTATACTTCATAAATAAAATAAACTAACATAGATTCTCCTTTTGTGAACATAAAAATGATTATAAAATTGTTTAATTGTCTCATACAAAATTAAATAATTTTCTTTTCTTGACGCGGTACCCTGGGACATCTCTGTTTGAGGGATTGTCCGAGGTTGTAACATTTAACTTCACTTGTCTCATCAGACCTGACCTCTTAGCAGCTGATTTGATGTAGTGACACCCATGTAACCATAAAGTACCAAAAACCAACTAATAAATGAAACGACTCACATGGAATCTTCAGCGTCCAGTAATGAAAATATTTATTCTGTTTAAAAATATCACACACAAACGTTACTTTAAGTTTTTGGCTTTGACCACGTTTATGATGAGAAACATTTGTCCACGTTTATGATGAGAATCTAGAGCCTTCATCAAGAGTTACTCTATAGAGGGATCATACATTATCGATACCTTACATCAATACGCAATAGGACCCACCTTTGAGTTGATGTCGGCACATAACATGTCTTTACTTAGTTGAATTTTACTCAATACTTATGACGTAATGACTTCCGATGATAGGGAATTGTTATATCATATATAATACACAAATAACACACTCTATAGCACGTTGCTTATTATTAAAGGAAAGGAATTAAATTATTTTTAATTACACCAAAGATGATAAAACTTTTCGTTTTTATAATAAACCAATGTTTGACTGAGTTGCTTACATACAAAAAATATGATTTTACAAATTTACTCAGGAATTCTTGACCAGTAGAGAAACTACCTACTGGTAGAGCTCAAATAAAAAGTTCCACTTAAAAGGTCATGTCGCCATCTTCTTTTCAGACGCCTCGGAGGATTATAAGGAATTGCAGCACTAGGTTTGAAATTAGTTGATTTGAGTGGGAATGAATTTTTTTTATGAAAATACTGATATCATTTTGGTCATTTTGGATGACTTTATTCGTAACAAAGTAAGAATCCGTCAGGATTTTATGAAGGTTTTTTGATTGTAAGGATCTGACACAAGAGAAATTCGATGTCTTAGCGGAGCCTCAATGCTCTACTCCATAATTCCAAAAATGTCGTATGATAGTCATGTACATGAGTCTCTTGTAATTAATTGGGAGCTTAGAGATCCATTCGCAGTCGCTCTGTTGTGGCAAAACAATGTTCCCGCACTGTACCGAAAGTTTTTGATGAATTTTGGCCCCTGATACGCCTTCCGACCACAAAAAACGGATCACTGAATGTTGCTATTCTTTGGGGTAAGTAGGAAGCGGAGCTGCCATGATTAACAGCACGACAGCATTAACTAAACTAGCCTAGCAGCTTGAAACTTGTATAGACATAACAACAAATAAACAAAGCATGCGTCATCAACGCAAAACGACAATACTATCAAGATGAACAAAATTATAATTAAATTGCTGATAAATGTCGAATTACCCTCGTAAAATGACATATTAATATGTCTATTTAAGGATTATAACATACTTAAAACCATTTGAATGTCATTTTTTTATATAATCATTGTTCCACTTCACCTGATAGTAACGACGACGTAGATTGGTTTTCTCCGTTGTCGCCGCTCTAACTCAGAGAGAACAGGGGGCTGATGAAAGATTAAAGCAGGAGTAGAGCTCTTAATTTGGGCTGTGTCCAATTTTCGACGTAGGCCTTAACTAGCTGGCTCCGAGATCACATGGAATCCGAAGCCTCTTGACACTGTATACACTTTTGGCATACGACCCGCTGCAGCGCGCTGTAAGTCGATAGGTAAAATGGCACTTGTTGTTATCACAAGTTTGTAAATTATAATGCTGATAGTTTTAAATAGGTTCTTCTTAGGATTTTCATAACTTATTATTATTATTATGGTTACAGTCAAGTTATGAAATTACGATTATTAATATTTTATTTTATATTAGCACCACATTACATCCACTCAATTTGACGTCAATGTTTCTCCTTAATTTGGAGAAATTTGCCGACTGCCAGATCGTAGAGGAGCAGTATGGATACGGAAACTTGAGGAGCACACAGGACCTGGCTTTCACGTTGAGGCAGGTCGTGGAGAAGTCCATCGAGAAAGGTAAAATACTTTCTGTCTGCTTCGTGGATTTTGAAAAGGCATTTGACAGAGTCATAACTGAGGATTTGGAGCGAGCTCTGTCGGAAATGCAAGTGAATATTGGCACAATTCTGGCAGTCAGGAGTCTTTACCGAAAAACAAGAAACATTATAAGGACTGGCAACCAAACCTCAAAGGAGTTTGAGACGATGCAGGGAATACGCCAGGGGTGCAGCCTAAGTCCCCTACTGTTCATATTGGTGCTGGATGGGGTGCTGAAGAGAGCCAAACCCAGATTGCGGCGTTTTCAACCAGAGCTTAGGAACCCTACTTTGTATACAGTTCTCGCTTTTACTGATGACCTCGTCGTGTTCGCTGCGAATGACCGGGACCTACTATACAGCGTAAATATCATGAAAGAAGAGTTTAAGAAGAGAGTCGAGCATTAACATGGATATTAATCCAGATAAGACCAGATGCATGAGAATAGGAAGACGTCCTCACCTATGAGAATATTAAGACTGAAGGGATTTGTCCTAGAACAGGTGGAGGATTTCAAATATCTCGGTGCCCATCCTATCTTACTTCTCCGAATCATGGATCCTTACCTCAACACGGGCAGATACAGACAGTGGATATGAGATACCTAAGAAAGGTTGAAGTAAGGACCAAGAGAGGTAGGATCCCCAACACTACATTAAGATTGAACCTCGAAGTACAGCCGGTAGAAACCACTCTTGAAAAAAATAGACTAAGATGGTTTGGGCACCTCCTGAGGATGAGCACGGAGAGAACGGCGTATGATATCATCATCTGATGAGAGTAGACGGAAGAAAACCAGGAGGAAGACCACGGATCACCTGGGAAGAAGGCGTGTGGGAGGAGTTCAGGATGCGAGGACTGGACTGGAGCAGGATAAGATAATTGGTTCAGGAAAGGGACACCTGGGTCAAGCTCTATAGAGGACATCCCCAAACTGCGCAGTGGTAGGGAGGGAAAGATTATGATGATGATGATGATACTGTTATATTAAAAAACAAAGTAACAATAACTATAATTTAACATTCTTCAATAATTTTGTCTTCAAACCTACTAATATTATAAATGCGAAAGTTTGTATGTTTGTCTCTCTTTCACGCAAAAACTACTGAACGGATTTGGATGAAACTTTACAGTAACATAGGCTATATATATCAGAATAACACATCGGCTACAGCAAGGGCGTATTTGGTTGGGCACGGGGCTCGTGCCCCGCCCTAAATACGGCCCCAACACAGTATTTTAGGTACTGTGGAGAATCCATTATAGTACATAATTAAAGGCAAATCTTATCTAATTTTCCTACTAATATTATATATGGGAAAGATTTAGGGGGGGGACGGGGGCACGTGCCAGATAGTTGTTTGTGTTCTGTGGAGAATCCGTTATAGCACATAATTATTGGTAAATCAGGAACTTGGCATTTTGAAATTTGCAGATAGGTTCTTTGTATAATTTAAGAAAGAAATTTGGATAATTCCACCCTCAATGGTTTCCCCTTTAATATAACGGGAGATCAAAGATTGTATGGAATCCGTCAGTTTGAGAAGTTAGACATCTGAAATTTTGGATGTACGGGTAACTTATAGTAAAAAAAAATATTAAATTATTTATAAAATGATCTGTAACGAAACTTCATGTGGCAGAGCATATTTCACGCGATCGAAGCCGCGGGCAAAATCTGGTATTAAATAATTTGAAAAACAGATATAAGCAAGAATTTAATGTTTTTCGTTGGTGCAAATAAAAACATTGTTTTAGTTTCAGTTCATCAGAGAACAAATTCCCTTAGCTCTCAATTAAAAAAATAATGATTGTGTACGAAAAAATCATCTTAATTACCTAAATATTTGTCATGACTATACCTCCTATTTTTTTTTTTTTTTTTGCTAAGAAGCATGGCTTAATAATAATTAAAATATTTCAATATCTCTTGTACTTCCTTAGCTTCTTAAATTTTTAATTTTAAAAAATGGTAATTAGTAAATATTGATCTACTTCAGGCGTTTCATTACGATAATAATCCGAAAAGAAAAAAAAAGATATAATCCCTCTTCTCTTTAATTAAGATGACAGGGTTTAAGTCGAGAACTTTCAGATCAAATTATATACAATAACAAACTCAAAACTTTTCTTGATGAAAGATACTTCTTATTAATACTTCTTATTAATGAGAGGAGGGAAATATTTGTTTTTTTATAGAGCCCTTAATTTTTAATTATTTTTTACTTTGATTTCTTTATACATTCGAAATAAAAAATAGGATTAATTTACGGGAAGAAGCTTCATATAGTTGGCCATTATGATGTATTTTCTTTATTGTTCGCTTATCGTAGATGACAATATTATTTTTGTTAGAGTCCCAGGTAAAGAGCCCCAGGCAGTAACATGGAGGAACTAAGGCAGGACGCCTGCAATTAAAGTTACCTTTATCGACGGAACTCGGCAAAACTCTGACTCGAGGCCTAATAACTCTAGCACACTCGTTGGCTAACTCGATAACTCGGCTAATTCTTTCTAATCTCTTTCAGCCTCTAATTTGTTCCTGTCCTCTAGTGACGTCATGAAACAATTTGTTCGTGGAACTTAAGAATATTTCTGAATTATCCTTACGTTTCGAAAAAATTAAGTCAAACTGTTTTCATATGATTGACAATCTCATGATTGGGATTTTTTTTTTTGGCAGTTGAATTGTAAAAATATTATCTATATTAAATATGTTTTTAAATAAGTAATAAGATACTCAAAAAAGATATCTTCAATTCAATCAAGTCAAATTTCCGCTTACCCAAATGTATTAAGTATTTTTAAATTATCGCTTATTACCATGAATTTCTTTGAATAAACCTATAATTAGCGACTAGTAATTGTTAGTCATTTTAATTACAATAATTTAAAATTTAAAATAGCAATTATATAATGATAATGTTTTTATATATCCTATTACACCTGAAAACTGGTTGCACAACATTACGTCATGATGTGACGGAAACTATGGTTTTAATCTTTAGACGTTCTTCTGCATCAATTTAACCTAAAACTTTCAAAATACTTTATTATAAAAAAATCCGTTTAATCAAACTGAATCTAAGACAGATGTTCTTTTTATCCCTTAAAGTCTTTCTAACTGCCTTAAGTGTTATTCTTAATTTTTATAATAAATAATTATATAATCTGCATAGACAGTTACTTTGAGAATATTGGAAATCGTCATTTACATAGCTCCCTGAAACATAGACGTGACTTACTTAACCCTAAAGGTCTTCGAACGAATTCATAATGCCAATTTCAGTAGACTAAGTTGTTTTGAACGATTTCTACATGGTTGACTATTTCAGGAAATCCAGAAGTTACATCTATTGTTAAAAATGTCTTGCTCCTCTTAATCAATTCAGAAAATACCAATTATTCGGTAATGGGAATTTGTTTTTTACTGTGGCTTGATACAATCATTGGCCAGATGCAATTTTTATTGTCATTGATATTAGAATTACCATTCGGCATCGCTCATTGCCTGATGAATTCATATTCTTGGGTACAATCCAGTAATGAGAGTAATATCGATCTTCAATCTGCCAAAAAAAAAAAAATAAAAATAATACAGCTCAGTCAATTAAGTTTCTGTTATTAATAGTTCCATTTCAATTTGTTATCTTTTACCTAAATCTTGTCTTTTGTTCTCTAGATTTTATCCCTGATTGGAAATCTTTTAATTTTGTAACTTTTTTTTAATGAATTCTTATATTTTATATTCAAACAAAATTATTATTTCTAAATTTCTTTTCTTTATCAAACTAATATTAACTGTACTTCCATTTGTAACACTATGATTTGTAGTTATTTGTTTATTACCTTTTTCATTCTTCTTTTGTTGTATGTTACGTCGAATTTTCTTCACAACTGTGAAATCAGCTTTATGGATAATTTATATTCTGTTTTTATTGCCGACTTTTTAATTATTGGTAAATGTTAATTCAAATTATATTTTTAAATCAACTCAAGTTAAAATTAAATTAAAAATTGAAAGGGGGATCTGAAGTAAAAGATAAAATCCAGGCTGGTCTAAATCATAAATTCTTAACAGAATTATCATAGGAATTTCGTTACATTTTCTGTGATATTTGAAAAGTGTTATTGATTATTAGAAAAGCTCATTGGAATCTTCTGTTTTGTTAATCTATTTCAGTATCTTTCAACCAAGCCTGATATGCTGTTACAACTAGATGATTTGTTAATTAATTAAATCAGACAATTTAATCTTACATGTATAGAAAATTCTAATATATTTGACGATGCAAAGAGCAAAAACTTGTCCGATGTCATTTTCGTCAGTAGCTGACCAATAGTAATCCTGGTTGGGTGTACTAATATTATCATATTAATAATTTTTATATAAAAATGGTTCAATTGAACTATAATTTATAATTCTTTCTGTTTTATTCTCAGGAATGTAATTAAAATATGGGTTTCATGAGTGAAAAAAAAATATTAGTTCATGGGTCAGAGGTAATTATAATGTTAATTAACTTAAATAAAATGTGTTAATTAACATTATAATTACCTCTGACCCATGAACTAATATTTTTTTTTCACTCATGAAACCCATATTTATATATATATTTATTATAAGACCGATTACTAAACTATACAGCTGAAAAATACACAACGAAAATATGCTGATATTTCCATTTCCCAAATAATGATGTTAATTGAATCGACAACTGATGTTCGTTGTATTCCTTAGATACTTTCTAAATGACTTAGCTGATATTATTAACTTTTAAAATTAATAATAATAATATCAACTATGAAGACATTTGCTTTGATAATATTTGAAATCACCATTGTCATAGCTCTCTGAAACGTAGTGGAGGCGTTACATAAACCGAATGGATTTCGGATGAATTTATAGTGGCCATTCTCAATAACAAATGCTATTTTTAAATTAAATTCTACTTAAATGGTGTGAATGACGCTTTTTATATGAGTGCATATTTGAAATACTAATGTTTTATTTAAGGATTTTTTTAATCATTAATTTAACGATATTTTGTTTCCCTTCATTAGTCGAGTCAGTGATAATCCAAACAGCTATTTAGTCTCCTGATATTATTCAGCATGCTTATACTGTTCATTCCTATTTGTTTAAAATCTAGATAATCTTTGGAGTTAAATAATACATTTTCCACACTTGAGGACAATATGTCTAAACTCTATATTCAGTGGTTTTATTATGACCTGCTCCAACCCTTTTGATTCATGGGCACTTTGGAACTACCTTTTTATGTTCTTTTTATAGGTAGCAATGTTTTTAAGGAGAAACAATATTAAAATTTATTATTCTAATAGAAATGGTGCTAGAATGACTATAAATATTCTTTGACAAACTTATTTTAAAATAACCATATGTAATTTCGAAATTGTTTAAAAACTTAGTGCATGGTATTTCACAGATATTTATATAATTAAGATAAATTGTTTTTCACAAAAAAAAGTTGAAGATTCTGATGATGAAGCGTATTTAATTGAAGTTTTTTTCTGCTCCGACACAATGATATATTGTTATCGCTATAGAGATTTCTCGGACTATTATTAGATACAGAGTTGCATGCAAATAATTTTTTTTATTGTTGAAACTGAAAGTATGCTGTTGCTACTCGTCAAGCACCCTGTATATGAGAGGCAGCCATCAGAGACTACATATACACACAAAGAGACACGAGACAGAGATGATAGGATATGTGTTATTGTTGTGGCGGCCCTGGCTGATCCACTTCAGATAGGGCCTGGCTTCATCTGTTTATCAGATCCCTATTCTATCTGTTTGTGGCTTGCCTTCTATTTCCTCCATTCCCGAGCTCTATTCTACCTGATACGAGGCATGCGGTTCTTTTTTGCGTGAAATCCGCCATAACTTAAACGAAATTATATCCAATATTTCACGTCAAAGTTCGCGGTAAATAAAAACATAACTAACCTAAAAAACAACAACATGGTGTCTGAAAATAGCAATCCACATTTGTCGTATAAATATTTAATTCATTAGAAATATCAATATGCAAAGATAATTAAAAACTTTCTCGACTTGAACTAAGTGGAAGCTAATTTTTAAAATATTTAAATAATAAAAACAGCTTTAATAAAGTCCAGTTAGGATTTGTTTTGTTTCGTTATTTTATTAAAAGTTTAATGGCTACACTCTCATTTCCGAATTTTGCTAAAATATCTCATTTAAATTAGAGTTCCTATTCTTTTAAGGTTTGATAATAGTACTGCCATCTATCCTTTTGGTTTAAATAACAGATTCGTTTGAAAGAAGTACAAGATATGATGTTACATACATGAGGGATGAGTTCTGACTCGAGATGATCAAACAAAATGTAAATAATGAGATATTTTTGAAAAAAATAGTAACAGATTTTTTTTTATTTAGAATTTTGGGGCTCAAATTGTTTTAGTAAAAATTATGATTTGCTATACTGAATAATATTTATAACTAGCTGTACCGGCAGACGTTGTTCTGCCCTATTACCCTAAAACAAAGGGCTTCCAAATTTTCTCTAACTATTTGAATGGCAACTTCATCGATTGTTGGTGCATTGAAACATCTCGCATGTTTTCCTACAGGAGTTTTATCAGCTCTGATTACAATTCTTTGATTACCAGACGGCGTAAGATCTAGTGTAGGTTTAAACAATGAAATCAATTGATTTGTAATGGTTTTACAATAGAACTCCTCACTGGACAGTTATTTGTACAACTTCTTCTGGCGTATGCCAATTTATTCCATTTGCAGAAATTTATAGTCGCCTTCTGTCCTGGCAACAGTGAAACTGCAATGACAGTTGCTAAAAAACCTTATTGAAACCAAAAAAATCTTATTGCTTTTAACATTTCTTATTTATATTTCATAATAAAGTTTAATCACAACATATTAAAACAATTTCAACAGTTGCTAGGAAATCATATAAAATAAGATTAAAAAAATTGCGTTGCCTCAGTAAATGTCCGTAACCTACATAATATAAGAAGCAATTTTTCAAGAAAATTCAAGAAGAATTTCGAGATGTGGCGGAACTACCATATGTTCAGGTAATTCTTTTAATTTAATTACTTTTAAGGTTATTTTTTTTATGAATAATGATTTCTATAATTAAAATTTCAACGCATAAAAAGATCATTTAGTGTAATGTAATCATTTTATGTTAACTTAAAAACATAAAATTTATGAATTTGATGAGGAAATGGTTGTAATATTGAAGGAAATGGTATAACATTATAATGCTGTACTCGATTGATGAGGACAGGTTGAACAATGTTGAAAATTCTCGGGGGGAGGGGAGTACAGTAAATAAAATTTACATCAATGTTCAATATTTGTTATTGCATCATGAACTGTTATTTTTTTTTGAAAAGTGTTGTTTTTATTATTTCCGTCGTCATTTTTAAGTTTTTCTCTAAACGTTAGAAACTTCTTTGCTAGACCTACAGAGCTGCAGTTGGGCTCAAATTGTAGTCCATTCAATCTACTTTAAAAATGGTTACAAATTAAAAAAATATTACACACTACTGTTAAAGAATAATACAATTAGTTTGACTGCTGACTGCTTTTTACTTTAATGATGCCGAAAATATCGTCAATCCCATTTTATAAGGGTTTTATAATAATGAGGAGTTTAAGGGTCAGTATCTGTTATCAGTATCTGTATCCAGGGTGATGGATCTCGATGACGATGGGCATTTGCCTTATCAGTGGCATTCAAGACTAATGAGACCAATTAGACTAACGGGCTGTTGCCCAAGAACATTCTCTCTATCCATTTCAGGATTAACTTCTTGTAGGGCCGGGTCCTACTGTATCCTTGGATTAACTTACTATCGCGATCTAACGGTGTGATTATGAAAACAAAAAATATCGCATTCTCTCTCTCTCTCTCTCTCAGATTTTTTTGTATCATTTAATTTTTCTATATAGTTTTGAATAAATCTGACTATTTTATTTAGTAAAACTAATGCTGAATAAGAAATCATATAATCATTGGTATACTTTTTACGAACGTACATGTTGCTTTGTATTCCAGCCATCCTGTTCCATTAACACCGCCATTGTTACCAGCCATGTTTGGTTTATGGGTAACGGAATTGGGCCGAAATGAAATTCAGGTGGCACAGAAGGGGTCGGAGAGAGCAGGGTATTGTAGTGCCCCGGGACTGCTTTATGACATCCTACCCAGTTCTGCCTTCGAGGGTAGATTCACTACGCTCCACGTTTTCAACATATGTATATTTACATACCGAGTAAGTTCGTTATGTATGATTCCGAAAAAAAGAAGAAATTCTGAATATCGAAAAAATTGCAAACAAATAAATACAATCCCGCATTTATGTACACAATGAGAGCTCGATCATTTTAAATGAAAAAAAAATATTACCACAAAACTACTACATTAAGCAATTGATATCCGTCCAAGCAAAGATTAGACAGAACAAATTAGTTATTAGGACACAAGCAATATATGGATCAGAGTGCTTAACACTGAAGAAGAAAGGAAAAATAGAAAACTATAGAAAAAAGAGAGGAAAGTACATATAAAAAAATCTAAGGCCTGAGAAAAACAATGAAAATGTATAGATTAAAAGAGGAGCATAAGTCTTTAGTTATGTACGGTCCATAGATGGGCAAATTCATAAATTAAAAAAAAAAGAAAAACCTGTAATCTTTCAACCGATGAAGGATCGGGGGTTCAGTCTATAGTAGAGACTGTACTATTTCTTTGACAACAAATGTCCAGGGAGGCGATTTGTCCTAGATCACGCTAACCGCCATTTCTCTTCCCCCCCCCTCATTTTGGGTACCCACTGAAAGTCTGGGTAAGGCCCTGGATACCCAAAATCCCATAGGATCCATCACTAGCCGTTAACAGATTAAATACAAATCTGTCAATGAGCGGGATTTAAACTCAGAAGCTTCGGCACCCCGACTCAGTTCTCTACCACTGAGCCACTCCGCTCCTTATACTGCACCAGTCATCGTGTTGTTGTTGTTTGTTCATTTAACGTCACTTTTTGCTGTTAGGGCTAATCGGACGATGCTACATTGGGAGCTCTACATTTTGCCTATCCAGGTTTTTATTAGGATAGAGAGTTTTAACGAGTACCTGACATCGTGCAGGCTCGGGATCCCTGTTTAACGTCCCTTCCGACGGACGGCGTAACTAAGGATTTTTTACTCTCTTTAAAAAATCCTAGAGCCAACTGCCGGGCTACGAACCCGCGATCTTGGGTTTAGTAGTTTGTTACTCTAACCACTAGACCACAGCCCCCCCCCAGCCATCGTGGATGCAGTGGAATCTGTAGACCTTTCTAGAGCTCACCCAACCGCTATAAAGTGCGTACGCTTTCATAGCTGCTACGTTTTCAGGAGAGCTAAATATTATTTTACTAATCCATTTACGATGAACGTAATATTAATAGTTACGTTTCAGTTTATTGCCAGATAGATACCATAACAGATTTACAAACTTCAGTCTTCCCTTATATGTTGGAACGACCACATGACTATTTCGGGATTCCTACAACTGTAGGAGATAATGCCAATGTATCCGATTTCCCTGATTTTCAGAGGGATTTTGTACGGATTCATCCTGAAGTATTCGCAAGATTTTTCCTTGTGTTTTCCAGTTTTAAATACCACATAAATTGTAACATGCATTCAAAATAAATTTCCCTAATTTACATTAAAATAACAAGTCCCTTTAGAAAAAGTATCAACAAGAGATGAAATATGGACAATAGGATCTTAGAGTAAAATAAAATCAGAATTTAATTCATTAATTAATTAATTAATCGGAAATAAATTACGAATAACTCCTAATGACAAGAGAAGAAAGAAAAAAAAATTAAGAATAATTATAAAGAGGAAAACATATTGAAATCATTATGTATTCAAATATAGTGAAAAAAAATGAAAGAAATATCCAGTAACAACTGTTCTTTAAAATGAATTTGTGAAAGGCGAAATTAAAATTATTATAATGCATCTTTCATCAATCTATATTCAAGTTTGTTCATAGAACTGGAGAACTATTTCGGATTTTTGAGAATTTAATCGAGACGGTGTGATGAATTTTCAATCTTATCATCTCAAAAAATTATTGTTTATACTTTTACATTTTATCGTTGATCATCAGGGGGAAGATTGGGGCTTAAATCTGTTTTATAATAGTCATAAAAGGGTTTAGGTGTTGCAAATCATTTTACTGGAGTTTAGACCTTAACTGCGGCTATTTGGAGCTGTTTCAGAGAACTCAAGGCGAATAACTAAAATCTTTATAGTTGTTGTTAACTTATAATTTCAGGAAATGAGTTATTAACTGCTAAACGACTTGGTGAGATAAGCGGTATTTTAAAATTAATCGCATTCTGTTATCTTCTGTTCTAGTTTCTTGTGTTAATTTTATCTAATCGATTAGCACAGTGAAAATATTCGTTTCTTTTCGTCAATTTCATTTCATTTTGTTTTTGTCAATTTTAAATCATCATTCTGTTATTTTGAAGTTATTTCTATAAGGTATTTTTTATATGAATAGTTTACGTTTTTTTTTTTAATAATAGTGAAAACGGTGCAAGCGAAATTTCTGGTTTTATACCCTCAGCCGGATTACTACAAAGACTTTCAGTTGGGGCGACTTCTCTTTGCCTATAGGCGATTCTTAAGCCATCTCTGCATATGTTTTAATTAAGTATATCTCCTATTCACTCTTATTTAAGTTTTTTTTTCAGAGATATTTATATTTTTATATTTGGTCCAACGTTATATTAATGCCTACTATTAGACAGATAAATCAATAAATTGTAATTAGTTCCTATTATAGCTAGTTCATACTTGGTGATTATGTTAACTTTGTATATTATTTCTTATTGTCAAATAAGATGCCAAAATATTTATCGTTTTTTATTGGGATGAGAGGGAAAGGCTTATAAGCATTTATTTAAAAAAAGTGCTACTGAAGGTTAGCAATTGTTGTCTTCAATCAATTCTTTATTTAAAATATTTTACCACTTAACCACTTTGGTACGAGCGTCGCGACTATAGTCGACGGCCAAGTATTTTTACTTTAGTTCTACAATTTGTTTGCAAATTCCACGGTTAGCTAGACTTTTTAAAACTCTAAAAATCTCGGAAAGGAGACTTTTCTATACAAAAATATGTCAGTTAAAATATTGTAACATGACTCTGTGCAGAGATATTCAAATTAATACTAATTGCACATTATAATTATTTCTTCATTTTCAAAAATTCATATCTTTGTTCAAAACATATATCACCCATATAAAAATTACGTAATTATATCAATACATGAATACTTTATGCATATATACACTTACTTGAAATATGTATATTAAACGAGGAACTCTAGTTAAATGAACGAAAAGAATTCATCATCAAACATCGTTTTGGCTCAATTCTTACCGAAGTGGTTATATGTAAATGGAGCTAGATGACATCTTTATTTTGTACATTCGAATGAAGCAAACAACGAACCCATGGGACATTGGGAACAATGTTTAATTGATCGTATAGTGTCAACTAGACTTGGTTACTGGACTGTCGTGGCTCTCGAATTGGGTCAGCCTAACAACTAATTTCTCTGTCAGGATCCAGTTATATATACCTATTGAAACCTACCTAAGTATTTAATTAATTACCTTAGCAAATAACAATAAATTAAAAAAGCCATTTACAAAACTAATCATAGGTTATAGAAAATATCTTAATTTCTGCTAAGATTTAAATCACTTCAATAAGTAATTATAGTGTATACCTAATCATTGGAGGGAGGTAGTGGGGTTAGGAGATCGAAAACTTTAACTTGTACAACAAATTGGTTTTATTACATTCCTAAACAGAATAACTCTAAAAGGTTTAATTTATGACTTCATTTAATTAATAACAAATTCCACAATAAAATTGCAAGGATTTACTGTCAATTATGGACGGTATAGGATTAATGCTTATAACAAGTATTTATGACATCCACAAACCCGTTACTATTGCCATATTGTTTAAAAAAAAGCAATAAAATCCTGCAGGGCCCATCGTGCCCTGTAATAATAATAGTAATAATAATAATATTTTTTATGACTATCTCACTCGATATTGCCGCTTATACACAGTGTGCCCTTCTGTAGTCATATTTATTACCAAAAATGTATACCAGATCATTATTAACATATTATAATTAATATTTGTTTATAATTTTCCGGATATATACGTTTAGCCGGTTTTTAGAACACGAATTCCATTGAAATTAAGATAATTTAGAAATATTCTTGTTAGGCAGATTAGTTTACTTTTATGAAAATTTATCTGTTTAAAAGAATGTTTCTATTAGATTAGTTTCAAAGTATGCCTGACGAAAATGTACTGGAACTTTTTTCTCTAAATCTGTGGAAACTTATTTTAACATCCCTGGAGTAATAGCTGGTGATTTATAGGTTGAAAGCTATTTCTTGTATAACACAAATCACCTTTAACTCTTCCCGCTTCTAATTACAAATGATTAATTTGTTGTCGGGTAAGAAAATGGATAAGTAAATGAATTTAAAACAATTGTATCAACAAAGAATTTCCAACAGTTAAAATAGAATTAAGGTGTTACATTTTAGTTCCAACTCATCTTTATGGTATTTCAGCCATTTTAACTTTTTTACTTGGGAAGGTGGAAATCTGCAAAAGACGCGGATAGGCCCGTGCCTCTCCGTGTGTGGGATTTTTTACCACTAAAACCACCTCCCTACACCTTGCTTGATGCCTACACCTTGCTTGTTGCCTGTTTTCCACACTCCACGGGACCGCCGTTAGGGCATTACTTCTTGGAAGAAAATGGCTGCGTACCGCCTCATGGCCATTTCCATCTTGTAGTTTCCTGTTCTAAATTCTTCTTCTTCAAGAAGACACCAGTCTTCTACTTCTTATTTTCTCTCCTTGTCCTTTCCTCCTCTCTCAGTCTTTTGAGGACCCCTGTGGCCAGTTTTTCACGGCTGTCCACTGTTCATCCGACTTTAGCATGCAGCTCACTAAATTTTCTGGAGTCACCTTCTGTTTACAAGCCAGCTCCTATTCCCTTCTCTCATCAGTGAAGCGGGTACATTCAAAAAAGACATGCTCTGCTGTTTCCTCTACCGCCATACACGTTGGACATTCAGCACTGTCGTCGAGTTTGAATCTGTACTGGTAGGCTCTAAAGCATCCATGTCCAGACAATAGTTGTGTAAGGTAAAAATCAACCTCTCCAAGTCGACGATCATATCACGAACCTATGTCAGACACCAACCTGTAGGTCCACCTTCCAGTATTGGCCGAATTCCAACGCTGTTGCCAACGTACGATGGTGGTTTTCCTATCTTCGTCTCTTGATATTCGAGAACTACGATTGTACCATTTGTTTCTCTCTTCCACTAGCATCTCGAACGGAAGCACGCGCGCAATTACGCATACAGCTTCGTAAAATACAGTCCGAAAAGTACTAGTCACTCTCAATAAACCTCTTCGATGCACTCAGGACATCTGTCTCCTGTACGATGCGATGGACATGGCTTCTTTCCAGATTGGAGCTCCATTTAAAAGGATTGAGGAGACAACAGTTGCCAGGAGCTTTCTGCGACTCTCTTTGGGTCCTCCAATATTCGGCATAAGACGCGTCAATAATGAAGTAATTCTTGTCACTGATATGTGTATATATATATATCTATGTGTGTGTTTGTGTCCCTCATTCCGCAATTTCCCATCACCTGGATCTACTTATGTTGTTTAAGTAGACTTTCATTCTACTCTTTAGTGAGTTGTTATTCATAAACATATTTGATATACAATAAATCACTGGCACTTAACAACTGTATAGTTGTGGACACGTTCCACATACAATTCATAAAATTCCTTTACTTCTATAATTATGTACTTATTATTGGCTCTAATTTTTATATTAATTGTATAAAATACCAATGGTGTTATACAATATTAAAACATGAATAATAAAATAAAATGTTTTAAACTATCACTTCACGTCCTTATGGCAGAAATATGGCACATAATAAATTTTTGCCATAGTGATAAGAAAACGTACCAACAAAATTAACGATTTTAAGTTATGTGTGATATGCAACGCTCTATTTCATGCAAGGTTGAGTCGTGAGATCTTGTATTTACGTTGCTTGTAAACAAGCTTTTTGTTTTCCTTATTTTGTGTTTTTACTAATAAATTATTATTTGATTCATTTCTGAAAAAATGCACTTTTCAGATATGGTTTTTGTCACTGAAGTGACAAAGTATAGTAGCGCCATAAATAAATTGTGAATAATGTAACATGGAGACATGATTACACTTTTTAACAATTCGAAAAATTTGGTTTCTATTTCTTTTTATTAATCTAATTTTGAAAGTTGTAATGAGTACATTTAATTGAAACATAATGTGTAAACACTATGATGTTTGATGGTTAAGAATGACGGGTAGTATTCGAGTCCATAATATTTATAGATTATGCTTAACCATGCTTATCCAACCAAATTAACCAATATTCTATCTAAAATGGCTGAACAGCTTAAATGAGATAAGAAACTGAATGGTGACAGCTTAAGGTTATTTTACTGTTTAAATAGATATTCAAGGTTTATATTATGGTTTTAATACATGGTTTATTTCAATTATTTCTCATTTTAAAATTATTTTAGTAAATAGAAGTAAATAGAGTTGAAAGTGATTTATGATTTGTAAGGAATACTTTTCAGCCTCAAAACTCTAGTACTCTATAGCAGGGGTTGTGAAATAATTTCCCCTTACTCATGTCATAGCAAAAAAAAAATCCACCACATTTGAGTCTCCTTTTTGGTTCTTAGCCCTATATAAATTATAATGTCTTGTTTCGTTTGTTACTGCTCGAATAAACTTATAATTGCGTAGCTTTTCGCAGTAGAGCGTGCTACCACGGCGGAGGTACATTAGGAAATAGAACTGAAGTTTTAATGAGCATTTAGGAAGTAGGGGCAGTTAGCCGAGGGTGAGGCAGGTCTACCTCCTGCTTTCAGCTCCATGAGGGCCAGGCCTCTTTCAAATTGGTGTAGTCATCTTCAAGGGGAAAAATACTCTGGGTAATTCCTAGGTGAATCTTGAGAATAGTAAAGAGGAATATAATTTTTCAGTGTTTTGATAACATACTATTTTAATTAGTAAACAGAGATATCTGATAAATTTGAAGAAATTTCTATTTCTTGAAGGAATATATATGTATATGTGGGGAAGAAGATGGTCCGGGTGGAGGTCAAAGAATTAATTCCTCAAATAATGATGAAATATTTATTACAAACCAATATTATAACTCACATAAATAAATTAGTTTCATTTAATTTTAAAAAAGTAATCATTGAATCTATGAAGAATATTTAATTTCAAATATTATTATAGTGTAATACTATTTTAATATTTATGGTTAATTCTATGAGACCTAGTGTTTTCAGTTTTGAAGGTAGTCATTTAAGCAATAAAAAGAAAATAAACCTCTGTAAATGTTTAGTAATGCGTAATGAAAATATCAATTATGGAAGTAATCTTGCGATAATATACTTTATTTTTTTTTTTAAATTTTGAAATTTTGAAAATGTATATTCATTTAATAAGGGAACGAAAATGGTTTGGGTGAAAGTCACAATTATTAGTACACAATAATTATTAAATTAATAGAAATCGATTTTTCGATCCGCATTGCCGGACTTCTTCATGGCTGGTCATTGGATAGACATCATCAAGCATAAAATAATCGGAATAGGATATTTACAATTTTTAAACTAAAACAGCTAACTGTCATTATCATATTCTTTCTTTCCACCTTCTACCGCTGTGCAGTGTGAGGATCCTTCTTATAGAGCATGTGCCAAGTATCTCTTTCCTGATACAGTTTTCTTCTTCGGTTCCACTCCATTCCTCTCCTCCTGAAAGCATCCCTTACGCTCTCTTCCCAGGATATGCGAGGCCATCCTCTAGGCCTTTTCCTTCTGAGCGAGTCCCGTAGGTCTTCCTGGTGATTCTATCTGGCAGGTCTATCACAGGTACCTCATTTCCACAACTTGTATCTGACTTCTGTGTTTTGAGGTAAAGGTCCACAATTCTGAAGAGTAAGATAGGGTAGGAAGGAAGGTCGATTTATAGACGGTCATTTTGGTCTGTCTTGTCACCTCTCTTCTGCCCAGTAACCCCGCGGAGATTGCAACGGGGCCTCGACGGACCATTTTAAAAATTTTCCCTGCTGCTCCAATTCTTTGCACCACTTCTTCGTCAATGTTTCGTTGAGGTGAGCAGCAAGATATTTAAAACTCTCAACTTGTTCTATTCTCTGTCCTCCAAACCTTAGTACTCTCATTATTCTTCGGGGTTTCTTACCTGTTCTCACGCATTTAGTCTTCTCCGGGTTAATTTTCATGTTTATTGTTCTCTTGTAGTACATTTAAGTTATGTTGGAGGTATCGGTCACTGGCAGCTAGTAAAATGATGTCAGCAAAGGCCCACAGGAAAATTTGACGGGGTGAAGGTTTCTGTGTCTCAGCTGGAATTTTCTCATCATCAGCTTTCCCCTCCTTAGCGCCAAGTCCAAGACAGCTAACTGTGATATAGAAAATAACCACATATATAAATTGTTAAGTATGTATGGTTATGAATATTGTTACTAATTTCATAAACGCTGGACTTGAACTAATAGTATTTATTTTTATGTATTTAAAATTGCATGCAGGGATCAAGATCACGGTTTCGCACCCCTGAGGATCGTCTAAGTATTTTTTAAGGGAGTAAAAACTTCTTGGTTACGGCGTTCTTTGGAGGGGATGTAAAATGGTGATTTGGAGCCTGTGCGGTGTAAGCTACTCGTGGCCGATCCCTTTCCTAATCTTGCCAGGATAGGCGAAATTTAGGACAACCACTGTAGTATTGTCCGATTAACCATGTCAGCATAAAGTAACGTCAAGAAAACAAAAAACAAACAAAACAGTATCTGTTAAAATAAACGTCAGCGAATTGGAAACGCAAAAACATCTATACATACATTTTAAAATACAGAATCAGTTAAAACGGATTCCGTAATTCTTAAGTTGCTGTATAAACCTTAGATACAGAAAGAGGTAGGATATGTATTAACAGTAAAAAGTTTTTAATTGTGTTGTGGAACATAAGATTTTTTTTTTTAACATGGATCAATTGCACCACAGTTATGATTGTTCCCTCCATTAAATTTACACACTACCTCACCACTTTTAATAGTACAGATACTTTAATTTCTGAAATTTTGACGTTGACTGTTATGCTTCAAGATACAGTACATTTTTTTTACTGCAAGAAATAATCTTCAAGATAATTAAAATTATTGTAAATTTAAGAGTAATTGCCTATTGGAAACTTAGTATCCTTGTTTTAGTTCCACAGAAAAGCCTCATTATTGTTAATAAAACTTATTTTGTTTAATTTAGAGATTGTTATCCTGACTGCTGCTTCCCGTATAAGAAATAATTAAGAGAGCTTGGGGAGGAGGGTCTTTGAAGGAAAAGAGGGAAAAAAAATTTAAATCTGCCCTCAGGCCCTTAACCTCATTTCGCCTCGCAACACTCCCTTATTACATTGTTCCACCAGGATGTTTACAAAAAATAATATCTTTTTTCTTGTCTTATTCGTCGACATCTTCAAGTATCTTTGTTTATAGTACCTACTTCAGAACTTTTGAATTTTAATTTAACATTAAGTTGTTTGTTTAATAGCATATTTTATACTAAAATATGTCTAATGTTGGTTTGATTTTGAACGTTCATTTTATTTTAAACAAGTTGACTCATAAAATTATCTTTTTTAAATAATTTGAAAATACTGTTATCATATATAACGAACTATAACGGTAACTTTCTCTTATTTATTTGTTTAGTACTTTTACAAAAAAAAAACTCTGCTAGAGATGTATTTATAGTTATTTTTAGGGAAGAACATGTTCCGGTTGGAGGTCAAAAAAATAATTTCTTAAATAGTACTAAACTGTCGAAACAACATTACGAGCCATAAGTCACAAGTATGGGGCTGAACTTTAATAATCGATAAATGGTTATTTAGGTGCACCCACATACTTGTTACCTGCATTTCAAGCCCTGAAGAAGACCTGCAATGTCGATCGAAACTTCAATTTCAAATTTAGAATTTTTGTAAGTCTGTTTGTACACGATAGGGTAACAGGAAAGTAACGATTCTATCCACCCTTAAATATTAACATTAAACATTTTCCAGTATAAGATATTCCATTAAATAAACTATATAATGTTAAATTAAAATATATTTCATTCAAAAGTTCCCAATTAGGTAAATTCAGATATGTAAATATGGCAATGAACTCAAATTAAAGATAATTGATTATTAACCAATCATTGGATAATTATTGACATAACATTATATTTAGGTCATCGATCATTGAACCCATAGTTGTTAGTTGCCCTGACGAAGATCTGGAGTGTGGGTAGAAATGTTGATTTAAAAAAAATAGTTTATCACTATTTAAGGAATTAATTTTTTGATCTTCACTCGTACCATTTTCTTCCCTATATTTATGTCATAAACAAATAATTATTCAAGATATATTTATTACTTTTTATAAATATGTGAACCTTATTAAGTATTTATAAGATTATTACTTAAATAAACCTTGTGATAGTTGGCACATTACAAGTTGGGTAGTCTAGCACATAGTGTTCTAGAGCGTTGTAATTACTATTTGAATGACTTTGACTGTAGAAAACTAAGTTCAAATTGTAGTTTAAGACATGTATGACCGGGTTTTACATGCAAAAAAAAACCTGTACCACTGCAATCCATGCAGGGTTTTGGGTAGAGACTGCACTGCCCCTATTAAGAGTACCCACTTTATAGAGGCTGGGTGACCCATATAACAAAATGACAAGCAGGAAGCCGTAACACGTAAGCATTCTTTGTTACATTAAACAAAATATCTGCACAACGGAGCCACTTGTTTATTTAACAAAGCTTTTATTAGCTTTCATACTTTATATCGATCACTTTTATAATTTATAATAAGTTAACATCTAAGGAGCATACACACATCGAAAACATTTCTTTAAAACACGTTAAATTTATTTTTTATTTTATGGGGGGTTCACATCTTCTCTCTTTAAAACCCAGCAGTAATCATTCATCATTGCTGCATCCCATTCGGGTATTCAATTTTTTGCTTTGCTTTTTTGGAATAACCCTCAGTCTTTGTCATACAGAAATAGAAATCATTAAGATGATTGGTGGGTTCCCGCGAAATCGTTGGAACCGCAAAAGGCATCCTTCCCTCTTCTCTTGTGTCTAGTGCACAAGTAACACGCTGTAGCTTACGCAGCACACATAAGGGCCCAATGCGTATCTTGATCTCCGATTGAAATACAGAAATATAGAAAATAGGTTGTTTTTTTACGTTGTCAGAAAATGGCCTTGCTTGTGACTTAACAAGAAATTCTCCACAAATATAACAGAACTTGTCAGGAGAAGTTCTGCAAATGCGGTGCATTTTACTTTAAATTTTCGTCGCACTGAGTTAACTAAATAATTGTTAATTAAATAGTTGGTTTTGTTTGCCAAGCTTTCGCTCATCGTGTTGTGTCACAGTAAACTGACTAGCCCTGAGGAAGCTCACAACACGATGAGCGAAAGCTTGGCAAACAAAACCTACATCACACGATCGATCCCGGAAAAAGAACATATGGACAAGGCTAAACAATGTTACAAAATATGGTGTCGGCCAGTGTAACTACACAATGCGCATCATGTTCTATTGGGAAACAGAAAACATTAATATAAAGAACTTCCTCAGCCCCTGATTATTTAAAACAAAGCACCAATACAAGTCATGAATTCTCAACCATATGACCTTCCGTAATACTGATTTAGAAACTTCACTTCTACACTTCATAAAATATTATATATTAACCGTATTGTCTATTTCTAAAAAAAAAACAAAAAAACCGTGAGCCTTCTAAAAATCGATCTTTTTGTTTTTACAATAATATTGTATTTAATAGATTACTTGTCAAACTGGCCTAGTGATGACATACAGAAAAGAACATTGAACTTATACAGACCCGGCCTTTTGCCCTTCTCGAACTTGTAGGTACCTTGAATGGAATCAGTAATGAACCGATCTGAAATTCTATTCGACATGCATTATGCAAAACCAATATAGCTATCGAAAACCAACTGCCCCATCGGAAATCTTTATGGCCTTTTAAATTTCCTCTGCTCCGTTAAATTTGAGATACCTAATTCAACTTGGGCAGCGCAATGAAAATAACGGACAGTTTTTTCAAGTCGGTAATCGGAGAGAAAGTTATAATCCACTTTCTTTCTCTGCTATTCCGATTAAAGTTTTGTAATTTATTCTCCAGTCAAAACCAAGATTCATATTTGGCACCACTTTTTTTTTTCATTTTAAAACATTAATTTAAATTTTGACATTTCAATTCAATAGAATATAATATGAAGTTTTATGAAAAAATATGAATGCTTCGGTGTTGAATATTACTCTTGTTTACTCTAACAAATAATGCACCCGTATTTAATTCCGTCCCCGGATAAGATCTGTAGGAAGTTCTCATGGACAAACATATCACACTAAGACGAAGCTAAAAGATCAATATAACAGGGAGTTGTTGGGATAAATGGCAGGAAGTCAGACATGTTTACAATGAGGAATGGTGTAAATTTAGGAGGCAGCCTGAGCCCATTACTGTTCACTACATACATGGATAAAATTTTTAAGACGAACAAACGACGGACATCACTCACTGTTATAGGGAAATGTAATGTGAGGACGACATTGACACAAGTGGTGGTCTTGGCAGATCGCTCTTATTACAGACTCTAAACAAAATATACAGATAGCAGTGAAAAAAATGGGGGAATAAACGGTTATAACAAAGGGGAATAAAGGGTCAATAACGTTGGGAACAGTAATTTGTAGCTTACGTTGGACGGAATAAAGAAGAGTTTGAAATTCATTGCAATATCTATATACAGTTGTTACCTGCGGCACTTCTCTTGGACCCAATGGACACCTAGAAAGGGCTGGGAGTGGACAGGGCATAGTTGAGGACACATAGGGAAACTTGGTACAGAAATAAACCCAAAACTTTCATCTATCAAAAATAAAACGCTATTATATTGAACCAAAATAATATACAATTACACCAAACATTTAAATATAATAATAAGAATAGTCCTAGAGTCGTTTAAAAAAATAATATATTACAACTTAAATATTCACCATCAGTAATCATTATCTAATAACCGCTAATAGAAATAATAATTACCATTTAAAGCAAGTTCCATACTCTCTAACCATAATTCTATATGCACTTATAATAATAAATAAAAGATTCCCATCTGTTTTTCTGCTTCTTGCTCAGGTCCCGATACTTCTCACTGATACCAGTTTCAACTCTGATCAGCTCATCTTCCTTCCGGTAGACCACCACCCTGCTCGCCGAGAGTACAGTTCTAAAATCTCGACTGTCGAGGGAAAACGGTCGAGTATTTAAAGCCTTAGCTCGAGCTAGAGTAAACATTCTTATCCCTGAGTCCATGAGGTGCTGCGCCCTGGTGGTCACAATTATATTAATTAAGTCAAACTTTTTAAATATTCGATTAAGGTCGACTAGAAGTGACAACAGCCCTGAGTGATGTCCGACCTTATTCCCGAATTGGACCTATGAACTGATTACGTAGCGCGGCCTCAATACAGATGTGACCTTCCTAACAATAATTAAACTTTAATATATATCTAACTTAATTTTTCTCAGCACGTTACACCATGATAAATAGACATGATAAGATCGACCACGAGATTTCGAACAGAATAAAAATGACGAATGATGTATTTCAGCCTATGCAATGCAATAATTGGGAAAAGGTAGATGGAAAAGGATATAAAAATGCATATTTTTAATTTAATATTTTAGCTTCCATTTGACAATGAAAGATAGTCCCTTTACAGTAACTCCTAAGCAGAGTTACTGCAGACTAAAAAAATATCTCCAGAAAATAGGAGGGATCGAGTCAGAAACGAAGGGATTAGAGACTATCTCAATAAAAGCTTCTATAGTAATGAGCCAATAAAGGTGATATAGGCATTTATCTTGGATGGATGATGAACGTGCCCATGAGAGCTCCAGGACAAGACAGGACCCTGCATTGCATGAAAAGAATAGATGGAGTAGCCTTCACGCTGAGATAAGCAAAGGAGGAAGAGAAAAAAGAGAAGAAAAAATCCACTAATGTTGAAATGGAGTGAGAATGGGACGGAGTTGGAATTCCTAATCAGATTGGAGAGGACAAATTCATTAATGTTTTTTTCAGATAAGCAAGTCTTCGAGTATGAGATGGATATACACAATGTAATAGCATTTGGGTCAAATTAAGTATTTTGAGGAACTCGTATATCCGACAAGATTTTTTCGTTCATGAGGAGTGGAAAAAGAAGGTATTATCATCATAAATATAAATTAAAAAGATAAATTATCAATCGTACTCGGAATATAAGAGATTTAAGGACTTAAGTGAGTTAATTGAGTTTTCATCAATATTTATTTGTGTTTTCCATATTGCCTATTCACACTTGGAATCAGATGAGGCCGATTCATACTCTACTAAAAGTTACCGTTCACCTTACATCACTACGATAAGGTAGGATGAAGATAAAGATGACATAATGTTAATAGTATCGCTTATTCTTTTTCAAAGTCATAGGTCACAAGGAATAGACAGACTTCTCTTCTTCTTTACCTTCCTCCTTAGTTGCTCTCAGCGTGGAGGTGCCCCAATCCAAGACAGCCAAGCCCCTCGATTTCCAGCCAGTGCTTTCATCTCATTCATATTCCTTCCCTTCCTTTCACCAATCCTTGAGATGTGGTCCATCCATTGCAGTCTACGTCTTCCTAGAGGACGACGTCCGGTAGGCCTGCTTCAAAAAATTTCTTTGGGTTCCAGTCCTCATTCATTCTGCACTACAGCGGTAACTCTTCTCTAGTGCTTGTCCATCGGGACCCAGCTCTCGTTTCCATAAATAAGAGTAGATAGGTATATGGACATAAATATGTACAATTTTACACCATTTTCCAATTCCCTTTTCCCCACCACTGAGTTGCATAGCTGGTAATATATGATATTAGCTTTCTTAATTCTGTTTGAGAGCTCTGGGTCCATTTTCCCATTTTTGCTGAGCTCTACTTCTAGGTAGGTATATACTCCGATGCCTCCAAGTTTTCTCCTCTACAGTAAATCAAGACCTCCTTATCCTCACGCACAATGTGCTTCACCTTGCTTTTTTTGTAACATGTAATATCATGCCCTTCCTTTCCAGCTCTGCCTCCCATTCCGTAACTGATGCTCCTTGGAATGGGCAATGAGGACAATATTATCTGCGAAAACCACTACTTGCGTTAGGATTATCCTCATGTTTCACTTTTCCACGACCATCCGCGCTGTCCTTCGCTTGCAGATTTTCAATATTTCGTCCATAAAAGTGATGAAAAGAAGAGGAATAAGGCTGTTCCCCTGTCTAACACCCTTTCTCACGGTGAAAGCCGCGGACATTCTTCCATTAATTCTGACTACAGCTTTGGAGTCATGATACGTGCATTTTAAGGCCTTTATTAATGCTGTGGGCACATTTTTAGCGGCTAGAGCTTTCCAGATTTCTTCTCTAGGGACTGAGTCGAATGCTTCCTTTATGTCCAGGAACGCTAGGTACAAGCTCTTTCTTCTATCCCACGTCTTCTCAATAACCGTCTTCAGCGAGAAGATGTGGTCCTGTGTTTGTCGGTGTGGTCTAAAAGCTGCTTGTTCCTCTTCCAATTTGACTTCCACGATTGATCTGAGTTTTCTTTCCAGTATAGAAAAGTAAAGTTTATAGACTACAGGAGAGACATATAGGCCTATAGTTTTGGCATTCACTCGAGCTACTTCTCTATTTTTTAAAATAGGAGAAATCATTGATGATTTGATTTTTATTATTGGTAATAAGTATGTATTTGAAATAGTGTCATTTATAGAAAAGTACAGAAGTTGAATTCAAGAGCTAAAGAATTAAATTATTCTTCTTTCGGACCTTTTTCGGCATAAATAATTGAACTTCAGTAATTATTTATAAGCTGGAAGCCCATCTCGGTAGATCCTGAGGATTACGAGCCGCTGATGAAGCGTAGGCAAGAGTGACCCAACTAAAGAGGAATCGATCAGGAATTGGAGATAGGGCCGCTAACCGGATTGTTGAGCCTAAGCTTCCTCAGCCCTAAGGGCCGCCTTCAAATCTGATTACAGGAGCTTGTAATCAGTAGCGAATCGGAGCCCTCTATATCTTCGACGTCTGCAGGCTCTGTGTCCTTGATAGTCTTCCAGCTCTCAGAAGGATTTACAAACAAGGATTTACAAATATGACATCATTGCTATAAAATAGTTATGTGCGTGGTTAAGTAAATATGTATGTGTACGTGTATAAATGATATGGTGTAATAGCTATTGTATGCATATAGCTATATGGTTAAATAAATTCAAACTAATCATATTCGGTTTAAATAGGCTGAGATGAATTTCACGATAACCGGTTCATCTTAAATAAATCTGATAATGTAATTAGAGTTAGGATGAATCATTTTCTTCTGGAATAAGCTCATTGTTTGAAAAAGCATAGATGCTTGAAGCGTGTCCCATATTTCAGATGCGCAAATGTTTGTCTTTTTTACACCATTTTTGTGCTACTATAAGCGATCGGTCGATGAAACAGTGGGAGTCCTAAATTAAGCCAATCCAGATATAATGAGGATAGGGATATGTAACTGAATCTGAACAGGCACGGGGCCACCAAATTTCTTAAATAAGACGTTTTTCTCTGTTTTAAAGAATCCCAAGGGCCTGCCAATCTGCCGAGCTGCGAATAGGCGACCTTGGATAGAGATTGATCCATAGAAACCGATTGGACTGAAATAAATCTGATAATAGAATTAATTTTGGAAAGAATATTTTTCTTCTGAAGAATGCTCTAGAAGCATGGTACACACCATGTGGTACTAGAAGCGCGTACAAGGAAAAGGGCTCTTGAAGAGACAACGACCAGAAAAGACAGAAGGCACGCAGAACTACCGTACTGAGATGGCCAGACCTGGGAGACACCCTACCCAAAGAACTGCCTACTCTTAAAACTCTAGAAATACCCCGTTTTAAGAGTAGATCAGTATTACCTTAATTATGCATGTGTGTTATGGCAAGACTAGCAATCTGAATTATTAATAGTCAGTTCCCACATAATATATTAATTTTACCCATAATTATTATTATTATTGTTCTATGGCGCTACAACTCGGTGACGAGTCCTGATCTCTTCTTGCAGTCTTCTCCAGTTTGCGCTGCCGTCATTCAGCTTCTGACTCCCAGGAAATCCCTCGCGCCTCTCTCATCACCATCCGACCACCTCAGCTTCGGTTTCACCCTTCTTCTCGTTTCTAGTTTCTACCAAAGCCGTTTTATGAATTGCCCCATCTTCCATTGTAACAATATGACCAGCCCATCGCCGTCTTCTAATTTTTAAGAAGTTATCAACATCTGCTTTGTTGTACATTGAGTAGACTTCGTTGTTTGTTCTCCTTCGCCAGTTTCCATCTAGATAAATTCCTCCGAAGATTCTCATCAGGATTTTTCTTTCGAAGACTAGGGTTTTATGCTCAATCAGCTTGATCATTGTTCATTTCCGCGATCCATATAATAAAATTGGGCGGATTAAGGTCCACCGGGTTTCGGGTCTTCCTCAACTTTGTCGGTCTGGCTGTTCCCACAGCAAAAGTCTCTTCGACCACCTATGTTCTGGCATCCGCTGGCAGTGCCTGGACCATCTCAGCCTGTTCCTTCCAATCCTCTACGGAACTCCTTCGGACCTGTATCTAACAAGCGGGTGATCCTGAGGCATCTCTAAAAGGACATCTCTGCAGCTTGTAATCTGGATCTGAGTCCCGGGTAGAGTGTCCAGGTCTCTGAGGCGTAGGTGAGGGAGGGCTCAACAATGCTTCTGAAAATAAGGCTTCTGTTGTCCGTTGAGATGACTGTGTTCCAAAGAACTGGGTGCAACATTCTAGGCACCCTTCTTGCCTGGCCAATTCTCCTCCTAACTTCGGGTTCCGACTTGCCGTTCCTATCTATTGTTGACCTTAAGTACTTGAAGGAGTCCACCCTCTTGCATATTCTCCCGCTAATATGAAGGTCTGTGGTTTCTCTGCAGTTCACTGCTAGGTATTCGGTTATATCAAAATACCATTTATTCCAGAACATCTCTGTTATATTTTACCACTGCGGTCATCGGCAAAGAAAAGAGAGGAAATCTTATGTCCGTCTATGTGTATGCCCTTTCCTCTCCGGTAGTGGGTATATGCGGGGAGGATATGAATGATAAATTTAAGACCTTAAAATAAATAATTAGTTGATTAATTATATTCGACAATTACTGGTGTTATTCGAAAATATATACATAATATAAATAGTCTCTTAACGGAGAGAACATAGCATTTATAAAATGCTAAATATTTATTAATAAGACAAAATAAAGGTAGTAATCAGTTGAATTAGTAAAGCATTTTTAATCTCAATAGAACATAGCAATATTGTAATCTTACTGACAGTTTTATTTTAATTTGAACCTTATCCCACACATAGGGTATTTAGTTAAGATTTGATGAATACTAACAGCTTTGGGAATGTTCACAACTTTCCCTGTCGTGACTGGGGTTGGTAAATTTCTCTTTTCCGTACTTCGGGAACACAATTTATAATCATACAAAAGATACACGAACTGTTTTAGAAGGGGCTTAATGGACTTTACTCCCAGAGTAAAGATTGAGATTGATAAGGCATTGCTTATTAGGAGGGATTTATGGCGGAAGCGGGAAAGGGAGCGGGGCAACTCACGCGGGAACGATTCATCAAGGGCTCAGGTCAACTTACTCAATCCCTTCTCCCTTCTCATAAAACTATCCCTATCTGCCCTTGTGTCCAAACTTAGCCCTGGGCCTGAGCTAGCTTGCTTTGTGATAATTTCACCGTCATAAATCAAATTTAAACCTTGTTTAGAGTAAAAACACCGACTTTTAAGTGTGAGAGCTTCTTTATACTTTTTATTTTTGATATGAAAACTTCTTTAGTAGCGTTGTGCAATTTAGTTAGTGGAAAAAGAATTTATGAGGTAATGAAGAAATGAATAAATACGTGTGTTGTACTTACTTGTAGTCCCAGTTATTTCAGCCTAATTTTCCAATTCGCGGTATGATAATTAATTTTTATTCCTCTTATCCCATAATATAGGACATTTTTGGATAGTATTAATTAATATTTCAGTTTTAGACATTTATAATAATATAAATAATATTTGTAACATTATAATAATATAAATAGGTACATGATATTTATAATAATATATGTAAAACAAGACGGCACCGCATCCAGTTTGCGTAAAAATATCAAGTCAATTGATTGCAATCGCTTCGCGCCTCGCCGCGGATACGTGAATTTGGTCAGGTAGGCCACTCCTGTAGGTTTCGCTTGTTTGTTTTTTCGCGCGGTTTCGCTTTGGTTCGCGTTCGCGTCAAGATAGCTCACGTAAGACGCCACCTAAAAGTTATAAAATTTGTTTTAATCAACTTAGGTTTAAAAGTTAGAATTTGATTGATCCAAATTTTATCAATATTTAACTAAAGGTCATATGATAGTTGACATACTAATAGCGACTTAAAGAATCAATAACTAGTGAAAATTTTCGTTTTCCCCTATTAATTCAATTAAACTGTATTAAAATGTTGTTCCGCCCATCATATGTTTTTTCAATATATAAGCTCCTTTAATATATATAATTATTATGTATAGTTTTGCTTAGAATGCCAACAGATATGAATATATGCATATGATAGTATTGTTAGGGAAATGCTATATAAAGAGCTACTGGAAATGGGCATCCCAAAAAAACTGGTGCGACTGATCAAGGTAACAATGAAACAAGTGAATTGTAATGTCAGAGTACAAGGCGGCCTCTCAGAAGGTTTCGATAGACATAAAGGTCTCAGACAAGGTGACTGCCAGGCATGTCTTTTGTTAATCTATGGAGCAGTGTTTCCTTATAACACGTAAGGCAACGATCGAACTTAGAAATGGCTGGACTATACAAAGATGCCGACATTATTAGGTTTAAAAAGGTGAACAGGCTACGATGGGCAGGACACATCGCACGTATGGGAACAGATGAAATCTCTAAGAAATTACTTCAAGAAAAAGTGCATGGAACAAGAAGGGTTGGAAGACTGGGGCTCCGATGGTCGGACGGTGTGGTCTCTCCCGATTTCTGGACGAGATTGTTTAAACGTTAACTCAAAATTATTTATAGCTAAACATGAGTTATTTTTTTATTATATATTTTTTTGTTTATTGGTGTTATTCTTTGTTTCCGTTCGATAATTCATAGTTTTATCAGGTAACGTAATTTTTAGACGTAAAAATTACGTTACCTGATAAAACTAACCTAGGTAAATATTATGTTAATAATTACTACTCACGCATTTTAGTTATCTACGAATAAAATTATGAAGTTAATCCAGTCATGTCAATAATGATTTTTTTAAAAGAAATTTGATAAAAATGGGATTTCGCAGCAAAGTAATGGAAGCTTATAAGAAGAACTTCCCTGAGAATTAACTTTTCTGACAAATGGAATATCAAATTTCATTCGTCGGAGAGGTTTTTTCCGGAGGATCCAAACTCGATTGTATTGAAATGCTTCAGGAAAAAATTGCAATCCAGAATTGACAATGTGTCCGACGGCTGGAAGTAATAAAAAGTGACAATAGCGTAGCGACTCACTTTTCATTTTTCATTTGTCATGCCTTAAATTATAAATAAAATTCATATTCAAAAACTGATGAATCTGTCACTTTTCATTACTAATACTTTGGAGATTCACTTCATCAAGCTTCCAATCAAAATGTATTAGCCATGTAAACTTCAATTTTAACAGTGAAGGGATAGAAGACAAATAATCTGACAAACTTCGAAAAAAAAAAGCTGTACCATAAAAACTCATGAAGTATTGGGTCCAGTACTTGCTAGAAGCTTAAATGCGTCAGAGCCAACTGATGTGCAGGCAATTTATTTGCCCAAGATAACGGTCAACCACAATGCTTTTAGTCGTACTAGGCAGGATGATCCCCAGGAGATTTAAAGATCTGGCCTTAGCGACGACTCAGGTCGATAATAGAAAATATAAATTGCAACAGAAGAACACGGGACCTAATGATTAGTGGACAGTTTAGGAATATAATTGCTGGCCCATGTCAATCGCTAAGAATTCTACAGATATTTTAAATATGTTTTTTATTTTTCGTATTGAGGACAACGTTTAACAAGGAATATTTGGAATCTACGTCATATAATATGACTGTTCTATTGACTATACCTATTACGGAGTAGAGTGGGACTCCACCAAGCCGAATTCAATATTCATTCCTTACAATCTAAAATCCTTCGCACAATCCTCAATGCTTCTAACTCTATTACGAATATAGTCATCTCTTACAACCTAATGTTCCATTTGTTACTGATTTGGTCAAAACCCAATATAAATCTTCCACGAACAAATTTATTCCCACTCAAACCAACTAGTTTCAAATCTGTACAATTCCCATAATACATAATTAAATTAATATATGTAAAAAACTTATAAACAAACATATTTAAAATTTGTACATATGTTTAATCATATTGATTAAAATTATTTGTTTTTAATAATATCAATTTTATTTATTTTTATCATCTATAAACTAACCGGAATATCGATATTTTCTGATCAAGATATATCCAACATATTTTTTATATTCAATAAGATTTAAATAAGAGGGGTACATAGAAAATTGTCAATAATTATTGTTTGAAATGAATTAAAAGCAAAATAACGGAAACAATTGTTAAATAGATTATTTTGTAAAATATTTGAAATCGCTACTGACAAATGTTTAAAACGGGTGTAACCGGTTTTGGAATCAAACGCCTCATTTATAATATCTATTTGTTGTATTATTATTAAATAGTTTTGAATTTCAATAAATAAATTTTCAAAATGAATTCAGGACTGAAGAAACAAGATGTACGAATCGGGTTAAAAATGTCAATAAGGATACAAATTTAGGATATTATTTTATTTTGTTTACCAACAACAAAAACATATTAATCAGTAAGCGTTGTAATGTGAACTCATTTTCATTGTAAGGGATTATCCCACCAATGTTTTAATATTTGTATATATTTTAATAGATATTTTAAAATATTATTTAATTTTGTGTTTGTAATCTTACTTTTAAATAAAATAAACAATAAGGCATATTAAAACGTTTTGCCTGTAGACGAAACCTAGAACAGCATTTCTTAATTAATCCCAGAGATTGAAATGCCTGAAAATATTAAACCACTCGTATTATTTAATACATAAATTCCAGAATTCAATATCATTCGGTATGCTTTTATTAAAGTAAATATAAATATAATAAAAAAAGGCTCCAAACACTCGGTCAAATTAATTAATACGGATACGTTATCTACATGAAATTCTGTTCACCACCATAATACTTGGTCGGTAAAATAGGAAATTTGTTTGAATTTTGTGTTGGCATTGCGTCCAGTTTGAGTTGGACGATGCCCCAGGGCCCGAGACCACAGCTCAATGGATTACATTTTCCGAACAACACCTCTCTATAAAAGTTTCTCTGTCAGTCCTCCCCGAACCTCTGTTGACCACATCTCTTCATAATCCAACCCTGTTGGACATTTAAAATATTCTTGGAATTGTGTTGAAGTAAAGAAAGTGACACATGAAACGTGGTTAGAGAAGTAGGACTGGGCATCGTATTTACAACATCAATATTGAAGTCGGCAGTTACTTATCGACAGGGTAATAATATAATGTTGATGAAAAAAATATATTATTAGAAATCTACTTTAGAATAATACGGAAATTGTTATATTATTGTATTATACGGATGCTACCATAGAAACCAAAACACTATTTTTCATCTGGCTTTTATAGGCTTTGAATAGACTCATGATATTGTGGCTAAGGAGAGATAGCTCTTAGAGAACCTATGGCATTAGTGGTGCATTGATAAAGGCTCTGAGACACTTATTCATGCAACAGATAAGATGCGGGAGCCACCTCTGCCCATTTTTATGATGCCAAGGGATTAAAGTAAGGGTGTAGCATGTCACCCACTTCCTTCAAGAAGTGACTGCTCGATTTAGTTTTAGGAAGACTGAGTATATGGCCATTGGGCAAACTGATACTAGTGCTAGTTAAGTAAGTAATAACTCGAAAGGACAATTCAAGATCCTCATTATAATATGAGTCAATATCTAGGAAAATTAAGGTATAAAAAAAGAGATGAAAAATCAGATCAATATAAGAGAAGATATTGGTCAGTTTTATATTGGTTTTTGAACTCATATTTCGATTTAACATATCATGAATGTCCTCCCGAAACCTTCTTTTATTTGGAACAATCACATAGCTATCGGAACAGTCATTTGACAATCAAATTTCCATAAAAACTAAATCATGAATAAAGGAATAAAATAACTAAAAATATTCGCACCAGCATCCGTGAAGATTCAGTAAACTTTTATAATATTAGAATTTGCAATCAATGCGGTAATCGTGTGATTGAAAACATGAAATTTGTCTACAAAAAATTTTTTAACACAAAGTACTATTTCATAAATTACAGCTCATTAAAGGTTTCATTATTTCTATCGGCTGAATAAATGGAATAAATAAATACCTAACTATAAGGGTACTAAAGGTGAGTTAGAGGATTTTATTATACCTTGATCTGCGATATCTAGAAAACCTTAGATCTCGGCTAAAGCGCCTTCTTTAGATCATTTCCTAATCTACAAAGGGCGTTCTCGCTTGCCACAACGACCTAACGAACGGTTCGCAGTTAGTCAAGTGAACTGTACTAATCACATGATAATATAATATAACTGAAAAAATAATTTATAAAACGGTAATTAAATATCGTTAACGAGTAACTAAAATCAGTTAAAGACATTAAATATTTTTAATATTATTGTAATAACATAATTTACATTATTAAGGATTTTTATTTCTAATGTACATGAGTTTTAATTAATTGCTATAATGATAAATTGCTACAGTTTCTATCAATTATAATGAAATAACATGCCAAAAATATAGTATGTTTATAAAAGTTATAATTAATCACTAATATTTTTAAGAAACATTTCTTAATACAATTTGAATGTACGATATAGGTTGCAATTGTAATTAACTTAAGTACTGCTGTTTTAAATACAATCAAGAATTGAATATCAAAATAATACGATGAATACAATAAAAACATTGTATGAATTTTGAAAATTACAATGATTTGCAAATTTTTTTTTAACATTTCATTAATACAATTAAAAATACAAAATAACTTTTAATTTTTAATTATTAATTATTAATATTTTAATGTTAAATTAAGCTATGCATTAAGCACTTTTAATTTCGTTTAACTCTTGTTTAATTGAATAACAAAGAAACAAAGAAATACAAATTTAATGTATTAATGAAACTAAATAACTTCTTAAAATAAATAATAATTTTCGAGGAAAGTGAATTTGGACTTGAGTAAAAAATCCAAGTTGAAATAGGTAATGAAATTATTGCTTATAATTACCTGATTATTTACTTCTAATTGCTCATTAATTCTTATTCTTTGTCCTGAGTGCCACTTCATTGAAATTAAAAAAAAAATTATCATTAATTAATGGAAAAATTAAATTTGATATTAAAATGCCGATAACGAAAAAAAGAAGTATCATTTGATTTGGAAATTATTACAATTATTTAGATTTTCTCTATGTGGACTATATTTTTGATTTTTTTTTTCTTTCCCGGCCATTTACGGAATACTCTATTTCAACTGTCTCTTCTTTTCCCTTTTCTTTCCTTTTGTCTGTGCTTGGATATTTGTAATTGATAATTTTAATGAAAATAAATATGATGTTATAAAAAGGTTACAATTGAAATGGACAAAAATATAAAAATAATTCGGAAATACTAAGAAATTAAATTAAAATATTATATATTTTCATTCAAATTATATTATTAAACTTTAACTTGAATAAATAAGACCAAACTATATTGTTATTATTATTGGACTTTTTTTTATTAAATAAACGTTCGTAGGATGCCCAAAAGAAACCCATTGTAGTCTTTTGTATCGTCCCATTCTGCACTTAGCCTTAAGGGTCCTATGTATACAGACTGGTGGTAGTTACATTACCATTGTTAATGTAGGCATCTGGTGGCTCTCACCAATACTCTGAAAGAAATGGAGTACTCCAACGAGACTCACTGTCCCCAGAAATTTCTCATCCCTCAATTCCAGAAAGAACCTCCTTCAATATTTCATCACCTTGCATTTTAAAATACGCCTACTCCCACGTCAAAGGAATGTTTAATCTACGAACTCTTATTTCTCAGAACCATATTTAAAAATAAATAGCAAGACAAAATTTAAACTAATTTTTACGAAAAAACCTCTACAAAAAAAATACTACGCGTAATTTTACATTTTATTAAGGGACTGTCACAAATGAAATAAAGATTATTGTTTAATAAAAACATATTTGAAACCGAAATAGAACAGTATATGCTTGTAATTTAAAAATGATTAGAAGAGGAAGGAATAAAAGTTACATTTTAAATGGAAAAGGTTAAAATTTAAGTTGAAGTAGTTACTGCCGATTGATTTGGAAGAGGTTAAAATTAAATTGGAAATTTTTAATATAACGATAGAACGATTTTTTGCTTTTCCACGCTTCAATTTGTCAATCTGAAAATAAATTGCTCAATTTCAGTAAAGTGTATTGATTTTGTCAGCAACATGCAATATAGTTAAAAATCCCTTAAAAGATATAATATAACATAGCTTCTTCCAAAGAACAATGACATAATTCAAAAATTGGTACTTTTCAGTTAAGGCTTCACGATTGGATCGGTTGAAGCTTTTTAATTCAGGAACGACACATGTAATATTCCCTTTCCGATATGTTTTTTTTTTTTAATAAAGTCAAATTTTGAGCTGCATCAGGTTTTAACTTAAAGTTTTAAGTTAAAATAAAAAAAAGAAAAGCTTTAAACCTCTTAACAATTTTCTGACGTTTAATAAAAGAATTTCATTACCGTCATTACGATTGGAATGCTTTGCTTTACGAATGCAAATTTTTTCTATTTCTTTTAATTCACCTGGAACTTTCAAATACCTCTATATTGAAAAATTATGAGATTCTTCTTTTTAAGGAGCGATATGTGACTAATTATTAGTTTTAATGATTCATTTGGTAAAATTCATTTATTAATCATTCTTTATTTTGAGGAAGAAAATGTTCCCGGGGTAGGTCAGAAATAATTCCCTTCAGTAAGAAGAAATGTTCATTTAACGTTTCGACCCACATTGCAGTTCTTTTTCAGAGCTAAATATACAAGATGCACATAAATTAAAACAATGTATAGTAAATAATAACAATATATATATAGTGTTCTACTTTGATGACCCATATATACTTATATAGGTGGTAAAAAATATATATAATAAAAATAGGAAATATAACAAAAACATGGAGAATAGTTACAGAGATAGTTATATCTACATAAGCGTTCCTCATTTTCGATATATATTTTTTATCACCCATAACCCTTGATGACTATATATATTGTTATTCCTAACTACATATTATTTTAATTTATATATACACCTTGTATATTGTATTTCTTTATAAAATCTGTAATGCAGGTCGGAACGTTGATTTAAAATGAACAGTTCTTCTTACCGAAGGGAATTTTTTCTGACCTACCCCGGGACCATTTTCTTCCATATATTTATAACGTCAATTTATAATGGGTGTATAAAAAAAATGACCATTTACTGGCCTTTTTCACTTTTCCCATGAAGAGAAGATGACGACTAACAGTATTCAGTATCTTTCGACACACCACACTCCCTGGCAAGTTCGCGAATTTTCGTGGACGGATTTGACTCAACAGCTTCCTTCAGAACTCATCAATATCCATTAATGGGCCCGGAGCCCTTCTTACATTCCAACTTCGTATTTCCACTGCTAAACTTTTCAAACCAACGCCGCGCAGTGCGCTGGTCAAAGACACCTTCCCCTTCATATTTAAGTAATCTCTTAAACTTACGAGAATTTCCTAGGACACTGTCATGCTTCTTCTTTGAAATAAATAACTAAACTGAGGCTTTTTTTGAAGAAGTCCAGTGTTAGTAACAAGCTTTGAGATTGCTCTAAAGGGATTATTAAGTGTTCGTAAATAATAAATAACATTATTTGACAGACTTTGAAGTCTGAAATTTGATAAAAGGTAATTTTTTTAATACACCCTATTATTATTCAACTTTCTTTAATTTCTTTTGTTTCTTTCACACGTTCTTTTTTTTTTACCATCTAAAGCAACTACATTTAAAAACATAATGTTTCCTCTTGATATGTTATAGTTGATACATTTATTGGAAATGCGTGTGTTTACTAGAAATAAAGTTCTGGAATGGTGGATATATTGAGAGAAAAGACGACTTGAGAAACTTCCTAGCTTGTTTTTCTCCTTACCTCAGAAAGAATGGTCTTTTTCAAAACAACTTTAAACTGGCAAAACAAAAACATTTCCCGAGATTGAGTCATTGTAAATTCTGCAAGGAAGATATCATAACATATTCAGTTTAATTAGTTTTAATTCATCGCATTTTAAGGGCGTACGCTAAATGATTTATTAGCCGTACAGAAACGGAATGCTTTCGAAAAGGAACGAACAACAATCCATCACGATGGATTTGTAGCGGCTTGGAATAATCAGTCAAACTTCTGTTATTCCATAGTGTTACGGAAATGTTTTTGTTATTCTTAGTTTATCTTTTTATTGTTCTTAATCAACTTGACAAATTAGCATTATTACTTAATCTGGCTGTAGGTAAGGTATAGATTTTTTTTAAGCGCTTTAGAAATTGTATTTATTAATTGTGATAAGCTAAAAATCAAGGATAAGGACTGCTTCGATAGAGGTCTTTTCGGGAAAAAACTAGAAGAAGTTGGGATTCTTGCAGACAGGAAGAAGAGACGAGGGAGAAAATGGACTGAGGATGAGCGAGAGGAACAGTCCAGGAATATGAGAGAGGATTGGAGTAGAAGAAGGGCGGAGAGTGTGAAGAAGATTTTAGTGATATTCGCGTGGTCCTTGCTGGCCGATTTGTGGGGAAAGAATTATGTTAAGAAGGATAGATGTACTAATTATAGTTATATACGTAATGCGAATCAAATGCCAATAAAAGTTGCTCGAGTTCTTAATAAATTGTTTCTTAATCAAATTGAAATAATATTCAATTCAATATGATCTTATTACCAATAAGAGATAATCACATTAAGAATTAAATATTAATACAATTAATTACCGGCATAGAAATAATTCAGTTGGTGCTCAGGGTGATCAAATTGGTGATTGACCTGAATTTTATCTTGAATTTACCACGATATACTTTTTAGCGGCGTAAAACAAAGATTTCTTAAATGCCATCATTGTATTAAGTATTGTATTGTACTCCTATTATATTAAGGATTTCAAGGGGATGGAATTATCCAAATTTCTTTCTTAAATTATAAAAAGAACCAATTTCAAGATGCTATGTTCTTGATTTGCCTTTAACTATGTACTATAATGGATTCTCCACAGTACCTATAAAACTATGAGGGTGAACAAGTGCCCCTCCCTAAATCCGCCCTTGCTGTAGCCAATGTATTATTCTGATTTATAACCCATATTACTGTAAAGTTTCATCCAAATCCGTTCAGTAGTTTTTGCGTGAAAGAGAGACAAATATACAAACTTTTCCATTTATAATTTTTGTTTGAAGGATTAGTATTATTAGATATCAAAACAATAGTTTCACCCAAATTCGTTCTGTAATTTTTGCGTGAAAGAGAGACAAACATACAAACTTCGCCAAAAAAAAAAAAACACATTTCCAATATTTTTCATTTTGTACGACTGGTGTAAATAGTTGGCTGGATGTATCTTGAGAAATGTAAAATATGATCGGCGATGATAGTCAATAAATTTTAGACAAACTAAATATGTGGTTTTACTTATTGATTATGTTGTGTTATCTTCATATATTTTATTTCACTCTCTTTATTTCTCATAAATTATTTTATAATTCTACTTTTTGTTGCGTGTATTTCATTCTTGCCATTCTTATCTTTCCTTTCATATTTTATTTGAACTATTGTTGTATATATGAATTGTTATTTAATTATATTTTATTCCCAAACCTGATGATGATCTATAGATTAGGCCGAAACGAATAAACTCCACAAAAAAACAAATAGAATAAACTCCACTTTTTTTTGTAAAATTTACTGACTGAACTTCCGACTATTATAATTTATACATTACATATCTGCTCATAAAAATAAAATAAATAATAATTCTACATCTAATATATGTAGAATTATTTCTAGATATATTTTATTGTACCGAATTCAGGGCGTTCACAATGAATAAATTTAAGCTTTGCGCCAGAACAAATTGAATAATCTTCTGAGAGATCTACCACACGCGACGCGAATAATTTAATTTTCATCAGATCTGCATAACTGATTCACTTACACCAACCCGTCGGCAACACCCTTCCTAATGCCCGGGTATTACTCAGTCTGATTTCTTATACCACAGAACATTTATGTATTAACTATATACGTATGATATGAGGAGCTGAGTGGCTCAGTAGTAGAGCACTGAATTGCCGAAGGTCCTGGGTTCGATTCCTGGTGTTGGCAAGAGTTTTACTTAATCTGTTATCAGCCGGAGATGGACTCTATGGGATTTAGGAGACCCTCCTGGAGCTCATCCAACCTCTAAAAAGTGGGTACCCAAAATAAATGAGGGGAAAAATCTGGCGGCTGAACTTCTCTGCACAACAGTTCCAAGAAGCAGTGTAGTCTCTACCATGTACTGAAGCTCAGACCCTTCACGGGCTATAGTGCTACAGGTTATATCTGTGGGACCTGTGCATAGTGGGCTAAGTCGAATTTTGTGAATTTCAAGCTATCTATTTAGAATAGTAATTTTTTTCTCTTTCCTTTTGTCTAACACGCTGATTGTTCCGTCCATTGCAATGAAGGATATTCCTTTGTGAATCCTGGGCTGATACTCCAATCTTGAACTTAAAATAAGTTCAGAAAAATTACGATTCTAAGCAGATAGCTTGAAATTCACAAAATTCGACTTAGCCCACTATGCACAGGTGCCACAGATGTGTTCGATGTACTCTTTGTATTCGGCGGTGTACAAGGCACTATCGTACAAATTCTTGGCAACTATTTAGTTATTTATATTTATAATTAATCGTTAAGTAAATAATGAAGTTAACCTAAAGACTTTTCTAACAAAATTACGCGCGAGCCTGTTTTTTGGATTGCTTACTTTACAAACTTTGTTATTTTTAACTTGCCCAATTATGCTTAATAATGATTTTGTAAGTGATATATATGTAAAAGAATATATATATTTTTTAATAAAATTATGAAAAACAAAAATTTGTATTTTATTTAAAATGTATTAAATTAATTTTGCATATTTAAATGATTTATGGGTAATTTTTCTATTTCCGGCACAGTATATCGTAAGCACTTTCGTCACACCCAATTAAGAAAAATATATTGTATCGAAATTCAAAAATGTTAAAAAAAATAGTATTATTATTTGAAAATATAAACTTTATCGGTTGATTATTAAAAACAAAAATCATAAACAGAAGTGTGTAATTGATTTATACATAATTAACAGTTTAACCGTCTAGACGTTTTCGAAATAAATGAAAGAAAACTACTCGAACGTTCCATGCGATCGACGGCCATGCGAAGTAGTTGTAAACATTTGTATTTTATCAACATCTAATATAATAAATAATAAACAAAAATTTAAGAGAAATAACTCAATTCCAACTTAAATTTTGTTGACAATTTCGTTACACCAGGCGCTAGCCGTACCATGGACGGCATCCACAACTTATTAAATTTATTGCTTCCTCTCCACTGTATACTGAACGACAGAGGCTTACTTTTGCCCTCTTATTTTAGTGGACGAATTGCAGATAGTTATTGGAGAATAACTATACCCAGATTTGACATTAGAAATTTCAATTTCCCGGCAATAACAAAAATACCTGACTGGCTCCAATGGATGGCATACTCCACAGAGAAAGAATAATACCTTAATGGAGTTGGGCAAAGGGTGTGTCTGCAGCTGGAGTCTCTTAGCGTCACCTCAATCCATTATGATCAACATATTCGCTACCCCTGCCTTTTAATCTGATTGCATCCATACACTTATCCATTCTTTCTGATTTTATTTTGCTTTCATTTAGGTAATGCTTCTATTGTCATGTCTGCTTATCTCTTTGCTTTATTGGTTTAAAAATATTAACGCTATTCTATTTGGGATTATTTTTTTAAAATGGCAAAACATGAAACCGGAGCTAGGTGCGGATATCTTTATTGTAATAGGAAGTGTAGACACAACCCTAATATTGACAATTGATGGGGGAACTCTGAACAAAAGAATCGATGTAAAGTTTAATTTTTCTTTCAGTTATGCAACTATCTTTCACATTCTTTTTCATAACTATGATATAAGGTTTAAAATTAAAATTACACACATATTAGTGCAAGATCACTCTCAGTCGCCAAGTTTATCTCCCAATTGTAGGTACCCACTTAAAATAGGATGGGTGTGCCTCAGGAGAATATGTAGTCCCACTGGATTAATAAGTAGCTGTTAACAGATATAATAATTTATCATCCAAAGCTGGATTTGAACCAGGGGCACTTAGCACAGCAAATCTTTGCTCTACTGAATAAGGTACTGCGCTACATAAAGTTACAGACAATTTTAATAATTTTCAATTACTACATGGGTAAACCATAAGATAATGTAGGACAAGCTCTCATTTCACGAATAATTAGTGATTTTATCGTATTGTTCGTTGGTCCAGCTGTATAACTGTAATTTTTATAAAATTGTATTCTTTTTTCAATATAGTGCAAGCAGGAGAAAATATAAATTTCAAGCCTTTGTCTCGGATTTTCAATCAGAACTTCAATTTAGTGCCTCTTCAAAAACAATGATAGTAATCACTTTTCCCCTCTAACCTGCCTTGAATGTTCATTAGTTTTAAATTGAAAAGAATTAAAATTTTCAATTGTCTTTCTAGATTGAACCTTTTCTAACAGTTTTGGTTGCAAGTTTTGTAACTATTCTGTTTTTTTTTTAATTTCTTTCTTTCATAACCTATTTCATATTTTCATTTTTTTACAAAATACCTTCTTCATCGGATAAACTCACTTTGTTTCATTCTTATAATCCCATCTTATTTTATGAAACGGTCTATGTTCCACTTCCTATATAGGCGGTACTGCCTGAATAACGGATCTTTGGCATTATATAATGCTTGTAGTAAATATTACTTTATTGAATAATCATTCTCATAAAAATGTACGTGATTGAAGCCTACGGTCGGATCGAATATAAAATTTGAAAATAAGTGAGTAGGCACTGAATTTGCAAATAAAATGTCAATTATACCTAAAAACATTTAAAATGACTTTTGTTTTTTAAAAAAAATTCAAGATTATGAAAATTCAATTGTTGAAGTATGGACATTAGGAAAGACATCAGGAGTAACGCTCGGGCGAACACTGATTATACAGATTGTGTCTGGAAGTAAATGGGAACTGGGGCTGTAGGCTAGAGATTGTCTGATAGAAAGACGAGTTTTTGTCAGGGCTATGGAAGAAACTTCTGAAGGTATCTTTTGTTATCAGCTCTGCCAAGTCAGCAACACTTTTCCACCATATCTCAGTTCTGTTGTTGTTTTTTTTTACTTATTCAAAACTTTATTATAATATAAAAACTAGGAATAAAAACTAAATAGCTTTGATTTATCTTTGAGTTATATGTTAAGAAAAATTTGATTTACTGGTTTCACAATCATATATATATAGGAAAAATTAATGGGGATGTTGCTAATTCATTGTTATTTACTTTGCCTAGTATTTTTATTATAAACTGCATTATTGTATGTTACCTGCGGCTTCTCTCTTTGACCTCGTGGACACCTGGAAAAGGCTGATTGATGAACAAGGTATAACCAAGGGTACGTTTGTGAAACTTAAGAAATAAACGAACCATTCTTAAATTAAAAAAAAACTACGATATTCAAAACAATGTTTACTAAAAATAAATGGTAAATAACAATAATTATATTAAATAAATAAATAAAATTGTTGTTTGCATCTTTCTTCATTACTTCTTGTTGTTTATTTGGCATAAAATTTGTATTTTTAACAAAATAAAAATACCTCTGCAACCATCAATTGTTTCTCTCCATATAATTATTGTTATCTTAATGTTATTTTTTCTTTCTCTTCTTCAAATCTACTATTTTAATTTTTTTTCATTAATTTTCTGTCTCACTTATTAAATTATTTCTGATAATTAATTATATAATACACTAAGACGTAATACCTTGTATATTAATATCTGTCTTGTTACCATAAAGGGAGTTGTCCCAGCTTTTTTTTAAAAGGGAGTAAAAAATCCTTGGTTATGCCGTCTTTCAGAAGGGACGTAAAACATGGGTTCCAAACCTGTACGATGTCAGTTACTCGTTAAAAATTCCTATCCTAATTAAACCTGGTTAGGAAGTATTTAGGACTCCCACTAGTACCATCCGATTAGCCATAGCAGCATAAACTAACGCTAAATGAACAAACAATAGTGGATACAATCTACTAAAAGATTCACAATCCGATCTGGTTAGTGATCGAGTAAAAAAAAAAAAGTTAATTGTCATAGCTGGTTGATAATCTCTATAATCAAATGAAATTACTATCTTGCTAATCCAATAATACTGTAAAACTAAGATAAGAACTAAAAATAAGAATAACTGTAACTAAAAATGAAAAAAAAAATAATGCAGCTCGAAACCTTCAGAATTTCAACCAAGATCAGGCCCTCCAGGAATAGCAGTCTTCAAACGCTGTATTGTTAAAAAAAAAACCCAGTACATTATATAGGTCAATTCCGCTAGCATAAGTATATTCTGTATTGTGCATATTCAGTACACCTCTGTTCGCTGCTATGAACAGGCCCGGATCCGTTCTCCTAATTTCTAATAAAGAGTGAATATTTTTACGAAAGCAAACTTTTCCGGTATTCATGAACTTCATTTTTTATTGATTGTGTGGCAAGGCCTTGATCACTGCTGATTTGATTAATAATACAATGTGTCATAATCCAAACATCATCTTTTTAAGCTCGATTTAAATTTTAGTTCATTATTTTTTTTAATATACTTTTAATACAGCATTTAAGTATTCACTAGGCTATTTACTTCCTATTGCCACGAGATTATAAAGGACCATGAGATGTAATTTGAGGTAGGTTGGGATCTAACCTGATTAAGTGGCGCAGCTGAACCAGGTTAACTACTGGCATTGACTAGAGGCTATCGGGTGGCTGTATCTCCCTCTCCATACAGCAGTATCATCTTACCTCTGTGCCGTCAAGGGCTTTGTAACCACTTCAATAAACATATGTTAAGGATGGAATATATATATAATTTTTAATTTGGATTTTTCAGATTCAATTTGATTTTAACTTCCTTTTGGCCATCTTATTAAACTACGCCGTTCTCATTATTTATAAATAGTTAATGATTATAATAATTTATTAATAATTTCAAAAATAAGGGAAACGACACTTATAAAGTCCAGATACCAAACGGGTTATTTTGGAAGGAAGCTATAGAACGTAGGAGGAAGTGAAATACCTGCAGAAAAAGAGGTGGACTTGTATACATAAGAAAAAATCTTTACTCGTGGAGCAATACCCTTTAAGAATCATAAAGTTGGATTAAAAAATATAAAAAAAACAACGATTCTAGCCTGATACTTACTTTTATATCATTAAAATATAAGTAATTTATTAATGCATTTACATTATCCAATTAATATACCAAATCATTTATTATTTAATTTATGATTACAATCAAACATAGCTATGAATTATTCAGATTCTTGCCCTTAGAAGACTTAAGTGATTGAATAAAACTAATCTTACCTCTCTTCGGCTACATCTGAAGAACTGTCTCTTTTTCTGCATATCAACTCTTCCAACACTCTATTGCCTCCTGCTAACGTTACTTTTGGTTCTTGCATTTTATAACTGCCATTTCCCTTTTTTCTATTTTTTTTTCTTATTATACTAATTTTAACAAAACCAAATGGTTTGTACGATGCATAGCAATACACATTAAATAAATAAACCGCAAGTAATATAAGATCAATACAAAAAGGAAAATTGTTCTAGCAAAACATGACAGTAGAATTAATTATAAAAATTACAATGGGAGATGAAAATTACCTTGAACAAAAACGTTTTTACTACAGTAAATATATATTAATAGATAATTATACCTGCTTGGTTCGAAGAGGTAGAAAGAGATTTACAGGAGGTGGGGATTTCCTACGAGGATGCTCTGGAAAGCAACCGTCTCAGGATGACAATGGATACCCGCGTGGGCTTTAAGAAAAGCCAAAGCTGAAGACGGGAAAGAAATGGACAGAAGTAAGAAGAGAACAGCATCGGCGAAGCACGAGGGAGTACTGGGCCAATTTCAAGAAGAAAAAAGACAGCTGAAATGACGTGGTCCTTAGTAGCCAATAGGAAAAACAATCAATAAAACAATAAAAAATAAAGTTAAACCAAGAGAAAAAATCTATGATATAGAACCTTGATGAGTAAGAAAAATAGGGAATACACGACTTTTGTAATAAAATAAGCAAATAAAAAATAACTCAGGAATATGAAAATACGTGAACACGTAACTTAAAATAATTGATAATAAAATATACTAATACACATCTTCAACCAACTGCAGATTAGCTTAAGGTTGGACATATATATATATATTCTAATCATATCATGGATTATAATGGTTTATGTTGAATCCAAGACTTTTTCTAGAATAAAGTAAGACATTGAAATGTTCTTTATACGCGGTGTATGCATGGATTGACATTGTTATTGTTACAGCTTGATCTAGGTCATATCAGTCAACGATAGTCATTAGACGTTAATTGCATTTAGAACCCAATGATTGGTCATGGTGTTAAGATAGCTCTTCACTAAACCTGCTCAAATCTATCCGTAATTATTGGTCTCGTTTGATTAGCAATGAGTTAAGCAACGGGATAAAATAAGCATGAAACTGATGTACATCAAGGCCGATCCGAAATTGGTTTTACAGCTTTTACCATTGGAATAATCGTGCCATGGATTAAAGTGGCTTATGTTGACTCCAAAATTTACTCTAGAATGAAACTTTAAGGGTAGCGATTAAAGTAATTAATTAATTAGTAATTAAACCTCCCGGGAGAGGTTTCCTTCATTTATGATACAAATTAGTTGTCCCCGTGAGCATTCCCCTCATGTTTTAATTTTTATCACTATATATTTTTAATTTAAACTTATAATTATTGAGGACACAAGATTCAAGGAATGAATAAGATATAAACATCATTATAAAAATAGAAAATATAATATATAACAATATTTTACACTTTATTAAAAAATAAAAATCAACCGAAGTGAAACAAATCTTGGGATGTTGAGAGTTCTATGTGATGGAAATACCGCAATGAATAATAATATCGGAAGGTAAAGAGTGTAGCCGTGACTGAATCTCCGCGTTTCCATATTTTCGCACAGATCTTGAACCAAACTTGAAACTTACAAGTCATATCTCTCAGCCCGTAGTGTGAATATGAAAGTCTCTTAGCGTGTCTGTCCACTGAATGTCAATTTAGGTCCTGCTAGTAAAAATCTCAAAGAAAGACGATGATCTGTTTGATATTTATACTTCAATAAAAATCCGTGAGAGAAAAATACTCATGGGCACCACTTCTTGTATGCGGAATGATTGTAATGGTGAATTTTAAAGCTGTATATTATATAGACATATAAAAAAAATCCTGTTCCACTACAACCCTTGAGGGGGGTCTGGGGTTCAGTACATGGTAGAAACTACTGTTTGATTGACAACGGTTTTGCAGAGAGGTGATTTGTCCTAGATCATGCTCAACCGCCAGATTTTTCCCGCTTATTTTAGAGTACCCACTTTTATAGAGGTTAGGTCAGCCCCAGGAAGATCCTAGATCTCCGCTAACGGACTAAATAAAAGTCTTTCCTGCAGCGGGATTTGAACTAGGATTTCAACTGATAAGCCAATCCGCTCCCTATATAGACATATACAGAGCAATAACTAGCATTGTCTATGTTTGAACATTATTTCTTTTTTTTTTTACTGTTATTTTCAGATAAACAATATTGAACATCGACTTTATTATTACTGTATTTTTGTAACTGTATTGTAGTTACTAAAAAAACATACATTGACTAACTATTCCCCAATAATGAATCATGATTTATTTTCCTCATTCCTCCGACTTACTCCGTTTTTTTTTCATTCCAAAACTCAGGCGAGAATTCCAATGGCAGGAAAGTGAGCCTAGGCCGGAGGTAAGAACGGTGAGAGAAGCATTCAGGAAATTACACGCTCATTTAGCCCTTAACTTACCCCGCAGAGTCCTAATACCGCCATTAGGGGTGGGGGAGGGGTTTAGGCCTTCTCAACAAAATTAGCTTTCTCTAATTAACTACCTGCCAGCCTGGAAATCGGTCATTATGATTTCATGAGGAGATAGGTCAATCCGAAACCTTGGCCAACTAAAATCCCTTCCGAAATCTCAATACCTCAATTAGACTCTTTTCCACTTCAGATTTTGTTCATCTTATTTTCTTAGTAACTGAAACTTGTATATGTAGCTACAATATGCCCAAATAGAAAAACCACATCGAATGAGCTCAATTATATTTCTTAAAATATCTACATTATTGGCCGAAATGAACTCCAAATTATTTTGTACGATTAGAAACAGGTCGTAACCCACTTATAGTGACAATCCTAAAGAAAATTGCTAACTTCTGCCTAAAAATACTGTCTATCCCTAATTATAGATTACGCCGTAAATGTTTCGATCGACTTATTGAGCTAGATAAGAAAAAGCAGGACTTTTATTTTAACTTATTATTAAATAAGTTAATCAGTTTAAATCATTCTTTAAATGGAGGTAAATCTGTAAAAATCTCGGACATAGGAAACAGCCAAAATGAGTATCCTCAATCCAAAATACATCAAATACATACAATACAATCATACAATAATTTAAATACAAAATACGAGGTCTTTAAAATCCAAAATACTATGCATGTGTTTTATTTATATATTTTTTGAATTTTTATATTTGACCGAAATTTGAAATTATTATTATTTTGTACGATTCCTGAATAATCTAGCATAGGGATCATAATTTATTATAATCTTATTATCTATCAAATATTACATGGTTTAAGAAATAAAATAAAAAATAATCAAAGTCTCTCTCTCTCTCTCTCTCTCTCTCTCTCTCTCTCTCTCTCTCTCTCTCTCTCTCTCTCTCTCTCTCTCTCTCTCTCTCTCTCTCTCTCTCTCTCTCTCTCTCTCTCTCTCTCTCTCTCTCTCTCTCTCCTCTCTCTCTCTCTCTCTCTCTCTCTCTCTCTCTCTCTCTCTCTCTCTCTCTCTCTCTCTCTCTCTCTCTCTCTCTCTCTCTCTCAGGAAGAATTCAATAGAAGAAAAGGCTGCTATGGAGGAACCTCCCTTATTCTTATAATTTATTACGCATATTTCCCTGAACTAATCCCACAGAACTAGAAGTTATATCACCCATCAGTACTGACTTAAATCATAGACATTCTTTTAAATTCCCTTTACCTCACAAGCCATTTTTCTTAGATTACTTTATGAATTTATATTCCGCCATTAAAATGAAAATTATCACCCACTGGTGAGCTTTAGAATCAACTTGGTCTTCAGTCTTCAATCACCTAATATTGAAGACATTATATTTTATAAAAAATAATATAACTAGCGACATCATAGCAATTATTAACATCATTATTATCGCATTTATAAAAAAAAAATAAGAAAGAATAAATTGTAATAAGAACCAAAAAAATAACAAAAAATTGGAAAAATAAAACAGAACATCTCAAAAGAAATCGTAAACAAGTAAAGAAATATAAAAGGAATTTACAAACAGTGTGGATAAACCCGTGTAGTATATGTTACTTAATCTTTTGATGGCAAAACATAAATCCAGGATTTCACTGCGCCTCTCACTCAATCACGTCATTGGATTTAAAGGCCACGAATACTGAAAAAGGGCACTATAGCCGCAGTGACATAGATCTTGACAGTGAAGAATCTAATATAAATTCATCTTATGTATGATAATCATAAATGACTACCCCAGGTACACAAAAATAACCGACATGATACTTGATTTGGACCTACAAACAATTAAACAGTTTATTCACTCTCAGACTTGGAACTTTTTCAACTTAACAAATAACTCAGGAAATCCCTTAATGCGATCAATAGGCAATTATAACAAACAAACCTTAAGACGATACATACATAGACGAACTAGACCTATACTATTAGAATAAATATAATTAATTTAATACAATATAATAAGTTATCAATTATAAGTGAATTTATTCCTTAAATGGTAGAAAAGAAAAAAATTGTACTAAGATTGTTGTACTAAAATTGTTTATTTTTACTACAAATTATACTTATTTTATTTATTTATTTTTCTATTTTGTGTAGGTTTTTTCTTCTTTTTCCTACTGCTATAAATATATTACAGCTTTTATTTATTATGTTATTCAACTTCCAGTGTAAATTGTTATACTTCAACATGTATTAAATAATTGTTACAAAATTGTAAATTAGCAAATTAAAGGAATAAAACTTTATAAAAAAATATATATATATATATAATATATATATATATATATATATATATATATATATATATATATATAAATTTTTACAACTGATCTTGCTGCCACTTCTGTTTCAACCTTCTGAGAGGATTGTAGAAATGAGAAGAGCTGGATAGGGTTTAGTGCAGAAGATTAGGATTGTGGGAAACGCTTTGATGATTTTGGAAAACATGAATTCTAAATATCAGATCATCATTGGGAGCCGAGTAGCTGAGTGTGTACAGTGCTGAGTTGCTATTCTGAAAGATCCGGGTTCAAATCTGGCTATGGTATATTAAGTATTTTTTCTTTTAACAGCCTTGAAAGGATCTATAGAACCTTTAATCGATCGCGATCTCGAACAATATCACCTGTCAGCACAACCGTTTGTCCTAGAAACATTAGAGTCCCCTACCATCTACTGAGCCCCAAGAGCCTTCATGAATTGTAGTGGTACAGATATTGGTTTTGATATTTTGGCTCCATTAAATCGTCAGTTGTTGTGTTTTAAGTCTATTATGCAGGTTCAAAGTCAGTTTTCTATTAAACAGAAAGCCAAGATTTTGGATTGTGCCTGAGAAAGAAAGCTGTGTAGAATCAAAACTGGTGTCGTATCGTGGGATCGTATTTGTTCTTACCTTGATTAGAATATTAATCAAATTAATCCCGGCCAGAACAAATCTTTTCTCTTCAAAATAAATTATTGATTTATAAATAACATGATTATTTTGTATTAAAGAATTACAGCTGATAGGAAGAACATTCTTGAGCATTTTCTTCTTATTACTGTTTCTTGTAATAATTTCTTAAGTTGTGGCACTCGGCGGACTCAGCTAGGGCGGTCATTGGTCAGATGCTTACGATTTTTTAATGAAAAGGAACTTACTGATTGGTCGCATTTTCTTCCTGAGAATCGTTACCTTCCTCTCTGTCATTCACTTGGAAACGTCTGGTTGCTAAAGGCGACAGCACACAAGTAGAACAACAATATCGCCCGTCTCTATTCTCGTGGCGTCTTGGCGGAAGTATCACAGCTCAATGCCTCCTAGGGGACGTCCCCAAGGCCTACTAGATCGCGAGTTGCCTATTGTGACCATAGTGACCAGCGGGTGCATTTTAAATTGTGACTATTGTGACCATAGTGACCAGCGGGAGCATTTTAAATTTTAATTCACGCTACTGAACAGTATTCGTTATGGGAACGTCAGGTATTTAGATCCATTTAATTTTTATGAAAATTTTACACGAGCGTTCTAGCATTGAAGGTTATATTGTTTGGGTTGATATTATTTTAGTATAATAACTCAAAATAGTTATTAGTAGGTCTGTTCCCATATCTTTCGTTCAACATTTGCTTATGACAAACATCATCCTACGGTCCAAACCAGATGGTAGGATAATGGTAGGGGGGTTACAAGCAAATCTTGAAACAAATATATAGGAACTGACCTACACTATAACTATTTTATTTATATCTGATAATTGTTATATATAAAATGTCATGCCTAATCAGTTTTTTGCTGTACTCAATAGTTTGAAATACGAGATCTGAGTAATATAGCTGTGGTAAATGTGATTTAAGCTTCTAGAGCATTTAGTACCAAAGATTGTGCTAAGTCCGGAAATCAATGCGCCCTAATAATAATGAGGATTTATGTCGAACTCTAAGAGATTTTGTTGATCAGGGGATTGTTGTGATCCAAGCTTATATAGCAGTTTCTAAGACTCTGATACGGATAGGTTTCTTTTATGGATTATCTTTTAAAGGATTAACATAGGCCAATTCGACATGCAATAGATTAGTGGATACCTACATATTATTGACAAATTTTTCTGGTTTTAGGCAAGCATTTGTTGTTTTATAAGAATGGAAAACGGATGGAATTTAGAACGTAATTATAAATATATGCAAGAAACATAACAGCTTTAGAATTTGTAGAAGAATCATTGCAGTAAGACCGTATCTAGGAGATTCGCAGAAAAGGGGCTTTGCTGATAATTATTAATTTATTGAAGTTAATTTTATTGCTTTGGAAGGAATAGTATTGGTGATACATGGGATTCTTCTATTGTGGTGCTGGATATGGATATGGATGGAATGAGGTTATGGATTAGTAGTAAATTCGTTAGAAAGGGGTTAGCAGTGGCTTTATCTTTGTTATACTCAAGAACTATCAATTCTTCGAAGAGTATGGTGGGATTTCGGAAAAAATTTAGCGATAATTTTTAACATGTATAAAGGGAGGACAGAGAGGAGTTAATAGTCAGATGTTAAATGTTGACCTTTAAGTTTTTACAATGACTTCTTTTAGGAACGGCGAACGATTCTATGTCTAGTCTGTTACCATAACGATCTGATACGGCGTCTAAGAAGTGTTGTGGAAATTGATTTCTGAGGCAGTGATTGGAGTAAAAAGGTTGATGTATGGTGGTAGCAGAATACCCGGCATCGTCAAGGTCATCTGGCGAGTTCGGGGTCTGAGATCGATTGCAATGGTCAGGATTTGGTGGGTGAGGTTCCAGTTATCTGAGTCTTTGATGAATGACATTCAGGAAGGTTTCGGAATATAGGGGAACAATGGTACTTATGTATCAATTTGCTACGGTCAGAGGAACATAATTACCATGGTCTCATAATAAAAAAATGGTCTGGGGTTCAGTCCATGGTAGAGACTGTACTGTTTCATGGACAACGGTTGTGCAGAGAGGTGATTTATCCTCGATCACGCTCAACCCTCAGATTCCCCCCCTTAGTGTCCTGGATCCTACATGATCCATATCCGGCTGATAATAGGCTAAATAACAGTCATGCCGACAGCGGGTTCAGAAACAGGATTTTGGACATTGCAAATTAGTGCTCTAGCACTGAGTCACTCCACTCGACTACGAAGTAAGATAACAGTAACTAAACTATATTATCTGAAATTACTTGCTGTTATAAAATATGCAAAAAAGTTATTTATTGCATAAACATCAAGTTTACCACATTACATTACAATGTAGGTTTTAAAAAATTACAGTTTTTATGATATAATAAATGTATTCCTACTTTTGTGTATTCAATTTCTATTTGATTAAAACCATTATGCAATATCCATTAGATGTACTATCTGTTTTGTTATAATACAGTTGTATATTTCAATAAATAAATTTAGGCATCCATTTATTTTGAAAAAAACAACATAAAAACCATTTATTCTATAACATAAAACACTTATGAATAACAGATGAGGTTATTATTACAATAATTAAAAATTTTATATAAAACTAGATTTAAAAAAAAAGTAATTGCGGATAAATTATAGATTGATATTATTACAAAATGAAACAGTTAATATAAACCATATAAAAAGTAATATAATAATGACTCATTTATACAAAACAATATTTTATTTGCTTTTACAAATAAATAAAAAAAATTGTATCCTTAAAATTTCTCTCCTGTTGATTGGAGCGTCAGTTCGTGCACCTAAAAGTAAAAATAGAAAAAAAATAGTGAAAAGGAAAGCTGAACATATTACAAGATATCTAGGATTCTGTTGCAGTTCTACTTTCTTAAAAATAATCATATGATCTTATTTACACAATCACATTTATATATAGTTATATGTTATCATAAAAGATATTTAAAAATAATCTTCATCAAAAGAACAATAAATTAAAATAACATATAATCTTATATTATGATAGTATTTTTAAGGTAAATTATTCAGTAAATAAAATCTTTACTTTATCTTCAAGTAGAATTTTTTTTTCAATTTAAAACTAACTATAGAGTTCATGAGAGACAATTTTATTGTCTCATGAGAGACAATGATTTTTTTAGCAAGTTTAATTTTTTAAATCTCTAGCTTGGATCAGGTTTTATCTCGTTAAAGATCAAATGTAAAAAACAGTTTTACAAGCTATCGTCTAAAATTACTTTTCTAAAACCGAAAATATTCTGATTATTTTTAAGTAAGTTATTAGAGTGAATAAACAAAATATTTACAACAGAAACATTCTTGCTTATACGTTTTTCTATATATTAATCTTAATAAATCAGAAGAAACAGTAATAAGAAGAAAATACTCAAGAATGTTCTAAATATCAGCTGAAATTCTTTAATAAAAAATAATTATGTTATTTATAAATTAATAATTTATATGATGAAATAATAAACAGTGGTTCCATATAATATTATTGTTGCAGACTCGAGTTTATCGTATAAATAGCCTTATATTTTACTTCTTAACATTTCTTGATTTATTATCAGAGGCAGTGTTGTGTATCGAGTCTTTCAAAGAAAGGGACATGTTTAGAAACCCTTAAATTTAATTTTTCTCTTTCTAAGAAAAAAACTAATATTAAAGAAAAGAGACTAGATCTCATTGTCATGCAAATACGTTCGTCTAATGAATTAAAAACACTTCAGATTTTCTTTATGTCCGAAAATTATTTGAATGAAGTGCATAAGATCCTTTAACGCTGAATTATTAGTTCCCTCCTTTAATTCTCTGCAATTGTGATATTTAATTATTTTTATTTTATATTAAATGATTTAATAAAAAGCTACAATTAATTAACTTTATACTAATAATTATGACATTGTTTTGTAAAGATGTTTAATGTATTATTTACTAAACAGAGATGAGGTCAGCAGATATGAAATTAAAAAGCAGAAGATAATTAACTCTGTTTACTTTTAACTATGTTTTCGTTAGTAGCATAGTTTTTTTGCTTACCTTACATATTTATATGATAAATATTTTATATTAATACTGATTTCTATAGTTATATCTCTTATGCCATTGCTACTGTTGAAACTCTTTTAAATCTTTTAGAATTATTTAATGAACCAACAGAATCCGGCAAAAAGACTAAAACATCTCAGGAGCAGGGATCTACTACAGAAAGATGAAACACGCTAGGAGTGCTTTCAACGGGAGGTTTTTCCATACAGGCTTCCACGTGAATCCCTTAGGGCAGATTTTGAAAAGATACATTAGATGCAATGTAGAACTTGTAATAACTTCTCAAATAAATATTTATTAAAAAAATTAATGAACCTTTCTTGCCGCAACACCGTGTGGATATTTCTCAATAGGTTTATTCGATAATCCCTAAATAACCGTATGCTTATTTTTCAGTAACATGGTTTATTTCATCTGTTCTGAATGGCATACAATTTATTCAAAATATTATTATTACTTCCTTTTAGCAGCATCAATTTTTTTATGTAGCATTTTCAAATAATCATTAAATTTTTATGTGATTGTCTCTATAAATTCAGCTTTGAAAATAGCTATTGGTTTTACCCATTTACTAACTTCTTCTTCTTGTAAAATTCTTGTGGCATGTTAAAGAGTTGTATATGAATTTTCACTATTAACTTGGTTAATAAATCCACGATTACATCTGTAATATTTACCTATGAGTTACAGTAAATATATTTTAATATCTGAAAACAAGAGATGATTTTGAAGATATTATAATAGGAAGGCCCTATAAAATACAACATTTTATTAATTTCCCAATAAGACCAAAGCATCCCCAACCCGAGGGCCACCATTTTCTGATGGGGAGAGGGATATTGGAATACCAACATAGTTTTTGACCCACCGCCTCTTTTTCAATATTGAATAATAAAGTTAATATTTAAGTATATATTTGCATTAAAATTTATTCAATACATTTTACAATAAACAAAAGAATAAAGAATTTGATTTTATTTATTCTAAGCATGACTTATTTCACGGTATTAGAAGTTACAAATATAGGAACATCAGTGTGATATTTTTGTACATGAGAGAAAAAAAAAATCAATAAAAATTGCCATTGATTTTCAAATATTTCATTGAAGTTTTTATAGTTCATATATAGCATGCGGAATAAAATAAACTTTAAAATATTTCTATGAATGATACTTTTATTATATTTATACATTAACATTTTCTTGTTGATTTTGTAATGCCCTGCAAGTAAGAAGTAGCATCAATTAAAGGGTTAATTTCATACCTAATCCTATAGATATCTCTATCTGTCTCTATTTGTTTACTTTAGAAATCTCTGTCTTTGGAAATCTCTATATCTGTATTTCTCATTCGATTTTAATGGGATTTTGACTTGAGCTGAAGAATGAAATCTCTTTCAGAACAGGAATGAAATCCCTCAGAGTCAGAATCTAACGACAGTTACGTTAATTTTTTTGGGGCCATAACCAATAAGTAATGTTTAATGTACAGTAGTTATATTCTCCTTAAATAAGCCTGTTAATACTCTGAAATTGCATAAGCACCGTTTAAACTTGCGGTTCTCCATAAGAAAACATTTAAATTTTCTTTAATAACAGGTCCGTATCCTGGGCTAATGAAGGAGCCATGATTGCTTTTATCACAATAAAAGTAATAAAAAAAACTACGATCTTATTATAAATAATCTAAAAGAGAAACAAAGTATTTCTTAATCTATGAAAGTCATCATCCTCGTAATATAATATTTACTATAAGACACAAAAGAAATTTAAATTTCTTCTATAAAAAACTATAGAAATCAGTAATAATATAAAATATTTATCATGTAAATATGTAAGGTGAGAAAAAAACTATGCTACTTATGAAAACATAGTTAAAGGTAAACAGAGTAAAATGTCTTTTTTTTTTTTAATTTCATATCTGCTGACCTCATCTCGGTTTAGTAAATAAAATATTAAATGCTTTAAAAAAAAATACCATAATTATTAGTATAAAGTTAATTAATTGTAGCTTTTTATTAAATCATTTAATATAAAATTAAAATAATTAAATAAAACAATTGCAGAGAATAAAAGGAGGGAACTGATAATTCAGCGTAAAACGATCTTATGCACTTCACTCAAATAATTTTCTGACAAAGAAAATCTGAAGGGTTTTAATTCATTAGACTACCGTATTTGCATGACAATGAGGTCTAGTCTTCTTGCTTTAATATTTATATTTTTCTTAGAAAGAGATAAATTATAAATAAGGGTTTCTAAACATGTCCCTTTCTTTGAAAGACTGGATATACAACACTGCTTCTGATAATAAAATCAAGAGATTTTAAAAAGTAAAACATAAGGATATTTAAACGATAAACTCGCAACAATAATATTATATGGAACCACTGTTTATTATTTTATCATATAAATTATTGATTTATAAATAGCATAATTATTTTGTATTAAAGAATTCCAGCTGATATGAAGAATATTCTTGAGCATTTTCTTCTTATTACTGGTTCTTCTAATTTATTAAGATTAATATTTAGAAAAGCGTTTAAGCAAGAACGTTTCTGCAGTCGATATTTTCTTTATTCCCTCAAATAACTTACTAAAGCTAATCAGATTATTTATAAAAAACCAAAACTATGTTTATTTACGTAAAAATCTTAAAATTATTCTGTTATTGCAGAGCAATAATCAAGAAACTTTCTTTAATAAATTATTACCCATAAATTAGATCACAACCTGGCTTGGAAGTAGCTTTGAGTTCTAAATTAATTAACCGAAATTTAATAAACCTGATCTCTGGAACTCAAAAATTTTATAAGAATCATTTAGTCTTGCGGTTCTCCATAAGCAAACAATTAGATATCTTTTTTTTATAATTTTATAATTTTCATTAAGAAAAAAAGAATCTCCATTTCAAGAAACATATAATCTAAATATGAAATAAAATCAACCGTCAAAGGAAATTTCCAAAGATGCGTGTTTTATATGATAATTTTTATGTTTATTATGTTTTTATATAATAGTTTTCAGTTATAGCTTTTTCTTAACCATCATTTCCTTAGAGAACGCCACCATATAAAAATATGAAAGGAGTTTAAACAAGGAGATTACACAGTTAACAATTATTTCTAAGGAGCCCTTTTGGTTGTAATTGTAATTAAATACATATATATATATATATATATATATATAATGCGAATTATTGCGTCACAAAAAAATTACAGAAAAAACAATTAAAATTTTTTTTTAATTTAAAAAAAAAGACGAAAAACTGAAAAAACTGTGGATTTTTTCATCTATATTCCTTTAACTATTTATTTTAGTACCTTAATCCCAAATTTCATCTAAATATTTATCTGATCGAATAAGTTAAAAAAAAAAAATTGTTTTACGCCTTCATTTGCGGCCAATGCATTACCGCCTTACAGTCAAGCGTAGCGGGTCAATAATCGTGCTTAAGAAGGAGCAACTGATTTAAACACTAGAAAATGTATTTCTAAATAACTAAAAAAACAGATGATCTAATTTTAAAAAATCTAAATGAGAAAAAAGTCTGTTTGTATGGATCTTTATCTTTATATGTAACATTGATCGTTGTTTATTGATTGATTTTTTTCTAATCCTGTTTTTTTTTAATATTTTATCTGAACTTAATTTGATATACTTTATGATAATAAAATTGGAAAACAACTTTAGCAATACAATTTTGAACAAAATAAATTATGGTACAATCAGGAGATGTTTTCCGTCATTATATATTTTATAAAGATTTTAAATAATAAGAAATTAAGTTGCGATCCATGGATGTTCATTTTCACAAGATATAAATTATATGTAATATAATCAATATAATATACAAAAATTATATTGAACAAAAATAAAATATTAAAAAAATCTCAATAATTCTTATATAGAATAAATCATTTAAAATATATTGTTTTTTTTTAATTCCAAATTATCTTTTAGAAAACAAACAGAAAAATATATTGTATGATTTTGATTTATTTACTTGCAATTGTTATTAAGAAATACATATCTTATGCACTACTGATTAAATAATCCTTAAATGTTATCCTTACCCTGACATTTTGTGGTAGGCTTAAAGCATACATCACGGCATTGGATATATCCGGGCTCTGAAGGTGAGCAATAGTGTTGAGTGCTGCTTCACTCTCAGTACTGTACTCACCGGCTTGCTCGAACAGTTCAGTCATCACGTAACCAGGGCTGATACTCTATAATGGATACATAAATAAGTACATAAAACAAGTAAACATAATTGAATGATAATAGTTGACAATGCTAATATATGTGGAAGAAAGTGGTCCGGGTAGAGGTCAATGAATTTCTCTTAGAATTGGAGAAATGTTTATTAAGTAGCCAACGTTTCCACCTAATTTGTAGGTCTTCTTCAAGGCTGTCGCAGGGGTGGGTGGGGGGCTTGATTTGAGGTCCTACACAATCTTAATTCACAAACTGAAGTTTGTGTAGGATTTATCAAGCCTCCCACCCTCCCCTGCGACAGCCCTGAAGAAGACCTACAAAGTAGGTCAAAACGTTGGCTACTTAATAAACATTTCTCCAATTCTAAGAGAAATTCATTGACCTCTACCCGGACCGCTTTCTTTCACAAGTAAATATTCTGAATGATATACAATGCAAAGTAAGTACTGGCGAGAAAGGTTAATAAACTACCTACGGGTAGAATTCATATAATATATTTAGATTGAAAAGTTACGAAGCCATCTTATTTTCAGACGCCTCAAAGGATTATTGGAAATTTTAATGGAAGCTAGAAGTTTATAATGAAAAAGCGAAATCGGGTTTGGCCAAATTAACAACAAATGGGGCATTTAGATTATTATGGATGATTTTATTTGTAACAAAGCACATAGCACTGTCGATTTTTAGGATATGGTACGGGAGGGGTTCGATGGTTTTATATAAAATATAAATATACGCGTTTATTTCCTCAATTTCTTTCCCAGCATTGCTTGGGGAGTGGAGTGGCTCAGTGGTAGAGCACTAAGGTGCCAGGCCGAAAATCCTGGTTCAATTTCGTAGCCGGCAAGACTTTTATTCAGTGTGTTAGCAGCCAGAAATGATCTTTAATAGATCTAGGACCCTCCTGGGGCTCACCCAGCTTCTATAATCTAGGCACCCAAAATAAGAGGGGAGAATCTGGCGGTTGAGCGTGATCTAGGAAAAATCACATCCCTGAACAACCGTTCTCCTTGAAAGAGTACAGTTTCTACCATGTTCTAAACTCCAGACCCGTTCACTGGTTGTAGTGATACATTTTTTCTTTTCCAGCAATTTGTAGAAAAAATAATCTCCAGGCATTACATTCTAATTCTAACAATTTTAAATAAAGATATTCCGATTCAGTTGTTCTGAAAATGTTTTCAATAGAAGCAGCATTACATAAATAGTCAAACATAAGCCTTGTTTAATTATTTTAGTGTTTTCCCTTTTACGTTTACTAGAATGATAATCATAGATTAAAGTAGAAAGTCTGTTGTATAGGTATTAAAAAACTTATCTTATTGCATTATTTTATTTGTTAATTTCTGACTCAATGAAACAAACAAAAAATGCGCGACCTTTTCTTGGCTTTATATATATATTTTTTTCAACTAAATTGAGAATGGTGAAATAAGTTGTTTTTTTCAAGGTATTACTTATTATAAACTAATCAAAACTTTGTGCGTTAGAATTTTTTTTTATTATTAGTAGATTGCTGATTGATTTTGAGAAATTTTATAATGTATAGGAATACGGAAACTAATTAGAAAATCTAATAATTAAATCTTAGTGGAATGAAACTTGAAATTGAATATTTCAAGATCGCCTCTTGTGAAACAAGTTCTATAATTTCATTATAGGTGGAACAGGTTCATTATAATTATAATCGTTATCTTCATTTATAATTATAATTAAATTTCAAAGGGATAAACCGCAAAGCATTGTTTAAATTTAGCCTGACTTTTTAAATATCTGTATATATATATATATATATATATATATATATATATATATATATATATATAACTGTTTTACCGACGGTAAAATTTTCAATTGTAAAATTTATTTTCTTTGAAATGCGCTCTAGTCATATAATTAGTCTGTGTAGTAGCAGTGAATAAACAAACTGCTTCTCTAGAGTAAATTAAACTTTGTTGTTTTAAGCATCCTTGGCGTCAAATTGAAAATTTATTATTAAATTATTCATATGATATCTCTATTTACTTATTGTTTATTTGATCGATTCCCTTACCGTAACTTTTGTATGTGACTGTTGTTTCAGTAATTCTTGCCTCACACCTTCCGTTATAACCTTGACTGCGTGTTTGGTAGCTGTGTAGACGTAAAATCCTGGGAAGTCAATTATTCTATGTCCCACTATGCTGCAACCAAATTAAAACAAAAATATAATGAGTAAATTGTTTGTTTTAACAAATAAGGTAGATAAGTTTACATGAAGTGTGAGATTATTTTACTTAAGGTGTATATAAAGCTGGTGAACTATGTATATAGATTATTTCCTATCTTTCCTCGTGTTTATAAACTTTATCCTATGTTTAGGATGTAGTTGGATGATATAAAGCAAAATTTTCCTATCATGTCCTATGTATCCTATTAGTTTTTACTGCCTACCATAAGATTTGAATCTGTGTTCTATAAGTCTTTTAATATTGTATGATGGTCTAGTAAAAAAAAAACTTAATAGAGGAGTCACTCCATAAACATCAGTTTTTTCTACAATAATTTTGTGACTTTTACTGATCTGGTTTTTGTTTCGTTATTTCAAATGGCATAATTTAATAACAGAAGATATCTTACTAATATTATAAATGTGAAAGTTTGTATGTTTGTCTCTCTTTCAAGCAAAAACTACTGTATGGATTTGGATGAAACTTTACAGTAATATAGATTATTCAGCAGAATAACACATAGGCCATAGCAAGCGCGGATTTAGGGGGGAGGGGGCACGTGCCCCCCCCTCGCCGACAGTTTTTTAGGTACTGTGGAGAATCCATTATAGTACATAAATAAAGGAAAATCACATGATAATTGTGGTTAAAATAACAGAAAGGACAGGAGTGAATGTTTTTCACTCATTCACGCAAAAACTAATGAACGGATTTGGATGAAACTTATTGTATAAAATAGGTTATACATCATAGGCTACATCAAGGGCAGATTTGTGTGGGGTCACGTGGGCATGCCCCCCCCCGTTATAGTACAAATTAAAGACAAATCAGGAACTTAGCCTCTTGAAATTTGTAGATAGGTTCTTTGTATAGTTTAAGAAAGAAATTGTGATTATTCCACCCCAAGGGTTTCCCTTTTAAGAAATGGGGGTTCAAAGGTTGTAGAGAATCCGTCAGTTTTGAAGTTAGACATAATTTCAGTATGGATGTACGAGTAACTTATATTTAAAAAAAAATATTAAATTATTTATTAAAAATGTTCTTTCACGAAACTTTATGTGGCAGGCCGAATTCCACGCGAGCGAAGCCGCGGGTATAAGCTAGTATTTATATAATTTTGGATTATTGTCTTAAATATTTTTTTTAATTTGTAATGAACACTCTTCAATGATGATGTAACAATTGAATTTGTTTATTTATTTTTTAAATATTTTTGATATACATTAATTTTAAAAAATAAAAACGTTAGCTGATCATGTATAGACTTTGTGCAATAAGGGTAACCAATTATCTATGCTTGGCAGCCTAGATATACAGAAATCAAATTAAAATGATATATAAAACAATTATATGCTTATATGATTTTTACCTTAATAAAGGAATGGTTGGTTTGTAATAATTGACCATGTCATATTCATTATTTTACTTTTGAATTGAAAGTTGACATTAACCATCAAAATCTCAGGTTTTGTAATTGAATGTCAATATTCAAACGAGAATGATAAATGAAATGACCATCCCGTTATATCCCCCTAATATAATTTTACTATTAGACACTAAAAAACAAATATTTTATAAATAAATATCCAGTTATAGAATTATATAATTTATAAAAAAAGTAATTATTTTCAGTTCCAAAAGAATCTAAAAAAAATTGCGCCTTCATTTGTGATCGATATAAGGCCACCTGACATACCAATAAAGCAGGTCCGTATTCTTGCTGAAGTAGGAGCTGTGATTGTTTTTATCACAATAAAATAATAAAAAAAGACATATGATCTTATTATAAATAATTTAAATGAGAAACAAAGTATTCCTGAATCTACCATGACTATGTTATTTGCTCGTAATATAATTTTGATTATAAGACACTAAAACAAAATTTCCAATATTTCTTATCATTTTCTCTGTTATAAAATAATATAATTTATAAAAAAACAAAATTATTTTAGTTACGGAAAAATAACCAAATTATTCTGTCTTTACAATGCCATAATTATAATTATAATGCCTTTCTTGAATAAAATATCACCCATAAATTAGAGCTGCTTCGCTTGGAAGTCGCTTTGGATTTTAAATTAATTAACAATAATTGAGTTATTCAAAATTATTGAATACACATTCAAATCCAAATCAGGGTGAAAATCTAGTGTAGGAAGCCCATAATTACAGAGTTGAATTTAAACATATTTCTAATACCACGCTTGTTTTTTTGGAAATAATCCGTGAAGAGAAGAGAGTGCCAACAGTGCACTCACGACTAGAAATTATAGATTGAAATTTACATTTAGTATCAATATTATAGAACCATAATACATTGTGGAAGCCTGTTATCAATTATATTTGGAAATAATTGTATTTCATGCATTCTACCTGAGCTTCAAAAATTTTCAATAATAAAATTCAACAAAAAACTTCTGTCATTCAACATCAAATTATATCAATTCTCATGATTTAACCTAATTTTAAGAAATATATTAATCGGTTTTATATCTCTGTACTTCCATTTCATTTATTGTCATCGTCGTCCTATTTTTAAGCTGTTAATTTATATATATTGTTTTTAAATCGTTACATATGTTATTTGGTATACGGTTTAGCAGCATTTGGTTTGCAGAATAGATTTCCTCTGTTTAAACAACCACTTTCTGCATTAAGTTTGGTTTGCTTATCAACATATACGTAGCTTAAGTTTGGAATACCGAATTGTGTTAAACCCTAAATCAAATATTTAGACAGAGGCAAGAATTTGGTATATTGTCTAAATGGCTAGAATATTTTACTGTCTATTAACTTTATTGTTGTATTTAGTTGGCTCTGTGTGCACAATGGTATTTTTTGAAAAAAGTTATTTTCAGTCCAAAGTGATAACATACACCGTTCATCATTTGCGATGGAATTATGTAATAATTCATCGTTGCAAATATAATAATAAGATAACGGCGTTCCTGTCGATAAGACTTTGCCCCAATGTTAAGGATCATCAGATATTGAGGTTTGATTACAGTATAGTAACGTAAGATTATAGCTTCCATTTCGATTCGGCGTACAGTTATCTGATCAGGACAATAAACGACAATATCTCTGAATTGCGTCATTAATTAGCATATCCTATAAATATATCAACTGTAGCATATCAAGAGCAATTACTATGGTTTAGAATATAGTTGCTTTAGGGAGGACCTACATTGGATCCGACGCGATACGATCAGACGTCGCTAGCAATCCGAATGAATGAAATATATCGAGAGCGCCTACATTGGATCCGCTCCGATCCTATCCATTTTTATTCGAACAATCCGACCGATTTAGTTGCTCGCGGAATCAAAATAATGCAATTCTACGGAAGCGCCTACATTGGATCCGGCGCGATGCTGTACGATAAGGTGCGATTTTCACATTTCAAAATCATCTCTTTCCAATCCTATTTTAAGAACCGACTTGTATTGACAAAAACCTGGAATTGACCTAACTCTTTCATTGTAAAAAAAATACATTTTTTTAAATATAAATTAAATCATTATATAAAAAAATAAATAAATTACATTTGGACCTTTAAATATATAAAATTATGATAAAATAGGATCGCGTCGCATCGGATCGGATCCAATGTAGGTGCACCCTTAAGAGGTGATAAAAAAGAAAGTTTTAAAAAATAAAGATAATAAAAAAAGTTCAATAATAATAGTTGACCTTATATATTTGGAAGAAAATGGTCCGGGTGGGGTTCAGAAAAAATTCTCTTTAGTAAGAAGGTCTATTTACTTTTAAAGCCAACGAGGTCTTCTTCAAGGTCTTCTTATACAAGATACATATAAGTTTAAATAATATTAAGGTAAAGCAGTATATGTAGTATATTGATAAGAATAATAATAAATGTAGTAAAATATAAGATAATTAATTAACTCATATTAATTCTTATCTTTCATTCGATACTTCTCTATAACTATTCCCCTAGTTTTCTGTTAGATATATCTAAAGAGTACCCATCTTTTAATATATATTTATCACTCATAGACCAGGGTCAATCATTTTTGAAACCAAAAAAAATAATAGTAGGATGAAACCCATTGGAAAAGGAAGATAATATAACAAAAATACAAGGAAGAATAATTTACGGGTGATCTGAGGTCGGGAAGTAGAAGTGGGAGGGGAGGTTAAGGGTAAAAAACAGTTTATCTCGATTTTCGGCAAAACTACAAGTCCTATGGGGGAAAGATAAATGGGAAAGTTGTTGGTAATTAAATGATCTACAACTTTTGTATTTACACTGTTTTCCTATAACCTCAAAATTTATTTGAAAAATTTAAATAACCAAGTTTTCGTTTTTTTTATTTTTATCTTTTACAAAACCAATTTTTTTCACGGAATTTGCTTTTTTTTGGAAAACTATTAGACGTGAAAAATATAACTTTTTCTTTTCTAGAACCTGGCTTGAGAAAATAAATGTCATGATTATTTGAATTTAATTGATTCAAAGGGACCAAAAGATCAATATCTTGACCCACAACAATGACTGTTTTATTAGTATCTCTGGCAATTTCTATCGAGGTCTTGTACATTGTAAATGATAATTAAAAAAAATTATCGGATTCGAGTTTTTTTCGTTTCTTTGCATTTTCTGAGAACAATTACAATATTACAAATGTATATTTTTTTCACCATCAGAAAGTAGAGATTTCAATGAACAAATAGCCCACCGTCTTTTTAAAAAGCAGATATTTTGACATGAGAATTTTCGATTGAAAATTAGAGTTGTTTTCAATATTAAGTCAAAATAAGAGGAAAAAATAAATATTTTAAATTAAAAAAATACAGTGTGTTTGGAACATAAAAAGGTAAGTTTTCACTAAATTTCGTGGAAAAAAAATTATTTTTGTAAAAGATAAAAATAAAAAACCAAAAACTTGGTTATTTGAATTTTTCACATAAATTTTGAGGTTATGCGAAAAAAGTGTAAATAAAAAAGTTGTAGATCTTTTTATTACCTACAACTATGCCACTTAACGTTTCCCCATAGGACTTGTAGTTTTGCCGAAAATCGAGATAACCGTTTTTTACCCTTAAACCCTCCCCACTTCCACTTCCCGATCTCAGATCGCCCGTTTCCTTCCTTTTCGCATCTTCCTTTTCTAATAGGTTTCATCCTATTATAATTACTATTCACTTTTTACGATTTTCAAAGGCTTCAGCACAGGTCTATCATAACCTTAAATGACTATATATTTTGTTATTCTTTACTACATATATTTTTTTTTCTTATCGATATACTACTACATATACTTTTATTCTTTACTATACATTATTTTAATTCATATATATATATATATATATATATATATATATATATATATATATATATATATATATATTGTATACATAGCCGTGAAGAAGATCTGCACTGTGTGTCGAAACGCCAGCTTTAATAATAAGCAATTCTTCTTGATAAAGAGATTTTTTCCTGACTTCCACCAGCAACATTTTCTTCCTTATAAATTACTTTGATAAGAGTTTAGCTTTTCTATCGGTAAAGTTTGTTGAGATAGGTTGTAGTGAAGGCGGTAGTTCATCTTGTTAGGACTCGTTCAACTTCAGCCGTTCACTCAGCATCCCAACCTCCCTACCCCGAGCCAATATATTCACCCTTCTGTCTTCATTGACATGTTATTGCACTGCTTCCTGACAGTGAAGAGCCTTTTTTCTCCAGCAATTAGTTTACCAACCGGAGATTAATTTTCACCGGGACCGATTGTGAATTATTCGGCTAACAATTAGATTTGTTGTTCTGGTTTCTCCAGCTCTAATTTGGACGAAGGCCTCCTTTTTTTATTTTTCAGGGTAAATTAAGTTCATAGTTTTTTTTTAATAGAATAACTTATTGATATTCATAACTGTAATTATATTTCATCAAGGAGATCTGCTGTATGAACAAAGGACATGAAAAAAAAACACTTATGGAGAAACTATCCATTTATAGCACTCCAATAAAGTTCTATAGTAGAAGGTCTCGAGGCCATCTTCTTTTCAGACGCCTCGGAGGGTTATCAGGAATATTATGGGAAGCAAGTTGAGAGACTAGCGGATTCAAGTGTGTATGGAGCTTTTCATGGAAGGATAGGTGTATGTTATATGCTAATTTGAGCCAAATCAGCAACATATGGGATATTAAGATCATGATGGATGAGTTTGTTTGTGACATAATAAGGAGCATTGAGGATTATACGAAGGATTTTGGATTGTAAGGATTGGATACGAGATGAATTGGATGGTTTAGTAGAGCCCCTAACCTCAACTCCGTATGTCCAAATAGGTCTGACAACTGTCATGTAAATGAGTCTTTTGTAATTAATCGGGAGCTTTGAACGTTTGTCCAGTAAATGTTGAAGTAGGTGAAAATGTCAAGCAGTTTCTTGTCTTTTCAGTGCTGTATGAGGAAGTTCACGGTGAATGTGAAAACTAGTGACCTATTAGCCAGTTTTGAAGATGTAATTTTTTTAACACCTACAAATCTTTCCTATATTTTTAAAGTTGTTTATTAATATCCTTCCAAACGTCCAGAGTTTTATTTTCAAAATCAACATAAAATTATTCAGGATACTTATAAGATATTCACGATATTCATATGATTAAACATTAAATTTCTATAATTCCTATTTTTAATTTTAGAATTTTACATACAAATTTATAAACAATATTAATCTATATAACAGAGCAGAGTGACTCATATGTAGAGTGGTGAGTTGGTGTGACGTAGATCCCGGGTTCAAATCCAGCTGCTGGAATATTATATTTATTGATATCCTTTGGGATCTGGGATCCTCATTGGGTTCACACAGCATCAATAATGTGGGTACCCAAAATAACGGTAAAATCTTGCGGTTGAGCGTGATCTTAGACACTCAAAAATCACTTGCCTGCACAACTGTTGTCCAAGAAACGGTATAGTGTCAACCACGTATTGAACCTAAGAACTCTTATGGGTTGTTTTGGTGCAGGATTTTATAAACTAGATCAGCTAATAGTTACGTTTAAAGTTTTAATAGTTAAAACTACTAAAACTATGAAGTGATTCTACTGAAACTATGAAAGATATTTGAAATCTTAAAGACATTAAAAAATGAATGCAGGCAATTTTTATTAGAAACGTAATCTGTAAACTTATTACCAATAATTACAACAGATAAATAATAGGAATATTATTTGGTTGGTTGGTATGACAGCTTTCCATTTTATCAAACATTAAGACTTACGATGGCCAATTAATTCTGCTCTTAGAGTCTGAGAGGCTTATCTCTTATTTTTCTTTTTTAGGCTCTTCCCTGATTAGCAATATTTTTCAACAAAAAAAGACTCGCTTTGTTCCGAGGTAGTCGTATGGTACAACGGATAGTTTAAAAACCTTTTCCTGAAAATATGCTAATATATTGAAGACATCATAACATAATCAAGTTTGTTGTAACTATTGTTACATTTAGAGATTTTTAAGGGTTTGTAGGATAGTGATGACTTTTTCTGCTGACTTTTTTTTTTTCAAAATAAGTATAAATTATAAACTTTTGTATCTTACATTAATTACAGTAAGTATTTAATATCTTACACACAGAACACCCAGAAGCCGCATTAAGCTTTCGGCTTTGGAAAAGTGAGACAATACCTTAATCACTCGCTAAGGCTTAGGGACTACTTGTCTTAAGCCTACCTCAATCGTACCGGTAATATGCTTGTACGGGAATTCTCGAGGACTACCATCCATAAATATAATACAATTTTAACGACAAATATTAATTACAGTGATACTGTATATTTCATTTCGTCCTAAAATTAAAAAAAAATTATTTTCGAAAACAGTTACTCCAAGAATAATTAAAAAAAAAAAAAGACCACACTTTTGTGATGATAGTTAAATAATAAGAAACGATGATTATGATTACCTGCAAACATTGATAATGTGTCCGTCGTTGACATTGTGGTTTTTCATCGACTTCAGGTGTTCTCTGATGCAGATACCAACTGCGAATACATTCGTGTCGAACATTTTTCTCCATTCATCCATCCTTCCATCTAAAAAATTAATATATATTAAAAATCTTTTTAACAACGGGTCTTATTTCATGTTAAGAACCGCACTGTAAAGAGGTTATTTTGCTAAGAACTTAATGTTTAACTAAGGGATAAAACTTTATCCCTTTGTTGATATATATATATATATATATATATATATATATATATATATATATATATATAGAGAGAGAGAGAGAGAGAGATTGCAAAAGTATTCACTTAGTTTGTTTAGTTTTAAAAATAATAATCATACTTTTTAAACGATTATATTAAGCTCATGAAAACTTGATGGGTCTTAATTAGATGAAATAGTTTATTTATTTTCTCTTCTTTTCGACAATAATTAGCAAACAAATTTTCGTATCTTACGAATTGTTTAACTATTCATGGATCCGATTGATTGATTAAAGAATTTTATATTTTTTTTACAAAAACAAATGTGTGTATATAATTAATCCAGTTAAAAAGAAAAGTTTACTTAGGATCTACAAAAGTAGTATTTGACAGTTGCCAGTTTTATATAAACTTTTGAAAAACTTCAACCATCAAATCCTTCAAGTTATTCAAGTTATTCAAACTTTCTTCGTCTTATTTTATGATAATAAGATCAAATTTTACAAAGCATGTCAAATCTATATCCCCGTTTTATTTTCTTTGAAGATAGTTAAATTTTTATATTTCCTTTTTGTTTGTGGCGTGTCTGTAATTTATGTTTGTTTTATGTAAAGTTTTTTTATCAATAAATTAATATCATCTATATTTTTATTGAACTATTATATAATAAATTTTTATCATACCAATTGTGTCCCTCAAAACGGAAACCCCAGCGTTGTTGACAAGAACGTGTACAGGTTTCTTAAGGTTCTTCTCTACCCAGTCAAATGCGTTGACAATTTCTTGTTCATTGGTGAGGTCTGCTTTAATTGGATAGACTTTTCCAGGCTCATTTTTCACTTCATTTGCTAGCTCCTGTTTAAACAACAACAAATATTAATAAATATAGATTAAAGTTTATAAATAATAGTTGAATAACATAATTAACGGTGTAAATATAAGTTGATGAAAGAGACTTTTTATCAGTTCGGTAATTAAATTGTGTCCGTTTATAAATATTACAAAAAAAAAAAATATTTTGAACTAGTCAAGTTTCTTCAGGATCGATCCTATATTGTTTTGAAGGAACTTTATACAGCTATATACAACATTATAACAATAAAATAAATAAATACAATGAATGATGCATAATAGCATAGAAACTACCGGTTTTAGTACTTGTTCATATAATTTACTTTTATGGAATGTATTAATTAATATTAATTAACTCATTAATAAATGGCACTATACTATAATTATGAATGATAATATAAATCACAATATATTTTTAATTTCAGCGTGAGTCCATAGATAATTTTCACATGAGTTCTTTGGGGCTAATTTAACGTGAGTGAACAAACTGGATGTGACTCTGCCTTTCTGATTAATTGCCTTAAAATATAAATATTAATGAGTCAGATCTTAATTACAGCTTACACGAAATGTTAAAATTATAATAAAGATTATAAAAATTTGAAGGTTTTCTTTTGACACACTAGATTCTGTGGAAAACTCATAATTAACCTTTTACCATTTTATTTTACATTAAACACCAATATTATTAAATATTAAATAGAATTTTAAAATATTATAGTGAAGCTTGAAACTCGCCATATTTCTGAACTGTAATATATATATATATATATATATATATATATATATATATATATATATATATATATATATATATATATAAGATTTAAACTTACTTTAAGTTTAAAAACAAATCTATGAATGATGTACTTTTAAGCATGTTTTTATTTATTTTTATATAATGTTCCTTTTATCAACATTTTTCATATTTTTTATCTATTAAAAAGGATAAGCTTACAGAAGCATGATTGTTTTTTGACACTATTCGAAAGCAATTATAGGAGGGAAACTAAGATATTGCTTGCTCAGGACAAAACTAATATTGTATTACTTTCAGCAGTCCCTGATTATCTGTTAACGATTCCCGCCCCCAAATCAATTATTATTAATATCTTACAATATTTCCGACTATCATATTGTATTTTTAGTTCATCAGGTTAGGTAGTAATATACACCAAAACTCGTATTAAAAAAAAAATAAAATAAATCGATGAGACCTATTTGTTTACAATTCTTCAAAACATATTTTAATTAGCTAGATTTGAACTGAAACTAAATATATATTTTTAATCAAAGATTGCTAGAATCAATTAATCAATTATTTAATTTTTTAAATCATTTTTTCGAGAGTTTAAAATATTTTAAACTCTATTTAAAATTGTTCAATAAAACAATTGATATTTTAAAACAGGTATAATAAAAACTACTATTAATATTGCTTATATTAAAAATCGAAATGAAAATTAAATTGTTGCTTTAGGAAGCTTTAAAAATTCTGAAGCAATGATAATTAATTTAATTATTTTATTCTTATACACTTCAACTTTATTTCAGGTAAGGAGGCTTAATTGGCGTTTTTAGTTTCATATATGTAAGTATTAAAGTATTTATTTTAGAATATGATTTTGAAGTTTTTAATATGTGATATGGTGTTGGAATTATCATTCTAATATTAACGTTTTTGTAAAATATTTTGTTTCCTAGGTTCAAATATTTTAGGGAAATAAAAATCTAGCATATGACTATAAAATACACCTTGAAGAACAAAATTAGATTGTTTTTATTCAATCGAATGATTTAGAAATAAAATATTTTTTTAAAGTCCTCTATTTCTATTTATCTTTTATCATTGACGTTCTTTCTCTATTAAAATTAATTTACAGTTTATTTTGCTCATACTTTTTTTTGTTAAGTTCCTAATTTTATTTCCTTTTGATTTTGCCCCCACAATATAATTTTTATATTTTCAATTATTTTGGGTTCATTTCATCTTATTCTAATATCTCATTATACTTGTATTATTCTTTTTAAGGAGACTATTATTTTTGTGTATTTTTTATTCTTTGCATTTATCAAGTAATTACTTTTCTTTGTAGTAATTAACTAATTGGTTAAAAATTAATTGTATTACAAATCTTTAATTATGACAAAATCCATTCTTAATTATTACAACACAAAATATACATAATTATAGTATTTGCATATTATTATTTCGGAAACAAGTTATATTTATTCAAAGCTGAAAGAGACACCATTTTTTTATTTTCATGGAATTAAGTTTAGCCAAACCATACGGTTTGAACTTTTATAACATCATCAAATAATTTCATTACAAAATTTTACTAATATTTCTACGTTTATCTTATTTTAAGAAGTACAAAAATCATCCCAATTATAGAGGTATTTTCGAATGTCCAATTTGGACAAATCCTTTCTTTTGGGGTTTTTGAAGACTTTTTATCCTTTAAACTTTTTTTAGTACTATATATATATATATATATATATATATATATAAAATATATAATAACTTATAGCAATGAAATCATTAAGGAAATCATAATCGAAAATAGATTACTTCAAAAATACAATTCCAGTTTAGTAATTACAGGCTATTTACTCGTAATTGTGATTGGGTTCTTCACTTTTTAATAACATCTTTTAGATTATAAATTAACTTTTATCACTACTGGTTTCAAGAATAGTACTGATTTCGTATCAAATAGACAGAAAAGTGTCCCAGTTTTTACCCTGGTAACGAGAACCTGTGTGTAATTTACTTTCGAAATTTATTTTTATAGGTCTTTTTTACTGTCTCTGTAGTAAAGGATAATAATAATAACAAAGATGAAGCCTTTTGTAGATCCAATGTTTGTATTTGACACGGTATATCTTACTGGTTTGGTTGAAACCGGAGTGTTTTACCCAAGGGAAATCATTTCTGATAATTCAATACACACCTGCTTATTTCTATGGGTAGGTTTCTGTTTCCTCTAGAGGTGTTGGAAACACCCTTAATTTTGTCCTTACTTTTTTACTAGAGCCATATTTTCCTGTAAAACATTTTTTTTAAATTTTAATCTATATATTTTTCCCGAAATATATTGTAAATATAATTGTTTCTTCATTCCATAATTTAGGTTTGATAGTCAAGATAAGACCTGGGATAAGAGGATTTGTGCTAGTGTATATTTTTGTAGTTTTCGATAAGAAAAAATAATAGAATAGAAAAATAAACTTTCCAGAACATATAAGAAATAAACATTAAGAAAAATAAGATTCAATTCTACTGTTTATTTTATCTCATTTTTCTTATAACCCATTATCTTATTACAGTAAAACGCGTGAAACATTCTGATGTTTATATTTATTATTATATGATTAATATTTTAACGTTAATAACCCTATTTAATTTATATTTATATAAATTAATTTAGGTTTATATTATTTATACAAATTATTTTTTAAAATATTATTTAATTTTATGCAATTAATGAATATGAAGTATAATAATATACAGGTATATAACAAAAATAAATAATAATGATTAGGTCACTGCATTATTGAAATTCTATCTGCAAATTTAGTCCCGTCAATTACTAATATTCGTGTAATAATATTTTACCCCTAATTAAAATCTTGGTTAAAACAAAAATCTAAACAGTATTAAGTATTAAAATATAAAAGAGAAAGATTATATTTAATAGTATTTAATTTATATTTATATTTTTATTATTTAATCTTTACTAACATTATAGGTACAATTTAAATAAGGCTATATATAATTTAAATAAATTCGGCACATATATACTATTTTTATGAAAATAATTTAATATTTTACATTATTTTTATTCAACTAATAATATAAAAGTAAATGAAAAAAATAAATAATAATTTATAATATAGTGATTTATGGTACACAGTTAAATAAGACTAGTTCCTAACGTTAGCTCACTTCGTTATTGTAGTTCAATCTGCAAATTCAGTAGCTCATTTTAATACAATCCAAATAGTAGCACCTTGCTAAAAAGCAATGAAATCATTTCAAAACTTATTAACACGAAGTTTAATTAGCTTCAAGAAGAAAAAAATTGTTTTAAAGAATTATCATTAGTCTCAAAATATTTAAAAATTATATATTAATTGTTAACTAGCCATTAAACAATTTCTCATGAGAAAAGAAATTTTGCAATAGCTTTTAACTTCATAACCGGCTTAAATGGAATTACTCTGAGCTCGGAAGCGCAGGATATTGTTTTTATTAGTTAACTTCAGAAGCCGGGAAGCCAAATTGAAAACAAAATTATGACCAAAAATTCATCTTTTCTCCTTAGATTAATCCCTTCTAATCATCATGTCCGATTAAAGCAGCCAATTAATAAAATGTAAAAATTTATATCTAAGAGAATAAACTAGATGGTTTTTATTAATTTAAAAAGGGGTGAAGTATCTAAGTTTTAAGAGAGCTAAGCTGCTATGATGACGGTATCGAGGTCAAATCGGAATGTGGAAGATAAATTATTTTATTAGTAAATATCCACGGAGATGTACTCTATGAGATCTACTGAATCTCCTTGGGCTCGCTCAGCCTCTATAAAATGCATATCCTTAATTAGTGGAAAGAATTTGTGGTTTATTAGGCTCATAGCCTCCCTGCACACCCGTTTTCTTAGAAAAGATACAGTCTCTACCATCTACAGTCCTTGGCCATATTAATGTGACCTCCAAGAAAGATTATTTTCTTTTTGTTTTTTCCTAATTTTTTGATATAATACTTTCGCGTGTCTTAATAAATTGCTGTTTTAAGTAATGGGAACACTGTTTTTTAAAGTTTTTTTTTTAGTAATGGCAGCATTGGTTTTCGTACAGCCATTTTGTTTTACGAGTGACGGCGTGCATAATTTGTGTTTGAAATTTAATTGAAAACACAAACCAATTTAAATGAAAACATCATATTTAATTGGAACCATAATAATAAACTTAAGCAAATGCTTTAAATTGCATTGACAGCATGCTGCACGAAGATTAAAAGTGGTTATCGAAGCGAAGGGTGACACCACAAAATATTAAAAAAAATAAAGATTTATTTTCGAAACTATTTTTTTCAATTTAATATTATTATCAGATAACTATTATTATTATTTATGTTTGACTCTTGATTACCATGCACGTCGACCTGAAGAAGCCCATTGTGCTTGAGTCCTAAAGATCCCTAACATAGGTCTAGACCTCTGAGAAATTTTAGATAGTCTTTAAATCTCAGTTCTTGGATTTCCTTGTGTCCTCCAGGACCAAGCTCAAATGTCCTCTTTCGACTTAGTGCTATACATTCAAAGAGAACGTGCCGGGGGGTTTTGTCCTCCTCTGTGCACCATCTGCACCGAGATTCCTGTTCAATGGCCAAGCGATGCATGTGTTTCCTGAGTTTACAGTGCCCAGTGGTGGTTTCAACCATACTTTTGAGATCTTTTGAGGTCTACGCATACAAAAAGATAATGCAAACATGTAACAAGGACGAATCTATCCAGTGGTCACATTAATACTGCACTTAGAGCCCTTCATGGGGTTGTAGTGGAACAGGAATTTTAATGTGTAATTTAAGTCCTGATTATAATTAAATCCAAAAGTATTATTAAATGTGTTTTATAAGTCCTATTTCTGTGTATCACTTTTAAAAGTATTCTTTGAATAATAACTAAATATCATTAGAAATGTCAGATCCAGTGTCAAGTACAGTTTTTCAAAATTTGCACATAAAAATTATATATATTTTTTTGCCTGTATTCACCTTCTTTTGGTTTATCTATATTTAAAATGTTTTAATATATTTGTACCGTTTTCATATATTGTCTGTATTTTGCATATAGCCCTGAAGAAGACCTACACGTAGGTCGAAACGTTGGCTATCAATAAAGATTTTCTCAAATTACTTGAGAATTTCATTTAGTGACCTCTACCCGGACCAAATTCTTCAACAAACAAAGAAAATTATTAGTTTGTGATATGGTACCTTTTTTCATGTTATTCTGAACTGTACAGTACTGGTTTTAAATAAACTATTTCATACTTTTTGTTTAATATAGCGTGAAGTTGTTACAAGAATTAATGGTGGGTGTAAGAGCATAAGCCGTAAGGGAAACAGGAAATTGGGTTCGTAATTCTAACTGATTGTGAGTGCGAGTTTGCGAACAATTTGTTTCGCTCCAATTAAAAGTTTTTCCCACGAGTATTCATTGTTTGACACGATAAATCATCTTTTGAAACTGTCACACATTATTAAAACTTGACTGATTGTGCGGTTTTATTAGTTTTTTTTTTATTAAAGTTAGTAATATGAAACTTTCAATGTACAATATATCAACTCCCAACATGTAAATTAAACGAGGGTGTTAGAATGCATGACCTTTTTTTTTTTTTTTTTCAATTTTTACTCAAATATTTGATAATATTTTATAATGAAAGGTCTCGATTGTTTTGAACTGATATACTGTTTTTTTTTTCAATTTAGTTATCTTATTCGATACAAAACTCTCTCAACCCTGTATATTTTTATAGTAAATCTGTTTATAAATTGGAAAAATAAAACAAAGTGGTAAACTAGTTTACAATCTCGTTGGCAATGAAAAGAAAATGGAATAAATTAAGTATTACATAACAAACACTTTTTTTTTAAATGTACTAAGTGTGATATTTTTATTGAGCTGCTTCTGGATACTTTAACATGACGGACCTTCTAGGCTTTCAACTAATTACAAAAAAAATATATTCATAATTGTTCTACGATCTATTTGGATTTACTGAGTAAAGGTTTGGTACTCCAATAAGACATGGAATTCCTCTCGTATCCTGTCCTTACAATCCAAAATCCTTCGCACTCCTGCAATTACTTTGTAACGATAAAGTCATCCATATTGACCTTAACGTTCCATTAGATGCTGATTTGACCCGAATCCAATGCCAATTATTTCATGACAAACTTTATTCCTGATAATCCGCCGAGCGTCTGAAAAGAATTCGTGACCTTTTAAGTTGCCTTTGTTATCTGAGTACTACCACGGTTTATTTTCTTATCGATCCTATATCTCGTAGCATTACACAAATTAATTATATTTACTTGTTTTATTATTATAAAACAGTTGTAAATTTCAATTAATAAATTAAAAAAAATGTACATATACACAATAATAATGAAACTAAATTATACTCTTTATATTGTATTTTTTTTAAAATCGTCTATCGTTGATGTCATCGTATTCAAGCTTCTAAACTAAGAATTTTCCAAAGAAAAATATACATTTTTATAAGCACAGCAGTTTTTTTAAACAAGTAACATTTTTATGATAAAAATGAAAAAAAAAAATGCTGACTATGAATTCTCAAAAAACAAAAATAAATAAATCAATATAATTTTACTAGTCATTTAAATTTTATCATTCCCAGTATTTCTTCAATAAGCTAAATAAATTAGTACATCACCCTTTCAGGATATGTTTTGTTTTAATTAGCTTCAGAAAATAAATATTTTGAATGGAGTTTAATTCAATGGTTTAACTCATTATAAATAATTAAGGACTTAACTTTTCAAAATGAAACCGAGAGATAATGTTTAACGAAGTGAAATTCTGGCTAGTTGCCTGCTGTAGTAGAATAATGGTATGTATAAAAAAATGACCATTTACTGGCCTTTTCACCTTCTCCATGGAGAGAAGATGGCAACAAACAGTACCTTTCGGCACACCACACTCCCTGGCAAGTTCGCTAGTACTTTTGGACGGATTTGACTCAACAGCTTCCTTCAGAACCTCATCAATATCCATTAATCGTCGCTCGGAGCCTTTCTTCCTTTCCAACGTTGTATAACTGCTAAATATTTCAAACCAACGCCGCACAATGCGCTGGTCAAGGATACCTTTCCCCTCATATTTAATAATTTCACGAGTTGCTTCAGCGGCTGTGAATTTTTTTTTCCAGTAATGTCTTAAAGTTACGAGAATTTCTTAGGACACTGTCATGTTTCTTCTTTTAAATAAATAACTAAACTGAGGCTTTTTAATGAAGAAGTCCAGTGTTAGTAAACAAGCTTAGAGAATGCTCTAAAAGGATTATTAAGTGTTGGTAAATAATAAATATCATTAAAATATTTACAGACTTTTGAACTCTGGAATTTTATAAAACGGTCATTTTTTTTTTTATACACCCCTATTAAAATTGGAACAATACTTTAGATAAGGAACAGAATTGAACAAAATTTATTCGACATTTTTTTATACAATATATTACTTACTGAAGTTATGTTAAGTGAATTCTCTTAATTGATTTCGATTAAATTATATTCCATATATTTATATTCTTTTCCGATTTGTCAGGGCTTTCCTTATTTCATTCTTATTTTCCATAGAATTCTGGTTTATTTTATTTTATTTTTTGAACAATGTATACCAGTATTGACTTATCAAATATTTCGTTTGTATCTCAAGTTACAATTTATAAAGAAAAATGTTTTTCGTTATTGTATGTAAAAATATTTTCGCCTAAAAAGATATATTTTTTTATGAAGTAATTTATTAGTTATAGGTAATTCACAAACAATAATATTTAACAAGCATTATAATCAAAACGCTTTATGTATATATAATACAATATACAATATATTTTTTACTGGGCCATGATATCAAGTCAATGAAGGTATGTATAACTATATGTATATGGCACTAAATGCAATGATGGAGAGCCTTGTTTACAATTAACATTAATCATTGTAAATATTTTTTTATGTTCATAGCAAAGAAACCTTGAAATTAATTATTTCAATATATCCCCTAATGATAATACTTATCATGTCACGGTGAGACAAAGGTTCCGGGTTCAAATCCCGGTCGAGGGGCTATCTTTTCTCTTTAAAAAAAAAAAAAATTATAACTCATAAAAAATGACCAATAATTATAAAAAAATATAGATGATACTTATCGATTGTGCCAGTAAAAAAAAAATTGTTTAGTACTGACATCACCATATCTGTTTCTTGTTATCTAAAACGCAAATTCCTTTTATCACTTCCTGAAAGATTAAAAAGCTTTCCAACTTTCAGTGCTAAAATAAATTTTTAAAAAAATATTTTTTCTCTTATAATTTTTATTCAAACCTGCCAAATACAAATAATTGGCAATCAGTAGACTGGCTGACAGTAAAATAATACAGAATGGCATAAAAGGCATGAAAAAGTACATTACACAAAGGTACCTCTCCCTTGGCTTCATTATTTTACATAATAAAAATTTATTAATAGGATGAAATTGAGAGAATTACAAAAAGAATGCCTTGAATCTCCGACAGATCTCTTTTTAGAGACTTAAGTCTTTGATTTTTGGAATTCTCCCTATTGCAACATATTTATAATATTTTTTTTTAGGCTTTTCTCACTTTTTTTGGAAATTTTATTTTCATCTGAGAAACGAAGATAAGTTCAAAAACGAAGTTCGCTTAGAACATCACCACTTGCGATATGTATGAAGGTGGTATGTTTAAGTGGGTTGTGATATTTTCCAGAGACAGAGACTAGAGTACATTTATTCCATCTGGCATAATACTGAGAGGGACGAATGTATAATTCGTCAGAAATTCTGGAAGGAGGTCCTGAGGATTTGAATAATTTCGGTTTAGTTGTCTACTCTCTCGCTTTCCTTTATCCAGATTCTAAACCTTGTCTCAGGTTGGAGACTGTTTTCTGAATATCGTTCTCTGCGGAGTCTTTTCTCGGTCGAGATGTTGAGGTTTGGGAAGTTGAGAAATAAAAGTATTCAATTTTAAAATTGTTTAGTTTGCAATTCATCACGAACCTCTCTCTTACTGCCATAACATGCATTAATCCTATCAGTGCCTGTGATGCAGTCCAGAAGGACTGCAAGCGCTATGCACTGAGTACTTTTCACTCGTGCCAGATCTATAGCTTGATTTAGTTTAAGGCGCAGCTAATAAATTATATTGTATCTTTTGCACCAGATTGTAAAATAAGAAAACGTGAATTTCAAAGCATCAATCATCTATTTGAAAGCGTAAAATTTATGTTGTAACAATATAAAAATAAGGAAAAAAATCTGAAGTATCTTTGTATCTATTTACGATCTCGGGTGATCTCATAAAATATATCAGTAATATCAGCAATAAAATTTATTAAAATATCAATATCTAATTTGAATTCTTTAATATTTTTACTTACTTTTAATTGTTTTCTATAAACCTTGTTTCTTTTTATCGCTTTACCTAAACTTATACATATATATTTGTCTCACATAAAGTTATAAGTAATATTTTAATCATAGTTCCATGTAACAATTACATGAAAACACTAAAAGTTGAAAAACGCATATCTTCGTCCATTGTCCCTTTGGTGTCTTTCAACAGACAAATACATGCGTCAATAGCACTTTAAGGTTCAAATTAGTGCCTTTTTATTATTGAAAAAATATATTTTATAACGTGTTATTTTTAAAAAAAATATCTGTTGCAATTTACAACTGTATTATAACAATAAAACAAGTAAATAGAATGAATGATAAATAATTGTGGTAATCGACAAACTTAACGAATTTAACTTGGAAGACTGCGATGCCATCTTTTCAGACACTACGGAGGATTATGGGGAATTAAAGCTATTGCTAGGTTTGAAATTAATTGTTGATTGGGAAAAAAGTTTGTCTTTAAAGGACTAATATTAGACATTGAGCTCATTAAGGATAACTTTAATCGTAAAAAAGTTAGGAACTTTAAGTATTTTAAGAAGGATTTTGGATTGCAACGATTGGAAATGATAGGAATTCGATGGGTTGGTGGAGGCCCAAAGCTCTACTCCATAATTCCAAGTAGGTCTTATAACAGTTATGTTTATGAGCCTTTTTTAATTAATTAGAAGCTTAAAGCGTTGTTATAAAAAGTGTTGAAGAAGCCTGAAACGGCGATTTATAAAGTTTTATTCAGTTTTCAATTTGCAATTAAGCATCCTTGTCATCTAATTGGGAATCCATAATAAAAACTTTTTACGATATATTTTCATAATGTTTGTTATTTAACGTCAAATTAGTTGCTATAGCTAATTGGATAATGTTAAATTAGTAGTCCTTAATATTGTCTAGCCAGTAATAATCATGATCGAGATCTTTAACGAGCACCTGATATCGAACAGACTCGGGATCGCCATTTTACGTCTCCTCCTAAAGACGGCATAACTGCCTTATAAATCCTAATGCTGCCTACAAACCCGCAATATATATATATATATATATATATATATATATATATATATATATATATATATATAAATATATATATATATATATATATATATATATATATATATATATATATATATATATATTAGGTTGTTTCGCTAACCACTAGACTACAAATGATCTTTGAAAGTTTTTAATCCATATTGAGAACTCGGTTTATAAAAGGTAATATAAATTTTAAGAGTTCATGACTTATTATCTGGATGATCATTATATAGTAAAAATGATTTTAAAAATAGAATTGCATACTGAAGTTAAAATGAGAATCAGTCATTTAAAAGGCAGATGCATGTCGCCGTCAAGGCTGAAGTGTTTCGCAACATTTTCTCTGGCGCATTTCGATGTTACACAACGCACAAAGATGACCCATATATCACTAGAGCAACGTGAATATATACAAAATTAAAATTGTATTTTTTAATATTTGTTAGATCGCCCTCGCGTTGTAATATTGTGGCGGGATATAGCAACTCTATTCCTTCTAGAATCATGGACGAAATTTTGAACGAAGTATATAGTATAAATATTTTTCAATTCATTGCATCAAACGTTTTTACATTTTTTTGCTTCGAATTCAATTAATGTTAGAAAACAAAAAAAATATAATGAGAGCAAAGTGCAAATTCGGTTAATATATATATATATATATATATATATATATATATATATATATATATATATGGAAATCCCCGATCATGGATGTAATCATCGGTATGCTATGGTATCATATCATATTTGAATCATGGTCATTCCTATTATCATTTGTAAACATAATTCTATTTCAATGCCCTGTCAACAATATTGCTAATCTCTATCATACCCAGTTATGTCAGTTATTTTGTTTAAGAGTTTATCTGAGCTATTTTTAATTTTTATATTATTTTCATTTATTTAATTACCTGATCGAAAAAGATTAGGAAGAAAAAACTACCCATAATCATTAATGTGTCTTATTCATTTAATTGTTAATTTCCTTTCTGAATTTTCTATTTCTTATATTATATTATATGAACTTTCTATTAGTTATATTACCACAGTTTTATATTTTTCTTTTTAACAATATTCTTTTTATTAGCATTTAATGATTATTTTAGCATTACCTATTCGTTGCTGTTTCCATTTATACTTTCTGTAATACTTATATAAGGAATGAATATATTCTTACTGCTGTTTGTTTTTTATTCATTTAACGGCACTTTATTTTGGCTAAGCGGACGAAATAATAACGAATATAAATATAACGAAATTTAACGAACCCGGGATCTTTGACATTGAAGGTTATTGTGCTAACTAATATTTTACTGGTCCTCACTCTCCTGATGTCTTAATAGATATTCAGTCTAGTGTCAAGTGTAATCCTACTATAATAGCCCTGAAGAATACCTGCAATGTGGGTCGAAATACAGGCTTCCAAATAAGCAGTTGTCCCTCTAAAAGAGAATTTTTTGACCATTTTTTGTTGACCCACCATTTTCTTCCTCCTTTTAGATATTTACTTCACAGAAAAGAGGTAGATTGTATTTTTCCTGTTTTAATACAAATAAATAAAAAAGTTTAATTTAGTATTTATTATTTACTTTATTAGCTTCAATTTTTTTTGTTTTGCGCTTTTCCAATATTTGAAATATTTGTCACATTATCTATAATCTACTTTGTGATTTTAACTTTACAATACAAATTTCTAGATTGTATAAGTAAAAATCATTAATGCATATATTTGCTTCTTTAACGAAGATTATAAATATAGTATAAAAAATAACTGTTCACTCAGTTTGGACAATTTGAGGCATCAATGCTCAAACCAACGTTAATACGTAAAAAATGTGTCTTAATGTCGCAGGAAATGAACACAGATTAACCGGTCTGTAATTCTTCATTCGAGTAGAATTTAATTGTTTGGTAATTAGTTGATGGGAGTGATCAAACATGTGTGTGATAAGTGAGTCCCACAAGTGGCTGACCATTTATTGACAACAGTTTATAAAGGGCTGTCACCATTGAACGAAAAAGGGGTCTAATTCAATTTTCCAATAAGAAAAAGGGATAGTGAAGGGAGAGGAAAGGGCGAGGAAAAAATTACATTAAGGGAGCGGTCGGATGGGAAATGAGAGCCAGCAACTTGTTCAGAATCAATATACCAGTGGCCGTGGATTGGGGCTGTCATCAATCATCTTCCGGGCCGTCCTTAGCGTCCTCCCGTTTCCAGGACATCAACAATTTGTATCGTCTCACCTGAGGAAGAAGTCGAGGAGCGTTAGTCATCCTTCATAAATAGCAAAGAGATTTTATCTGAAATCACTAACGCGAAATTCCTTACGAAGTCATTGTTTGTATTGTACCTAGAGCTTCATTTCTACTCAGAAGATCCAAGCTTATAACTTACTCGCAAGGGATTTAGAACTTAAAACATTCGGAGTGGTCGTAGGTATGAGACTTATGTTAGCGTGGTAGAAAATGCATGGGCTTTACTATCTCCTCTTCCTTGAGGAGGAGTCAATGTAGCGTTACATTAGTTGACATGTATGTCAAGATAATCTTTTTGGACTTTTCATTTAAAGTCCAACTCAACCTTTTTTTCATTACCTGTTGAATAATCTCGCCCATTTCGTATAAAATAAGAAGGTCAAAATGCCACTAAAAAACCCCATAAAAAGTAGATAATGATAATGAAAATTCTGTAATACACATTTACGTAACACAAGGTCGAAGTCTGGTTCTATATTTATCACATGCATATCATTTAAATACTGAATTTATTATGTTAATGAAGGAAGAGCGAGAAAAATTCAATAAAACACATACACACCCACCCACACACACACACACACACACACACATTATCCTCAGTTTTGATAAAAATAATTATCTTACAAGATTTCATCATTTTTATACTTTCTGCAATATGAAAATTTAAAATGCAGATACCACTACTATTCAAGTATATTATTATCGCCATTCCACTTATCCAGGTTTGACTGTAATACATAAATTATTAAAAAATATGGTTATTAAAATAATATGTTTTCTGCAGGTTTTCACTTCGAGTTGAGTCACAAGTGTTAACGTTTCATTTATTGCCCTTTTTGCATTTTCCATAAAATACAAGTAATCATGAGCTTTTTTATGGAAAAGAGAATGTGTATGCTTCCGTAATCATTTCATATAAGAATGAAGGTATACAAGGGATAGTGAAGGGAGATCCTTGTATTTACTTCTCCCTTGAAATCCTTGTATCTATTCTATACGTTTGAACAGACATATAGAATAGAAAAGAAAAATAATTTTATTCTGGGACCAGGTCCCTTAAGTATAACAGATGTGTACAAAATTTGATAACTAAATCTGGCTAAAGAATATAAATTACTAGAATAATACAATATTTAAATATCATGAAAATAAATGTGAATTAAAAATTATGTTCTGGTAGTGAAGAAAAAACAGAATAAAAAAAAGATACCTTATTTTTCTTTATATATATTTTTGGTATCTGTTCTGCAAACATTCCGAAATGTAGATGATATATGCTTGTTAAAACATTCATTTCTAGGATAATAAAGCTCATTATAACTTGTATTTTTTGAAAAATTGAGTTAGATTGCGAACTATGTTGTGTTTTTGAGATTTTGTTATTTTAGTAATTATTTAAGCAAATAATTAATATTAAAAGGTTAGTTTTAGGGAAATTTTAAGAGATCTGACAGACCTGTATCCTCTCTAACCTCCTGGCCACCGCCACAGTGACGACACCCTGCTTAGCCAGGTCCTTCACGATGGCGGCCCCGATTCCAGAACTTGCTCCAGTGACTAACGCTACCTTACCAGCCCAGCGGAACATGTTGAATGAATTTTCGGCAATGCCTTCCATCGCTATTTATAATATCTTGTTTGGCCTCTAAAAAAGACGTTACTTTCTCACCTTATCAGAACCTACTTAGGCTAAGAATGGTCTTGTGCAATAGTAGTCTACACCGGGTGAAATACCACTTAAGGACTTCTTTGCATAACACGCCCGACTAATCGTGCCAGCAGTTCATGAACAACTGAGATCTATTATGCAAATCAATTTATTCCAGATGTGAAGGACTAGAGAATTCTCCCACTCCCGTTTCTCTCAAGGACTGAGTATTTCAGTCTGTATTATTGATAAGGAATCACGCTTGTAATTATCACCCAAAAAGCAATATAATATGATAATAAACATAATTAGCTATGTCCTATTTTTCATTTTATCACTTCAGGGTATACCACAATATTTTATGTTAGCCCTAGATTACTTACTTTATTGCTTCAAAAACATAATTTTATCTCCGATACGTTTACTGTACCAAAAATGCATATTAACAATAAAAAAAAGAGATTAAAATACCTTTCTAAATCTAAAAATAATTCTTTCTGATCTAAAAATCCGAAAGATGTTTAAATCGTTTATTCAAACAAAAAATAGTTTATTTTTAATAGATAAAAAGGCTTGGTGAACCCGAAAGCTCCATGTCGATACCACCAATCTGCTTACAAACCTCTGTCCACGGACCACTACCCAGATCCTCTTCAGATCACTCTTAACGCAATCTTCACACCTACGTCTCGGTCTACCGCTCAGACGTTTACCAGTCAACACAGCGCTTATTAACTTTTTATGAATTCGTTCATTACTCAGCCCAACAACTTTACAAGCCCATCTTAATCTTCGTGACGCTATCACTTGAATAATATTAACCGGGTGCATGATTCGCAGTTCCGCGTTTTGTAATTTCCTAAATTCTCCTAAGACCTAATATTCTGCGCAACACCTTATTTTCGAATACGTTAAGACGTTTTTCATCCCTCATCGTTTGTGGCCACGTTCCACAACCATAAGGAAGTGTTGGAAGGATGATCTTTTTATAAATTCTGATTTTTAAATTTTGGGACAAATGAAGCGAACCTTTGTATTGTTGATACCGAATAATAACAAGCGTTTCCTGCCTTTTTAAGTATCAAGTTATGAATTAAAAAATATATAAGACCATCTAAAACAGAAAAGTCAATAGTAAAACAAAAAAGCTCTGACTTTTTTATAATCGAAGGAAATTATTATTTGTTTTATTATAAATGTTTGCTATAACAAGTTACGGATAATGAATTAAAATATTAATAGGATGAAAAACGGAGTTTTACTGTTTTTTAAGAAAACAGACCTCAAATTACACAGGTCTGCAATGAGAAAAAAAATGTAGCATATTTAACTAGTGGGTTTAACAGTATTTTTTGTTCTGATTACGGTAAAAATAGTGAAAAAAATCCATCACCCCTAGATAAGTCACAAATTTCACCGGAAAATTTTTTTATTTGATTCATCAAAAAGGAATATGAAAGCTGTACTTCTTCATAATGGTAATCGATATGCTTCTGTGCCTGTTGGACACTCAGTCCATTTGAAAGAATGCTAGGAAAATCTTGAGATCGTTCTTAATAAGCTCGGTCACTCTGACCATAAATGGACCATTTGTGAGGATTTGAAAGTTATTTCCATGTTGCCAGGATAACAAAATGGTTACACGAAGTTTACATGTGGTTGGGATAACCGTGACAGGAAACAACACTATGTCAAGCAAAGGTGACCAATCAAAAGGCTCTTATTCATGGAGCTAAAAATGTTGAAAGATAAACTTTAGTGGATCCTAAAAAGATCTTACTTCCACCACTTCATATCAAATTGGTGCTAATGAAACAGTTTGTGAAAGCATTACACAAAGAAGGAGAATGTTTCTTTGTGAACAGTTTCTTGGTATATCTGATGCTAAGCTGAAAAAGGGAGTCGTTGTTGTGCCTGACATCAGAAAACTTTTAAAAGATGAAAGCTTTGTCACTAAAATGGGAATGGAAGAAACAATGGTTGGAATTCATTTAAACTTGTTGTAACAAGCTTTCTTAGAAACAAAAAAACCCAAACTATTAAACTTTGGTTGCTGAATTGTTACAAAACTACAAAATGTTGGACTGCATCATGAGTGCCAAAGTTCATTTCCTTCACTCACATCTGGACTACTTTCCAGAAAATCTTGGGGCTGTAAGTGAGGAACAAGGAGACCGTGTCCATCAAGATATAAAAGAAATTGAACGCAGATACCAAGGTCGATGGAATGTCAACATGATGGCAGACTACTGTTGGATGTTAATAGGGGAAAATTCACAAGAGCACAACCGAAAAAGTACCAAAAGAAGCTTTGATGGGAAAAGAAAACGTTTTTATAAATTTTACATTTATAAAATAACTTTGCAACACATGTATTACTAACTCATTTTAGCTAGGTATCGTTGTTTTTTTTTTGCTTTTATTTCATCTTTAAATAATTTTAAAAAGCCGGTAGTTTCCGTTATTAGTCAACTTCAACATTATTTTGTAGGCAAGCCTTACGAGGTAGACAAAAAACCAATGTCATTTTTGAAATCAGCGCAGAAACTACATAATGATCAGTTAACTAAATCAAAACCATTTTTAAAAAAGATTTTTTTTCAGGCCTGTGTGATCCATCAAGTCAAGACAGTATAATCAGATAATAAGAAAATTATTATTTTTACCGATTTTATTTCACATTTTTCTAGCCATGTAACTATAAACCTCAAACTTTATAGGAAAACTTTTGATAAAAAATGTGCTCTTGTTATGCTCGCAATAAAGTTTATCAAAATAAACCTTAGACTGAGGCCTTTATTAACAAATCTTATATAACATGGTGTCAGGTGAAACCGAGTTATTAACAAAGTAAATAGTCAAATAAGTGTATACAACAGTGATAATAAGATACGACGAGCACAAGATATTATCAAAACATCAAACCGAAATCAATAAATATTCTCATATTTCAAAATTATGAAATTAATGAAGTTAAATTGAATTATTAGTATAATGAAAAAGAGTTAGTTCCAAAAGAAGTTTTCAGAATGAGAAAAATTTCTAGTTGTGTTAATTGGCATTTTCGGGAAATCTTACTTTTATATCCATTTGATAATTAAGTCTTAAAATTATTAAAACTTATAAAATGTGAATTTTCATTTTTAAATGCGTAATCATTATGTTACTAAAGCAGTTTAGGAAGCGGTAAAGATGTTAAGGACATCATGAACATTGAAACGCTTTTCTGGAGGATCGCTTTGTGAAATAGTCTTGAATTCCTTAACACAAAAAGGCACTGAGGCGCAAAGCAATTCAAACAGAGATTGCTAAAGAGATCAAATATTTAGCATCATCTAAAGAAAGTAATAAAATGTTTCTGTTCCATACATTTTTTTTTTATTCGAGGCCAGCACGTGGCATTTCTGCCATACACCTACGAGCCTCTCGATAAAGACATGCGCAACCCCTTTATTTTCTAAGATATCAGCTATCATTGAAAAACAAACAAGTCCAACCTGTTACATAACTATAATCCAAGGGAATCTAGTCGAACTATAAGGCATTCCGAAGTTTAGTAGGTTTTTCATGCGATTTGATTCATAGATGTCTTCAATGAAAATAGGAAATTGTTAATACTAAAACCTCTGCCAAGCTTTTTTACCATTTTATTAACACACATCTGAGCCCTATCAAATGTGTGGACAATAAGATAAGGATTATATTATATTATGACAATTATATTATACCTACTATATAAAGAAAATATACTATTTGTTATCATAGGTATATATAGCAATAAGTTTTATTTAATTTCATAAAGGATTATTTAATTTTCATTAGATTATCTTCTTTTTTATTTATATTCTTTATTTCCAGATCGGCTATCCCCAGCCTTAAATGTTTTTTTTTAATAATGAATTTTAATATTTTACATAACAGGTCACCTGTGGTCTAGTGGTTAGCGTAACAAACTACTAAGCCCAAGATCGCGGGTTCGTAGTCCGGCAGGTGGCTCTAGGATTTTTTTAAGGGAGTTAAAAACTCTTAGTTACGCCGTCCTTCGGAAGGGACGTTAAACGGGGGTCCCGAGCCTGTACGATGTCAGGTACTCGTTAAAAATCCCTATCCTAATTAAACCTGGATAGGCAAAATGTAGAGCTCCCACTGTAGCATTGTCCGATTAGCCATAGCAGCATAAAGTGACGTTAAATGAACAAACAATCTCTTACATGAAGTAAAAGAGTGGGTTTCGTTTCATGCAAGAGACACCCCTAACTGTACATTATCAGATTATTTACAAAAGAAGAATTAAATAAATAATAACTTTTTCATATAAAAGAATTATAATGCAATAATAAACAGAACTATAGTACTATAAACCGGAAAACTAAAAGGAAACAGGATTATATTACAATTTGTTAAAACGTTTGGTGAGAAAGGTAACAGAGTTCACATCAGAATATGTTTCAAGAGTCTCGGTTTTTGTCTTGGGAATGAAATAGGTTCGCCTATGTTGAATGGTACAGCTCCTTTGACTGCTGTTAATCCGGTCTCAAATCTGGTATAAACATTTTAAATAAATTCTTCGATCGTCTCTAGTTTTAGCTATCGGTGTAGTTGACTGTTTCGTACAAACCAAGGCGCGTTTACTGCGATCCGTAGGATTTTATTTTGGAAAGTTTGCACTAATTTTTTTCGCTTTGTTGTTGACACTGCACCCCACACTTCATAACCGTTCATTAGTCTAAGTATGTTAAAATAAATTAATAAGACTGTTTCTGGTTTTAATCTATATTTTCTATTAATTATCGGATGAAGTAGAGCTAATCGTGCTAGGCCTGTGTTAATTTAGTGTTAATATGCTGGTTCCAGACGACGACCTAAATAAACTCCGAGATATTTTACAGCTTCTTTATTCCACGGGAGGTTGCTGCCATTGAGCACTAGCACAGGTGGGTCTGAAGGGCGTCTAAGGGAGACAAATTTTGCGCAGCATTTTTTAACAGCTTTACTTCATTTAATCATTCAGATTCATTTTGTTTAATTAGTTTTTGAGCGAACTATTCTGTTTTATATATGCGGGTTACTTCAGCAAAAACATTCCATTTGGCTAGCTGTCACTACTAGGTCTTATCAAAGAATTTAATTAATCTTGTGATATGTTTTAAATTATGAACATAATTATTTGAACACTGTAATACCTTAGTTTTTTTTTCAACAAAATTTCACGTACAATATACCTAAATAACTTAAGTTACTGGTGTCTATTGAGGGAGGGGCTCAACGTGATCTCAACCAAATCACTTCCTTGCATGATCTATGCCTTAAAAACTGTCCAATCTTTTCCATGCACCGAACCCAGATAATAATTATTTTTCTTCAAATTTAATATAGCGAAATAAAACGATCATGAAACGTCATGAATCATATCTAGGCCTTTTGAAACAGAAAAAACAGAACAGAAGCTCTACCGAAGCAGCGTTACCATTATATAGTAGAAATGATATGAGGATAATTTATATTTTGTATTATTTAAAAAGTAAGACCAGAAAAGTACACGTTTAATTAACATGAGAATTTTATAAGAAACAGTTTAAATAAAAGTGCTATACTAAGACTGACTAGTGCCTGTTTTAGAACAGACAGAAACTATCGCTAAGTAAGCCTGCAGAACTGAGATAGTGCACTATTCCGATTTTCAGTTCTGATTCTCTCTATCAGTTCTATATGCTTCGTTGGTTAATTACAATTACTACTGAAATTAACCTAGTGTAATTGATCAGTCTTTAAGTGTTTAGCATACGTTCGATTCATAAAAAAAATTCTTAATAACAGTTGAATATTACCCATAATATTTTATAAACCTGTTACTTTTCTTTTACAAATCAACGTATTTCTCAAGCTGCAGTAAGCAATAAATTTAATGCATTTACGTTAATGAAATATTTTGGGTTTTTTTTTTTAATTTTGCTTTTTCTTATTATTTATAACACATTTAAATTTCATCAAACAGATATGAATGAAGAATTCATACAAAACGTAGCGAAAATGACCATTATAAATTCGTTCGGATTTAGTAACGATACTGAATTATGATTCAGGTATTGTAAATGCTCAAATAAACGGTCTTCATAGTTGGTAAAATAAAATAGAAAAAGAATGCAATACAAATAAAATGTAATTTAATATTGAAACCAGGTCCATTTAGAATAACGGTTAAAAAATAAAAACATAAATCTAAAAAGGCCAAAGACTATATAATGAAAATCATTTAGTAATTACATAAAGTACCAAAAAAGTAAATAAAAATCAAGAAGTTCTTTCTTTTCATTGTAATGGCAAAAAATAGGAAAATAACAACAAATAACATATATAGCAATAAAAGCCATTAGTTACTTATGATAGATTGGAGCTAATTAGTATAACTAACACCAATTTGAAGATTGCACCATTTTGGGTTATTTAGGGAGATGTTCGAAAATCATGGGTTGAATGAGGATGGGGTAGTATGTTGGATATTAGGTGAGAATGAGTTCCACACTGTGGAGAAGCGAGAGATAAAGGTACGCTCGAGTATTTAGGTTCTTTGGTAACGAGTTACAAGCCTGGAAGGACGAGATAATGTTTCCTTGTGATCGGACTGAGGTATTGGAATTGTAGGAGTCTTAGATGTATGAGGGGAGTTGGAGACTTGATGTATTGGTATAGGAAGCTAATAGCACTTATTTCTGGTGTTGATATTGGAACCAGGTCTCTCTTTAAGGAATTTTTTGTAATGCCAGAAAGATCTAAGTTTCTGAATCAATACGCCCACGTAAGTTCTAACGAAATGTTCTTTAATTAATTAATTAATGTTAACACAAATTTAATATTAGATAAATTTAATACTAATACTGTAATACTTTACAAATTATTCCGTTATAATTCTTTAGTATTCTCCCACTTCGACTACTGCTGCGCAGTATATAGGGGTGTCTCTTTGGAGCTCGAGGCCAAAATAAAACGTTTGATGAATTGTTTTGTGCGCTTTGTCTTCGGAATCCCCAGGGACGTCCCTGTCTCCCGATTTTATGAAGAGTTGAGGTGGTTGTGGCCTTCCTATCGCCGTAAGAATTTCCTTGCATCCTTCCTCTATCAAGTTATCCAATCCCACCGTCCATTATACATATATGAGCTCCTCAAATTTAAATTCTCCATCCATTCCCGTGATACCCGTGATCATTTTTATTTTCATTTTTAATGTGTAGTAATGTGAAATCTTCATTTTTTCATTACTATAAGAAGCTATTTTTTATTTACTTTTACATTTATTTTTTATATCAGCTATACAGATTGATTTTTTACTTTTTTTTTCTTTGTACTCTAAGGCTCTAAAGCCCACAATAACGTACAGTTACGTTATTCTAAAGGGACTTGTCCCAGAATAAATAAAGAATTTATTATTATTATTACTTCTTATATATTTTCAGGTAGGTACTCGTAATCGCGGTTATTTAATGTTTTAACCTTAATAGCACAGCAACACCACTGTTTCTTTGATTGGTGTCTTGTATCATTTTAAGTTTTGGACGTGCTTCATTTATCTGTATCCTTTACTATTATTCTCTTTTTGGGTAAACCTAATTAGGTTAAATATTGACAGGTATTTTTGTTTCATGTTTTTATTTTAGATACTTAATGATTTAGTTTGAAATTCTTCCAAACTGTAAATGCCTTAACAAGTACTTTACGTGTATTTTTTGATATGCTGCTCTTTTATCTTAATTTTATGTTCATTAATAAATTGTTCAATAAATAAATAAAATCATTAATATTATAGACTGAATAATTCATTCAGAGTATTTTTGTATCCCAAACTTCGACATTTGGGTCTATTTTTGCACTGCATCATACATTCCCATTTTTAGCTCTATTCTAAATATTTGCGTCAGTGTGCTTAGAGAAGGCCACACTATCTAGACAGCTGTTCTCTTCCCGGACAAAACATGGTTGAGGATATGAACTATTGGGTATGTAAAGTGGGCCGATAGACGAAGGACACAGACTAAGCGATATGGAAATGGCTCGCCTTCCCAAGGACTCCTACTAACCTAAATCACCCTTATCTCGTTCCACACTCTTTTATTATGGGCACTTTTTCAAGTTATCCACTTACTGATTCCTCTCTCATACGAGTTTATGCGTTTTTCTCGAATCTCCAAATATACTTACTAGTATATTTGTTCTTGAAATTAGGATCTGATCGTTTTTATTCAATCGGTGACAAGGGAAATAGTTTAATATAAAATTGCATGTGGGATCATGAAAATAACAGCGTAGAATCCTGGTTGTCTAAGCAATGTTATATTTTTATCGTTTGACAACTGTTTATCAGTTACTTACACTCCTATAAGAAGGGCATGTTAGAGTTCCAAATGTAATGTAATACTCGTAACTTCAGAACATAAAAAATATCATTGCTCATCTTTTCATTGCTCAAATTAAAATCAATTAAGTCAGTGTAATATATTTTACTCTAAAAGCCGATCTTTCGGTCAAAACTCGAGAGCTATCAATTGACGAAGTTTTTTAGAGAGTTGGTATGAAGTGACAGAAAACTCTTAAAGAAGATTACAAAGCTCGAAGATTAGCCAGTTAGCTAATATTGGTGAATTTTGGTCGATACATTGGTTCTAGAATACAAATATTACACTTACTCCACCCTTAGTATTCCATTATAGAGACCACAGTCAACTACTAGAAAAAAATAAAATCACTGATAGTTATAAGAAAATAACTTTCAGTTAATAAATATCTGATAAATTTACTTTAGCAGCATAGAGCATGTATGTATTTAGCAGCATAGAGCATCCTTCAATAAATATTCCTAGAACGATCTATGATGGTTTATATTCTAAAATAAATTTTTATATTTTTGTAGTCAATGTAATGGTATAAAAATCATTTTCATCTAACATATAGTGCAATTATGTTTATCTGTTATTAATTTCAAATGATCTATAACGTTGGTTAATAAATGTAGAAAAGTGACTCTAGATACATATAGATTAGTATGTAATTTTCTTCATTACACAAAGTATTATCTCTATGTTGTATTATATTAAATATTTGAAGTTGATAAAAACAAAAATTAACAGGAGCATATGATGCATTCGTATTTTTCACTATTTATTAATACGGTATTACAGCTTTTTCTGGGTTTAATAGAAGATGGATTTTGATGAAGGAGGTGTCATTGAGAAGGGAATTTAATGGAGACGTGACGGATCTATATTTCGACCCTCAAAATACCACTAGCGCTTAAATGAAAGAGGCGAAAAACCAGAGAGGTTTCAAAATCTTGATGATAGTATGCGGAGCATAACGAAACAGCCTGAAGATATAATATTCGTGGAAATTATATCAATTAGCACATTACATGTATAATGAGCCCTAATTAAAGCTATAAAACAAACCGTTGACGATATAACACAAGGTATATTGCCGCAAAGGCCATATTACATCTTGTGTGCCGTTACCATAGGCAAATCCAAAACAATGGAAAAGAATTGTTTATATACAAAAATTTAGTCGTAGGATTGAAATCATTGCTAAATTATTCCTACAAAAACATGAAAATATTTTTTAGTGCTTAATTAGACTGATGAGATTTTTTTTATTTGAGTTGGCTACTTATTTTTTGGCGCTTAGCCATAGTCAATATGAAGATGGCTAAACCAAATTTGTATTTTTGTGTATACGCTCAACCAATGTGTTGGTAATATTATTTTTTTGTTTGTGCGAATTAGCAAGTAAAGAATTGATTATTAGACTTTCAATTTATTAGGGAGAAAAATAAATATAATATGACAATGCCAGTCTCAATTTAAATAGATTTTTTCAAAAGTTACAATGCCTTAACGGATTCAAATAACAATGTTGTAAAAAGACTTTATTTTAGTTAAACGGCACAGGTGATACTTACATATTATTTCAGTAGTCGCTATTTTTCCCCTGGAAACAGTTACCTAGATTCTCTTAAGTGTCTGTAATGTTTTAAGTGAATTCTGATGTCGTCAAAGTGACAAACGTAAAGATAAAAATGTTATTGAACGATAAGTTCCTTCTGGAATATATTATAGCATTTTTGAGATTATAGAAATCATATAGGTATTAATTTTTTCTCCGTGCATTCTTTTAGGTTTTTTTTCTCTTAGGCCCATTTGGTGGACTGAACTTCTCAATGCTTCCTTATCTGACATCACTACCTTGTTTCCAAACTCTTTTTTTAGTAACGTCACTTTGTTCTATTTTCGCTTTTTTTAAATTTATCTTCGCTTGGCTTATCCATGGTATTGATACATTTTATGTGTAAGTAACCATTCTATTGGTATGTCTTGTTTGGGGAAGTCTAATGATATTCCAATAAAATTTTAATATATTCATGACTGACAGTAACCTCCAATGGAACAAAGCAATACCCCACAACTACTACAGGAATCATATGATATATGAGACATTAACAGTACAATCAAGCCGGTCCACCAGTGCTAAGGTGGTGTCTCTTAGGATCAATCCATGACTGTGAAGTAGTCAAAGGGAATTAAGGCCCTGTAGCAAAGACCTAACATAGACTATCCAAGATTTTTTCGGACCTGATCTGCAATTTTTCTCATGCAAAAAAAAAACTGTAAAACAGTTTTTTAACTGTAGTTAATTGTTTTTAGAGGATACAGCATAAAGAAACAATAATCTATTTAGATCTATAACCTAATTTATGAAGTATCTATACCTTAATATGTATCATAGACAATCCAAATTCGGAAATTTTAGTTACTATGAGAATCTATCTGCTGTCAGTTTAAGTCTCTTAATCCTGGGTTCTTTAATTTATTTTCTAAAGATGTATATATTTATAAGCATAAGGCCTCAATTATTAATATCATTTGCTATTAATTATATTTTTCTTAAGGAGGGCGTCTTTCTTTATAGCTCCCTAAACCCTTCCTCTCCATTAAACCTCATCTTTGTTATAACTCAATTTTACCGAGGAATTTCATTATTAAAGTCGTTAAAGGAATTATTTCACGTTCAACTTCCTTAGCATAATTTTTATAAAACTGTGCAGCCTTAATTTAAATTTTTAATTTATTATCCCTTCGATTATCTAATTATCGTGGCACGGTTTCTTGAAAAATAAGAAAATAGGGATATTAAAATAACGTAAATTAACCATCATGTCTTTCTGATCTGAAAAATACAACACATTTTTCTTGTTTTGACCCACAGATCTTCATTTATAATTTATAATTAATATAAAATTCATATAGTTTCATCTGTAATGCACAACACTAGCGTATATTTACATAGTTGAAGTACCTTTGATGATACGTGCAGATTTTGAACAAACCTTGAAACATTTTTTTTGTTCTCTTGATAAGTTTTTTGCATTTCATACATTTTATTAGTACCGAAGATGTCCTGAAATTATATATTAAATAAATTAAAAATTATAGGAGCTTTTACTTATTTATATTTTAAGAGACGGTGATGCAATTGTTAAACATCCCTTAAATATCATTATTTCCTAAAATTGTCAGACCATTAATTGTTGTATCTATTCCGCAGGTTGTCGCTTCGAGTTGAGTTAAAACCATTTTTAACTGTTTATTCGTTTTATTTTTAATATTTTCCAAAAATACAAGTTATCGTGAGCTTTATAATGGAAAAGAGAATGTAATTATGTGAATTGAGTAGATTTCGGTAATAATTTCATCAACAAACAAAAGTTTCAACTAACATTTCGAAGTATAGATGGCATACGTTTTTTGAAATGTTCATTTCTATTTGAAATTATTAATAAAGTATACATATTTACCATTATTATCTTTTCCATACTAAAGATCTTGATAACTTGTATTTTAGAAAAATATTAAATGGGAAACAAATGAAAAATTAAAACTTGTTACTCAACTCGAATCAATAACCTACGGAATCATTACCCAAATAGTTGTAAGGTGAAACTTATTATTTAAGCAAATGAGTTAATGCCGAATACATCTTGGTTTATATAATTTAAATACTTGTATGTTTCGCTTTTATATATTGCTGTGACATATAACTTCCATACTGTAAAAATGGAACACCAGATGTTCTGGTATCGCTTGTATCGTTGAAAGACGAGCAAGGCCTGGTTGGATATGAATATTTATTTAGACGGGCAGCAGCTGGTGTGAAATGACACAGAAAGTCTGATAGAGTTTGCATATTTTCTCTCCACTCCGAGCTAGGCAGAAGTTCGTGTCCCTGTGTACTGTTCATTAGCAACATAGCCATGACTTCCTTTTCTTTTTTTTTCTTTTTAATTCGAGAGTAAGGATTTGTTTCGTCCATTCCAGATGATCATACACAACCGTTAAAACTTATAATCGGATATATGAATAAGTGATGACCGGATTTTATTGCATACACCTAATACACGGTCAATAAACTTTCTTAAAGGTACAAAATCAAAAACAAATTAGTAAAAATTAATATCGTGAAAAAGAAATTATCTTTGTTTATATTTGGCTTCTTCTCCAGCTCTTCCAAATGTTCTTTTAATTTAATTTAAAAATATTTTTTCGATAGGTTTCAAATACAAATGGAGTGATGAACAAAGCAATTAATTTTATCGTAAAAAATATGTTTTTTGAAATATTTTAATAATGGTTCTACTTTTACCAATATCATTCAATAAAATGTTCACTCCTATATTCATCAAGCACCGCACACTTTTTTATACAATACTATTACCTCCAATGTTTTATTGATTGATATTGGTAAAAGTAGAATCATTATGAAAATATCCTAAAAAGCACCCCACATTTTAATATTATTATTTTTTCAACTCTTTATTTTATTTTAAACTTATTTAAAATTGTTTTATAAAATTTAGTTTTATTTCCTATTAAAGCGATTTTTTTATTTTTTGAAAATATTATTTATTTTCTACTTTTTAGTTAAAACCGGAAATTTTTTATTTGTTTAAACTAATTTTCTTATTCTACTTACTTTATAGACTTTTAGTTTTAGCTAGCTACAAAATTGTGTTTTTTAACCAATTATCATTATTATTATTTTTGTTGCAAATTATACCAAACAGATGATCAAACCATTAGTAATATTACAGATACAAATAATCTGGGGTAGGGGGTGCAGTAATTAATAACACTAAATAAGAAAAACTTATTATACGTGCCGACGTTTTTCTGTTTTTCTTTCTTAGCCCTGAAGATGGACTACGTTGTAGCCCAAAACGTCGTTTAAATTTAATCGTATAAATACAGGCGAGGCTAATAAAATTATGTTTAAAAAGTTTGGCATAACAATCGCTATTCACAGTTAAATTATAGTATAATAAAATAAGCAACATCATTAATTTCTCATCATCATTTTCCCAATGTACTATGCACCTGGTTTTATTGCACACGGACAATGCTTATGCATCAAGTCCGTGGCTTAAATTCCTTCCCTGTTATTCCACCACATAAATCCACATTGAACGATACTGGTACATACATATGGATACCCTCCATACATATATACAATGGTCTGAATCCTCCTCATCATCATATTCAAAAAAAGGCTGAATTTCGTGTGATTTGAAGTTGCAAAATTGTATTTTCATTTATTGAAAATCTGTTTCCAATGGTAATTAGGACATTTATAAATGCTGATAATGAATTCAGTCAGTTATATCAATAAAAAAATATTATTTATAAAGAATTAAATGGTAATAGCGTTATTTAATTGTATAAAATACAAATAAATGCAATCGAATATTAAAATTTTTGGAGAATGAAGATAGTTGGGGGGTGCAGTCAAAAAGACAACACCAAATAAGTACAAGACTTATGTTTAATGTGAGCCGACGTAATTATTCTTTGGCATTTTTGTATTATTTTTCATACCTTTTACTTATGTAACCTCTAGGAGTTTATCATCAAACATTTTATACCTGTAATGAAACTAGTTTTTTTCAAAATCCTTTATATCTCACCTTTTTATGTATTAATCTTTTCATTTTGTATCTTTCCGTTTACCTTCTCATTTTTCTTTCCCTTTCTATTATGTTTACATTATTATCCTTTCTGTACATTTATTCTGTATTTTATATTCGTTATCTTTAATTATATATCTGTCACTATTTTACTTTTCTACATATTCTTGTTACTGTAACGCTTTTTATATATTTTTTCCTCTGTTTGTTTTCTCCCTCATAGCCCTGAAGATGGCCTACAAGGTAGGTTGAAACGTCTGCACTCATTAAATATAAGTCTTGTACTTATTTGGTGTTGTTTTTATGACTGCACCCCCAACTATCTCCATTCTCCATTGTATCATCCAGTCAACTATTTTCCTCTCATACATCACAATTTTTGATTTTTCTACAAAAGAATACTAATTATCTTCAGAATTTAAAACCCTTTTTGCCAATAATAAAAAGAAAAAAAACCTGTACCACTTCAACCCATGAAGGGTGTTGGGTTCAGTACGAGGTAGAGACTGTACTGTTTTATGGACAATAGTTGTATTGGAAGGTGATTTGTCCTATATTACGCCCAACCGCCAGCATTTTCCCCTTGTTTTGGACACCCACTTTATAGAGGCTTGATGATTCCTAAGAGGGTCCTATCTACGGCCACTAACAAATTAAATAAATGTTTTCTAAACAGCGGGATTTGAACCCAGGACCTTCGACACGGCAACTCAGCGCTCTACCACTGATCCAATCTCCTCCACTCTAGTATTAATATTGGAAAAGTTTAAGTAAGTAATAGAAATAAAAAATATTTTATTATATCAATTTCGCTGTGGAACAATAAATATATTATTATAATTTGTTCCGTTTAATCCGTTTTAATCGGGTTTAATCGCTGGAAGTAAGGCAAATATTTATAGCTAGCTGTTTATCTCATCTCGTTTCAATAATCAATTTTAAACATTCGATTGTAGGAAACAGCTGGTGACAACTAGTAGAATGGCAATACATATATTAATAACTTAAAAATCATAACTTAAACAATATCTCAACCTCAAAAATAGTTAATTAATTTTAAAAAACCTAATAACTGATTTTTACAAACGTTAATCTCATAAATTATAAAAAATAGACCAGCTTTTATTTAATATACAGTTGTCTTGGCAACGTTTAATCACGAACGCTACCTTCTTATTCCCTCACGTAACAATTATTTAATAAAAACAAATACATAAATTTTAATATAAAATATACCTTTAAAATACGTGGTTATCCCTTTTTGTAGTAAAGTTTATGCTTCTTATTTTTTTTCTGTTATTTTTCATTTTTCATTTCACTTCAGGAAATCACTCTTTACATCCCAGAACTATCGTTGGCTTCGAAAAAGTACAGCCACAACCTTGTATTAAATCCTTCTTTGTAGGTTGTAATATTTGTCATTTTATAGGCTTGTAAAATTTTATTGACTACACTCCTTACCAAATCCATAAGCTCTATCTAAAAAAATCTATAGAGACAAGAGCTCCTTGTGATTGATTCATTCTTAGCTTCACAAGTGTCAAAAAAGTTGCGTAATATATCTCTTTCATGGATTGACAACCAAAAATCATTCGATTCGATCCCTCATGACTGGTTGATTGAAGTTCTCATTAACATTAATAAAGTCGACCAAAAAGTGACAGAACTGCTGCAACGGCTTATGAAGCTATGGGAAGTGTCATTGATGCATCCGATCAAAAGAAATTTGTCGCTGAGAAAATGCCAATAAAAAGAGGAATATTGCAGGGTAATTCGTCCTTTATGGTTCTGACTTGCGACTAATCCGAAAACGTGGAGTTAGGGGACTTATTAGTCTGCTGAAAGCCTGTCGTGAACAAGAAGCAAGGCTTGGAACCTATTTTATGAGTAGCAGTTCACCGATGCTGTCGACAATTGCTGCCCTTGTCCTCAACTATACAGACCTGAATTTGTTTCGGCAAGATCCAACAGCAACGGAATTAAGACATCTGTACCAATTGGTGGTTAAAGTACTACTGATTATCGTATCCTTGCAATGGTTTGATTCCTGAGGAACTTCAAGAAGTGCAGAAAGCGGTTATGCTGGGAACTGCCAGCATCGTCAGAAAATTCCTTAGCATTCCAAATTAGTTATAAAATGAACCATACCCTTGACTTTGGTCCAAGTTTGTGTATTTATCTGGGATAAACCGAGATCCAAATAAAAATAAAATAACAATAATAATCTGATTTATGTAAGCAACCTTTATTGAAAATAAGGAATTTTTAAAAAATGATTTCCCTCAAGCGTTGTTACACTAAAATCAGGGACAACAAGTGCAACGTGGATTTAAATAATAACCGTAAATTGTGTTGTTTTCTTTACCACATTTCATTGAAAAGAAACAGCAGATTGATTAGAAAAAGAATCAAATTGTTCCCAGAACAATTTTAGCAGTTAAGCAATTACAGTTCAAAGGTTTAGCATAAAATTGCACGATTTTGTCAGCGCCGACACAGCAGTTTTTTTTTAGGTCCATTTTCTGATAATGGCTCTCTCCCTTCGTAAAGAAGAATCTATTCAATTAGTACATTCAGGGCAGCTAATTTAATTAGAACTGAAAGGTGAAAAAAATGCAATCTGATGTTAATTAACAAAAAGTTCCATTGCAAAATTAATAAAGTAAGGATATTTTTTCGAAAATATTAATAATTATAGGGAGCGGAGTGGCTCAGTGGTAGAGCACTGCGTTACCAGGCCGAAAAACCTGTTTCGAATTCCGCTGCAGGCAAGACTTTTATTTAGCCTGTTTGCAGTTGGAGATGGATCATATGGGATCTAGGACCCTCCTGGGGTTCACCCAAACCCTATAACATAGTACCAGGAATGAATTTACAATGAATATATGTATATATTCATACATATCGGAGGAGATCTCCGAAACTACTGGACCGATTTTGATGAAATTTCGCAAAAATATGAAACATTGTCGAACTTAAAATAATCGATTAAATGAATGCGATATTTTTATTGTAAATTTTTTTTTCTAACCATGATGCTGCATTTTTATATGATGTAAGGGCACGTCTGAGTAGTGTAAATAATAAATTGAGCCTAACCGCAGTTATGAAGGCCTAATAGATTCTGAGTTCAGATCCTATTAACGCATGTTTAAAACAATCGTTTACATGCTGAAATGTCGAAACACTTCGATTGACCATAATCATGCGTGTAAAATTACAAAATGATCCATCAGCACAAATGTTTTCAAAACTACTGCTTGATATTAGAATCGGAGAAATAAAACTGCATCCAAATACACAATCCATCAAAATACCAGAAAATGTTAGCACTGTTGTTCAGACCAAAAATGAATTAATTATGAGTGTCTTCCTAGATGTACTAAACAATTATATGAACCATAATTGACTCAGTGATTTGGGCAGCGAAAAATGCTGATGTTGACGAAATTATCTTTCAAATACAACAGTTGTTACCAGGTGATCTAATGTCCTTTAAACCAAACGGTACTATTGTTGATGAAAATCAAGTCGTAAATTATCCACCTGAATTTTTAAATTCTCTCGATATACCAGGAATGCCACTACACAATCTTCGGCTTAAGATTGGCTCACCGATTATTATTTTGCCTTATTTGAATCCACCTAAATCATGCCATGGTACACGTTTGGTTATCAAATCACTGGAAATGTTATTGAAACTGCCATGTTTACTGGAATCTTTTAAAGGAGAAATCTGTTGCCACGTAGTCCAATGTTACCATCAGAACTCATAATACCGTTCGAAATAGTTCAATTGGCTATACGCTTGGCTTTTGGTATGACCATCAACAAATCTCAAGGCTAGCCAATGTCCATTTGCAGTTGGGATCTAGAAAATCTATGTTTCTCCCATGGGCAATTATATATTCCATGCTCACGTGTTGGTAAATTATCTAATTTATTTGTATTAGCAAAAGACAGATTAACCAAAACTATTGTGCATCGATTAGCGCTCAAGTGGAATAAGAAAAAAATAAAGATTTATTTTATAAAGAAAAATCGGTACACAATGTCTCTAACCGAATAATTGTGCAGTAAAAAAAATTAAAGAAATACAAACAGTATTGCAAGAAATGCAGCTTTAAGGGAATTCTCTCATCATTTTAATGAATACAAAGCTCAACTCGATTTAATTCAGTGAAAAAATAAATAACTCATACTCTGAAAAATGCGACAGAAGGTTTTTTCTTCATTTAAGTTAATATAAATTGTTACAGCTAACTAAACATTGGTTGGCTTAACAAAACCTAAATTATTTCGAGAGGCAAATACGTCACGAATTTATAACAATTATGCATCCTTACATCTTTGACTTCTTAAGCTTCCAACTAACAACGCCCAAAATCCTTTACCATCCAAACCGTAATACTTCATGTATTTATCTCAAAACTATTTTTAATAGGTACAGATACATTTCGCTTGATACCAACAGTGGTAAAGGTGATTGAGTTCATTACGTGCATACGCCAATTATCTAAAATACAAACAGAAAGTTTACGTTGTCGTAATTATTTAAATTATTTACTTTAATAACTTTCAAGTACTTTTGAATTTTGTGGAGAGGGTTTTCTTACTGTGCATCGTTGAAAGAGCACAACTGTTTTCGATGTTTATTTATTTTCACATTTCGTCTTAGTCCATTAGTACTTTGTCATAGAGTTTTAATGGAGATCTACATTTTATAAAATTAAAGATAAAGTCATGTGTTAGCTCGAACACAAATTTCCTAAAATGCATAATTATAAATATTAAAATGTTTGTCAAAGAAGACAGGATCTAAGACACTGAAAAATCTTTTCTTTATAAACTCTATTCACGCACAATTTGTTAACAATATAATCCCATTGTATTTGGGGATTCTGCAGTGGTATAAATGTATGCGTTAAAGCCTAAAAACACAAGTACTCTCTAACACAATCTGAACAATTAAAAACAGATTTTTTATCCTCTCGGTCTATTTGTTGGAATTGCAGAGGTCAGCAAAAACTTTTAACACAATGGAGGCTGGGAAATAATGTTGAGGACTCTGAAGATCATTCGTCCAACAACAACCCCATTCATGCACCAATGTCTAATAAATAAACTTTATACTTAAAATCAATTACTACTATTACTATTTTTAAGATTTTTTTTATAAAGCACAGAAATTTTAAATCTATAATATTCATTTTTTTTAATATATTTTCTACTACAACTATGAAATCGTAATTATCTTTGACCAATAATAAAATTGGTTAAGTCAGGTGGAAATTCCAAGAAAATTGGATAATAAAACTCAGATAACGCTTTTCCTCTGATAAACTATGGCGTGCACATGGATTCCATCAATAAAATAAAAATCTAATTTTGTGTTCCCTCTCTCCGGGCCTCCGGCAGCCTAAACCAAAATTGAATGAACCAAACTTTATCTCACTTATAGTGCGCTGTATTTCAGTAAAAACTTGAATGAGTGCAAATCTGGCACCGTTTATTTTTTGCTTTTACCCTGTTATAGTTTAACTGTTTTATATATATATACATATTGATGTTTTAAGCCTTTAAATAAGAAAAAATAAAGAAAAAGACGGGATTGTTTTCTGAAAAAACAAAGATTTATTTACAATGCACTTTTACATGTCTTAAATACATAATTCCAATAATTTTCAACTAAAAATTCACTCCCCTGTAAAAAACAAAGAAACAGAATTCAAAGCCTTTATTTCCTGTTTCTTTAAAATTTCAATTTAAGGGTTTCAATTTACTCAACACACTGTAACCGTACATTAAAACTATCTCTCGCGTACTTTTTATTTATAACAGTTTTTTTAAAATTTATTTATTGATATTTACAACTCTATTAAATAATACAACAAGTAAATAGGATACGTGATACATAATGACATGAGAATGACAAGTAGGGAAACTACCCACTGGTAGTGCTCAAATCTAGAATCATTAGCTTATTATTTATTTATAATCTTCAATTTCCAAATATTAATCTAGTTGAATATATTCCAACCAGATTTTGTCTAGTGTTTAAAATACTAGCTAATTTATTATTATTCGGATCTCATGGATAGATTCAGCATCACTGGGATCACCAGTGGGGTAGGTGGTTAGCAAAAAAACCTCTCCACGCCCAAGGTTGCGGGTTCGCATCCCGGATCGTAGCCTTAGGATTTTTCAAAGAGAGGAAAAAATCTTTAGTTATACCGTCCTTTGAAGGGATGTAAAATGACGTCCCGAGGCTCTGCCATATCACGTGTTCGTTAAAGATCTCTAAGTATCCAATAAGTATTCGATGAAATTAATGAAAATCGGGACAAAGAGTGGGAGAGGCTTCCGCAGAGCCACCTCTGTAAATTAAATGACAAAAACATTGCTTGGTTCCCTCCAAACGGCCAAAGAGTACGGCAAAATAAGTAAGCTAAGAATCGGTCATACAAAGCTGGTTATCTCCATCTAACGTTAAGGCTGTATTAACATGCCAAAGTTTTGAGAATAAAAACTTACAATGAGGCATCTTTCAAATAGAAACAATGAATTTGAATATTCAAACGTGCCCATTATTACATGTCTTGTACTTTTTATTCTAAACCCTAAATGATTGATTTTTTAATGGCATGGGTCGTACACGACCCAGGAGTAGCAAATTTACGATAGGATAAATGGGTAGGAAAGGGGGGTTAATAACTGTCATTTAAAGAAAATATGAATTATTTTCAAATAAAACATTGAATAACCTAAGTTTTCACTTATACATTTACTTGACCAACGATAAAAAATTTTCTAGCGAAGGTTATCAAGTTTTAAACCACCTTGGAATAATGTTTGAGAATGTAATGAAAAAATATTAGACTGGCTTCAAAAAAGGCTCCTCCAAAGTTTATGGGTTTTTTTCATGAAGATAATATTGAAGAGTATCTAATATTCATCCTTAATTTTTCTTAAACTATTTTTAAAAAATGGATTTATGACTTGTCCCTGAATAAATAAAGAATTTATTATTATTATTATTATTATTATAGCAATATAAGTAAATGGTATGAACGATATGTAATGATATGAGATAAAGGCAAGTAGAGAAACCCCTCTAGTTGCTCTCAAATTTGTAACTTAAAGTGAGCTTATGATAATTTTTAATACGAAACGCCCTACCATACCTGGTAAAAATACCAGAAACCTTTATCAGCTTTGAAAGGAAAGCAAAAAGATTCGATCTGTTGATAAATGAAGTCCAAATCTAACACAATTTTTGCAATGAAAGAAGAAACCTGCCTGATTATTTCCAATTATCAAAGAAAATTTTGAATAAAGAATTATGAAACGGGGCGAACATTGAAAATGGATGTCGAATGAGAGGATTAAACGAGTGGAAGATAAATTGGAGTAGAAGATGAATAATGATGAATGAGGAACTACCTAAGCCCGTGAAAGGAGGGCCATTGAAAACATTTTTTTCCTAAATGAAATCCATTATGAAGGGTTAAATATTGCCAGATGGGAAAAAAACCTTTGACATTTGCTCTCGATTATTAATCATTTTTATTTTTCAAACTATTATATACAGATTTATTATTTTATTCTTATCGAGCATTAGATGAGTATCAGTGGAAACAATTAAAAAACGTTCCGCATTATTCCCCTTTATATAAAATAATTGGCAAACCATCTGATTCTAAAAATTATAAAAAAATCTGATTCTATTCATTACGATTTTCATATCGAATTAATTTACCAATGACACCCCATTGGGAAAAATATGACATTAATTGTTTGGTGGAAATCAGATAAATTAATGGTATTTAAATGATTTGTTTATAATTATGAAATATTTTAAAAGCCGACGATCCTCTTCAGGTTGGTCCAAATCCCAGGTTCCCCATATTTCAGGTTTAAGGAGAGAAGTTGAGTGGAAAAAGTAATGGAACATTTAATTTTGAATTTTCTCCGAAGACTGCAACAGAGTAAAAAAAACTGTACCACTACGATCCATGTTCATGTACGACACGTCTTGGGCTCAGTACGTGGTATTGACCTCGTTCCTAGAACAACGGTTGTGCGGGGAGGTGATTCGTTCCAGATTTTTACTCCTGTTTTGGGTAACCACTTTGTAGAGGCTGGTTTAGCCCAAGGAGGGTCTCAGATGCCAATGGATCCATCCTTGGCTGTTAACAGCTGTTATGGATAAGTAAAAATATCATGCGTTCCTCAAATTATTTAAAATATACGAACAACTTAAACAATCGATTTGAATTCACAATTAAAAAAATATTAGTATGCTCAACCACCATTGTTTCCCCTTAATGTAGTACCCAATTTCTTGTAGAACAAATCCGATACTAAGGACTACATCCTGACAAATGATTAGCGTGAAATCCTCATTCTAGAGTCTAGACTAAAAAGGCAGGAAACTGTTCTTCGTTCAACACTTACTAAACAAATGCTAATAGCCCCCAATTAATTACAAGATACGAATACACACGGCTATTTTGACTTATGGATTATAGTTCTGGGGGTCCACTAAACCATCAAATTGCTCATTAAATCCTTAATGCTTCTTAATTTGCTACGAAATTACAATTTATTTTATCATCTGTAACTTTATTAAGTCTAGTCTTTTCCTGCTTGAATGACGTTGTCTCATATCTATCTGAAAGAAAAATTGCGACTAATTTCGTAAATAGATTGTCATGTGTCAAGTTAAAATATGGTAGGAGAGGCTCGTAGATCGGCTAAAATGGAAGAGGGCGAAGTAAGAGCTAAGACTGTCCATTTTTCATTTAGATCTCACAGCGAACCCTCTTCAGATGAAAACTTCCTCAAATGTCTGAAAAAAAATTTCACAACTTTTGCTAACAATCCATAATTAATAGTTTTGATATTCATCATCGAATAATTTTATTTCAAATACTTTAAAATATTAAATATTTTTTAGTCTTATAATAGTTCCTCTCATTGAGTATTTTTATCTAAATTAAAGAATAGAGACAGGAAAATAGTATGACGTGAACATTTATGGTTCGAAACATTTATTTTATTTAAAAGCGTAACAATAAATAATGTTATTTATAAACTTCGACAAGCAACATATTACCAGGAAAGTCTAAGAGCAATTAGGACATTGTACGTTTATAATACATGAAAATTTGTACTGTCATAAATATATTAAAAATAATTATCACAAACTACTATATTATAATTTTTAAAATATGCTATATTTATTATGCTACATTTATACTATATTTAAGCTGAAATAGAATACAATTTTGATAAAATTATTTCATTGTAATCATTTTTGTTTGTTTAAAGGCCTAAAATACAATTTTATGATCCTGGGATTGATTACAGCCGACTCGAATCCTTTAATAGTAGTTAAAGAAAAATAGTTTCAGAAACATTAACATTTTTTTTTTACTGTTTTATTTACAGATAACAAAACCCTAAGCAAACACTTGTGAATGAAAATTGCAATCCCACGATCCTCGTTGTTAAATTTTCTTGTCACATACATTTTAATCAATTATGACTTTATAAAATTAATAATACGAAGGATAAATTTAATCATCTAGGTGAAGAGATGTATAAATTTTTTTTTAGGATATAAATTATAAAAACGCTCGGGAAGTTTTTTCTTTGACCTTATTCAATAAACGGTTCAAACGTTATACAAAATCAACTCTTCCCAACTGAAGGCGATGTACCGGCTTCTAATTAAAGACTGGGAAACCTGTTATTTCTCAAAATTAATATTTTAAGTGTTTTTTTAATATAATAATTTGAGGTATAAACTTCATTAGGTTTACAACGCCCAGATTATCCATAATGATATTTTTTATAAAAATAAATCAATTGTTTCTCAGATGTTATAACAGAAAATAAAATTTCAAGATACATTCACAAAGATAGTTTACTAAATCATTAATCCGCATCTAGCTTACTTAGGGATTTACCTTCTTTTTTTAAAAAATCTAGAATTACTGGCTTGTTTGCCCAAATCCTAATCAATGCATGTGAAATTTTTACCACAAGCCGCAGTTTCCCTTTTATTATAAGAAGAGAAACAAAAAACATTGATAAATTAAAACTAATTGATACTAATCAACCCTTATTAGATATTACAATGAAGTTTATAAAAACCTTGTTTTCGTTATTGACCAAAATTTTCAAAGAAACAAAAATTTACCACAATTTACTTATTTCATTTTATTAATTATATATTTTTTTGCTTAGAGGTGATTCATTTCACTGAACCATCCTCCAATCTGATTATAACCTGATTCTGATTATAATCTGATTACTGATTATAACCTTTCATATATTTTACTTTGCCAAAAAAACATTCGGTATCAGTTCCGCAGATTGTCGCTTCAAGTTTAGTCACAACTTATAAGTTTTTATTCGTTTCCATTTTAATATTCATAAATATAAAAAATAGGAAAATTTTAGTAGGAAATTAAAACAGTAATTATGAGAAATGTGTATTTTGGTAACCATTTAAACAAACATTTCGATATATATATATGATTACATAACCTAAAAAGTATGCGTAAGTCGGTTGATTAATCTTTATGCAGTCAGTAATATTTAAAATAAACCGTCAGTAGTCAAATTATTTTTATTTTTGAGAATATCACCAAAAAGGAAGCGAAAAAAAAAAAAACTGGTTGTTACTAAACTCGAAGTGCAACATACGGGACTGATGCCAAACAATTTAGTCAACATCATGCATTGAAATAATCTAAGCTCACTACTTTTTTCACAAAAAAAAATTTCATAATTGATTAACTGTTTTCATCTCATCCATCCCCAGCACGCTTGGCTATCACATACATCAGTTCAGTCCTGATATTAACTCCCATTTTCCCATCATTTATCACCGAACTTGAAAAAATGCCAGAATCAACTAATAGGTACAATCTGATAGATCGGATCGTTCTATTCGGTGATTGGTATTTTCACAAGATAGTCGTAATTCATAATGATTTTCCAAGATAATCAGTAGGTATAAGCAATTTTCTTTTATAATGATTTGTCAGTGTTTAGCTTTTATTGAGTAAATGTTTATTATCCAGTATCCCTTTGAACCAACCATTTATCTCGTGTAACCTTTTAATATTACCAGCCTGTTTTTGTCTTGTTAATTTTCCATTTAAATTCCGGTATAGTTTATTTTTTGTTCTTGTCTTATTCATTGTGCCCTTGCCTATTTAAAATGAAAATAATAACCCATGGGAAATAGCCGTTTTTAAGAGAAGCTGTGAAATACTTCCAGATGTGCGGGATAATTTCAAAGATGAAATTATATAAAAATGGTATCAAGTGGATTTTGTCAAGGAAAGCAAAGGAAATGTTTTCGTCGAAAGTATCAGGAAATAATTTTGTTAGGAGAAACGAGGCTAGAGATAGGTCTAGAATTAGAATTGTACCATTGCGTAAATTTAAATTTTTATTAATATGATTAGAAAATTGCTCGTTATAGATTCAGAATTATCAGATTTTAGGTTATAAACAATGGCTGATAACATTTCCTGGGTACCAGCTAATAAAAAAGTACCGCTTATTGTATGATTTTATTACTTACTTACAGTTTATTTCTTTTAAATGCATAAATATTTATTATTCAATGGATTTTAGTGCTATTAAAAAAGGTTATATGCCTACCTGTGTAGTATTGAAATACAATCAAACGACTCATTTCCTGCCAACATAAAGTATAGTTGGATTTACCGAAGGAAGTAGAAATTTATTTCCTAAAAAGGAGGTGTAAATGCGCGCTATCCCATCTCCTATGCTCCTTTATAGCTCACTTTATAGCTTGCCGATTTATTGCTACCTTCGGACTGACATGAAGCTTGCCAATCGGAAAGATGGCAGACCACTTTCTTTATAAGGTTGTACCATGTTGTATAAAATATTTATATACACTGAATTTTAATTTCAAAGACATTAGTTAACATTATTTAAATATTCTTTTATACACTATTAGCCAATATTTAATTTTTACAAAATTACATTGAGAACCCCGTCTCATCCCGTCTATCATTGCTTTAAAAAAAACATAACAAAAATTTGTTGTTTTTAATATAAAATTATATAAGTATACAATATAAATACTATAAAATCACTAATTCGACATTTTTGTTAACTAATGGTGGAAAAGAAACACAAGATTTATTCAGGTTTCTTACTAGTTAATATTTAAATTTAACATAAAATAAGAAAAGTAATTGTTAAGAAATGTTTTGTTACTAATAACCTAATCATTCCCAGTGATATGAGATGTACTTTCTCATGTTATTAATAGCGATATTTCGCTTCACTGGTCTGTTGTGCAAATGATAAAGATGGTTAAACTAATATTGGTTTTAAGCCGGTCTCATTCCGTCTTACATTTCTTTTTAAAAACAACTTTCAAAGTTAAAAAAAAAAAATTGTTGCTTTTAATATTAAATAATATAAAAATTATATGATTGATCATTTCAACGTTCTGATTAACTAATTGTAGAAAATAAAAACAACATTTATTCAAATTTGTTACGAGATATTAATTATATTTAACACAAAGTAAGAAAAGAAACATAAATTATTATTGTAACGATGTTTCACTTCAATGGTCTTTTGTACGAATGATAAAGATGTTTTAACTTTTTTATTATTTTTCATATATGATTTAAACAATATATTTAAGTAAAATTGACTATGTTGGTTCTCTTCTGAACTGATTAAATTTTATTCCTTCGTTTAATTTATAATCGTTCGTTTGATTATATATTTTTACTTTATTTGCAATTTATCGTCAGACTGTGCTAGGTTTTCTAATCTAAAATAAGAAATAAACTAATAAAAATAATTATAAATTGAAAATAATACTATGCTTTCGACCTTTAAATTGTACATATCAAACTAATAGTGTTTTTTACTCTATTATTAGAGATTGCATGCTTGAAATGTGATGATCGGTAAAAGGTAATTAGGGATCAATTTTACTAGCTTGATAACACTCTAAAAGTGATACAACAGTTTTTGGATATTTTTTCAGTTAAGGCCACATCAAATAAACTAACACCAATCAATATTTTTCACATCCTTCCTTTAATTATTATAAACTTTAAATTATTTAAAACAATAGTTTTGAACCAGTTTTATACGATTAAAAATCCTCAGAATTATAAACAGTTGCTTTTTTATTCAAGACTCATTTTCAATCGTGTTTCTAGCTCAAAATAAACTTAACATTTTTTGAACATTTTTAAATATAATTTATTCATATATTTATGCGTATATAATTTAAAATTGATAAAATATAATTTAATTTTTATGATGTTATATAATTCTCTGTTTTTATTTATTTTTAATGTGTTTATATTTATTTTCTTTGATAAATTATACTAATTAGAAGCATAAAGATAACTTATCATCTTTAATATTCCCCTTTTATAGCATTTCAAACTGAACTTTAACATTTATTATGAAATTCCTTGGGAAAACTTTATCTCTAGGTTTGCACTTCAATGGTTCGAGTAATCTGAGATAACCTCATTTTCTTTATAAAATCGTTTTTCTTTCCCATTCTGTTTGAGAGAGGTTCAATTTTTGAAATATTCATTTATCTTCAATTTGTCTGGGGGAGATACATGTATTACTTTAGCAACGAACTGTAAAAAGACATACATATACATAAATGAATTTTTTTTCAAAGGAAATAAACATTTTAATTCTTCAGAGCCCATCAATAAACAATCAAGTCTCCAAAGTGGTATTTTAAGATTTCGTGTGTTAAAACAATTTCAAAATTGCACAAAACTGAATATATTTATTAAAAAATATTAGATAAACTCTTCATTGGTTTTACAATTTTTATCTATTTCCCCTGAAAATTGGTTCAATTCCAACTCTTTTGAGCTCAATGCATTTTATTAAATATCAACTATCATAGCTTAGCAAGGCCTAAATTTCGAATAAGCAACTTTTATAAAATATTGCTGAAAGTTCATTTAATTTAAAAGTAAGTTTTAAAGTAGTTTAAAAATAATTAACTCATTCTATTGTTTTACGATTAGTTGTGACAACATATTTATAGACATGATGAAAGAGTTTGATGAAGAAAAATATTTTTCCATATTGAAAACTACTCTCCTTAAATAAGAATAAGTTTGTAAACCTTAAAATTTTAGAAAAAAAAATAATGTAAGTCATTAATGTAATAGGTAATTTATATTGCAATGTTTTCTGATAGACCTGAATGATTTCCTTCATTTACAATTCATGTTATACATCACAAAAAACATAATAAGTGAAACTTCTGGGTTGCGTGCATCAGATTTTTATTTTATTATATATAATTTATTTTTTAAATCTATAATGGAAAAGCAACGTTTCCTAGTTAAATAGTTTTTAATAGTGAATCTTAACTCCAATACAAAAAAAGAGAAAATTAAATTTCTATTCTACGAAGGCTTTTCCAGCACCAATGCTATTTCCTGTCAAGTTTCTTCAATTTGTTCCATGTCTTTCGGGACAGAAATTCCAATTAATTCCTTTCTTGATCCTTAGCCTGAAACCGATGCTGGAATTTTCTTTGACCTAGAATGAACTGAATTGTTTAATGTTTAAATATATAAATAAATGTTAATGATGTTTAATTGTGTAATTAAACGACCGAACTAAGCCGTAACGTAATATATAGGATTATTTAAAAATTATATTCAAATTTGTTATAAATGTAGATATCCATATTTAAACATTTATAATGTATTATATTCTTTATTAAAATGAATGAATGAAATGAATAGGAGTAGTAAAATAAGAAAGAATGTATCTAGACATTCCTTATTATTTTGCTATATCATATCTAATCCTCCTTAGAGTTACCCTATTCTAAACTTCATTAATTTATTTTTGTTTAATTGAAATAAAAAACTAATTGGAATTTAAAGTTATATTTAAATCCTTTAAATTAATGTAAAGCAAAATTTTTAAACCATATTTTAATTTACATTTTAGTGTTAAGAAATATTAAAACATTACAAAATATTAAAATAATACACATGATTTATGAATTAGCAATAAGTAAAGTTTATTGAGGTTAATTATGTTAGTGTATTCCTCAGCCAGAATTATGTGATGATAAAATAGTCGTTATTTAAAAATATACTGAATTCGTTCCTGCAGTATCTTGCATAGTAGACTGTGGGACACTGAGTCAAACGCTTCCGTGCAGTCTATGGAGATCATAGCTGTCGCTTCGTTCTTGGCAGTGCACTGACTTACTTCCGCATGAATCTTCGCCAGGTGATGATCCGGACAGAGGCCGGCCTGATAGGCGGTTTACTCCGGTGGGATGAGGGCTATCTCTGAGCAATATTTCTTGAGCTAATTGAGTACAATTTTCTCAAAGACTTTGCCCAGATGCGGAAGCAAGCTGATGGGCCTGTAGTCTGCTGGCTGCGATCCTGACTTCATTGGTTTGAGTAGAGGAAAAAGAAAGCTCTCTTCCAACTCTCAGGAAAATATCCTATCCTGAGGCAGGTGTTGTACAAATTGGTCAAGTGAGTTATTCCTTTTTTTGGGAGTTGCTTCAGCAATATGGTTTGTATCCCGTCGTGGCCTGGTGATTTATTCTCCTTTGTACGACGGAGAATCACCTTCAGCTGCTTCGCAGATACAAACATATAGTTGTTTCCTGTTTCTTCAGTGGGTAAGTCAGTTTGTGTAGGGTCTGTTCTTCTAGTGATGATTCCACCATAATGATCCGATAACTTGGTGACTTGTTCTTCTACTGTCAACAGTTTGTCTCCGTCGTGGAGTAGTTCAGAACTTCTCTTCTTCGTGCTGGTTTTCAAGAGCTTCCAGAATTTTCTGTAGTCGCTGTGCATTGACATCACTTTTTCGTGCCACTGTACTGTCTTTCATGGTTTAATGAGATTGTGAATCTGCGTGGTAAGGGAACTTACCACCGACTTCGTCTCATAATCCCTTATTCTTCTACTTATTGCGGGATAAGGTTCAGAATGTGATCTGGTATGGGACGAAGTAATGTTGGAATTGGCCTGAATTTTGGAATGGCTTCGTCTGCGGCTCTTCTGATTGTTTCAGTGAAGAAGTCCACGTATGCGTCTGCATCACTTCTAGTCCGGAGCTGGGAACTGTTGACAGTTTCTGATGGACCTGTGCCCTGTATGTATCCCAGTCTGCTTCCTCATATTTGTATTTCGTCGCCGCTGGATATTGTATTTCTTTGTCTATAATATAGAACACAGGTCTGTGGTCGGAGGTAATAAAGTCCATCGTCGAACAATCCACGAATCGATGCGGCTGCCTCGTGAGTAGGAGATCGAGGGTAGATGTAAACGATGGCTTCGCTCGATGTCTGAAAGTATGGGTGTTCAGATGTACTACCGTGAATGGAGTCTTCATGATTTTACTTCCAGGTCTGTTGCAGCTGATGTTATTCCAGATCGGGTGCCGAGCATTTAGGTCACCCACTACCCAATGGTTCGTCTGCTTGGCGCACTTGGTCACCTGGGTCTTATATATAAACCTGTGATGATAGTAGGTTTATCTAGTAGCATCAGTACAGTTTTGTGGTGAATTCTCGGGTCACTAGTTGCCACTGGTCCCTCATCACTCCCCTCGAGTGCTCTCATCCGAAACCCGTGGCGTATGGCAATGATGACCCCTCCTTCGTCGTCTCCTGTGAGGGATGCGAATGTGCCGGACGTTAACTCTTGTATCTCTGAGGTGGGTTGGGTCTGTGCTATCAACGCATACATTTCCATAATTTTGGGCATAAGCCCGTCAGTGTCGAAATTTAAAAGTTTTACTATCCTGTTCATTTTGTTAGAGAGCCAGTAATAAGTGTTATGAGTATATGCTAAAGTTGCGATACTCTGCATAATGAGTTCCACCCATGGTGGGGATTCATTATGCTGAGCCACCGTGGCATAAGTCTATTGAGGTTGAGGTTGAGCTTGGTCGGTAGTCGTAGGGGAGGGTCTGTCTGCGTGGGGGGTTGTGGTCGTGCGCTGGTTGGTCCAGGTTTTTGGCGCTGTGTGGGTGGAGCCTGCTGCTCCGTCTTCTTTTATTTGTTCGGCACTGTGATCTTCTTCCATAGACCAATATTATGAGGCAGTGCCTCAAGTTTTTCCTGTGAGGTCTTCCTGATTTGGCATCCAGTGAAGGATGCTACGTGTGGTTCCCGCCATGATTTTATGTGATCCCAAACTCCTGACACCTGTGGCATATATATATATATATATATATATATATATATATATATATATATATATATATATATATATATATATATATATATATATATATATTCGTATGGTATTATAATATTACATGGAATATAATATATAATAACAATATAGTATTAATATATTGAAACTGTTGAAATTCCATATCCTTTACTATTTTGCAGCAGTAACACTAAGTAAATTTCCTTTTCGCGATTAAGAATACGCTACTACCTCCTATCCTTCTAATAATTCAACGTCATAACATACATTAATACATTCATTACAGTAATATATCGTTTTGACTAATGCATTCGTTATAACTCAATGATGAATATGACTGGCTAAAAATTTATATTGGCGTTTAATGAAAATGAAGCCACAATAACAATAGCATGCTTTCGAAAACAAATCATATATCTAAATAATAGCACTTAAAGTTTTACATCCGAGATGTTCCCTAAGTTTTATTGTTCACCACCAAAAACCTTGAATATTAAGTCATTGTTGATTTAGAAACTTATCGACAATAAAGTACAAAAACAAAGTACTAAATATAGCCTTATTATCCATAATAATAAAAAATTTGTTTTTATTAACATCATAACCGAACCATTCATTTGGATAACTAATATAAGAGTTGTCAGGCTAGAAAATGACTATTATAGAACGAGAGAAAATGAAAAACTTAAATGAATTTAGAGGTTGAATGAATGGGACTATTGTGTTCGATGATCATTACGTCTAGGACGGCTCAACTGGTAGTCGATATTACTGTTGGTATTTGTTCATTAATCTTAGTGGGAGGGAGAGAGGTACATATATATATATATATATATATATATATATATAGAGAGAGAGAGAGAGAGAGAGAGAGAGAGAGAAAGGGAGAGAGTGAGAGGAGGTGGATGAAAGAGATCGCTTAATAATCACTCTAAGTCCTCATAAGCTCCAAGTTTCAACTAACTAGGGTCTGAAATTCTCAACATAGAAACTCCAAGCAAACTTCTTCTTAATTAGAACTTCTTATGACCTCTTAGTCAACAGAAGAGAAAGATTCATTGATTTCTAAAGATTTTGTAATAATTTTCCAGTTAGTTAACCAAGAAAAGAGAGATTTATAGAGATAAATACAGTCGAAAAATGAAAAAAAAAAAGTCAAGCAGCGCAATAATTAATAAAGAGAGCAATAATTAAAAAAGAAGCCACATTTAGCTCAATTAATTTTTAAAATTAATTAAATCAATCAAAATAATTGTGTCATTTTTATGTACAAATGGAATATTTATATCACTATTTATAAATTAATTTTCCTTGGCCTTAGGTAATGTCCATTTTTCAGAGGCTTAGGTCAGGACTGGCCAAAATCAGGGTGTTTAAAGCATGATTTTTGTTCCCCTGTTAGTAGTGAGCTCCTTAGAAGATTCCTCAGCCCAAAATAACATATATTATCGATTGTGGCTCTCTTTTTTATTTCCTGAGGCATATCGTTTGAAGAGATAAACAACACTTCCAAAATAAGTAAAGCTATCAACCTTCTGAAATTTGTAAGGACCTATTTCTACAAGCTCCTGTACTGCATTGCTTGTAGTTTCACCTGTCCTTAGTATTTATAATAATACTTATAAGGAAGTATACTTAACACAAACGAATGGTTAGGATTTATATAAAAATAATGGAGATTCGTTTTCCTTTTTTTTTTTAATTTACATTGTTTATATTCATTTGTATAATGTAAAGAAAAGTAGAACAACTTGTTCATTGAAGCTTTCCGCCAAACCTACAATATTGGTCATTAAGACTAGATTTTCTTAAAGGGAACGAATCATTTTTATTATATTTTTATTTTTAAAGAGAAAAGATAGGCCCTCTGTCTTTCCGTGACAGCGCCCTACCATTTGAGCCACCAAGGCCGCCTGCCGGCAGAGGACAAATCTTTTCTCTTATCCGATTCCAATTCTATTATACTTCTTTAGCAAATAATAAACTATGATAGCTACCAGGTCTTAAAAATTTAGTTATTTATGTTATTTTATTATTCATAGTTATGATCTACTATACTTTATTAACATTGACGTGTCTACACATTATTGTATCTTTGAATGATTGATGGATTAAATGTAGGAAATCGTGAACATAAAACCCTTACGCTATTCATGTATAGTGTTTATTGCACACTTTACTTTCCCATTTCGAATTTCTCAAACATTTACTCTTCCCATTTACTGTAGGTTTTCGTGGTCTTGGGATTTAACTATTTACAGAATATTGTTTACTCACTTTCAGTACATCATCATTTCTTTGTCATTTATAAAGTATCAAAGCAACAAGAATACTATTCTCTAAAAACAATTAATCAACTATTTTATTAGCATTTAAATCAGGCAGAATCCTTGTTTTTCTTGAAGCTTTATGAAGAAGTCGCTCCTAAAGTCTTGGTAACAAAGATAAATGGTGTTTTCTGAAATAGTATAAAAACAAACCTTTCGGATAAACGGAGTGGGAATAAAAGGAAAATGTTTCTTCTAGGATCCTGTGATGTTTGATCAACACCTGTAAATCAATGGTTGTCAATCAATTTAAATGTGAATGAATATATGCAATCATACTATTCATAAAGTAAGAAGAAAAAATTGCCGACGAAATTTAAGGATGAAATTGGTTCAATTTTATGAAATATTATATAACTTTATTCAAATTAGTTCAATTCTATATAACTATATAACAAGCTGCATTTATGAAATCATATAAAATGTACATATTACGATTAGCATTAGCCGGCATGACACCAAAAACATTTTAAGATTTTTAACTTCAAGAGAAAAACAGATTTCAAACGATCCATGGAAATTTCGACGGCTAGGAGAACGAGGTGAAAAATGAATATTCTGTTCTTTGAAAACAAGTCACTTTGCTTGTGAAATACTAAATTAACATTGAAAGGAAGGTATCATTAAAAAAAATTATCTCTCTATTAGAAAAATCTTTTGCTCAACCTAAACAATCCTGAAATTAAATAATTACGAAACCTAATTGTCCTTGAAATTAAGTACACATCTACAAGCTGCAAAACTACTCAATTAACAAATATTACACTATCATATATTTCAATATTATTTCAAGTTAAATTAAACATAATGGCCTCAGGCAGCGTGGTAATTTGCCCTTAAAATACAAAATACTAAAATAATAGAATAAATCAGTGGAATTCAAGGCATCATTTCAACCTCAAACATTTATTGTTCAACTACTTTTATCGAACCAATTGTTTAATATGGATATTTATTGTACTGGTAAGTGCTATTTTTTCGAATTAAAAAAATCTTCTGATAATCAAACTGTATTATAAGTTTTTTTTAAATGGCCGAAGAATTTTTCCTCGTTTTGAAACTTTGAAGTGGTGAAAATGCCTTTTCCCATTTGTACCCCGGCTAATTTTTATATATTTAATAGCTACACCGTTCCTGTGAATAATAAAACACATTTTAGCCTGCACACTCGAGTACAACATTTATTTTTAGAGTACTTCATTTCGAAAAGATATGAATTTGTTGGAGAATGGTTGATGCACCCAAAGGAAGAAAGAAACTTTTATCTGTTAAAGTTTCTTTCGACCAAAATCAATTTTGAAAACATTAGAGAAGACTCTGAAAGGAAAATAAAAATGATTTTGGGAAGCAATTCTTCCAATTTATTATATATCTTATTTAGCATTTATTTACCAACTTTAATGATTAAAAATTTTTGGTGGATGTAAAATATATATATACAGTAAAATATGAAATAAAATATAAATGTACAATGAATATTGCACTTAAATACAATAAAATACGTTGTATAAATACAAAAAATCTACAACTATGTTGAATATAAGTGTGTGTATTTATACACATAAACATGTGTATAAATACACACACTTATATTCAACATAGTTGTAGATTTTTTGTTTCTTTAATTTCTTAAATTATTTTGTTGTTGCGTTTACGTAGATATTAATAGTTTTCTTTCTTTATAATTATTGTGATGGTATTTATATTTTTCTTTCATTTAATTCATTATTAGCTAATTCCTAAATTATATTCATTAATTTTTATTTTCATTTATTAATTAAATTGTAGTTCTACTCTACATTATATTTTATTTTTCTTATCACTAGTCTAAAGGGACTTGTTCCAGAATAAATACGTTTTATCAGTTTTATTATTAGGTATATATCGTCCTAATTATTAATTATACATTTTTTTAATATTTCTAATTATTATCCTAGCAATCCTCTTAAATTAAGTTGTTAATTAATTAAAAACCCTTTTTATAAGTAAAATACAAAATTAGTCGAAAGAAATGCAAAAATGCCGAAAAATAATTTTTTGCAGCTAGCTCCTACTAATCGAAACACAGTGCGACGAATCGGCCACAGCGAATAGATATTCCTTTTATGTGGACATCTTTGCTTGCCCTACCGAGAAAAATTCATCTAACTTCTTCGCTCACCCTGGCTAAAGTCATCTGTCGTATCAACTTATCCGATGGACACGCCGAGAACTTTTGTTGTTTTATTTAATGTTTCCAATTGGCCAAACAGACAGTGGGGGTTATGCATATGTTAAAAATGCCTTGGGAAATTTCAAAATAATAAACGACATTGAATTTTTACATAAATCGGGAATTTGAGTGCTACCACTCGGTAGTATTCTCTATTTGCGTTCATCTTGGAACGTTATTTATCTTTCATTATATTTACTTCATGTATTCAATATACCGTTGTAAATTTCAATAAATACATATACATATATATATAAATCGGGAACGATTATTACTATTAACGTTATATAAAAACATTATTTTTGTTTTTTTATTTAAGAACTTTGTTGAGATCATGTAAACCTGAGATGTTAGTCTTACATTTTGATACAGTAGTAAAAATGATTGTAAATGTAAATGTCATTGTGTGTTTACATATTATTTGTGTCTCTTGAAAGCTATAACTCGGTGGTAAATAAAAGCGTATTTTACATGTAGCCCTAAAATTTAATTCTACATTATTACTCTGCTAGGAAAAATTCTCATCATTAAAAATGCTATCATCCTGATTTGTATGAAACCGAACTAAATGGAGAAGTAGTGGCAAATTGTTTTCCGAAACAAAGTGCACTTCAATCAGGGCTTTAGAATTGCAAAGGTATTCATTTGTTCCTCTCTTGTCAGTGTGCTGTTCCAAATGGAGGTGGAACAGGAAACAATGGATAGGCGCAGCACGCTAGGGCGTATAAATTGCCATTTGGTAAGAGCTGCTCCTGTAATGTTGAACTATTCATACAAAAAGAACTAACAATTTCCGGGTCTTTTGTACCTTTTTTCTAAATAATAAAGCTTTTTTTCCCTTAGTTCCTAACTTAATACAGATAAATGATTCAAATGAATTCATTTCCCAGACCCTTTTTAGGTAATTCTGTTTTTATCTATTTTTAATTAAAGTCAATACCAACTCTTAAATAAGCTGGCTGTTGCTTGATAAACATACATAGCCTACTATATGTTCTGTTCGGACATCCTACCCAGTGTTTTCAGAGCATATTTAGGAACATAAGGTTTCTCCATAAATCTCACTCCATTCAATCATATTAAACTATCGAGAAATCCCAAATTTTCTAGTTTATTATAGACTTTGATTATGTGGAGTGCTTCAATAATAAAGCACTGAGATGCCATGCCCAAAATCCTGGTTCAAATCCCGCAGCTGGCAAGACTTTTATTTAGTCTGTTAGCAGCTGGAGATGGGTCATATGGGATCTAGGACCCTCCTGGGACTCCCCCAGCCTCTAAAAAGGGAGTACCCAAACTTCGGGAAAAATCTGGGGTTTGAGTGTGGTATAGGACAAATCACTTCCCTGCACAACCATTGTCCATGATACAGTACAGTCTCTAACATGTACTGAACCCCAGACCTGTTCACGGGTTGTATTGGTACAGCTTAAAGGTTATGTTGATTGTGTGGCTTACATTAGTACATACATGCATACATAACGTATATACTTCCATACTCTGCGGTTGAAAAAGCCTGTAATATTAGATTTAATGACTAAACTATATTCTTACATTTACCATATCTTTAACAAATAAAGTTAGTAGAAACATAAAATAAATTAAAATTTTTTCTTTATTTCTAAAAAAAAAAACTGTCTTATATTTCAGTCTTCAATATTTGAGCCGTTTATTTTGAAAGTGGCCTACCTCCATTTATCTTCAAATATTTATGGGTTTGCGTTTCGATGAATTTAAAAATATACGTATAGGATACTAATGAGTCATACTGCTTAAGTGTATCTAAGGCTGTTAAATTTATGGTTCCAATTAAAATGTTAACAATTATTAAGTGAATAATGTATGTTTTCTTATCAAGAAGGCAAAAATTTAAAAAACGGAGTTAGGTCACTTTCAAAATAAACGGCTCATTTATAGGGTTTTTTTAAGTAAAAATAAATGTTAATAATAATGTTAGGATTTAATATCATGTTTAAATTGAAAAAAAGTTGTGGCTTCTGAATTTGAGCTCGGCCTTCATTAAGAAATACCCTAGGTTGTCATAATGTGCATTTTCATGCCAAAATAGATTCTCCAGCAGGCCGAACAATCATATCTGATATCTGAAAAAAAATTTAATATATTAGTCAGCAGATTTACTTGATGTAGTATAATTACAGTTGTAAATATCAATAAATTATTCTATTCTAAAATATATTAGTAATATACTATATTTTAAATGAAAAATTGATCCTGTAAACCTGCGTGAACTTTACCTAAGAGTACTTACGTATTATTCTTATTTATATTACGTAGTATCCTTATTATTTTTTTCTCAAAGAAGATACAGGCTATGTAAATACTTTGTTACATGCTATCCCATTCATTTATTTTATTAAGTAATTTTATTGTTAACTATTTTATTGATTTTTAAATTAAATAAAATTTAAGAAGTTGAGATGACTGGAGAATGGTTTTCCCAATATATAAAAATTAAACTATTATATTGATTACTAGCGACCCACTACAGCTTTGCTCGGGTTATAAGGCATATTATGCCAACATAATCTGTCTGTGTTGTTTTTTTTATAACGTATAAAAAACTTTTTTTTATAACGTATAAAAAACCACGTGAATATCATTGGTTAGGGTTCTTTGGGATTCTTGATTCTCTTTCTTCCCATCTCTGTATAGCTAATGTACTTTATAATATAGAAATTATAAAAATAAAAACAAAACCAAATATTTCTTTATATACGAATTAATTATTGTAGGTTAGCTAATTGCAAGGGATTAGGCAAACAGCGTCTTCGGTGAAACCCATCGATATTCCAACCCATTTATACAAAACCTCGACAAATTATATACGTAAAAATTCCTGGTGAATCACTCTATCTATTGGTGAAAACCGCATGGAAATCCGTGCAGTAGTTACTGGGTTTACCGCGAACAAACGCGTCCGAGGTCTTTATTTTATAATATATATATAGATAGATAGATGTTTATAACTATTTTGTTGGTATTAATATATTTATTTTTGACAATTAGTTAAAATCCTGTTAAGTTTCGTACTTTTTAGTTATTTCATCTCTATTTTTATTTTGATTATGTTATTGTTACTTTTAATTACTTCTCGATTCGTATTATTATGTAGCCTTCTGGCCAGATGTATATTATGTTTTATTTTTTTGTTCATGATTGTTATTCTAAAGGGACTTGGTCCCAGAATAAAATTTGTTTTCTATTCTATTTATATTCTATTAGCTTTTTTTACCAAACTTTTTTGTACTACGGCCCCCTCTTGTTGAAATGAAAACCCATCAAGATACAAGATCATAAGTTGCCAATTAAGATAAATAAATCCTGGTAAGAAAAAAAAAACTAAAACTAAGTAAGATTTGTTTTTTTAAACTGGACCCGCTTGCCCCTGAGTTTGGGATCCATAGCTATTCAAAATCAGTTTATACAAGTGTTTTAAGAAAAAATGCAGGGTAACCGACACACACATCATGTTTGTTTATATTTTTATTGTGTTTTATTGAAGTGAAAACTTTTTTAGCTTTTAACAGAAAGCCTTTAACGACTTTTGGTAGGGGATAAACTTATAGCTTCGCGTCAGCAGCATGTTCGAGACTGGCGACACCTAGCTGCCTGTGCATGAGTTATACAACATTTTTTTAACCAAATTTAGTTCTAAGGTTAGAATTCCGTTGATATCATTATTTTCGTCAAAAAAATTGTTCAATATTTGTGCAATTGATACTGAATACAATAGGTTGAACTTTTCGTTTCCCCTAAAACATTTTATTTATATTAGTTAAATGTTTTTTTTTATAAAAAGATTGAAACTACAAATGATTTACGTAAACACAAATACAAAAAATAAATAGTATAGCTATATACTAATTATTATTTCAATTAAATTATTGAGCTTTGGCAGCCATCATATGCTTCGATTAATAAATAAACTGCTTGAAAATGTATATAATTATTGATAGGTGTGTCAACATATGTTAAGGCCAGGCTAATGTTAAACATTTTAAATTTATAAATTCGAAATGCGAATAATTTAGACTATATATTTTTTTTTATTGTGATTATTTAATTATTAAAATAATCACAATAAAATTAAAATAAAAAGTTAATAAATATTAAATTTACGTAAGTCAACCAGATCCAAATTAAAGTAATGTTCAATGGACATTCTTCCCCATTTGTACATTGCAAAAGTTGCGAGGCCTGGGGTTGTGGGTTCGGTGAAGAGAATGGATTTCTCTGGCAGGTTACGAGCCCCGGTAGTTTAGTTTGTTGAGTACCGCGCTAGAGATGCGGAGGACCTGGGTTAATTCCGGCCAGGAAAAAGCATTTCCCTTAAAAAAAAAATTGGACTATAATCTTACTATTCTTACTAATATTATAAATGTGAAAGTTTGTATGTTTGTCTCTCTTTCACGCAAAAACTACTGAACGGATTTGGATGAAACATTACAGTAATATAGGTCATATATCAGAATAACATATAGGCTATATTAAGCGCGGATTTAGGGGAGGGCACACGAAGGCACGTGCCTACCCCCCCCCGATTGTTTTTTAGGTACTGTGGGGAATCCATTATAGGACATAATTAAAGGCAAATCACATGATCATAGTTGTTAAAATAACAGAAAGAACATGAGTGAAACTATTTGTTTTGATATCCTACTAATCTTACTAATATTATAATGTAAAATATATATTATATGTATATATTATATTATCTGGTATATAATATTATATATATATTATATGTATAATAAAAATGATCTTTCACAAAACTTTATGTGGCAGACCAAATTCCATGCGAGCGAAGCCGCGGGCATAAGCTAGTTGACTTATAAATTCAAAAAAGAACATACTTATTCCAGTAGTCTTGAGTTTTCACTAGTGTTGGCAGTTCTCATGACAGGCTATTTTTTTTTTACGATCTCTCTCACCATCTCATTCTCTCTCTCTCGGATATGTGAAGTCTTATCCGAATTCCCTTTTACAGTTTTACAATCCATCCTCGGCCCTTCTTTCCAGTCTTCATAATTTTTTTAATTTTACCAACAATCTGTATATATTTTTGTGTATCCTAAATATTGTTTAATTATGTAATACTGTAAGATGTTGAGGTATTGTTATTTCTGACAGGAGGCGAACGCTATTCGTTGAGGCTGTAAGTTCCCTCCATCAGGCTTCGAGCCGAGGCACAAGTTACTTTATCTACTTGCTCTAACGAACTCCTCTCACTAATTAGAGCTATCTCCATCTCATTGCATCTCCTGGATCGATCGGGACTTGGAGGATCGCATAGTAATCATCAGTTTCGTTAATTACTACATATCATGAAATGTGATAAATGATTATACTATGACTTTATATTTCTAGCAAATAATTAATTCAATTAATTTCAGTTTTGTTTGAACTTATTTCCCAACACTCCCTCCCAAAAAATAAGAGAAATACTCTCGCTAGCTCTAAGGGCGACCATATTACTTGCTCTTAGGATCCCTCCCTTACTCTCTTTCTTCTCTCTCACTTTCATTTGTCTAGTTTTCTCTTGTGCTCTTTATTTTCCAGCTCGCTCACTATATTAGATTTTCCGAACGCTTTTATACTCCTTCGAATGGAATCCTCTGGTGTATTATATACCACTGTGCAATCTGGGGTTGAAAAATAATTTCGATCGAGAAAAAATAATTGGTGTGCCTGCCAAACAACTATCATCAGCAACCATTTTAAAATTAAATTAAATTAAAAATTTGAGGATTCAGTTTCGGAAAATTCTTTTCAGTTGAAAAATGAAAACAATTCATTTCGCCTTAGCAGTAGAAAACTGAATATTGTTAACTCCAATGATAACGTTTTCTTTATTTTCCATTACTTTCTATATGGTATACTATACACATATATTTTTTACTTTTACTTTTTAAAACTATGTACATAGTTATCTTTCGCCTTTTTAGAATTAGGCAATTACCTTGTAACATTTGCTTATCTAATGAGAAAGTCCCATAGGTTCTTGGTTCAAATCTAATATTAATGGAACTTTTAATTAGGAGTCGGTGATGACGCTTGTGGGATTTGTATCAAATCCCTCAAATTAGGGAAAATTGATTCTAAATGGTGGAGAAACCTGGCAGTTGAGCTTGAACTAGGAAAATAGAAACAGTGCAATCTCTTCCACGTTTTGAACCCAAGACATGAGTTTTAGTTGTACAGTTTTATATATTTTTTTTTAAAAATTAAAAATGTTGATTATATGAACTCAAACCTTTAAAATTTATTCAGTCCATGCATAAACATTAGTAACTAATTTTTTTTTTGTTATTTTAGTACTTATCAAAACTACTTCAGATAATGACCAGAACTTATGAATAATATTTTCGATTATTCTATAGACACCTATATGATTCTACGTTGATATATGTTTTTATATGTTTCTATATATCATGTCTGTATTAAATGTAAATATATATTTTATAACAAGGAACAAAAAAAGGTCCAATATTAATTAATTTATGCTCGATTTCACGAAAAATATCCAGGAAAAATCTGTTTGCAATTTTTTTCCTGTCAAGGGAGAGAAACAACTCCAAACATTTAAGCCTGTTTTTTTTTTTATAAATCCGTAAAATAATTAGGAAGGTCTTTATTGTGGTTGATGTATTCAACAGGAAATTTTTTTGAGCTACTTGCATAACAGTTGTCGAGATATGCTAGTTTCCACATGTCGTTCAGTTTTTTTAACCAGTTTGGTGGATTTTTTGGGTTTATTTCTATACTTCCATCTCTTACAGAATATGTTACATTCTTATTACATGTTATGTATTACTATATATTCGGCTACATCGATTATATAAAAATAATTACTACAGGAAAATGCATTTCGGAATAAGAGTCATTACAAGATGTGGGTATTTTTACTGTATCTAAAGTCATATAAAATTAGTGAAGATATTTACAACTTAATTTGTATTTTTTTTCCATAACGTCTGTTGTTCCTTTAATTTTTTTTTTAATTTTTATTTTCAATGTTATGGGAGGTGTTAAATCCTTCTGAATATTTTGTTTGTTTATTCATTTAACACCACTTTATGCTGTTATGACTAAACAGATGGTGCTACAGTGAGGTAACGTTCTTCTTTTTGGGCCATATACCTGTCCTAAGGATTTTTCTCTTGCATATATATAGTATAATCATGTTCAATTCTAAACAATGCTTTTGAACAATATTGATTTTATAGCGCAAGTGATTTACTGTAATGCATTAAAAACAGGTTTTAAGTGTATTTATGAACGAATGTCTTCAGAATGTTCAAAATCTTCATTACATAAATAATTTCTCGCCTCTATAAAGATTTCGAGCAAATTAATTACGTCTACAAGTGGTGTTAATTGAAGCAATTCTGTTCTACCTTCTCGAAAGAGGAACTTGGGATTTGCTAATTTGATAAATTGTTCTCTTCAAGCACCCCTTGGTTGCATTTTCTAATAACAAGGCAATTAATTACAAAATGTTGGAAGTTTTCACTGAGTACCAAATAATTCCCCTTTATTCCTGTGGGATTTGATTATAAACTTTCCATGTTCTACCCACCTACATTTTATTTCACATATTCAATAGTTTAAAGCTTAATTTTTTTTAAAATGATAATTAATTGTAGAAGCCATATACGGGCCCAAACCAAACTGTGTGTAGAACTTCTGTTTATATTATGATAATACACTTTTCTTATTTAGACTAAATAAGTAACATTTTTCCAAATATGAAAAGGAAAATAAAATAAAATTTAAACAATTCGAAGATTTGCATAACTTTAGTTTTTTAAATTATGTTTTCTCAGCTGTTTAAAAAAAGTAATATTAAGAATTTCAATATTATGATATGTAAAAAAAAGTAATACGAAAATAAATTATAATCTACATAAAATAATATCTTATTTTATGAAGAAAATAATAGGAAAATAAAAAATTTAAAATATAATTTTATGAAATTGCTTATAGAGAATATCAGTTATTAAATAAGTACCATAAACAATACTTAGGTATTCAGATAATTTAGTAAAAAATACTTTTGCCCCGCAATTGCTTAACCTGGCCCATTAGCTCAGTTGGTTAGAGCGTCGTGCTAATAACGCGAAGGTCGCGGGTTCGATCCCCTCATGGGCCATTATTTTTTTTTTTAATTCATTAATTATATACCAGTATTACAATGAATCTTACGTTACTTTTTTATTTACATGAATAGTTAAAAATTAAAGAAAAATATTTAGGTCTTATGCAGTATTACCTCTCTTGTTGTATGAATTAAAATCTCATGAACTATGTAATTTTAGTAGCTATATTATTTATTATCATTATTACCAGAAGATACTAGTTCTTAACAGCCGCTGGTGTAATTTTAACTTTTTAATAATTACTAATTGTATAATAACAACAAGCTTTTGCTTCGCTCGCGTGGAATTTGGTCTGCCATATAAAGCTTCATGACAGATCATTTTAAATAAATAATTTAATTTTTTGTGACTACAAGTTACTCGTACATCCGAAATTTCAGATATCTGACTTCAAAACTGAGGGATTCCATACAATCTTAGAACCCCTATTATATTATGGTGGAAACCCTTGGGGGTGGAATTATCCAAATTCCTTTCTTAGTGCTCATTTAAGCTATACAAAGAATCTATCTGCGAATTTTAAGATGTTAAGTTCAGTGGTTTCTGCTGTTCTTTGAACGCTGTGTGTGTTAGTCAATCAGGTTACAGTTTTATATAAACTTCGCATGTGTGATATGTTGGTAAAAAGAAGCATATGTCCTTCCCCAGGCTTGAGATTATCCATATCAAATTTCATCACAGACGGACCAGCAGAGCCTTGAACCTGCATTGACCCTGATTAACAAATGGAATGGCCAGATGTTTACTGTTGTCCGTGTCAGTAAAGGATTATTATGTATTGTTATTGAATTTATTGAAAAGGATTACTTAATATAATGGTTTCATTTGTCGTAAGGCAGCAGTGAGAAATTAAAACTAAAAGGATTAAAATAATATACATATGTAGGTAATTTATAGATGTGTTTTTAGTTTTGGTGGTCCTACACCTATTGCAATATACTCCAGTAATTTTTTTTTTTTTTTGTCGCATCCTCCAAGATATATTTACAATATAATACCAATTAACAACAAATATCTGAAAATGCTTCTATATAAACCAAAAGCCTTCTGTTACCTTTCGGTATTTTAAGTCGATACAGTGGGCTGAATCCGCTGAAGGCGATAACCAGTAAAATGTGTTACTTGATTTGTTTCGTTCAACGAAAATATTTAGATTTTGCGAGTAAGAAACACGTGAGAAAGCCAATCAGAGGGTAGACTGTTATCCGACTTACTTGATATTTATCATTATCTTATTACCAAATTACACATCATTGTAAATTGTAGCCCAGGGGCAGAGCCAGGATTTTTTTCTGGGAGCACAACGGGCAGACGGGGAAAAATCAACAATAACTTACAAATAAACTTATAGTATCTATAGAAAGATTTCAAAAGCTTATTAAAATATCAAAATAATAGTTTCACTCATGTTATTTCTGTTATTTTAACAACTATGATCATGTGTTTTGCCTATAATTATGTACTATTATGAATTCTCCATAGCACACAAAAAACTGTCTGTGGCCATGTGTCCCACCCTAAATCCGCCTTTATTGTAGTCTATGTGTTATTCTGATGTATACCCTATATTACAGTATATTTTCATCCAGATCCGTTCTGTAGTTTTTGCGTGAAAGAGAGACAATCATGCAAACTTTCGGATTAATAATATTAGTAGGATTATTAGCGGTTATAGAAAAATAACGTTATTATGTTAGTACCTTAGTTTATATTTAATTAAATTTAGATATTATTCTAATGGTTTTAAATATTTGTCTATATACCTGGACTTTAGGCGGTAGGTTCAGTAAATATACTACTGTGTCTGCAATATCTTCCGGTGCTAGTGTGGGTACAGGGACTTCACTTCGGCATACAGAAAGCCACCCTCCAACTGCTGCAATCTCCGTTGCTACTGAACCAGGAGATATCATCTAGGATAAAATTATTCTAAGAATTAAACAAAATAAGATAGAAAAAAATGTGTTTTATCAGAGAAATTTGCAAAATAATTGATACAAAGTATTAGTTAAGATGAATGAGCTTTCGAATATTCATAAAAGTGGTAAAGAGGAGAAGCAATGGATCACAGATAGGTTCTCAGTTTCTGCATAACAAAAATGTGTATCAAGTTTAATAAGAAAATAGTGAAGGCTCAGTCTTCTAAATCACTCTCTTGAATCTGCTGGTGACTCTAAACTTATAATATTATTTTATTAATACTTGCCTATGATACCTAATAAGTACCTTGTTTGGTACTTTTTTGCATTTTACACTTACCGATACTCTGATGTTCGAGCCCTTCTCGGCCAATTCGGCCCTAAGTCCCTCAGTGATAACACGAAGGGCGTGCTTGGAAGCGTTGTAAACGTGTTTGCCGACCATAACTGGAACGGCATGAGCAGATATGCTGAAAAAAAATAAACAAAGGTTCAATAAAATGCATGCGTTAGGTTCAGGTGCATTTAATCATATTTGTTTGTTACCATTTTATAGAGAATCTGAAAAAAAGAAGTTGAATATTAGAGAAGCAATAAGTACTTTAAAATTCAATTTATGCCACTTATTTAATAGAGGCTGGGTGAGCCCTGGGTCAGCCATGTTTATTTTTAAAATCTCATTATGTACTCATCAACTTTAACGCTACTTATATTTAAATTTTGTTTAACGGTAAACCATTATTTTATACCTTTTTTTTTTAATTCACTTCAAATAATATAATATTATTTGATTAACAAAATGTATTTACTCATGAATAATTAATGATTAGATTTTAGACTTATCATCGAATTAATATATGGTGCGTTGATCATCTACCCTTATCTGCCTGGTATATTTCAATCGATAGGGTGTATACTTACCGGCAACCATGGAATTAAAAAAAAATTTAACTATACTTATAACATATCATCACAAAATGGTAGATAATAAAACTGAATAATGATTGTATTTACGCATCAATGAAGGCTCCATAGCGTATGAAAAATTATTGTGATTGCGATGTAAAGGTTTATTGTGATGTGTGTGATCTTGAACGATAAGTGAATCTTGTATTTATTCCATGGCTTGGCATCTTCTGGCAGCACCTTACGGTAACTTTCTATCAACGGTTCTAACAACTTTAAATTGATTATCAAACCATGGTCCAGAAGGTAATCCAGCAACGGCAGTGGTTTTAGGTCGGCTGATTCAAGGCAGCGAAACAGCAAAGATGATAAATTGCGTTTAATCTTGGCATCCTTAATTAATTCAAAGTGATTTACGGCTGTTTGTGGATAAAACTCCTAAGCCGGTATAAAAGAAGGTGGCAACATTACCTTATTATTTATTTTGATAACAATTAAAGTACTTTGTTTAAATTATAGAGGTTACCATTCCAACAGATTAATATGAATGAAATATGTCGGTTTCTGGATCAATTCGCGATATCAGAGGTAGTGGAGCAAAGTAGAATAATATTAAGTGGTTAACATGATTCTTTGAAAAAATAACTTAGATCATTCTCAAACCCTTCGATTGTTTTAGAATTGTAAAGAGGAAAATGAATATAATAAATAAAAAAATAAAAAATTTTTGTATCAGACCTCTTAAATATTCGAGTTAGTTATGGCTGATTACATATTGTAGAGAGAGAGAGAGAGAGAGAGAGAGAGAGAGAGAGAGAGAGAGAGAGAGAGAGGGAGGGAGACTAGAGGAGTTTATGCATAACGCGTTGAATATCCATGATGAGGTTACCTGCTGATGTTGATGATATAACCGCCATCAATAGACGACTCTGTCATCAATTTCAAAGCTTCCCTGGTCGCCACTCCAGCCCCTAACACGTTGAGCTCGAACATATTCCTCCACCTATCCAGCTGGCAATCTATGAACATTATTGAGCACGTTATATTCATTTGTATTCAGTATGTGTATACAAGGTCAGAATAGTCTAGAATAGACTGTATAAATTCCAGGCTTTGGTAGACTAAGGATTAGGTTGACAAAGTTATACTTCATCATTAATAAAATGTATAATTATTGTGTATTTAGTATATCTGTGGATCACGGAATCAATCCAAAAGTTAAAACGGAGAAATATCTCTTAATTAATACGTTTTGAATCATCATGCTAAAACATGTAAAGGCTTTTTTAATTATTGAGTTTATAGGTAATCAAAACTTTAAAAATAAACTATATCACTAAAATGATTGACGAGTCAATGAAATGATTAGAAGCTGTGTGCCTTAATTACAGTTCTGCAAATTGTTATTGCATTTCATTACTAATAGTTACCGAAATTTTCAATATATTTATAATGCTTAACTATTATGGTTTGTACCCGTTTATTTGTTCTTGCCTATTCTTAAAGTAATAAATCTAATTATAAGAAATTAATATTTCAAATTCCTGCTGACGTTAATTTTATTCTGATTAGAAACTTAACGCCTTCGTAAAAGATGCACTTTTTTGCCTGAGCAATGACATTAGATCATTGCAGATGATGCCTCCTGCGGAAGATGCAAGAGTTGCTGCGGGAAATAAATGTTATTATGTCCTGTATAAAACTCATTGGTCTAAGTGCATCTCATGAAAAGCAAAAATAACTCTTACAAGACAGCTATCAGGCCAACGGTGACCTAAGGGAGTGAGACATGGCAAATGGGATTGAAAGATTTTTGGCCCAATACAGGGGAATGGATTATGGCACTATAAGGAAAAATATAGAACTCCAAAACATCTATTAGGAACCTGTCAATGTCAATATAATAAAACGGGTAAGGCTGAGATAGCTTGGGCATATGGAAAGGATGGAGCCAAGGAGACTTCCCAAGAAAATGCTCTATGGAACCAGGAGGAATGGGGAAACGTGGAATACCACGTCTACGGAGGATCAATGACGTAAAGCAAGATCGGAAAAACATGGGAGTGAGAAGGTGGAGAGCGAAAGAGACGGACCGAGAGGTGTAGAGGATGTTCGTCAGGGAGGATCTAGGTACTGCAAGAAGAGTTGAGCCGAACAGTTAGTTAGTTAATGGCGTTAGATCAGGAAGAAATAGACATGGAAATACATGGTGGAGTTAATTACATTCATCTGGTGCCAAAGTTCTTAAAATGTTCAATCTAGTATGTAACTACTACAAACACGTTTTTGGCATTGCTCATGTTACATATTTGTATCTGTAAGTCAATGACATATATACGAAATCTTGTATAAAGAGAACTAGATAATACCACTTAATACTAAAATACTAAATTCATAAATGTTGTAGGAAAGTCGATTACATCTTATTTCAACGTATCTTATCTTATTCTATGTCAAAACAAATGAATTGCTTGCAATTGTATTTTTTTTAAATATCGGATTGTCTGGAAAATAGTGGAGATAGGGTGGTGTTGTAGAGTCCCATAGACAAGCTCCAACAGTTTTCGGGAAGTTAAACGTGAGATATGTGGCCGAGCGATGTCATGCAACAGAACGAGTCCCTTTCGATTGATTAAAGAAGGCTCCATTATTACCAATTTCTGATGCATTACTTCTATTTGGTTCCAATTTCGACATTGATAGTTTCGTCTGGATTCAAGAAGCTTTAATGAATCAGACTAAATGAAGCCCACCAAACAGTAACCACCATCTGGTTCTGATAATTCAGGGGCTTTGGAAAATTTTGTGTTGAAAATCTTCTTTGTCAAGCTACTATCCAAAGCATCAGTTGTTGTCGTAGAGGATCCACTTTTCATCGTATGTCACAATTCCGGACAGAATAGCACAAAGTAGTGTAGCACACATTTCATACCCGTGATATATTAGGCGGTCGTCTAATGTGCGAGGAACCCAACTTTCAAGCTTTTCAACTTTCCAAATTATCTTGAAATGGCCATCGACGGTAGATTTTCTGATGCCCTGCAATTTCTCAAATTGTTGTACTAGGATTTTCTTTCGTCAAAACTCGGAGAACATCGCTATCAACGTCAGAATTTCTTCCACGGCATCCATGTCTTCAATACTCAAGTCTTCCTCTCGACGGTTCTAGAACCACCATTGAATAGTGCATTCACTTATACCTTCGTCCCAGGCTTCATTGAACGCGCTTGGACGTCTCAGAAAACCCTGAACAATTTCCGAATATCAAAATGTTATCGAGGTAAAGAGACATTTTTCTTTAAAAGAGGATTAATAATTGTTTACATTTATAAAAGTCAAAAGCCTAAAAATGAATATTTTTCTGCTTGGAGTATTTTGAAGAATTTATATCCTGCATTATTTTCCGGACAATCCAATATGATAATATAACGATGGTTTTTATATCTCAAAGGGTGTCAATTTCTTTCCCACATTTTTGTTTTTAAATTCAAACAAGTTAAACCGTAAATTATTGGCTAAAGAGAAAGATAACTAATCAAAATGACGTACTGCAGTGGACGTGGATTAGATACAATGTTCGCCATCGGTCCCTTTATGATGTATCACCCGAACACTGTGATTGCGCCGCCAGAAGAAGATATATTGGCTTTTTCATCCCTGCGCGATTCTGAATTATAATAGGACTCTGAAAAATGTGGGGTCCCATTTGGGTTATTTCTATACACATCCTTTCTTTTCATGTCGTTCCTGATTGCAAAAAAAAATCAGTGAAGTTGCAAAAAAAATAAAATATTGGCCCTGAAAGAAATATTGGCTCTACTATAACTAGGTCAGGATAAGTAATAATGATAGAATGCAATAAACGAAAATAGAATTTGAATAACTATTTTATTTATAGTTAAAAGTAATCCTTTCCTTTTCATTTTATTAGAACAAAATAAGTTAATTTCTTATTCATAAACCAACATATAGAATAACACAGTTCAGGGGTGGCCATCCCAAATCATCATTCATGCCAGTGGTGCATGATGCCACTTTGGAACGCATCAGAACTAAGTAAGCCGTTTTTAAAATCTATCCCTAATTCGATTTAGTTGAAGTGAAAAATTGAATTGTTACTTAATTAATTATTACTGTGTTCACTAACATTCTTACATAATATAGATATATACTATAGAAATTTGTTCAGATCCTTAAAGGGAGTGTAACCGTGTCCTTCTCGCTGGCAAATAGAGATGTAATATAAGGAATAACTCCATTTTATGCCATTTTCAGTCTTAGCCACGTATCCTCCACGAAAATAATACAATTTCGCTTCTCTAACTAAAGAAACAAGAACTCATTTTCGACAGAATTTGACTTAAACAGTTATTCATAAGGGCTGTAGATATAATAACATTCATACTAAACGCACTTTTATAATTTGAATATAGGGATGTACGAATAACTTTATGAATTTACTAGCTTTTGCTCGCGGCTTCGCACGCGTGGAATTTAGTCAGCCAAATAAAGTTTTGTGACCAATCATTTTAAATAGATAATTTTTTTTTAACTATAAGTTACTCAAATATCCAAAATTTCAGATGTCTAACTTCAAAACTGACGGATTCCTTATAAACTTTGAACCCTTTATTATATTAAGGGAGAAACCTTTGGAGGTGGAATTATCCAAATTTCTTTCTTAAATTATACAAAGAACCTATCTGCAAATTTCTTAGCATCTTGAAATTCCTGATTTGCCTTTAATTATTTACTATAATGGATTCTCCACAGAACACAAAAAACTGTCGGGGGCACGTGCCCCCACGCCCCCTTAATCTGCCCTTGATATAGGCTATGTGTTAATATGCTTTGTAACCTATGTTACTGTAAGTAACCAATAAACATACAAACTTTCACATTTATAACATTAGTAGGATTAGTATGATATCAAAACAATAGTTACACTCATGTTCTTTCTGTTATTTTAACAACTATTATCATGTGATTTGCCTTTAATTATGTACAGTACCTGAAATACTGTCTGAGGGGGGGGGCACGTACCCCTTAGGCCCTTGCTATAGCCTATATGATATTCTAATGTATAACAAATCCGTTCAGTAGTTTTTGCGTGAAAGAGAAACAAACACACAAACATTCACATTTATAATATTAGTAGGATTAATACATTCATTTGTTCTACTTATGGTATTGTTTAATAGATATATTTGCAAATTTGTGATAAACCTAGCCTGCCAGAAAATGTTTAAGGCGGAATGTGGGTTGGAAAATCCTGATTTTAGTTATCGTTAGCCAAATATTTGAATATAATTAATATTTAAAATTAAAACAAATTACCTGAAACTTTCGTGTAGAGTGCGGTCCCAGCATTGTTTACCAGGACGTGAAGAGCGTTGAACTTCTCCTTTACCATTTTGAAGAACTCCACCACCTCATCTTCCTTGGTCATATCACAGTGGAATGGAAACACACTACCTTCTGCTTCCTTACAATTCTCCAAATCCTGCGAGGGACATCGATGGATATTATTTTTTTTTTTTTGTGCATGTGTTAGTTTGTGTTTACTAATTAATAAACTCTTTCGTTTAAAAACTGTATATTTGGAAATTTCCATTTACACCTTAGGCCAGCGGCCAGGTACGAAGGCGAAGGTTGAAATAAATTTTCAAAGAGGAAAACTCAGAATGTGTTACACTTACAGGCCTCAGTCTGTGCTTTAATTAAAGCTTATTATAATCACTACCTTGACTTTTATCGTAGAATCACTCCTTTGATCGGTGTTTCTCTAAAAATTCGGCCATAACTTTTTAGAAAAAAGACCAATTTTCAAAAGGGTGTAACTCAGAATCTATTTGACCTACAAAAATGCAGCTGGGCTCAAATTATAGCAAATTTAATCTACTTTAAAAACAGTTACGTATGTTATTTTTTTCAGTCAAAACCGCACCGATTAGGAGATATGGGCCAAAAACTGAAATAACTCCGACAATTCCGAGGTTTTTCGGCCACCAAAAGTTTTCCCATCCGTTTTTTTCGGTAGAAAACTTGGATTTCCACTAGTCAGACATGCCCTTACAGCATATCTAAAATTCAGCTCTCTTCAATTTATTGCAACCTAAGACCCTTTTTTGGTACCTGGCCGCTGGCCTACCTGGATCATTTGTATTTCACCTGGTAAGAAGCTTTGCCCCGAATGAAGTCACACAAGAATATATCGAGACCCTTAATATGCCAGCCAGCCCACTGATTAATAAGGATTTCAAATATTTTAAACAAATATAAATCGATCGATTTCTTGGTATAAAAATTAAAAATGACGGTTTAATGATGTGGTGAATCATATTTTTCTTCTGTTTTCTTTTCTGCTCATGTTAATGTCACTGCACCCTTCTTATCTGAGTTAGACCGGATTTGGCCCATCGGTTTTACGTCTCAATTTTAAAACAACTAACCAACCGCTTTTGTTAAATTTTGCGTGTGGTCAAGTTGGCCCGAGAATGGTTTTAATTCACAATTCGAACCAATTGAAAACTTTTTGTTTTTTTTTATTAATAAATTATATTTTTTTGCTGGTTATAACCCCAATGTGTTTTATTAACATTGGATCCGGCAGAAAGCGCTGTGATCGCGGTATCCAAGTTTTAGATGATATTGTTACTATTGTTGATTGTTTGTTACTACTCCAAGTTCGTACTTGTGTTATTACACTTTAAATTTGAAAAATTGTAAAGCTCAATAGTGAAGTGAGTATTTCAAGGGATATCCAATAAATTTCAATGATATTTACTCCTGTATTGAATAACAATCGACCTAACCTAACAAGTAAATACATAAAGTAATAAATATATTTCATTATTTTTAAATATGAAATTCTTAGTTCGTGTTTATGTCACTGAACTTCTCCAGGTGAACTGAACCAGTTCGAAAGGTCAGACCAACTTCGATGACTTTTTTGTGTGTTCAAGTGGACACGAAATTATTTATTATTTACAATTTGATTCGATACATAATGCTTTTTTATTATTAATTAATTTAGTTTTCTTTATTAAGAAATAGTCCTGTCATAAAAATGATTTGAGGTTTTTCTTTCTTACTAATAATTAAAACAATTTAATTTTATGTTTAACTCATTTAACCATAAGGAACACAGATACACTCACGCGTAATTGTTATGTAAAGTTTCGATAATACGGTCCAAATAATTATTATCTGTTTAAACCTTTGTTTAATTTTTGAATTAAAACGTTTGACCAAGGCAATGCCTACCGGATCCGCTATTGTATATACATACTTTATTTTATATATCATAGTTTGTTTGTTCATTTAACGTAACTTTAACCTGCTATGGCTAATCGGGCCAAAAATGCCATAGTAATAAGTAATAAAGGATTCTACAGTTAGTAGAAATAGAAAAAAAATGATAAATTTTAAATTTCTGAGCACGTCCCGCCCTTTGTAACATCAGGTTGAATATTAAAATCCCGTCGGGCTCCATCGTTTTACCAAGTCCTCTGCTAAAATAACATCCCAGAGAGAGAACGATTCAAATTTGTTATTCTTCATTGAATGGTGATTGCTGTTCTGGACTGCTGCAACCATCCCGGGCGTTTTCATCTACACACTGCTGTGGGTTTTTCCATATTCTAATGTTGAGAAGGTAATATATCATTGTCAGCAGCCAGAAGAAAAACATTGGATCCGCTTTGGTAGCAATGGGGTATAAAATTTGTCTTAATGATAGTACATCTTTACATGAGGCGAGAATTTCAAACTAATATAATTTTTTATCAATTTATTGACTTATATTTCGAATGGTTTATGGTTTTTCAAAAAAAAAAAAAAAAAAAAAAAAAAAAAAAAGGATTGAAAATCTCCATTTATATAATATAGATTCTTTTAAAAAACAAAAAGTGGCAGTGCTACTTCTTTATAGCATGGGTACATTTGTTTAAAATTTTATCAAACGTTTGTTGGATTCTTTTTATAAACATGCATAATGTGTATAGACATCATATAAGTAAATGGAAATGAAACTTTCATTATTAAAATCTAATATTAATTACAATATCCTCGTGGTAACTGATTAAAAAAAGTACAAAATTGCCAAGCTACCTAAGTTAATTCATAAAAAAACAATTGCTGCGGCCTTAATAATTATAGAAATTTACCAAAATAAGAACATTTGTATATAGAAATAATATTATCTCACAAAAAAAATGTATATAGATATATATAAAACTTAAATGAGATCGTCCTGAATTAAATTATTTAGATAAATAACTCATTAGTATTTTTTGCTTTATATACAAGGTTAAAACTGTTGCTAAAATTTGAAACTCTGCTAGCTCGCCCAACTGTATAATTTTAATGTTTGTCTTTTTGGTTTTGAGGTACGCTCAAACAATATTTATTATTTTGTTCTCAAAACTATAAATTTAGTCAATATCGGAGGACCTAGGAATATTGTTCTTAGAATAAAATTAAGTATTTAAAAAAAAAAAATTGTATTTAATTTTTAACTCAATGTGACAGAATATTGCATTATGTAAAGTTACTTCAAGTACCTCGATAGGAATGTTCGAGAAAATAATGAAATAGAAGATGTGATAAAACAAAGAATAAAAGAAATAGCAACAAATGTTACTGGGCACTCAGGAAAATCCTTCAATATCAAATCGTATTCCAAGAGATCAAAGTAGGAATATATAAGACCGTTCTCCAATAGTGACGTGTCCTTCTAACGGGAACCTGGCATTGCGACAGGACAGTAGGGATAGTTAGTACTATCGATAGGCCGATACTATCGGTTGAAAATTACCGTATATTATCGATAGTTTTTCGATTGCTGCTTTCTTTTTTGCCAAACCTATTCAATAAAGAATTTCAACTAATTTAATTAAATTCAATTACCTACCTACTATTTGAAGTTTGAGGATTATAAATTATAAGATTATATAATAAAGATGAAAAAAATACTAATTTATTTGAATTTTAACAAAAGTATTTACAATTGAATGCTTAAAATAACAATGAACAAATCAAATCCTCAGAAAAGAAAAATAACGAAACAGTTAATTTCAAGAGTCAAGCGTGCTTCTTGAGCCACACATTTCCCGATTGAAAAACTAGCATTTCTAGTTGAACATTTAAGAATTGTAGAATTATATCCCTAATTAAAGATTATTTAAGGTTATAAAAACATAGAGGAGCCAATGCTCAATACCGCGAATTTGGTTTGTTTGCACAAGTGTGAGACTACGTGTACTACTCAACATAATGTAATTAGTAATTAGTAATATCGGAGAATTAAATAATGACACGTCCGGTATGGCATCAAACTTATAGTTATAGAAGAGAACCCTTGAGCTCTAGAAATTCCGAGTTCAATTTCAAAAGAACTCAGCACTGGACAGAGACAGATCAGCATAATTCCGAGAGTTTCAATCCTTTAAGTTAAAAAAGGTCCATGGATAGTCGACACTATATGAGTTATGATTAGACTGAACACTTGTAATAAAAAAAAGTGAAAAGGAACATAGATACACTCGCGCTGATAGTAAAAGACTGACTTTATTTCCAATTAGCTTCAATATTTATAGATACATTTGTCAACATCTCATGAAAGCAAAATATACTTAATCCTAAACATAATCACAAACAATAATCCTTTAAATATTGCCATAACTTACGTATGTAGTAACATCGATAGTCACGACCTATCGATATATTCGATAGTGACTATCGACTTATGCCCAACCCTACAGGATAGTCACCTGCTTGGGAGAAGAAAATTCTGAGAATAATATATCAACCAAAGACGATAATGTACACGAAATAAATATCAATAACAAACCAATGGATCTGTATAAAGACTCTGATTACGTGTCAAATATAAAAAAAGGAGAAAATCTAAATATAAGCTTAAATGTTAAAAAAAAAAAAATCCAAGAATATGATTTCACATTTCGAGCATTTAAAAATATTAAAATATTCACAAATTGAATATTTTAATAAACTGGGCAAAAATAAATAGGGATACCACTAATTATGTTGTATTTACTTAGCCTAGCATTTTAATATTTTTTTTATTATACAAACATTAACATTTATTAGAAAGTATACTACATTAAATATTAATGTAGTTATTGAATATATAGTAATATAAATGCTAAGTAAAGTGTATGCTTCAAAATTAGCAATACTCCTACTCATTTTTGTGCAGTAGAGTTGGAATCAAAGATTAATGCAATTAAAGTATTTATTATCAGAAATTAAAAAGAAAAAAGTAGAATAATATAAAAGGGTCATATTTTTCCATAATGGATCCATTAAAAGCTTATCTCAGTCCGTTTTAGTATTTAAAACGCAATTATCCATACCCTGAATTATCCGAGTAAGGCCTATTCTTGACAGGCAATTTTATATTACACCGCTATGCTTTTTTTTTTTATATACACGTTTCAAATGTGGATGTTTTTTTTTTCAGGGCTCTCCTTCCACATCTCTTCTCAAATGAAACCAGAAAGTATATAAAAAAAATATATATAAAAATAAAGTTTAGCAGATTTTTTTTTTCAAATCTCATTGAAAGGAAAATTTTTGTTTTTCATTTTTATGTATCATTTTTATAATTTTTATCATTTTTATGTATTTTAGCCATCATTCTAGCCTTTTCTACTAGCCTTATCAGGAGTTTTAATATCCAGTAGAGACAAGGTGAAGGTCGCACCTTGACGCTGATTCTATAAATGGACAGAAACTGGTTCAAAGGCAGTACTGTCAAGGCCACTATCATTTTATACTTCCGTAGAGTTTTATATCGGCTACAGGAGCCATCCATAACAAGGCATGAGAGCTAAGGATGCCATGAAGCAGGTATAATATCTGTACCCCCGGCGAATAAGTGGTTGTCCAATTTCACGGGAGTGAAAATCCTGTCATTCTTGTAGTCATTAGCTTAAAATAGAGTTATAATGTAAGCAACAACTAAATTTCAAGCCAATGAACGACAGCCTCTTTTTACGCTTCCCTTAGTACAATTAATTCATTAAGGGCGAAATTAGACTTAGCTGCTTATTCACCGAGGCTTTATAAATAACTCATTATACATATGAGTTATAGTTCTCGGTTTATTTAATCTTTTATTTTTCGGTTATATTTTGTCCTCCGATGTAACTGTTCTCCAATGATTAGGAAAGAAATCTTTTCTTGTTTTCTAGCAGAACTCAGGATGTTCGCTCGTAATTAAACATGAATCATTGTCTCTCGATTCTTCAGGGAAGGCAAGGATTGTTGTTTATATTGCTATAAAAAAACAAAAAACATTACATAACATTTTGGTTGTTGTTCTGAGGATTAACAAGTCGCTGGTAACTGTTCGAAATAGAATATTACATTCCTTAGTTTTTTTCTTTACCGACGAACTCTGATTACGGTAATTATAACTTATAGTGTGGTAAGCAAGGAAAAAAATTAAATTTATTTTATACTCAAATAAAATTATTATTATATTTAAATTTCAATATTCGGAGTATATTTTTAATTAAAAAAAGATATAATTAGCTATTACTTTCAAATATGGTATACCATTATGTGAACTTTTCTGAGAAAATATTTATAATCATTGTTCTTGTTTTGGTTTTTAATAATCCAACAATCGAAAAATAAATGAATTTCATTACTGTCTTATATGTTATATAACTAATTATATTGTAATCATTTCCCATTGAAATAATACCAAATAGTGATTTGCATCTCTAACTAGGGAGAGCGGAGTGGCTCAGTGGTAGAGCACTGAACTAAAATGCCTAAAATCCTGGTTTGTATCCCCCTGGTGGCAAGACTTTTATTTAGTTTATTAGCGACCGGAGATGGATTGTATAGGACCTAGGATCCTGCTGGAGCTCACCAAATCATAATAAAGTCGGTACCAAACATACGGGGGGGGGGAAGGGGGAGGGAAATTTGGCGTTGATCTTGATATTGGAGAAATCACCTCCCTGCACAACCATTGTCATTGAAACAGTACAGTCTCTACAATATTCTGAAACCCATAACCGTTAACCGGTTTTAGTGGTACAGTTTTATCTCTACCTAGAGAATATCTTCAGCTCTGTCAGGTAACCTTTATGAACGTTTTCCAACGCAAATCTTCAACCACTGCACAAAGGTCAAATAACCTTGACATTGGTTCAAGTAAAACTACTTCCACGTGCAGCTAAAAACCTTGAACCACGACCTGAATTAATGAGATCTTTAGAATCTATTTTTGTATAGGGTTGCATCATAATCCTCCAAGAAGGTCAAACTAGTGGCCTCGGGATCTCACTAATGATCATGACCAGTATAGCTTTGACAATGATAAGCTTTTCAACTTATGTCATCAGCTTTATCTATTTTATTTTTTTATTTTATATAATCTGTCATAATATTAGAATAGAAGTACTGCATTTTAAGGATTTCGGACCCACTATTGGATATTCACATGGAATCTGGATTTCCCCATCTTATTTTATTGTGCAATAGACATTAATTTAGTAATAACATGATATAAAAATTATTGCAATTGGTTTTATATACTGAAAAGTTAGTATATCGTAGATAACTCTTTGTAAAAGACAATCACTGCCCAACAAACAATTTTAGACACGTCTTACAATATATTTAGGTAAGAACTTCTCATTTCCATTGGACATCCATTTTTACCTAACTATATACTAGTGTATAAAAAATACAAACACTCCTATTTTGATCATAATAAATAATGGAATCAAGAAGTTCCACAGTAACTAAAATAAAACCTTTATCTTATTATACTTTTAAAACAATAATATTTAAGTAATGTTTTTGTGCTACTAGGTTGCAAGACTATTAGTGCTAGTAAGTTCCAGAGCCTTATAAATAAAAACTTATAATTAATATTAGAGTAGTAATATTAATAATTGTTTATATTTATCTATTGAATATAGATAAATTAAAGTGTTCACGAACTATTGTGCTAAAGTTTTACATTATTTATTAAAATCAATCCATCAAAGTTTAATATTCCTCGGATGTTTATCCTCTCACAGAATGACGAGACTGGAACTGTCTTCCGTTTTGTTTCCTACTTTCTTTTTCTTTTATTTAGCAATCGTTGTTACACTTTACACAACCAGTTTACAGTGGAAATGGGAGCATCCAGAAGTGCAATTTCTATGGGTAAAATTTTTTACGATTCATGTATTCTTACACATCCTTTTTTTCACTATCATTTATCAATTTATTTTAAATATTTTGATTATTAGTAATTATTTTTTATCTCCGATTTCTTTTTTACTTTTATCTTTATTTTATTTCCTCCTTAACTTCATTATTAATCTTAAGAAACCTTTAATACCAACTCTTCCATCTACGCTGATCCATTTAGATTACAACTGTTTACTGTTAAGTATTATTATAGCTTATTCCGTGCCTAATTATAAATTTTACCTACAAAAATTATTTTTAATTTTATTTTAGTTGTAATTTTACATTGTATTATATTTTTTTAAGAACTTTGTTTATTTGTATTGATTTATTTTTATATATTTTTTTATTTTTATAATTTCCTCTATAAAAAAATAATATCTCTCTCTCCCTTTCTGCATATTTATTTATTTCATCTTTGTTTCTTACACATAATATATATAAGTTGCCGTCTCTTACACGCACAGAGCCCAAGGCCGTTTATAGGTGATGTACTTGATTTCATGTTCATTATTATATTTTTTTGATGCAATCTTTTGCTCTTCTTTCCTAGATCCCATTTAACTCCGGTGATATTTTTATTTGGCTTTCTCCAGCTCAACCACAGGTATTCTATGGGTGAAGCAGCACCCAATCAGAAATCATTCAGCTCGATCCCTGCGATACCCGAACCCGGACATGTCGACGAACAAAGACGTACAAGAACTAGTATTGATTGGACGAGGGTGATCCGAATGGGCCAGTAGCCGACTTATTCCAATCACGTTCTTGGACTTTACAGTCGCAGCTCGCCGAGGCGACGGGACCCGCCTATTCAACATCCATCTACTTGATTATTTTTCTTAGCTTCATCCAACATTTAGGGAATTTGAATTAAAACTATTCATCTAATTATATTGATAGCATATGCCATCCTGTGTTTAAAGAGTTAAAGAATGAGAAAATTGAGAATAGATCATCCTCTTTATTGGCAATACAAGCTATGGCTTAAAAGTATTCCACACTAGTTCCTACGAAAATCCGTCCAGATTCCTTTTTAGGTTCTCGAATAGTTATAAGTATATTTGTTGTCAAAAAATACTACTTTGTTTTCTCCAATATGACCTTACCTTCAACTTGTCCTGCCTCCTACCGGTTACAAAGACATTCATCCCTTCTTGGGCTAGTCGAAGGGCCACTGCACGACCTATCCCTGAGGTGGCACCGGTCACTACTGCAACTTGGCCCTTGTACTGTCTCATCCTTCCCTCTAGATCTCCTAGAAACACAAAACTGATTTTAAACCTCTGTCCGGAACGTCCGAGTGGAATACCACCCGGTCGCCATATTGTTATTTACTTCTAGCGCGCTCTATTTTATATTTGCTTCTAACCCCTAAGTTCAAAATGTTTTTGCCAAAACATCTGATAAATATTGTCTCAAAGTGTTATCAATGTGCGAGGCTAAAAAATGTCATTTTATAAATGGTATTCCTTACATAGGAAAAGAAACAAAGAATCAAAATAGTGATGTATCTATTCCAACACGATATGTGCTAGAGCTTATGGAATGTGTAAAAGGAACAAACCAAAATGTTACTACTCACAAGTGCTTTAGTTCCATAGAACTTGCAGAGAAACTTAGTGAAAGACAGCTGACGTTTGTTGGAAATCTGCGTAAAAATAAACCTGAAATCCCACTGCAAATGCTCCACAAAGCATACTGGTGCACCACAATTACCACACTATTTCTTTACCAACCAGACAAAATGATTGTGTCACATGCTCGTAAAAAGAATACAAAAGTATTACTACTGTCTTCAATGCACAGTGTTGGAGATATAAACCAAGAAACTGAAAAGCCAGAGGTTATAGATTTTTATTATGTGACAAAGGGGGATGCTGACACTTCTGATATGTTGTGCAAGGTATGGTAAAAGCCACGAAGAGAAAAACTAAACGGTGGCCACTCAGATACTTCTATGGAACGCTAGATTTTACTGGTGTCAATGCCTTTGTGCTGTATAAGTGGAACAGTGGGAAAGACAGATTTGCTTCCAGGCATAAATTTCGGAACAGATTTCGCATAGACAAAAAGGATGGCAAACGATATTCCTTTCGAAAAAATGTGCAAAATGTTTATGTGGAGAACACAAAGTTATAATGTCCCCATCCTGTGTAGTGGACACATAAGAAGGAGCAAATTTAGAATCAGAGTAAAAGTTTCATAATTAAAACAATTATTGTCATTAGATTACTTTTTTTCTTATTTCACCATCCAAATTTTATTTACAATAATAAATATATATATATATATATTGCTATGTATTGCGGAGTGAGGGAAATGTGTCATGTCGGGACACATGAAAGGGAATAATCTACCCCTGTTCACAGATAAGTTTAATTTATTTCCTGTAAGGCATTTTTTATCAATCCTTTTTATCTATTAAAATCTGAATCATTAACCTTGTTTGAAATTGAATAAATAAACGATCCTTATTATAATTATATTGGTGCTTACATACCCCAGATACACTATTTATTTATAAAAAATATATTCAAGGTATAATAGATGAGTAAATTGGTAAATACAAGAACAGACATCTGGAAAGGAACCCAATTCAGATAAATGCATATAAATAATAATTTGAGTACTCATCCTAAATGAGAATCTGGAATCCCAAATATCAATATATATATATATATATATATATATATATATATATATATATATATATATATATATATATATATAAAACTACTTATACTAGATTTACTATATACACCTTATTTGTATAGATAAGATGATATTCTGTGAGCATGTTTGTATATATATTTCTATGTATTGTGTGGGGGGGGGGGGGATCATGAAAGGGAGGCAAGGTGGCAATCAAGGAAATGAGGCCGGGAGGGAATCATGAAAGTGATCGGGTTCTCAAAGAGCAATGGTGATTTACATGGAGCAGGTCAGGCAGGTAAAATGTCTCTTATGGTCAATGTGACTGGGAAGAGATAAGGACAGGAACCCGGACGTGGCCAGACGAAGATCGACCTTTTAGACCTAACCTACCTTTGCTAACAGCTGAGTAATAATTTAATTCAGGTAATGTATTTTATGGCAATCCACTATATCAATATCTTTATCTGAATCATTAAGTGTACCTCTAAAAATATATGTATGGAATCATTAATCTTATTTTAAATTGAATAAATAAACGATACTTATTATAATTCTTTTGTTGCTTATATACCCCAGATGTACTATTTATTTATGAATAATATATTGAAGAGAAGATGCATATACACCATCACAACTGGTACCAAATGGTCCCAGAAGTAGCAAATTAACAGAGAAATTAACAGAGGAGACAATGTTACTATTATGCAAAAGACGAGAATTAAAAGGAAAGACACCAGCATCTTCAATGGATAAAACCGAACTAACAGAGCTGAACAACCTTATTAGGAGGAAGATCAACCCAGACCTTAACCGACACAGGGAGAACACAATTAAGAGCATACTAAATACAACCAGATCCACCAAAAAAATACTATCGGAATTATCTTCAGGTAAACAATGGTCTTACTCTATTCAGGACAATAAAAAGAAAAATCGACTAGTAACGAACAGAGAATGTATATTAGGCGTGGCAACTGATTTCTTTAGAGAACTTTATCAACATAAAAATAAGTATCATTCTTTGATCTTTCAGTCAGAAGAAAAAGTTCCTAAAATACTGCTATCAGAAGTAGAAAGAATCATCAAGAATCTCAAGAAAAATAAAGCGGCTGGACCTGACAGTATAAGAAATGAAACCCTCATAGTAGGAGGTTCAATAATTTCTGAAGAATTGCTTAAATTGTTCAATGTCATCCTGGAGGAAGAAACAGTCCCAAAACAATGGAGAACAGCAAAAATAGTTCTTATGTATAAAAAAGGCAATAAAAACAATATAGAAAACTACCAATCTCGCTCTGTTCAACTATTGCTAAAGTTTTTACCAGCATTATCACTAGACGAATAACTCCTTATATAACAACTTCAATGTCAAGCGAACAAGCAGGCTTTAGGAGAGGGTTCTCAATTGCTGATAACTTACAGGTGGTGAATCAGCTTGTTGAAAAGGCTAAAGAATATAATTTCCCGGTCTACTTTTGTTTCATTGATTTCCGCAAAGCATTCGACAGTGTCTACCACAGTAACATTCTTAAGGCGCTGGATGAAATGGGAATTGAACACAAGTATATCAGAATTAGCAAAGAGCTCTACAAGGATACACGGCTTTCATTGAAACTAAAAAGAAAGGCCCAAAGTTTAAAATAGACAAGGGAGTTAGACAAGGAGATCCTCTTTCACCCATACTCTTTACAGCCTTGTTGGAAAGGATATTTCAAAAGGCAGACATCGAAAATATGGGACTAAACATAAACGGATCTAAATTAAATAACTTAAAGTACGCCGATGACGTAATTCTGATTTCTGATAAAGCTGATGAAATAACCATGATGCTGAGAAAATTGGAAATATGCTGCATAGAGGTAGGCCTGACCCCTAATTACGACAAGACAGTTATGATGACGAACAGTGAAAAAACTGAAATCAGTTGGAGCAATACAGTATTAAATTATATAGAAGAGTACATTTATTTAGGTCAACTCATTTCTTTCTCTGAAAGGATGTCAAAAGAGATCCAGAGGAGAACAACTTTAGGATGGCAAAAATATTGGACCCTCAAGCCTATTATGAAAGGAAACTTTGAAATTACCAGCAAAAAGATTATTTTTGAAAGTTGCATAATGCCATGTGTAAGCTATGGTTGTCAAACTTGGTCTCTAACAAAAAAATTAGAAAATAAATTAATAGTCTGGCAAAATTCTATTGAAAGGAGTGTGCTAAATATTAAGAAAAAGGACCACACCAAAATCATAGACATAAAGAGACGAACAGATTTTAAAAACATAAATCTTTTTGTAAAAGAAATGAAATGGAGATGGGCAGGCCATCTGGCTAGAAATACGGACGGAAGGTGGTCCTTATCGACAACACAATGGACTCCTTATGACTGGAAAAGAAAACGTGGAAGGCAAAGAAGGAGATGGAATGACAGCCAGAGACAAAGAGGCATGGAGTCAACTACGGAGAGAAACAACTAACCCCACTCCCCAGTAGGAATTGGTCTCCAGGGAAGTTAGACCATCACTCCCTAAGGAGAAGGCCTACAAGAAATTAACAAGCAAAAATTGTATATAGTATCTGTAGTAAAATTGTTTTAATTTTTATTATAATTCCTGTTAATTTTTTTGTAATAAAGGCTTTATTCATTCATTCATTCATTCATTCATATTGAAGGTTTAAAGACTGAGTAAATTGGTAAACACAAGTACAGACCTCTGGAAGTTAGAAATAATAATTTGGGTAATCATCATTAGTGATTACTCTGGCATCCCATAATAAATTAGAATATTCAAAATATATTTAAGAGTAGAAACGTGGCAATATTCGATCATGTGATCACTTGTCAAATGTCGGGTCGTGAACCACACAACGTTCCTATGGCTGTCTCAGGACTGAACGTTCCGGGCAGAGGGTTAAGCTCACATCTGATAAATGTTTAAGCAGAAATGTTATACAGCTCAAACCAATAAATGGCTTATTCTAGGCTTGGAATGGGTCATGAGTAACTACGATGAGGTAAGCGTTTGTTTGTCTTGTTTAATGTCACTTTATGCTGCTATAACTAATTGGATTATGCTTCAGAGGGAGTCTTTTTTTTTTTTTCACATCCTCCAAACTTTTATTTACAATATATTTACAATGAATACATGCAAATGCTTATATATATATATAAAGGCCTTCTGTTACCTTTCGGTATTTTAAGGCGTTACAATGTCAGTCCGCTGAAGGAGTCATAAATTTTGTCTAACCAGGTATAATTAAGATAGGGATATTTAACGAGTATGTGACATCGTACAGGCTAGGGACCTCCATTTTACATCCCATCTGAAGGACGACTAAGGGTGTTTACTCCCTTTAAAACCAGCTCAGCTGCAAATCCGTGATCTTGGGCAGTAAGTTATTAGGCTAATCTCTACACCTCTACAAAGGTACCCGTCCAGTATCTCTTGCAGCCAGACAGAACAGAAAGTTTGCTACCACACAACGGAAAGTGCTTCTTGTAACTAAGGCATACAAAACTACGCCACATGAAGTGGCACAGGTTTTATGAGGAAGAAAAAGAGGAAACCTTCATGTGAATCCTAGATTGCGGATCTGTAGATAGCTTAAAATATGACAGAGGGTACTCCGGGAGGATATAGTTAAGGAATGAAACCAGTGCACTGCAGTGGTGGGTAACGAATCCAAAAGCTTTCGTTAGGCTATCCAAGCTAAGTATTTTCATTCCGTCCCATTACGATTAGAAGGTACATGACTCCACGGACATCTTTGCCTAAATCTGATGCGACATGATGGTTTTAGATACACACTTTTTAAATACGGAAGACATCGATTGACCCCTTTGCTTTAATTCGATGTATATAAGACTACCGAATACATTGTCGTGAAGTGCTTCATCTATGAGGCACTGAGATTGAACCTACTGAGTGACTAAGGTTATATATTCTATCTATATTCTGACTAAGAACAAGCAAGAAATAAGTTCCTAAATTTTCAGGAACTTATTTTTTGCTGGAAAAATATCCTGACTCCAATGCACTTTTATTACTGGTGAAGGAGATGCACTGGATAAGAGGGGAAGAAATCGAAAGGAAACAGGAGTTGCGAAGAGCAGGTTGTGTGGTTTGAATTTTTCTTACATTCAATCGAATCAACACAATATGCCATACAAATATGGATAGTGTTTTTATAAATTAATAGTGTGTTATAAATTATATAAAAATAATTTACTAATTACCTAATTATTAAAAATAACTACTAAAATTATACAGTCAAATAAAAGTTTTATATAATTATATTATAATATAAATTAATAGTTCTTTTACAAATCAATATAATTTTTGTGAGTAAAAATAAATATTTAAAAAAACTTTTATTTTACATTTACGTATATCTAATAATAAATGCTGGTTTTATCGCCCTAAATTAATTAAGATATGCTGTCTTGCGTTATCTACTGATATATTTTTTATGGTTTTATTTTTAATCATTAGGGGCTTTTGCTGTCCTTGAGTTTACATAACTAAATATCTCCAAAAAAGTTATCATGACTCAACAATGTTTTATGTACACACAACCTGAAGGACTGCTATCGTTTTTATCTTCTAGTTTATGTGTATTAACTTTTACTCTGTTCACACACAGGTGTACTTGTGTAATATACTAAACATTAAGAATTGATAATTCATTGGATAAGGATAATATATCAAGTGATAAAGTGATGGGTTGTCATAAAATTATTACATTAATTATTATTTTCTCACGTGTACTATAAAATTCAATATGTAATATTTTTATAATAATTATATAAACATATTTCTCCCCCTCATATACATTTTATGAAGTATAGAATACAAATTTCAATGTTATTATATCAAATGGTACTGATTATATAAATTGTAGTTAATTATTATATCAATTGTATAATTATATAGTAGAGTAAACCCCTGCTTATACACAAATAATAGAAAAATCTATTAGTAAAATAAATAGTATATTAAAACTACTTTAAACCATTGAAAACCATTTATTACCATATATATATATATATATATATATATATATATATATATATATATATATATATATATATATATATATATATATATATATACATCTTAGACTTAAATTAGGAAAAAATAACACTTGGTGATATCTACTATGGATCCTTCATTTTTTGTAAAAACGCTTACCCATATTCTTGACAGCGAAGTATTTTTATTCATCTTTATCTGCCATACTTTCTTTAGAAAACATACCAACGTCATTACCCAAAGATGTTTATCACGTAAATAGAAAATCTAATTCTATTATGTTTTATTTCATCTAAAAATATCAAAATTTTTAGTTTTGGAGAGCAAGTTGTTAGCTTGATTCATAAAATTCAGATCCATATTATCATAATATGTAAATTAAAAGCAACGGTCCAACATTAGAATCCAAAAAAGTTTCTGCGAGTAACCAAAATACAAAAAATTACGGCATTATTTATTTGTTTAAATATGTTGCTCCTAAAAATTATTTACAAACCGAAATAAAAGTTAAATATACCACAAGGAACTTTTAAAATAAAATTAAAAAATAAACATTTAAAATATCATCTTCACACTATAAAAGAAAAAATCGCTGATTTTTTAGTTTCTTGGGTTTAATACTCGATTGAACTTATATCAAAAGTAACAGAAAAAGTTTTTGTAAAGCTTACTTACGATAAATAGAGTTCGAATATCCTGTTCTGTGATATGATTTCGTCTGGTTACAGATGAAAGGTCTGATTAAAACTGAGTGTTTCGAGCAATAGAGCTAGGACCTTGAACTGAGTTTTGGTTGTCGTTCGACCTCTAATCAAAAATATATTCTTATATTTCTGCTTATACAGTTGAAATATATTGCTTATAAATAATATTGTGTACTAATTTTAGATCTCGTCCTTGGACCATTATATAATTTCCTTCAGTTAATTGAATCTAGTGTAGCATAGTATATTATGCTAGTATAACTTTATTATTACTCAGTACAATAATACATTTTTATGCCCTGAATTTCCCAGCAAAAATTATTCTACAAATGAAATGAGAACCTTTACAAAGCAAAAGAAATAGTCTCCGACACAATGACACAATAATATGCACATTAGTATCTTCCGAATGAATGCAAGTAGGATAACGAAAAGTGTATTTTAATTCCTTAGAAAAATAAAAACGAAACCAAACTGGTTTAAGAAAGCAGAGAGAAACATAATAGAACTCGAGGTAAAGTTTGAGGTGAGAACGAAGATGTAGAAAGAGTAAGGGATGAGAGAAGATAAAACAATACTTGGGTTGAGAGGAATTATTCGTGTATCAATTATCCATAAGACCGACTGTTCTGAAGATTTTAGAAAAATTAAAGCGTTACTCCAGATTTAAGACCTGATTAACAGCAGTCAAAGGAGCTTTAGCATTCAACATAGGCGAACCTATTTCATCCTCAAGACAAAAACCGAGACTCTTGTAAGATATTCTGATGTGAACCCAAATTGTAATATAATCCTGTTTCCATTTAGTTTTCCGTTTTGTAGTAATGTAGTTCTATTTATTATTACATTATAATTATTTTATATGAAAAAAACTATTATATATTTATAACTTCTCTTTTAAATAATCTGATAATGTACAGTTAGGGGTTCCTCTTGCATGAGACGAAACCCACACTTTTATCTTTTGTTAAAGTTTAGAATTCACTATTAAAAAAAACCATGTAAGGCTAGGAATAGCCGATATGGAATTAAAGGATATATAAAAAAAAAGAAAAAATATTATAACTTTCAGGGAAGAGAAGGCTTATCGAAACCGTTTTAGGAATGCGAAAAAGTAATATATTCCTATATGTGACACTATTAAAAACAACGGGAGTACCTAAATAAATAGGTTAAGGGGCATTGAGCAGGTCGCTCAATGCCCCTAAGGATAGGTACCTTTACCTTTAAGATACAGGACAGGGCAGTCGTAGACAAGAATTGGGCAACTCAACGTGTAGGCTGTTACCTATAGCGAATGGGTTCCCTTTTCTGTCTTTGTAAGTTGATATATAACTTACCTTGTTAACTTGTAACTCTGATCAGTACACAATAGATATAGTGTTATTCAATTAGATGCAAAGGATCTTTATCTACTAAAAAACTCTTAGTCAGTCAACCTTTGTATAAGAGAGGGATATGTTTCTAATTCATTAATGTTACAGTATTAATAAATCTCAGTGGTGCCGACCTAAGGGTGGCATCCCATTTTAAAATTTAAATATTATTCTCATACAAGACTGAAAAGACAAGAAACTGCTCGACGTTTTCGCCTACTTCAACATTTACTGGACAAACGTTCTAAGCCCCAATTAATTACAAAAGAATCATTTACATGACATTTATCAGGCCTATTTGAACATACGGAGTTGAGCTTTGGGGCTCTACTAAACCATCCAATTCATCTCGTACCCAATCCTTACAATCCAAAATCCTTCGCAAAATCGTCAAAGCTCCTTATTATGTCACAAACAAACTCATCCATCATGATCTTAATATCCCATATGTTGCTGATTTGGCCCAAACTAGATAACTGTCCTTTCATAACAAGCTTCATACACACTTGAATCCGCTAGTCTCTCAACTTGCTTCCCATACTATTCCTGATAACCCTCCGAGGCGTCTGAAAAGAAGATGGTTCGAGACCTTCTACTATAGAACTTTATTGGAGTGCTACCATTGGGTATTTTCTACACAAGTTTTTTTTGTTTTCATGTCCTTTGTTCATGTAGCAGATTTGCTTGCTGTAATATTATTACAGTTGAAATTATCAATAAATTAATCTAAAAAAATAAAAAAATTATTATTCAGATCTGAATAATCTGACTTATTTTTCTGGATCTGACTTCTCTTTGAGATCATTGCTTGGGCAGTGAAGCCAATGTAGCAAATATATAAAATTTAAAAATTATCGATTACACATTTATTATTTAATTCAAGTTTTCAGTTTCATTTAACACGTTGCCGCACACTTTTAATTTCGATTAATAAATCGTCCTCAGAAACAAATTTTTTTTTAAAGTTTTTTATCACTGCCAGATGAAATCGAGTGTAAGTTGTATGTTTGGAAGTGAAAATTATCACATTTGTTTTCCAAAAAAAACTGTCGACTATTATAGCCATCATTTGTCTCTAGATGCCCAAATCTTTCGAAGCATGATAAAACGCATTAAAGGGCAATAAATATGCTGTCTGGCATGCTACACCTTTTTTTTCGATGTATTACTCATGAATTAACAAGTGTATGCGTAAGTACACTTCTTAATAGCGCTGTTCTTTTTTTATTGATTAAAATGTGCATGACGGCTATAGCCATCGTTTGCTTACATATCGCCAAAGATGGGACGGCTATAGCAGTCATTTGCGGTAACGTGTTAAGTGATTGAGCAGATGGTAGGTGAAAAAAGTAAAAAAATAAACCTCTAACAGCTTCTTAAAACTGTTTTATTTCTGCTGATAAGTGCTGAATAAACAAAGCAATGTTATTTTGCTATTATTGTCATTAGTAATGCTGATATTCCAGGCAGCCACAAAGCAAAATTGTATATTGTATCTCTTTTAAAAGTTATTTATATTTATCTGCCGATGGTATTACAAAAGTAATTGAATAAGTATGAAATTTAGTTTTCCATCCGATATCACAGGAAAGGGCGGGCGATTCCCCTCGGATGGAGCTGAGATGGATGGCGGGGTATGCCGGCTCTTCAGCCTGGGCTGATACTGCCTTCGATAAAGTGTTCGGTCAACCGACTCCGGACTTTAGCGTCCACTACTTTCATACGAGTCTAGCTCAGGCTATAATATATCTTTAAGGAATAAAGTAATATCTTATATTGTAAATCCTAGCAATATCATTTAATAATCTTTATTTTTTTTTAATTAATTGTGATTACATGAAAACTTCATATTCCTACTCCAGTACTAAAACTCGTCCTGCACTGTAGGTTATAGCAATTGAGCAACCACGGTTGTGCAATTCGGCCTTTTATGGGATTATTGACTTGAGATTTGTTATCTGTTATGGGCAAAATCTGTTGACGCTAATATACACATAATTGAGAATCTAGCTGAGTGGTTACTCAGGGCCACAGATCTGAAAAATGGATAAGGGTATCTCGGTAAATGTTGAGATCCGTCTACGGTTATAATAAGATTCTTCAAAACTTTCCGATGGAGAACTAAGAGAAGGCAACAACTTAGACAACTTCTTCTTCTTTCGCATCAACCGTATGGTGCCTTTCGGCGTAGGGGAGCGTTTAACCAGGACTGCCACTCTTCCCTGTTCCTAGCTAGGTTCCTCGCCTGGCGGATATTTTTGTCTCTTTTCCTGCACAAACGTTCGAAATATTCCAGATAGGACATTCTAGGGCGTCCTCGTGGTCTTCTACCTTCAGGGACGTAGTCCATCGTCTTCAATGGGTTCCTGTAGTCCTCCATCCTCGGAACATGTCCAAACCATTTTAATTGGCGGGACTCGAGCATCTCCTTCATTGCCACGATCCTGAGTTCCTCCCTGATCGTTTCATTGCGGATACGATCTCTTCTTGTTTTTCCTGCGATCCTTCGAAGGAATTTCATCTCTGCAGCCGTGATTCTACTCTCCAGCCTGTCCGTTAGTATCCAACTTTCGGCACCATACAGGACCACAGGTAGATATACCGACTTGAAGATGTCGAGCTTCACTTTTCTGCCTACTTCTCGCCTCCTAACAACAGCATTACAGATCTGGTAGTAGACCGAGTGTGCTTTGTTTATCCTGTTTGAGATTTCAACGTCTAATTTCCCAGTACCGTTCATTACTGTTCCGAGGTAGGTGAAGTCCGTGACTGCTTCCATCTCTCCTCCGTTGCAGTATATATGGATTTTTTCCTGTACCCTTCCTACTTGCAAGATCTTGCGCTTGCCGTTGCTGATCTGCATACCTTTCCTACGGAGCTCTTCATCCCATTCATTCACGGCTTGCTGTAACTTTTCTATGGATACTGCAATGAGAACAATATCATCCGCATAAAGCAGAAGCTAAATCACTACAGGCAGGAGGTTTCTTCGGCCCAGGAACGTCCTTTCAGTTTGTCTTTTGCATATTGCTGCTATTTCATCCATATAAAGTATAAATAGCAACGGGCTTAGACTGTCACCCTGCTTTACTCCTTTTGCCATATCAAAGTGCCCAGAGTCATTCCAATTCAGTCTAATAATACTTAGACAACATGGCAAATAATATACAGTATTCAGAATAGTTTGTTTATAAAAAATAAATCAATGTCTGGTATAAGTTTAGAAAAAAATTAACACAATAATATTTAATACTAAGAGATTCGTAATAAATATATTCATGAATATTTTTTCAACTAACCCCAGCCTATTCCTGTCTTGCCAGTAGGTCAAAGGAGGCAGAAGATATATATGTTTTAAGGCTCCCCCTGTCAAACCCAGCTATCCATAATCCATAGGCCCAGGCCGGCCTGTCATCCTAAATCTCCGCCAAGGTATGAGTATGTTCTTACCTTTACTTTCAGGCCAGCTCTCTTACCCTGAAGTATATATTGTATTGTTTAAATATACTATATTAATAAAAATCTATTCCAAAGCATTAGAAAAAAATGAATTTACATTTTTAATCATTACGAGACAGAACTTTTGGGTTGAAGTCCACTAAAACAAGAAGTGCATCTCCTGGAATGCAAAACAACACTATCGTAAAAACAGTTTGTTTCTATGTTGCTTCTCAGTGAAGGCCTCTCGATAAACTATGGTCTCAAAAAACTGGAAACCCTGGAAAGGAGAAATAAAAAAATAAATCATAGGTGCAGTTGAGACTGTATTAACTATTTAAAGGGTGAAAACTAAGAAGTTACAAAGAAATCTGCAAGAGAATAGATAGAATCTCGGATACTTTGCTTAAGAAGTATCTGACAATCCTTGGACATCTGAAGAAAAAAAGAAGACAACGTGGAATAATGAAGAGAAGAAAGATTTGGAAAAGATGAACATTAAAAGTCTCAGAAGCTAGAAGGAAGAGAATTTGGAAACAGAGTGAAATATCTACAAGGGTTTCAGGATGAAAAAAGGAGAATGCTGAACGAAGTTGGGCCAAAGATCGAAAGGAACGAGCAAATGAATCTATGAAAGAATATTGCAAACGCAGAAACCTACAGCAGAAGAATGGAAAATAAAGTTGTAACGTGATCCGAAGTGGTCGAGACGAAAAAAAAACCTAATCGAAGTTGATAACTGCATAATGATATAAGACTCTAGATACAATATTTATTAAAAAGCTTATTGGTGCAATGAGGCGTCATCAATTAACTGCTAAACTAAATACACATTTTGTTCTAGAAGAATTCCTATGGCTGATCTGTTTGTTTCTTCGCTTATTCATTTAACGCCACTTTATGCTGCTATGGCTATTTGGAGGTTTGATACAATGGGAGTCGGGACTTTGGCTATCAAGGTATAATTAAGATGATCTATAACCATTACCTAACATCAAAAAGACTCGTGATTCCCTTTTTACGTCGCTTGTAAAGGACGGAATAACCAATGAATTTTAAACTCCCTTTAAAAAAATCCTACTGCCACCCGCTGGGCTGCGAGCCCGCGACTCTTAGCCTAAAAGGTAACATATTAACCTTAAAACAACAGTTTTGGCCTAATGACAGTTCTCTTTACAACAGCCAATAGTTTTAATTTGCCAGATATCTATTTGTTCTGCATTATCATTAAACAATATATTAATCGGTTGCTTAAACAATGTGATTCGGGAAAAAATTGTCTATGAATCTCTTAATACTGTGTAAAACTATAAACTACTTTTTTTCCAGGTAACTAACCATGACAAATTAGAACTATCTTAATATTTTAGTGAGATCTTGTAGACTGTAATAATTATTTTTTTAATTAAAAAGTATTGTAAGACAGTCAGGGCTCTTTATCAGAGCGCAAGTCTAAAGCCGTTGGGAGGTGTCCTGGCCCGCTTGATACTTACTGGGCCAATCTCGGCTCACTAATTTGCATATTATTAAAAAACCACCACGCCATTTTTTACGGTTAAATTTATTTTAGAAAAATGTAATAAATCCCTTTTAACCGAAAATAAATTAGTACTAGCCCCAAATTTATCAAAGGGATTTGGTGACAAGCTACCATGTTAGTATTTTAGATTTTTGGCTAGGGTATGAATGTGTACATTTTATTTTATTTCTTTTTTTATTATTATTATTATTTATTTTTTTATTTTTTTTTTTACTTTATTTTATTATCATTTCCGCATTAATTTCTTTCTGTTACCGCATGTATATATTTATTTATTTTATTTTGTTTATATTATTGTTTTGTTATGGAATGACTGTAAGGTACACAGCACTATTACTTATTGCCCACAAGTGGCAGATTGTAATATTTCAATAAAGTGTAAAAAAAAAAAAAAAAAAAAAAATTTTTGGAAACACATCGCCTACTGTATAAATATCTATATTGTTTATATCATCAAGTTTGAATGTGTGTGTGTGTGTGTGTGATATTTATCAATTATATATACTAATATTTTCTAAGGCTAACCATAGGCTTGATGACCAATAAGTTTTACTCCTTTAAACACCAACAAAAAAACAAACATGTAAACTTTTTTTTTATGCTGGTTAAATAGATACTTTCTAAATTGAAATGTTAACATGATTTGTAATGATATTTATTTAAACTGTATTCAAGAACCATTAAAAAATATTAATCTTATCATCATAGAATACCTTGTATACAATTGCCAATGAAGCTAGCAGTCTTTAAAAGACCCTATTTCAATATTTTATGAAAACAAACAAGAAAAAAATTATGTTCAGAATCATATAAAAATGATGAAGATTGTTGCTTTCTAAAGTTTTTTTCGAATAATGTTTATACAGGTTCCACTCTAATTTCAGATACCTAAAAAAGAATGCAATAAAAATTATTAATCAAAATAAATTTAATTCTACAATATATATATAAGTATTAAAAGTTATAATTTTAAATATCTCAACTCAAATAAGTTTTGATTGACCTGTATCAATTAGTAGTTTAATCAATGTAATATAAATCCTACTAAATTTCTCTTTGTGGTCTAATGGTTATGATGATATATGGAATATTTCACTCATTTTTTTTATTTTATGTAAGCAGGGTGAGAACTTACATTAACATTAGCTGGTGCTGATAAAGCGTAAATAACTGCCTCAACTATGTCTTCTGGCTTAAGGTAAGGCATATTCGGGTTTTGATCGATGAACTGTTGAGCCATAGCAGTTTTAACTAATCCAGGACTGACGCTCTGTAAGAAATACAATTAAATAATTAACTAAATTGGATAATATAATATAAATTAAATAATAGAAAATTACTAAATTAGTTTATAAATAAAAAATAAATTATATGAATTACCAGTTTGGACATGTTCATTTCAAATTTATGGCTTCCCTATACAGACTCACGGAAAACGACTACAAGCTTTCCAATCAAAAATACTCAGACTTGTCAGGAAATATCCTAGGCACGTCAATAACAAAACTCTACATACTGACTTCAAAATACTAACGGTTGATGAACACATGCTACAAATGCTTACACGGACACCCAAACCCATTGATAATACAAATAAGCACGAATCTCATACCTGAGAACTAGGAGGAGACTGAAAAGAACGTGGATGGGGGATCTGTAATCACAGGAAATTTTATCTGAGGAAGAAAGGTAATATTTCTTTTTAATCCTGTCATGTAATTTTGTTCTACAGACAGCTAATCTGCAGATTGCCAACTGTTTGTACTTGACAGGTGTGAATACAAATATTAAGAGAGGAAAAGAAATTACATGAATAAATGATCACAATAACTTTTACAAGAAACATAAATTTTAATATTACTTTTAACTTCATGAAAAATCAGGTTCTTAGCAACATTGTCCTTTTCTTTGTTTTTGTTGTTACAATACATATTTACAAGTGTCAAACATTTTTTTAAGAATTTATGATCTAGATAAAAGATCACTGCAGAAATTACACCCGTTTTTGGTTCCCTTAATCCTCATAGTTATTTCTGAGACTAATGCACGTTGTGTTTTGAATCAATTTGCTGATTACCTAAGAACAGATCATTGGAAAAACTATACTCACGGTCACTCTGATTTTAGTATTTTTTTCTCCAAGTTCCATTCTCAAGGTTTCTGACAAAACTGTGACTCCATGCTTAGTTGCGGTGTACACGGGAGCAGCTGATCCCATAATTCGGTGTCCCATATTGCTAAAACAAAGAAAATAGTATTCTTTAGAAATTAATAAAAAACGGATTGGTGTTCTTTTAACAAAAGGGATATACAATGTAAAAGAAAATATTATCAGACAATACAATAAAAAACTATTCTAAATCGGGGCTAGGATGGGGAGTTGCTATTGGTTACCTAAGTTATAATTTATTGTCGGTTATGTTCATGTATCAAGAAGCAAGGTACCATTGCTTCCACCTCACCTGCGCCGAATCAATTCAGATATTATTAAGCCTTAAAAATTGTATATAGTGTAGCTTATTATAATATGAAATTGCGTGGATTACCTGTGTGGCCGGTCTGAGGCGACTACTGCGCAGGTTTTTTCTGTACCCTTAGTCCATAATAAATAAAAGTGTTATATAAAAGGGCTAGGAGAGGACAGGGTATGATCGAGGACACATAGGGAACCTGGGTGAAGAAATGATATAAAAAATCTATAAAATTAATAACTCTATTATATTGAAAAAAAATTACATTTAACTACTATTAATTTAACAGAAGATTCACCATCAATAATAGTACTACATAATAACATGCGAACAAAAATCATATCCCTGATTTTCAATCACATCCCTAATCATAATCCCTAACACCACTAATAAAATAATAATAAAACAATTTCCATATTATATAACAAAAATTAAATTCATTATCTATAACAATAATCCTATGCACTAATAATAATTACAACTTAAACATTCACCCTCAGCACTCATCTCATAACCATTAATAATTTCCAAACAAAACTCAATCGATCATCAATAACAATAACCATATGCACTAATAATTAAAGAAAAAATTCTTATCTGTCTTATGGTCAAACGCGACGAATGATAAAGAAAATAATGAACTGGCTCTATCTTCAACTGAACTACAAGCGGGCTTCACCCAGAATAAAAGTCTGACTACAGTGTGGAAAAGGTTCCTACCGTCCATCTGGTGTCTTCCGCACTAGCACCAGTCTTCAACTCTGACTTTTTGGGAAAACGGTGCGTTATTTGAAGGCTTATTCCAGCTAGCGTAATCATTCTTACCCCTGGGCCTTAAAGTGATGCGATCTGGTGATAATAATTATCCTCAGAATTCAAGATTTGTATTTAAGGTTTCCAAATATTCGAATAGCGTCGAGAATTTACGGTGAAAACTGCTGAGTCAGTTCCGGCCGCGTTTTTTAATTGGACCTATGAGCTGCTGACGGGGATACAAATCCTGGCATGAATTGTTTCACCAATACTTTCCTATTTAATAAAATATGTCTAACTATTTATCTAGACATAAATATAATCTTAAATTATCTCAGTCCGTTACACCAGCATATCATATAAAAGCATAAGGATACTTCGGTGTAAAGAAATTCAATATCAGGTACTTCAGATGGAAGAGAGGATTCAAGGATTCGGGCTTATAGGGTTTGAAGGGCATAAAAACCTACGCCCCCACTGGTCCGGTTAATGCGGTCATGGCGGAGAAACATATAAACAGGTTATAAACATATAAACAGGAGAAACATATAAACAATGGAGGAGGAAGGAATATGCGGTTTAAGCCAAGTTGCAGAGACTGCAATAATATAGTAAAAGTTGTGGGTGAAATATTCATAAAGTTATTGAAATGGTCAGGTAAGGATTGGGAATTAACTTGACAAGAGATCAGGAGATTAGAAATATTGGATTGGTACTCAAGGAATTATCAGAATGATAAGGGAAGATGATGAAGAAAAGACAAGTTTTAAGGATGAATGGATGTAAAAACTAAAATTACAATGTGGGCCTTTGAAATTACATCAAGTCCAAGGTTAGCCGATTGTGTTGTAAAATTTAAAGTATTAAAAGAAAAAAATCATGGCAGAAACTAATAAAGAATAAATATTATTAGATGTAGACACAAAAAAAAATAAATTTGTTACTGGGGACCAGTAAAAGTTCCAACATGAAGCCAATAAACAGCAAAATGCAGTTCTCGAGTATTGCGCATAGAAATACACTTGGCGATTCATTTTTATTTATATAGATATAGTTTTTTGGGGTTTTTGGATAAGTGTATAATATAGCTGAAAAACCCCTTCTATCTTGGATGAGGTTTACTAGTCGATATCCTTGTATCTTTAGGATAGTATATATAAAGCATTTCCAAGTAAAAATATGTTGATTTTGTGTTATATTTCCATGAAATTCATCTCCAATAATCTAAAGTCGGTTTTATTGCCTAAAACATAAATAGATTATTCGAACGAAAAAAAATTGTCTAGAAAAGTTGCGTATTCAAGATATTAAAACTCTTGTGTTAATATTTGATTTATTAATAGCATTGGTCGGCACATATCAGCCTGAATAAACAATTCAACATTTTATCTTTCTGATAAATAATTTTTACCTCTTACACAGGCTGCTATAGGACCTTTTTATACATTTTTTTTTAGAATAATGAAAAATTGATGAATATAATCACCTATTAATATTAATAATATGACCATCATTTACTCCATTCTTCTTCATTGATCTGAACCCGTGGATTGTAGTCTCCAGCAAGCCCGTTAAGTTGGTATCGATCATTGATCTCATGTCACTGATTTCCAATTCTGAATTCAAACAATGACTAACGACAATAGTTTTTATATAAATGAATTAAAGTTCACCAATTTTCATTCCATATTTTAGCTTTACCAGTCACAGAGGCGAGTCTAAAGACGGCAGCGTTGTTGACAAGTACGCTGACAGGACCAACGTTGTTCTCGATCCACTTAAAGGCTGCTTGGACCTGGTCATCGTTGCCAACGTCGCAAACATGGCTCTTCATGTACAGCTTCTTTTCTGCCAAATCTTTCTCAATTTTCTAAAAAAAATCATGAAGTGAATGGAAGTTGATCGTACAAACTAAATTGATCAAGTTTGATTATTGATTATTGATAAATAATTTTTATTGTTCAATAAGTAAATGTTAATGGTTAGAAATAAATTGGAAATGATGATTAAAACTCAATTGATATTTATACCCTTTATGATATCTCATGAAAATTTGAATTGGCTATTGATTCTCTATTACTACATTTTATATGTATTTAAAGATAAATACAGTTGTAAATGTCAATAAATAAATAAAAAAACATAAAACTTTTGTTTGAAACATGAGATCTAGTTCAATTCGTTGTTCTGAAACGATGCGAAAAGGTTTTGAGTATTTAAGTTATTTTGATTGTGATGAATTATTATATATTGGTTATTCAAGGATATTGTTTTTTCTACTGTCTTTAGTATCGAGGATAGTTAGTAGGTTTTACTAACAGATTGTAATTTCTGCGATAAAGTAAAGCGTAAAAGTTTATTGTGTTTTATATCCAGTTTTTTTGGTAAAAATAAATATAGCTTAGCCTAACAGATCTTTATGTCTGTTATCTCTTCCTGATAAAAATTATAAACAATACATACCAGTGCATAATATTGCTCGCAAGTACATGATGTTGCACAACGCGAAGTCAATGTATTATTTTGAACCTTTGAAATAATATTTTAAACTATGGCACGTTAAAATAGTCAAAATATTTTAATATTTTTACCAGTTACATCGTGCGTTAGACTTTTTAGAAGATCGTAAAAAGAAATAAGAATCTGAAATATAACAGAATAAGTAAAATATAAATCAAAATATTTATATGTAATTGTTTTTTGTTTATTTAATTAAAAAAGCAAAGCCGCGTCAACGGTGGATTGTTGGATCTGAGAAACGTGAGAGGTGGACGGTGGAGGGATAAGGCGACGGAACAAGTGATGTGCTGAAAGCTCGTCAGGGGGGCCTAGGTCCTGCAAGGTCTATTGCTCTAAGTAGTTAGTTATAACAAAAAATATAAAAGTTTTATTTTTAGAAAATAATTTCTAATAGGTACAAACTAGTTAATGAGTTCCATAACTCCTAAAACTACACCCATAGTATAGGAGTGACCCTATACTACTGAACATTCCTTATCCTGTACTCCACCATCCTCCGCTGTTCGGGACTCACCTTGAGCATCGCCTCCCTCCTAGCGAGGGCTACCACTTTCATTCCTTCCGCAGCCAGCCTCCTCACGATGGCCTCCCCAATGCCATCGCTGGCTCCAGTCACCACGGCCACTCTGTTGCGCCAACGGTCCATTACTAATCCCCACCACGATATGGCTCTGATGATATACGGGTTCCCCCTCATTATCATTGTCATGATCTAGATAATATCTTACAACCAAAAATGCAATCCAAACGAAATTATTGCAAATCAATATGAAATTTTTATCACTTATAAGAATACTTAGTTGATTTCACCATCTTTCGCTCATTTAAATAAAATTGTCCTATTTTCCATTTATTTGATATTTTAACGCTATATTTAATAACAGTTCACTAATACCTTATTCAAATTGATTCCATCGGTTTTTATGTTGGATAAGACTTATTTATCGTTAAGCTTTAGGTTCGACCCGGACAACTCACCAGCATAAAGACTGGACCCTTTGATCTAAGTTCAGAATACCATAGGTTCTGTATGGTACATGAAAAGTTCTATTATTCGAAGAGGAGAATCCGAATAACGCCAGTAAAGAAAAACCATAGCTATTTAGTTGGCAGGGGCGAGGATCCCACAGATGATCTTGATTACTGTGTCTCCGGCATTATTGATGGCTAGATGCGGGAGCGCATAATACCAAAACGAAATCTCCAAAGCGGATGTTTTAAGATGAGTCTATCGTTGAGGATCATGTCTCTTCTCTGTCATAAGCATGGTTTTAGTGAACATGATGTTCACAATCCAGTGTATGGAGGGCAGGCCACCAATGAAAGTACTAGGTGAGGGTTGCAAAGGTTAGAGGACTTAAGACGCTCTGCTGAGGGTTTGCAGTGACGTTGAAGATAGAATATCTTATACCTTTCTCATTGCTCATAGTCTTAGCTTTTGATTACGGTTTGTGGCACCTGCACAAGTTAGTACATGCTTGTGTGTTCTTGAATCTAGTAGGCAAGGTCAGAAGCTACTTCTAGCATAGACCATTGAGGGCTTGTGGTAACTTCCGCAAAATATAATGGCTAAATTTACTTCATGGCATTGAAATGTGATTCTAAATGTTTCACTAAATAAGAATTGTGTTAAATTTTTTATAGAGACATTTGAAAATTACAAGTTTCTCTCAAAAAACTTCTGATTCTACATTTATGAATGTCCCGAGGGTTGACATAATTGTTTAATATTTTGAAACGTGGTTATTACTGTAATAAAAAATAAGATTTAAATGTCTCGAAATAAGTGTAAAAAATATACATATGTCATTGATAATTTGAAAGATAGTGTTAGTTTTATTTATTTTGAACGTTAGAATGTAGTATCTTAAATTCATTCTTTCGAAGTTGCAAAGAGGCGAGGTCCGAATCGCAAGGTAAGCGGGATTCATAACTTGATCCTCTGGTCAAGGGCACCAGTCTGAATAGTTTTGTTCCTAATGGCTTCGTATTTGAGTTAATAGAGCAAGTTTTAATGATACCGTGTTATTCTGATAACAAGGCTCAATAATGTTTATTAGCACTGCGTGTTATAGCTACAAACTGTTATCTGGTTCCAGGCGGATTAGGTTTTAGCTACCTAACCTAAACCAACGCTTAGGGATTGCTATATAGTTGTACGTTTGATTATATTTAATATTAATATTGTATTAAATTTATAGTATATATTTTTATTACATATTTATATAAATATAATATATTAATATTAATTATATTATATTTAATTACATAATTATTTATTTATTTGGTAAAATCACGAGAGATTTGTTTTGTTTTTTAAGTGGTTGATGGTGGATATAATTCCAGATGGATCTAGAATTTATAAAAGCCACTAGAACAAAAATTATTTTCAAAATTCAAAGCAAATGTTTCCTTTTTTGTATGGTGTAAATGTAAAGGTAATTGTTTCTTTGAATTATATTACCTATTTCATTGAATATTTGATAGTGTAAAACTTAATTTTGTTCAGTTTCTAATTTCTGCAATCGAATTTTTCATTTTAATGGCGTTGAGATTTGGCGGCCTCATCGCCCAGTCATCTGATTGCTATCATCCTCTGGTTCTCCAGGTTGGGGGAAACCCAATACCAGGGGGTATAGCCCGGTCAGTCTTTCTCCTGAGGAGACATAAATATTCAGGAGACCAGTTGTCGCAGGGATACCAGGCCTCCCTTTCTAGGCTAATAACCCGCCTGGTATTCTATCCAAAGGAATCAAAACAGCCTCGGACAAATAAAGTGGGGGCTCCTCGACACTAGCAATGGCATAAGAGGAAATCAAAGAAGAATGTTTTGTTAAATTTCTCCTTTTTCTTTTTTTTTTAACGTCACTTCGACTGCTGGGGCCATTAACGACGACTGCTCTTCTTATATTTCTTGGATAAAAGTTACATCAGAGTTCGTTTCAGGTACATCAGAGTCCTCTGTAGTTCATTATCGTTGGCACGTTTCAGTGTCCAAATTTGTTACTTACTATTTGAATTTGAATTTGAAATTTGTTACTTACTATTTGAATTTGAATTTGAAATTTGTTACTTTACTATTTGAATTTGAATTTGAAATTTGTTACTTACTATTTGAATTTGAATTTGAAATTTGTTGCTTACTATTACTACCACTTACTATTTGATGCTTCTAGCATTCAAATAGGTGATTTAGGTAATTTATACAATATTGCAGCTTTGGTAGGTTGGTTGGTACTGCCCTAAAAGTAGGTGGAGAAGTGTCAGCTTGATTGAAATTGAAAATAGTTGATACACTAGCCAATTCGTAACCTGCTTATTACACTGCACTCTTTAGGCGTTCGGCCCATCGGAGGGATCCAAACACTATTGTTTTCTTTTATTTGACGGAGGTGGTTTTTCGGATTGGCTCTCCCGCTCTTCCTCCCAATTTTCTTTTATTTTCGTTCTTATCACTGGTAGCCATTCGGACAAAAAGGTGGATCCTAACAAGGGAGCATCACATTTTGCAGTTGCTTTAGCCCCCGCATCAGCTCGTTCTTTGCTGATAATCCTACATGCGAAGGGACTCATAAAAGTTAAACTGTCTTATTATTTTCCCTTGAGGCCATATTCATGCTCAGAATTTTCTGTAAAACTGGGTTTCTCGTCCAAAGCTGTTCTAATGCATTTATCGCTGATAATGAGTCAGCTACTTTGATATGCTTTTAATATTGCCCATGCTTCTTATGGAAAGATAGAGTTTAGCTTGTTCATTCTCCATTGGTATGTGCTTGCTTCCTTCACTATTCAACACCCCATACCGTTCTCATATTTAGATCCGTCAGTGAAAATTGATTCATGATTAGGGAATTGGTTGAATATCATTTCACCGTACCTATCTTTTTTGATTCTTGGTGTAGAATTCTTTGAAATCGGTAGTAGTTTTTTGCAATTGCTAATAGGCGGAATTGTCCATGGTGGTGAATACCCAATCGTCAGGGATTCAATGTCCGCTTGTACGGAAAGTTCAAAGTGAAAGAGATAAGCTGCGACTCGGTGACAAAGTTCTTCTCTATTTTGAATATTATTTCTATTATTTGGGTTTTCACGGTTTGTTGCAACGAAATAATAGATAAACTTACGCAGAGTGTCGTAACAGTGATCTGGCGTTTGTAAAATTTTGGCTGCGTACCGAAGTATCAGGAGTTTCCTTCTATGATTTAAGGGCAATTATCCAGCTTCTCTTAGTAACAAAGGCGCTGGACTTGTTCTAGATGCTCCAATCGCAATTATTAAGGCGATATTCTGTATCGAATCAAGCTTTTTTAACAGGCTAATGCAAGCTGATAAGTTAACAATGCAACCGTAATCTAGCTAAGACCTTATTAGAGTTCTATATGCTGTCAACATTGGTTTCTGTCTGCTCCCCAGCTTTGATGGGAAAGGATTTTTAAGATCTTTAACCTTTTAATGTAGTCCTGTTTTAATTTTTCAGTGTTGCCTTTCCATTTTATTTTCTGATCAAATGATAGTCCAACAATTTTGATTTCTTCATCAAATTTAATTTCGCTATTGTTTATCAAAATATTACTTGGATTTATTTTTTCTTGAAAAAATTATAGCCTGTGATTTTTCAGCAGAGGATTTAAAACCAGTCTCTTCTCCATTCTTCTAGTAGGAAAATCGTCGATTGCATGATCTATCGCTTGAGGTTCAGATCCTTTCCTTCGCAGCAGAGTAATAAATCATCGGCGTAAAGGAACCCTTTCACGATCTGAGTTATCCGATCTGCGTTGTCATTTATTGCGATAAGAAAAAAAGATACACTAAGAACTGAGCCTTGAGGAACACCATTTCTTAGTTCCATTTCGTATGAGTATATATATATATATATATATATATATATATATATATATATATATATATATATATATATCCCCTGACGATGATCTGTTGATGAGACTGTTGATACTTCGTGGTCGGTAGCCATGTCCTAAGCCTTTTTTATATCAAGACTGATTTCAATTAAACCCATTTAATCTGAAAATTCGGAAAGTGTCTCGTTAGTGATATTAACAAGGTTATCGGTTGTCGAGGGTTACGCCTGAACCTGCTTGGTATCTATAGAAATATTTTTTATGCTTGAGGTACCAAATAAGTCTTTTATTGATGATCGATTCCATCAGCTTACACATTGTACACGTCAAGGATATTGGCCTATAGCTATGGGGATCTTGTTTCTTTTTATTTGGCTTTAATATTGGGATCAAAGTCGCCTTTTTCCACCTCGTTGGGGAGACATTTTGGGTTCAAATTGTATTATATATACAGAAAAGGCATTTTTACCCGATGGGGGCAATTTCTTAAGGAATATGGCCGGTGTGTCATCAGGTCCTGGAGAAGAACCTTTCATATTCTTGAGACATTCTTCTAATTATCTTTCTTGCAACAGGTTGTTTAAGTAGTCTTCATTGTCTGCTGGGACATTTGGGTGATCAATCACGACTGTTTTTTTGAGGAATTACGTAATTAGATGTTGATGAATGGAGAGAGAAATTATTATCCAATATATTGGTAATACCGTTACAATCGGTAATGATTTCGCTTCCATTGGTTTTCAGTGATGTTATTTTATTATTTTTATATATCCCTCTGATTTTACTTATTTTTTCCCAAGTTTCTTTGATGGGGGCTGATTCATTAAGACTATTGAGGTATCATTCCCAACCGATTTTTTTAGATTCCTTGATAGTTCTCAGACAGCAAATTCTTTTCTTTTTGTTTTCTGGGGTTTTCCATTGTTTTCTGTATGGGATACCTGTTGAATGATTTTTTTAATCACTAAATTTTTAAATCACTTAAACATTATTTTTGGTATGCATGTCAAAACATATGTGTAGCACATTTTTAATTGAAATGTGGAAAAAATAAACTTACTGTTACCAATTGTTTGAATTAAATAAAGTATAGGTGTTTATTTATTTCTAATTTAATTATCATACCGGCATGATATCATTTTCATAATCAATGTGGAATGGAATTTCATGGGACAGGAATCATTAGTGAAATGAGGGTTTTGAAATGAGAAGTGAGACCGCGCTTCATAAGCAAGTATAATTACTTAGATGTCATTTTTATTCTCTCTGAAATTCTTTTTAAAGGAGAATTTTTGAGGCGAAAAGAATTGAGGAAAAAAATATAGAAACATTGACCTTCATTCAGGAATAAAACTAAAACTTCCAGGTGATTTGCAATGCATCATTGTATATTCTAGTACTTTTTGTTCACCCAAAAAGGTGTGGAAAGGAAAACCTGTTTTACAAAATAAAATATAGCCATACCACAACAACACATTAAGGATATTGGTTCCGACGATAGTAGGTTTTGATGTATTTCCAAGAGACTGAGTGAGTCACAAAAGGGTCTACGAACCCCACAGTAGCGATGCATTGATGTTAATAGAATTAATAATTTATTAGTCACCACAGGTCTTGCTCACAGAACCTAGGCATCAATAACCCTTCATCATATATACTGAGCTATTCTTTTCCCCAATGGCTACCTAAAATAGAATACAATAGAAAAGTAACTTCATTCTGGGACTATGTCCCTTCTGAATATCAAATATGAATAGAAAAAGAAACATAATGTTTATCTGGCCAGAAGTCTAAGTGTTACAAATCATAAAGCGTGTAAAAAATGACAAAAAAACAATTTAAAAAGAAATATTTAAACAAAAATAACAATAAGTAAATAAACAGTACAAATCTTGACATAGTTGAGATAATATAGGGAAAGTTGAGTGGCTCAATGGTACAGTCCTGAGTAGCCATGCCGAATGTCCTTAATTAATTCCAACTACTGGTGTTCGAACTAAGGTATTCCCTTTGAGATGGGGATATTACCAATAATTCTGTTAGCTGGTTGTGTTTTAAAGTGATGATGAATGGACTGTATGAAATTAAACATAATTCTTTTTATTGAGGTAATTATGACTATGGTAACAAAATGAGAAATTAAAATTATATTACATATTTAAGGCAGGTCTGTATTGTTCATGTTTTCCTCCTTTATTCGGCCTTCTTCTCTTCTGCTCTCCATTCTCCGGCCTGGGTAGCCCTGGGCTTACTCACAATATATCATCCTCATAACGTGTGTGTCGAACGACTCGGGGACTCTACGTGGGGTGCCAGGTTCTCGACCCGAAATTTCCTGTCCCCAGCCTTCTAGATGTATTTCACGGCGTGCCGTGAACAAGCCGCCCACCTAAATTAGTCTCTGCTAATTTACATATAGACAAATGAGCGTAGGATGCATACATACAGAAAGAAAATGGAATCCATAAACTCTTTACATCAATAAAGAAATAGTACAAATAAATGGATACACTTGTAAACAAAAAAAAAAATTTACTTATATATAATGTAAAGGTGTATAAAAGTGTAAAGTTTAGTGCCTTGAATAATAATGAAACATAAAGAAGATTCCATCTTAAAGTTACCTTAAAGAAACTATAAAAAAATGAAGAAAAAATCAAGCTCCTGAAGGATCCTCCGCTTCAGGATAGAATAACGGAACTATGGAGGTGACTGCTCTAGTTAGGGTTTTGCCTGACGGGGTTAGCACGTCGACGACGCGAGTGATTCCGTCTCGACCAGGATAAGTGGATTTTATTCTTCCAACCGGCCATTGTCCCAATGTAGACCTTCGCTCCAGCAGAATAACGAGGTCTCCTGACATGATGCTGGGTTGACGCTTCGTCCACGAGTGGCTCGAGTCTGTAATGAGTGCAGATATTCTTTCCGCCATCTTGCCCATATAGACCTTATCTGATACCTTATTTTATCCCAAGTGGGTAGATGTGGAGTGATAAACTCATCATTGGACTCCGAGTCTGGCAGTGCACCAATAGGAGCTCCTATCAGAAAATGTCCCGGTGTGAGGAAATTGAAATCGTTAGGATCTTCACTCAGAGGACTCATTGGTCGAGAGTTTAGAAGAAATTCGATCTTCACGAGTGCCGTCGTCAGTTCTTCAAAAGTCATCGGCTGTTTCCCCAAACAATTCGCCAATAGCCCTTTGACGGACTTTACTCCGGCCTCCCAGAGGCCTCCAAAGTGAGGAGCACGTGGTGGTACATTCCTCCAGCTAATGCCGCGCGAAGAAAGGGTTTTGGCGACTTCCGTTCCGATACCACGTTGAAACTTGTATAAATCCTTGAGGAATCTGGAAGCGCCGACGAAATTCGTGCCATGGTCCGACCAAATCGTGTTGGGAACGCCTCTTCTTGCGATAAAGCGTTCAAGGGCATTCAGAAAAGCTTTCGTTGACATGGAAGAAACAAGTTCCAAATGGAGTGCTTTTGAGGCGAAACATACGAAAAGGCATAGATATGCCTTGCCTAGAGAGGCATTTCTTCTCCTTGACTCCTTTATCATAAATGGTCCTGCATAATCCACGCCCGCATGGATAAAAGCTCTAAACTGTTGAAATCTTTCTTGAGGAAGAGCAGACATCAAAGGCGCTGAGGGCTTTGCTTTCAAAAGTCGGCAGTTTGTGCAGCGAAGGATACGTCCTTGAATGAATTTCCTTGCTCTGGTGATCCAATATTTGCCTCTCAAGAGTGCCAACGTCAATGAAGGTCCCGCATGAAAATGGGTTTGGTGGAGATGGTCGACAACCAACTGGGCTAGATGTGACTCGCGAGGTAGGAGTATTGGATGCTTAGTCGAAGGCTGTAGCGACGAGTTTTCTAATCTTCCGCCCACCCTGAGGATACCCCGATCGTCGAAAAATAGATTAAGTTGGGCGTATTCCTTTGGGATCCTGGGGATTTCTTTATAAAGACAAGGAGGCAGGTGTGCTTGTTGCACGAGATGTGCACATCTCAGTTCGGCTTCTTTGAATTCTACGGCTGATATTGGAGTCGAATCTGACGATAAGGTTCCCCTTCTGGAAGTGAGCCTCAAAATTCTGGCTACAGTATTCATCAATGTACGGTAGGAGGAAAATCTCGTGATCCAATCGACATCGGGGGGATCACGATTTCCAAAGGTGGAAATAAAAGTCAGACTCTGTGGTTCCTCCATGGGATCGCACCACTGGGCGGAAGCAGTTCGAAGCCAAGGTGGTCCTGACCACCATAGCTCTGAGTTCTTGAGAGTTCCCGGATAACAGCCGCGGGAAGCAAGATCGGCAGGGTTCTCTTCAGAAGCGACATGGTACCATCTTTGAGCTGGAACTACGTTTAGAATTTGTGATACTCGATTGGCTTCGAATACCTTGAGATCATGCGCAGGCGTGTTTAACCAGCTAAGAACCACTTGGGAGTCGGTGAAACATGACAAGCTTTGGGCAATTGAGCGAGGAACTGAGGAGATAAGTTTCGCTAGGAGGACGGCGCCGCAAAGCTCCAAGCGAGGGACTGAGGTGTACTTCAGAGGTGCTACTTTGGTTTTGGCTTTCATAAGTGATGTCATGATCTCCCCATCCAATGATTCTGAATACAAATATAGAGCAGCACTGTAACCCTTGAGAGAGGCATCGCAGAAACCGACCAATCGGCGTGTAGCTTTGGGTCTTGTTACGTAACGAGGAACTGATATGGTTTTTAACGTATGCCAATCCCTTGTTAGCTCCTTCCAAGCAATGTGCAAGTGGCTGGGTAACTCTGCATCCCAATCCGTTTTTGCCCTCCAGACTTCTTGAAGCAATGATTTTGCCATGAAGATTGCAGGAGCGAGTAATCCTAAAGGGTCAAAGATTCTGGCAATAGATGATAGTATGTGCCTTTTTGTGATTTGAGCTGATACAGGAGTTCTAACTGTGTACGAAAATGAGTCAGTTGGAGAGGTCCAAAGAAGTCCAAGAATCTTGGTAGTATCATCGCCTTGAATTGAGACGCAATCTCTTTGGTCTGCGGAGTCCGGTAGTAAAGAAGGATCTGTAGAAGCCCATTTGCTAAGTGCGAATCCTCCTTTGGCAAACAAAGCCTGTAGCTCTTCTTGGAGCTTTCTGGCTTCGCCTAAATCGTCTGCTCCAGTGCACAGATCATCTACATAGCTGTTCTCTAGAATGCGACGGCTTGCTATAGGATACTCTAGCTCGTGATCTTGTACGAGTTGTCTTACCACTCTTAGGGCCTGGTATGCGCTGGGCTTAAGTCCATAAGTGACCGTGTTTAACTCCATCTCTTGTATCTTTTTTTTCAGGTGAATCCCGCCACAGTATGTGCTGAAATTTCCGATCTTCCTTGTGCACATTCACCTGACGATACATTTTCACCATGTCTGCACAAAGAGGTATGGTGAATAGGCGAAAGCGAATGAGCACATTGCACAAATCTTCTTGCATCTTAGGTCCTGAAACAAGTGCGTCATTGAGACTATGTCCCGTTGAAGATGGGCATGATGCGTCGAATACAACTCTTAGTTTCATATCACCATGAGGACCTTCCTGCCAGACCCCATGATGTGGTATCAAGTAAGAAGATTTTGTTGAAGCGAGAGACATGTGTCCCAGATCGATATATTCCTGCATGAATTGAACGTACTTAGAATGAAATAAGGGGTCTTTTTTGAACCGACTTTCCAACGCATAGAAACGGCGGTATGCAATGTCCCTATTGTCTCCAATGAGGATTCCTTCCTTGAAGGGCTGTCGTACAGTAAAGCGGCCTGTTGAGTCACGTGTGTGTGTCCTGCAGAAAAGTTCCTCGCACTTGGCATCTTCAGGATTCGTTCTGTCCACTTGCTTAGGCTCTTCTATCTCCCAAAATGCCTTCATTTGTTCTTCAATGTTCCAGTCTCTTTCGATGAAGAAGGCATGGTGAGAACTTGGGGGAATCCCCTTAATGGAGCCTGTGACTACTAACCCAAATGATGTCGGAATCAATGACAAGCCATTCAGATCGGAGGGAATGGAAGCGCCTGTAATTATTGGGTGGAAAATGTCACCTCCTAATAAAATGTCGATAGTCTTAGGCTCGCCAAACTGGTGATCCGCTAGCGGTAACTCCATGAACTTGTCTGTGGTAGAATTTGGTAGAGTGACATGTGGTAATTTTGACGTTATCTGATCTATGACTAACGGGTTTACTTCAAATTCCTTATCCTCGAAATAACTGCGTAGAACGCACTGTGTGGATCCTTTAACTAATTGTGTAGGTAATGGCGAACCTGCGAGACTGGAGATGGATATTTTTGATGGCCAAATTTTAGCTCCGATTTTATTTGCTAAAGAGGTAGTCATGAACGTGTGCTGGCTTCCGGAATCAAGTAGTGCGCATGCAGAGTGAAAGTCCCCCCTAGGTCCTCTGATTAGAGTCCGAACAGTTCCGAGGAGAACAACACTGTTGGGACTTGAGACCTGTTGGCTAGAGCCGAAGCCAATGAAAGACCTTTCTTCCTTTTTCGGTGTGTCCTCATCTCTCTCAGTGGTCTTGAGATCCCTGTGAATCAACGTGTGATGGGCTTTCTTGCATTGGCGACAACGATATTTTGATCGACAATCTCTGGCGCAGTGGCCCTTACGAAGACAATTAAAACAAACATGCCAAACGCGGATCTTGTCGATGCGTTTCTCCAAAGGAATTTTGATAAAGTCTTCACACTTGGCTAAGTTATGAAATCCCTTGCACTGCAGACATTTAATGGATCTTGATTTAGATTCCTGGGGTTCTTTGGAATTAGTTGCAGTGTGAAAAGCAACAGCATTATGCGAGGGATTCCTGCTTGGATAGGTTCGTCGAGGACTTGAAACTGAATTGTTTCCGCTTGAGGTTGATGTTAAAACGTCTTGTGACATGCTCAAGGCAAGTTTTCTTTGTCTTACAAAATTGAGGACATCTTCTGTGTTCGGAAGCTCCCTGCTAGATTCGCGCGAAAGTTCGAATTGTTTTCGAGTTTCAGGGTCGAGTGCTCGTAAGGCAAGAGTTGACAAAATAAATTCACTTGCATTTTCCAGCTTAAGGGCTTTAAATGCTTCAATGCTGTCGGCAACTCCTGTTATGAACAGCTCGTAGCGTTGGAAGTCTGTCTTCACAGATCTTGCTTCACAGTCGACTATACGATGGATGAGGAGTCGAGCTAAAACTCTGGGGTTGTCATATGTATGTACTACCTTATTCCACGCTTGATCATATGAATCCTCCGAAACAGGAAATTTGGAAATCAAGGCATAAGCTTCTCCTTTGAGTGCGGAAATCAAATAGTGAAATTTTTCTACCTTGCTTATGGTCTGGTGATTGTGGACCATTGACCTAAAGGTGTCCCTAAAGTGAATCCATTGTAGCAAGTCTCCTGAAAACGTGGGAATTTGAATGCGAGCGAGTCCTGTTCCACATGAATGGCTTGAAATAGCTTGGATTCCCTCCGTCTTTAGATTTCCTTTGGACGCAGTTCTATTTTTTAAGGCTAAAAGGACCCCATTCGCAGAGATTACTTCACTTCTAAGAGAGTCGTACAGATTTTCCCACTCCTTAGTTGGAAACTTGTCGCTGTCACCGATGAGAAGCTGCAACGAGTCACGTTGATCCCAAGCGGATCGAAATTCTATCCAGTCTTCTCTGGCTGCAAGGACTTTGGCCTCAAAGCTATCGGCCTCATTGTCGGTGATATCTTCCGACTTAATTTTGCTAAATCCGGTTACGTTTCTCTTGAGATGTCGCATCTTGCGTTCGAGCGCAGTTGCTCGGGTGACATATTCGGTGTCAGAATTGGGCATGATGATAGAAAATATAAACGATCGATAATATATATAATAAAGGGATAAACAGCCTACCAGACCGAAGGGGAGGGCAGGAAAATAATGGCCGAACAATAACAGATTAAAGACGTGAATGTACCAAAAACAAAAATAAGTCACAATGTAGATCGACAGAAAATGTAAAAGTAGAAAATAGCATCAAAAAACATTATTGGGACAGAGAAAAATTACAAACCCACGCGTGATGGACCAAAATGCAAAAATACTTAAGTTACATCTTCAACAAAATTCTCTTGATGCAAGAAAAACATCGCTGGTGGAGTGGGGAGAACGGTAACCTGTGCGTAACCTACACTCCAGATGAAGGCGAGGCTGATGTGGTTGAAGTTGTTTTGTTACAATATTATGAAATGTGTCCTAATATGATGCTTAAGAGTGATGAGGTTTCTTAGTGTACCTAAAGTAACATAACTTATTTAAATTTAAAAGGTATACATGCCTGTAAAATACAATTACTATTAAAACACAGTGTTAATATTATTCATCATTAGTATCACATATTAATAGAAGAATTTAGAGGTAAACTTCATGTTAAAACTATATACCTTCAAGGTTGTGAACATTTTTTAACAAGTTATTCTTACAGTGGACTTAAAACAATTAAACTATTAAATTTTGTAATTCATGATAACTTAAGTGCAGATGATAGAGAATTGGATGAAATATAAGTATCTGCTAGTGATTTAAATACACACTTGACAATTGAATTCTTTAATTCTGTAACTATGAGAACTTGAATGCAGATAGAGAATTAAATGAAACATAAGTATCTGCTAGTGAATTAAATACACATTTTGAAACAATTGAATTCTTAAATTCTGTAATTATGATGACTTGAATGCAGATAGAGAATTAAATGAAACATAAGTATCTGCTAGTGAATTAAATCCTCATTAGAAACATTCAAACTCTTAAACAATTTATAAATCAATTGATAAATCATTGCATTGTGTCCACATGAGATTGATTGTACAAAACATGAATACATTTTCAACCTTATCCTTTATGCCTGTTGTCATTTACCTTATCTTTAGAACTTACAAGGTGAGTATTTCATGATTTTTAGTCATCCCATCCTATTCAAAAAATATAAACTTACTCATGAGAGAAATATCACAACACTATTTATGAGAAATATGATTGTTGAGGTGCTGTATTTCTAAGAATCTCTTTCAAGCTTATTAACACTTTTAAATGCTAATCGAACACATATAAGACTCTCAAGCACATCCGAGAGTGAGAAAATTGTTGAGAAAAACAATAAAAATGAAAAGGTACAGTACTTATAACCATTTTTCCCAAGCTTATTAACATTTTTAAATGTTAATCAAACACACATAAGACTCTCAAGCACATCTGAGAGTGAGAAAATTGTTGAGAAAAACAATAAAAATGAAAAGGTACAGTACTTATAACCATTTTTCCCAAGCTTATTGACATTTTTAAATGTTAATCAAACACACATAAGACTCTCAAGCACATGTGAGAGTGAGAAAATTGTTGAGAAAAAAAGTAAAAATGAAAAGGTACAATACTTTTAACCATTTTTCCCAAGCTTATTAACACTTTTAAATGCTAATCGAACACACATAAGACTCTCAAGCACATGTGAGAGTGAGAAAATTGTTGAGAAAAAAAGTAAAAATGAAAAGGTATGGTATCTTTAACCATTCTTCTCAAGAGAATTAACATTTTTAAATTTTAATTAAACATACATAAGACTCAAGTACATGTGAGAAATACAATTGTTGAATAAAAATTACAAGAACAGCTTATAGGATGGGATGAGTGAATTAATTAACAAGCTTATAGAATGAGCATAATTATTTCAATTTGAAAAGTTTAGAAAAATCCGACTCTATAAGATCAATGATCAAAATTTTGAAAATATCCGGCCCGTTAGGACCAAATGTTCGAACTAAGGTATTCCCGTTGAGATGGGGATATTACCAATAATTCTGTTAGCTGGTTGTGTTTTAAAGTGATGATGAATGGACTGTATGAAATTAAACATAATTCTTTTTATTGAGGTAACTATGACTATGGTAACAAAATGAGAAATTAAAATTATATTACATATTTAAGGCAGGTCTGTATTGTTCATGTTTTCCTCCTTTATTCGGCCTTCTTCTCTTCTGCTCTCCATTCTCCGGCCTGGGTAGCCCTGGGCTTACTCACAATATATCATCCTCATAACGTCGAACGACTCGGGGACTCTACGTGGGGTGCCAGGTTCTCGACCCGAAATTTCCTGTCCCCAGCCTTCTAGATGTATTTCACGGCGTGCCGTGAACAACTGGCAAGACTTTTACTTAATCTAGCAGCCGGACATGCTATGGGATATAGTACCCCTCTGGGGTTCATCCAGTATCTAAAATGGGAACCCAAAACAACGGGGATAAATCTGACGTTTGAGCGTGATTTAGGTCAAATCACCTCCCTTCACAACCGTTGTCCAAGAAACAGTATGGCCTTTACCATGTACTGAATCCCGGATTGTTGTGGTACAGGTTTTTTTTTAGTCAGTCATAAAAGTAAAATTTTATGCATAAACCTAGATAGATTCTATTGATATTGATGATATACTCTTTCAAAAATTTGCTTATTTATTTCTTCTTATTGCTAAAAAATAATAAAATTGATAAATACTCCTGAAAAATATAGTTTTTTAAAATAATTCCGATAACATTTTAACTTTAAATTGTATATATATTGTATATAATTCACTTAAAGTCAAGCTTCTTGTACACTCAAGTCACATCCAATCAGTACAAATGTACAAATACATCTAATGTAATAAATATGTATACATTATAGAATCTATATTATATATATTTTTATGCCGATATGGGATATGGAGGCTGCCTTGAAATAGTTAGTTTTTCAGTTTTAATTAGTTCTAAAATTTGCATTGACTATTTTGAATATGAAAGCTAAATTTCAATACATAGTTATGCCTTTATTTAGTATTGCACCAATGGGTAAGTGATAAGTTCATTGATTGTTTTGAGTTATAGTATATATAGTTATAGTATAATATTTTGTTTTAATAAATTGTGTTAGTTTCATTTTTATTTATTAATAAAACAATGTTTATATCGAATTAGCAGAAAACTACGTTCAATTAAATTTAAAACAATATAGAATATAACCAACTAGAAAGTTGAAATTGTCCTTGGTGTTTGATTAAATGACATATGACTGGGTCAGGCTTTTACTAATGAAAATGAGTATATAGGAAATTATTTAATAATTTTAAGTTAGTTTTATATATTAAGGGAAATATGAGTATTAAACCAGTTGAAAAATTGGAAAATTATACATCTAAATAGTTAAAAAAAGTTAAACCTTAATTTATTTTACTATTCCACGTAAAATATACAATGCGAGCCTGCTCATCTGTTTTAATAACGCCACAAGGCACCAACCATTTTACTTCATTAGGAAGAGGAATAAGGCCAGTTTTTTGCTCCTAGAAAAAAGCTGGTTGGTCACGTTTATTATATCTGTTCTTAGCTAGAAATATGTAGAATGGTAGCTTTTATATATAATGCATATGTTGGAAGCTTTTATAAATAACTACGGTTAAATGATTTTTTTTTTAAATAACCAATTAACTCCAATTTTTTTAATTTTTGTAAATTTATAACTTAGGATGAGGCTGCGATTTCATTTCTTTTATCATCAGGACGCTGTTATTACTCCCGTTCAACTGTCTCGTATATCTTATTAATTTAGAATTAATTATAAGATGGTAATGCAACTACTGCTTACGAATTCAATAGGTATAGAATCTTAAAGATAGATGCCTTCAGTCTTTCCAATCTAATATTTATTACATAAGATCATATTAAGGTCATATTTTATTTATCCAAAGTAGCCAAGAAGCCAATCAAATATAATCATTTACAATTCTCGATCTTCCAATGATAGCGGCGCTTTAATTGTTAATTGTTATAACCCGGTTGGTAACTTGTAATTAAATTTTTCTTATAGACTATTATCTTCCGAAGGGAACTCGGCGTTCTATTCGAAACGTAGTGAAGGGATCTATTTAGGTAAAGTCGACTTTTTTAATAAAAATTAATTTCTTTAATAATTATTTTAGAGAATTTCATTACACACATAAAAAATAATTTACGGTTGAATAAATTGACCGTTACGATAAAGTAGTGCATTGCTTTTTTTTTTTCCTCAAAATATATTCCAATCATAGTACAATTTTCGTTTCTAAAAAATACCTAATAGCTTTCTAAAACTTCAGAAGTCTTAAATATTGATATTATTATATAAATATTGTAAATTTTCACGTGTTTTTTATTTTTTTTATTTATTAATTTCCGATTTTGTAATAAACGAATTATAATATTTACAAACATTTATTATTTAAACTTACCGAAAGGTAACAGAAGGCTTTCGGTTTATATAGTAACATTTTCAGGTATTTCATGTAAATTTGTATTATATTGTAAATAAAATTTTGGAGGATGAGAAAAAAAAAATTTAACTGTAGAAACATCAGCAATTTTCATTATAGTGGAATATGTTTTTGTCATCCAAGATGTGACTGATGACTACGAAACAGCTTTTGCGAGAAACCATTTCCAACTACATTCATCATGGGCAATGGGACTCTTGAAAATTATCATGTAAATAAGCTATTGTATGAGCTTAATATCAGTTCTTATCTGAATAAATGTTCAACAATCTGTAGTGAGTACTTGTCTTGAGAGAGATAGAACGATTGGGGAATGGTCAGATGAAAGATCGATATTATAGTTTCTTCTACTATTCTAGTCTAATGTACGCTTAGATTAGAAGTGATAGAGAAGTCAAGTTGTTCTGGTTGTCGGTTTATGTCTGTTAGCCAGTATGTCGGCTCAGTTGGTAGAAGGCAAAAAAAAAAAAAATGTTGGTAAACATCTCCTTGGAAACTTGTAGCCTAGGGGGGCAATATGCGCTAGCTATGGAAGTACTGCAGTGATTAATTTCAACTGAAATAGCTGTTAACAGAATTTCATGTAAGGCCGTCATTTGTTAAGGATGGTGATACAATTACCGCAGAGCCACCACGGGCAACACAGCTTCGATGGTCAGTACGGTAGACGACATATCCCTGTAAGTAAAATTTTATATTCTGAGAAAATTGGGTTTATGTAAGTAGTGCTATGTCTATGCCATGTTCACGAAATTATATATCAAGTTCGTTTCTTCGATGTAGGGCTCCATTTGAATTCCAAAGAAGGATTTTTAAAGATTGGTTTAAAGTGGAATTACGGAATGGCATTAGGAATGAATTTAGTAACGAGCGTGGTAAGTAATGTGATGAGATTGTTTATCATCGATTTAAAATCATTTAAAATTGAATTGAGCAATAATGAGATGTCTGGAACACTAGATTGTGGATGTCGTATTGGGTATTTAGGAACTGCGTTAGAATATGGAGGGTAATGATACTGTGGGTAACGTGGTATTGAAGGATGAGGTGTTATACTCATAACTGTATTTGGATGAGTATTATATTGGGGCGTTGTATACTGAGGTGTTGTGTATTGGGGCGTTGTGTGTTGAGGTGTGTGTTGTGGCATTGTGTATTCAGATGTTGTGTGTTGTGGTGTTTTGTACTCAAATATTGTTTTAGTAAATGCAGCCTGTGGTTGTTGTGGGAAAATAGTTGGGTTAGTAAGTCGGTCACGGTCCGTCCCTAGAGGCAGGGGATCTGTTAGACCACGACGTGAGGTTAACTGTATTCGGACGTGCAGTCTTCATCTTTGAAGTTCGAGATGAACTTTGCATCCTCTATAATTCGCTTGATGATTTTCGTCGCACAGCGCAAAAGTTGGCGGCTCTTCACGCGGTTTTTGGCATCTGTCACTAGGATGATCTTGACCACACTTCACGCATCTTGGTTGGTGTCATCAGAATGCTCTGGTTAGTCCATATTCCTGGTAGCTCATACATTGAACAATGTCTCTTCTTTTATGAGGTTCCTCAATTTTTACATTAGTAATATAATATAATAATATGTAAATATAAAATAAACAAAAAAAAAATGATGATCTAAATATTAATATCATAAAAGAGGAAAAAAAATAATTCTGAATCAATCATAACCATGTAGGGCGTGTGCTTAATTTTTTCCTGAATTTTTATTAAATACATGTTTTCTTTGAACCGATATTCTTTTGTTGTGTTTTGCACATATAAAATTATATATATCATATGGTATATCTATTTAATATTTATGAAAATAAATTATAGAAATATAACTTGAATTGAAATGCCGAATAGTATTTATTACATAAGATATATTGCACTTTTTATCATTGACTCTGCATTTTACTCTCTAAAGCTTATACGTTGTAAGATTTATAGCTTTTTTATTTATATTTTTTTAAATCAGTTTTTGTAAGTTTTTGAAGTTAAAGCTTTTATAATAATAACATAAAATCAGGCAATTTTATCATTCAAGTGTTTAAAGTACTTGGGTGGATAACTGGATGAAGTCATACAGCCATAGATTCTTCTGATGATTATCCTTTTCCCTAATTGTGTTGAGCCCTACACTCCAAACGTTAATCACGATTCCCTTTGTTGTCTTCCGAGAAGTCAACTAGCCTAAAACCATGGATTTCTATCGATTATTCTGTATATGTTTATGCAGGTTGATTAATGGGCGAGGTAGTCCAAAGTACCTGTTATAGAGCTTTGGTAATTCTACCCCTGGATTAAGGAAACCACAGTTTGTAGAAACATGAAGGGATTTCCTCTCTAGGCTTTAATTAGAATTTCGCTAGCAATAAAGTGGTCTTTATGGCATGTTGCGTTAACCTTAAACCAAGCTTACTCTTATATTTTTACATACATCCTGTTAATCAGATAAAAAAAATATTAAAATTTATTTTTTACGTTTCAGTGCCTCGCGTATAATTCTTGATTTTTTTCTATATATATATATATATATATATATATATATATATATATATATTTACAAATAAATACCTACAAATGCTAAATACTTACCTGGCGTGGGGGTTACCGTGATCACTAATTCTTGAAAGATTTTTTTTCAAATTTTATTGTCAATAATGCAAATACTAATGACGGGATATAAACATAATTATTTGTATATATATAAACATATTGCCTTCTTAAGTGGCTGTTCACAATTTTAAAAAATAGTTATCATAGATTGTATTGTTTGTATTTTTCTTCATATATTTTTTTTTCTTGGCATAAAATTGTATATATATGTAAGTATGTCATTTTGTTTATCTATAAATTTTTAGATAGCTCGGAAGATTATCGAGAATCGAAGAGGTATCGAGGTTTGAAACTTGTGGGTTTGAGTGGGAATAAAGTTTGTCATGAAAAGATTGATATAATATTCGGACCAAATCAGTAACAAAATGGGACATCAAGGTCGTTATGTACTGCTTTGATGGTAACAAAGCAAGGGAAATTAAGGATTGTTTTAAATGTTGAAGAGAATCACTTATATACATTTATATCTAGATGAGCATTATAAAAATATTTCTCTACCCTGATGTTCTGGGGTTGACTTAAATTATATATTATGGAATTGAGTATATCCGAACAGTGGAGCTAAGAAAGAGTGTTGAGGAGCATCACTATCAAAACTGTTGTTACAAGCTTGCGTGAATAGTTCAGGCCCCAAATACCCTAGGGTCGATATTCAATAATATATATATAGATGTAGAAAGTATATAAAAGTTCGTTTTTATTATATTACATTTTATTATTATTATTGTCAGTATAAAATATAACATTATTATTTTATCTGTTGAGTTATTACGAAATTATTTATTAAAGTAAACCAATAAAAAAGTCTTTCACGATATTATAATTTATTTGTTGAAATAAACATCTGAATCACATACCATCTTAGTTTCCAGTTTTTGTTTATTTTGTAAAACATATAATAGATTGTAATCAATGTAGATAAATCCATTTGATATATTTTTATTCTGCAATAAATTAACGATGTTTTTTATGTTCGTTTTTATTAAAACTTATATAGTGAATTTTATTATTAGTTCACATTGGAATTTTATTTTCGAAGTGGATTTTCGGAATTCATTTGCTGAAGTTAGTTAAAATTAAATGTTGATAGAATGAAACTCTAAGCTCATGTCAGCTCTTTGTTTAAGTAAATTTGAGAGAATAAAGCACACAACAATGTTTAAATTTAACCTGCATATTTGTTTTAACATCTGTAAGTAGCTGTTTTACTGATCCTAACATTTTCCACTGTCAAATATAATTTTCCATTGATATGGAGTATGCCTTTTAGCGATACAATGTACCTGAGCAGTGAATCATTTAATAAATAAACTGTTCTCTCATAAAAATGATGTTGGTTTAACTATCCCGATAATATAATTGAATATATACAATCAAATTATTCTTATAATATCTGTATTTTCTTAAAACACCATCTTATTTGATGGATTTCCTATCCACAACTTTTTTATACAACTGTTCTTTCTTTATTTCCTGTTTTACATCCTTCGTATAACGATAAGTTAGAAACTCTGAATGCGTGTTTGGTAGCTGCGTGCTAGAGCTAATATGTTAAGTCCAGTTAAGCTGGAAAGCTAATGAAAAATTAAATAAATTTATTTTTTTCAAGAGAAGTGGCTCAGTGGTTGAGTGTTGAGTTGCCATGCCGAAAGTCCCGGCTTCAAATCCCTCAAACGTATACTTTTATTTAATCTGTTAGCGGCCGGAGATGGATACTATGGACCCAAGGGGCTAGGGAAAAAACAGAAAGGTCTGTATGAATACAAAGAAATTGATAAAAACAAATTACTGTGATTAGACTTTAGCTTTTCTATCAGTAAAGTTTGTTGAGATAAGTTGTTGTTAAGGCGGTAGTTCATCTTGTTAGGACTCGTTCAACTACAGCCCTTCAACCCTTCACCTAACCCCCCCTACCTACCTTCCCGACCCAATATAATCACCCTTCTGTCTTCATTGACATGTTTGTGCTCCGCTTCCTGACAGTGAAGAGTCTCTTTTCAACAGCAATTAGTTTACCAACCAGAGATTAATTTTCACCGGGACCGGTTGTGAATTATTCCACTGACAAATAGATTTGTTGTTTCAAGTCAGCTTCTCCAACTCTAATTTGGATGTAGATTTCCTTTTTTCTAGCTCTTAAAGAGCATTGCGTTAATAGTTTAATCTGACAGGTAGTGACCTGATATTTTGCCAGTTTTGGAGAATTAAATTATTGTAGTTACCTACAAATTTGGTATATATTTTACATCATATCTTTACAAACGTCTGGAGCATCATTTAAAAATCAATATAAAATGATGCAGGACGCTAAAAAATATTGTTAATATTCAATGCGATACAATTTAAGATTATATTTATGTAATTATCCATTTTGTTTGTAAACTCAGTATATGTAAAATGTTATTAACTAGTTTTAAAAATAAAAATATTGATATAGAATCGTCATACCGCATCGAAAAGCTTGAAATTAAAAAAAAAATATTTTTAATATATTAAAAAGAAAAAAGTAAGGATATATACCTATATATATATATATATATATATATGTGTGTGTGTGTGTGTGTGTGTCTTCAAAAAAAACAATAAGCTTATGTAATAAATAATAAGTATAAATAATAATAATTAATAATTTATGACAATACATTATATTAATACAGTATCTGATAATACAAGAATGGAATATAAATGTTTTTCCGAAAGCTAAATATAAAATTTATTTCAATTAAGAAAGTACGTGAAAGTTCTTTTGATACGCTTTCCATAATTTTATTTTTCAATTTTACACTTGTTAATATTTTTTTGCAAAATCCATCATTGAAAGAAATTTTTTTCAGTGGAAACGAGAACTTTTGTCCTGAGAGAGAAATTTATATTTCGATGCGGCTATCTCTGTGAAAGGCTTTTCCATCATCAATGCTATTTCCGGTGAAGTTCCCTCAATTCGTTCCATGTCTTTCGGGACAGAAGTTCCAATTAATTCCTTTCTTGGGCAGAGCAATCTGGTGCAGGGATTTTCACCTGAAATCTGTTCTGGTATTTCAGAACTTCCTCTTTCGAAAACTGCTATTCTCATAGTGTTATTCTATTAATTTTAAATATGAAATAAGAAAATGAGTAAGAGAAAACACTATATTAAATTTAATATACAACACAGAAATTTAAAAGACAGGATACAAAATTAAAAATACAAAACAAACAAAACAGAAAAATTAAATTTAAAATACAAAATGACATTATACAAAATTAACAAGCCGGAGCACTAAAAAAAAATACGATAAATAAGAAAAATGAACGAGTGATAAGAATAGGTAACACGACATATATAGGCAGGTTTCAGGGCTATTTGCTAAATCACAAGTAACATTTTTTTATATACAATATAAACATTTATAAATAATCGAATCGGTTGGACACAAAAATAAAATTTTTTTAGATTTTTTCGAGATCGGCATTAAATTCTGAAAGCTCTGACCTCTGCAGGGTTTAAGTTCTACTTTTCTGTGAACTTTGATTTACGGTGTCTTTGCTCCTTTGAAATGAAATAATTAATCTTTTGAATGTCAGTAACTCAAGTGCCGCTTTTAATTTTTTCCATGAAGTATTTGAACATCTTAACACAATTCTTTTCTTCTGTTCTTGCCTTTCAACCATTTCTAGATTAATTTATTTCACTTATTTTTTTAGTGTTGTTAATTGGAATTTAATTGACACTGTTTTAATCATTCCAAGTGAAATGTCATAAAATACTATGATACTTGCTTTTTAAGGTATATTATCGATGTTCCTCATAAAATTAGTTTTTTTTTATTTATTTATCTTTAAATACATTTATATACCTACTTTAATATTTTTTGCAACCCTTAATTAAATATAGTATCTAGAAAACTTAAGTATATTTATTTAATTACAAATAACTTGGTTTTTACTTCAGTTTCTTGAACAAAGTAATTTAAGAAATGAATGCGAAAATATGACACACTGTGATATTTTCTAAATTTCAATTAAAAACTATGCCATGTACATGGAATAACACAAAATTTATCCTTTTGAATTTTTTAACCTAGGCCTAGGGAGTTGGCGACTACTTCGCCAGTCATCTGACAGTTATTAGCAACTGGTCCTCAAGGTTGGAGGAAATACAGCTACCAGTTTAGCCTAGTCACCCTTTCTCTCGTGGGGACATAAATATTCAGGATCTGGCTTCCAGGCTCCTCGACGCTAAGCATAACATAAGAGAAAGTGAAAGAAGAAAAGAAGAAGAAGAATTTTTAACCATTTAATCAATTATCAAATAATGAGAGTTCAAATAATTCGTATAGTTTTACGGAGTGCTGTCAGTGGTGTGATCTTTTTACAATTGTCTTACACATATTGAATTAAGTGTTAACCCATATTGTTGCCTCGAAATATAATTGTATATAATTTTCTAAATTAAATAAAAACATTTTAAAAAATAAATCAATTCAATTTTTTTTTTGTATCCTCTGAATATTTAATCCAAATTTTTTACCTGTGTGTATAACGCTTTTTCGGTATCCCGATAGAGATCGAGATAGATAGGTAGAGGGAGGTAAATAGATCAATAGAGAGAGTGAGAGAGATTCCTTAATGATCACGTTAGTCCTCATAAGCTCCAAGTTAGCTAAGAGTCTGAAATTTTGACAAAGCAGCTTCATGCAAACTTCTTCTTAATTAGACCTCCTAATGATCTCTTAGTCTGAAATAGAGTAAGATTCATAGATTTCTGAAGAGTGTTAAAGTTTTTAAGTTCAGTTTCGCAAAATAGTTACTGCGATAAAAAAAAAGTAGAAAAATGGTTATGTGAATAAAAGAGTCAAATAGACAGTCATAAATAATTAACCCGTTTACGGCCACTGATGCGTATACGCAACATTAATTTAACAATTTTTTTATTTTTATAAATTCAAATATTTTTCTATTTTGTAACATCAGCTTGTTATTTAAGGTTTGTAATAATTAAAAATAATTATTTAATAAATTTTGAAATGTTTTAACCCATTGAAAAATAATAGTTCAGAAGTTTATATTTCAACACCAATGAGTACTAAGATTTAAATGTTAAATTCAGCCAAATAAGTGTTGCCACAATTAAATTATTTGATTTATTGTATAAAACATTTTTTATTTTAATTGTTGGGATGAAATTTTTGTATTCAATTCAAATGTTTTTAGAATAGTCGTTGTACTTTAATGTTGCGTTAACGCATCATTGGCCATTCCTATGAAGTTTTTACAAAGAAGACAGGGCCATGCATGTGCTATATTTTTACTCTTAAATATATTTTGAATATTCTGATTTATAATTGGGATGCCAGAGTTTCATTTTGGATGATTACTCAAATTATTATTTCTATGCCTTAGTCTTAATTGGATTCTTAGGAAGATCAGCTGTGCACACGGTGTTAGTTAAAGTGAGAAAGGACAAAATCGGACGTTTGACCGTCAGGGATGAGACAAGGCAAAGATGTAGTGTGTAAGAGCCGAACTATTTATAGGTGTGAGAGATGAAATGTTCAATTACACCCAGATTGTTTTAAATCAAACCAAGAATAAAAAATGGAAATTGTGGTTTTTGTTGTGAAAATAATGTGCAAATAGTAATTTTTTATTTTTTTGAAGGAGTTTATCATTCAAACGAATGTAATAAAAGTTTTCTTGAAACAGTATTATTGTATCATTTATAAACAAATCACCTTATCTATCTCTAAAAAAAAAGTATATATATATATATAAATTAACGTGTTTGAGATACTAATAATACAAAAAAAGGAAAAGGCTTCAAGAAAAGCACACACTGAGAGATCGATTACAACTGACTTTATTTATCAACTGATCCTCTTTATACAGGATCTGGGAGCTGTTTACGTGCTCAGTAGGATTAAGCTCTACCATTACCAGGCTCTGGCACATTACTCCTCCCCTCCAGTTACCTACTAAAACTAAAAGAAGGACCAGTCTGGGCAAGTAGCAGAGCTCACTCGTATACAATACTACAGCTCCCAGACACACACAATTACGTTAAATACAATATAATAATAAAGGAAAGAAAACTGCAGCGTACAACAGAACAAAAACAAAATATAATTATTGTCTTCCCACACACAAAAAATGGTGCATTAAACAGGGTGTCCCGAATTTAAATGGCAAAACTTCAGGAACTTATAGGGGACCGAAAAACTATGACAAAAAGTCCTTTAGAGATGTGCTCGTTTTTGCTTAGTTTTAGAGAAAATCGCAAATAAAAAAAAACAAAACAAGTTTTCATTTTTATACTTATTTATTTACATTTATATTTATGCTAGTTCTTTTTAATGTAAATATTGCTCAAAATGTTGACCTCTTGCACCAATGCAAGCATTACATCTAGCACTCACTTGATAAATTGCAGCTAAACATTGTTCTGATGATATATGGTGCACTGCATCTATGATTCGGTCTCTTAATCGCTCTCTTGAGTTGATTGACACCGAATAAACTTTCTGCTTCAAGATTGCTCATATGAAGAAATCCACGGGTTATCAGGTTATCTGGGTGGCCAAGGTGCAACTCCTCCACGTCCAACGTCGTTGTGGATAATTTATATCCAGTCAAGCTCGAACAACTCTGCTATAATGAGCTGGACATCCATCGAGTTGGAACCACATTTCAATCCGCTGTTGTAAGGGAATGTCATCTAAATAATTAGAAAAGTCGTTCTCCGAAAAATGTGTAAATGTGATACCATTCAATCTTCCAGGTAAAAAATATGGTCCCACCAGTTCCAAATTCCAAACCAAACGTTAATAGCGAATTCATGCTGAAACCTATTCTCTCTAATAGCTCTGGGATTTTCAAGAGCCCATACATGATAATTTCTTTGATTAACAATTCCTCTTCTTTTAAAGGTAGCTTCATCAGTCCAAATAATTTTTAATGGAAATAAATCATCATCGCGAGTTTTTTCAAGAAACCAGTTACTAAAATTCAATCTCTTGACATAATCTTGAGATAATAAATTCTGAACTTTTTGAAGATGGTATGGGTAGCGATTATCACCTTTCAAAGTTCGCCATATTGCTTGCCGTGATATTGCTAATGCAACAGATGCTCTTCGGATGCTAGTCTCAGGATTGTTATCGAAGTGGCGTTGGACACAATTTCTTCTCCAATAATCTGCTCTAACTGCTGCCTGGAATTGGTCGCCTTCATTACGTACTAAGAATGACCCAGTCTCTCGTAGTCTATTAAAAGTTAACGAAAAGACTAGTCGATTAGGCACTCTTCTATTTGGATACTCCCGCACCGCTTCTAAAGCCTTACCGTTACAGAAACCATACACAAAAATCATATCAGCGTATTCAACATTAGAACATGTATGCGGCATTGTGGCTGATGCTATTCACACAAAAATATCTGAGTAACTGACTGAAGACTGATTTAGGAATTATAATTCTAGAAGGAAACCAAAATATAAACAAATAAAGGCATGTAAAGGATAACATTAAGTGTTTACATATCTCACTGCCTAGCCTGACGAACTTTGAAAGATGATAATCGCTACCTGTAACATTATTCTTTTTTTGCGATTTTCTCTAAAACTAAGCAAAAACGAGCACATCTCTAAAGGACTTTTCGTCTTAGTTTTTCGGTCCCCTATAAGTTCCTGAAGTTTTGCCATTTAAATTCGGGACACCCTGTATAAATAATAACACCTCGTTTATCACTCCGCTTGGACAGGCGAAGGCACTCCTGACCCCAAAGGTAACTTCAACTGCTCGATATGGACCGTCCGCCGCTTCTAGGGGTTCCCCTCTGCTTTCTAACGTGACTACGTTGTGTTCTCTTATGACAACACGGAATGGCCCCTCATACCTCCTAGGTTCCTTACCCCTTTTGGACCCAATCCGCCGGTATACGATGGCCCCAATTTTTAGCTCCCTTGAGCAATCCCGTATCCTCGCGTTTTCCCTAGTCACTCTGGTTCTTTTTTCTTTCACAATTTTTCTTCGCGCTTTTTCCCACGACTCTCGAACTCGCACTTGGTTTGCAACGATGTCACTAGCTACGGCATTATTCCCTACTGTACCTTCGGAGTCCCTACTGGGCCCTTGAATCCCGAACAGCACTTCAAACGGGAATTACGGAATGGATCGAATGGTTGTAGGCTGCATCTGCTTTCCGCATTGCTACATGCGGAGTCATCCCTTATTCGACGTGATAGACTCTGAGGTGGTCACTAAGCGTGCTATCTAAAATATTTATATCGGCCCTACCCAAAATAGACTTCTCTGGTGACAATTTTAGACCGAATTCCCGAACCCTCGCGAATACCTGCCGAAGATGTTGTACATGATCTTCCTTCGATTTGCTGAATACCAGAGGTCATCCATGTAGACCTGGCAAATCCCCTCGTCTATACTCCTAAGAAATTCATCCATTAGTCGTTGAAACGTGAGGGGCGCGTTCTTCAGCCCAAACGGCATTCTCGTGAACTCGTGGTGCCCCCGTTCAACCGTGAAAGCCGTTTTCGCCTGATCCCGAGGATGAATTCTGATTTGATGTTATCCGGCTTTCAAGTCTAATGTGCTAAATATGATTGCTCCGCTAAGTCTATCTATTATATCATCGAACCGGGGGGATCGGAGTCCACGACTATTCCATATTTCTTCTGCCCTGTCATACTCTTCTTCTTTACTGCCCACAGGGGTCTATTAAACGGGGACGAACTATTGATTATGATTCCCTGTCGCTTTAACTCTTCTAACTCTTCCCGAATATGCTGTCTCAGCCGCTTGGGGATACCGCTTTACCTTTACGTATGTAGTCTTATCTTGTTTTAACGGGATTTCTTGCACCGTCTTTCCTGTCACACCTAATACCTCCCCGTCCTTATAAAAGATGTCACGGAACACTTTTCACAGTAGTTTCCTCCACTCTACTTGCCTATTCACGGCCTTCACCCGAGAACCTTGAACATAAGATAAAAAAAAGATCTATTCAGGATGGAAGCTCGAAACAGAAAAGAGGAAATGCCAAGACAGTGGGAAGCAAGAAGCGCACTCTATCTTTTTTTGATTGAAGACCAAGTTGCCACAAACATCCAGTAGATAGAGTGTAATGCGCGATTTCAACATTTGTATTAAATTAATTTATTTCACAACGGACGCCTAATGACGTGTACAAGAATTTATGTATGTAGGTAATGTAAATATGCATATTATCTAGTGGTGAGGGCAATAATAAACATTTGTAGTTGTTTACCCTTAAAATAAAACAACAAACTAGGCCATTGAAGTACCCACTTGTTTCTGAAAGATGACATTAGATAAACTAGCCAACCACTGTGGCTTCTCGCCAAACCTACTATCGTGGTCATTAAGGTCAGATCATTATGAAATGAATAAATTGTTTTTTAACATACCTCCTAGACAGATAAGAAACTATAGTTTCTACAATAGTTTTAATTATTTATTTGATTATTTATAATTATGATATATAACGCCTTGTTAACGTTTACGTTTAAGAAATACTTTTCTGCGTGTATGATCTAGTAACTTTTGATAGGATTGAAATGAAACCCTTAAAATATTAATGGCTGATGTTTATTACATCAAATGCCTCAAGCCTTTCTATTCTTACAAGTCAATAAGGGGTTTTCAACACCTTGGGATTTGTCTTACCTTGTACCGCAGGAATGATTGTCATTCTGTTCATTCTTATTTCAATACCAAATACTTTCCTGAGCTTTGCAAGAGTTTTGATTAAAAAAAATCACCAAAACAAATTTCACTTTCTTCTTATATGGTAGAACCCTATTTATCGAAGGTTACCCGACAGCATCTACAAAATTCTTTGTTGGGACGGTGAATAAATGCATATTTTTATATCTTTGACCATGTACAACAAACACTGCAAGGATTGAACTGATTATGTAGCCTAAAAAACCAGAGCAGGTTAGAGAAAGTTTAATGTGTATAGTAATAATTTTTATACGGAAAGTTTTATGTTGTTGTGTTTTAAATATTCTCTTTCAGATTGATAAAACGGCTTGATAAATAAATAATAATAATTTATTATTACGAATAAATACATGCCTAACACTGAACACACTGTTAGGAAGCAGTACAACTAACCTTCTCTTCTAATATTACATTTTTTATTGATTGTTTCACATACATGTAATTGATCTTTGGTTCGCTAGTTCTTCACCCGTTACAGTTTACCAACTGCTTCTCATCATGTTTTCAGTAGCCCCTTAGTGTAGGAATGAGGCAGACCAAGTATTCATCATTGATCAACACGAAAAAGAAGACAAGATTTCAATCGATACGCTAAAACCTGCCTTCCTGATATCGATAACTTCGATGGCAACCAGATCACCCATCCATCTGCTGAGGAGCAACCTGTATCACCTATACCTATTGTCACTTCAAAAACAACTACAGCAGCAACCATCTCGACTTTCTCGAACCGTTCGCTTTCCGGCACCTTTCCATTAGAAACGGGAGTACTGTAGCGGCAATACTGTCAGATTTTTCAAAAGTACAGATAAACATCGGTTCTTGAGGTACTTTTTGTATTGATAGTTTCATATGATAGTATACGATTGATTCTTAAGAATGTTAAATAAAGTACATTAAATCACCAATTCTCTTTTTTTGTATTGTAAACCCACAAATAAATAGATCTTTCAGGAAGACAATGTAACCACAAAGAAGCTGGGGGAAAATCGAACATTCAAACTAAGGAGGGCCATAAAAGTCCTACTTTAAAACACTTTAATCATCTAGATAAAGGACGAAAACAAAGAGGAAGGATGGACTAACCGACTCTTGGAAGTTCCTTAAATTATCTTCTTCCTCCGTTGAGCCGAAGCCGGCAACTCCCTCCGTCTCGGCCCTTCAGGACCCACTATTCTCCTTGTTTATCCTTTCTTCAGTACTTTATCATTCCTTCGTCGTTTATCATGTATCAAAAGGAGTAAGCGGGAATACTATTCACTAAACATACCTACTTAAGTATGTTATTCGTATCGAAATAGGATAGGAATTCTTGTTTTCCTTGAAGCAGTCTTTGGCGAAATCGTGGAAACGAAGATGAATGGTGTTTTCTGAAATGGCCTAAGAAAACAATTTAAGGATAAGGGGAATGACATAAAACGTTACTGTTTTTTCTTGGGTTCTGTAACGATTTTTCGAGAACAGTCCATTAAAACCATACAATTTTGTATTTAAACCATTTTAATCTTAAAATATCATCCTTTTCATAGAATTAAACTGTCTAATAAATTCTTTCACGGTAGCATAAGTTATCAGCTTTTTTTAAAGAATCGTTTTTTTTTTCGGAAAAAAAGTATCGATGAAAGCTGGACTTGGGCATCAGAGTGAACTGGAAGAAGATCGATGACGTTGTGACGTCTTTTCTGCTTGGAAACTGCACTCTGTCCTCACATTTCACTGACGGAGAAGACCATTAAGTCTTTAAATCTTAACACGGACCGTCTAATCACCTTCTACAGTCGAACTGATTTCCTTTGTGAATCGTCAGAAGTTCTACTCTCCAGAGAGCTGAATGTAAGGTTATCCATGAAGAAGTCACAGACTTTATAGGCCAAGACTTTATAGGTGCTGGAGATTGCCTGCAAGGCTCAAGAATTATTTTAAAAACTATCGTTCTGATTTGTTTTACTGTGAAGTAGATAAAGAAGTCGTAAATTGTTTTCCAAAAATTGTTTCAATCAGGGCTTTAGAATTGCAAAGGTATTCAGTTGTTTCTCTCTTCGATGGCTGTTCTAAATGGAGGTGGAACAGGGAACAATGGATAGGCGCAGCACGCTAGGGCGTATAAATTGCCATTTTGTAACATAACTAACTATATTGCTCCACTGATCATTGAAATAAAATTAAAATGACGTTTTCCTGGCCAATGCTGATATTAATTTGATACCTCACATCAGGACTAAATAATGACGCTTTACTTCATCTATTTCTAACTTTATCCAGCTGAATGTTAGTAACGAATTCACGTTCCAGAAATCTTTTCCAATATATATATATATATATATATATATATATATATATATATATATATATATCTAGAGAGAGAGAGAGAGAGAGAGAGAGAGAGAGAGAGAGAGAGAGAGAAATATTAATAAATTGTTTTCTAGTTCTTGTGGTTTAGTCCATACATAAATAAAACTACCTTTTGGCTACGTTTTGCGTATTTATTAATTAAAGTGACGTATTTATTAATATGACAAAAATTGTGGGTTATATTAAGATTATATAAAGATTATTATAAATATATAATAAAGATTTATTATCAACTGATAACAATGCATAACATTATTTCTAAATATGTAGAAAACATATAAATATACACATAAAATATATAAATATTTAGTATAATATCAAATATACTTCCGTTTGTATTCTTCATGCATATGATTTATTGAACCGAATATTTTTACTTATCGTACAAAGAAAATATATTTTGAAAATGAATTTAATGTAATAATCATATTTCATATAACTATCTTACATATCAGTATATAGTATCTTGTAATTATGTAATTTCAATATATCACAGTTTAATTCAGACGATCGAAGAGTTGGAATCTCATGGAATTCAGATATTAGTAATAAATATCCTGGTTAGTCATTTTTTATATCTTCATGACAAAATAGTCTCTCCAGAAGGTCGAACGATCATATCTGATATCTGAAAAAATGATTCAATGTATTATTAGAAGTATATATGTATATATATCAGGTATATAAATATAGCACATATAATTTTCTGAGGCAACAATGCATAAAAGTTATTAAGGGAATATTTAGAGAAGTAATTTCTTCCAACATCTTTATTATTTTACATGTTTACTGGGATATCATGTTGAAAATTCAAAGCTAAATACAAATATATTGCAGTTATTTAGTTTCGAGAACAGGAGGAGAGATAAAATATGTCGTAAACGAAAAGCAACACTCATCCCACATTTAACCGCGTCTACATTTCCTCATTTATTTCGTGTTCTCAAGTAATTCTATTCTAAATATAAATTGTTACGTGTAAGATGTTAATACATAATTGGTACTTACAATTTGATATTGACAAAAGAATGGATACATAATCATTAATCTATCAAATACCTTCGAATACTTGCATGAAATTTAAATATTGTAGGAGTTGTGATCAATGAGTGATGTTTTTTTTAGGATCAGCAGGAATCACCAAAGGAAGTTTAAATAACTGACAAACTCGAGAATCACAAGTATATATTATCTATAACATGCAAGATACCTAGAAGAATGTATAACATATATATATATATATATATATATATATATATATATATATATATATATATATATTGTATATGTATATAGTGTGTATGTATATAGTGTGTGTGTATATCCCCGAAATCAAAGAATTTTCTGCTGCTGACCATAAATTACTTCTTATCCGAATTCACTTCGATCAAAATCCTTCTTCGGACCCTTTTTGTAGATGTAATGAGGAAGTATTCTTTTCAATATTCAGAAAATTATTTATTTTGCCAAAACCTTTTAAACAATATAAGCTCCATATACAATATGGGTACGTTCGTGTCTGTTTTCTATTTATCTAGTAACATTAAGTAATCAAGTAATGCAAAAAACAGTGGTTAATTATGTAATACTTTAAGATGTTGAGGTATTGTTATTCCTGACAGGAGGCGTACGCTATTCGTTGAGGCTGTAAGTTCCCTCCATCAGGCTTCGAGCCGAGGCACAAGTTACTTTATCTACTTGCTCTAACGAACTCCTCTCACTAATTAGAGCTATCTCCATCTCCTTGCATCTCCTGGATCGATCGGGACTTGGAGGATCGCATAGTAAACATCAATTAATTACTACACACCTAAAAATGTGATGAATTGTTAAATTCGGTTTCATTATTCTGTTTATTTCAAATTCTTGGAGATTTATTATCGATAAATTTTATTTGATGAAAAATTTCAGTCTTTTGATATTAAAAAATTAATCGTGAAAATAAAATTTATTTACATTTATTTTAATTTTATGTACAATTAAGACACATTTTTTTTGTGATGCTCTATAACTTTAATATTAACTTTAAGTTTATAACTACAGAATGAGCAGTAAGATCTTTTTTTTTAAACTGATTACTTGTCTTTGTCACTTCCTGTATTTTTAGACATTTATATATATTGCTCCTCAATACTTTCGATAGCGGCATTTGAAGCCGTTTGTGCGTCCAAGCTTCGGATAATTCTTCAGCGAGTTTTATCATGAAGTCAAGTCGAGAAAGTAATTTTTAAAAATTGTGTTCGTTGATAGCATTGTCAACGTAGAGGGTTGATACTTAAGACACAAGTTTGTTTTTCTTTGGCATATACGAAAGTGCAGTCAGATTATTTCTAAAAATAAACAACGAGCACCCAACTTGACGATTTTGGTATTTCATATCAGTAAACTTAATTGGTAGCTGTGACTTGTTTTTTGTTTTTTTTTTATCATTCCAATGTACGTGAGATTGTACCCTTCTAAAAGTTCTTCGATGACTCCCTTTAACTGGTTCTATTATTTTTTTGGTAAAATAAGCAGCCGCAGGAAATTTGTTGAAGTTGACCCCAATTTGAGAACAAACATTATTTTATTATGAAATTGACAGTCATTAGGCTTAAAAACAGAAATAAAATGTATTATATATTAAAATTATTTGGTTATAATAAAAAAAAAATATTGTAGACTTTTAAGACCTAGCATACTGTTAAGTAACATTATAGGCCTGCCAGGCCTATACAAAATTTACGTAGCAGGTACATCATTGGTCTCTGAAAGCCTGGTACTTCACAAAAAAAGAGAGGAAACTCAGCTTTAAATGACGAGTTTGCGTTGATGAAGGGCAAGAACATTATGGCATATCTCCTCGAGGAATAAGTGGTGGAACTCAAAGGGGCGGTCTGGAGGGGGATAAAAAAATTTTAAACAGGCCTCTCGGACCTATCATGTTACTGTGAGGGTTAAATTTATAACGAAACTATAACGATATTGCTAATTCTTTGTTAAATTTCTCCGTAGATTGTTATTCCCTAATCTTCCTGGGGTCACTAGTGGTTTCCATAACAAACTACAATGCCCGAGGTCGCAAGTTCGCAGCCCTTCACTTCCCTTAGGATTTTTTAAAGGGGGTAAAAAATTCTTGATTATGCCATCCTTCGGGAAGGGGCGTAAAATAAGGTTCCCGAGCCTGTGCTGTGTTGGTTACTCGTTAAAGGCCCTTATCCTAATTGATCCTGGAAAGTCAACTTTAATTATTCCCGCTATAGCATCGTCCGATTAGCCAAAGCAGCATAAAGTGATGTTAAAAGATACCTTTGCTATCCAAGTACTTTTTTTTAAATCAGTATTTTTATTACATCTGTGCTAAAAGTTTCGCTATTGTAAAACAATTGTTGTAGAAAATTGTTATCTAAACCGTTATCTTCAAAAGTTCATATAGGCTTTATAGCTTCTATGCTTTCTATGATTGATACAGTGTAATTTGATTTATTTTTAATACTCGAATGATCATATAATAAGATACATTAATCATAAAAATTGTTGAGAATGGCGGAAACTACTTTTATTTTTTTTAGTTTAAAAAGTTACTTTTTAAGAAAATTATAGTAAAGCAGGTATCATAAAAAAGACCTATACTATATCATATTACATAAATTGTATTTTATATAATTTAAATTTTATCAATTAATGACATAAATTATCACTTTTTATTATAAAATATATTCTTTTTTTAATTTTTTAGTTTACAATGTTTTACTGAATTGGAAATTTTTTATTTTATTTATTTCAACCACATAATCTTTTCTTCAGTTGAATAGCAATTTCAGAGTTCCCTTGTTCAGTGGCATATAAAACTTCTCCACCTTCGAGGGATTGACTCTGAATAATAAATGGGCCCTTTGATAGCAGCCAGCCGAGGCGGTCCAATTGTCCCGGGCTTCTTGAAAGGTTTTCAGATCCGAAGAGGAATTGGTCTTGTTTGAAAACTGTCCGGAGTTACCTGGAGAGACTCTCCATACTTTTCCATACTCGGGCGGAACACCTCGAATAACTCTCCATTCCAGTCGCACAATGGTTCTTTTTTTGAAGAAATAATGCAAACACTTATGTTATTAATCTCTTATTCATCTCCCTAATTAGTTAGGTATTATTTATAATTAAATTTTATTGTCATATTTGTTATTTAATTTAGTCTCAGTTTGAGATGGATAAAGAACCTCAAAATAGGGTCAGATCAACAGCATCCCATGCTTCCAGGCTAAATTGATATTATTTTTTTATAATTTTATTCTATAATATTTTTCTTTCATATTCATCTCTTCGATTCACCTTACATTTCTCCAGCTACGTCAAAACCTTCTCTGGCCTTTCTTCATTCTGAAACCTTAAAAGATTTTTCACTTTGCTACTAAATTCGTTTCCTTTCTTGTAGGTGAGACTGAGTTTTTCCAAATCAACCTCTACTTTTTAGTCCAAGCATTCGTCGCCTTTTTTCCAAAAATAATCAAATGTTTGCTTAGCCGATATAAGCATGCTCATTCTATACAGATATCTGAGGAAATTGTCTATATTTATTATAAAAACTATTTTTCTCATAAAAAAACATGCAACGTAAAAGTGAACCAAACTAGCTTCTTGTCTGCTGTCTTAATTATAAATATAATTAAGAATCAACTGAGTATTTTTTACTAATGTGTAAATAAATCAACAATGCATAGTACATTATTTATGGGAAAGAATAGCTATGTTATTGTAATAGTACGTCGACTTTATAAAGTACAAGTACTGAAAACTAATTTAATAAATTTAATATGCTGAAACCTGCAGGTTTCATTTTAATAAAAAAATAATTTTGAATTTAATTAAATTTAGTTTTTCGATTAATAATTCGGCTATTGTAAAAATTAATGAGTTACTTAATCTATGATACAGAATCTCGCTAGATTCCTTATATAATACGAGAAAAATAAAAATAGGAGAATGACAAATAAAAAATTTGGGGGGTAACTATTAGTAATGTTTATGATGAATTAGAGAGGGTTAAAATTAAAATTATCACAAATGCATTTTTCAAAATGAAAAATAATAGTTTATGAGGTTGGAGGCTCTATTCTTACTCTAACGAAAATAAGGTTTAGATCATCTCATTTTGGTAAATATGAAGTATTAATAATTTTAGGTCTGGATATTTAATAACATATAAATATCAATAATTTTTATAATATCTATTAATAATTAATTTTAGTTTTATTTGAACTTATTTTCTAACTCCACCCTCTCAAAAAAAAAAGAGGAATGCCCTCAAAGAGCGGCCATATTACTTGCTCTTAAGTTTCCTCCTTACTCTCTTTCTTCTCCCTCCATTTCATTTGTTTAGTTTTCTCTTGGCAAACTAAAACAAATGAACACTATATAGGCTAGGGCTCCCAGTTTATGACCCATCCGATGGACGGGTCCCTTATACAAACGGTAGAGCCACTAAACAGGCAGGGATGCGGTCTTAGTATTTCACTGACATAAGGAAAACATTTACTTATAATGCTTAATGATAAATGGAAATCATTTTAAAGTATACAAAATAATTAAGATGAAATTTTATAAATAAAAAAAAATATGACACTAGTTCGTTTATTTTTTGGACACAGGTCGTATATATTAACAATGAACTAGGTATTCAGGAATGTTAGTAGAGAATATTTAAAAATATTAAGGGCAACTATTTTCACAAATTTTCAACAGAAGCAAAAAATCTATGTGACTTTTATGTTCAACAAAAACTATTTAAAATATAAAAAGAAATAAAAATATGCTTATAAATATTTGATGATTTGGAAAATTAAGTTTTCTAAATTAAGTTTTTCTTAGCATTAATTAAAAAAAAATACAATCAAAATAAACTAAAGTTGTTATTTACAAAACAAAATTGGTTTTAAAAAATTATTATAATAAAATATTAATTTTATGAAATGTACAAAAAATAAAATAACTTTATGAAGTATTTTTTGTAATTCATATTTGTTTAAATAATTATATATACACAAATAAATTACTAAAAAATACTTCTTTCCGGCTATTTGTATCCTGGCCCATTAGCTCAGTTGGTTAGAGCGTCGTATTAATAACGCGAAGGTTCGATACCCTCATGGGCCATTAGTTTTTTAATTCTTTATTTTTATATCTATTTTCTTTTTTAAATAACTTGGTTAGTGTATATTATTTACTAACCACTAGTTAAAAATCAAAAAAGTATTTAAGCCTGATGCAGTAACTACCTTTGTATAATTTAAAATATCACGAAATATATAATTCAAATAATCCTAAATTGCTATTATTATTATTATTAGTAGTAGAGGAAACCTAGTTCTTAATGCTACTTTAATTAATTTAATTGTATCATGTTTATTAATATTAAGCATTATAAACTATTATTTAGGAAAAGAACGTTTTTCTTGATAATCTTAATTCTTTTTTATTTAAAATAAGATATTATTGTGATTGATTTAAATATTTTTCTACATACTTGGACTCTTGGTGGTAGGTTCAGTAAATATATCACTGTGTCTGCTATATCTTCCGAATCAAGTGAGGGTACAGGGACGTCGTTTCTACAGACTGTAAGCCAGCCACCAACTGCTGCGATCTCCGTAGCTACTGAACCAGGAGATATCATCTAGATAAATGATCGGAAATAACTTTCAGTGAATTAATTAAGATGAAGCACAAATTTCGTTAGTTTTAATATTCAATTGGGTACTTGTGTCTTAACGCAGCCCTGGTTACTTTTGCCGATTTGTTCGCATGCGCGAGCAGTTACATTTTGTAACTGTTACATTTCTAACAGTTACCTTGTATTTATTGGGGTTAAAAAATTATCAACAATTAGAAATCAAAAGAATTTATTGAAAATGGAATATAATAATAATAATAAATAATTAATTAAACAACAATGATCAATTATGAAATAAAAGTAATGAAAAATCACAATAATGAAAAATTATTTTTAAAAAATAAATTTAAAAATGTAATATATGATGACTAAAATAGAGCCAAAAACTCAAAAAGAAACACTATTATTTATTATAATGCAATTGGGAAAAAACCACAATGCAAAGCCTTATGTTTCAAAAAATACACCTACTTACCAGTCGACGTTCGCCTATTCAGGCATTATCAAGACACCAAAATCAAAAAGGGGTTATGTGAATCGCATCTCGAAGAAAAAGGTGTAATACATCCCAACGATCAACAGCCCAAACAGGCTCCAAACATGAGACAGCACACCACCACCAAGACGTTCAACATACAGCTGGTGGCGTATTACTTTCGTTCAGTTGTATGTTGAACGTCTTGGTGGTGGTGTGCTGTCTCATGTTTGGAGCCTGTTTGGGCTGTTGATCGTTGGGATGTATTGCACCTTTTTCTTCGAGATGCGATTCACATAACCCCTTTTTGATTTTGGTGTCTTGATAATGCCTGAATAGGCGAAACGTCGACTGGTAAGTAGGTGTATTTTTTGAAACATAAGGCTTTGCATTGTGGGTTTTTCCCAATTGCATTATAATAAGTAATATATGATGAACAATTAATTAAACAAGAATGTACAATGAACAATTAAAAAATATAAATAATCAAAAATCACTATAATTAAAACAAATAAGTTGTGAAAAATCACAATAGTTTATTGACAAAAAATTTGTTAATCGCATTAAAATGGAAAATGCGTCGAAACACACTTCAATATCAAGATTTTAATTGCGTTTCCAAAAGAAACGTTCACCACAATACAATTTCATGGGAATTGCTACATTTTCTTTGTTTTGGTAAAATATTTCGCTCCTGCAAAAAAAATAATAGCTTGTTCTTCTGTTATCGGCAAATCCCAAATACGCATTTTACACTAATTAAATAAATAACTAAAATAATAACAACGACAAATCTATAACAAACTAGCAAACAAACAATAAACAACAAATAACGAACAATAAATAACAAGCAATAAATCAGCAATAATCAGAACTCAGTAAGCAAGAAGAAACATAGAACAAATCAGCTGTTAGAAATATAACTGTTACAAAATGTAACTACTCGCGCATGCGACCAAGTCGGCAAAAGTAACCAGGGCTGCGTTAAGACACAAGTACCTTCAATTGTTTATCTTAATTTGGAAATGAAATGATTCAGAAAATATCTTAGGTATGCAGATTTAGTGTTAATTACAAAAGAAAAAACATAAAACTGCTGTTAACAATAATATGCATCATGATTTAAATACACAACATCTTGTAATGGTATAATTGTTTAGCCCGCATCTTTCAGGAAAAAATAGACCACAAACACCTGGATTATCCAACGTCCTACGTGAGCGATTAAAAGCGAACTTGAACGCGATGCGGTGGACGGGCGAACTCTATGCTGTCGCATCGAGCCTCGGCAAGGCTACGTGAATTCGGTCACCTAGGCCACTCCTGTAGATTTCACTTATTTGTTTTTTTCGTGCCATGCCCCATCGCATCGCGTTCGCCTACGTAGTACGCGGCCTAACAATAGAGCATATGCTAACGTCTATTTAATCTCCTAGTGTCTTCCTACTTGCGATTTAGTTTTATAAATTTCGTTTTTTTTACGACTTACCAAGAACAAATAAGTACTATGCATTTTACCCTTCTTTATTTTATTTTACCTTTACTCACCGATACCCTGATTTTTGATCCTTGCTCAGCCAATTCGGCCCTTAGCCCTTCTGTGATGACTCGAAGGGCGTGTTTGGACGCGTTGTAGACGTGTTTCCCGGCCATGATTGGTACACCGTGAGCAGCTATGCTGAAAATTTTAAAAAGTCTGAGAAATTTAAGTGTAATAATTCATATCAGAATGTTGTCCTTTAATTGGGTTTTAAAAATTAAAAAAATGAATTATTGCAATGAGATGTATATTTCTTCGATCGTGAGTGGACTCAAGGAAAGTTGACCTGACACCTCTAATGACGCCTTACAGTTAAGTCGGATCTGCTCTAAACAATATGTCTTATTAACAATGTATTGTAGTTTGTGCCTGTGGAGAATTCTATTTGTTCTTAAGCTAGAACTTATTGGTGTACTTCATAGTAGAAGCAGAAGTTTCATTTATTCGTTAAATAAATAAATATAAACAAATCTAGGATATGACCTGAAGGAGGGGGGATAGCAATATCTATATTTTAACTTTTTTTTTAAATCTATATTTTTTAACACCGTGGAAAAATTCCAACGAAAAGCCCTCAAGTCTCAAACCAAAACAGAAAATGAAAATATCTGTCCAATATTTCGCCTATTCAGGCATCCCCAAGAAAGAGAATAACAGCAAAACAAAACATGAATAATGTACCCAAGAAACATCCCACCACCTCCAAGGCTCAAATGCAACTAATGAATCATAAGGAAGGTTACTCGACCCCAGCTGGATAAGGTTAGATAAAAACAGCTGATAAATACTTCAGAAATTGAAAATTCAATATACACTCACCAAACTTCAAAAAGCACAACAGGAAAAAATTAATAATAGTAAACAACAAAAAAACATAAGACAAAAGACTATATGAAAAAATGAAAGTAAAAGTGCATGAAAAAAAGATTATCAAGAAACCAGTGGACTTACGGCCACAAAATATATTAATACTTTTTTTTTTTAAGTTTGATGAGTGGTTATTCTCTTTCTACCCTGAGGATGCATGAATGGGCGAAATATTGGACAAATATTTTCAATTTCTGTTTTAGTTTGGAGACTTAAGGGCTTTTCGTTGAAACTTTTGCATGGTCTTAACATTTATGTAAGGTCTCTTTTTACCTTTCCCTTTTCAATATTAGTATTTAGATTGTGTTTAAAAATGGATTATTGTTTATTTGTAACTTAAACTGTAACTATTGGGTTTTCATTGCGATTTTCGAAAATCAAATTGTCACAATTGGATATATATATATATATATATATATATATATATATATATATATATATATATATATATATATATATTTTTTTTTTTTTTTTTTTTTTTTTTTTTTTAATTCAATTTATTGATATTTACAACTATAATACAATTACAATAAGTAAATCTGCTATATGTCTAATACGACTTGAAAAGCACTTGTGGAGAAACTACCCATCGGTAGCACTCTAAAAAGTTCTATAGTAGATGGTCTCGAGGCCATCTTCTTTTCAGACGCCTCGGAGGGTTATCAGGAATAGTATGGGAAGCAAGTTGAGAGACTAGCGGATTCAAGTGTGTATGGAGCTTGTCATGGAAGGATAGGTATCTAGTTTGGGCCAAATCAGTAACATATGGGATATTAAGATCATGATGGATGAGTTTGTTTGTGACATAATAAGGAGCATTGAGGATTTTACGAAGGATTTTGGATTGCAAGGATTGGATACGAGATGAATTGGATGGTTTAGTAGAGCCCCAAAGCTCAACTCCGTATGTCCAAATAGACCTGATAACTGTCATGTAAATGAGTCTTTTGTAATTTATTGGGAGCTTAGAGCGTTTGTCCAGTAAATGTTGAAGTAGGCGAAAACGACGAGCAGTTTCTTGTCTTTTCAGTCTTGTATGAGGATTCCAAGTGAGACGTTTGTCCAGATGGAGTCCTAGGTAACGTACCTGTTCGACAGAGTTCAGAGGAATATTATTAAAGGATACAGTAGGGCAGGAATTTGTAGGTTTACGACGAAGGGTGAAGGTAATTTGATGGGATTTGTTAGGATTAATTTTAATTCTCCAATTTTGACACCATTCTTGAAGGTTTGAGATATGGGATTGAAGAGTTTGGGATGCAACAAATGGATCATTATTTACTGATAACACACATGTGTCATCAGCGTACGTAGTGAGGACAGTGCTTGGATGGGTTGGGATGTCAGCTGTATATATCGTGTATAGGATGGGACCCATGATACTACCTTGAGGAACTCCGGCAGACTGGGTAAAGAGGGAAGAGTAGGTAAAATTATGGTTTACTTTAAAGGCTCTATTACTGAGGTAGGAACTGATAATAAGGAAGTAAGTAGAAGGTAAGAATTTACGGAGTTTGTACAACAGTCCCGGATGCCAGACTCGATCAAAAGCCTGCTCTACATCGAGAAAAGCTCCCGCGCAGTACATTCCGCGCTCTAATGCGGATGAGACAACGTCCACCACACGATGGCATTGCTGGATAGTGGAGTGAGATGTTCGGAAACCAAATTGGTGATCTGGGATTATTTGATTGGATTTTATGATAGGATGAAGACGTTTCAGAATGAGTTTTTCAAGTATTTTGCCCATTATGGGCAGGAGAGATATAGGACGGTAAGAGGATGAGAGTTCTGGTGGTTTTTTAGGTTTTGGTATCATCTTAACTATGGATAATTTCCAGGAATCAGGAAAGTACGTGGTGAGGAGTACAGCGTTGTATATATATGTAAGGAGTAGGATCGCTTTCCGAGGAAGGCGTTTTAGAATATGGGATGTAATTAGGTCGTGGCCAGGGGCTTTGTTGACGGGTAATCTGTGAATAATGTTTGATATTTCGGAAGGATGGAATGCTTTAGGAGGAGGGGACATCTGAAGAGGAATACTTAATTCTGCTTCAATGCATTCAGAGTGGGTTGGATTAAGGATATCTGGATGAGGGTTAAATGTGTTGAATAGGTGCTGGCCGAAAATTTGTGATTTTTCTTCATCAGATCTTGACCAGGTTTGGGAATCGGTTAAAAGTGGATGGTTGAAATGTTTATATTTTAGGAGTTTTTTAGTGGTATTCCATAAGGATTTGTCAGTAGTACTCAGATTTTCTGTACGGTAATACAAATTTTGAATTTTGAATGTTCTGATCTCTGATTTTAATTTGTTGGTTAGTTTGATATATATATATATATATATATAGCAGCATAACATAATTAACTCAAACATATAATGACGCACAAAATTAATCATATGGATCGTTACCAGACATCAGATGGGCGATATTAGATGAAAACAGCAGATACAAAAACTGAATAGAAACAGTGTAGAATACACTTAATCAAGTTTAAAAACCACTCATGTTTATTCATATGTCGTTGAAAATCGATAATGAGGTGTTACCTGCTGATGTTGATGATATAACCGTCGTTGACAGACGACTCAGCCATCAATTTCAAAGCTTCCCTGGTCGCCACTCCAGCCCCGAACACGTTGAGCTCGAACATATTCCTCCACCTATCCAGCTGGCAATCTGCGAACATGGTTCAGCGCGTTATACTCGTCTGTATTCCGAATTATAATGGGATATTGAAATTCGTCGAGACCCATCAGAATTATTTTAATACACAACATTTCCTTCCTTTCTCTTCTTGATTGCAAACACTCACTCAGTGAAATTTCTCAAACGTTGTCATAAATTGTTAAAGAAATACCGTCTCCTCTGTTTCCAGGTCACACTAAATAAAAAAAAGTCCGACTTCCAAAGAATATGCTAAGACTAAAAAGTAAATGACTATTTTTATTAAGAAAAATTCTTAATATAAACTAGTTCTATCTATTATCATCATCTTTATTTGCACGACAAGTCGCTTAGTGAGTCTGGTCCTCCTCTAGTATCCTCTGCCAATCGGCACTGACTTGTGCTGCAGCTATTCAATTTCGAGTGTCCACAAGAGTCATATATCCCCCTTTATCCCCACTCCATACAGCCACATTGTTCTTGTGCTTGCGCTTTACTCTCCTAGTTTGACGAAGCTCCTCAGGCATTACTATTTATTTCGGATTTCTCATGCTACCGAATTTCCCAGCGAAGTTTTCGTGATCTGTCCAATATAATTATAACTAAATAAGTATTTCAAAAACCACCCTTTAGGCGATCATTAGCTAGAAGTTTTAACCAAAAGGAGATTCCAAATTTAAATAAATACCTGCAACTCTGGTATAGAGGGCTGTCCCAGCATTGTTTACCAGGACGTGAAGAGCGTTGAACTTCTCCTTTATAACCTTGAAGAACTCTATCACCTCAAGTTCGTTGGTCATATCACAAAGAAATGGTATGATTCTGCCATGTGCTTCTTTACACTCCTCCAATTCCTGTGGAAAACAATTATGCTTCAGTTCAGCAAACATTTATACTGTTAAAATTATCAATACTGCGGCGTTGAGTATTATGTTATATATTGAGTATATTTTTTTCGTAAATGCTTTTATTTAGTGCCACATCTGGTTCATGACTGAACTTATACTGAATGTTTCAAGGTTATGTAGCCAAATCGAAAATATGAACTGAAGACCTCAAAACAAGAACAACATTTCCTACAGTGGCAAATCCGCAAACGCATTATTGAGGATATATTCACCTATATATATATATATATATATATATATATATATATATATATATATACTACTGAGTTCAAAAAGTAAGGTGAATTTATTTATAAAATGTAAATTCCTTATTTATTCTTCCAAATCAATTTCATCCCCTTCAAAGTAATACCCGTCCGATAAAACGCACTTTTTTCAACGCTTTTTCCAGTCCTCGAAACAGTCGGAATAGTCTTTTTTTCGGTATAGCCTTCAAGACCTTCTTCTATTCGATTTTTATCTCCTCAACGATTATTAGATTATTAGCGATTATTAGATTCTAATAATATTAGCGAGGTCTCTAATTGTCAATCGATTTTCAACCACGAAATCTTTGATTTTTTGGACGTGACTCGCATCGGTAGACGTTGATGGCAGTCCAGAGCGCGGATCGTTTTCAACGCGTTCTTGGCCCGCTTAGAACTCGTTGTACCACTTATATACGTTTTTTTGTGCCATAGTTTGATCACCTAAAGCCTTCCGCAACATTTTCAACGTGTCCTCACAAGAATATTCGTTCCGCAAACAAAATTTGACGCAAATTCGTTGTTTACAAAAACACGTGTAACTCGGAGATAATCAAACCTTTCGAGAAACAGACGCTTGGCAAATGTTATAGACAGTCCTACCAACCTAGGAAAAAAAAATTACCTGCCTTCCTAATGCCCGGGAGTTTTAAATGACAATTTCACCTAACTTTTTAATCACAGTAGTATATATTCACGCCTAAATATTTCATTTTTATCAATTGTTTAGGCATAGTAAGTAATTAAAACTTATTTTAATTGTACCAACTAGTTTATTCATTAAATTTAAACATTAACATTCATATTAAATGTTGTTTAAAGTGATTTCCTTGAGCATTTAGACAGGCTCAGAATCTTTCTTCAATATCAGCAGTGGCAGAACGGAAGTGGATATATGTTATCGCTTAGCAAAATTCAACTATCCTTCGAAAAAAAACTGAGAAAGAACATTTGTTTTCAATTATATGGTTATCCTGCACATTACGGAAGAGATCCTTGGCAATGATTAAATGTTATTTACTCCAATGAATAGATTGGCCGTGCAGGACCAGTTTCTTGGCCTGCACACTCTCCTTGCCAGACACACTGTATTTTTTTTTTTTTTTTTGGTTAAACATTAAAAGAAAAAGTCTATGCAAGGCCGGTCAATGCTCTCAATTCTTTATGAAGAAGGAAAATTGAAACTTGTGAATCAGAGACACATATTCAGTGCCTGTTGAAGAAAGATGCCCAGCCTGTCTTAATGCTCATGGAAATCACTTTGAACAAGATTTAATATGAATGTTAATGTTTTCATATAATCAGTAAAGTATTCGGAACAAATTAAATAACTTTTATTTATTTACTATGCCAAAATAATTCATAACAATAAAAATATTTAGGTGCGAATATCTAAACAAAGCGTTTACAGACATACCTCCATAGGGAACTTTTTCTTGTTTTGAGATCCTTAGTTCAAATTTTCAGTATTGCTACTTAGCTCTGAAGCCCACTGTATTCTTCGTTTTTCCGCTACTTTGATCATTCAGATTTCGTTTGGAACGAAGCTTTCCTTTGAATGAATAGCATGGAAAAGAATGAATACCTGCAATGAGAAAAGATCGGGACCCTTTGAGCTCAGTATTCTTTTGAAATAAATATAAATATTACATTTTAAATGGGAAAGGCCTTGAATCGCTATCAAAACTCATTGGATGAAATAAGTATTAAAACCAAAACGGGCATATTTACGATATATACCACACCAAATATTGCTGAAGGTGGGTATTTTGTTTTAATATAATAAGAATTAATTTTGATAATCGACTGATAATATGCGGCGTACTCCACCTCTTAAAATGACTCTAAACCACTGCTAATTTCATTCACCGTCCTGCTCATCCTAGGAAGGTGTTAGATCGTAACATGCGAAATTTGTATTATAGGATAGTTGAATTTTGATGAAATTTATAGAGCTTTATACATATTCAATATTGTCTTATTTATCTATCAGTTATACATATAAATTATATTTATTTTTTCAATAGGAATATAATTTATTTAATGTTAATTTTTTTTTCAGGTAAGATGCAGGGCTACCTATAGTATATCAGAAAGTACTCGGGCAGGTAATAGTTTTAAAATATAGAAAGTATAGAACAGATATTTTCAAATTAAACAAAAATATATAACAGATTTACAAAGAATTAGAATTTTGAGGATTTCCAAAGGAATAAGTCTTTATAAATAAGTTTACTCGTAAAATAAGTCCAAACCCATCAAATTAAAAAAGAGAAATTTTTCACCCACGGAATATTATTATGGACTGGAACCCAAGTCCTCTTGGGTCTAGGAATAGAGAAAAGCAGAAATTATTCATTGTTTTCTATTTCTATGTATACTCAAACACTATTTAGGAAACGTTTTAAAATAATCAGAGACGAATATTCAGTTACCTTACTTTACTGGAAGGTAAAGCCCTCTTTTACAACGTATACTCATTCTATATAATTGAGGAAAAGCAAATTTAATAAACTTAATTTTTGAAAAACTTCCTTGTCGGAGAATCACAATTCCTTACACTTTAAGGGTAATGAAAACAAAATTGGGCTTATGCTAAAAGAAACCTATACCAAATAAAAAAATAAATTTTGAATTGTTCATAGTATAGCAGAATAGGTGGTTTACAAAAACATTCACGAGGGAAGGGTGATTTAAAAATTAAAAAATACGTGTTATTTCTCGCTCTATCCAAAAAAAATTTTAAGTTTCTATGTTTATTATAATGTTTCATAATTATATTATTGTTAGTATTTTTATTCTTAGATGGTATAAATGGAAATTGATTTGTGTGGAGTTGTAAACAAATTTTGCTATCAAATTTTATATTTCTTTTTGTTATGGAAGACATATTATTACCTGAAATATCTGCTTTCGTTTGTGTTCTTAAAATTAATTATATTTATATCGTTATATAATAATTTACTTAACCCTGTAATCATCTTGAAGAAAAACATATTATCCTAAGATTAAACATAATCCTATTCCGCTTACAAGTAGTACATTTTGTTTGGATATTGTTGTATAAAATACCTCAGATATAAAATAATTATATAATTATAAAATGACATTATGTATATATGGATGGATATAATAATTATTATTGGTTTAGATATATTTCCCACCTACATTATATTATTTCATTTATTATACACATATGGATATATACCTGCCTGTCAACCTTCCAACTTATATAAATTTTAACTATTTTCCAGTAATACGAGTTCATTGACTTCTTGGTATAATGACTAAATATAATTGCAAAGGTTTATATTCATGAGACGGTAAACATTTGAAAAAAAAATTGTTTTCTTTCATAGTTATAATATATAAAAATCGTTTGTATCCGTCATAGTAATAAGAGTGCATGCCGTAAAAATAATTAAAAAAACCATAATAAATAAACAAAATTCTGGGCACGTTCTGCTTTAACATCAGGTCTCATCGTGCCCTCCTACTTTTTTCTAAGTCCTCTGCTAAAATAACAACCCGGAGAGAGAATGATGCAATTTTGTCATTCCTCATCGAATGAGAATATCTGTTCCGAACTACTGCTACCGTCCCAATGTGTTTTCATTTACGCACTGCTAGGGATCGTTCTATATTTTTATGTAGGGAAAGTTTCCTGTTATATATCATTGTACAGAAATCAAAAGATATGTTTTCCACATTGAAGAATAAGTTTTATTTTATTAGTACCTCAAACCAATTTCTTTTTGCTATTTTCATATTTATTAACTGCGCATATGTGTGAAATATATTTTAAAATATCGAATGCAGTAATCTGGTTCACAATATTAAGCTTTAATTAATTTTTTAGCTAATTTTTAACTTTCATCTACTCTTTGAGCTTTTTTCTTTCTGCAAGGCAGACATGCCCGGTAGCCCTGTCAAATTTATTTCATCAAAATTATTAACCTCATAAAAAAAACCTTCAACGTGAAAATTTGACGTACTTTACTCCTTAAATGATGGAATGCATTGGCAAAATTACCCAAAATCAGCGAATCAATTTTGTATCACGATTTTTTCTGGATATTAAGATAAACATTTACTTTTCAGTAAATAAATACTAAAAGCTTCTCAAGCATTGCTATACTAAAAGCACTAATGCATTGCTTACTGTGCAATTATAAAGAAAAATAAATCAGAATTCGAAACCAAATATATTATAAGGCATAAATCGTAAAAAATATTGGTTCACTATCAGTAATTCCAGTAAATTAAGTATATATTATCCGAAATTGAAGTAGATTATATTAAAATGGTTATATTTTTCATTAATGGATCTATTAAAAGCTGATCACTGACCTTTTTTAAATTTATTTCCTTTTTTTCTTTTTACATGACTATCCTCTCATGTCCCTTCCCAAATGAGACCAGAATAAATATAAAAAGAAAATTAATCGATAACTTTTTTTTTATTTTAATTTTTTTTATAAAATCCCAGATAAAGGAAAAAAATTCATTCCTAAGTACTTTAACATGAAACTAAAAACTCGGGACATTATTAAATTATAATTTATTTTATTTTTGTTGTTATTTATTTCCAATATATTTACTATCTAACTGTAGGTATAGAAAATGAATTATTATGAGGAATTGATAAGGAATCAAGATAATGGTTCTCGTTTATTCCATATCTTTAAATAAAAAAAACAACTTATAATTATTTTTTTCTGTCAACATGTTGTCCGAAGTGAGAAAAATGTGTATTCCTTCAAAAGAAATACTTATTGGCCATAATTGTGGCAGATTGTACTTATTCCTATCCAAAAAAAATATACTATTATTAGAAAAAAACCTTTAAAAAAAAAGTGAAGATAAGACCTAAAAAAAAATACCTTGAGGTGTGCCGTACATTGCATTGAACTGAATTGTTAATGCCTCATATCTAAAATATGAGTCTTTTTCGAACAAGGCTTTCCTTCAATGCTACTTTTTATCATTTATTTTTTATAGCAAGGAAGAAATATTTTAACGAAAAGCATAGGCATTTCAAACCAAGATCGGGAAACTATACTGTTATTAAATGCACTCGTATAATGATTAATAAATTGCACAAAAATGAATAGTGATACCATTAATTTTGTTCTATTTACTTTGACTAGCAGTTTAATATTATTTTTATTATAAAAAATGTTATAATATTTATTAGAACTTATACTTCATTAAATATTGTAAAGTGTAAAAATTTACATAATAATATAAATAGTAGGTAAATTATTTACTATAAAATTAGCAATGTCCCTAATCATTATTGAGCAGTATATTATGTCTAATTAAATAAAATTAAAATAGAACTAGCATAAAATTAAAAAATCGATTTATAAGATAAAAGATGTCGCTAAACTGGAAAATAAAATGTTTCTTAAGACTTGTTATTTATATATGAGATATCAATTCAGTACAAAACAATGTAATGCATGACACACAACTTGGAGTTTTCTCCCAGTCATAATCCTCCGCTTGTTTTTCATTTTAATTTTCCAATAACAATCTTTTTATTGGATAACAGTAAGTACAATCTGTCACACATAAGGGCAATAAGTAGTTGTTTTTTTTTTAAAGACTACACATTTTTCTCACTTCGCAATGCATGCGATACCAATATCGAATTGTTCAACAGTTTTTTATTGTTTTATTACATGCTATCTTGTTGAATTCCTTTAGGATTTTTTATGTTTGCTTTCACTTCAACCACAGGTATTCTGTCAGTGACACAGCATTCAATCAGTACTCATTCAGCTTGATCCCTGCGATACCCGAACCCGGACATGTCGAAGTACAAAAACTTACAAGAACTAGTATTGATTGGACGAAGGCGATCCTAATGGGCCAATAGCCGACTTGGATTGTGATTCCGATCACGTTCTTGGACTTAGCAGTCGCTGCTTGCCGTGGCGACGGGACCCGCCTCTTCAACATCCATCTACTTGATTATTTTTCTTAGCTTCATCCAACATTTAGGAAATTAACATTAAAATTATTCATCTAATTACATTGATAACTAATTAAATAATAATTTTTAAAGAAACATGTCTAGGATGGAAGACTTTGAGTTGAGAAAAGACCGCCCTCTGAACGACAGCTCTTGCTAGCAAAGCTTTACAAGTCTCCTTAAAAAAAAATACAATGTAATAACGCAAAAAAAACAGTAGATGTATTTTTTTTATTTTGTTCTTTTTGTTCAATAGAGGTATTTGATAATTCCCTGTTTTATAAAAATTAAACGAATACAGTTTAAAAAAAATGAGTATTGGTAAAGCAAAGCATTCCTATTGTTATTATTAGTCGTAAAACTCCCGAAGTCGAAGACGCTGAACAGTGTTCAGTAAACACCAATAAAGATGGATCACATTTTTTTTCCCCTAGCCCCTTGGCTTTTATAACTGTGTTGAAAATAAAATATTAAGGATAGAAAGAACCTCTTTTACTGCACCAGGTGCATTTTAAGAGGGGAAATGTGAATAGGATTTTCTTGATTAATTAAATGGTAGGAGTGGGGGATCTAGTGATGGGGCTCACTAGTTCTTTTTGATTGGAGTTAGTTAGTTGTTTACTCAGTCCATGTTGAGTGTCTGTACATGTGTTTGCCAGCGCTGAGGTCGGCCTGTCGGTGTAAGTGTGTTGAAAAGTGGGTTCGTGCAGTTTTGGTGGCAATCAAAGAAGTTGATATGCCTCCGTGTGATGAAGTCCGTTACCGTCGGGAGTCCGAGAGTCTCGTGTATTATGTCTGATTTAATCCTTTGTAGGGAGGTGTGCCTTACTATACACCTCAGACCACGGTTTTGAAATTGACGGAGCCTTTTTGAAGTTGTAGGCGAAATATTTTTTAACATAAGCACTCCATAAAGGAGTGCCGGTCAAATAACTGACTTATAGATCATTACTTTGAGGCGGAGTGATAAATTCGGTAAGCTTATAAGGTGATTAAGTCTGTAAGATTTGGTTCTAACCGACCTCATCTTATTACTACAATGTTGGAATAACGTAAAGTGCCGGTCGAGGGTTACACCGAGATACGTACGTTATCTCTTATTGACAGGTTTGTTTTCTGTGCCCGCTACTCTACACGTTTTAAGTAGAGGGCGCTTATTCCTCTGGAAAGAAAAATAATACAGTCAGACTTTTTAGGATTAACTGTAATGTTTAGTCCATCCAATTTGTTAGTTATAACCTCACAGGCCGCCTCTACCTGCCGTAGAGCTCTCTCTGCATTCAATGAGCTACTGTAGATGGCAATGTTATCCGCATACACCGCCACAGTAGCTTTTTTGTTTTTGGGGATCACGTTAGGAGCGGCTTGTTCTTCTTATTTGTTCACTAGGTTTTTGTTCTTTGCGAGAACTCAGCTTTTTTTCTTAACTCCATTTTCTTTCAGTCCTCGGCGCTTTTGTCTCAGGCTTTAACCTCCCATTTTTTAACTTTAATTCATTACTAATTTTGGCTGATTCCAAGTCTTTCTTATTATGTTGATCCATTCCCCTCCATTAACGAGAGATGTGACGTATTTTACTATTATTTTTGTAAGTCTGTCGGGAAGCCTCATTATGTAGAATTCAAGACATATTTTCCTCATGTCTCTATGCTAGAATATTCTTCAATTTCAGATATTTTCTGTAATCTATATCCTTCTTTGGTCCATCTTGGTCCCAAAATTTTCCTAATTATTTTCCTATCCTCTGCCTTTAGATTTTCCTTATCTATTTTTCTGTTGTCACAAGGTTTCGTTAGCATATAACATTTTTGGCCTAATAAAGCATTTCCATTGTAATAAGAATAGTATGAAATTCTTTTACTAACCATTAGAAAATTTCTAAAAGCTTAAAACATTTGTATTTCAACTTATTCCAATAGAGCATCAAGTAAAAACATAATATAACTGAAAGTATGATTTTATTTTTAAAAAAGTTGGAAATGGAATATTAGATATGTCATTCTTGAATTGAAAAGATTCAACCAGTACAATGGCTACTGAAGGCACTTTTAAGTTATTAATTTGTTTGTAACAAGAAAAACTTATATCACTGGGAAGGTTACAGTTCTTTCTAATCAACCATTGATATTCTTGGAGTCTTTTTTTTTTAAGGTTCCGATTTAAATTTGATATAAGGCTTTTTTAGCAGCAGCCTATTCCATGAACGTATAACTAGAGAGATTATCGCATTTTAACACATAAATACCTATCTTGGAATTATCCCTTTTGAGACAAACGAAATTCCGAAGATGTTCAAATTTTTTAAACCTCTTTGTTAATGAAGGATAAATTTTTCAATACTTAATTTAATGTAAAATAATGTCAGAAATAATATAAAAGATAGAAAAGATATAAGTTATTTTTTATCTTTTTTTCATTAATCCGGTCTCGACCTAATACTGAAATCTGATTCAATTTGTTCGACTTAATCACTATTAGATAAAAACGACTAAAACTAGATCAGAGAAATAGTTCAATAGTTACTATATACAGTCAGTAATGAAATTATTTTTATTTTAAAGTATATTAATAGTGAAACAAATGACAAAGTTAAAAAATTGCTGCGACTTAACCAGAAGAGATATCCAGCGGAACTGATAGCCGAACCATTGTTACTACAATTGTTTTTATTGTAAATATTTATTGTTTGTATTGGTTGTTTTTCTATCTTTATATGTTTGAGAATTTATGGGGATGCTTGTTATGAGTATGTTTATGTATGATCTTGTTATAAGTATGTATATCATTGTTTAAAATTCTGAAATCATATTACTTGTGCATTGTGACTTTTGTCTTAAGGAATTATCGCTGTTCATAAAAAATATTTTTATTTTCAAGAATATTGAAAGTTTAAGAAAAGTAATTAATATCAAAGCGAATAAAAAGTTAAAATTTGTTGTGACTTAATTGGAAGCGACTATTAAAACTTAACAACGAAGAATGAACAATTAAGTTTAAAAATGCCGACGCCGACCACTTAAAGATATTAATGAAAAGCTTTTTTTACCGACCTAATGCGTGTTCCATTATCGAGATTATATCATATGAGAATTATATCATATTCTAATTATTATTACATATAAGTAAATTTCCGTTTCTATAAAACTGTTTCACATACTCAACGTTGAGCTTACCTTTAGCCTGTCCTGCCTCCTCCCAGTGGCAAAGACATACATCCCTTCCTGGGCCAACCGAAGGGCCACAGCACGTCCAATCCCAGCGGTTCCGCCGGTCACCACAGCAACTTGGTTCTGGTACGGTCTCATCCTTCTCTCAAGATCTTTTGGAAACAGGATAAAGTATTAAGCTTAATCATAATTAAATACTTTAATTTAATAAGTAAATGCTAATTTAATGATTAGCATCTAGTAACAACTCTTCCCGGTTTGTTTATTTACCATAAGGTACAGAAAGATATATCACTTCCATTTTCTTTTTTCAGACTATAGAATTAAATCTATCCAAGCTAATGAACAATAATTAAAAACTCAAAACTAAATAGTCCTAAACTAAACAAATAATAGTCCTTCAAATCATACAAAAAGAGTATTGTATTCAAATCTTAAACTTTCTTTAAAATTTAACGGCTGACTTTGAGAACTTTTGTTTTAAGAAAAAAAATTTAAAAAACATAAATTTATAATTGTTTGTTAAAATAAAAAATAAAAATAAATACTTTTTCATTTGTCCTTCGTATTTTTGAACATCTCAATAATTATGTTATTGAAAGCTATTATATTATATCCGGTTGATGTACAATAAAAAAATTCTCATCTTCAGAAGCTTCCAAAACTCCAAAACAATTAAATATTAACTAAATCGGAAACTCCTAAAATGATAATCCGTAAATAAGTAATAATCCATACATTTTCAACGTTAAATAAAAACGAAATAGGTGGCCCATAAAATAGTAATAGTAATATATTTAGAACTATCATTAATTCATTAATAGTTTTTAATTCCAAATAATGTTTCTAGTAACTAATCTATAACTACCAAGAGTTAAAATAAAGTAATTTTTTTTTTGTTTACATATATCTATCAATTACTGTTAATTTTTCCAATTTAAATAGGATTAGTGCAATTGTTTTGAGTTATCTTCTGATATACATTTTATGATTATTTTTTAATAATTAAAATTGCTCAAGTTTATGTAACACCTAAATCTTTCCAAAACAATTTTATCATGACTCATCAATGCTTTATGTACACATAGCTTGAACGACTGTTATCATGTGTTTGTTTTTATTTTTATAACGGTACACAAATACGTTTAAGTATTCGAAACCGACTTATAGACTGTTATTATTTAATAATTCATTTCAGATGAAAATAATTTTAAAAAACATTTTATAAAGAATTTATTTAATAAATATGAACCTTACAGAGTTCTTAACAATCTCTTGTTGTAAACATTATCCGTTTGTCGAAGAAATTCAATTAGACAGAATAAGTACTATTTTTATAATAATTATAAATATTTAATCACTCCATTACTCTCTTGACATTTCACAAGCAATAGATTACACATTTTTTCATTTTTGTAAAGTATATTCAACATTTTTATGTCATTTAAATATTTAAACATATTTCGTTTTTTATGATAATTGAAATATTGTATAGCATATACTTATGCAATATTTCAATATGTTCCAGCATAACCTTGCTCAAAAAAAAAAAAAAAAAAAAAATTGATAGTGATCTATCAGTAAATTTAAATAGCATATTTACACTGCTTCAAGCCACTCTCAATGATTTTCCCCTAACAAGCTTTTAATTACTACAACCTAATAAAAGGAACTTTATAATAATTTGATTAATTAATTTGAAAATACACATGCAATGTATCTTCTCATCAATAAAGGAAAAATAACAAAAAACATAGTTTCTACTGAATTTTAGTATCTTAGGTTTAATACTTAAGGGACTTGGGTAGAAATTAAAAAAATAATTTGTAATACCTACGTTATGAACAGTACGAAATCTAACAAAAACTGTTCTAAAATATCTGTAGAGGTCTCCTGGTTTCTGCTTAAACACCTAATTAAAACTGAGTGTTTGGGGTAACAGAGCTAGAACCTTGTACTGTGTTTTGGTTGCCGTGCGACCTTTGATCACAAAAATATTTCTACTCACCCAGTTGTTCGGGTGTATTGTTTATAAATAATATTATTTATTAGTTTCTGTTATTTATTAAGATCTGTACAGGGCTCAGTCGACATTATCTTTTGATTAATTAACTTTAGTATAACGTACATTATTGTAAATTCGTTGATTAACTGTAAAACCAAACTTATATAAGGATTAAAAAAAATATATGCTTTGTTTAATTTTCATGGAAAAGAAAGCAGATATAAAAAAAAACTATAATATATAAACAAAATCAAAATTACCTATCACAATACAGTTCATGATAGATGAAAAACAATGATTTTGTGTTTTTATAGATTATCTAAAAATTAAATCCGATTTTTAATCAACAAACTTCCATCTATTTGATAATTCGTTATATAATGGCCAAGGGAGAAATGAAAATTTTAAGTTGGTTTTTTTATATTTAAAATCTTTCATATAAAAAAAAGAAGAAGGTTTTATTATTATTTTCTTCAAACCATATTGTAAAAAAAATGTAAGTTTATTATAAGATCTTTATTCTTAGTCGAGTAATGACAAATTTGCCAAAATGTTATTACATCTATTTTGTTTCATAATTTCATTCATAAAATTCAAAATTAGGGAAAAATCAATTATGAGGTGAAATGAACGGTGGACTATTTCAAATAAATCTCCTATTTTGCATAGGTTCATTCCAAAACTAACAAACAATAACTACAAATTAATAAAATCCACTAACTACTAACTAACTCAGGTTTTAACTGAACATGGGCATACCAAATCATACACAGATTTCACATAACCAACGATAGTACTTGCTCAATAGACAAAGAAGAACAGACATTTAAACACATAATATATGACTGCCAAATGTATGAAGGATAAAGATCGAAATTAATTATCTCCACAATATTAAGAGGGAAAGTTTGGCCAGTTGCTGAACATGGCCTATACAATCAATTTCGGCCCGAATTCACTAAATTTATTTATAGTATCGATTTTGAAAAGTTGACATCCATTTAAGAATAATCATACAATGTACAACATAGATAATCATTATGTAATTATTGTAAGTTTAACTTAGTTAATTAGTTAATTGTTAAATTTGTTAATTTTGTTAAGTTGTAACAGCATGTACATTATAATGTCTTTTATATATATGTTACTATTCTCAAACTGTAGTTAATTATTTGTAAAAATAAATTTAAAAGACACATAGTATACTCAAGTATGGAATGTGCTAATAAATAAGCGGTAATAAAAAAAAATCTATTTTGTTTTTTAATTAATAAACTATGAAATCACTTAGGGATGTTACAATTTTAGCCTTAAGCATTAATTAGTTATTAAAACAGATAGATTAATTATTTATGATTATATTAGCATCATTTAAACGTTAAATATCCCGAATTAATTTAACCACAAATAAACTATCAACCCTCCTGAAGAGAGATAGAGAAAGCTCTCTTCTGATCAGAACAGATTAGAAGGTGAAGAAAAAGAAAAAGAGAAATATAAAAAAACAATAGCAATTAATTTTAAAAGAACTTGTGAGTGGGTCGTGATCTGCTTGTATCTTATCATCTGAAATTGATTCATTTTGATTGAGGCAGAACTCCTGTATGCGACCGAACGGAACTTCCTAGGGCAGGCCTAACCTTGTACATTAGAAATCTAAAATATTAATGAAATAATCTTAACAGCCCCGGTAAATAAATGTTCAAGACGAATTTTGTCCAGACAGTTAACTGTATTGAGTAAATAGAAGTAGTGGAATAATTAATAACTTCTTTTCAAGCCAATGCCCGACTTAGCCATTTTTCCACAATGAAAATAAAACGATACCGCTTCCTTTTGTATAAGGAGCTCATTTCAGAGATAATTCAACTTAACCACTTACTCACCAGGGCTGTAGACATGAGCATAGAATTTTAGTCGCAAAATATTTAAACACGTAATAATGAGTTATCCATCCAGAATGAGATCCAAGAAAGTTAACCTCTCTTTTAATGTATATAAAATACACTGAAGTAAAGTTTGATTCATTATACATCTAAATTATAATAGTTACAAACTTCTGGAAAGAAGCGCTATAAACTTTCCTTCTGAGATGTTTCCGTTAGCTGATCATAACGAATATAATTATGGAAAAAGTTTTGATAGCTGGGGAGTTCGTTGTGATTCAAAATGTTGAACGGAGTTGGGTTATTTTGTATATTTCTAAATTCACCTTCCAATTTGTATATTTCATTGCAATTAATCCAATCTTCTCTGTAAAGACACCTTTTCTCCCTCAAAGGCCAATAACGATTTATTTATTATAGGTCTTATAACTTTTTTTCATTTGTACCACTACAAAACGCGAAGGGACTGTACTGTTTCTTCGACAACAGTTGTGTAGGGAGGTGATTCGTCTTTGATTACTTTCAACCGCTAGGCTTTCTTTCTTATTTTGGGTACCCACTTTATAGAGGTTGGTTGAGCTCCAGGGGGGTCCAAGTTCCCTTAGGATTTATCTCCGGCCGGCTAACAGATTAAATGTCTGCCAACGAGCGAGATTTGAACCCAGGATCTTCGGCATGGCAACCCAGCGCTCTACCACTAAGCCACACCGCCTCCCAATTGGTCTTATAATAGTCCACACTAATATTCCTCTGTTATTTGTGGAGCTTATGTAGTTTCTGTGGCTATTGTTTTTAAACATCGATATGTAAAGAAAAACGAAAAGTTATAAAAATGATTTGTCTGTGAACTATTGTAAGTGAACGTTATTAATTTACCGAGTAAATATTTTAAAAATTAATTATTAATTGAGGGATCCTGGATCAAATGTTTAGTTACTCCGATATTGTAAAAATTTACTTTCTCGCGTTGTTCGCTAGTTAAGTCAGGCAAGTTTATGTACGCAAAACTTCAGATTCAGAACCGGACTGAAACCATGAGAAATAACGTGGCAAATTGTTGTGTTTGACAAAATCACTTTAATGCTTTAGTGCCGAAGATTGGCGAAAAAGACAATGCAGAGAATCATTCTTATCTAATTGCCATTAGGCAGTCCAATACGCCAAAAACAAAATATCAAAATCTGATTCCTGCTAATCTGAGCCAATTAAAGAAAAAAGTAAAAGTACAGCTAAATGCAAGACAAAAAAATATCCTTCATACAAAACAATACTCAACAAACTAACGCTGTCACAGTAACTACATAAATTCCATAAAGTAAAACAAATATAATTTATTTTTTTATTAATTGTTATAACTTTTAAATATTTTTGTTTTGAAGAGAAAAGATTTCTCCTGGCCGGGTTCGATCCCGGGTTTAATTAATTGTTATAATTTTTAAATCTTTTCTCTTTAAAACAAATATAGAATAGTAACTTCGGAACTATGCGCTTTTGATCATAAACGCTTTAATTAATTATGCTTTTAATACAATTATTAAATGAAAATATTTGTTACATTGTGACATACTATCCTATAATAATAAAAATATATACATTAATAATAATAATAATATATACAATATAATATATTATTTACTTATGAGGCTGAACGTATTATCCTATTCCTGTAGGGTACTATTCTAGTCCATCCAATAAGGGCTTAAATCAATAACGTTAAATAAGTGAGGAGTAGATACGGCTTGAATTACTTATATTGGTATGTTATTCAGCAATGCCAGCACACAGTGCAGTAGCATGATTCCATCTGTAATAAACGTAAAATTCTCATTTTTTGAACTTACTTTGGGTTTGAAATGAATCCAATATGTTAATATTATTTATGAATCTTATGATAATATAAACATGTTCAGCATCAATCCAGTTTGCGTTAAATATAGCCATTCTTCATTGTAGTTTTGTATATTTCCCTGTCATGCATGCGAAGGGAAGAGGACGAATGTGGTGAGATACGCAGATATATATTTCTGAGGGCTCATATGTCAAACCTGGCTAACCCTAATCCATGGCCCGAGGTCAAGCTGTCACCCTGAATCTGGGATGAAATAGGAAAAGGGCCCCATCCCTTTCGGTGAGGCAGTTTATTCACAAACAAAAATGGAAATTGCTAATTGAAAATTACAGTTCAAACTATTCAAATTGCATGAGGACTGTACACTTATGAGACACACTAATTTTGTAATTAAATTTGTTTATGTAATGTTTATGGTACTGCAGATTGTGTATTTCAGTTAACAAAAAGGCCATATACTCTATGGTTATAAAATAGAATCATGATTTTCGATAACATACGAGTTCATTTCTATGGTGCTTGTATCCTAAGTAATTTTATTTCAGGATAATGCTCTCACCAACAACAGCAATGACTTGACAGTATCTCTACCCTTATCACCTTCTCGTTTGGAATTTCATCCAAAAGAAAATCATCATTTTAAACAGATAACCACTCAAATAAGTTCCTCATCACACCATTCCATGTTCCCAATTTTCTCAAAAAGGAGTTCTCTTTCTTACTCTCATCTATAACAAAATCTTGCGCACAATTCCTTCATCTTATCGTCCAAAATCTAGAGAAAGAGATAAAATTCAAGTAGTCTACCTCCTAGTGACGTTGCTTCAATCACATCGATTAAGGTTTCAAATCTGCCCAGGATCTATTTTGAACCTCAGTATGTAAGATTTTAACGAAAGTTATAAAGTATTCTGTAAACTTCAAAAAGCTTTGCAGGGAGGCTCCAATCAAACTTGTCTATATTTCGTGCCTCTTTTATAAGTTATTTGTATTTTTCTGCCTATGGAATTGAATAGTTATATAGTGAATAAGTAAGAAATTCAGTTTTCCATCCGATATCACAGGAAAGGGCGGGCAGTTCCCCTCGAGTAGAGCTGAGATGGATGGCGGGCTGTGCTCTTGAGAGCCTAGGTGATACCGCTATCGATAAAGTGTTCGGTCAACTGAGTCTAGGCTTTAGTGACTACTACTTTCTCACTAGCACGACCAATACTATAATGTATGTAATAATAATAATAATATATATATATATATATATATATATATATATATATATATATATATATATATATATATATATATATAAGGTACAGCAGTAAATAGCTTTTTCAAAAAGATTTTTAAACTCATCTGATCACATTGATAAGGGGTATAAGTAGCTGTAAAGCAATGAGTTACCATGTGGTGGGTCCCGGATTAAAATCTGACTTTGGCAGGTAATGTTTTTGATCTGCTAACAACCTGGGATGGATCATTTCGCTTCTGGAGACCCTCGTTGGGTTAACGCAGCCTCTATAAAGTGGGTACCCATACTTGGAGAAAACTCCTGGCGGTTGAGCCTGATCTGGGCTTCATTCAAATCACTTCCCTGCATATCTGTTGTCCTAGAAACATTACAATTTCCACCACTATCTTAAACAAAGACCCTTCATGGGTTTTGTAGGCACAGTTTTTTTTAGTGTTATTGTTTTTATCTATATTAACGAAAATCGATGAAGCGTGTATTATTACATTTTTTTTTTAATTTTTTCCAACATATTCCTAAAAACATTTCATATTCCTATTACTGATGCTACCATCCTTTCTTCATGTAGATTTGTCAGCACCCAATACTATAAATATCATACAAGAGTTAGTTAAAATTAGTATGTATAAGTATCATGCTTGAAGCTCTAAAAATATATTAGCCAATTTATTTATGATGAAATCGAAACTTTAATTTAGTATTTAAGACTTTTATGCTAATGTAAATAAAGTGATAATGTCTTAACCATAAGCCGATGTTAGTTCTCTTTTTAAAGCATGGAATAAAGTTAATTTCAAATTCCTTGATAATGCGAAATGTGCAAGCTGTTTTGTGGTTTTAAGGATACGAAAGATCTCTATGGATTAACTGAACCATGTACAATACCATCTAAAGTGTAAAAGTGGAATTAATGTGAAAAGAAACCAAACCTATTGTGTGCATGTAATTCTGAACCGTAGTACTTGCAACTTTTATTGAAAAGAATCCTTTATTAAAAAGTTGAAAGTAGAGATATCCGTTGGAGCGGATTTGGAGGAATTTTAAAATTTGCATAAGAAAATTGGATGGAGCAATGGAAGGGCGTCAGATTGCAAGCCGGTGTTTATATTAGATGCCTTTGCCTTTAGGGCTAAAGCACTTTCACTTAACTATCGTTTCAATCCTTCTCCAAATGTTTCTTCATTTGTAATTTACAAATTGGTATCCAGTTAAACGTTCCTTATTCTGGAATAACATGTATTTTTAACTAGAACACACTTTGTAGATGGGATCAGCGAAGAGTATAGATCTGTCTGAGCGAGGTACAAACCAGGATAGCTCAGTTGGTAGAGCACCATGACAGAAACATGGTAAACCCGGGTTCGAATCCCGGCCCTGGGCATATCTTTTCTCTTCGAAATAAAAATACACTTTAGTTTGTAAACGTAGATGAAAATATTTACTTTAGAAATATCAGTAGCTTTTATATAAATTTCCAAATACTCATCGGATTATAAATAATAAATATATGGGTTTTAATCAACTAGAAATAAAAGTAGTTCTATTTATGAATTAGTGAAAAAAATTCTTCTGTATTCCTACAATATATTTAATTTTCATTGTTTTCTGGGTATCGCCAACTATGGGGTGTTTTTCTACAATTACAAAAATTTACCATTTAATTACCATTAATTCATTACATATAATTAAAGTTTGATATAAACATACGTTTTGGTTAGGTATTGAATGTGCAATGAGATTGAAAAAATAAAATCTATTAGATATAGAATTTTAAGCAGGGCATAAACAACCAGAGTAAATAAAAAAAATGTGTTCCGCTCCGAAGCATGAAGAGTCTTGTGTTCTGTACGTGATAGAGGCTGTGCTATTTCTAAGACACAGGTTGTGCAGGAAGGTGATTTCATGCTTAATCGTCAAGATTTCTTTATTTTTGGTATCTACTTTAAGGAGGCTGGGTGAACAACAGGAGTGTCTCCACAAATCGAATGATCTATCCTCGGGTGTTAACTGACTAAATAATGATCTACCATACTCCGTGTGTGAAGTTGGGACCTTCTTGGCACTTGGAACTTGGTAGTAATAATCTTAGTAAATAATCTATTAAATCTTCAATAAAATATTAAATGATCAAGACAATAGTATTAAAAAAAACGAGATTATGGAGCCAAACAATAAAAATAGTATAAAAAATAGGATAAACCTTACAACAAAATATATGACAGATGTTTATTGAAATAATTATAACCATCAGTATGTACACACGATAAAAATCTAAAATGTAAAACTATTTAATAATTTAATACGTTTCTTTTCATTTAATCGATATCACCTTGAAACTGAGGATTGCTCTTAAAGCATTAGAGAAACTATTTAATATAATGAATCAAATATGGTGATATATTCCGTTTTGTAGTGATAAATAGAAGAGTTTTTATATAAATGTATTATTAAACATTTAAATAGAGCCCTGAATGTATTTTTTTTTACTCCTGCTCTACTGTAAATTCCAGTGTTCCCAAAACGACGCCTGGGAAGATATCTTATATATGTTTTAAGGCTCCCATGTCAAACCCAGTTAACCATAATCCATGGACCCTGGCCTTCCTGTCATCCTAAATCACCGCGAAGAAATGGGAATATTCTTACCTCTATCTTCAAACCAGATGTTTCACTCTCAAGGGAGAAAACACATTATTCATAACTGTCGCTATGTATGTTACTAATATTATTTTATATTAATAAATATCAATTCCATGGTGCCAAAGATTGTAGTATTTCATTTTTAAATAGTTAAAAAAGTTAAACTTTAATATGTTTTCACGTAAAATAAACACTGCAATCCTCCTCATTTGTTGTAATAACGACATCAGGTACTAGACAATTTACTTCATTGTGAAGTGCTATATTGGCTTTATAGCCAAGTTACGACACTGCCCAAGCTATGATCTCAGGGAAAAGTCAGATCCTTTGATCTGAATACATTTAAATACTAAAATGGGATGCCACCCTGAGATCGTTATACTTAATTTTATGTTATTAATAAATAAGAGACATATATACACCTCTCCAAAGGTTAACGTGGTTGACTGAACAGGAGTTGTTTATTAAATAAGAATAATTATAGAATAATATTATATTTATTGGTACTGATCATGGTTAGAGACTTAATAAAACTTATCCACTACTTACAATGAAGAGGGGAAGCTATAGGTGACTTAAAGGTAATGCATGTAGCTTCATTCTTCCTTCTCCTCCTTACATCTTGACTTAACCGCTGCTTCCCGCCCTCTCTTGAAAGTAAAGATAATAAACCCTAAGGGTCATTTTACTCTACCTGGCCCAGGCCCCCTAACATACTTACCTATAGCAGAAGTTAAAATCGGCCTGTAATTTTAGCCCCCAGAAATATTATGAGAGGTCATTTTTATTATATATTCTTAATTAAAAAATTATTGCATGGTAACTTAAGTCAAAATTCAAAAGCTGGAAGCTTCTATGAATTACCATGGAATAGATGACAATTTAAAATTGGTTTGAGCTACTAACTTTATCCATTTTTATTTTATTTTATTTATTTATTTTTTGTAAATTGATAACTAAGGTTAAAGCTCCAATTTTATTTCTTTTTTGCATGAAGTTTCTTTTAACGCCTGTACTCCATCATCAGGTCACTGTGTTGCTTCTGTTCATCTTTTAAGGCTATTCTCGTCTTCGCAGTTCTTCCGACCGGAGAAAACCCTCCAAAAGTGGAACAACAGTTTATCTCTAACCACCCTATCCAATATTTGATTTTAGCTCTCAATATTTATTATACTATTTATTTATTATAAAAGTAATTAAATGTTTTAAAAATTAACTTATTTGGAGAAGAAAGTTGTAAGTAAACACTTCCTATGTCATGAATCCATCTCACAACTGTTATGAAAATGAGGAACAACACCCCGAATCGTAACCATGTTAAAAATTAGTTATTTAATTAATTAAAAAAACGAAGTCTCAGACTCACATACTTGCAAAAAATCTGGACGATGCCTTCAGCGTTTCTGATCTATTATTGATTATATATATATAATGGAAAATACAGGCAAATGGTCGTCAGTATTCTTCTCATTTATCCAATGTAGCAATAAATATAAAATCACTCTTAATCAAGAATTGATAATACTTAATCAAGTGGTAGCCAATTAAAAGGCTTTTTTATTGCCGAGGCTTATCAACCGGTTGCTAACCTATTAATTAGCTTTTGCTTACCTCCCAAAGGGGTTCAGGCTTCTGTTTGAACTTTAGGGAGGAAATCTAATAAGGTTAAGCTGATTTTTTTAAATTAAAAATAATTTTATTAATTCATCATGTCAGAGAATTTCATTTTACTCAATAAAAAATATTTTATTAATGAAATTGGTTGAAAATAACGATAATTTACATTATGTTATCTATAATATCATGAAAAAAGAAAGACAATTTTTTTTCTTCATCATTCATAAATTATTGTGACTAATAAAGTTCTTTTAACTCATTTACTCTTTATGAGACATTAAATTCATTTATTTAAAAGTCATCGCATGAGGAACGAAAATCTAGATTTTTATGATTATTTCTGATTGATTTATTAGTTTAAAATTTATTTATCTACAAAGTTATCATTGTATCCATGGTATAAACATTATTACAAGCTATATTGTTTTACTGCTACCAAATTCACACGCGTGTTACAATATTGGAATTAGTACAATAAGAGCGCCGTCCAGCTTCATACGTTGTCCAGGATTACTTCTGATACCTGTTAATAGAAATATAATAATCAGAATATTTTATAATGTTACATAATATCATATTAAACATTAGTCGCACGTACATTAACATTCAGAGGAGCTGAGACAGCATAAACGACGGCTTCGGCAACATCTGAAGGCAGTAGATGAGGTATGTCTGGAGTTCTGTTTAAAATAAAATTCGTCATTGATGTCTTCACTAAACCTGGGCTGATGCTCTGTAATTCAAAGTGATTAGCTATTAATATAAGAATAGACAGTTAATTAAAAACGTTATTATATTTAATATTATATTACTTTGAGTAATTAAACAAATTTGTTGGTAATATCCTATCTAAAGTTAAAAAATAAACTATATGTAACCTTCACAACTACATTACGCATGGTAGTAATATATGATACTTTGACAACGAATACAAGATAAGGGGGTGAGTCCGTTAATATAGCAATAGTGAGATAGTGTTATTAAAACTAATTTTAATTTTCTTAAGTATGTCAAAAGCATTTTCTAGCTCTCTTATCAAATAAGCATGAGGCTATACCGGTTAAAATTTTTTTTAAACGATAAAGTTATAAATAATAAAGATTTCAATGCGAGAGTGGGGCGGGAAGTTGGCAGTCGAATGGTCGGGCATTTTGGAGATAAAGTTGTGACAGACAACGATCAGAGGCTTATAGATATTTGCGAGTCATTTGATCTAAAAATTCAAAACCCCTTTTTCGAACATAAAGAGGTGCATCAAAGAATTGGAGCAAGCCGGGATTCCAGTCCTCAATGTTAGATTACTGCATTACTAGGCAAGGATGCTCATTTAAGGTCGAAACGTGGGGGTTTTCAGGGGATGGGAGTGTGATAGTGACCACTACATGCAGAGAGCCAAGATTCTCTTCCCCTGGAGGATGTCTAGAAATCACGGAGAAATGTAACACATTTATTTTGGACATGCAAAAATAAAATACCAGTTGCAGCTTCTGGATGATGTGAGTGACTCTCTACAGGAAACAGTTGGAAGGTAAAAGAACAGGGGGCAAAAGCAAAAAACGACTCATGGGAGAGATGCTGCCAGCGAATCAATTGTACTTTAGGGTTCAATCGAATCCGGGAGCCCTGGGGAATGCTGAGAAAGATGAGATGATATCCCGGATGACCTGAGGGCTGGCTACATATCATCAATATATAAGAAGGGTGACATAAAAGTTTGCCAGAATTATTGCGGGATCTGCGTACGAAGCTTGATTGACGGAATTATCGGTAGGCTACTACAGGACAAGTTAGAACAAGCGAACTCTACAAGCGGGATTTACGGCTGGACGGTCATGTACGGACAATATTTTTGTTGTTCGTCAACTCACTGTGAAGCCACTGGAAAGGAAGCTGTAACTCGACATGGCCGTTATAGACCTGGAACAAGCTTATGACAATGTGTCTAGAGAGAGGTTATGGATCAAGTTAGCACTTGAAGAAGCAGGCAATATTAGGGCTCTGATAAAGGCTGTGAGACACCTATACAACAACGGCATGTATGAAACAAGATGCGGGAACCACCTTTCGGACACTTTTCATGGTACTAAGGGATGGAAGCAAGGGTGTAGTATGTCACCCACTCTCTTCAAGGTATACCTTCACGAAGCCGTGAAACCGTGGTACAAGCAATGTGGGGATGTTGGGCCGTTCATTGATAGCGAACAGCTACTATCCTTCGCTAAGACCAGGTCGTGTTTGAATAGCCTTGAATGCCTTAAACTATAATTTGGATAAATTCGAAATAATAGAAAGACAAATTTTAAGGCCATCAAAAGTTGTGAAAGAGTATACATTACTAAGTAATGATGAAATTTAGGGAAACAAATAAAACCCCTGAATGAAAAAAAAACCCTTATTCTTGAACATTTATATCAAATAAAAGACAGGAGATCAACTAAAAAAAAGACTTATAGGTTAAGAATTCAACAAGTTAGATTCATAAAGTGAGAAAGGATTTAGAAAATAAATGGAGCATGAAGAAACAAATGAAAAAGAATGCTTTATGAAAATATGGAAAGATTAAACATTCGGTGTAGTTCACTCTTTTTAGCCTGTTCGCTTTATATAACCTAAAATCTGCCTTATGTTATTTATTAATTTTTAAATCTGTAAATCGTCAGTAATAAATTTAATGATTTTTTTTACTATCAAACATCAATGCTTTTGCTTGTTTGGAATCTTTTAAGGATGTAATGTCCATGGGAGAGTTGGCATGATGGCGTTTCGACCTAAAATTATATTTGCATATGAAAGGGAAATCTTCTAATGCACTAGTTAATCCAGTCTCTACAATCCGATTCTCTTTCCTTTGTGGAAAATCGTACCTCCCGTCGGAATATAAGCATATAAGTTCATTACTGTTCAAAGCAAAGCAATACTAGCAGTTCCAACTCAGCATTCGCTATCTTTGTAAAGTCAGTAAACTAAGAATTGTCATAAAGAAATATCCAGGTGATGCATTCGTTCATTCTTCCAATTTCTTAATGGGAAAACAGAGTTACCTTGTATAATCACCCCTATATGATATAGAGTATAGTAAAGAAAGATGAGAGGATGCCAGAATTATGTAAATAATATAAAATAAATTAAACAAATTATTCATTCGAAACAAACAATCTAGTATTAAATTAAAGGAATTGAGAAAAATAAATAAACAAATACCTACTCTAACTTCTCTCTTATTAAATGTAATAAAACGTTATGGTTTGATGATAACTTAAGTTGTTTTCAGTTCAATAGGCCCTACTAAGGAAAATCAGTGAAGTGTGATAAAATTAATGGTAAGTATTTCCAGTGCTTCTTCAATATCTGCTTTGATGTTCTACAGGGTTTTGTTGGCCTTGTTAAAGTTGTTTCCTTTGGGACTCTTGAGTTCAGATTAATATAATAAATTTTTACAAAAATGGTAAAAAAAGGTTGGGTAAAAAAAATCTTTATCCTGAATCCTCTAAAATTTTCTTAAAAGTGTTGGTAGGTACACTTACTGCATAGCTGTTTAAGAAAATGAGAAATCTTTTTTTTTCTGAATAAAGCGATTTGTTTTAATATTCTCTTTAATCAACCATAGAATCAAGTGTGGCTATGAACGAATTGACACGTCCTATTTTCGAGAAGTAAAAATGTACAATACAGTGCATCTAATATGAGTATGATACAAACTTAACATTTCATCTTTTATTTTTTTCAAAATCTTTAAGTTTTAATAGGCCAAATGAGGACCACGTGCAAACATTAATTCCTTTTTCGTCCTTTTCTTTTCTTCTAGTATTTTTTCTCCTGTTCATCATGTCTCTTCTTCCAGTCTTCTCACCACTTTAGACCAATTTTTTTCACGCTACTAGCTATATTTTGTATCCTTCCATATTCAATATTTTTCTCTAAAGACTTCTCTATCTGTTGTCTCTTTACTCTATATATAATTTTTTAATCGTTTTTTCAATTCTTAAATCGAACGAACTTGTTGAATATTTTTCACACAAATGTTGCTAGATCTTTTTAGTAAATATCATATCTATATAAATGTCCAAAAAATAGAAGTATCTCTTTACTGATTACTTATTATACTACTGACATATTTTCTATGTTTCTATCAATTCTATCGTTAAATTGCAATATCCAATCTCCCATTGTTTCGTGGGCCTAATATTTTCATGATAAATCGTTTATCTAGTATTCTAGAAAGTTATCTAAATTATATTTAGCCATTCTTACTAATGCGTTGTAATGCCTTATTTTTGAATGGACAGATATTTTTTATGGCAACAGCCTTATTATTACGTATTATTATTCCTTATTAAACGTTAGTATTAGTTATACCATATACGTACCCTTTTCTCTATAGCTGCTTTTTTGAAACCATTTTCTTGGATTATCTGTCTAACATAATATTAATCGAAATTTTAAAATTCCTTTGCAGTAATTTTAAACCAGTTTTATAGATTTTAAATTAGCATATCCTCATTTTTCTAATAAAAGAAAGCTTTTTTTTTTCTGAACCTCCTTTATTTTATTAAATTGCAATTACAACAAATAACAATAGAACATGTACATGCATAATCTAGCCTTCTACCCGTCAAGTATGTCAAGGCATTATAATATCTGAGTCCGCTGAAGGCGGTTTCTACAAAACTAAAATAAAATTAAAAATAATTTCTGACATAAATTAAAAAAGTATAACCATTAGTACGAAAATAGTATTAATTTTACTATTTCAATATGACAAATATAACCAACACCACTATCTTTTAATTTTATTCTAAATCATTATTTTTATTTAATGAATATAAAATAAAATTTTCTTACTGTCACTCTGATTTTCGAAGACTTCAGATGGTTCCTCAAGCTGGTACAGAAAGATGTGACCGCCTTTTTGGATGCGCTGTATACGCCAATTGCATCAATCGGTATATCTCTATGCCCTGCAACGCTTTATCGTAAAATAAACATTATTGAATACTTGAAAACAATTTATATCAGAGTTATTAGTAAACTGTTCATCGATAGGTAGATATTTAAGCATTATTATTGTTAATTACAAAACCTATTTAATTGCTTTTAAATATATATCTATCAATATCGCATAAATGTAAAGTTTCAAGGATATTCTCTTTGTATTATTTTTTTTTGTAATCATGATTTATATTTTATTATTACAATTTTATTGTTTAATTTTCAGAAAAATTATTAATGCACCATGGTATATTTCGAATCACATTATACACAACGACATGAACATTCCCACAATAAAATCATATATCCATAACAAATACATAACATTCCACTCCAATCGACACAATATCACACAAACCCACTCGGTTCTTCCACTTTCCTACTCCCTGTTACCTGGACTTGATAAAAAAGATTAAAAAGACATTGGCCAAGAGACCTACTCAACAATTGATATTTTTTTTCCAAAACTAACCGGATAATTAAGTAGAAAATCGAAGAGAAAGACACTTCGATCAAATTTGCTGGATGCGCAATTTCGCAGGTGCAAATGAAAATTAAATAATAATAATAATAACAATTTTATTATTTCGGGAATAACATCTTGAAAAATAAGTGTAAATTGTTTTAACTAATACTCCAATTATAAACATATTTAATAAATAATTCAGGTTCAACAAAACTTAAGTCGATGGACCATTTTTCAATGTTTTATTACATTAATGTTATATTTTAATTCAGTAATGTGCTATTTTTAAATTAACCTGTTTATGACTATTATGTGTCCTCGGTCGACTGAATGCGTCTTCATCGAAGCCAAGCCTTCCTTGGTACAAGCCACAACGCCAACAAAATTTGTGTTCAGAATAGTGTTCACATCGTCTAGGTGAATATCTAAAAGTTGAATACTAATTAAGTGATTTAATTTGATATTTAATTTCACACTGAACTTTACACTTTGAAGAACTATGTAGGTTTAATTAATGAGCTTAAAGTTTAACTTGAAAACTGACTTTTTTCTGTGTAACTTGAACCTCGGGGTTCTACTTTCCTGTTCAGCTTTGGAAAGGCTATATCATTATGAAATTAGCTTCAGAACATTGTCAGACAAAACAGTAGGATAGCATGTATATAATTTTCGAAATTCTGTAGTGGTGATGGGCTTTTTTGTTATGTATTACTGCTGATACCTAAATTTAGGTAGATTTCATTAAAACAACAAAATTGTTTGTACTACAATTTAAAAAAACAAATTTAATGAAATGTACAAATGTACAACAGAATACATCAAGTAATTATAATGAATGTATACATTGGCATGAAAAGACAAGTAGAGAAACTACCCAGTGGTAGTACTCAAATAAAAGTTCAATATAGAAGATGACGAGGCCATCTTCTTTCCAGACGCCTCGTAGGATTATCAGGAATTGAAGAGGTTGCCAGGTATGAAACTAGTGTGTTTGAGTGGGAATGTAGTTTGTCATGAAAAAATTTATATTAGCCATTGGGCCAGCAACAAATGGGACATTAAGATCATTATAGATTACTTTATTCATAACAAAGTAAGGAGCATTGAGGATTTTACGGAGGGTTTTGGATTATAATGATTGAATACGAGAGGAATTCGATGATTTATTAGAGCCCCAAAGCTCAACTTCGAATGTCCAAACAGGTCTGATAACTATCATGTAAATGAGTCTTTTGTAATTAATTGAGAACCTAGAGCGTTTGTCCAGTATATGTTGAAGTAGTCTGAAACGGCGTGCTGCTTCTTGTCGTTTCAGCTTAATATGAGGATTCCAAGTTAATATTTTGTTAAAGTGTAGTCCTAAATACCGGACCTGTTCTATAGAATTCAGTGGGATGTTATTAAACGATACGGAAAGACAGGAAGTCATTGGTTTACACCGGAGGGTAAAAGTGATTTGACGGGATTGGTGGGAATTTATTTTAATCCTCCAGTTTTGATACCATTTTTCAAGGTCAGTGATATGGGATTGAAGATATGCGATGCAATAACTGGATCAGTGTTGACTGATGAAATGCGTCATCCGCATACATGGTAAGGATAATATGAGGATGGGTCGGGATGTCAGCTGTATAAACTGTGTAGAGGATTGGGCCGAGGATACTGCCTTGAGGAACACCAACAGATTGAGAAAAGCGGGATGAAAATATATTATTGTGATTTACTTTGAATGAACTTTTAATGAGATAGAATTGAATAATGAGAAAAAGTGTAGGAGGTAGGAATTGGAAAAGAAGGTAATAGGAGGAATAGGAGGTAGGAATTGAAAAAGTGTAGGAGTTTTTAAAGCAATCCTGGGTACCAGACTCGGTCAAAAGCCTTTTCCAGGATTTTACCCATACATGATAAAAGTGAGATAGGACGGTAGAAGGAAGGGTATTCCGGTTTTTTTTTTAGGATGACTGCAATATTTTAAAATACAGATTTGTACTTAAGAGGGTCTAGGTCCAGGGCCGTACGGCAACGAGTATACATGGGGTCTTAGTTGTTTCAAGTTGTCATCGGTTTTTTTCGTCTGATTTAGTTCAAAGTTTACACGCTTGTAGTTCTGTGTGTCAGCAATTGATTTCTGAAATTTCGTTAAAATTGACCGAGGATTTTCGATGGAAGAAGATTGTAAAAAAATTGGTCTGCTGCCTGGACTGGGCTGCTTATCAGTGAACTGAACTGAACCAAGCACTTACGTATATTTCCTTCATAATGGTTTCTAACGACGACATAATGAAAGCTATTAATAAAATGAAAATATCCCTCGAAAATAATAACTCTCTCAAAAGTGACATATTAAAAGAATGTGATCGGTTAAAAAATACCTGTCAGGACCTAGAGTTGAAAAACGCGAAACTCGAAAAAGAAATACATTTTTTAAAGATACAGATAAAAAAAGTAATTTATATTATCCATAATATTTCCTTCACAATACATTCGATAAGGTTAGAGACAGATTCACGGAGTTTAATGTACATTTACCAGATGATGCAGTTAACACTTGTTATAGACTTCGAAAAGGACCAATTTTGGTATCACTCAACTATAATAATGTAAAACAAGATTTTTTTTAAGTTTAGGGATATTTTAAAAAATAAAAACATAATTTTAAGTCATGATAAAACCCCCGAAGAAAGGGAAGAGGGGAGAAAAGTTCACGCATGCTTAATTAAATTAACAACTATTGATAGCAATACTTCTTATAGGAAAGGTTTTTTTCAAAATAAGTTGGTCATTCTATAGGAAGTAGAGGACCTAATCAAAGAATCTGAAGGTGACAGCCCTATATCGTTACCACAGGCGGACTTACTGCAAACATCTGATGAAGAACAAGTAAAAAAAAAAAGAAAGCTGAAAATAGACTGGATAAGTTTAAATTTCGACAACGAAGTTCATCTGCCTCAGCAATGGATAAGTCGTCCTGACGGACCGAACCCATCTCCTACGGTCTAATACCTGTTCATAATTCACAGAAAGGACTCGGTAAAACTATCTACCCCAAAAATGTACAACAATTTGGACATCGTATCTTGTTTTGCATTAAAAAAATATGTTTAAAAAATTTAATCAAATTTACAGTAAAAGAATGTGAGGCAATATCCCATATTACGTTTCGTAGGGACTTGGGTAATTGACGATAATTTCTCTTTACCTCCATGGTTACATGGTCACTTATGAGAGAGTTAGGGTTACATGTTTATACACATTTTAGCGTTAAAGCTGTAAAAGCAAACACAACAGGGCGCGGCAGCGGTGGTTTGCTAACCCTAGTTCATAGTTCCATTAATTCAGGAACAAGTATTGTATATACCAACCGCTACTGGCTTATTGTCAATATTAAAATTAATAACAAACTATTAACGGTTGGAAACATTAACTTGCCCCCTGTATGTGATAAGGATACAATACTGGAAGAACTATGTAACATTATAACGGAAATATTACTCAATTATTCGAACACTTACTTGTTTATCAATGGTGACTTATCTTAGAATCTTCTGATAACCAAAGTATCCAAGCTATACTCAATATCGAAAGTGTAGGTAAGTTACATAAAGTGTATTATTACATGATGGGAGTTCAAAAAGTGCTAAATTGTTTATCATTGACCATTTTCTATTAAGTTTCTGTTTTTAGTTATTTTTAAAGTGATATTTTGTTTATTTATTTGTATTGTTTCTATCATAGTACCAGTAATTGTTTGTTCTTTAATCTGTTATTTATGTTTAAACCAGGATGTTTAGTCAATTTTATTTTATTATTATTTTTATTTTTGAAACGATATAAACATAAATTGTTAAAGTCATAATATTGTTATTTATAGCCAATCTGGGCTCTATTGGTATGGGGAAGCCCCCAATAATACAAATAACAAACAAAATATATAATATAATGACGAATAAAATTTCTTCTATCTATCTATTTACTTAAGAGGCTCTAAAACGCAGAAATTTGTTAAAAATGCACATGGCAAAGTTTACCCTAGTATAGAAATTTCAGTTCGAATAGAAAATACTTGAGTGGATAAATCGAATGATGGATAGAATTGGTCAGGGGTTGCAGTCAAAGATAACACAAAATAAGCAGAACTTGTGTATCAACTTTTTTTTTTAATAAGTTCTGCTTATTTTGCGTAATATTTAACTGCCCCTCTGACCAACTCAATCCATCTGTTGAAAGCACTGTTCGCAGTAAAGGTAGGCTAATAAACAATTAATAACGTATCATTTCAATTTGATATATTTCACTGGACTAAATATTTTAAATATAATAAAGTAAGAAGAAAACCATCATCCAGTCGAACACTTCATTAATTTATTAACTCTTTCTAAGTTTCGACTTTAAAGTCAATATCAGTTTTTAAAATTTTTTGGATTTATGCATCAACCTATATTGTATATAACTATAAAAGTTATAAGTCAATTTTTAGTAAAGACAAAAACTAACAATTACATTAATTAGAATATTATAAATTTAAAAATATTTATTGTCTCAATAATTGGCGAAATAAAGTTAAAATTAAAAATCCTCTAAAAAACATTGTTGTAATGTTATTTTAAAAATTGTCTTCATCTAGGGAATGTTTATATACGTTCGACTTAACAGACTACATAGTTAAAGAATGATTTGAGACTTTGAAGTATAAGATAAAAAGAGAGTTAATATAATATTTACTATTTTATAAATATTTTATTTGAAAAGAAAAGATATTAAATAATATTAACGACTTAAAGTCAACTAGATCCAAAATAAAGTAATGTTCAATTAGCATTCTCCCCGTGTATACATCGCAAATTGCGAGAACACGGAGATGTAGGATCAACTGAAAAGAGGGGATATGGCAGGCCGGGAAGCGAAGCCAGGATGGCCGAGATGGTTGAGGTGTCACCACGGAGAGGTGATGGTCGCGGGTTCGAGTCCCGGTCCTGGCCATATCTTTTCTTTTCAAATAAAATGTTAAAAAAATTATATCATATAAAAATAAAATAAATTATAACATAATAATATTTACTATTGTTTGAAATCTTCATGCGTTAACGTATTTTTTTTAGAATAGAATAATTTATTGATATTTACAACTGCAATTATATTACATTAAGCAAATCTGCTGTATGAACAAAGGACATGAAAAAAAAACACTTTGGGGAAACTATCCATTGATAGCACTCCAATAAAGTTTTATAGTAGAAGGTCTCGAGGCCATATTTTTTTCAGACGCCTCGGAGGGTTATCAGGAATATTTTGGAAAGCAAGTTGAGAGACTAGCGGATTCAAATGTGTATGGACCTTTTCATGGAAAGATAGGTATCTAGTTTGGGCCAAATCAGCAACATATGGGATATTAAGATCACGATGGATGAGTTTATTTGTGACATAATAAGGAGCATTGAGGATTTTACGAAGGATTTTGGATGGGTTTGAGTGTAAATGTAGTTTGTCATGAAAAAATTAATATCAGATTCGGGCCTGCAACAAATGGGACATTAAGATCATTATGGCTTACTTTATTCGTAACAAAGTAAGGAGCATCGAGAATTTTACGGAGGATTTTCAATCAATTATGATGATTGAATACGACAGGAATTCGATGGTTTAGTGGAGCCCCAAAGCTCAACTCCATATGTCCAAATAGGTCTGATAACTGTCATGTAAATGAGTCTTTTGTAATTTATTGGGAGCTTTGAACGTTTGTCCAGTAAATGTTGAAGTAGGCGAAAACGTCGAGCAGTTTCTTTTCTTTTCAGTCTTATATGAGGATTCCAAGTGGGACGTATGTATATATTAATAACGTATTAAATTTTCTTCAAACTGAAGAATTAGTTACCCATAATAGACATAAGATTCCATTTTAATGAAATCAATGTTCCTTAACAAAAAATGTTTAAAGCGGTAAAGTATTTACAAGCCAAATCAATCACTGTTTACACAGTGGAACAAGATGAATTCCAGCTAACTAACAAACATACATTAGTTCGACTTAACTATTAAATCTCCGTATCTTTGTTCATGTTACTCCTTCTAATTAGTATTGGTTTATTGAGCACTGCCTTCTGGGTTTGTCTGTGATGGCATATTCAAGAATTTTTTCTGGAGTACTTCCATTTCAACTATTGTTGAAAAATGGTTTTAGCTGAAAAGTGATGTGATGTGAAAGGAACGTGTGGGAATTTAAGGTTATAATGGAAGATAGTATAAGTAGTTTTGCTCATTATTCCAAGGATTTTTGACAGAAAGGATTATTTCGGGTAGTTACCTTTTCCACACAGCACAAGTCCACAGATCTAATATTTCATAATGGCCCCCAAAATTAATAGTTAATTGGCAGTTGAAAAGCGAGACTTTATCAGAACAAGATGTTAGCCCTAATTAATATTTTATGATAAAAATTTACCATCCAGGGAAATAAATTTGCTGACTCCGGCGTTGTTAACAAGAAGTGTAATTGCCCCGAAATCTTCTTCAATGCTCTTGAATGCAGCTTTGACATCGCTCTCATTCTGGACATCACAGATGTAACTCTTCACGATGTGTCCTTTTCCTTTTAAGTCGTTCTCCAGGTCCTGAAAGTAAAAGTAAAACCTTTTTATGAATTCATAAACCAAAATTCGCAAGACATAATAATTTAAATATCATAGAATACTCTCTCTAGTCATAGCACAACTTTTGAAGGATTCTTGCCTCCTGTAGTACAGTGGTTTCCAACCTTTTTTGTACCACGCCACCCCCTTGCAAAATAAATTGTATGAGACTGTCACAACATTATAAGTTTCAATTTAAGATAACGAAGTAATGGTAAGAGAAAAATAAATAAAATTAAGTTAGAATTCTTCATTTTCAATTGTCCTCACGCCCCACCCCTTCTTGTTGTCACTCCTCCTGGGAGTTAGTACAAGACGGGAATCCCACTATAGTCTGTTAGCAACTCTATTCTGTATCACTACCTCCCAGTATTGTTCATTCAAAGAAGAATGTCTCCTAGAAAAGAGAATCATGCCACTTGCGTTGTATATCCTTCGTATCCGAATGTGTTCGAGAACTCCTGAGTCTTATGTTTATTTCAAATGTAAGTATTAGATATAATTCAAACATGTCTAAAAGTATTCCAAAAATTTCTGAAAAAGTAGGAGAGTGCTTGACAACCAGGCCTGTGGTGCAGTATATTTAGATATTTAACTTGTTTTCAATTAATTAATTCAAACTTTCAATTATGTAAATTATGAATGTGAATTATGAAACATTTTGATAAAATTATAAAAAATTGCCTTTACTTTCTTTTTTCAAAGAATGAGCTCCGTATAAAAACGGGAACTGTTTAAAAATTACATAACAACATACAATAATAAATTTAAAAAATATTGACCTTTGTAATCACTGTGTATATAGATTGTAATAATAAGATAATGACTTTGTGTATCCTATTTCACAGGCATTATTTTATTTTTAGACTTTATTTTATTGTCATTTCACATTAAATCTTTTTTTTACCTGTATTTATTTTTATTACCTGTATATATTGTCCGCATGTATATATTTATTACATTTATTCCTTTTATTTTTGTTTATATGAGTTTTGTTTTGTTTTGTATGATTGTATAGCTACTGAGTACCATTACTCATTGCCCATAAGTGGCAGATTGTAATATTTCAATTAAGTGTTTTAAAATAAAAATTCGCAGGTGTATCTTAATGAGTTTTTTTTTAAATTGTATTTAGAGCAACAACTAATAACTAATACAGTAAATATACCACAATATTGATACTGATTTATTTTTTAATTCATCTCATTTAATTTAAGCGTGCTATAGTAATTAGAATAATTGTTTTAGATGTCACACCAGCAAACAAATAAACTTGGTTTGTTAGGTAAACTTATCTGTTTTACTCAAGAATTTCCATCAAAGCAAAAAATAAAAATCATTATTAATTACTGAATATTAATCAAAGTTAATAAATATTGTACGACAGCCTGTTCACAAAACTCGCCAAAATAATATTCAGCTAAAACCTTTTGAAAAACCCCTGTAATATTAACTACTAAAAAATGACTGAAATATAACAAAAAAACAAAAAAAACAAGTGAATTCACTTTTCCAGTCGGACTATTTTGTTTACCAGCCAGACTATTTTTCCTCATCAGCCTGATCTTATTAATTTCTTTTAATTATATCTGTACATAACATTGAATCCATGCAAGATTTTGAAGTTATTATGGTTAGAAATCATTGATAAAGATTTTGTAATATTTTCCAAGTTGTATTTACCCATTTCCAAAACTGAGGATATTAAATGTGTAGGGATATCGATGACTTGCCAATGTTTCTGTGCAAAGCGATTCTTTATGACAGAACTGGTATTTATCCTTTGATTTGTTTAATTACTTCAATTTTATTTATTCAAATTATTTCTTTGTGATATAAAATACTGTATATTGTGAAAGTAACAAATCGTTTAGTGACACCTAATTAAACTATAGAACATAGAAAATATATACATAGAAAAGCCAACTAATTGTTTACCGTTTGGTAAAACTTAGGACGTTGATAAACCTAAAAGATTTCGTTTATCCAATCCTCAAGAAAGGTAATAGTAATGAGGAATTCAATTTTATCCTCCTATAAATTCCTCGGCATGCCCCCTGTTATATTTTAACTTACCGTCAGCTTGTCAATCCTCCTGGCGAGGGCTGCCACCTTCATCCCCTCCGCAGCTAGCCGCCTCACGATGGCCTCTCCTATGCCCTCGCTGGCTCCAGTCACAACGGCCACCCTCTGCTTAAGTGCATCCATCTTGTTTTCACCTGTGTCCTTGTTGAACTGTGTCAGTTATATAGTCTCAGTAACGATAACATCTTTATCTATATGACAGATTTATCTTTGGCTCTTTATCAACAATGGTAGTAAACTGTCTTTGTGGAAGGGAAGGTGTGGCGAATAATTTTATAACATGTTGAAGTCATTATGGAAATCAAAATACAATTTTCTATTTTTAAAAATTATCATTGCATTGAATTAATCACATAGGATGACATACTACGACTTCATTTCTTCTACATATGAAGTTCCCTTCTCTTCCCTCTAATGTTGATTCATAAGGATGGAGTTTTGCAGGTTCCATTTGCCAGTCATCGCAGTTATTTCGGACTGTATACCCGCCTAAAAAAAAAAGGCCAGCGGCCAGGTACTTGAAAGTTGCAATAAATCGAAGAGAGCTGCATTTTTGATATGTTGTAAGGGGATGTCTGACTAGTGGAAATCCAAGTTGGCTACCGAAAAACGGATGGAAAAACTTTTGATGACCGAAAAACCTCGACATTTTCGGATTTATTTCATTTTTTGGCCTATATCTCCTAATCGGTGCGTTTTTGATTAAAAAAACCATTATTATCCATTTTTAAAGTAGATCATATCTGTTATAATTTGAGTTAAACCGCAGCTTTGTAGCTTTAATAGATTCTGAGTTACGTCCCTTTGAAAATTTGTCATTTTTTCCAAAATAAAATCCAAATTTAAGTTTTGGCTGACTTTCGTGAGGAACTCCGGCCGAAGGAGTGATCCTATGATGAAAGTCATGGGGAGTGAAGCTGTGGTAAATTTAATTGGCTTCGATTTAAGTACAGACCGAGGCCTGTAGGTCTAATAGATCCTCCAAACATAGGCCAGCGGCCAGGGGTTTGAGGGTCGCAAATAATCGAAAAGAGTTGCATGTAGATAAAATGATAGAAAATTTTATCTACTTTAAAAATAAATATTATTTTTTTTTTATTTATCAAAAACGCACCGATTAGGATATATAGGCCAAAAACTGAAATAACTCTGAAAATTTCGAGGTTTTTTGGTCACCAAAAGTTTCCCATCCGTTTTTTTCCGTAGCAAACTTGGATTTCTACTAGTCAGATATGCCCTTCCAACATATCAAAAATGCAGCTTTGTCAATTTATTGCAACCTAATGTCCTCTTTCGGTACCTGGCCGCTGGCCTACTGCAGATATTGTGCAACACACATACATTATTTATAAATAACATTTTTAATTCATGCGTTATATACGTTTTATTATAATGTATTTCTAAGTCTTCTTCTTCATTCGTTGATCTACAGCACATCAATGGGCCTTGGCCTCCTCGATACGCTCCTGCCAGCTCTCCGTGTCCGGTTCAGTAGGCTAACAGCTAAGGATGTTTAATAAGCTCATGGAGTCCTCAAAGACCCAATCCAGCCCTAACCTTCTCTCTGTTCTGCACATTTTCTTCAATTATAAATTTCTACTTCAAATAAAAGCTCTCTTCAGTATTCGCTAGAATAGATAATGAATAAAAGAAAAAACCCAACGATAAAATATAGTAAAATAGCTTCCCTAAAACCCATTGTGCTGTTTTATAATAATTTTTTTTTTAATTAGCATTCATACAGAATAACAATGCATATGAATTTTTTCGATATTTATAGAAGACAAGTTCTTTCTTAAATTGAAGGTTATTTTTTTTTTTTTTTTTTTTTTTTTTTTTTTTATGACTATGAGAAAGTTAATGATAAAGTTAACGTTCAGCGTTGACGATCGTCATTTTTCTCTTCTGCGAAGTCTTCCCTTTTCCTTGACCCAGCAACAATAGCTAAGCCACGCCCTTCATAATGGAAGCCTCGAGGCTTTCTTCAACTAATAGCCTCAATTTATTTTCTATAATCGAGGAGTATATTTCAGAGACAATATTAGAGAGATATAGCGGTCTGTAAATACAACATTCTTGCGGACAACTCGGATAATAAAATAGTTGCTGAGCAACAATGAAACAAATGACTGTATGTAAATGTATATTTAGTAGCAGTATATATTTAAAAACCTCCATATACTACTGATAAGTGAGAAAGGTGATAGTGATACATAACACGGTGAAAATGATGGAATATAAAGTGCCGAGCTAACGGAAAATGAATAGGAGGCTTGTGCAGTTGATGCTTATTCAATGTCAAGGTTTATTCAGCGCGAGCTTTAGCGGTAATCTAAGCAATCTACCTAAAGCATGGCGAATTTCTCCCATAGCGTTAACGCTTATAATGTTATTTTTATTTAGGATATACTAATTTTTACATTACATTTTTGTATGCTTCTCGGACCGAAAAGCGTGTGTGCGTCGTCACGACCTGTACCGCGTTTAAGATCAAACTAAGCTAGGAAGGATTAGAAACAATGTTTTTATTATAATGCAATTAGGAAAAACCACAATGCAAAGCCTTATGTTTCAAAAATACACCTACTTACCAGTCGACATTTCGCCTATTCAGGCATTATCAAGACACCAAAATCAAAAAGGGGTTATGTGAATCGCATCTCGAAGAAAAAGGTGCAAAACATCCCAACGATCAACAGCCCAAACAGGCTCCAAACATGAGACAGCACCCCGCCACCAAGACGTTCAACATACAACTGAACGAAAGTAATACGCAACCAGCTGGGAAGGTTATGGAATCATATTCCATGGATTCCATATGCCTGAATAGGCGAAACGTCGACTGGTAAGTAGGTGTATTTTTTGAAACATAAGGCTTTGCATTGTGGTTTTTCCCAATTGCATTATAATAAATAATAGTGTTTCTTTTTGAGTTTGGCTCTATTTTAGTGAACAATGTTTTTACATATTTTAAATTTTCCATTGTTAGCCAGTAAGATCGATTATCCTTGTTATAAGAACAACAATTAGCAGTAGAATTAAAAGCAGTTGCTGTTCAATGGAGACAAAAAAATTAGATTGAATATTTTTAATAAAGAAAGATTTTGGGATACTGTCTAAAACGGTATCATCCTACAAACAACGATTCTTCTTCGTTCCATTCCAGACAATAGTTCGTCGTTGGACCATCGTGGTTCCGCAGTGGTTATTTACTGCACTTCAGAACAGCTGAACGGAAATGACCCCATATCATTTAATCACGTGGACCTTCGAAGATATTATTTCTGATCCCCTCTTTCCGTCAACCTTCCTTCGAATACATTTTAATAGACGATATTCAGTTGGATTTCTCACATTATGTGACCTAGATTATATGATCTGGCTTTTGTTATTAGTGTTCCTCCCTCAGACTTTGTGGACACATGGAAAAGGCTAGATAATTCATATGACCGCGTTTTCAAAGCAATAAACCCAAAACGTCATCAAATATTCAAAAAATGAGCACTACTATATTCACAAAGATACATAATATTCAAATTTAAAATAAATACATCATACCATGATATCAATATTCTAATACTCAAATAACAGGATTCACAACTTAGTGAACGAGTCGTTACTAAAGTATTTTATCATAATTATGACAAATGGGCTCTGTTAACAAATTTTACCTTGCAACCCCCTGAATATCGTCAGAATACAGAATAAAAGATTCCTACCTTCAGATCCAGCTCTGATTGGGAATTCTCCAACTGGGGTACTAGTCTTCAAATCTGCATTATTTAAAAAAAAGTCTCATTATATATGTTTAGGAATATAGCAAGCGTAAACAGAGACTGCAACAAGTTCTATCTTTTACCTTTAGGATTTCTTTAGTCTCTGTTAGCTGCTGCGCTCTATCAGCGTCATTCGACTAACTTGTTTAGATCGATTAAATATCTTTTTCAAATAATATTCCTCTGAGACTAATAAGGTTAGTTAATTTTATAATAGTCGGTAACGTCTACAAAAATTTAGCACGAGAGCTGATTAGCGTGCAACGCAATGATAACTGACTAGATTTTTATACTACATGTTCACGTAGATAATGTTTTTTAATTTTAAACTTTTACATCATTAACCATTAAAAAAATATTTCATAAGTCCCCTGAATTGGGTTTTCTCTGAACCATAAGAAGGAAAGAAGAATAAAGGAATTTATAAGTGCAAGCATAATACCCTATATCCACTATTATATAATCTGAATTTACGAATATTCAGGAGAAAATTACTTGTTAAAGTTAAAAAGACCATTTGACAACAGACATTTTCATTTTCATAAATATAAAAAGATAAAACTCGGAAGTCTGGCTGTTTATATTTTCTTCAAAACTTTAACAACTTCCACTATTGCTTTCTCAATTCAATGTAGAATATTTTCCTTATAACTCGTAGTTTTTGTGATCACGAACATTATTTACTTCCTTTTAACTTTTTACTTTTTACTTTAAAATTTTCCTATAATAATGAAAGAAATGTTGAAGCTATAGCTAAAGAAGCGTTGCTCTAGTAACTACAATATACAATGCTGTTCGCAATCAACAATTACAGTGATGCATGCCTTCGGTGGTTCGCAGCTTTTAACAGCTTTCAATGCCCTATTTACCAATATCCAAAATATATAAAAATAGCATTTACAGTTGTAAAGATAATCCATTACTTATCACGTCTGTGAGTCTTGGACACTAATGACTCATTGTTGGTGGCTGCATTTGAAAGACATATTGTAGGGCCAATCATGCGTTCTGGACATAAGTATTTCTCCTCTTGAAAGATACTCAAACATGTTGAGGTTGGATCATTAGCACACAGAGGAGTGAAGAATACGATGAAACGTTTTCTATTGGTGACAGGCCTACAAGACATGGCAAATGAAAGAATATTGATCTCAAAGATTTCAATCACCAAATATCAATAGTAAAAATGAACCGGATAAGATGGAACTTGGACACTAAACAGGCCAAGAATCGCTTGCCAATTATCTGTTGAACCATCCAAGAATATCATGAGCTCCATATTCAAGATAATTTGGCTGAAATTAGTTTTATTTATTTGTTTTTACTGATATCTGTTCATTTCTTTTATTTTAATTAATATAATTCAATAATGCACTTCATAGATTTATACCATAGAGCTCCCTGACATTTTCACTGAATTATACCCCACCCCAATATTGATGATTTCACTAATAATTTTCCAGACTAAGTGAGGCAAGTTAGACATGTTAGTTACATAAACCTGTCATCGAATCGTTAGACTTATTATGGTAACAAACTGTAGCCTATGTATGAGTTAAAACTGTAGTGTTTTTTAGTTGAGGTAAACAATTACTGTAGCATAAGGTATTTTTTTCTATCCATAAATACCTAAAGTTTTTTTTAAATTTTAATTTATTGATAATGTGTTTTTAATTAACATTAATATAATTTATTTTATGAATATTTTCAGCCAAACGAGGTTCTCACGCTGGATCTATGATGATATCGGATATCTGAAACAGAAAATTATTTTATAATAATATCAAATTTTATTTATCAGGTTTATTATTTTTTGTCAGACTATCTCCTAGGTAAATGGACCTTTCTGAAATTTTGTTCCATATTTTTTGCATAATACATGCATTAAGACTCTCTTTCAGGAAGTTTAGATACATAAAAATAAAGTAGAGAAGGAAAAAAAATCATTTCTTAAAATTTTTTTACCATCAATATAAACATCTTTTTAATTTTAGTTACTCACTATTACTAAAACTAAAGATAATAGGTTAACGGATAATTTTAGCCTTTACAGTACTTCTGATATAAAAGTAGAGCTTTGCTGTACAATGCAAATAATTCTCCATATATATATCTTCTATAATGACATGTCATGCCATAATAATCCCTCAAAATTAATTCAGGCACTCTGGTGCCATTAGAAGCTTTAAATACTTATTCAATCAACTGAAGGTTAGGATGGGATTTCCTAGTTATGCCAAAATAATTATCTGGTGTGCAATGCGGACACTGATATGAGAATAATGGAGAATAGATTAACAAAATCGGGGACTAGCTAGTAGGTCCTAATATAATGTAACTTACAGAATAGGGTTTTAATTAGGGGATCAGAAACGGGCTTTAAAAAAAGTGGTGTTAATGGGTAATTAATGAATATAAAATTACAGCAAAGGGTAGAAAGATCTGATGGCGTAGATCGTATAATAACGGAATCAGAAGACATTATAGAGATAAAATGGAGATGGTTGTTGATTATTTTAAAAAAGGAATGTTTAAAGAGTATACTCATTTCTTATACAATACAATGAAAGAGAATACCGAAGTTTACTTAGCGAAGAGAGTACAATTAACAAATGTAGCGAGGCCATTCATAAATATATTTACGAGAGCCACCAGGAAGTCACCACACACCACGCAGCCGTAGTCAAGGTGGGTGAATATAGGGGTGGATTCTAGGACTCTAAGGTTAAGAGTAACGGTAGCAAAATGGTAGTTTGAGAGTAAAAATTGAGATGATGGTAATATGGTTATTTCGAAAAGGTTTGTCTCATGATAATGCCAACATTATTAATAGTGTAGCAGAATATAATGATAATATTACTTTAGGTACAGAAAAGGGAAGCTGATGGATGTATGGAGGGGTTTTCAACCAACGAAAACAACCACGACTTTCAACCACAAACACAACGAACGTTTAGTTTTCCAACGTGCTGCTTAAGACTATGTCTTCTTGGACGGTAGCGGTGGCACCGGAATCTCAGAAGGAAAAATTATCATAAGATTTGGGAGTCGGAAGCATGAAGGTAATGGAAATCGTGAGGATCTGTCTTTAAAGATCTTTAATATAAGAACTCAAAATGATAGTAGATAAGCTGGGGCCATGGGCACACATGAAAGCATATTAACATAGAAAGATAAAGGCTGATCCTTTTTATGGACTTATTAAACCACTATAAAATTTTACAACAGATCAATAGGTGAAGAAGAAAAGTTCAAAAGCCCTTCCTCCTAACAAAATGAAATGATAGTGCCAATAACAAAGCCCTGCTCTATGCTATTATGATAACATTTGTTCATAATTAGCACCATAAAAACTATTAATAATTTTATTTTCTTACATTGACATTGGACGGGACTGTCAGTGCATACACCAGAGCATCCGCTATGTCCTCAGCTTTGAGGACTGGCAGGTTAGAATGTTGCTTCACAAAATATTCTGTCATAGAAGTCCTAACCAAGCCAGGACTTATACACTACATAAAAAGTTTAAAAACATTAATATAATTATACAATCAGTAATTAGTAATATTAAAATAGTTTTTGTTAATAAGTAATCAGACTTTATTAATTACTAATTACATTTATTATTGTTTTAATTACCGTAACTCTAGTCCTTAATTGTTTCTTGATGATATCAGCACGAAGGCTTTCGGTAATAACTCGCAATGCATGTTTTGAGGCCGAGTAAACACCACAGTGCTCCTTAAGAGGTGCCCTGTGCCCTGCAATGCTATGAAAAAGATTTAAATTTACATAAATAAATTATAATTATAGATGCTTGTTGCTACATGAGTTATAATTTGAACTTATGTTATACATAAAAATATGGATATTTTATAAATATCTATGTCCGTCCAATAATGAGATTTTATATTTTGAGATCTCAAACACACATTGAGCAGCATCAATACAAAAAAGAAAGCTTTTTGAAGATCAGGAAACCGCTCACAAAGAGAAAAATTACGAGGTCAGCAAAAGGAAAAAAATTGGTCTTGTCAGAAGGAAAATGTCCGGAATTGTAGCGTTGGGCTTGGCGATGTTGACATTTCAGGTGAAAGAGATCAAAGAAAGTTTTGGTATATACATGAAGAAAAAAAAATTGTCACTCCACCCTCATCACATCGTATTTTCGAAGACATTTTGTTTTATTTATTCAGTTATTGAGTTCATAATATCAGTGTAAATTAGACCTCCGAAGATAATTCTTGAAGATTTAATTCATTTCTTTAAAGAAAACAACTAGTCTGGCACAGGATAATCAAAAGCAGCTCTTACTATGCTTGGGCGATCGAATTTAAGTGCGCTTGAAGAGTAGCTTATAGACTTTGGGGAATTTGTGATATTTTACAATGCACAGGTATTGTTATCCAATCTGCTGCATAAACCTCTTGATTAGGTTAGAGTTAAATTCGATCACTTGATGAGCAGAAGGTATTCTAAAACTTTCTTTATATATAGGAAAGATGAAACATATATCAGAAAGTCCTTACATAACATGATCAACTTCATTAAGGTCTTTACTGATTGATTGTGAATTCGAATAAATATAACGTAGTATATTTTTTGTGCTATCACAAATAGTTTTATGAAATTGTAATGTAAAAAAAATTCGAAAAATTCTTCTTCTTCTTTTAATTACTCTTATGCCGTTTCTGGCGTCGATTTCGGTTACTTTGAATAGATTTTCTTCCAACTGGGTTATTAGCCGAAAGATGGAGCCCCCGTATCCTTGGGAAAACTGATCTCATATTTATGGCCACTCAGGAGAAAGTGTCACCGGGCCAGACCCCATCCCGGTACTGGGTTTCCCCCAACCTGGAGGACCAGTGGCTAATTGCAGTCAGATGACTGTGCGATGGGGCCTTCAACTCACTATGCCATTTAATTTAGAATACAATAGTCAAATTATATGTTGCGATTTTTGTTTTTCATTTGCCTTTTTTTTTCTTTATAGAGCCAAATTATTCATGAAGCTATTAGACGTTGTTAAAGCAAAAAATTAATGAAATATATATAATTTAATTATTTTAATTAATCCTAAAATGAAAATATACTGAGAAAACATTGAGATATGGATCTAATGAACATCAAATATTTATTTAAACATCTGAATTGAGTTATATATATTTTTTAATAATATTATTTTAGAATAAATCTTTTTTGTAAATAGGTCTTCTGTGATTTCTATCCGTTACAAAATTACTTATAAATCTCACCAAAAGAGAAATGTTCATGCGAAGATTTCCTGAACAATGTATGTTTCCCAACAGTTTTATCCAGACAATAAACACATTGTGCTCGGTGTTAGAGGATAAAAAAAAGAATTATCCAACATCTGTCAGCTCTTGGCCGTCTTTCAATTCTCACTGATTTTCCGGGCAGAGGGCCAATACAGCCCCTAATTTATTCACCCCGTCCATCTCTGCAGTGATTCCAAGCATAGCATGTCTTATGTACATAGATGTATAAATGAATTGTATATATAAATTATACATATATGCACATGTATATTATGTCTTAGATACGTCACTTAATAATGCACAACTTTTATATGATTACTTGTGTGAATCTTGCATTGTTCAATGTCTTTTTAAGATCTATCTATAAAATATATGTTAACACTATATTAAGAGATACATTTGAGATAATTAAAATAAAGAAACTTACCTGTTAATATTAACGATGTGGCCATCGAGTATAGAGTGGTCCTTCATTAAATTCAGAGCCTCTTTGGTGCAGCACAGAACCCCGTAGACGTTTGTGTTTAAGATGGCTGAGGCATTTTCCAAATTTATGTCTGAAATTGAGTATATAAAATTAAATGTTTTTTTTTAAAGGTTTAAATGAATATACCTATAAATCAAGCTTTGTTTAGTCAGGGAATTTATATATACAAAAGGTTAGAAAAAATGTAAAAAAAAAGCAAAAAACAATTTCTATTGAGAGTCGTGATTATATAGTGAATACATTTTATTCTATTCAAAATAAACTAATCTTTAATAAAGAAAATTCTTAGTTTAAAAGCGACATAAAATGATCGTTAGAACATGAGCAGAAAAATGCCAAACATGAAGCCTTGAAGTATCAAAAATACCTTTCGATATTTCTCTAATGCGAGCATGATAAGGAAAAATTACCACCTTTAACATATTTTTCTGTCCTGATGATGTGATCTACAAGCATCTTTATTTATTTATTTATTTTTTTTAGAATGAAGGGTTCAAATTTTTGGAATTTATACAATCATATTCTTACGATAATATTTTAAAATTAAACTTTTGACTAATAGAATGGAATAATAACATTTTATTATCTATGTAATATAAAACATAACTAAATATGCTGGGTATTATGTCTAGCTTTCAGCACACGGATCTGATTAATGACGTTCTAGGTTGTTGTTGTTTTTTTTTTACATTTATCCTAGTGAATAAATACGATTAGTTTTATTATATTCACAATTTGGTTGAAATAATAATAAAGGAGGACGCTGATTGTGGTTTTATGTACTCGGCAAAATAGCAAGTTATTCGATATACCTGTTATTAAGAACAGCTAAAAAAATTATTCGAACTTTTTTTATGACATACACACCTCAAACACTTGTTTATTTTACCTATAAGAACCTTGTGAGAACAGGAATTTATACTGCCAAGGCATGCTTAATGGAACGAAAAATTACAATTGTTATTCATTTTTTTTTAACTGTTCGAATATATCACAAGCTGCTCAACACTATCCAGTATATAAATAAAAACCTATGTACAAGTTTGGCAAGTTATTTATCTGCCACAACAGGTAGATTCATCTTTCTCAATAGTTGAATGGAAAGCATAATATTACCATAAAACTGTACTAAGAATATAAAATGTTGTTTCACTAGAAGTCAAAAAGATAATAAATTATAAAATAACCATTACTTACTCAACATTTCAACTAAAGCTCCAGTGGCTGCGTTGTTTACAAGGACGTGGATTCCACCAAAGTCCTCTTCTATCCTGCAGAAGGCATCTTTGACACTATACTCCCTTTGAACATCACATAAGTATCCGTTCACAGTGTAATCCTTCTCGCTCAATTCCTTTTCTAAATCCTGTAATTAATTATAATTGCAATTGTTATACTAATTATTACAACATTGTTTTACAATATAAAAATTAATCAATAAATTCAAACGATTCAGAAAACGTGAGGAAAAGAAAAAGCTCTGGCGCAGACCGTACAATAGTAAACTTTTACTTACTAAATTTAAAAATTTTTAAATGATTTCATAGAGTGTTGTGGTAGAACCGAGGAATGAGGTTAATTGCTTATTATTATTAGTTTTGGTACATTTCATGAGATAATAAAAGACTATCTAATTCTGAGACAAGCGTAGTTTCCATTTTTCAAGGAGCATTTGGGCGTTTTAATGTATAAAAACCAGAAATATTTTAGACATTATCGTAACCAAATGGCAGAATTAAAATAGTTCTTCGCTTACACAATATTTAAATAATAGCTAAAATATTATTGTTTTTATATATTTTATCTAAATATATCAGTGACGGTATATTAAAGTTTTGAATGACATCGCGCATTGTAATGATATGTTTTTTAACAGAAAACCTAGCTCATGGTAGTCAGGTCATTGAAAAACAAACGCAATCTTATCAGGAAAACAATTTATGATTCTTTCTGTATATTTAGAAATCATATAAAATTTCGTGAAACTCTCAACCTTATTGTTTGATCGCGTGATTAGACTGAATAGAAAAAAAAATAAATATTCTAAATATGAGTTGAATAGATTCGTGGCGTTGAAATAAATTAGGCCAGATACTGAAACATGTGGTTTTATTAAATCTAAATATATTAAAAAAGGTTAGGGAATTTTTACATATAAAGAAAATACACAAATTACCAATTTTACAAAGAAAGAGAAAAAAAGAATGGTTAATAATAATGTTATACAAAGAAATTAGTAAATATTAATTTCTAACTCGAAATGTAGATTCGTAAGAACATAATGTTAACACTGGACGATAGAGCCACATGGTGTTTGAGTCCTTATCTCGAACGGTTTTGTTATATCGTATTGTCTTTTGATGATTGAATGAAAGAGAACTTACAGTTGGAGGCGGAGACTAACTGGTGGAAAGTTACTACCCTTGTTCTGGCAATATACGGTTGATTGGCGATCTAGTGGTATTATAAGGGCCATGCATCTTGTGTCTGGTGATAGGCGTCTCTTGGCCAATGGGCGAATGTGATTATTGTACCGTCCCAATGCAGTGCTGGATAGCGAGGTTAGCTTCAGTCGAGAAGAACGGAGAGATGTGGTGAGCTAGCGGTCTGAAATTGGAAGAAGTAGTACTCGACGGTCGAGAGGGGGAAAACAAAAGTCCTCTCTATCTGTTGCCAAGGCAACAACTGTGAAGCAGCTCGCGGAATTCAAATTGGTTTGACTCGCGACTGAACATACCCCTCCCCATGGCACGATAGTGGCATCATAGAGAAAGTAGGGAGACGTATGCGGGTGATTGTGGTATTGGCGGACCGGAGAAGGTGACGAAGCGAACCGCCATGGTTGACTGAAGGTGAATAATGATTTTTGAGAAGATGGGAAATAAGATAGTGACGATGGAGGATAAGAGGGTGAAAAAGTAGGAGATGAAGAGCTAATGAGGAGATGTTTAATGATAATTGGGAGAGCTGCTGTAGCTAGAACTTGTGCGTGAATATTGGGAATAAGTAAGAGAGTAAGCGGGAGAGGTTGGAGAAGTGTGGGGTGATGCTTAAGAATAAGGAGAGGTTGCTGAATATGCAAGATGCGGTATTGCTTGATGAACTGGGTGAGTTTGATGGAGATGTAGTAGGATACAAAGGGGGTGTAGAAGAAATAAGTCGGAGAAATAAGAGGGATAAGTCTGCGAATATGAAGGTGAGGTAGGAGATAGCAAGAAGCCGTATTGATTGATGAACTTGGTGAATAAGGAGGAAAGGTTGATAAATCTCAGGGAAATGTCGGTGAATAGGAGAAAGATGTTAGGAAATAATTGGAACTAAAACCTTGAGAATAATTAGAAGTAGAAGCGGAAGCGTAGCGGGATGGAGGGTGAAGTTGCAGACTAAGAGAGAAGTGGGTGAATATAAGAAGCAGCATTGCTGAAATGGGTAAGAATAAGAAAAAGGTTGGTGAGTACGAAGAAGGTGCAGGAGAAGAAAATGGTGAAATCGGAGGAAAAGAGAGAGAAGTTGGTGAAAGTGTAGGAAGCAGCATTGCTGGGTGAAATTTGCAAATAAGAAGTGAGAAGTGGTTGAATACGAAGGATATAGGAGAATAAAATGGTGAAATTGGAGAAGATGAGAGAGATGGTGGTGAACCTGATGATGAGGTAGGAGAATAAGATGGAGAGGTGAGTGTGAGCGAAAAGTGGGTTAGGGCGAAGTGTTTGTAGAAGGAATAAGCTAGTGAAGTGGAAGAATAAGAAGAAGTAGGCGAATATGATCTTGAGATAGGAGCATAAGGTGGAGAGGTGGGAGAGTGTGAAGTGATGTGGAGAACAGGCAAGAAGCAGCAGTGATTGTTGAACTGGGTGAGCATGAGATAAAAGATGGTGAGTACGAAGGGGGTGTAGGAAAATAAGATGGTGAATGGGATAATACGAGGGAGAAGTAGGTGAGTATGAGAATGAGGGAGAAGAATGAGATGAATAGGTAAGAGTGAAAGAGAAGTTGGTGAGTAGGAATGGGGTCTAGAAGAATAAATGGTGAAATAGTAGAATAATAGAAAGGCGTTGGAGAATATGACAGTGATGTAGACGAATAAGAAGATGATGGGTGATAATAAGATCCCGGAGAAAAATTTGTAGAAGCAGGAGAATAGATTGAGTTGAGGATGAGTAGGCCAAATTCGGTAAATATCTTGAGCTAGATGTATAATACTGAAGACTAGTATCGAATGGAGTGAATAAGCTGAAGAGGTTGGTGAGTATGTAAGAGAAGAGATAATCGGAGTGAGAGAGAGTCCTTTGGTAGACCTAGTTTTACTGGAGATTGGTGATCGGCGAGTGGTGGCTTCCTCAGGCGGACGTAAGATGGGATAGACGCGGCGAGCAGTTGATTTCTCAGGAGGACGTACATGCGGGTAGACGCGGTGACGATAAATATCTCTGCGGAGAACCCATTGACACGGAAGAATGGAATGCGGGAGAGTATGATGATTTATCGGTGTATTACGCCAAGTCGGATTATATGTGGGTGAATTTTTTCGTGATCCCTGCGAGGTTGATGATGGACGCGCGGAGGCTTTATCCGGCGGAAATAAGAGGGGTAGTAAGGGGAGACGATAGATATTTCTATGGAAGGCCCGGTGAGAAAGGCGAAACGATCGCTGAGGAATATGATAAGTTTTCGGTGCGTCAAGAAAAGTAAAATGAGAAGGGCGAAAGGATCGCTGAGGATTATGGTAAATTTTAGGAGCGTCAAGAAAGGTAAAATGAGAAGGGCGTAAGGATCGCTGAGGATTATGGTAAATTTTAGGGGCGTCAAGAAATTTAAAATGAGAAGGGCGTAAGGATCGCTGAGGATTATGGTAAATTTTAGGGGCGTCAAGAAAGGTAAAATGAGAAGGGCGAAAGGATCGCGGAAAGGTAGAATCATGAGGTGGAGTTTTGTGGGATACCTCCGAAAGAGGAGCCGGGGTTGGCGACTGGCTTGGTGATTCACGAACGAGTGGTGGAGGTGAAGCTTGCAAAGTGATAATAGTCGGTGAAGAACTATTTCTGGACTCGGGAGTGCTGTGGCGTTGAGCGGAATTACGGTGCGGCTGAGGCGGCTTACATTCCGGCGAACCTGAACGAGGAGAACGGTGCGATGAATTATTAGATATTTCCGGTCGCGGCAGAGACTCGGCGATACCCCGATGTAGCAGGGTGTGATGAGAGCCTTGGCACCTATGGCAGCGCTGATTAGATTGACACGGCTCCGATGGATGAAATTCTAGACACGTTACGCAAAGCTTCGCTTGGTGAATGACCTTTAGTCGGTCCTGGTCGCATGAATTTTTAAATTCGCGGCAATGGTGAATATAATGAGATTTATGACAGTAGGGGCATTGTGATGCGATGTTAGGTGAGGGAGTGAATTGTACCGGAGGTTGAGGATTGGGCGGAAACGACTCATCTGTTAGATCATGGTCCGGGGCGGTGTTTAAAGGTGAAGCGGCGATGGAAGAAGCTTTAAGGCGGGAAATAAAGTCTGGAAAGTCTTCCGGATGTTTATGTTTACATTCTCTCTGGATGACCGGATCAAGTTTCTGGAATGAATGGTTTCTGGAATAATCCCCCCGATTTGGAATGTTCAATGGTTTTAATTGTTGAAATTTAGAGATATTCCTATTGAGCCGGGGTAACTCAAGAGGCGTCGGGACAGCGGTATCATAAAGATCTAATATCTTTGCTTCTAAATCAACGGCTTCTAACTGCGCCTGAATTATTTGTTCCTCAATGTTGGTTGGGATCGATCGACCCTTACCACAACATTCGATAATTAGGGCATTCTTGGCGGTACGCATTTTTGAAATTAATTGGTTTATTTGATCAATATAATTTTGAGCTAAAAAGATTTCGTTACTGTTCACAATTGTTTTACATTTCTCGGCCAGAAATTGAAAGTCTTTTAATAAGCTGATAATTATTGCCTTTTGAGATTTCCCCTTAAAATTAGATTGGCGACGATTGGCCATTCTGAACTATTAACAATTTATAAGTTGGCTGAAAAGAGAATTAGAACAATAATAGCATTTACAAATGAACTTAAATTAATATATGGGATTGAGCTTAAAGAAAATTAATATCAGATGGAATTTGTAACCTAAATGGAATTAATAGATGATGTACATATAATGTGAATCACATATGTAGCGAAAGTAACCTAGAAACAATATGGCCGAATAACAAGGTAAAATGGCCAGTAAAATAGCGATGAATCAGTATCTGACGAGAAAAAAAATTATTGATCTAATTGAATCCCGGGTTTCGGCACCAAAATGTTTGATCGCGTGATTAGACTGAATAGAAAAAAAAATAAATATTCTAAATATGAGTTGAATAGATTCGTGGCGTTGAAATAAATTAGGCCAGATACTGAAACATGTGGTTTTATTAAATCTAAATATATTAAAAAAGGTTAGGGAATTTTTACATATAAAGAAAATACACAAATTACCAATTTTACAAAGAAAGAGAAAAAAAGAATGGTTAATAATAATGTTATACAAAGAAATTAGTAAATATTAATTTCTAACTCGAAATGTAGATTCGTAAGAACATAATGTTAACACTGGACGATAGAGCCACATGGTGTTTGAGTCCTTATCTCGAACGGTTTTGTTATATCGTATTGTCTTTTGATGATTGAATGAAAGAGAACTTACAGTTGGAGGCGGAGACTAACTGGTGGAAAGTTACTACCCTTGTTCTGGCAATATACGGTTGATTGGCGATCTAGTGGTATTATAAGGGCCATGCATCTTGTGTCTGGTGATAGGCGTCTCTTGGCCAATGGGCGAATGTGATTATTGTACCGTCCCAATGCAGTGCTGGATAGCGAGGTTAGCTTCAGTCGAGAAGAACGAAGAGATGTGGTGAGCTAGCGGTCTGAAATTGGAAGAAGTAGTACTCGACGGTCGAGAGGGGGAAAACAAAAGTCCTCTCTATCTGTTGCCAAGGCAACAACTGTGAAGCAGCTCGCGGAATTCAAATTGGTTTGACTCGCGACTGAACACTTATAATTATAAATATATGCTCTTATATGTTTTAACACACTATACATCGATTAATAATTCTTGAAGTAATTTAAACATTGAATCTGGTGGCCAAAATATATAAATATGGATTTAGTAGGCAAAGTCAAATGCACCAATACTCAGACAAATAGTTCATGGAAATATGAGAATTTGGATGTTGTTTTTTTTAAGTAATAATGGAAATAAAAAATATTGTAGAAAAGAAAATGCTTCCTTATATAGGGTGTTGCTGTACACAATGGCTAGATCCTTTAGTAACTTTGACCTAAATTTTTTTACTAGGTTTTCTTTCCAGGGAAGATTAATATCGTTCAATGATTAATTACTAATACTTGTCATTCCAATAAATTGAATGACGTAATTTTTAGGTTTTTCTAGGATTAGCATTCATGTTAAATTCTTCCCGTTTTCTAGGTGCGTACTTTATTTTTCGATTAAATCACGATAAATAAAAAAGCAATAATGAAATAGGTATTTTCTTTGGATGTGGACAAAACATTCAGGCAAATGTTATTAAAACATTAAAAGCTTATTTTCTCTTTTCTTTAGTATTTTTATTTTACTGATTTTAATGAACCTCAACTGAAACCTGCACTTTTAATCCATTTGCATTTTCAACTACTCTTACGAAATCAAGAAAATGCATTAATGAAGGTCAAAACGAAATAAATACTACATATTAGTCCAACCTATAAATTAAACATTTATTTCGTCAATTATTTATGGTTTAGAGAAACAATAAGACCTTATATAAACAAATAAGAAAAAAGAACTCAGCAAATCGTACCATTATGAAAAAAATATATATAATTTATGCTTCACTTTCCTAAGTACTGCTATCTTCTCAAATTTTCCGGTCCATTTTCCGACGGTTCCCTGTTGACGGATTACCATGGTCAAAAAAAAAAGATAGAAGAAATAAAGATGACTCTAGACATCTGGGCTATCAAGAGATAATCTTATCTCAAGAGGACGAGACAGTAATTTTTTTTTAATGGATCATTGTACTCTGATGTCAGTGTTTCAAATTTTCCCCATTCCGAGATTATTACAACTAATCAAATTTTCAATGTGCTGTTTAAGATTATCTATGCATTCCATACAGATTAACAGAATTAGTCTGATTTATAATGTGATAAATTATGACAGATTAATGAAATCAACAAAAAGAATACACATCGGTAGTTTTCCCTATTTTAGTTTAAAAAATAATTTAAAAAAAACACCATACTTTTAAAGTAAATACTAAGTCTACAGGTGTAAAGGAATACTAAAATTTTAATCAGTCCTTTTTCGTAGATTCCTTCCTACGTTTTATCACCAGATGATTTATTATAGTTCATAGTATGTACTAAATTTCTAACTTACTAGCTCTCAGCCATACTCAACGAAGAAAATAGTTTATATATTTCGACAATATTTGCATTTGTTCCCAGAATGTTTTTAAAAATTTATTTAGTGAAATTTATAACTTTATTATACCAATACAAGTAAATATAATGAATGAAACATAATGGCATGTGTAAAGGCAAGCAGAGAAATAACCTAGTGGTAGGACTCACAAAAAACGAAATCGACTTAGAATATTACGAAGCCATCTTCTTTTCAGAAGCATCGGAGGATGGTCGGGATTTTAAGAAGTAGCTAGGTTTGAATCTGATGGGAATAAAGTTTGTCATGGAAAAGCTGGTATAAGATTCGGGCCAAATAAGGAAGAAATGGGAGATTGAGGTTGAACAAAGTAGGAGAATTGAGGATTGGATACGAGAGGATTTCGATGACTTAGTATATATATTAACACTTTATTGAAATATTACAATCTGCCACTTATGGGTAATAAGTAATAGTGCTGTGTAGCTTACAGTCATTCCATAACAAAACAATAATATAAACAAAATAAAATAAATAAATATATACATGCGGTAACAGAAAGAAATTAATGCGGTAATAATAATAATAAAGTAAAATAAATAATAAAGTAAAGTAAATAATAATAATAATACTAATAATAAAATAAAATGAAATGTACACATTCATACCCTATTTACAATTTGCCTGGGGTCCCCGAACTGAGCTTCTTCCCCAGGAATGAGGGCAAAGCAGGAGTCCGGGAAGCCCCAGCCCCCTTTCCCAGCCGCGTCACTGGCATTAAACGCCAATGGAAGCTGGTTAAGGGCGCTTCGATGACTTAGTAGAAGAATTCCTTGAGTTTCCTTGAAAACGAACATAAAATAATAATAAATTACAACAACGCATACAATGTAAATGGTGATTTTTAAATATATTCTTAATATCCAAAAACGAATTGTATGAAGAGGATCTAGACAGGTAACATCCTATAAATGATACAGCTCATCTAACTATAAGATCCAAGGCATGTGCCTGAGAGTTACACTTGTTGAAAATCGAAAGCTATCGTACACCCCTTTTTTAAAATTAGGAGCAGTCTAAACCACTTCCTATCTAAAATAAAAATACGCATATAAACAATACACACGAAAACATACCTTAACTTTTCGAACCAGTAACTATCACATGCTAACTACCCCTTTCTATCTTATCCTCACGTCAACTCCTTGCCTCTTGCTATATTCTAGTTTTTATGTTCCCTTACCGTCAGCTTGTCAATCCTTCTGGCAAGGGCGGCCACCTTCATCCCCTCCGCAGCCAGCCTTCTCACGATAGCCACCCCTATGCCCTCGCTGGCTCCAGTTACCACGGCCACTCTTCCCTCCAAAGGTCCCATGACGGTGGGGTTGTCGATCCTGATCGTTGTCGTTGACTGCTACGATGTCGCATAAACAAGACTGTCCGTTATCGATACCGATATAACCCCGATAAGGTTTACAATGATAGCTCATAAGAAAAGAGATATAGCAGCTCATTCTCGTGAAATCTCTAATTTTTCAAGATAAACGGTTCCGTCATTTGAAATCATAGTGCAAGTATAGTTGAAGGTTTAACTTTAGTGTTATAGCATTGTTAACAATTCTCAAAGTTAAATAGTGAAACCAGTAGCAGGCATGTCCTTACTAGTGGCTTCTACTATTCTCTCCTAAATACAAACTCTGATAACTTAATCATTTAATTTTTTAACCTCATACAAATAAAACAAAATAAATAAATAGCTTAGTACATGTTCATTTAAAAATAACGGATGGCAAATTTGCTGATTATAACTTTCTGTGCCTTGTATCGTCGATGCAAATGCTAGGTTCCAAATGTAAAAAAAACACGATACACACTAAATGAATCTTGCAACAGTTTTTTCATTGTCCTAAAAAGTGGTGTTTTTCACATTTGATAATTTTCAATTATTTCAACATAGTGCTCAGTGATTGCAACTAAGCAGATAAGAATCGAGAACGCATTTAAATCCTAAATGTATATCCTACTATACTAAATATTTATCCTAAATGTAGTATAAATTAATATGTGTGTAAATATGACAACAATTCACTTTGTATCCCACACTTATAATGCATATTTTATAAGGTAGAGTGCTTGCTTTCTTCAATTCATGATCTCGTACATGCATCTATATTTATCCGATGTTATGATATGCTCATAATATAGATTATACTCGTAAAAAGGCACTGACTAAACTTTGATTTTGTATTTACAGATCACCAAAACGAATAAATCGTCTTTATTTTTAATTTTTAATTAATTAAGATAACACTGCAGTAGGTAAAAAAAAATAAAAATGTTTCGTTAAAATCTTTTATCTTATCTAACTAGAATATTTCCTAGAAAAGATTATCTAATACCTTTAAGTAAAGATTATCTAAAACATCCAGATCATAGAACCCAATTGACGATCCATTCAAATTATACTTGTTCAAGATCCTGATTAGTTCAAGTATTTTTCTCGGATTTTACACCTCTAAAGTGGTTTTATCAGCTTCCTCATTTTGGGCATATCTTTCGAAATGTAGAAAAAAATGAAGGGAGACGATTGTGTGTGAGGGAGAGAACAGAAGTAGAGTTAGATAGGTAGAGAGAAACCTGTACAATAGTGGAATGTCCATTTCCTTTATTTCGAGGAATGGAGAAAACGGAATGGTAATTTGGAATCCACAAATACACCACCATCAGAATACCGGAGTGTTTAATTAATTAATTTAATTTAGTTAGTTGAGCTTTAACACTGATGAATTCTCCCCAAACAACTGAATCAAAATATCTCTGTATCTGACAGCCTACTTCTAGCCCCAGATATCTAATACATACATCGAGCGTCACTGTACACCATGAGGTAAATAAAGCTTCCACATTCTCTCTCGCCATCTGAAGAATAAAAAACTGCTATGCCAGTGGTTCTTCGCCTACCATTCATTATGATGGACTCATCGTAACCTGCCTGCGCGCGAAACAGTGCTATCCATATATATCAAGGATTTCTTGGCTGCTTCTAGTCCTCCATAGTCCTCAATTTCCATTTCTTCTTTCTGCTAGTTAGTATTCTACGGAGGTCTTTTCTTCGGATGATAAGAAGTTCCTCTGATTAGTATTTAAATGGATCCGGTCTTCGAACCATAGAAGTGTACGCAGCTTACGAGGGTCAGTCGTCTCTGGACTTCTATTTTTCTCCGGTTAGACATAACTATCCCATTCCCAATCATCCATTTGATTGCATTGCTCTGCTTAGCGTCTCTGCTGTTAGTGCTAGACCCGACCCTCAGTAGCCACTTCATACACTACACAAGTTAAAAACCTTGAAGGTTAGGTTGATTATTTATGGACACTTAACGTCTAAGGTCTTCAGTGTCCTTATAATTTTTGGTCTATTAGATTTTATGAAATATACCATATTTTTTTAGGAATTCTGTTATCGTTTTAAAATTTGTGTCATTATCACCCAGCATCGTTTGAATTTTTCTCTACATTCTCAAGTTTCTAAAATAGCTTTCATGTTGTGGGCACTCTTCAAGGATATGGCGTATTGTCAGTTTTGAGTGACAGATCCTACAGTTCGGAGGCGTTGTTTTTTCCATAAGGAAACCATGGGTAAGTCGCGTGTGGCCGATTCTGAATCTTGTGATAACGACCTCCTCTCTTCTCCATATGCCGTGGGAGCCTGCAGGCCTTGCTGTTTCTTTTAATGCATTTTAGTTTATTTGATTCGTCGGTGGAGAGCTTGCTGTTTCAAAAGGCTGCATACATCTGTTGTTGTGTGTACGCTTGTAATTTCTATCGATGATGATGCTGCTTCTTTTGCCGCTCGATCTGCCACTTCATTTCCTTTAATGCCTACGTGTGATGGTACCCAGGCAATAATTAAATTCTTATTGAGCTTTCTTATCATCGAGGAGTAGACTTGAGCTTTCTTAATGACAGGATCTTTGGAGTATATGTTTGTTAACGCCATTATTGCGGAAAGAGAGTCCGTACATAAAACAAAATATTTTTCTTCTTGCTGCATATTAAAAAATAAAAAAATAAAAACCTTGAATATATAATAATAAATGTTTTAACACCTCAATAAACTCCTACTGTAAACACAGAATAATTAAGTAAATATATGTTTACATTAATACTCACAGAATATTTTTGGATATTTGTCTATATTGGCGAATGCGACCTTTTTTATTTTAACACTTCCCTTACTATTAAATGTATATTTAAACCAAAGTAAGAATAAATTAACTTTTTATTACAGATAGAATAATTCTCTGACTCTCATCCTCTTTAGCTAATAACAGCCTACGTAATAAAGAATCAGAATATTTTTTTTGGCTTTAACTATTGTTTCATACAAATAAAAATAGCACTAATAAAATAGTTTTAGTTACCTGAATAATTGTGTACTGGTAAAATACTTGTATCACTGCATATTTTTGCACATTATATGAATTAGGTAGTAATATAGAGGTATGTATCGTACAGACCATGTTTGTTTGTTTGTTAATTTAACGTTACTTTATGCTGCTATGGCTAATCGGACGATACTGCAGTGGGAGCTCTAAATTTTGCCTATCCAGGTATAATTAGGATAGGGATTTTTAACGAGTACCTGATATCGTACAGGCTCGGGACCCCCGTTTAACGTCCCTTCCGAAGGACGGCGTAACTAAGGATTTTTTACTCCCAAATAGTATCTATAAATTATATTAGTTTAATGATTGAACTGTATATGTAATTCACCGTACATTTATGATTACATTATTAATATTATTATTAAAGTATTAAGTTGGCTTATTGGTAAATTTGTAAACACACAAACACTGGAATAGAATCCAATTTAAAATAAAGTTAGGACATTAAAAGGACATTATTATCATTAATCACTAATTGCATCCCAAAATAAATAGAAGCATTTCTATTCCCTTAAAACATAGGAATAGTAATTGTATATTATTATTTTGTTTATAATTAACATTATAGGTTGCTATTGAAGTTGAGCTCCATATAGTACGCAACAGCTCCTAATTACTTAATCCTGAAAGGATTAAGGATCTTAGAGGGCCCATTGTAGGTTAGTAATGTTTCTTGCTGAAGTGAGAATAGAAGCACCATCAATCTAGACTATGAGCTTTGTCCCCATTTCCTATTCTCTCTCTTGTTTACTTCAGGCATTTTTCAACTTGATGTAGGAGTGAGTGAGTAGCCAGTTTTAAACAAACGTTGATGACTCTACATTTAAAAAAGTAGACCATAGACCGTTTCGTATATAAAGTCAAAGGAGATGAGAAACAAAACCTAGATACCCGAAAAGAGCTTTATTTTTTTAAGTCGTTTCAACATATTCTTTAAGAAATTATATAGTTATGAAATTCCAAAATTAGGTAAGATAATGAATTGTTTTAAAGGAGTGATATATGAGATATATATGAAATATCTGTTAAGTGATATATGAAAGTATCTGTCAACAGGATATTTTCATTTTCTGTTTTAGTTTGAGACTTAAGGACATTATCGTTGGAATTTGTCTACGGTCTTAATAATATGTAAGGTCTCTTTTTACCTTTTCCTTTTCAATAATAATTAATTTTGTGGAATAGCCATAAGTCCACTGGTTTCTTGATAATGTTTTCTTTTTTTCTTGCACTTTTACTTCCATTTTTTCATATGGTCTTTTGTCTAATGTTTTTGTGTTGTTTACTATTATTAATTTTTTCCTGTTGTGCTTTTTGAAGTTTGGTGAGTGTATATTGAATTTTCAATTTCTGAAGTATTTATCAGCTGTTTTTATCTAACCTTATCCAGCTGGGGTCGAGTAACCTTCCTTATGATTCATTAGTTGCATTTGAGCCTTGGAGGTGGAGGGATGTTTCTTGGGTACATTACTCATGTTTTGTTTTGCTGTTATTCTCTTTCTTGGGGATGCCTGAATAGGCGAAATATTGGACAGATATTTTCATTTTCTGTTTTGGTTTGAGACTTGAGGGCTTTTCGTTGGAATTTTTCCACGGTGTTAAAAAATATAGATTTAAAAAAAAGTTAAAATATAGATATTGCTATCCCCCCTCCTTCAGGTCATATCCTAGATTTGTTTATATTTATTTATTTAACGAATAATTGAAACTTCTGCTTCTACTATGAAGTACACCAATAAGTTCTAGCTTAAGAACAAATAGAATTCTCCACAGGCACAAACTACAATACATTGTTATAAGACATATTGTTTAGAGCAGATCCGACTTAACTGTAAGGCGTCATTAGAGGTGTCAGTAGTGTTCATCCCCGACCCAATGCCCCCTTGGAATTAAGCCACGATTAATTAATTGATAGAACCGCGTAATTCTACCTGGGATCAATAATCATCTCAACTGTCAGTTCTAGATTAATTATATCACATCGGCAATGTACCAAGATTACATTAGCTTTAGCTGAAATATATATTATACCGAGGAGGAGAATAACTGTTTGTAACTTGTTATATTTAAATAACTGTAAACAATGTTTTTACTATTATAGTTTGAACCAAGAAGTAAACCATCTTTTTAGTTATCCGCGAACTATGTCATCAATGAAACCATATTTTTAAAAATGCAAGCCATTAGTAAAGTTTATGAAATCAATAATACAGTTATAAAAAAAGGAATGGACATAAAGCTCCTTCAAAAGAACAACATAACTCAAAATTTGGAACTTTGCAGTCAAGCCTTCAGTATCATGGTATTGGTTGAAACTTTTTAATTGAGGAACATTTCTGATATTCCATAACCAACATTTTGTTTATATAACGTCATATTTTGAGTTGCATCATGTTTGAACTTTATATTTTCAGGGATTACTAAAGCATTTAAAAATTGTCTAATGGTTAACGAAATAATTTTAATATCATCGTTGTAATAGGAATTTGCTTTAGTAATACTAATACCCTTATTTTATTATTTATTTTTTTTAATTCCCATGAAAATTTCGAATATCTTTACTGAAAAATTAGGTTTTTTTGAAGGATCGCTAAAAAAAAGATTTTTATGTAGAACAAAGACATCATCAGGCATGTTATACTGATTTAATATTCGAAAATAATAAAATCTTCTGGAGTAATAATGAATTCGGAATATGGAACATAATTAAACAGGCCTATTTAAAAAAAAATAAATAACTGAGAACTATTTTGAAGGAGGACTTAAAGTTTTCATTAAGCTTTTTTAACTGTAATTGTAATGAAAACTGTAAACTGTATTGTAATTGTAAATGAAAAAAAAATATGCTAATACTCCTCTTAGTAGTGCCCTTAACCAACTTCCATTGGAGTTTAATTCCAGTGACGCGGCTGAGAAAGGGGGCAGGGGCCTCCCGAGCTCCTGCTTTGCCCTCATTCCTGGGGAAGAAGCTCAGTTTGGGGACCCCAGGCAAATTGTAAATAAAGTTTGAATGTGTACATTATTTTTTTTTATTTTTTTGCTATCTAGACTTTATTTTATTATCATTTTTGCATTTATTTCCTTTTATTACCGCATATTTTTTCCACTTGTATATATTTAATTACATTCACTTAATTTATTTTGTTTATATCATTTTTTGTTTTGTTATTGAATGGTTGTAGCTTCATAGCACCATTGCTTATTTCCCACAAGCGGCAGATTGTAATGTTTTTGATAAAGTGTTTCAAAAAAAGAAAATACTCCTCTTAGTGTGATAATAGAAGTAATATATATATTCTAGGTCAGAGTGGCCCAAGACAAGCCTGATTGCAGGGTTATGCACACCACACGTTTTAGATTGACAGCAGAGGTCACTATTTATCACAAATAATCCTGCTTTGCCGAGAAAACAATTACTGTCTATTAAAAAGGATTAATAATTATTCAAAAATAAATTAAAAGCCCTTTTATTATGTAAGTATTTTAAGAAAGAACTTCCAAAGATTCGCTTAACCCTAAAAATTATGATTATGCAGTAAGTGTAAATACGATACACCTGTACCACAGAATATTGAATATACTACGTATCAAGTTATAATTTATAATAAAACTCTTTACTTTATAATTTAGCCAACTCCCGTGATTTGTGATATATCAGCGCTTAGACTTCATGCTTCGAAAACTCTACTTACAAGTTCAGGATTTAAATTTAAAGAGACGATAGCTCAAGCCTCGAAGACGCACTGCATCTCATTTTCTTGAAAAATAATTTAAATTAAAGAATAAATGATTAGGATGGTAGCTATGTTATGTATGGTTCTGAAAACCGACGTTCTGATCCAAACTTGTGAGCCACCACCAAGAATTAGTTGTTTTAAGACTAAGATTGAACTTAGTGCAGTAGTTATATAATAAAACCTGACTGTATAATGGTTATCTATTCCACTGTTACCGGCAGCTCCTCTATTGGACCATGTGGACACCTGAAAAGGGCTGGGTAGGAAGGAAGGTACGGTCAAGGGAGCGTATGGGAATCTTTGGAAAAAAACAATATCATCAAATCTCAAAAAATACGCATTGTACTCAAACAAAAGACCCATTCTTCCAACTCTGTCTTATTGAAAAAAATAGCTAATTATATATGTTAATTTCAGCCAGTTTAAATATAAGCCTCTGTCCGCAGCTGCGCTCTTATAGGGGACTAGCATTTTTCGAGTTAACTTATCTATTCGATCGAGTTAACTTCTTTCTAAAAAAGAGATTCAAACTTTACGTCTGCATTTTCTATAAAATTTGAGCGTTGAAACTGATTGGCTTTGTTGCAACACCTCAATCACTTACCAGATTTGTTTCCCCTGATAATAATATTATCATCATAATTAAAACATTAAATTTTGCATCATTACACTACCTAACAGATCACAGTCATCCATCACATATTGACAAAGGAGACTACAATGGAAAAATGAGGAAACTCACTTTTTCTTTAATGTTCAGGAGAGCGAAATTAACAACAGAATTTGTCTTTATCTTCCAATGAAGATTCTACTCAACTCGGATAAAAACCAAAACCTTATCACGTTTTTACCCAGGACCATTGAATTATTTTTTTATATTCTGGCTATAAACGCATGAAATAGCTGTTTTTAAACAATAGCGACTGCTACTAAATTGTTTTTTTTAATTTATAATTCATAAAAATAACACAATCCTTAATAAACTATTATAATTAACATCACGACTCTGCCATTACATTCGGCCATGGAACCTACACGAAGGGTAAGGAAGGACAGAAAAAACAACATAGTAATGAGTTGCAATAGCAACTTAATTATGCTCCAATTAAGAATGTTTAAAAAGCTTTTGAAAAATCAATATTAACGTGAATTATACAATAAAGGCCATACCTTTATGTGTATAAGAATTCAAAGCTCAACTGTGTCCGAGCAGATTGCTATATAAATTAGTGATATAGAGCTCTGATGTTTCACGCTCCCCCTAATTAGAGGGCTAGTAAAAATACGCCACAGCCTCTTTGATCCTAGAAGAGATATTAATGAAGAAAAGGTATATGTTGGAAAATGGTTTGTGCTTGTACCACTATACTCATCCCGTCCTTTAAGCTTAATATTTGCTTGAAGTAGTTCTGTTTAAATACTCGCATGCTTTCATAACATCGTTGCCTGTTTCTGAGTTGAGGGATGCACAGAGTCCAATATTAATTAAGTAGAAAAGCAGAGGTTTCCTTTAGTATTGGAATTCTCTGGAAAGTAGCTTCAGGGTGCATTGAACGTAAAATTACTAAAATGTACAAATAACTAAATTAATTTAAATAACGTAAAGAAAGCATATTCGTAGACAAATAATTATTTATAACAATATTTTTTGTTTTTATTAAACAAGCATAAAAAACTCGTTATGTAACCTCTTTCATCTTTCATCAAATGAACAAATTTAATCAATTTTGAGTGCAGTTTTGTGACATCACCAACCAAAACCATATACAGGACTATTTCATCACTTCGAATATTTCTATTTTATAGTTATTTATTTATCATAGTGTTTCCCATTACATGCACATTAGTAATTCCCTGAACGTAAGATAAATACATTGTTAATAAACAAGCTCCCATCGGATTAGTATCATCTTTGAATTCAGAAATGATTTAATGAATTACAGCTCATTTAGTCGATAGTGCTTGTTTTTAGTTTATAGTACCGATTACATAGACATTTTTTACATATATTGGACAAACAAATCCACTTTTTATTGACAATGTCTTCTAGTTTTGTTTTATTTTTTTATCGTGTTACAGGCCAACTAAGGGCCACGAGCATATCATTTCTAGGCTCTTTTTATCTTCTAGGCATATCTTTTTCCATTAAAGGATTTAAAATTAATTCAAGCAGCATTGTTAATCAGAAATTATCACTTTTTGTTGTGATAAATAAATGGCTTCAACTTCATGCCAAAGTAATTAATGGAGCAGATCAATAATACAGATTAAAATGAAATTCAACTTTTTTTATATTATTGTACGAAATCTACTATAGTATTTTGCTTATTAATCGAAAAGCATAGTGCAATGCTTACTCCACATTGTTTTAACAGTTTACACCTCTGAACATGAATCTCTATTTTTTTTTTCTAATTCTGGAATCCATAAAAGTTAAATTGAATCTAAAAAAAAAAGCCTAGATGTCCCTCCCGCAGAATACGCTATTCATCACACATAGCCGTTGCCTCTAATAAAATATTCATTTCTTCCCGTCCGAAATATTCCCTCTTCAGCCTTTTCCTTCCTCCAGTCGTATGGTTTCCAATTCTGTTGGGATATACCTGACATAAATTTCATCCGATTTCCACGCACAATACTCCTTGGGTATAGGATTTTTTTTCGAATTAAATAATTTATGTATAAAAGAAAATGTTGGATAATAGCATTTATCGGTAACATGAAAAGTAAATGATACATTTTAAAATTTTAATATTATCCTTAAATTATAATGATACAATATGATCGATAAATAGATTAAATTAAAGAATTAGTGGATCAATGGAATTAGCTGCAACTTTAATTTTAATTTAAGCCAATATGGCTTATATTGGATATTGGCTCAAGCTTCAATCAGCCCTGAAGATGCCCTAAAACGTAGGCCGAAACGTCGGCACTCATAATAAATAAGTTTGTCTTATTTTGTGTTCCATTGACTGTACCCCCAGACTATCTATATCCCACACTAAATCTTCCAGTCAACTATTTTCCTCTCTATTATTTAATTTTAATTTTATACTTCGCTATTTCAGGCTCCTTTAACATTTACTAGACAAACGGTCAAAAAACTCATACACGTGATAACCATAAGGCCCATCTATACTCAGGGAGTAGAGCTTCGGGGCTCCATTAAGCCATCGAATTTCTCTCGTATATTCAATCCTTACAATACAAAATCCCTCGTAAAATCCTCAATACTCCTTACTTTGTTACGAAAAAAGTAATGCGTAATGATGATATCCCATTTGTTACTGCGTTGACCCGTATCCGATATCAATCTTTTCATGACAAACTTTATTCCCATTCAACCCACTAGTTTCAAATCTGACGACCTCTTCTATTCCTGACAATCCTCCGAGGCCTCTGAAAAGATGATGGTCTCGTGATCATCTATGTTGAATTTCTTATTTGAGTATTACTAATGGGTAGTTAGTTACTCTACTCGCCCTTATCTCGTGGCATTAATTATCTTTCATTATATTTACTTGATGTATACAATTGTAAATTTCAATAAATCAATTTAAAAAATTTAAGCAATCTCTGGAAGTATGAGTGTTATGAGTGTCCTTCAAAATAATATACACAAAACGTTTCTATTTCAATGAATTTTCAATATTCGAGTAGACTTAGTTAGATTGGATATTTTTGGCGTTTTCATAATGATAATTATGAATAAATTTCTGATGAATGTCGAATGTTTTAAATGGATTTATGTCCGAAACTAAAGGATGTGGTCAGATGAATTGTTATGTTGATAACGCTATAATGATGATATGCACTCAGGTTTGTCCTCCTTCATCATTTGCTTTGTCCATACCACCCAACGTTGTTGATAGTCACAACAAAGGCTGCACGTTCACGTTCACTGTTGTGCAAAGGTTTCCATGGATTTCGTATTCCAGTCTAGTCCAGTCTTAATAAAAATTGCTCTACTCTAATACCTCTTCGACCTTATACTTTTTAATTGATAACCAACTACAAGATACACTATGTCTTACAATCCTAGTTATTAGAGAATATTAGATTGAGATCCATGTTGATTGTTCTTGTATTCCTTTGTTAGTTTAACGTGCTGTCCATAGTCTATGTACCCCAATTTCTGATACTTCAATGCGGTTCAATGTTGAAAACTTTAATTGATTCCACTACAACCAAATATTAAATAATTGCCTTGGTACCAATTTGAGGTGATCATTACAAGAGAATTTTCGTAAAAGTGGCTTTAGTCATTGCCGTTGTGCATTTAATTTGTATAAATATGGTTGATAATGATAGTCGGTTAGTAATGATGGGTTCGTTATTAATCTATCTTTTAACTTAGGGTTCGGAAAATAGCTTCTTCTTCTTTCGCATCACCCTTATGGTGCCTTTCAGCGTAGGGGAGCGTTTAACCAGGACTGCCACTCTTCCCTGTTCCTAGCTAGGTTCCTCTCCTGGCGGATATTTCTGCCTCTTTTCCTGCACAAACGTTCGACATATTCCAGATAGGACATTCTAGGGCGACCTCGTGGTCTTCTACCTTCAAGGATGTAGTCCATCGTCTTCAATGGTTCCTGTAGTCCTCCATCCTCAGAACATGCCTAAACCATCGGAAAATACCACAAAATAAATTTTGATTTTGCTATCAGTTCCGCAGATTGTTGCTTCTAGTTATGATACCATAAGTTTTTACTTTTCGTTTCGTTTTACGATTCGTTTCCTTTTTAAAATTCTAGAAAATAAACAATAATCGTGAGTTTTAGCATGGAAAAAATAGTCTAGGTAAATGTGAATATTTCGAAAATAATTTCATCAAGAAATGAGCATGTAATAAACATTTCGAAATATATATTGAATATACTTTAATTAATTAAAGTATTAATTAATTAAAAATATTATATTAAAAATTAATTAATTTAATTAATTAAGGTTGACCTTAAATATATGAGGAAGAAAACGGTACGGGTGGAGGTAAAAAAGACCACATAAATTGGGAGAACTGTTTATTTGTGCCAACTTTTCGACCACATTGCAGGTCTTCTTCAGGTCGAAACGTTGGCTTTCCAATTAACAGTTCTCCCTATTTAAGAGGATTTTTTACCTCCACCCGGAACAATTTTTTCATAATTTCGAAGTATAGATGATATAACCTAAACCTTATGTACACTTTGGGCGATTTTACTGGAGAGGAAAAAAAACGCGTCGTGTGTTAAATTATATAACACAAATAACACTTCTCCAATGGAATAAAATTCTTTATTATTTATGTTACTAACCTTTCGTAGTTATTCAGACTTTTCGCTTTTGATCAATAATATCTTAAATCGAGAATAATATTAAAGGATGTTTCCAAGGCCCATCCAATGTTGTAGGTAACATTTTTCAACGACTGTTCAAGACAATAAAATAAAACGGAGAATAAATGGAGGTCAGAGCCATTAGGGTGAAAACATTTTAAAGCGAACTTTTGCCATTAGATGGCGACTTCAAGTCATTAGTGCCGTTCCTCTTCAAGGGGGAATCCGATACTAGTGAAATTTTCAGTGAAAATTGCGAGGTCAAAGCTGAATAATTAGATTGGACTCCCCTTTCCATGGCAGGTGTTTCTACTGAATTATAAATAAAGTAATCGATATGGATTTATTTTATATCCGAAATATCTCTTAAATTCCCTCCCCCCCCCCTTGGGCCCCTGGGACCTGGAAAGCCATTGCCGGAGGTCCGCATTTACTTTACACTCCTCAACAAACTTTATTTCAGTAATATTAAAGAATTAAATTACACGTAAATTCAAGAGTAAGTTAAGCTAATATTTGTCTATAATCAATGAAGAAGGTTTTTTTTTATGATAAATAATAACACAGATGATATAAAGATAAAATAACACAAGGTTGCTCAAGTAACTTTACATACATTTTTTTCTCTAAAATACTTATACCACATTCAAAAATAACAGCTCATTAATTAATAGTAATAAAATACTTAAGTTTATGAGTGCCGATTTCACAGTGAAAATGATACAAATTTGTTTTTCCCAATTATTGGCTACCATAGACTATTTTTCTTTACTTAAACTCTTGTGTTAGATTCTTTTCAAACTCAGTTCCAAAAAACCTACCCCAAATAAATAACGTGAGTTAGTCATTTGAAATTTGAATGATCGTAAATATCTGAATAAAATAGCCTAAATTATTTTTAAAAGTCGGTCAGCTGTCTAGCATATAGTGGACAACTTAAAAACTGCATTACTAGAAAAAAAGTTCATAGTGCAAGACAATTTTGAAGTGATAGGGATAATCCTTGGATCTTCAGATAAATAACACAAAATGCACCCTACAAAGTATTAAAATAAATTAATAGTTGACTAAATAAAATGTGTATAAATTAAGAGGACACAAAAGTAAATGGGAAGTGAGGTTTATCATTGCAACTTGGTTAACTAAATTATTCATTTTTGGTTTGTTATTTTTTTTTAACAATCAAAGTGGAATATTTTTAATTTGATTGATTGTACAATTTTTAATTGATATTATAAATATATTTGTTCGATAATTTCAGGATTTATTTTCTGTAACCATTTCAGTTTTTCCTTTTTCTTTCTTCTTTCTTCAGGGCATATCAATTTCAATGTGAGTCACACAGATCACGATGCATAAAAATACAGATCACGAGAAATAAAAATGATTAATCGAATACTTCATATTCCGAATAACGTATACATGCGTTAAATATTATATGCATGCGTTAAATACATTATATGATTTTAAATCCTTTTCCTAAATACTAATTGTTTTATTAATTTTATAATTTTCACTCTATACCCCAATGGTCATTAAACAGTGTTTAAATACAAGTATAAATATTTATTGCTATGTTTATTATTTTTATTATCATTATTTGCATTCATTCATAAGTATATATTTTAATTCACTACATTATTATAAATTTTATGAAAGTTTATATTATGAAATATTTAATATATAGCTATAATGTATTATTATGGAATGCATAGAAAAATATTTGTATCCCGGAGGTTAAGGACACTATTTCACTTTATATTTGCCCAGGAGAGCACAATTTTCTACAACTACCAATTTTAAATTTTGTTGTTTCGTTACTAATACAAAACGTTTAATGAAAACTGTTCACGTTATTATTGGTACTGATAAGTGATTGAAATTATTAATTATGGTATTCGTTTATGACTATTTACCTAAAATATTACCTATTTGTGGTATATATTTTAGGTGAAAACTGTGTGAAAAAACTGGATCAATAAAATATATCGACATCCAGAGGCTCAACGGTAGCACAATGACTTGGGTAAATTCTATTTTGACTGCCGGCCATTCAATATTCGCCCTCTGAGCCTTATCAAATAAAATATTCTCGGGCACACCCGCCGGATATGTATCAGGGTTCTGCTAAAAGCTATAGGCGCACCCCTACAAGCAAGGAAGAGGTTATTCATGTAAATTCGAGTCTTTACTTAGGTCTACTTCCCTTCCTTCGAGAGAGTGGAGATCGGAGCGCGAAAACTCTGAAATATGGCTTTTGGCGCCGGCCATAAAATAGCAAGCTATGGGAAAATAATATACAAACAAAATTTCAGGTAAAAGCTTGATGAAATGTCGTTTGGTATATTTATCATTTTACAAAAGTCCTCTTCAGTAAGCAATATCAGAGTTTATCAGTATGAGCCATACCTCCAGCGAGCAATAATACAAATACGCGCGCGCGCACACACACACACACACACACACATATATATATATATATATATATATATATATATATATATGTAGGGGCGTTTTAGATAAATAAAAAAAAAAATCATATAGATTATATTGTTTCATTAATTATAGTAACTTTTTTTATTTAGCTAAATTATCTAAAATTTAGAATTAAGAAAAATTAGATGCTTAGATAAATAAATTTACTAGGAATTTGTCAAGTAATTTAGTACGATATTCACATTGTTTAAGTATGTATTCACATAATTCAAAGCCATATCTTGAAAAATCATTCATTTAGTATCTCTTCAACCTTCAAACCTTTATTGCATGTGATAGCTTCGCCAATTAAATAAACTAATTACGATTTGGCTTCCTTTCACAAAATATTGTTTTAGCAATAATGATTCCGATCAAATCATTTTTACAGAAATCGGGATCTGAAAATTGAGAGATTGGTGATTACTATAGTAACGGATTTTAGGATATTTAGTGATAAAGAGGACTGTCTGAAAATGATAACTTAGATCTATTTGCCCATTAAACCAATGTTTTTTTTTAAAAGCATTTGCTGAACACAATCAGGTTTTTTGATGGTCGATTCCTATTATTTAAGGATTTCGTAAACGTGTAAAAAGTTCCGTTTATTATTTATTATTCACGGCTACCTTTGAATATAAAATACAGAAATGAACTTACTCAATACGATCAATTCAAATTTCTCACTTTACATTCAATAATATTATAAATAAATTAGAAGAAAATGACAACGAAAAAGATTTATTTTAGTCATATGAATTTGGGCACTCGGAGCTTCTGTTTCAAACAATTATGTCTCGTACACACTACCCCGTCCTTTAGTCTTCTTTTCAGGCTGATTTTCTCTGTCTGACAATTGCATCTTAGCATGCTATCATTCTTGGGAGGAGTGGCACGAGGAACAATACTGATTCTTTACTTATATACGCGTATACGTCAGGAAATACTAGCCAATAACTAGACATTAACTAAAACTTGCGTCTAAGTTAGAACAATTTAATCAATACACCACGACCCTCGTCTTGTAACACATTGGTATATATGATCTTATGGCAAATTACTACAATAACGTTCACACATCGACGAGGCACGTGTCCTACAGTTCATATCGGTTACCTCCAAATCGGTTAAGATGGGCACAAACTGTTACCTCGAACTAATAATTATAATTATTAGTTAATAATTATAATAATTATTATAGTTAGTTAATAAATAATAATAATTATAATAATTAATAAATAATAATAATTATAATAAATAATATAATTAATAAATAATAATTAATATAATAATAATATAATTAATAAATAATAATTAATAAATAATAATAATTATAATAATTAGTTAATAATTATAATAATTATTATAATCGACCGAAGGATGATCTAAGGCTCTATTATCAGAATGAAAAAAAAAGCTATATATTATTAGTAGCATGAATATTTTATTCAAAAAATAAATTTATCCAAAACCAAATGTATGATGTTCATTTTACATTAATGTTGATTCATATAATCACTCAAATTACGGAAGACTTTAGTACAGAATCATTAAATTAATCGTAAGAGAAAGCATAGATTTTTTCTCCTCATCTCTCTATAGTTATAGAATAGCAGAATTATTTTTCTAATTTAATCTGCTTGGCCAATTATTTTGAGGTGTGTGAGGTATTTGAAAGCTCCAGAAAGGATATTCCATCACTCGGTACCACGAGGGTCCTGGGTTTTGGCGAGATCGCTCACTCTTATCCGCACCGAAATGATTTAGTGTGATCGATGGTGGAGTCACGTGCCACGGGCATAGAGTACTCTTTCTTGTTAGTACATATCCTGATTGTTTAAAAAAATGTATAATAATTCTCTTGTGGATGTAACTGGAGTACATATTTTTGAATCATTCATTCAAGTGAGTAAAAAACCTTTTTCCAGTCAAAATTTATTTCTTTATTTAAAATACGTTTCGACTTATTAACTCATTTTCAACTTTCTTTTCTTATAAGTCCATTTTTATTTAAATATTTTTACTCATAAATTTGTACATTATTAACCTTTTAATATTTGTCAATTAATTAATTTTTTTTTTTTTACTCGGAGTTTGTAATGTTCTCCATGTTCATTTATTAAATGTTAAGAATGACCATTGAGAACATTGCAAACTCCAAGTAAAACAAAAAAAAAATTAATCAATTGACAACTATTAAAAGGCTAATAATGTACAAATTTATGAGTAAAAATATTTAAATAAAAATGTACTTATAAGAAAAGAAAATTGAATATGACTTAATAAGTCGAAGCTTATTTTAAATAAAGAAAAAAATTTTGACTGGAAAAAGGTTTTTTACTCACTTGAATGAATATTTGATGAATTTTAAAAAATGCCAGATAAAGGTTTCTACCCTAAATTAGTTATGGTTATATGACCACAGAATTTTTCGTTTTGGTTGCAATTGTTTAATTTTTTTTTAGTGTTATCCTCATAATTAAAGATGTTTTTCTCCTCATTTGAAATCCCTTTAAAACCCACTTTAGTACTAATACTTAAAAAAAAACATTATTAATTTCTCAACTTTGCCTTTAACTAAACAAGAGAGATATAGATTTAAAAAAATCGTTGATCAGGCCGTTAAAGACATTATGTTTTAATTCTTTCTTTCTTCTTATTTTCGTTGTCAGAATTATTCACCTTTCTTCATAGTGTTGATTGATATATTATTTGGTATATTGTGGATGAAATATTATTTTGTAACTGTAATTCTATTGTTTTATGATTAATTAAGTATAAATTTAAGATCGCAAATTTTATTTATTAAACTATATAACATTTTACCAAAGTGTTCCTTTTTTTTTAAATTCCTATTTAAAAAAAAATAATTATAATTCTTGTTTTTATTAAAAGTTAAATATAGTATAAATTTATAAATACCGATAATAAATTTATGAACCGTAAAAATTAAGGGTGTAATTCCATAAAATTTATAGGGAAGAACTGGAAGGAAGCTAATCTTGTTAATATTAGTAAAATATATTCGCCGGTGAAAGGTAAATATTAGCCAGCAGTAATCATTATGTGCGACTTATTCTTACATATTTTTATATTATTACTATTATCATCTTTATTATGGTGTTGAGCAATGAGTTGTTATTATTTACCTCTACCCGTATCTGTAATGAGAATCCTCTACTCGCCTCCACACCCCAGAATAATTTTCGGGATCATTACGAAGAAATATTACAACCATTAAAAAGCAAAGGATTAAATTTACAAAGTAAGTTTTCTGTCTATTTTTTTCCAGGTTCAATCTTCTATTAATGTCATCTCACTGAGACAATACTTTAACACACTATGTTCATGAAATTAAATACACACTTATAAAGCCATCATTTCAAATTATTGTGTCGGTTCGTAAGAGATGTCCATTATTATTATTTCTAGAATTCAAAGTAGAATAAGAAGACTTTTGTTGTATACAAAGCTAATATTTAAAGATTAATAATGATAAATAATTTAATATAAATATAAGTAATTACCCATTATTATTCATAATGTTTAATATCCATACAATTGAACAAACATTTTTTAGTTTACCATTAAATATGATCATTGAAACACACGATTATGGTGTTATTTTCTTTTTATGAATTTAAACTTGGACATTCGGCAATTCTATCTTCCAAAAGCCTGAAAATTAATAAACACGTTGGGAAATATGTATAGAAAATATTTTGAATAAAAAAATGTTTTATTAAATTGCCTTTCCTTTGAAAATATTAATTTTATGTAAAACGACCTATTCTTAAAGGGATATGAAGGAATGTTACAGCACTTGCATATTTTTATTTATTTTTTAAACAGCAGTTTATTTATTTATGAAATAGCTACTACTACTCCATACCATTACTAGGACTACATTCAATTTCTATGACATTGTTTTAATAATAATTAATAAATCAAAAAACATCTTATTAATTAATTTTATTCTCTAATAACGAATTCATCTCCTATCACACCTTACACGTTCATTGTCAGTTGTGAGTTTTATTTTACACTCGTATCATATATGGAATACACATTGTTATCATCAAAACAAAAGTATAATCAGCATTCGGTTAGGTAACATTGACATATAACCTTTCAGATTGTGATAATTAGACTTTTTTTCACCACCATGACATTCAGAAAGAGAAGAATATGAGATAGCAGAACAGACGTGTACAGAGGATGGTTAGATAGATAGATATTTTATACTCGGGTCTTTGGGCTCGAGACCCCATCACACATCCTACGTCACTAAAACTTTATCTCTCTGACCCACATGGCTAGCCTCTCTTTCTTCCTGTATCAGTTTTTATTCATTATTTAAAAAGGATGTAACATTTTTCATAACTTTATCATTAATAATTTAATAATTACAATAATTATAGTGAATTATCATTAGGAATTTTACAAACACGAATGTTAATAGTCCTCCGTAAAGCGGAGTTAAATGTCTCATAATTCAATATAATATTACTAATTTTATTTTTCACCATCAGTAATAAAACATATTAGTCTATATATTATATTAGAGTAAACTATAGGTATGTTTAACTTTTGAAACACCACTGAGAATGAATAAAAAAAATGCTCAATATAAAAATTTTAAATTTTGATAAAGTTTCAAAAAGAGATTTTAAAATTAATATTTATATATATTAATTAACATTTTTCTGGGCTGGCAACCAATGATCTTGAGCAAATAAAGGTGATCTACTAACAAGTAATAGGCTCTTCATCAGAACTGATAAAAAAAAAAAAGATGCAAAGACGACTTTTAAGGCCTAAATTATTTTTATATTTATTGTATGTTTTTATTCTTTATGTAAATTTTGTAATTCTTAATTATGGTTTAAATGATAACCGGAATAATGTCATATATTTCATATATAGTATAGGATATTTTGTAAATAAGTTTTTACTCAGTTGTAGGCCTTTGGCCAGATAAATATTTTCTTAATTATGTTCATCTCTGTTATTCTAAAGGGACATGGTCCCAGAATAAAATTATTTTTCTATTTCTATTTCTATAGTGAATTTATGTATCTGTGTCGTGAAGATTGGTTAGTTCGCTAATCATATACCATCCTATAACACGTTTGCATTCGTAATAGCCGTTTGATGTTTATAGTTCATAAAAAATTTATTTTATCATCTATGGTACTGTATCAGCTATAATTCCTAACTTCTTTTAAAAAGTTAGGAATTAAGATTTATTTTGTTACCCTGGCGCTTAGGCTTGTTTTTTTTTCATTTGAGTAATTTATTAACTATGTTATTATACTTTGTATTATTTCATTTCAAGTCTATATATCGCATAGCTTCCCCTACCCCACTGTGCTTAGCAAACATCAAAGCTTCAATCAACCCTATTATCACCCCTGTTTCCGACACACTGTATATACAGATGTAATGTATATAACTATGCTTGGAGTATTGAATATTTAAAAAAAATTATATTGATTTTGGGATGCCAAAGTAATCATTTAAGATAATTACTCAAATTATTATTTCTTTAAACGTCCTTAATTTATTTTAAATTGGATTCTTTTCCAGAGGCTGGATTTTTTACCAACTTAATAATTAAACAACTTAATATGTACCTTAATTAAACCATCGTATTCATAAATGTATAGTGAATCCGGGTTAAGTAAGAAACAAAAAAATCATAATGTCATTTCTTATTTTGACTAACATTGAATATGCACACTGAGAATTAGGATTCATGTTAGAGAATTTTATATGAGAAATAGAATTTATATGAGAATTAGGATTAGTGATTCAGATATAATAGAAGGATTGCAATAAAACTGTATACAGATGCTAAATTAAACTTATCTGATAAAACTGGGGTGCATTCAGAGTTCTTGGTATGGTATGTCTTCTGGCCGTTTCTCTATTCCACGCCAGTTTCCACATCTTCGGATACCACCGCCGATCTTCCTACCAGAAGTCAAACTTCGACTCCTGCTTTCTTGGATTCCTTTCAGAGAGTGTTTTTCCAAGGTGGATTCTGGAACCCTTCACTAAGGGGTATTCCTACCTACCTGAGTAACCATATTGTAACCACCTTTTTTCATTACGCAACTTCATATTTATTTTTATAATAACGCCCGGTACGATACATAGAGCGGAGGTTTTAGAAACGCTAATCAATTTTCTTCTTTATTGAACATATTCTAGTAAATACCCAATGTTTAGAAGAAATTGATCCCTTCATCGAAAATCATTGTATAACGATTCCATAATACCCAATTTATTGAACATATTCTAGTAAATACCCAATGTTTAGAAGAAATTGATCTCTTCATCGAAAATCAGTGTATAACGATTCTTAATAACAAATATGCTTCATAACAATCTAATCCATAGTATTATGTGGAGAATACATAGACAATCCTTTGCATATTTGTATAAAGTGAATAATATACAAAGTGGAATAGCAGGTAGCTCATCACACATTGAGCACGTCACACGGAACCTTGAATAATCCAACCTGGTGCTCCTCGGAGTGCATCTTGAATAGTCTGTGAGGAGATGAATAACGTAATAACTCTGCTACGTCTTGACAGTGCGTTTCGGACCCACCAACATTTTTCTTTATTCATGGACGTTTCATTCGTCTGTCTTAGCGCTTGATGGATGATGACTTGTATGCTACCTGGTCTTCCTCGATGGGCTAAAGCCTGCGTCGGGGCGTGAAATATATTAACTCCTGAGGCTCAGTTGACAAAGAGAAATATATCTGACGACCCACTTACTCAGGCCCTTTTCCCTTACAAAGTGCTTTCGTTTATATGAGTAAGAATAGATTTCAGAGTTATTTGAATCCTGAAACCTAAGATTTAAACTTTAAAACTTAATGAATTTATGAGCTTCTACTCCAGAAGTAATAGTAATTTCAGATTTCCAGGAATCAAAAAAACACCTAAGCAATTTGGACGGAAATTTGTAAATTTAATCTTATCACCTTCCATCTTACATCATTCCATAGTTAAAAAGTAACGTTTTATTTTATTAAAATAGACAAAAACATCTTATTATTGTAAGTACATCTTGAATTTGCTGATTTTTCAGTTATAAGGTAGGCAATATACTTTAAAAACATATCTATGGAACAATTTTACAATAGTTCAAAGCTTAATAATAAATTCTATAATAGTATTCTATTTACAGATAGGGCGGTCAGTGTGCAGAGTACTGAATTGCTATGCTGTAGATTCCAGGTTCAGATATAGCTGTGGGAGATAAATTATTTAATCTGTTAAGGGCCACGGATGGACCCTATTAGATCCAGGACCCTCCTGGAGCGCACCCAGCCTCTATCAAGTACCTGACCTTAATTGAGGGAAAATCTTGCGGTTAGTTGTGATACCGGACAAAGTACCTCCCTGCAGAACCACTGTCTTAGAAACAGTACAGTGTATAATCACTACTGAATCCCAGGCCATTCATGAGTTGTAGTGGTATAGATTTTTTTTGCTCATTGTTTTTTTTTTATTCTTAGCTACGGGGATAAAAACCATTATGACACAATTTTTAAATTTTTATATCTCTTTTGGAAAACCAATTTTCCATAAATTTTAACTCTCAATTCGTTTCTTCGTTATTTATAGAAACAGATTAAATAATGTTGTTTATATTGTTATTGGTAAGGATAAGTGATTGGAAGTATTGATCATTGTATTTACTTATGACAATTTACCTAAAATATCACCTATTTTGTTGACATGGTGTCTTTCACTTCCGGATCACAGAATTAATGTATGTAATAATGACGATCTCCAAGTCTTCAAGTGCTCTATATAATATAGTAGAATTGTTTAAATGTATATACATAGTAATTACTTTTCCGAAGAAAATTAATTGTTAATTATTAATTCCATCACTGACAGTTCACACTTTACTTACTTTACTTTACTTTATTTATATTATTAATGTTTTACCGTTCTGCTATTCTACGTTCTCGTGGTCTTCCTTTGTCGAGCTTCTGGCATTACTGTTAATTGTTTACTTTCGTTCCTAATATAGTATTCTGCCTTCCCTGATGTATAAGAAATACTTCGTGTCTTACCCCATTAAGTCACAACAACAATGAACGCTTCTTCATTTGTAGTTACCTTTATTTAATTAATAACAATCCAGCATAAAGACGGAAGATAAATCTGAGATGGAAAAAACGGTATTCAAATTTTATCTGCACCGCAATAAGCCACCGGAGTTATATAACCAGCCTGAATCCTGAATTTAATTTCAGATATTAAAACAGACTCCTAATGATATCCTTTATTCAGAGGATGATCCTGAGGAAAATACCTTCAAGAAGATGCGGCAGGATGTTTGCCAGATCCGAGGCAATTTGTCATTCTCAGGCGTCAAATCCCTCCCCCCATACTCTAAATTATTTATAACGGCAACATAACTCATAGAATTTTCTCTTCCTCTACAGGATTTTTATTAATTATCCAGCAATACATTAAAGAAGAAAGCCTATTAACTTTATCTCCTCAGTTTAATTAAACTTTGTTGACCGTCGCCTGTTGTCAGAGATATTTCCCTCAGGATAAATATTATGTAGTTTGTGGGGGAAGATAGGATTGGACTAACCTCAGGGGGTGTTTACTTGGCAAACAACATCCGCAAATGGGATTTGTTTGTAAAGTTTTTTTAAGAAATAATTAAAAATATTTCTTAGAATTTATTAAATTTAACTCTACTTCAGGCTTTATAACTTTCAGTTAGTCATTATTGGGGAGCGAGGTAGCTCAGAGGTAATGTACTGTGTTGCTGTAGGTCTTTAGTTCAAAATCTGTAGTTATTTAACCGGTTAACTGGCCCCTGTGAGTTCTGATCCTGAGGCTCAGCTACACTCTTCAAAGTGGGCACCTTTAATTGGGGGAAGAACCTGGCGGCTGAGCCTGATCCAGGACGAATAACTTTCCTGCACAACCTTTTTCCTATGTATAACACAGTTTCTACCACGTGCAGAACCAAGAACCCTTCATGATCGTTGTGTTACAGTTTTTTTTCTTGGCTCTATCTACCACTACGTCTATTTAGAAAAACAAAGAGCAAAGAAAAATAAAGTTGTTTCTGACATGACTTATATAAGTATAAACATCTGTCAGAAAAAAAATTTCATCAACAAGAAGTTTCTACGTTAAATTTAATACCAATAGGTAAAATAATCAATATGAATAAATAATAAATTGTATTAATAAAGATTGCATATTCTTAATAATAATATAATACATTATATTTTTATTTTGAAGAGAAAAGATTTGTTACACGGTTTTCCTTTTCTTTCGTATTTTTTAATCATTGAAATTCAGAATTTATCTTACTCACTGTATTTCATTTCATTTTTTATAAAGTGTTATTCTTACTTGGTACTGCAATGTTTTATATAATTGTTTTCTGTTTTTTTTTCTCAGCCCTAAAGGAGGCCTACATCTTCAGACCATCGTAGGCGCAGTAACATAAGTCATTCTTATTTTGTGTAACCGTTGACTGCACCTCCTGACCATGTCGTACCACTCTTTGTATTAACCAGTTAACTATTTTCCACTTACATGCTGTTTGCTTTCGAGAAGCTCAAGAGGAATACAGTGATGTCTTAGTAGCCTCATAAAATCGATTGAGGTACCGAGGGGGACGTAAAAAAGAGGCCTAGCTGTGCCAGGGAAGAGCCGTATGTGAAATGTAAATGCTTCAACAGTAATGGAAATTCTTTCTTTGGAAGCATTTCGCCGTCATTATTAGGCAGTGAACAGGCTCCCGGATCTCAATTTTTTATTTGTGATGTAAACATTCTATCATACTTTTTGTTTTAATTTCATAAATAGTAGAATAATTAAATATTATATCCAGTTGTATGTTGAACGTCTTGGTGGTGGGGTGCTGTCTCATGTTTGGAGCCTGGTTGGGCTGTTGATCGTTGGGATGTATTGCACCTTTTTCTTCGAGATCAAAGTCCAGCATGGTCACTGCCTGTCCACTTCCTAATACACCAATCTCCTGCCCTTGTAACACTGCACACTGTACACAATTAAGTTGTCACTGCACAACCTTGCTAGATAGCTAGTCAATTGCCTACTCTTATCAGATCAACGCTGCCCTGTCGTCTGTTGAGGTTGTATCCAACTGATACGAATTGACCCCAACAGCTTAAGGCATAATCTACTTAAGAGGAGTAACAGTGTTTGTTTGGATAGGAGTCTTTAAAAAGAAAGCAATACGGAATGAATACACTGTTACCATAGATACCACACGTATCTCTTCCCGATTTGTCCCGGAATTCAACTTGTAATTTATATCTATTATGTAAAACAAATAACACAATCTTATCGAGAAAGGAACGTAACGGGCCACTTTTAGTTAAAGCTCGATTTTAATCTTCATAAAATTTTCATACCGCGGGCTAAATATGAAAATTGTTTCTTAAGGAGTAAACCCCAAAAATTGTGAAATTGAATTGTGCTTGAAGTACGGAGGGTAAAATATACTTGGGAAAGTTCAAAATCCGGCCCAGTTTAAAACAGAGCTTTTCCGCGATTGGAGAATGAAATTGGTATAACTTTGCCTAATCGACGATACTGTTTTAAACTTTTTGTTAGTATTTCATTTTCTTCTTCCTTTGTTCTCTTTAACAAACCTCCTTCCACGCTACTTAACAATTCCCTCCGTCTCAGTGATCTTAGGTTTGACTTAAAAACTGAGAAAAAAAATGTAGATATCTGTTTTTTCTCTAAAAAAGCTCACCATTTTCACCATTTATTTAACCCAATTATCTACCACCTACCTATTTACTACCATTTACTCATTTCATCTCAACCCGTTGCCTCAAATATGCAGTTAAGCTATTACACCTCTATTTCATTCAAGTCGGTTTCTAAAGCAACTGTATAATGATCTATCTTTATTTTAAAATAATTAATTCATACTAACATCATTAAACCTCGTGCCAAACTTGATACAATACCCAACATACTTTTGTATACATTTATAGGAATGCATGTATGAATTTCAAATGAAAGAATAATTATGACCGAAACTTGTACTAAAAACCTACGAAGTTAATTGAAGAAAGGTAGTTTTAAGTACATAGTATGAATCATAATGTATATACAAAAGTGCCAAAAATGTAAATAAAAACAAAAAAGCACATTTCGTGACAAAATACTAAGCAATTAAAAATAATAAAACTTAAGCTACAATAAATATAATTATTTTAATAATAATAATAATAAATTCTTTATTTATTCTGGGACAAGTCCCTTTAGAATAACGTAACAGTACATTATTGTGGGCTTTAGAGCCTTAGTACGAAGAAAAAATCAAGTAGAAAATAAATCTGTAAAGATGATATAAGAAATAAATATAAAAATAAATAAAAAATAGCTTGTTATGAAAAAATGAAGATTTCACATTACTACACTTTAAAAATGAAAATGTAAATGAATAAACAAAATAAATAGTATTCTATCGATAATTTTATGTATGAACTTCGAGGAATTGGAGCGATAGAAAGTAATCAAATAAGCGGGATTTGAAGGTAGGAAGGGTCTTGGAACAGCGGATGGAAGAAGGGATAGAATTCCACAGGGAACAGGAACGATCTGTCGAAAGCAGCGGTAGGATGGACATCTATATACAAATCGGAAGGGTGTGAACGGGTATCACGGGAATGGATGGAGGATTTAAATTTGAGGAGCTCATATATATATAATGGACGGCGGGATTGGATAATTTGATAGAGGAAGGATGCAAGGAAATACTTACGGCGATAGGAAGGATACAACTACCTCAGCTCTTCATAAAATCGGGAGACAGGGGTGTCCCTGGGGATTCCAAAGACAAAGCGCAAAAAGCAATTCATCAAACGTTTTATATTGGCCTCGAGCTCCACAGAGACACCCGCATATACGGCGAAGCAGTAGTCGATGTGGGGGAATACTAAAGAGGTAACTAGGAGTCTACGAGTTTCAAATGTACATAGGTGACGGATGTAGTTTAGTCTCTTCAGGTTAGGAAAAGTACGGCGAGATATATTGGCAATATGGCTTTTCCAGGAGAGGGATTGGTCTAAAGTGATTCCGAGGTTTATGACTGTTAGGAAAAATTTGATGGGAACATTATTTAAGTACAGGATTGGGGAATGAGGAACTTTTTTAAGGAGGTGATTGGAAACTATTACCATCGCCTTTGTCTTCTCCAAATTTTATGTTTATTTTTTCCCCTACACTTTCTTTTACCTTATTTTATATAATTGTGCTACATACATAACTTACAATTTTAATTATGTTTTAAAAGCGATTTTTTCTGAATAAAATCAAACCTTTAATAATAATACTAATAATGTCTTTATTTATTCTGGGACAAGTCCCTATAGAATAGCAATACAGGCATTGTAATCTCTTATGTCTTAGAGTGTAAAAAAATTACATTTAATTAATTATTACAAGAAATTTAATAAGTGAGAAAGAATAAAAAAAATGAACAAAACAAAAAAAAATAGTGAATTACCTACAATAACAGTATTTTAAGAACAGATTAGAAGAAAATCAATAAAATAATTTAACAATAATTTACTTATATAAGAGAAAAAATTTATGGTCACATATATATATGTATATATATATATATATATATATATATGTATATATATATATATATATATATATATATATATATATATATATATATATATATATATCAAATTTATGCCAAGAAAAAAATTTAAAAAAATGAAGAAAAATTAAACAATATTATCAGAGATTTACATTTCATCCCTTTTTGTTTTTTTTAATATCTATCTATATGATATACATATGTACGTGTCTTAAATTCCACACGCTCATATATATAAATACATAATAACACACACAAATGTATATCAAAATCATTCATCGGATAAAGAGAACATTAAGACAGAACTCATCCCCTACTATTTTCGATTTTTTGGGAATTATAGAGATAATAGGTGCTGGAATATACGGGATTTGAAGGTTGGAAGATTATTGGAACGACGAATGGAAGAAGGTATAGAATTCCAAAGGGGGGAGGATCGGATAAGGAAAGCTCTGTCAAAAGCTGCTGTTCAGTGGGATGCTGTATATAAATCTGAGAGCCGAGAACGGGTGTTACGGTAGAGGATTGTGGTTTTGAATTGAAGGAGATCGAAAATGTATGATGGTTGGCGAGATTGGATAACTTGGTAAAGGAAGGATGCTAGGACGTACTTAGGTAGGAAGGCGGTAGGAAGGGTATAGCCATTTTAATTCTTCGTAATATCGGGTCACTGGAGCATCTCTCGGGATCCCAAAGATGAATCGAACGAAGCAATTAAGCAACTTTAGGTGTATATATCCTCAAGTATGGAATAGGGCCGCTTTTCTTCCGTCCCTGTATTTTTCTTAAAAATTACCGGATCGTTTTTTTTAATTGCTACAAAAAATTGGAAAAGAGCGCCATCTGCCATTTTTTTTTCAAAATAATCGATGATTTGAGGTTTAGATCCACATATCTGCATTATTAAGATACAGGGAAAATAGAAAAAAATATCTTGGACGCTTATAGTCCAAAGCAATTTTCAATTATATTTTACGACATAAAATAACCGCTGTCCTGCCCTAAATTGTAGTTCCCAGGGCCCAGCGTTTTAGCAGCATCGACCCATGACTTAATTGTTTAAGCCAATGTGTTTATATGCAAATGTTGTAATTTCCATACTAACTGTCATATCTGTCTAACGGCTGGCAGGCAAATCATCCCCACTAGTCACTTTGCTACCCGTCATACGTTTTCTAATTGTTAACCGTTAAACTGATATTAGTACTTATATTTATCAATAAGTATAATTGATTCTTGATATCACACCCTCCAAAAATCGATGTTACTGAATAAGTATTACATCAACCGTAATGTTTGTTCTACTGCATTCGTGAAATTTTAGACATGACCTAAAATTGACTCTTCTAATGCATGGACTATATTTTTCAAAGTTCTAGAAGTTTTTAGTGTAGGATTATTGATCATTTCCCAAGAAATAAACTCATGTAGTACGAAAAAAATGAGTTGTCATTATTCCGAGTGGTATGTTCCTAAAAAAAAAATTAATACTAGCATAGCATTGTGGACAAGTCTAATTAATAATAGATTCTTAAGGCTTTAAATGGTATTGAGCTTCGCTGGTATGGTATAGGTAAAATAATATAGATATAGTGAAAAAAAAATAGTCTGTTATAATGCAATTTAACTCTGTAAAAACATTTGAGTCAAAATCAAAAGAGACCATAGAAGTTCAAGTGGTGAGTGTTTTGTGGGGATGTTATTATGTTACGCCTTGCCATAAACAAAATCAAACTAAGAATATTAAATATTTTTATTTTAAAGAGAAAAGATAGGGCCTCGGCCGAAATTCGAACCCGGATCCTCTGTCTCTCCGTGACAGCGCTCTAATCATTTAAGCCACCAAGGCCGCCTGCCGGCAGAGGACAAATCTTTTCTCTTATCCGATCCCATGTCCTCGTGTTCTCGAAAGTTTTGCGATGTATACACGAGAACGATTGTTCTTTGAACATTTTTAATTTTACTATATTTTTTTTACATTTTTAATATTGACGTCATATTACTATTTATATTTTTTTATAATTTAAAGTATAACATTAAAAATAATTTTAAATTTTAATCATTAAAAATAATTTTAAATGTTAAATGGTTAGAGCGCTGTCACGGAGAGACAGAGGATCCGGGTTCGAATCCTGGCCGAGGGCCTATCTTTTCTCTTTAAAATAAAAATATTTAAAATTAAAACAGTTGACTATTAATTATAAAAAATTAAGAATATTAAAGATTGCATCAGTAGGTAGTAGACTACTGCATCAGTAGTAAAAAAGTAAACGTCTGAGAATAGCATAGATATTTTGGTCCCCGATACTGATCACGTAATGAAATAAGCATTCACTTATTATTATGAAATATGTATTGAATAAACAAGTATTCAAATTAATCCATTGAGAAATACCACCTAAATAAAACATAGTGATAGTTTAGCATAGCAATCATCTACTTCTGATTCACATTCAGAAATCAATTCTTATGGTTCAATATTTAGTTCAAAATTAAATTACTTCGATATGGTACATCCTTCCTACAGTCAGGTACATACAACCCTACTCCTTTTCTATCTGCTTATTGATATAGAATAATAATCCCTGAGTTTTGTTACATGAGATTCAGAATGACTACTGGGGTAGCTTCCGATGTCATTTTAGTAGGCGAAGGTGGGTTGAGCACGACAAGATATGAGATGTTATTGTAGGTATTTTTTTAACTTGGCTTAAAATATTTCTTACTTTTTCAATACTAGAAATATAAAAATAATAGCGTAAAACATGACAAAAGAATTAATAAATAAATAAAAAAATAAAACTTTTTTTTTACATCTAAATCATCTTTTTAACTTTTCATTTCTCATAATTGACTGAAAAGACAAGAAATGGCTCACCGTCATGTCGCCGCCTTGACAAACTTTATTCCCACTCAAACACTCTAGTTTTAAACATGGCTACTTCTTCAATTTCTGATAATCCTCCGAGGCGTCTGAAAAGAAGATACCCTCGTGACTTTCTAAGTTGAAATTGTTATTTGATTACTACCACAGGGAACTTTATTTTTTCCATTCCTCTATGTATCATTCCTGCCATTTACTTGCTATATTGATATATAAAGTTGTAAATTTCTATGAATAAATTAATAAAAAAAAACTGTTTTTTATCCCTCTGTATTCACTATAACACGGAGCGTGAAAATTCTAATTGGCTCTCATTTTGAAAAAAATGAGAATTTTAATGACATTGACCTCCATAGGTGACCTTTCGTATGACTTAATTGTCAAAATAAAAATAATGCGCTAAAGAATGTAAAAGGTATGAATTCAGTTTTAGTTTTTTTTACTAAAATTTTTTACTTACATTTCTTGAAATATAAACCTCAAGTTTTAGTTTAAAAAAACCTATTGAAAATAATAAGTTCGAATATTGAAAATAATATATAATTACAAACGAATTAATTTACTACCAAACTCGACATTTTTATTTTTATTTAGTTTACTAAGGTTTAAGAATCTGAATTAGGGATGGCCTTTTTTCCTTTACTTGGCCCAGGAAGGATTGAGAGGCTTTTTAATTGAACTGCTTCTACTTGGGTTGGCACACCTGACGAAGACCGGCTAATGGACAGGTAGAGTTAATGGCGGCCGGTCTTAATTAACTGAATACCAGAGGTTGGCAGTATCGGGTAGCTTCCGCTAGATCAAAGAGCTACCAAGAACTACAGGACTTAGGGGTACTGTGAACATTAATTGAACTCTACCCAATTGTTACAACTAAAATTTATTAATTTGTTTGTTTAAACTTCAAGCTTAATTTAAATGCAAAGTCTAATGTATGTAATGTAAAAAATTTATAAACGTCGTAAAATTAAAATTTTAGTACGTGTAAAACAGAATTTCATTCAACATGACATGATCAGATTTACTTCATTTTCCGTGAACTTTTAGCCGAGCCGAAGATCCTAGGTTCCTTTGTCAGACTTATTTCATCTGTTAACAGCCGGAAATGGATCCTAAGAGATTTAGGACCCTCCTGGGACTCACCTAGCGAGCGTGACTAGAACAAATCACCTATCTTTTCAACCGTTTTCAATGAAACAGTGCATTCTCTACGATGTATAATAACATTATTTGACCTTATTATGGTTTTGGTACGGAGGTGATTTCGCATTGATCCCTCTCAAAAGCCAGGTTTTTTCTTTAATTAAAGGGTACACACTTTTTAGAAGCTGGGTAAAGGTGCTTAAAAAAGTCTTAACCAAAGGATTTATTCAAAGTAGATAGAACAAAAGTTAATTTTACTTAAAGCCGGACTCATTAACAGCCCGGGATTGGGAATGTTTAATGAACTGGACAATCCATTGTAACTACATTTAACATGAACAAAAATTCTAAATAAATATTTCATAAATTATATCATTATTGTATATCCATAAACACAGAAACATTTATATTCGACATACAGTGGTTTGTAGCACTAATTTCATTTTCCTTGAAGAATATCAGGCCATAAATTAAGTGTATTTTTATTGAAATATGCATTGTAAAATATTTAATGTTAATAATTTTAATTTTTTTTCAGGGGGCAGAGCACTCAGGGAACCAAACCATGTTTCGCCGAAAAACACACACGTGCTCAATGACGTGTCTATACAGGTAATGCTAATCATCGTACTAATATTATAAATGCAAAAGTTTGTGAGGTTGTATGTTTTTTGCAATTTTACGCAGAAACTGCTGAATGGATTTTGATAAAACTTGACGGTAATATAGGCTATACATCGGAATAACACATAGGCTACAATTTATAATTATTTTTTGTAATTTGGTCAGAATATAATGATAAATATCAAGTAAGTCGCATAAAATTCTGCGTCTGAGTAGTTTGCTCACGTATTTCTCGCGAAATATACATATTTTTGCTGAACGAAACAAATCAAGGAAAACAGTAAATATTGGCGGTCCCTCTCTGTTATGTATTGTATAAAGTCAGCGGCTTTGAGCCGGTTCAAGTAAAAACCGCCTTCAGCGGACTCAGCCCATTGTAACGCCTTAAAATACCGAAAGGTAATAGAAGGCTTTGGTTTATATAGAAGCATTTTAGAAGCGATATTGCTCTGAACAGGTATGGTCCAAAAAAACATTGTTTCTTGCCAGAAATTATGTTTATTTAATAGAAATAATATTTCATAAGATCTACAAAATCAGAACAAATTACATATGTGTGTGTTTGGATGTATTATGCAGAATTCATAAAGGAACCTAAATAACTACATAAAGTTGTAGTGAGGCATATTATGCCAAATTCGTTGCTACATAATTTGAACTGTAACTTCTTGTTGGTATAAAAAAATAAACAATAAAATAATCGAGCGGTTCGAGTAAAAACCGCCTTCAGGGGGCTCAGCCCATTCATTGTAACGCCTTAAAATACCGAAAGGTAACAGAAGGCTTTTTTTTATATAGAAGCATTTGCAGGCATTTATTGTAAAATCAAAATTCAGAATATTCAGATGTAAGTATATAAGCCGGATCCTCCTATTTATAATTATGTTATTTATAATCTTCTACAAACATAATTAAAATTAATATACTAGAAATGGCAATTTATAAGTATACGTCATATGACTGTGTAGTTTTTCTTGAAGTCTGATTTCTCGGCAGAGATAATTTGAGTGCTCAGGAATTTAATATTTTTCGAAGTTCGAGCTATAATAATTATAAACTGAAACTGGGAAAAAAACATTGAAATATGCAACTTTCAATTCACTAGTAAAAAAAATATGAGTAATGATAAGAAAAAAAAATGTTAGCGTTTGTGGTGGACTCTGGAAAAATCTGTTTTTAGAAAATGGTACCCGCATGAATTCGTGGCTTTCCTTTTGTAGTGATCACAATGCCTCGGGGACATTAGGACTCCCTGTTTTTCCTCAGAATTTCGCAAAATGTTTGTCGGAAACCTGGAAAAAATGATATTGCTCTGAACTGGTATGGTCCAAAAAAACATTATTCCTTGCCAGGAATTCACAAATTAGATCACTTATGTTTATTTAATAGAAATAATATTTTATAAGATCTACAAAATCAGAACAAATTACTTATGCGTGTGTGTTTGGATTTATCATGGAGAATTCATAAAAGAACCTAAATAACTACATAAAGTTGTAGTGAGGCATATTATGCCAAATTCGTTGCTACATAATTTGTAATGTAGTGAAGTGTAACTTCTTGTTGGCATAAAAAAAAAATAAACAATGAAATAAATAATGCTACAAGCCATGATGTTATACTCCATAAAAGTTTCATATTTATTTTTGGTATTCAGTAACAAAACGCATATTTCTATACAAAAATGATCTTGCTATATTTAAAGGAAAGTATGGCCCAAGGTAAACTCAATACAAATAATACGACATTATGGTATGGAACCCACTGATCACAAATCAGTAATAAATATAATATTTGATATTATTTTTTTAAACATGATGTTAGGGAACTGTGTTGGTATAAAAAAAGACATTTAATGTTTTTTATTTTAAAAATATCATTCTGGTCCTAGTTAGAACAGTTTTCTCTTTGTGTGTATAATAATAAAAAAAAATCAGTATCTGGCATCAACAGACATCTTCTAGTGATATCTAAAAGTCAATATATTCATTCTGTAAAAATAAGTTCTTAAAGAATAAAATGAGACAATTAATTAACTACTGGATTCGATAACAAGTGTTATTTATCGGCTACTGAAGTTTAAGCTGACACATTAAAAAATAATCTTAGCAAAATGAGAGGTGATTTGCTAGAGATCACGCTCAACCGTCAGTTTCTCTCCCAATTAAGAGTACCCATCTACATTATGTCGGCTGGGTGAACCCTGGGAGGTTCTCATGTCCCACAGGGTTTACCCTCCCCTATTAACACAATTAATAAATATTACCTGCAATTCATTATTAATTCTCTGGTTTCGAACCAAGGACCTGCATTTCAGAGCATTGTTTTATTTATTTCTTGAACTAGAACTTGAGATATACAATAATTCACACAAAGTTTGGAACTTTGCCATAGCACTGTGTATTTTAGTATACAACAAAATTTCAGCAAGTTACAGGTTGCACTTCTAAGCCCCTGATAAGTTTCTTTTATCCGTGCGACTCGCGCATCGATTCTGAATACCAATAGGCTTTCTAGTAGGTTCCTCGACGTGACGAGAATTCCCAGTGTTATTTACTTTATTTTATTTGTTTTCATTGTTGTGCATCTATTTTATCGATAAACTTCAATTGTGAACGTAATGGGTTATTACCAAATAGGAAAACTAAGTATCACCTCTTCAATCCTTTGTGAGAATTAATAAGTGAATCAATTCAAAATTCAGTTTATGTCATAAGTATATATCTACAGTCCCGGTGAATAACATGTTAAGCCGAGTTTTGTCCAAAATGATTTTCATGTACTGAGCTAAGCAGAATCGTGCTATTTTCACATACACATCAGTTTAACTTTAGTGATGTGATTAGAACTTATGAAGGACTTATATCGTGCACCCCCGCCCCCCCCACAACACCCCTGAAGAAGACCCGCAAAATAAATCGAAACGTTGGCTACTTGATAAACAATTTTCCACAAAAATAATATCCATTAATTTTTTATTTGTCACTGTTAACAATAGCTTACATAAACATTTGCGATCTTCTCAATTAAATGGACTATTCATTTGTGGATACTTTAACTACTTACCAGGCGACCGAGCGGGATTCAAGCCGAATCTATACTCTGCACAAATAATTCGAGGTAAATCAGAAGCATTGCCATGAACAGTGTTCCTAATTATTAAAGAACCTATCTGATGAAATATACATAAATCCACAAGTCTCTCAAACACCAGTAAAACAAGTTTTTATTAATTTTGCCAGGGATAAAAATGAAAATAGTAAGATTACTTGATGCAAACCAGGAGTACTACCTAAATGAATACAGTTCAATGTTCACTGAATGTGATGAGATGTTATAGTGAGAGGCTAATTCCATGGATATTAACTGTTGCTCTTTTTTTTTTTTTGAGTGAATTGTGGAGTTTTTGAGTTGCTAAATGCTTGTAGTTTCTCATGGAACTGACAATAAATGTCAAAATCAGTAATAAAGGATGAGCAACTTCCCCAATGAACTATATGTAAAGAAAATAATTATTAGTGAACAGTGAGATCCACACCTGTTTCACTCATCCATTAAGTTCTCTCTCAACACTGCCACACATCGTCTGTCGAAGTTTCTCCAGGAATCCTTTTATTCCTAGACCCGTAAAAAGAATTTAAAAAATTAAAAACAAACAACGAATATTCTAATATTATTATTGAAAAAATGATAAAGACAAGTATCCTAACTTTATATGCGCTTCTTGTATGATTAAAAATATGTTTTGAGTTTGTGGCAATAATGACGGTCGTGGGTTGTATTTTGTATGTTGCCTAAATGTGATATCTCACAGTTGATTATTTGCGTTACAAGGAGACCTCAAAAGCAAATAATTAATTTGCTCAGTTATAACTGAGATTTTTTTTAACAGTAAAAAGTCATGTCACTAATCCAAAGAAAGTATACGAAAATCCAAAAAGGTTTCAATTAGAATGTATTCAATCTCTGTCTTCATTTTTTTTAGAAGCGTCTGTCAATCTGAGAGGACTCATAAGCTTGCTCTGAGAGTAACAGAGGTTCTACTAAGCATTAGGAACCTATACCATCCATTTAACAAATATAAGTTGTTAATATTAAAATAATAAAATGTAAATCATAATAATTGTATAATCTTATTAAAGGATTAAAAGGCAATTGCTTAGAGGCCCGTTTAGAAACCATTTACCAGTTATAAAAAAAATTCATATTCCTACATATCGAGGAGAAAAAATCATTGAGATCTATTTTTCTTGATACATTACTGCGCAGTTGCATATAATATGAAAGAATAATTATAACAATAACATAAGTAATTAATAATTGTAGATATTTCTGGATATTGCTATATGGGAATCAATTATAGCCGACTAAAATGCTACTCACACTATTATAAACTGCTATCCATTATAACGGGGAACGGCGTAAATTAGTGAGGGACCTATAATTCCAGACTGGAGTATAATTTCATTTGCAGCCAATCCAGGCAGCAGTTGATTCCAGTAAATTACCCTGTCTTATCCAGTGGTCCACCTCCGCTAGTGCTCCTGAAAAGCCTTTCAGGGACCGCTGATTTAATATATAAACCATCTCTGTCCCTACCAAGCACAGATGTCCCTGCTACGATGAAGTCCTCGACTATCAGAATACATGATGGCGACCGCCTCCTTATACCAGAGGAACAGGCAGAACTCCTAGCGGATCACCTAAATAGTGACATACTCTCCAGAACTGATACCAGTACACCTCCAACTATGGACAGGGGCACTAATTACATGTTTGTCAGCCCGAAACAGTTAAAGGCTATACTGAGACGGTCAAACGGCAACCGCTCACCCGGTCATGAAGAAATACAGACAATTCTTCTGAAGCAACTACCACGGAAAGGAATAGCACACCTCACGCATCTGTACAACTCATGCCTCCGACTGAGATACTTTCCTCAACAATGGAAACACGCCATTTTGTTCCCGCTACTAAAGCCGGCCAAAACAGGGGATAAAGCGGAACACTACAGGCCCATTAGTCTTCTACCGCACCTCGCAAAAACCTTCGAGAAAATTATCCTAAATTATCTTAAAGATTTCTGTGAGGAAAACTCTGTTATCCCCTACGAACAGACCGGCTTTCAAGCACACCTCAGCACTGAACACCACCTAATGAAAATCCAGACGGAAGTATGCAGAGACCTCAACAGAAATGCAGCAACAGCTATGATCTCAATAGACTGTACAAAGGCATTCGACTCCGTGTCTCATGGAATTCTTTGCCAGAAGCTTCTGGATCTCGAGTGCCCGGAACAGCTCTATAGCATCATAGCCTCATTTCTAAACCACCGGAGTCTGGCCGTACGCGTACGGGACAAACTATCGAGAAACATACCACTCACCTGCGGAGTTCCACAAGGAGCGGTACTATCCCCGACCCTTTTCTCCATCTATACTGCTGATATAGTGGGTTAAAACTACAAAAGAGCAACTGTCGCCGCATACGCGGACGATATAGCCATCTATAGCAGCAGTATGAGCGCAAAATGGGCATTAAAACAAGCCGAAAGTACGTGCCAAGAAATAGTAGAAAAATTGAGACACCTCAACATCCAGGTAAACCCGGCAAAGACGAACTGTGTAGTGTTTGCCCTCCAAAAAGGGAAAAAAGGCCGTTTACCAAAAACTCTACAAGTGGCTAATACCACTATCAGCCCATCTAACTCCATAGTTTAACTCGGAATCAAACTAGATCGCCACATGACACTGTCAACACACTGCTATTCAAAAATCCGCATGGTAAGAAGAAGAACCTATAGACTTCATCACCTACTACTATCTTCAGCCTTATCACTGCGTTTAAAAATCAAAATTTACAAGAGCATCCTAAGGCCTGCACTTCTATACGGAGCCCCGCTATTCACCCACCTCAGAGTCGTAACGCAGCGCCAATTACAACTGTTTCAGGACACTATACTCCGAAAAATTGTTCGGTCTACATCGCTGAGAAAGCTAAAACCGGAACAATTACACGATCTCTTCAACATACCCCCAACAACTGAATTCATAAAGCGAAGACACATAAAATTCTTCGACTCCCTCAAATGCACAACTAACGAAATATTTAAAACTCTGACACCTGCTTCAGCTCCAATAAGGTGGCAACAAGTAATGGAAGAAACTCGTAAGATTGATGAAAGTAGTATGTAAGATTGTAATTATAAAAATAAACACAAAAATTAAGTGTGCTCCGACACTTAAACAAATAAGACATACAACTAAAACAACAAAAATTCCAACCACCTCAACTCCTTAAAATGTAGTCATACTACAGTAGAAGGAGAAGAACTCAGAAAAATAAATGTGCCCATAAGAGAGCACAAAACCCAGTTGCACAATAAAAAAAAAAAAACATATTTAGGGGTTATGAAAAAAAAAAAAAAAAAAAAACCAAGCACATAATGTAATTGTATATATTATAAACCCCTATAATATAACACTTAAGGTTTTCAGGTTTCATTCAATTTTTCAAACTTCTTTCTGGTGAAGTTTTGAGACATGGTTGGCCTCATTGTCATGCATTAACAGAGAAAAAATTAATTTTTAGTGAATACATTAAATAGCACACTAAAATAAATATAAATTGACACGTGTAAGATGTTAATACATAAGTAGTACTTACAAGTTGTTGAAGACCGGAAACTAAATCATTAATCGGTCAAATACCTTTCAATACTTCCATGAAAGGTAAAAATTATAAATGAATCCAATGGATACATATCATAAAACAAAGTCCTCGGCCACGTTTGTTCGCGGTAAATACAATATGGATTTTCATGCGGTTTTCACTAATAACTAGAGTGATTCACCAGGAAGATCTAGCTGTATAATTTGACGAGGTTTTGTGTAAATGGGTTGGAATATCGATGTGTTTCACCGAAGACGCAGCCTAATCCTGTGCAATTATCTAACGTGCAAGATAATAAATTCCTACATAAAGAAATATTTGGTTTTGTTTTTATTTTTATAATTTCTATATAATAAAGCACATTAGCTGAGATGGGAAGAAAGAAAGTCAAGACTCCCAAAGAAGTCTGACCAATGATATTCGCGTGGTCCTTAGTGGCCGGTACGTGATAAAAAAAATACATTATACAGACAAAGTATGTACACATAATATACCTTATTACCCGAGCAAAGCTGGAATTTGTCGCTAGTAAATGTATATAAAACTGCTGATTCTAAAACATTAAAAAAACAACTCACACTTCTTACACAATCACTTACAATCTTTACTTCACAATTCTTACAATATTTACTTTTCAAGTATTGAAAGGCATTTGACAGATAAATTAATTAGTATCTTGTCTTCAACGACTTGGCAGTATCACTTATGTATTAACATCTTACACGTATCAATTTATAGTTATTTTAGTGTGCTATTTAATCTATTCCCTAAAAGCTCATATTTTCACTGTTAGGGCATTAGTATGAGACCAACCCGAATCGTCGCCAAAAAAAGTTTAAAAAATTGGCTGAAACTCGAGAACTTAAAGTATAAATAATTTATAACAGTCAAAAACAGTAGTAACCGATACATACATACATATATATATATATATATATATATATATATATATATATATATATATTGAATAATTTATATAATATTTTTAAAAATGTATTAGATATTCTGGATATTGGAAATATTCTGGACAGCAATACACAACTATAATGCTTCATTAAAATATCAGGTTCAGCTTATCAATCAATCATGAGATACAACTTCTTAGTATTAGAATATTTTAATGATTTGTCTTATAAATTATTGTTTTATTTAAATATATATAAGAGTTTAGCCAGGAAAAGGAGAACAAATATATAATAGACGTATAATTACTAAATCTGGTTTAATTTAAATTTATTTTAGTTTGTTATGAAAGAGTTTATCCACCTTTCGAAACATCACTTATGCATACTTTTAGAGTTATGTGAGAAACTGGCCAGTGGATCATACCAAGGCTAACATACCACAGCAACTTAGGATGGAAGTATTCGCCTCAAGATGTATTCTTGTTCGCCCGCGGAGCCGTACATAGGATGCCTCGGTCCGGAAGGTTTTCCCGGACAGGGCATACAGCGGGTAATGGTTCAGCCTGAAGGGAATCCGCACTCAGAGTTGTATTCAAGAGCAATAAGGATGGGAGAAAATAGATACTATAAAGATGAGGACGTGATCGACATTTTGTTTTTTTATGGAAAGATACAAATACAGCAAAAGGTCCCGGGTAAAATTTCGGCTATGGAAAATGATTTATTTAATATGTTAACGGAAGGGGATGGAGTAATTTGGGCCTGAAGACATTCCTGGAGCTCGCCTAGCCTCTATAAAAGGGTACATATATAATGGCGATAAATAGTAGACCGTGATCTTGGTAAATGATAAACGAATGCCGATATTATGGCTGGCCGATGAATTTAACTCGACCTTTCGGTGAATATTAGAAGGTCTTTGGGAAGAGATAGGATTTATTTTAAAGTTCTTTGTATTCTCCTGGCATTGTTCTTTCTTTTCTGTCTTTTGAGAGTTGGGAATAAAAGCGGGTCGCTTATAAATAACTTAGTTTGGTATGAGTTCCAATTAAAATGTCTCATCCAAGTGGCAAACTCGTTTGTTTCCGTTTATATTCCAACATAAAAATGGTTAGATTTAAAGGTGTTCCATGTAATTCTCTGCACACTAGGCTCTAAAAAAAATAGAAAAAATAACATGTATTAAACCCAAGACACTATATGGATCGTTGTGGTACAGTTTTTTTAATTTTATATATTGGTGAAAAATACTTAGTTAACATGTTTTTGTATAATCTGCATAATTATACTAACATGCAATAAGAGCCAAGAACTTCTGGCAATCCTTTAATAGAGATCAACCACAGAATTGTCCACAAAAAACAAATTACAACCTGTAAACGAAGGGTTCTTCCGCCCTCCTAATCGCGTGAGTCTTTCTTAATCAGAAGTTTTTATTTGCCCAAATCTATTGAGATCTTTTCAGTGGTGCTATAAAAATAGTGTGAAATGTCACTATTTTTATCTCCGAAAGTAATCAATAAAAAAAAATATAACAACTTATCATTTAAAGAATCTAAGAATCTGGTCTAAATACTCTGAAAATAGTGCATACCCTCTTGTAAAATCGCCAATAGAAAAATTGCTTTGCGAAAAGTAAGTTACATGTTAGGAACAACGTAGCACCATATTATTTCTGTGATCTGCTCGAAGGGTTTGGTATTAGAAAGGGGTTCATTAACAACATTGCATCTGTGAATACAGTATAAATGCCTCTTGAACCTGTACCTTTTAAACACTACAATCCATACATCTTGGGTTGGGTACATGATAGAGACTGGCCTGTTTCTAGGACAGTGGTAGTGCACGCAGGCTATTTGTCTGAGATCAAGCTTAACCGTCATGTTTTCCCCGATTAAAGGTACCCAATTGGGTCGTAAGATCCCATGTGGCCCAACCAACCAAAGCTGTAAACAGATTATATAATTGAATAACAGATACTTGCCACAGCCGGATTTGAACCCGTAATCTTTAAACCATTAATTAGTAACCGTGGGTAAGTAACCCACTCACCCATCACCAACAAAAAAAAGGAAAAAAAACCCTGTACCACTATAACTTATGAACTGGTGGAGGTTCAGTGCATGGTAGAGACTATACTGTTTCATGGACTACGGTTGTGCAAACAGGTGAAGTGTCCAGATTCACGCTCAACCGCCAGATTTCCTCCCCTTATTTTGGGGACCATATTTTTATAACATGTTATAGAGGCTGGGTTGCCCCAGGAGAGTCCTAGATCCCGTATGATCCATCTCCGGCTGCATAACTGTTTAAATAAAAGTCTTGCCTGCAGCGGGATTTGAACCAGGATTTCCGGCATGGAAATTCAATGCTCTACCACTAGACAACTTCGCTCCCCGTATGCATACCCATAGAAAAACAAAATGCGTCAAATTCACAGTCTACAAAGACATAGAATCTAAAGGCCATAACTAAAGCTAGACCATAAACACAGCTGCTCTTAAACAAGAACTGCCGTTGGGGCGAAGAATGAAATGGGCTAACATATCAAGGAGAAATACTAGAATCCAATACACGCACTCTCTACCAACGATTCAGAACAATTTACGGTGCCCTACAGCCGATTCACTGTGAAATAGGGTTTCACAACAGTTTTATATAAAGTTGAAAAATGGGTCATAGAAATAACTGTACCTTAAAATGATCAATATCATAGAAACGGCCATTGCCCATTAAATAATTCTAATTTTTTTTTTAATTTAATTTATTGATATTTACGACTATAATAATATTGCAATAAGTAAGTCTGCTAATATGTACAATATGACATAAAAAACCCATCTGTAGCACTGCAATGTAAATCATTTTTAAAAAAAAAAAAAGGTAGTTTATACAAGTCAATGATCCAAGGTGAACTAAGACTTAATAAATTGTATAGTATGCAGTTGTACCACTCATATATCAATAAAAAATATCTTCATATGTTTTAAAAAATTCACTGTTGCTAAATTGAAACAAATAGGAAAATGGTTATTCATTTTTAAGCTTTATGATATTTTAGAAACACTTTACTTTCGTAATTGGAGGAAATCCTTGACCATTTAACCACCATGATCCTAAAAGGAAATATATTATAAATTAATTCAAAGTGATAAACGAGATCCTATAGTAAGAAGAGTTAAATTTAAGGGCCTACGTTTTATAACTGCTATAAAATATTTCAATTTATAATTCTATATTAAATTTAACTTATACTACCTAAGCTACCTTATTGATTGAAGCTCAACTTCTTTCTTATTTTTCAGGGTTTTTTTTCGTTCAGGATGGTTTTTCGTGCAGGAACTTTTTTATACATATTCAATTTAAATTCTTAAGAAGCTACAGACTTGTACACTCATATATTCAATTCTACACTACATTCAATTCTCCTATTCAATATACTCTTCTACTGCATTCCTTAACCCACTATTTGAATACTAGAAGCCAACCTACCGTTCACTAAAATCCTTTACATAGAACTCATTTTCTTGACATCATCTTTCATACATCATCCATTCCGAAACTGCTGGTTTATTTTTATCGCATAAGAAGGATTCTTAGGAATGCTTCAGGAATATCTTCTTCAATTTTTATTCAATCTGTACTTCAATCTGATTTTATGGTAGAAATATTATATTTCCCTCCTTTGGAAGAAAATGATAACAATTAAAAATAGGGTGATTTTTCGATTATGTCTTTAAAAAAAGTAAGGTCAGGGGTGTCACAAAAGTAACTTATGTAGTCGACTGCCAAAACGCACTTATGTCAGTGTCGAATTATCAAAGCCTTCTCTATGATAGTAGGAACAGCGGCACAATCATGCTAACTTGTAAAACTTATTCTTCCAAATGAGTGATCTGTTTATGTATTTATATGTAATTTTGAAATATATACATGGTTTTCATTAATGTTCTCTTTTTTACAGGCGGACATTCAGGTTGCGGAGCCGACAGCGTACGAGTCGGAGGACGAGAGGATGGGCCGGCGAAAGGAGGGGAGTAGGCTGCGGCGAGGCACGCCGATGTACTCCAAGCAGGATATAAGAGAGCAGTACTGCATCAACGAGCGGCAGCTGCTAGGTCTGGAGGACAACCACACGGGGCTCTTCGGCTGCTTGTCCTCGTACCAGGTACCTAAATCTCATCACGCACAAACAATGCTGAAGGAGTAGGATGGATCGATATGGAAGTAACTTGGATGTGACTCCTTCCAAAAGTTTCTATATCCAACTCCAAACCCAGCTATGACACAAAAAAACTGTTTCCTTAACTTAATGTGGATCGACTTTTATTGTTGGAAGAACTTCCTGAGTCTCAGAGGACCCTTTGTCGTGGGGTGGATGTTGGATCACTACTCCACCCTCATAACCTACATAGACCGCTAATCTTAAGTGCGATTAATGTTTTGTTTTTGTAGCCTATCGCTTATACAAAATAGTTTTCAATCTAGGACGAAGATCCGTATGTTGCACAGTTCCTCCAAATGTGGGACTGAATCGAAGGAATGTCTTATAACAGTATCATAAGCTATTTAAACAATCATAAAGAACTACCCACTGGTAGTATTCAAATAAAAAAGTCAACTTAGAAGGTCACGAGGCAATCTTCTTTTCCAACTTCCCGGAGGGTTATTAAATGATTTTGATTGGATATGAAAGAAATTTGATAACATAGTGGAGCCTCAAAGCTCTACTCTGTAAATCCAATTAGGTCTTATATTTTCAATTAGGTCTTATATTTTCAATTAGGTCTTATATTATTATTATATTGTATAAAAAAAATGTATTAAACAATTATGACAAGCTTTTTATGTTTTAGGCAGGTATATGAGTCTTTTGTAATTAATTGGAAGCTTGGAGAGTTTGTCAAGTAAGTATTGTAGTAGCCTGGTGCGACGAGAAGGTTCCTATCGCGTCAGTCAAGTTCGAGAATTCTTTAGTTGATACGTTTTTTAAGTTAAACATTTGCAAAATGTTTGATGTAATAAGTACCGGCTCTGTTCGACAGGAATCAGTGGAATGTTATTAAACGATGCAGGAGGTCAGGAAGTCATTTGCTTATGGTGATTTGACGAGATCTTTAGGAATTAAGTTTAATCTTCTAGTATTGGCACTATTTTTCAAGGTCATCCAAACAAATATTAAAATATTTTACCCGTATTGTAATTTGAATTTCATAAAAATCAATCATAAGCTGAGGTAGAAAGTAAAAACACTGTTGTTTTATTTTTTAATTACAATAAATACATAATAAACATTTAAATCCAGTTACCTTATCAACTCTAAATAAGAGGACATTTATAAATATTATTCGAGAACATATGTCACCATAATCTAATAGTGGGTATGCAGAGTGTGCATTGAGACAATCATAGTAAATTTATGGGAGGTGATTCTCGCACCCAGAAACCATTACGCAGTCCATTCTGATTATTCTTGGTAGAGAGACATTATTTAATTATACCCAAGCTATTTGTAGAGCATAAATGGTCGTTTATGATGGTTGAGAAGCCAAGGGTTCGAGTGATTTATTTATTTAATAAGATGGAGTTTAGTTTAAGTAATAATACAATAGTTAATGCATGTAATGTGTTTTAGATGTAATACAATAGCAATATTTCTTATTTCAAAATGAATTAAAAATACATGAGGTGAAAATAAATAATGTATTAAACAATTATGGCAAGCTTAAATTTTTTATGCTTTATTTAATTTGTTTAGCTTTAAATGAAGAGTTCGCTAAATGATTTAATTTACATTTGCCCCTCTTCCCTTAGGATATAAATGCTTTATATATTTGTATTAATTTATTGGCAATATAATGATTAATAAATGACAGCACAAATAAAAAACAAATTATTACATAAATTGCTTATATAGCATTTCCAAGTCTATTTGAACCTTTTCCAAGTCAACTGTGACCTTTTACAAATCAAATGCTACCCTTTCCAAGTCACAAGCAACCCTTTCCAATTCAAATGTAACCCTTTCCAAATGTGTCGAAACCCCTATAGCAATTGTAACGCTTTACAACTCAAGGCCCTAAATTCGCCCATTCCCCAGTACGGTTAATTTTCAAAAAATTTTCAGGGGTGACAATTGAAATAAAAAGGGTGACACTTGAGTTGTAAAGCGTTACATTTGCTTTTGAAAGGGTTTCAACTCATTTGGAAAGGGTTACATTTAAATTGGAAAGGGTTGCTTGTGACTTGGAAAGGATAGCATTTGATTTTAAAAAGGTTACAGTTGACTTGGAAAAAGTTCAAATAGACTTGGAAATGCTATATAAACAAATAAATTACATTATTCACCAGAACAATAATGAAAAAACACAAGTTTATATTAATCCAAAAAGATAAAACAATATATTCTATTTATTTAAATTTCGGTAATTATGATTGTTATATCTACAGCCCCGATGATTAAGTGGTTAAGTCCAATTTTCTCCAAAATGAGTTTCTTGTACTTAAGTAAGCGGAATTTAGTTATTTTCGCAGTGAATAAGGGGTTAAGTAAGGTATTGGCTTGATATATCAGTCTAATGCCTCAGCACGGCAGCCTGCATTTTTAAAAATAGTTTACCCAAATACATTATAAGGGTATAATAGCTGATTTGTTATTTAAAAAACAAACACTAATTGTCATAATGAGTTTGTGTCTTTTACATATCCCATTCAGGCTTAAACCTTATGTTACCTTGATTGACTCCATTTAACAAAATAGTAACGCTGAATAAAGTGTATATGTTTACCTTTAAAATTAATTAATAGAACGTTTTTCACTTTGACCTACATTTGGAATTATGTAATTATGTATCTTTTTAGTGACGAACGAAGCTCTATTGCATCAATACACATAACCTTTATACATATATTATTTAGAAAATTAATTAGCTTAAGTTGCAAAGGAACGTTATTTAGCTGGTTGGCGACTAAATGTTCATCTCTTACAATATTTGTGGAAGATACATTTTCCGCTTTAGCATCATGAGCCCTACAATCGCTCTAAGTGTCTTACGTAATGGAATGTTTTCCCATATCAGTAGCCCACAGCCGTTGCGAGTTGTAAATCACTCTTAGCCCCTTATATCATCCTCCGTGGATGTAGAGGATACAGTTGGCAGTAGGATACGTTAGGCAGTGGATTCTCAACAGTATCTCCCTTTCTACCGCTTCCTCTGTTTCTGGGCCTGGGAAATAAATGAAAGTGCCCGGAAATGACTAGGAGGCCTCTGAAGCCATAAAACAGTCCAATCTGACGGAGTTTTCTGCACCGATTCCTAATTGAAAGAGTTCCGGAGAGGTCGCAAACGTTTTGTAGGACCTAAAATCTTCCAATCAAATACTTAATATATTTTTTGATTAAAGATAAATTAAATTCTAAGCCGTGTCTTACATTTTGAATTATATCTATTTCAGTTCAGGTGTATTATCCGGTCTGCAGTGACTGCTTATAACCTATTAGTGAGAACAGGTCCTGTTACTCATATTCATGGAAATAGAATGTATATGAAATGAAGTAGGAAATATATTAACAAAAAAAATTTTCTTAACAAGATTATTTGTTTTATTTTTGGGGACAAAACAGTTTAATTCTGTTTTAAAGAGGAAGAAAGGGATGGTAAGGAGTGGTTGATAATTTTGTTTATTGCTTTTTTAAATTTATTTATCCATTTAGTTTATCATTCATTTATTTATTGATTTAGTGATTTTTGTTATTTGTTATTCTTATTTTTTTATTTTTTATTGGCTATTACAAATGGACAGACTAAATAAACAATTTAATAACAGACAGACAAAATAAACAATTTAAAAACACTAAAAACCGATACCGATACGATGAAAAGGAGTGAGGTTTCATGCAGACCGGCAAAAACACAAGTGCTACATTTCAATAGGAGGTTAGCTCTGATCACTAAGTCTTCCCTATAATGTGGGTACATTACCCATCAATTTTTCAATCAATCCGCCCTGGGATCACCTGTGGTGTAGTTACGAGAATAGTCATCCTATTATTCCCACCAAATGGCCTTAAGATTTTTCAAAGGAAATGAATAATGCTTGGCTGTTTTATAATAGTCTATTGGATCACGCAACACTTTTTTTTTAAGCCTATAAGAGTAATATAAAATTTATATTTTGCTAGATGGTTGAAAAAAAAAGTAACTTATTATATTCCTTCTCTTTTCCCTTTAGAATACTAATATCTATTGCTTTTTAAAGAAGAAAGGTTTTAAATTATACTAAATTAAAGAGCTCCAACTCAATAAAGAAGACAAAAGAAGTTATTATAATAACTCTTTCAAGCCAATTTTAATTTCATAAATGTAATAAAAAATAAAACAGACTGAAATTATACCTCTCAATTTTATCCCATTTTTTTAAATTAAATTTAATATTCTAAAGCATTAAATTCTGCTCTGATCATCTTCTAAAACTTAGACTGAAGCATCTGCGCAGAATGAAGAATAAGTTCTTCTTACGGATAACATTTCATTTGCTTTACTGACATCTCTGTGGTAATTCAACTTCATTTCCTTTATATTTTTCTTGATTTGTCTTTCAAGATTCATTCCTCGAATATTTTTCATTCTCAATTTAATATTTGTAGGCTTGTTTATGCATTTGGAATAGTTCTATTGCTAATCTAATGACATCTTTAAGTTCACATTTTTTTTTTAAATTTAACATATATTTTTTTATTTGAAATAAAGTTATTATTTCTAGTTAAAATGTTTCTATATTTATTCATCTATAAAATGAATCCACACATTATGCTCCGCAATATATCTTTAACAATGAATCAGCATGTCAGAATACTTTTATGAAGTCCTCTCTTCAAAATCAAATTCTTTATTTTTTCGCAAGAGCTAGACTTTTTTGAAACTTCTGAGTCATATCTTTTACCAGCCTCGAAAATCATTTCCAATTTTTTCATTTCATATTTTTATATTTCCATATTTCCTGTACTGCTTCACTTCCATTATTCCTTCTTATTTTCTGAGACAACTATATCTTTCCGCACAGACACTAATCCAACAAAAAACAAACAACAATGCCACAAGCCCTGATAGAATTCCTACTAAACTAATAGAACTATTTCTTCCTGAAATATTTCCGATTCTCCTTTAGTCAACTATTTTTAACTGCCGAATTCAGCAGCCCTAACTTCTGGGGGAAACTCCATTGTTCACTTTGTAAATAAAATGCAATATTTCAATATACAAAACCAAGATTTCTACATAATTTTTATCCTGCATGTTGTTTCTAATTCTGTAAAAGCATTACTGCAATTAACAAATCTCATTTCGTAACATCAATATGATCCTAGAAACTGGTTTCAACTCAGCCATCTCTTATCTAATAACTAGAAATGTTCAGCGTAAAATAGTTTATACAAAATTAACCGTTACATTTCTATTTCCTTTCATTCTATTAAATATTCCAATCTTTTCTGAAAATTAAAAGCTTAATACTTTTACTGCAGTTTTATCATAGGTTTTCAGTCTTTTCTACCCCTTCAATTTTAATCCTCCATCTTTCCCAGCCTATAAGATCTCGGCTCTCTGGTATCGTATTTCATAGAACTGCATCACTCAAGCAATTCCACCTTTTCTGTTTTACTGGAATCCTCTTCCCCATAAATTCAAACGTAGGTAGTTCATATATAAACACATTTATACTCAAAATCTTCTCAGACACTGGCTAAACATAAATTCTATTATGTTTCATTTATTTATGTTTTTCAATTGAAAGTAGTCGAATTCTTAAAAATGTTCACTAATCTTCTTAAATGGCTTATTTCTGTGCAAAGTTTTAAACATAATTATTTTCTTTCACGTCTGTTCATTTTTCATATATAAATATATATATATATATATATATATATATATATATATATATATATATATATCTTACTAATATATAAATGTGAAAGTTTGTATGTTTGTCTCTCTTTCACGCAAAAACTACTGAACGGATTTGGCTGAAACTTTACAGTAATATAGGTTATACATCAAAATAACACATGGGCTATAGCAAGCGCGGATTTAGGGGGGGCGCACGGGGGCACGTTCCCCTCCTTACCCCCGACAGTTTTAGAGGTACTGTGTAGAATCCATTATAGTGCATAATTAAAGGCAAATCAGGAATTTAGCATCTTGAAATTTGCAGATAAGTCCTTTGTGTGATTTAAGAAAGAAGTTTGGATAATTCCACCCTTATTATAATAAGGGTTCGAAGGTTGTATGGAATCTGTCAGTTTTGAAGTTAGACATCTGAAATTTTGTACGAGTAACCTATAGTGAAAAAAATTAAATTATTTATTATTTTAAATTATTGTTAAAAAGCACTGTCAAGAAACTTAATGCGGTAGTCCAAATTCTATGCGAGCGAAGCCGCGGGCAAAAGCTAGTATATATATGCAATGTAATTTATGAGTAGTGATGTGGAAATGGTTGACTGTATATATCTGTAGAAACGTTGAAAAAGGCCTGGTGCAATAATATAATTTAACTCAATATCAGCATAACTGTTTTTAATTATGCCAACGTTTCAGCCCAATTTTAGGACATCATCAGGGTATAGGGATGTAGAGTCATATTGCAACCAGGCAGTTGTCAGTTAAAGTTGACTACATCCCTCTGCCCTGAAGATTGCCTAAAACAGACCGAAACTTTTTTTGGCTCTTAGAACATATTTACTTCAAGATGTCAGTATTGAGACCAGGTTTGTAGGTTTTATGTCCAAGGTCCAAACGAAGAATTAAAAAAAAAATCAATAAAACCAAGTTGTGTTATTTCACCAAACAAACATAAACAGCACCACAGCATAGCATCAAACCAACTAAAAATCAATTAGGAAAAAATTTATCGTAAGAAAAAACAAAAAATGATAGTAACTTAATATATTACAAATAATTATAAATTAACTAATTAGCATAGGATGGTTACCGCTGAGACGCAAAGAAAAATTGTTTGTCTTATGAGAATTTTAGCCACTTCTTGGATAAATATATACACTAAGGAAAAGTAACCATCCACAAACAACGATATTTACGATGCCTGAAGATAACAATTTAGATAGAGAATATGTATGTATTTCTTTATTCTCCCTTTTTTTTATTTTTTATTTTTAAATAAGAACATATAATTTCAATATATGATGACTGTTGTTTCATTTCCGTCATTTCTAACAAAAATAAACATGTAATCAGAAGGATTAAGTGTAATCAGCGGCTGACAAGAAGTCGAGGCTGAGGTAGCTAAATGCTATAGATTTAGCCGCTGAGGTCAAAGGGACAACACCCTGACCCTTTTGATCAAAGCCTATTAGGACTACAGAGGGCTTTTATCCCCTTCAGCAATACTTGTAGTCACTTTGTTCACGTCATTCTTAGGGCCCTAGGGTAATTAGTAAAAAAGAGTACAGCCACTTAGGGTATAGGATGTTCAATTTAGGCCATTCAATCTTCAATCCCGTTAAGATGGGGATATTGCCATTAATTGTGATTGCTGGTTTTGTATTAAAGGCATTTAGTGGACTGTATGAAACATAATATTTTATTGATCTTATTCATGCACAATGGTAAAAAAAAATGAGAAGTAATTGTGGCAAATTGTAACATGAACAACAATCTGCATTGTTCATGTTGTTGTTTTTTGTTGTTTTTGGACTGGCCTTCCACTCCTGCCTCCCATTCCTTAGTCTGGATAGCTCTGGACCTACTCACTCATGATTTATACAATTTTCACTTATGTCCATTGCGTGGCTAGCCAACAATTCTCTTATCGTGCGAGGAACAACTCAGACTCTTCGGGGGATTGCCAGTTTCTCGACCCGATATTTCCTGTCCTTAGCCTTCTAGATATATTTCACGGCGTGCCGTGAACAGGCCTCAATAGGATATTAATGGTGAATATAAATGCCAATTGAGTTTCTTCTAAATTCATTTCGTAATTAAAACACAGTTCGAAATAATTATTAGTATCTACTATAGTCATAAAATAAATAACATGATACAAGTAGAGGTTAAGAGACTAAATCCACTATTATTTTTTAACTTCTAATGAAATGCATTACCATTACAACGTATCATATCAACTTAAATATATAATAACAATTAAGTCTTTATTTATTTTGAGACAAATACCAAGATAATATTGTATAATATACAAGATACAAACCATGTACAACACGGTTTTAGTATAAAATGCAATTAAAATTTAGTTAATCAGTAAAATGACTTATAAAAAAAGTAGTTAAGAATAACCATAAAGAGAAAAACAAATAATATTTACGTACATAAAAATCTTGAGCAAAATATGAACGAAACATCCAATAATATCTATCTTAACAGTTCTTTAAAAGGCAATATATTTGTGAAAGGCAAAATAAAAATCATTAAAATGTATCTTTCATTCTCTATTCATAAGTATACCCACTTTATAGGGGCTGGGTGAGCCTTAAATATTAAATCTAAACGTGTTGCCAGCAGCGATATTTGAACCTTCGGCATGGCAACTCAATGCTCTACCGCCGAGCCACTCCGCTCCCTTTTGACCATAAGCTAATGAAACTTCGCTGAAGATCTTGAATAATGCTTACGTTAATTAAAAAGTAGTTAAAACTGAACAATAATATCCAATTTTTTGAAGATAGTATGGATATGAAATAATTAAATAAACGGGATTTAAAGGTCGTGAGATTATAAGAGTGACGCATGGAAGAAGGTATAGAGTTCCGAATGAACGAGGATCGGATAAGGAAAGACTTGTCAAATTCTGATATCTTCTATATAGATCAGAACACTGGGAACGGGTGTTAACAGAATATAATGAGGTTTTAAATTAAATTGTGATCAAAAATGTGTAACGGTCTGCTAGACAGGATAACATGGTAGAGGAAGTACTTACGACGGTATGGAGGGTAAAACTACTTTAACTTTTCATAAAATCGGGTAAAAATGACGCATCTCGGGATCCAATACATAAAACATACAAAGAATTGATCAAGCGTTTTATATTTGTCTCGAGATCTTATAAGAAAAAACAGAACACTGTGCAGCAATAATCGAAGTATCTTTTATTATAGTATTATTAGTAATGCATCAGAAAAAAAAGATGCTACTGTTGTTGATTAACTGCAGAAGTATGTATTCTTCAACCCAAGTTTCCCAAGTCGGTAATACAACTTGAATCACCAAATTACTTTCAGATATTCACTAGGCATTGTGGAATTGTAAGGAGAAAGGTAGGTTACCTGTGACATTCAATACTAGCAAATATTTTAATTACTGCGAGTAATAATTTTACTTGTAATTAGTTCTACTATTTATTTTAAATATTTATAACCGTTCCGAATTTCATTTTAAGGAATCTACAAAAGCTTCAAACATCTAATCAGATCTTGAGCAATATTGACTGTCAATTAAAAAGTAGAACAAAGTGAGATTAGTGTCATTAAATACAGATTAAGTTAAGGAAGATTAAATTTACAAAACTTAAATTGGCTTAAAGTGGGACTATAATGGGCATTTGATTCTACAACGCTAAGTGGGAGCACCTTTATATCCACTTAAAGTCTCCTTTCTTATAAAGCCGTTATTAATATCTTGAGCGAAAAACGGGAGAGTTGAAAATAATATATATTACAATAATCTCATAACTTTAATAAATTTAGTAAAATTAACTTAGTAAATCATTAATATTATGTGTATTTTATAAATTTATAATTTGTTGAACAAAATTCACAATATCAGGATCTAAAGCGGATAACTGCGAAATTTCAAAAATTTTCATTCTGTTCGTGTAATTCTCTAAATTACACATTAATTTAGCCAAGCAATTTTATACTCACGATACTTCAGGTTCATAATCAGACTAAAACAACCAAAAATAAGGCTGGAAAGTGAAGTATTACACATAGCTTGACTAAACTAGCGAAAATGTGAAAAAGTAAATTTTTGAAATTTTGGAGCTATCCGCATTTAATCCTGAACGCCTTATATACAATATATTTATCTAAAAAATATAAAATAAATATAGGGGGGTTAGGGTTTTCGGTAAGGCGATTTAACTGCACGGGTTTTTACGCCATTTTCTTATTAAAATAAAAATATACGTTCTTCCTATAATATATTTTATTTTTATGTTTCAATCATGGTTCATAATTTTAACTAAATATGTGCCAGGATTTTGAGACAAAAAATAATAATATGTACGATAATAATGATATAAAATTCTTGAACAAAATTCTAAATATCTTTCTTTCCTTTAACTAAAATCGACATTTTTAAATGTACATCAGAGGTAGAGAATTTTCCAATAAACCGTTCATATAATATTTAAAAACTTCAGTAGTGCGTTACAAGCCTCAGTAAACCAATTTAATTAAAAATGAAACGATTAATTTTTTATCCTTGTCCAACCCTTCTTCCAAGCTTGCTTAGCAACTGGTTCTACAAAAAGAATATACTTATAATCAACTATAAATATTTTTTTACTATCGTGAACAAATTGGATTGATTCAGTGTGTTGATTCAACCTTTCAAAATATCAGAGACCAACCAACATTATAAAGTGACGCTTTTCGTTTTTTCAAAGTTCTGTAGGTTTGCTTGAAATATAAAGATTGGTGTGATAGAAATTTAAAGAGATGGAGAGAAAGCAATGGCTTTGGACGGAATAAGTAAACAATTGTTTCAACGACTTTCTTTTTCTGTTAATACGTGGTTACTAATTCTAATACAACAATAGTTAGGCCAGTAGAAATTTGTGACAGTCAGACAATAACCAAGGAAAACGGAAGAGCTCTTCTGGTTTGGGAGAGAAGTTTCCTGAATCTTTGGACTTGCCAAAGAAGAGCACTGGTAGAGAATAAGAAGCAACGCCGATTGGTGAATTGGTGGAACTGAATGGGGACCCTGATATCCTCTGTCCTATTAAGAAGAGCAGGCTAAGATCGCTAGGACACTAGGAAAGAATGGAGCCCTACAGGCTGCAAAAAATAATGTTAAATGGTGCACCGGAAGGAAAAAGAAAAAGGGGCAGACCCAGCGTCGGTGAATGGATGACTTGAAGGAAGATTTGAGAAGGATTGGGGCAAGAAATTGGAGGAGCCTCGCTGGAGAGCTCTAGACATGCAAAAGAAGAGGAGGCTCTGGTCATGCAAGGACTATAGCGCCCAATAGTGAGTGATGCTAAAACTAGAATAATTCCTATCCATTGTCGGAGTGCTAGTAGGACATTATAGCCTTAAGATGTACCTCAAAGATGGTTAGGTTGAATATTGGTTAGGAAAAAATATTCTTAGTTAAAATGCTTCCTCTTAGAAACCTATTGAACTTGGTCTAATAAAGTGTTTTTGCCTTCTAATATCTCAGGAGAAAAAAAGAATTCATTTGGGATCAGTAAAAAGGAACAAAAAAACTGACTGGACTTTTACCTGTACTTACAATCAGTGATTTATGGCTACTTTTAAACAAATGTATCTATAATAAATATATTCTAATTTTTTTTCGTTTATTATATTATTAAATAGTTCAGAATCTTTTTTTCCTTCATCTTAGACTTGTGAGGATGATCAGTAAAAAATTAATGTTGAATGGAAATCGTTTACAATACACTAGAATGAAAAAAGCTTGTGAATAAAAGTCTTTTTTTAAATAATGGCTGTCTTGTAAAATTTGAATGCCTAGTTCAAAATGCCGGATATTGTTTAAGACAGCCGTCAGCTACGCTCGAGACAAAAGAATAACACATCTCCCGCTCAATATTTCATGTGTTCAACTTTCGTTTATGTATATATATATATGTAAGATTGTTTGGCGTGATTTTATTCTTTATTTATTAAGGAATTAAATTACACGTTCTTTCAAACTAGTAATTAAACACTTGTAACAAAATTAATTCAACTAACAAACTTTAGCACACGTGTTTTTATCAAAAGTCTAAACAAACACTGAAGGTTACAACAGTGATGTTATCACATGTAGTAACCTTTACACCTCCACCTCTGAAGACGATTCACACGGAGAAAAAGGAAGCAGCTTGCTGGAATGAAAGAAATTGGAAATCTTCTTTTTCTTTCCACTTGCGACTTCATAAAATGTTGGTGAAATCTTTCGGACAATTGGAAAAGGTCCAATTCGTACGGGGTCAAGTTTGTTGCGATTTAATTTGTTTCCGTTCTCGATGTAAACCAAATCGCCAATCTTGAAATCATGATGTCTCCTATTCTTGTCTATTCTCGCCTTATTTATTTGAAAGTTCCTTAAAGAATTTTGAAAAGCTAATTTTCGATCCTCTTCTAAGGAAGATGTATTGTCTTCGATAAGAGGAGATATAGCCTGTTTCTTCCCAAGAAGTAAGTATGATGGTGCGAATCGTGTTGAGCTATGAATTGTATCATTATACTCATTGACACATTCCTTTGCGAGAATCGGCCAGGCTTTATTTGTCTCACTGTTTATTTTGCATCGTAAACGATTCAATAGCGTTTGATTTAATCTTTCGTTAAGCCCATTTGATTCTGGATGATCAATGCAACAAAAAACAATCTGTATTCCTTTTTTTTCCTTATAGTTTTTATCCCTAATAGTTTTTAAAATGGGTTGAATTTATGGAAGCATATTGGTCGGCTAATAGGACCGAAATATTATAATTTTTAGCAATCGGATTAATCAGATTAATTAAGTCGTGAGCGCTTTGACCCTTACTCGTTGAGATCCATGCATATCTGGTGAAATGATCCACCAAAATGTGCATGTATTTCTTTGGTGACCAATTCCCTGAAAACCCTCCAACAGTATCAAGTGACATTATTTGGAACGGGTCAGTGGCAGGACCCAGATGTGAGAGAAGGCCGATAGCTCGACTGCGACGGGCTTTATTTCTAACACATATCTGGCAACTTTTACAGAAGTTATGGATTGCTTTGTCGAAACCCTTGAAGTAATAATGCGGTCGAATCGTGGCGATCATCTGTGCTGGACCAATGACAGTGACCGTAATGATCATGAACCAGCTGGATGATTTCATTTCCTAATTTTGGAGAAACAAATATTCTCAGTTTGCCTTTTAATCTTTTAAGGATCATTCCTGGTCTATAGTCAGTCCGGTTTGCTACTTTTAACTCCGGAAAGTGTTCAGCTTGGTCTTTTAATATCTGAGGTAGATCGATCAAGTTCACGATCCTGATTGCATCTTCATTATTGAAATATTCCAAAACCGGATTTCTTGATAGTAAGTCGGCTAGAATATTTTCTTTGCCTTTTATATAAATAATGTTGAAATTAAATTGTGATAAATAAAAAATTAGATCGCCAAGAATTTCATCTGATCTGGCCTTAGTCTTCAAGTTTTTAATGGCTTATGATCGCTGCATACTGTAAAGTGGCGTCCTATTAAATAATATTGCCAAAATTGTATAGCGTCTTTGATCGCCTTGCATTCCAAATGAATGATGTTTAAACGTGTTTCCCTTTCCGATAGTTTCCTTGAATAATAAGCTACAGGATGCAGTATTCCATCTTCTTGTGGCTGTTTCAGAGTAGCGCCTATCCCTTTAAAACTGGCGTTTGTTTCTATAAAGACGGGCTTATTATAGTCGTAAATTGACAGTATTGGGGCCGTACATAAATAATCTTTTATCATATTGAAAGCTTTTTCACAATCACCGGACCATTCAAACTTCACGTCCTTTCTTAATAACCGATGTAATGGTTCCAGTTTTGGAGAACTATTTTCTATATATCTTAAATAAAAGTTTATTGACCCTAAAACACATCGTACTCCAGTTTTATCCGATGGACTTTGTAGGTTTTTTATTGATACTAAATTACCTTCAGCTGGTGAGACTCTGTTCTTTGAAATTGTATGACTCAGATATTTAACAGATTTAGCTGCAAACAAACACTTCAATTGTTTTAGTTTGAATCCTTCAGCGTCGGTCACCTGCAAAAATTTGTCGATATGTTGAAGATGATCTTCCCAGGTTTGAGAGAAAATCAAAATATCATCGATATAATTGATGCAGAATTTTTCCAAACCATTTCTTCGGATAATGTTTGATAAGATTCTCTGGAACGTGGCCGGGGCATTTTTCAGACCAAATGGAAGGACTTTGAACATGAACTTTCCATATTTTGTTATAAACGAAGTTTTTTCTCTGTCCTCTTCTTTTAGTGTAATACACCAAAATGCTGAATTAATATCTAAAACCGTAAAGTATTTACAATTTACAACTTTGTCGATTACGTCCTGTATCGTAGGAAATGGAAAAACTTCTGGAACTACCAATTTATTTAATTTGCGAAAATCGATACACAAGCGTGATTTCTTGTTCTCCTCTTTCTTGAACGCGAGGGTTACAGGGGAAGCGAACGGAGAATCAGATTCTTCAATAATTTTTGCTTGCAATAATGCCTTAATCTGATTTCGTATTTCTTCATCATCTGGAATTGAGCATTTATACGGTCGACAAGTAACATATTCATTAGATAATAATTTTATCTCTGCTTCTTTTGATTTCACTTTCCCAATATCAAATTTATCCTTTGCAAATACGTGTTTATGCTTTTCTATTAGCTTTGCAATCTGCTGTTTTCGCTCCTCATTTTCAATATGATGTAAATTGACGTCGAACTTGTTTGGATATATTATTAAATAACAGTTAATAATATTACACACTTTATTACACATATGCACATAAACACAATAGTATAACTGTAACTGTACAGGAGGTAACCCACAGGTTATGTTGTTGGTTACCAACCTAACATCCCTCTCCTTAAGTTCTAAATACAAAACAAAATACATTTACAATTTTTACAAAATACATTTACAATTTTTTTTTTTTTTTTTTTTTTTTAGTAACTTATGATTTAATTTGTAACAATAACTATTTGTAAATAAAGTTTGGTGAAAGAAAAAATATGGAGCAAGAACTTACAAAAACAAACAAAATATGAAAACCAAAACAAAATACAGAGCAAGAATTTAAAAATACAAACCTTACAAATCCATTCTTTCTGGTTGTTTAATTACTCTACCTGACCTAGTTGTAATAAAGTCAGGTAGGTCCAATGGCAAGGAACAACCTGAGTTATTTAAACCCTCAGCAGTTCTGTCTATGACTTCATAATTTGAGTCATCAGCAGTTTCATCAAAATCAAGATTGTTATGTTTGTAATAGTGTGATTCAGCATCCTCTGATGGAGGAGGATTGTATTTCTTAATAAAAACTGCATTGCGCCTATACATTTTGCCATTAATTTTTACTAAATATGACCTAAATTTAAGCTTTTTAACTATAAGTGCCCTTTCCCAAAATTTAGTAAACTTGTCTTGTACTAAAACTTTATCACCCTCGTTAAATTCTACTGGTTTTCTGCAATGCTGATTATAATAGGTCTTTTGAGAATTTTTATTACAAACTTGTGGATCGTCAATAACATGAGGTACCAGACAGTTATCTCTAATAGGAAGTTTTGATCTAAGATTCCTACTTTGAAGGAGCTGGGAAGGTGAATATTTTAGCCCTGCGACTGGAGAATTTGTATAGTTGAATAAATATAAGTCCAAGTCAGAATTTTCATGATGACATTTTTTCAACATAGATTTTACTAACCCTACTGCTTTTTCTGCAAGACCATTACTTTTAGGGTAATGGGGACTTGAGGTCGTTATAACGAAATTCCATTGGTCTGAAAATTTTTTAAATTCAAAAGAGCTAAATGGATTGTTGTCGGCGACTATGATTTTGGGGATTCCATAAGAGGCAAAAATTGGCTTTAGACATTCTATTAGTGATGATGAAGTTGTCTTTGAGTTCCTTTAACTCAACCCATCTAGAATAGTAGTCCACTATGATTAAATAGTGCATATTTCGAAACTCAAGAATATCCATACCAATCTTATAGAATGGGATAGGTGGGATCTCATGAGGGAGCAGAGGTTCTCTAATATTGGACCTTTGGAATCTTTGACAAACAGTGCAAGAATTTACAAGGTTTGTAACATCAGACAAAATGCCAGGCCAGTAAAAGAATTGTTTTACCTTTTCTTTGATCTTGTTAAGGCCAAGATGCGTTTCATGCAGTAAATTCAAAATTGTCTTTCTATGCGATGGGGGAACAATTAACCTTTCATCATAATAAATTAGGCCATTTTCTACCGTGATATTGTTTCTTATATTAAAATAGTGAGCTAGTTCTCCACTACATTTTAGAGATTTTGGCCAACCACTATTATAGTACCCAATAATTTGGTTTAAAGTTTCATCTGAATTTGTTTTAGATTTTAAATTCATAAGTTGTGGGTCAGAGCAATCAAATAAAACACCCACGGTGTGTACAACATCTTTCATTGACACATCATCTGTAACATTTCCTACAATAATATTCCTTGACCATTGACTTCCCTGGGAGATACTTCAGTTCAAACTTATATGGTAAAATTTTTAATCTAAGCCGTCTGAGTCGATTATTTTTTATTTTATTCAGATCTTTCTGAATAATAGATGTTAGAGGAGCATGATCCGTGTAAACAATCACATTAGGGTGGCCATAAACAAAGTTGTGCATTCTCAGTTTTGAAAATGCAAATGTTATGGCAAGGAGTTCTTTTTCAATTTGTGCGTATTCTTGTTCACAAGGGGTTAGAGCTCTGCTAGCATACAAAACAGGCTTTCCGCCTTGTATCAACGAGCAACCAACAGCATTATTACTAGAATCAGCTTGTATCTCAACGGTCTTAAGAGGGTCAAAAGAAGCAAGTAATGTTATATTTGAGATAGCAGTTTTTAATTGATCAAAATTTTCATCATGAGATTTTGTCCAAAGCCAAACGGAATCCTTTGGCTCATCACGGAAGTGTTGAGGGTCAATATACAATCTTAGTGAAGAGTCAGGTTTTTCAACAATTACAAGATTATTTATCCACTCACAAGGCTCGTCCACTCGCTCTATTATGTTTGCATGCAATAAATCATTTAAGCAAGTTTTTAATTTATTCTTTATTTTAAAAAGAACTCTACGAGCAGGGTTTGCCTTGGGAGTAGCATCACTACTGAGCTTTAGCTTGCATATGTCTGGGAAACATCCTAGTCCACTGAAGACATCCTGATTCTGTTTGATAAAATCATCAACTGGGAGAGTAACCTGATCTATCCGACGAAGAAGTCCAAGTTCAACACAGGAACGTAGTCCTAGAATTGGTGTTCTGTCATCATCTACGACCATGAATGAAGAGTTTATTTTCACACTGCCTTTTTGAAGTTCGAGATTAACACAGCCGATGGGTCGAACAACAAATCCACCAAAGGATTCAAGAAGTACATCAGTTTTTCTTATATTTAAATCAGCACTAAGTTTCTGTAGAGCAGTAGTAGTTATAACATTCACTTGGGATCCAGTATCGAGTTTAAATTCAATAGTTTGATTATTAATTTTAAGCAAAGCCAGCCATTCATCTTTTCTATGTGTTATAGCATCACAGGCACACAGGTTTAAAGAATCTAACTTAAAAACATCATTACTCAACTCTACCAGTTTATGAACTTGTTGAATCCGATTATTACGCTTATTTCCAGTGCATTTCTTTGCAAAATGATTGTACTTTTTACAGGAGGAACACTGTTTACCAAATGCTGGGCATCGCCCTTTAGCATGCTTGAACCCACAGCGATCACAAGCATATAAACTATCCTGAGAGTCCTGGTGCTCTGGTGGTCTTTTCATTTGTGGCTTCCGATTTACTTTAAGGATCTCTGTTGGATTATCAATCGTTGCTTTCACTGAGTGTGCTTTTAAAACTTTCATATTTAACTCTGCCATCTCGACTGTTTTGCAAAAACTAACTGTTTTTTCCAATGAAGGGTCCTCTCTTAAAAGTCTTTCTTGATTACTTTTGTCATAAAGTCCGAGAATTATTTGGGATTTTAACAATTTATCTTCCTGTTCACCGAATTCACAAGGTGCTACTAGTGATTTTAGATCCGTAAAATACCGTTCAAATGGCTCATTTGCTGCCTGGTTCCTACTAAAAAGCTTATAAATCACCATTGTCTCATTTTTTCGTGGAGTACAATGCTTTTCTAGGACGTCTAAAACAGAATTCACTGTTTCTACAGCTGGTTTTAGCGTCGTGATTGTGGAGTACAGTTTTAATCCTTCCGATCCCAATAAGTTCTTTAATCTTGCTACTTGGACTTCTCGCGGTTTCTTCCCTGTCTCTGTAGCTACAAAATAAACTTCTACTTCAGTCCGGAATCTTTTAAAGCTCTCGGAGAGGTTATCAACAGTCACGTTGAATTCTGAAGGTTTGTTGAATTCCATTGAAATCACGTTCTAAATCACGTTTTAAAGTTCAAACTAAAACGGTCTCGACTGCGCCATGTTTGGATATATTATTAAATAACAGTTAATAATATTACACATATGCACATAAACACAATAGTATAACTGTAACTGTACAGGAGGTAACCCACAGGTTATGAAGTTGGTTACCAACCTAACAGAACTCTTCTATTTTTAAACTTTCATTAAAATTTAATTGAGTATTATCGTTGGAATCATTATTATCAATTGAAACTTGATTATCATCTATTTGAATTTTTTCCATCTGATCTAATTTAGATCGAATAAAATTATCCTCTCGATCACTATTGGATCGGTTTTCATGTAAATCTATCACATTGTTGTTATCTGTTCGTTGTAATATTCTTAAGTTTTCATTTTGAATCAATTGAAACTTTTTTATGGCATCAATCCCCAATAAGATGTCATAAGAAAAGTTTTTATTCTTGACAACATAAGTTGTTATGTAGTCTGTAATATGTCCAATACGAAGTAAAATTTTAGCCCGGGCTGAAGTGAAATTTAATCCGCTGATAGTTTTCAATACACTTTTTTTTTCAATTAATTTCAACTTTAGCAAGTCAGCAATTCGTTGAGAAATTAATGTAACGTTGGAGCCACTATCATAAATAGCCTTAGTTTTAACCTTATCACATATGATTACATTAAGCTTTATCAACGGATCTAATTTCGCCCGGTTCTTCAGTTTAAATGTTTGTCATCCAGGTCTGTTTGTAATATTTTTAAGTCGTCAATCTCAGAAGATCCTTCAGTTATGTTTGATTTTAGTTTTTCTGAAACTTTACTTCGATTGCGGCATTCCGATACGAGATGGTATCGATTCGGAAAACCAATAGCTGCACAAATTGAACATGCTGTCCTTTGAACTTTGTTCTTTGAGTGAAATTCATCTCTCTGAAAAGTTTTCGGGCCAGAAATTATTTTAGATCTAGGACTTGACGGATTTTCCTTCTTCTTTGTAGAAAACGAGTCCTCTAGTTTTCGGAGTTCCGCATATAAGTCTTCAACAGTGGTAATTTTCTCTCTATCAAGTTCTTCTTGAGCTTCTTTCGGCAATCCAAAAACGATGAGGTTGATACGGGATAATTCAGTACCCTTAGGTTCTACTTCTAGGCATAACCTCTCCTTTATAAGCGCGTAATTGATTAAAGACCCACCCAAGTATTTGTAGTTGAAAGCTTTCCTAACAATATGCCAGCCTTTATCTACAAAAACGTTCAAGAATGACTCTTTCCAAGTACTCCAGTGAACATTTACACCTATTTTCTTTAGATTTATTTCAAACCAATCTTTTGCTGGGCCCATGACAAAAAAACGCAAAGCTTGAATCTTACCACTATCGGAATTTACCTTGAAGCGGCTACACTCTTCTTCAAATTTAGTTAACCATTCTTTAGGATCTGATTTATTCCTTTCAAATTTTTCTACAACAAATTTTTTTTCGATTTGATGAAGTTTTATTTCCTCTTGTTTTAAATTTAAATATAATTGGGTTTCTAATTGTCTAATCCGATTTTCTAACTGTTATGTATCGATTATGCCCGTAACAAAGGAGAATCGATCTATTATCATATGATTGTAACCTACAATAGTTGTTCTTACAGTTCTATATGAATATACGAAGTGTTAACATTACTTGTGCGCTTATATTAATTTCAATAACCTTACATCAGTACTTATTATTTAAATAAGGACATAACAGATTGGCGACGAGGTGAACATTGTTTCATTTAATTTTGTTTTAGTGTACGTTACAAACGGGTCTAACCTATCCGCTAGTTTTTTCTTCATTTTTTCAAGTTACGTTATTGTTCCATTAGTTTTGTTTTCAAGACTTTTTTAGCTTCCAAGTAAGTTTGTCATCTAAATCATAATGGATGCTAATCAGTTCAAACAGTTTCTAGAAATGCAACAACAGAACTTCAGAATGATGATGGAACAAATTTCATCTAATTCTTCTCAATCACCAAGTTCTGTGAGTAAGTTTGATAATTTCGATAAAAATAGAGAATCATTTCAACAATACATCGAAAGATTCAATATTTTTCTTGCTATGAAAGGCCTTGAGTCAAATAAATCAGTTGCGAAAAATATTCTTTTAAACAGTTTAGACCCTGAGATTTTTGAGTTACTCAAATTAAATATTGCACCAAAGGAGTTAACAGCATTGAACTTTGATCAAATAGTTCAAACACTTGAAGAACAGTTAACTGTAAAGAAGAATGTACTCCTCGAACGACACAAATTCTTGTCACAAAAACAAGAACCTCATCAGTCTATCCGAGATTTTGTAAACCATTTACAAAGATTCATTCCAAATTGTCAATTTAAATGCGAATGTAAAAAATCTGTATCTGATCTTTTCTTATATTCTCAATTTATTAGAGGCATTTCAAATCAGGAAATTCGCCATCAATTATTGCTTGATAATTCCACAACATTTTCAGAAGCAGTTTTAAAAGCACAAACCCTAGAAGCATCTATAATTGCAAATCAACAATTCAACAATAGCTCTACCGAAAATATTTCAACTAATGTGAATAGGGTTTCAGGATCACAGGGTAAGCATCAAACCAATTCTAATTCTCAATCAAGGCATAACAAAAATTCGACCAATATAAATATCAAAAATGCTCCACCAAGGAATCTTTCAAAATCACGACTCAATCTCGAACACCTTGGAATAAATGGTCTTTGCTTAAAATGTGGTAAGTCAAACCATACTGCGAATCAATGCAGGATTGAACCTGAGAATCTAAAATGCAAATTTTGTGAAAAGTCAGGCCGTATTGAAAAAATTTGCTTAAAGAAGCTCATGTCTGAAAAGAAAACTGTAAATACAATAGATGGTGAAGATTTATCTTTTCAAGATCAATACAACGTATATGACATAGTAAACATTCAGAATAAAACGTTAGAAGAAGGTACAGAAAAATACTTTGTCCAAGTACAAATAAATAACAAAACTCAACAATTTGAAGTTGATTCGGGAGCAGGGCAAACTCTGTTGATCAAATCAAGCTTTAAAAAATTAAAATTAAACACTGAACTACGTAATACAAACATAAGATTCCGTTCTTACACTACAGGCGTGTTCGCACCCATTGGAGTAGCAGATGTTGAAGTTCGGTATAAGGATTCGAAATCTAAAGAAACGCTCTTCGCAGTTCCAGATAAATTTTCCAACATATTAGGCCGTTCCTGGATAAGACGTTTAAATATTCGCCTCGAGGACATTGATAACGAAAGAAACAAAGATTCAATACACCCAGTACACAAAATAATTCAAGATAATGCAGAAAGAGAGATACTTAATAAATTTGCTGATTTATTTCAAAATAAAGTTGGTTGCTGCAAAAATTTCAAGATCTCACTTAAACTAAGAGCCAATGCAAAACCAATTGCTTTGAAAGCCAGAGACGTACCACATGCGCTCAAACTTAAAGTGGAACAAGAACTTGAATCATTGGAAAATCAAGGTATCATAACGAAAGTACAGGAAAGTGATTGGGCGTCCCCGCTAGTGGTCATCCCTAAGGCCGACGGTTCAGTTCGTCTGTGTGTCGACTATAAAGTAGGTGTTAATCCGCAACTGCAAGACGCACATTACCCAATACCAAAAATAGAAGATCTCCTAACAGAACTCAATAATTCGATATATTTTTGCTCCTTGGATTTAACTAAAGCATATCTACATGTACCAGTAGATGAAGAGAGTTCGCAAATCCAAACCATCATCACTCACAAAGGTAGTTATTCGTTCAATCGTCTCTCATTCGGTATCAAAACCGCCCCAAATGACTTTCATCTTGTCATGGACAAAGTTCTGGCTGGCTTACCAGGTGTCACCACATACTTCGACAATATAATAGTGCATGCCGTAACTTGGGAAGAACCAGCAGAGAATTTCGAAAGGGTACACATAGACTATGCCGGACCATTCCAAGACCATTATTTCCTAATCTTAGTGGATGCAAAGTCCAGTTGGCTGGAAATCCGCTTTTCAAAAAGCCTCCCTTCAACGGATTCTACCATTAAATATCTCCAAGGTGTCCTTTCAGCACATGGTTTACCAAAAGTAATCGTTTCGGACAATGCAACAATATTTAAGAGTGCAACATTTTCCGAATTTTGTTTAGAACATGGGATCATCCAGAAGTTTATAGCCCCTGGCCATCCAGCCACAAATGGAATTGCGGAACGAAATGTGCAAACGCTAAAAAATAAATTGAAGGCGATGGCTACTTCATCATTACCTCTCCATAGGAAGATACAAGAAATTCTGATGCGATATAGATCAACACCCTTAGCAAGCGGTAAAACTCCATCAGAATTATACCTAGGGAGGAAAATAAGAATCAAACTAGATCTTTTGAAGCCACCAAAACATACAACTTCCCTGGACACCACCACCATCGCACGTCAACTAAACGTGGGAGACCGAATTCAATCTAGATGGTATACATCCTCAAACAAGCCAACATGGAAATTGGGTACAATAATAAAAAAACTCGGAAAGCGGCACTACATGGTCGAACACGACGATGGCTATCGTCTTAAAAGACATATCAACCAATTATATAAGGTATCCATACCTAAGAAGAATACAACTTTCGACCTCTCGCTTCCAAGCATCATTACGCTACCTCAACAGGAAGGAGATCCACCAAATGAGCACAGGCCAGAACCACCACAGACCTTGCCGGAGCCTCAAGAACAAATCAGCGGCCACCGAGAACTGCAGCCAATCCTTAGGAGATCAGCGAGAGTGCGAAGATTGCCAACCAGATTACAGGATTATGATTTAACATCTTAATTCATTATTATCGACTTCAAATTTATTTAAATACTTTAAATAGTGCGGGAGATTGTTATGTATCGATTATGCCCGTAGCAAAGGAGAATCGATCTATTATCATATGATTGTAACCTACAATAGTTGTTCTTACAGTTCTATATGAATATACGAAGTGTTAACATTACTTGTGCGCTTATATTAATTTCAATAACCTTACATCAGTACTTATTATTTAAATAAGGACATAACACTAACCCTATTTGTTCAGCTTTAGCAACCGAGGAATTTGATATTGGGTCACATTCTTCTAAGGGAAACTCTCTAAAACAAACATTAGCAGCTTCATCGAAGTATTCTTTTTTTATATTTTCATCGATTTTTACAGAAACTGTTCTATAACCTGTTTGGTTCTTAATAGCAAACATTGCATTTTTTATGGGGTTTTTATTTAATAGAGAAATGTGGATACTTACATCTCTAAATTCTTCTGGCACTTAATACCAAGTATTCCTATCAATGGATATACATTGAATCACAAATTCTTTCTCAACTTTCTTAACTACTTGAACATGAAGAAAATCCATTTTTTACTAGTTGAAATCTTGTAATTTAATTTGTAAGATTGTTTTGACGTGATTTTATTCTTTATTTATTAAGGAATTAAATTGCACGTTCTTACAAACTAGTAATTAAACACTTGTAACAAAATTAATTTAACTAACAAACTTTAGCACATGTGTTTTTATCAAAAGTCTAAACAAACACTGAAGGTTACAACAGTGAGTTATCATATGTAGTAACCTTACATATATATATATATTGGCTTATAATATTAATATCGAATAATATTTTAAAGAGCTAGGCTTCAAATAAAACTCTTTATTTAGTATTAATAACAATATCAATTTATTTCACACAAAGCGTCTCTTTTCCAAGTTTTTTTTAGAATCAGATATATGTAAGGTTATCAACAACTGGGTGCAGGTTACGCATGGATTTGCCACTGTAATACAAATAAATAAAAACTATGCTATAGTTAACTAAAAAATGAATATTAATCAATGTTGGTCAAGAAAAAATTATTTAATGCAATAAAATAAATTAAATGGTTGAGGCAGTGGCAAATCCATTTCACACGAAAACCTCATTGATCACATGGCTGTTTATAACCTTCACTATGGTGTTTTACTCCCGTTACATCACTCCCCCCAATGGCATCGGCACAGAACCTAACCTTGGGTTTCACTACATGACCGGAGCGGGTCTGGTAAACCGGCTTCGGTTGCTTCTGTTCTGCGTCGAGGTCATTCGAAGGGTCGTCTGCCGCAGGTGAAGGAGTGGGTTGATCCCTGTTGGCGCTGGTCGCAGTTGCAGGCGATGTAGAAGGTCGCTCCCTGTTTTCGCCATTCACCGCCGGTTCCGTCAGGAGATGCGCTGGCTTCAAACGGTCCATTGTAATGGTCTTCGGTCCTGAAGGCAACTCCACCTTATAGGTTTTCTCCTGTCGGGATATTACCTTGTAGGGTCCTGTATACGGTGGTGTAAGCGGCTTGCTCACCGTATCATCCCTCAGGAACACGTGGGTGCAATCTTTTAGGTCTCGGTGAACGAAGGACTTGGCCGAGCTGCTGCGGTGTGGCGCTGGCCGCAAATTTTTCATTGAGTCGCGTAAATTCTTGAGCGTTGACTCAGCGTCCTCTCGGCGTCCTGATGGCTCAAAAAATTCTCCCGGGAGACGCAGAGGCTGACCGAAAACCATTTCCGCAGAGCTGGCTCCTATATCTTCTCTAACCGCCGACCTGAGACCCAAAAGAACAGTCGGAAGTATCTTCGCCCATCCAGCCGTGTTCAACGTAGCCGTGAGGGATGACTTGAGAGACCTATGCCACCGCTCTACACATCCGTTGGACTGAGGATGGTACGCCGTAGTCCTGTTTCTTTGAACACCAAGGACGCGAGTGAGATTAATGAACAGATCTGACTCGAACTGACGCCCTTGGTCGGTCGTGATCCTAGCCGGCGTACCGTAGCGAGAGATCCACGAGCAGACTACCGCTTCTGCCACCTTCGTGCTGGTGATTTCGTCCAATGGACATGCCTCGGGCCAACGTGTGAATCTGTCTACCATTGTAAGGCAGTAACGCATACCGTTGGACGGTGGCAAAGGTCCAATGAGGTCCACATGCAGGTGCTCAAACCTGCTACTGGGTGCAAAGGTACCTGGAGGGGTGACTGTATGTCGGACTACCTTAGACCGCTGGCAAGGAATGCAACAACGAGCCCACCTCGAGATGTCACTGTTCATACCTGGCCAGAAAAAACGCTGTGTGACCAATCGCCTCGAGGTTCGTATCCCGGGATGACTGAGCCCATGTAGGCGGTGAAAAATCTCTTCTCGCATGGATTCAGGGACATAGGGCCGTGCCTGCTGGGTAGAAGTCTCACAGAGGACTAATGCTTCTGTACCGGGAGGCTTGATCCAGCGGAACTGAAGACGAGTGTTCTTCTGTAGATCCGGAATTGCTGGATCTTTCTTCTGCTCATTTGCCATATGAGTATAGTCCTCGGTCGAGTCTATGTCCTCTATTCTCGAGAGTGCGTCGGCTACTGGGTTCTTTTCCCCAGGTATGTGGCGGATGTCAGTGGTGAACTGGCTGATGAAGTTTACCAACCGAATCCGCATGGGCGTCGCAGTTTCTGGCTTCTGGTGAAAGGCATATTCCAGGGGCTTGTGGTCCGACCAAATCGTGAAATGCCGTCCCTCCAGGTAATGCCGGAAGTGCTTGATCGCTCGGTGGATAGCCAGCAATTCCCTATCGTACGTGGCGTATTTCTTCTGGGCTGGAGCGAACGCTTTGGAGAAAAACCCAAGAGGTCGCCAAACACTGCCATCCTTCTGCTGCAAAACTGATCCCATAGCAGTACTGGAGGCGTCACATACCAGGACGAGCTCAGCATTCTCCTTCGGGTGTCCAAGCACTGTCGCGTTCTGGATTGCGGTTTTGCAGCGTTCAAATGCTGAAGTGGCCTCAACATCCCAGTCCACCGGCCTCTTGTCATTCTTCTTCGCTCCAGCGAGGAACCTGTTCAAAGGAGTTTGCATATCCGCCGCCCTGGGTATGCAACGGCGATAGAAGTTAAACATACCCAGAAAACGTCGCAGGTCCCTTATTGTCTCTGGCCTAGGATAGGAAGCAATGGCTTCCACCTTCGAAGGAAGAGCGCTGACACCACATCCATTCACTGTGTGGCCCAAAAATTCGACTTCCTGACGAGCAAACACACACTTCGCCATTTTCACAGTGAGGCCATTGTCCTCGAGACGACGCAGGATTTCCTCCACATGTGTTATGTGCTCTTTTTCGTCTCTCGAGCCAATGATTATATCATCGAGGTACCACCACGCGAAATCTAAATCTCTTAGCACCCGATCCAGAAATCGCTGAAAGGTTTGTGATGCGTTCCTCAACCCAAAACACATGCGGAGGAACTCGAACGAACCGAAGGGTGTGATCACAGCCGTCTTCGGGATGTCTTCCTCTGCTACCGGGATTTGGTAATATGCACGGTTGAGGTCCAGCGTTGTGAAGATATTTTTTCCATGCATATTAACATTGAAGTCAGCCAAGTTAGGCACCGGATATCTATCGGGGACCGTCTTTGCATTTAGTTGCCTGTAGTCTCCACAGGGCCTTATGCCGCCATCCTTCTTCTCCACGATGTGCAGTGGGCTGGCCCAGGGGCTGTTAGACGGCCTGCAGATACCTTCTTCCATCATCTGCATAAACTCATTCTTGGCTGCCTTGTACCTTCCTGGTGGCAGGCGGCGTGCTTTCGCTGTGACTGGGGCTCCACTTGTCTCTATGTGGTGAACTATGTCATGTTTTGGCTGCTTAACAAAAGACGTTGGTTGTGTTACACCGGGGTACTTGCGCAACAAAGTAGTGTACCACCCCCCGGCAGGTACCGAACAAACTGTGGGCACTGGCACCTTCGCTAACCTTCCACGCGTAGTGAGCCCTGTCCGCTGGTCTACTAGCTGACATCCGGCCAGATCTACCATCACATTATAATGATAAAGTAGATCTGCGCCGATGATGGGGTGACTCACTTCAGCCACTACAAACCTCCACGACATCTTCCTACGGAGCCCTAGGTCGAGGTTCAAGACAATGGTCCCGTATGACGGAATGGGCGTTCCGTTTGCCGCATAAAGCCTGTACTCCTGGGAAGGCTTCGCTCTGCAAGTCTTCACCGGGAAGACAGATAAGGTGGCTCCAGTATCCACCAGATATCTGACCCCGGACTTCTTGTCGGCAATGAAAAGTCGGCGGTTGGAGATCTCAGCGACTGAATCCGCCTCATTCGTCGCTGCGACTAGTTTAACGCCGGCTTCCAGTCGCAGGGTTGACGGCACTTGGTTGCTTTTTCCTTAAACCGTGCGTGGTAGAAGCAAAGTCGCCGACCGCTTTTACTTCTGTGCCCACGATCCTGGCTGGGCGTCCTATTTCTTGGCCGACTTGATCTGGCCCCCATCTGCGCCTTAAGCGCCGCTATCTCCGCGGTCAGTCGATTAATTACCTCTCCAATGTCGCTTGGTCCGAGAGCAGAAGGCCCTGGTCTAGGTTGCGGGGCAACTGCGTGATTAGCCATGATAGGGTTACAAGCGGGCTGAATCTCGGCGATCTTGTCCGCTATTCGAGCAAGCTTCGTCACATCCGTATGCTCCGTTGCGGCTAAAGCAGCTTGCATGCCCTCAGGTAGTCCGCGAAGCCATAAAGTGCCGAGCATCACTTCTGGGACCTGTTCTCCGGCTAGCTGTTGCATCTCCCGGAGAAACATGGATGGTTTCTGATCGCGTAACCGCTTTTCTTATATCGTCTCCACATCGAATGACAATAGATCGTCTATATTTCCTCTGCTGTTCATTCTTTTAACCTTATTATTTCAAACGGAGGTTAAGAGAAACACAAAGAAAGGAGAAAAAAAAAATACGTATTTCTACTCACCAAATTACGTCAATCACGTTTATTACGTCGATCACGTCGAGGTCACCACTTTTAAGAGCTAGGCTTCAAATAAAACTCTTTATTTAGTATTAATAACAATATCAATTTATTTCACACAAAGCGTCTCTTTTCCAAGTTTTTTTTAGAATCAGATATATGTAAGGTTATCAACAACTGGGTGCAGGTTACGCATGGATTTGCCACTGTAATACAAATAAATAAAAACTATGCTATAGTGAACTAAAAAATGAATATTAATCAATGTTGGTCAAGAAATAATTATTTAATGCAATAAAATAAATTAAATGGTTGAGGCAGTGGCAAATCCATTTCACACGAAAACCTCATTGATCACATGGCTGTTTATAACCTTCACTATGGTGTTTTACTCCCGTTACAATATCAATGTATTTCATTACATAAAATAAGTTTTATGTTTTTTACAAAATTACATAGTGCGTAATGTGTAAATTCATAAAAGTTATTTAAGTAAACTGCCCTTAATGATATGAAAATTATTGACTACATTCTTATTGCTTATTTCTCCGCGGAAATTTAAATAATTTACATCTACGTTCTTATCATCCTATTAATCTTGGTTCTAGATTAAATAGGCAAAACTTTGTATTTACATTCGACTGTGTAAACATCCTGCCTATTTATAAATTAGACATGGCTGGCAGATTATTATAATTATAAGGGGCTATTTATTATATGAGGCGTTCAAGATCAACAGCGGATAACTGTGAAATTTAAAATATAAACTTTCTCATATAATTCACTACTTTAGCAAAACAATGCTTTATGATCCCGAAACCTTAGGTTTAGAACCTGACTGAAACCCTAAGAAATAAGGTGGTAACTTGTCGTTTTAGACAAAATTGCTTTTTACTAGACTAGCGAAAAATGTGAAAAATTCAATTTTGGAGTTGTTCGTATGTGATCCTGAACGGCTCACTTATTGGATTTTATTTTCATACATTTGTAAAATAAACTTTTGGGAGTGATATCTGAATCAAAACTTTAATTGGAATAAGACAACTGCTTATAGAAATCTTCAGAAGCCAAGTCATGGAGGTTTCCTTCCCTCGCTCTTAGTGGTCCTGATAATGAATCTAATTGTATATAGGTATTACCAAACGGACTGGTATAAATCTTCGATAGTTACTCATACTTCGATACCTACTCATTAACCCATTAATATTCATTGTGCTATCTGTCATTTTTTATGAACACTTTACTTTTGAAATGGTTCGGCGGTACTGTTCCAGGACTCGAGTTGCAGCTCCCGTAGTCCTAGCCTGCTGACGGTCTGCGTGAAGAGGAGGGTGCCTTCGGACGAGAACCTGGCCGAGCTGGTTCGTAGGCCACCTCAGGAGTGGGCCCCACTGCCCAGGTGGATGCCCCCTTACCACTATCCGCTCCGCCACGTCTACTACCATCATGACCCCTACGCATGGCTTCCGGACGAGGAAGAACCCTGTAGAATGGTTAGTAAATCCTTTATGGACTTTAATCGACAGATAAAGAAGAAAAATTATATTTAAATAGAATCAATTCAATTTATATTATCTGTTAATACAATAAGACCAACTCCAAGTATTCGAGCGATAGGTTTTAAGGAATATTTATGGCCCGGTTTTTTGATAATGCATTAATGTAAACAACGGACAAATGCCGAGTGCATCCCTAATATATGGATGCTCATGTGATCCAATTCATTTAATAGGATTCATCCAGGCCATTTAATAAGAATTCCTGATAGAATATAGCTGAGTAAGTTCTTGCAGGGTCCTGTAGTTGGCAGGGCATAAGATGCATTGAATAGAAACTGAAGGCCAGGAAAAAAGAAGACTGGAACAAAATTTTTAAGGAATCTAAGACCCATCCCGGGCTATTGCTGTATTAGTATTAGTGAATTAAATTCGATGAAAATAGAAAAATATTCTGTGCTCAAGTGATACTAGATCAAGATAGCAGAGTGTCGAGCATTAAAATGGATTTATTTATGTATACTCTTATTTAACAACCATACTTTAATATTGCCTGTTGAGCAGCCCTTGAATGCCTTAAACAAGATTGGATTTCTGGATATTTTATCTGTGTTTGAAATAAATATATTTAATTTAAAAGAACTTGTATATCCTATATATTGATTTTTATGTCATATTTGTAGATTGCCAAGCTGCTATGCAAAATATTCCAAAATATTAATTACAAAACTTGAAAAAAAAATGACGAAATCTTTGTCTGTGCGATAAGATGGTGAAAAACTCGCAGAAAGGTCGGATTTTAAACAAGAGGAGCAATTCTTAATACATATCAGAAAAACAACAGTACTCCATTTTTTTTTAAACCGACACTACTCGCAACTAAACAACAGTTGTAGGAAGTCTGGAGATTATCAATAATTAATTTGATTTTATCTACAGATGAAGACCTCTTTTTATTATTCGTCTCTCCGCCTTATACGTGCGTAATAGATATGCTGAGAGACAACGACGCAATTTATAATGAACCTCGCTCGTAGGCCCGGTATGTGTGAGTAGCATCCTTTAGACTGATGAGACTAATTTAACCGACAAGGAGGAATAGGGTGTGCAATCTCTCCATAAGCCAAATTACTCCGTGATGTATTATGTGTATGGATAAACTATGAACAGAAAAAATTATTTTTGGTCTTAATAAAGAGTTGGGTTTCAGATTAAAAACAATTTAGCTATAATCTCGTTTAATGTACAGGTCCGCAATGTATGTCCTGTTTTTTTATGTATATAATGATTATGTACTGCCTTTTGTTTTTTATTATGAAATACAGCGTGAAATTTCCTGTCAATGCGTTTCGAGATTAGCATTCAGGATATTAAACGATCTAAATTCCTAAGTGGACATACGTTTGTTCATGTATACAACCATTTGGAGTTTGAACTAGAACCCCCCTCCGAGCCTCTACAAACTCTAGAAACCGCACAGGGTGTATAATTACGCTATCCTGAACCCGAACCCAGTTTTCATCCAATTAATACACGAACTCGTCTAATCTTTCGTTCCACTAGGTGCCCAAAGCTGATGATTGAAGAACCCAATTACCCAGAAACTAAAAAAAATCTATTGCTCGAAAAAACTAATTCCATTTCAAAAGTGCACAAATCTCTGAACATTCATCATTCCAAAAATATGACGTTCACTGTCATTTATCATTGGTATTGATGCAAGGGCTATAACTCCTCCTTCTTGTTAATAAACTGGAACTTTTAAAACTGGATAATGAAAATCATGGATCTCCTATGACCCATCCAGCCGGTACAAACTGTGGGAAACGTGGCAGTTAAGCAAATCACTTCCTTGCACAACCATTGGGTTAGAAACCGTACAGTTAAGTTTCCAAGACCCTTCATGTGTCCAAGAGGTTTTTATCGGACATCAATCTAAGTCCAACTAGAATGAAAGGGTCCACAATTTATTTGTATTGCTATAGAATAATTTCTAAATCCCAGTATTGAACAACATTTCATATTTTTACTAATATGTTTATGATGGCTAAGAGAATTCAGATGTTTGAATCAAATAGGAAAACATCATTCCGTTTTTATTTTTACTGTTTAATGATGTTTAACACCTTCACTGCGGTAATGAAAATGGTGGGTTATTTTACTGTGTGTTATCGGTCCCCGGGGACCGATAGTATAACTCCTCTTATGTGGTATCGCTCCTCGGCGACCGATAAGTTATTTCTATTCAATTCTGCCTGTAATTTTCCAATCACACAATAACCTGATTTTATTATTTCAATTTGTTTCGAGTCGTCGTAAGACCAGCATCTGTCCCCGGGGACCGATGCTGCAGTGAAGGTGTTAAATCCATTTTAAGAAAAATATTAGTTAATCATAAATGTCTCTTTTACTTTTCCAGTTTTGGCTGAATAGTATTTTAAAGAATAGTATTTAATTAGTAAATTGGTTTTGCTCACCTTCTCAAAAGCTAACTGAATCCGGCCATAATTGCTAAAGTAATCAACTCTCTTCCATTGTTTGTGGACTACAATAGATTCTGTTTTATTAAGATTAATAAAAAGTATTTCAAATTGAATAGATTTTGAACACAAATCTACATTTCTCCAGAATATCAATACTTTGTGTGAGAGGAATTTGTGAACAAATGCTACCAGCTGCTAAGTCAATAGTGTAGTTTCTTTAGTATTTCATTAATTAGAGCCTTAAGCCATTGTTCTCTCTATACACTTAAAATATTTGTTTTATTTTACCAGAATCAGAGAGGTTGTGGATAAAGTAAATTTAATTTTATAGAACTCCTCTCCAAAATGGAAAACCAATGTTAATTTCTTCATATTAAAGAAATTTGTACTTTATGAATATATATATATATATATATATATATATATATATATATATATATATATATATATATATATATATTTATATACATATATGATTGTTTTGACGTGATTTTATTCTTTATTTATTAAGGAATTAAATTACACGTCCTTTCAAACTAGTATTTGAACAGAACAAAATGAATTTAACTAATCAAACTTTAGAACACATATGACTTATCAAAAGTCTTACACATTGAAGGTTGTATCAGTTTTGTTATCACATGTAGCAACCTTATATATATATATATATATATATATATATATATATATATATATATATATATATATATATATATATGAATATATATATATATATATTTATATATATATATATATATATATATATATATATATATATATATATATATATTTAAGGAAGAAATAGTTGGGGGTGCAGTCAATGAAAACACCAAAATAAGCATAACTTATTTATTATGTGCCGACGTTTCGGCCTACAATGTAGGCCATCTTCAGGGCTAAGAGAGAGAAACAAACAGAAATATATAAAAACGTAGCAGTAACAAGAATATATAAAGTGGTACAGGAGTGGAAATAAAAATAGTGACTAGATATGATGAAATAGTGAATAGATATATGATAAATAAGAAAGAATATAAGACTGGTTACAGAATATAATAAACTTAAAATAGTGATAGATAAAAATAAAATTGTAGATGAACAGAAATTCTAATAGTGACAGATAAAATATTACAAGAATAAGAATATAAAATAGAAAAAATACATGTCAAGAAAGGATAAAATGTAAACAATAATATAAAGGGAAAGAAAAATGAGGAGGTAAACGGAAAGATACAAAAAAAGAAGATTAAAATATAGAAAAAGGGGGGTTGAGTATGAAGGATTTAGAAAAAACTAGTTTAATTATAGATATGGATAAGATACCAGACATGAGGGGTTACATAGGTAAAGTGTAATAATACAAGCAAAAATAGAAAGAAAAGCTTGATAAATTTCAAAAATTAAACATTGAAAATAGTGGTATTATATCTATGAACTAAGAAGAATGAAAAGGAAAAGAAAATATAAGTAAGGGAAGTTAATATGTAACTGTATACAGTTAGAATGAAGTGGCATAAATGCAACATAAGATGAGAATATCACATAAACATATAGAAAATAGGTAAAGAAATACAGTAGATGAAAAATATGAGGCTAAATAAGAATGAACTCTATACTATTAACATATGATGGATGCCAAAAGTAGGTGTGAGAACAGGTGCGAAGAAAGGTGAATGTGAAAAGGATGGAGATAAGATATGTATTAACCGAATAACATATGTCATGTATTTTTTCTATTTTATATTCTTATTCTTGTAATATTTTATCTGTCACTATTAGAATTTCTGTTCATCATCTACAATTTTATTTTTATCTATCACTATTTTAAGTTTATTATATTCTGTAACCAGTCTTATATTCTTTCTTATTTATCATATATCTATTCACTATTTCATCATATCTAGTCACTATTTTTATTTCCACTCCTGTACCACTTTATATATTCTTGTTACTACTACGTTTTTATATATTTCTGTTTGTTTCTCTCTCTTAGCCCTGAAGATGGCCTACATTGTAGGCCGAAACGTCGGCACATAATAAATAAGTTATGCTTATTTTGGTGTTTTCATTGACTGCACCCCCCAACTATTTCTTCCTTAAATTAGAAGATACAGTCGACCAACTGTTCTCTAATATATATATATATATATATATATATATATATATATATATATATGTAAACCCGTGAAAGGGTCTAGGGTTCAGTAAATGGTAGAGACTGTACTGTTTCATTGACAACGGTCCTGAAAGGAGGTGATTTGCCGCGCTCAACTGCCAGATTTTCCCCCCTTATTTCGGGTACCCTATTTTTATAGTATTTTATAGAGGCTGGGTGAGCCCCAGGAGGGTCCTAGATCCTATATGATCCATCTCCGGTCGCAAATAAAACTTAATAAAATTCTTGCCTGAAGTGGGATTTGAACCCGGCATTGTAACTCAGTGTTATAAATATATATATATATATATATATATATATATATATATATATATATATAGTCAGTTCATTAATATATATAATCATTAAAATCTTTATTAATAATAGAATAGATGTATATATTCAGTTCATGAATCCTACTAAACAAAACTTGGTAGCAGGGACTATCATGGATTGACAAACTCCTCACCACAAATATATATATATATATATATATATATATATAAATATACAAGTATACATATATAAATAAATATTGTGTGGCATTTTTACATCTTAAGAATCACATCTTAAGAATAAAAAAAATGTCCCGTAGATCTCAGAATGGATCCTGATTAATTATTAGCAAACGTGTTACACCTTTTGTTACTGAAGTATTTTGAGAAGGATATTTCTGAAAATCATACTTTATGGATTAATTATGATTTTTTTAAATTTAATTAAATTACACCAAATAATTTTGTCATTAAACCATTACCTCCAATGTTTATGTAAATGAAGGATGCTAATGTAAAATGTGTAAATTTCAATTAAATTAGTAATTATCCTAATTATGCCTTCAGGAACGAGGGAGGACACTGCGAGGAGGACCTGAATACGATGGCTACCCTCCTCGGAGGTACATGAGCTACAGTAGCGAGTACCTGCTCGGAAGGCATGAGCCCTGCCCTGCACACCCCCACCTGCCTCCCCCGCCACCACCTCCTCAGATACCCATAGCACCACACAGGTATCTTGTCATTTCTATGAACATGTAAACGGAATATCGCCATTATGTATCTGAACCGGTAAGAAAGGAATGTAAGTGTATATCAAAAAAATTTTGCATGATAATTACACAGAATAATGACTCCTTCAGATGTGAATTCACTAGAGAATAACTAACTAATATAAACTGCAAAATAGTAATGAAATAAAATTATGATAGCCTTTGATCATTAATATCATTCACTAAAATAATTGTTAGATTCAGTAACTGAAGTTTGCTCAAACTGTCTTAATTTTAGAATCTGCTAAAGTGGCTTCATACAGAAAATGCATGTTTTATATAAAATATTTCTTCTTTAGGTTTTTTCATGCATTTTTTTCTACTTTTCCTCTTTTTAGAACAAGCATAACAATATTATTTGTTGATTATTTTATTTGATTTTAATTTGAGCTGATTATAATAATGAAATTTAAAAAAAAAAAACATAAATATTTATAAATAGTTGTTTCAAAAACATAAGATCTCCAAAGAATTCCAGCAACTGTTTTCTCACTAATGGTTTCATTCAGTCAACTTCAATAATGAAACCACACCAAATTATTCTCTGTCACTTAAGTTTAATTTATAGCTTCTAGACATATAATCCTGTGCTGATGCTGGTCTTTCTCGAAGTACATTAAATTTAAAGAAACAAATAAATTTTCTGGATATATTGTAGTTTTCATTCTTTTAGAAAGGAATATGACGATAAATGAGGAAAAACGCACATTCATTCACTCCGTTTTCATTGAAGAAATTAATAATAAAACCCTCAATTGACTTTTAATTCTTTGAACTCATTTTACCATTTTCTATATTTAAACTGATTATTTAGTAAATTTGTATTGTTGAAAATCATTAAGTAAAATAAAAATATACCCAAGTAATGTAAAAATATATCCATTAATTATAGATAAAATTTGTTTTATATTGTATATTTATATTTGACTGATCAATAAATTTAGATTTTCTTATATTACCAAGCCTTTTTAAAATATATCCATTGTTTATCCTAAAATTTGGAATTTAGCCCTGTATTTTGCTATTCCCCATTTTTCTATTATTTTGCTATTGTATTGGATTGGTATGTGTAGTACTTGATGTGATCGAATATAAGAATATCAAACAAATAATTGTTCCACGCCCTATAAATTATTGCAGATTAAAATTTACCCATTTTTATTATATGCTAGTTTAAAGATTTTTATTTACTAATTTATATAGATTAACCAGTTGGGAACTTATGATTGAGAATATAATAATAATATCTTACACACACACACACACACACACACACACACACACACACACATATATATATATATATATATATATATATATATATATATATATATATATATTGTGATATAACAAACTGTTATTATCAGATTGATAAAAATCATGTTAAACTTTAGTTTGCTAAATACAATAAGCTTGTAGAATTATATTATGTTTTATAATTAAAAGCATGTCATTTGTATTTATTTTTTTCCTAATATATATATGTACATATTTCAGTTGTCATTACTAAGCATTGCTTTTCTGTGCAAGGTAAAGTTTAACATGTTTTTTATCAATCTAAATACAACAGTTAATTTAGTTAAGAATAATTTAAATAAACTTAAACAACTAGAGTTGTATCTAATTTTATTTTTTTGCAGGTAAACATATTTGTTTTCTTTTCTAAAATTTAAAATTCCTTATTTTTGAATTCTTCACAGCATTTATTTTAAATATTTTTATTTTAAAGAGAAAAGATATGTCCCCGGCTGGAATTCGAACCCGGAACCTCTGTCTGAGACAGAGACAGAGGTTCCAAGTTTGAATCCCGACCAGGGGCATATCTTTTCTCTTTAAAATAAAAATATCTAAAATTCAAAACAGCTGATCAATAATTATAAAAAATCATTTATTTTAAAGATTTAAAAAGTAGTTTAAGACTAATGACTTTATTTAACCCTTAATTTGGTTTGCTAGTAACTAAAATAGATGAAAACTAATAATCAATCATAAGTTAAGTAAATATAATTTAAAGGCATGAACAATATTCTTAGTTTTTTACAGATAATTATATCTTTTTTTCAGACCAAAGCACGTTAGTTTCGCACGATCTCACACTATGCAATCTTTTGAAGACACAGTTAGTTTTGGTAGTGGAAGTTGTATTACATCTTGTAGCCAGGAAAGGTTAATTGATGGAAAGAAGATACCTGACACACCAAAAGTTATAGTTATGGGTAAGATATATAATACTACTTACAAATTTTGAATTTGTCTAATCTTTAATCACTATAAACAATCTTAAATTCACTTGAAAAATAACATTTTTCTTAATATATTAATTTTTGTTTACTTATGAAACCTTCATTGCCAGAATATATTTAATTTGATTTTTTACTAATTATTTTATATAATATTCTTATAACCTTGTTTATTCTCCTGTATTTTTATTGCTTACTGTTTTAGAAAAAGCAAAGAGGGCACCAATGAAAACACAAGCAACACAGACTGAAGTATGTCTTGGCCGAAAACCTTTACCTCCAAATTATCTTTCTCTAAGCCCGAGGACAGTACAAAGGGTATTTATATTCAATAGTAGCTAAATATAGTGCATTAGCCTATACATTGTTTTACTTTTTTCAATATTACTATACTAATATACTATATACTATTATTATAGTTATTACTATATTATATAATAGACTACTAGCTGGAGAATTAACATTCTTATGATTCATATTTTAAAACCCTAATGCTGGATCATATTGTAAAGGTGATAAATTTTTCGCTTTTGTACCGAAGTTCATCTTTAATGACTCCAATATATATTTGAAGAATCTAATATACATCATATATAACAGAAAGTGAGAAGCCAAGGGATACGTATGTGATAAGTCCTGACAGAAAATATGTTAAGGAAATATATTTTAGGGCTTGAAATTGAATGATACAATAACATCTGTCTGATTTCATTTTTCCTTATTTATGCTTCATTTAATTTTTATTTATATTTTTAAAGGTAAGAATGGTGTCTCAAGGGGCTCAGACAAATGGTGATCGTGCATTGAATAGAAAATTAATGAAAAGTCTTTCAGAAGCTGCCAAAATTGGGCAACAACAACAAGTAGAAGTGACATTACATGAACCTCTTCAAAGAACTCAATCAGAAGAGCCCAGGTAGCTAATTAAAACAATAAATAACTACAAAAAAAAATTATGCTAAGAGTTTGATTTATCAAAATACAATAGTTCGTTTCACACTTTGTTTATTTTTATCACAAACTCTAAATCTTTCAAATGTCATATATATTTCATACACTGCAGGAAGAAACTCAGGTCGGTTAGGACCAAGTCTTACAGACTTAACCACCTGCTTACATCTCCTAACTTATCCCTCCACCTCAAGCTATGGAGCACCATTGTTAGGCAACATCAAGCCTGCAACGGTGAAAAAGCTCCAACAGTTCCAGAATGATGTACTGCAACGCATAGTAAAACACATGACATTACATAAAACCAAAACGGACCTCCTACACACTACTCTCGACATACTGACAGTAATAGACTCTCACCCCAGCAAGACGGCCACAAAAGTGGCAAGATCATGTACGTAATCTCAGCCTATACTGAGAAAATAAATAAACAAATAAAAATAAAATAAAAGACGGTGAGTCCCATTACCAGAAAAATATGTAGTTAGTGAATAAAAATAAATAAATTAGAACTTCTCCTTTCTCACCCTCCTCTTAAAATGTACATCGTACAGTACAAGAGATCCTTCCATCCTATCCTAAAAATCCTACTTAACAATCTTCAAACCTAACTAAAGGGGCTAAGAAAAAATATATATACATATATTTATACATATATATATTTCATAAGGTTTTTTTTTTTTTTTTTTTTGTTTAAGATCACCTTATTTGCCAACTAGTCCAAAAGAAATTTTTATAAATTTTGAACCACTTGAAAAGAAGGGGAAGAAAAAGTTGGCTAAAACCCTATCGGATGGAGAAATTTTAGAATCTAAACAAAAAGATGAGGGAGAACCTTGTACACTATCAGATGGAGAGCTGCAGAAAAGCGGTTTGTCAGAAACAACACATGACAATTTGGATCTTGAAATAACAAGTCCTCAAAAACAAAAACTCCTGGTATGTAATGTTTTTAATATAGTTAAACAATTTTTGTAGCCTGCATTATTTTGTGGCTCAAGAATAATATAATTTTTGAAGTTTTTAAGAAGTGATAGCTTTTTTTCAGTTTAATCTACTATTACTGAACATAAGGGGCAATGTTTTAACCTTTATTTCTATTTCAATTTACATCATTATGTACTTTTTTTATAAAGGTTTATAATTGTAATCAAAAATAATTATATTTTAATAATATAAGCTGCATTTATACATTCAATAAAATATAGTTGAAGTTAGTTATATATTGAATATAATAAGAATTTATTAGACATTATTTATTTACATTATTAATTTATTAGAATCGAAAAACTTCAACAGGAAATTATCCATAGTACCTTGCAAGTTTTACAGAATATTTTTTATTTTTCCTTTTAAGATCTCAGCAGATTCTCAAGAGGAAGAATTCCATGAGAACCTGATTTATCAGGACATGTTCCGCAAGTCTAGTCTGGAAAGTGCGGATGATGGAAAAGGTCTCCTTACTCCAGCCAGCCCTTCACCCTTTGCCTCATGCGACTCCCTCAATACAAAGGATCACTCTGATGGCATGTGGAATGATTCTCAAATGACAGTAAATTATATTATTTTTATTTCCATTTTCTTTAAACAGATTCTAACTCTCAAGGAAGTTATAATCAGTAGTAAATTGAATTAGATAATTCTTCTTTGGGAACCCTTAAATTTATTTAATGTTGTAGTTATAGGTCATTACCATTGATCATGTAAAATCTATAAGAGAAATGTAATTACCAACATTCGGTTTTTTATCTGTTCGAATCTCTCATATTTAGCCAAAGGAACATTATACAGCTTTAAAGTAAAATAAAATTTTCTAAAATAATGATACTACAATTTTTTTTTTTTTTTGAGAGAGGAAGGAAGTTAGCAAAGTTAAAGCTAAAGTAAGTGTTTAGCACAAGTGTGTGGATCAATTAATAAGAAACAATTTAATCTAACTTTGCATGCTCAATGGGGTTGCCAGTTGGATAAAAAAAAAATTATAATTTCAGATTCCTTAAATTGCTTCCCCACTCAGGTCTACTTTGCTCAGAGCAAGAAGTATATGGCACAAAACATTCTAAAGAATAATTGTACCGAAATACAGAACCATAATACTTTTTTCCTTGATGTCTGGACTCTTACTTTGTATTACTAACAAGTATTACTTTAAAATATCTTAAAAATATATTTTATGAAAATAATCCTTTATAGGTTTTGCATGCTGATTCGGATAATAATGGAGCTGGCACATGTATGAGCGGATCGGATCTAAGCTCATCTCTAACTCCAAGTGCTGCATTGAATTCAATGACCCCTTCTACAAGGAGAAAACATTTACTCATGATGCAACATGCGCAGCGCTCGAGTATGGACATGGAAGCACTTGAATGTGAAGAGACTGCTTATGAACCAGTAATTTTAAAAAAAAAATTCTTCCATAAGGCCTTAAGCAATTATTACTGAATGAACATGTTTTTCTTTTAGAAACATTTTTTCTTCTTGTCTCTCATCATTCATATTCATTCTTATAGATATTCTATTAAAATTGTAGGTTTATTATAGAAGACAATTTGTATATAAAATAGGCTGCATGTGCATAAATAGTTACGTATTTTTAATGCTTTTTAATTAATATGTACATAATTTTCATTTTGGAATGAATCTTACCATGTAGTATCAGGTACCTGTGCCAATATTAAAATTGATTTATTTGTGTTAATGTCTCCAGTCCCCTTCATTTAATTTTTTTTAATTTTTGTAGTAAGTAAATTATTTTATATTGAGTCAAGTGATTTTCAGGAAATTCAAATAAAAACAAAACAAGACAAGAGTCCATCCGTCCCTACATTAGCAGTTACAATCCCAGTTCACGATATCACTCCAGAGCCTATGACAAGGACTTCAATGCAAAAGGAAAGAGAAATGTAAGAAAAAGTTAATAATGGGTAATTTAATGTTAGATATCAACAATATAAACTATATAAAATGCACTTTAAGAGTAGTAGGGACTGTGAAGGACTGATGTATATGGAAAAGAACTATTTTTTGTATTTATAAGAAATATAAAATATATTATAATATAATATATTAACAATTTATTTAATAACGGAAACAAACAGGAATTAAAATTAAAATAAAAATCTGAACAAAGTTACTGTTTCACAATAATTAATTAATTATATAATTAAATGATTTCACAAATTAAATATGTGGAAAAACTTACACATATCAATTTCCAAAATATCCTCATAGTCATCATTTCAAATCTTTAATAATATATTAAACTAGTGCCTGTGGCTTACAGAAAGCCTATTCAATTATGTATCAGTTTTATATGGTAACAGAGCAAACTCCATATTTTATATTATAATCTATTAAGATAAGTGTAGTAAGCAATAAGTAATTTTTAGTTGATTTATCAGGAAAATGGATAGACCTGTATCCCCGGCATTAAGAGGTAAACGAAGAAGCCCTGGTACAAGAACTCCGGAATCTGACTACCACCATTCTTCATCCCAAACACTCAGTAGCAATGGTAAAATGACCTTCATCTTTATTATTAATTTAAAATACTTCCTAATTTAAAAAACAGATTGTTTAGATGGTTGCAAAATTTTTGTTTTCATAAATAAATATATTGTTTTGGGACAAAGGAAATTTTCTTAAAAACTTTCTTTCTCCCAAGAAATAAATATTAAGTTTTTCTGTTTAATCAAGTAAAGATTTTCCTTCATAAAAGTAGGGGGTCATTAATAGTCAATGTTCAAGATACTTTAAAAATAAGATCTAGAAGTCCCATCTAAAAAACTTATTTGTTTCTTCATTTAATAACTTTTAATACTTGGAAGACAAAACTTTTTTTTCAAAAACTTAAATGATTAGAATTTCATATATTATTTTATATAATGTTTAATTATCTAAGAAAATGTATATAAATGTAATATAAATCATATTTTATTTCTAAGCATCTCTTCAGCATGACAAACACTAAAAAAGTACTTAATTTAACAGAAGCATTTGCGAGATCGGATTCTGGAAGGACTAACACAGACATGTCAGAAGCCTCGACAACCGATGATTACGCAACGGCAACTGAAAATAATTCAGATGGCAGTGGTAGACCTCAACAGCAACAGCCAGGGACCGGATCTTTTGAAAGTGGTTCTTCCTTATACAGCCTCACCAGAACAGATGCCACCGAAGAGCAACAAGTATGTAATGGTCAGGTAAATGGAAGAAAACCATTAACTGTGAAGGTCTACACTATATACACAGATATTCATAGTTTGTAATAAACAAAGGTATCACTAGTATTTAACTTAAGACGGCATGAATAAGAGGCTGTCACTAATGATGAGCAAATAAAAATCAATTTTTCCAAGAAACATATAAAATGATTCATAAATCATCAACTCTTTTTCCATATTCATTGATTAAAAACGGTATCTTGAGCCTTGAAATATTATAGGAATAGGATGGTAGAGAGTACATTTGAATCACTCAATATTATATGGTCAAACCTTGTCAGATCAACCAGCACTAGTGGAGATAAATTAGGTTATTGTTTGCTTTCTTTTATAATCAAAGAAAAAATTGGCATACCCTACAACAATTTTCCATGACTATTAGGTTCTAAGACATGCCAGCTACTTCCATGACATAAACCATTAACAATTCCTATCGAGAAGTAAAAAGTCTAATTGATATAATAAGTTTGGCTTTCATATATAAAAGTGAGCCAAAATTCAAAAAGAGATAACAGTCAGCATTTCGCCTATTCCACCATCCTCAGGACAACACTTCAAAAGGAAATCACATCAAAGAAGACTCATCTCACACCAACAGTTTAAACAGACTCGTCAAATAGAGATAACAACCTTGATCCAAAAGAATTCACAAATAACTAATTCTGCACAAAATGAGATGGCTGCATTTTGTCTTTTTTGATGTGTTTTCCTTGTGAAGTGTAGTCCTGAGGATGCCGGAATAGGTGAAACGTTGATGGTTGTGATTCAGTTTTTTGGAGACTTAAAGGCTTATTTTTGGATTTGGCTTTTATGTTCCCTTGTTGATACTTGGAGGTATAAGACTCAATATGTTTTTTAATTTTTTTAATTACTTTTTTTAAACTATTCAAATTAGGTAACATTGTTAATAGGTGCCGTCTTCTCCACCACTTATTGAAGAGGAGCAGGAGAAAGGAAGTGAAGAAAAAGGGCGGGAGGGTGACGGAGACACTTCAAGCCCTGAGAGCAGCACTTGTGGAAGGTAACTTTTATTTTAATTCCTCTCTACGTTAAGTAAGTATTAGAAGGTAATTAATGTATTTTTTGCACTTATTGCACTGACTTTAACATTAAAACTAAATAGTTTAAATGCTCCATAATAATAAATCCAATAAAATTTTGCTTTTTTGTTTTTAAAAATATTTTAAGTATTTTTACTGAATTTATTACTAATTAAAAATGGATTAAAAACATGCATGTTTTGTTCTTTTTTTCATTAAACTTTTTTCCCTTTTACTATTGCATTTATTCCACTTTTTGATATTTTAGCTATAGTGTTGAAGGAAGCAGTGAAAAATTAGGGCATTCTGACAAAAGTGGTCATTGCTCGTCCACAGGTGGTTATGATTCACCTTTTGAAGATCGTACTAGGAAAAGGTACTCAAATCTTAATAATCTGAAAATATCTGAATAAACTGTAGTCAATTTTGTGCTGTAAATAAGAAAACCAGTCACAGCTGGATAATTAATTATTATTGGAACGAAGACTTTTGTCAAAGGGCCAATTCATTTGTTTTTTCATCAATTTTTATAGGCATGTTCTATATTTCCATATTCTTTATTGCATGGATTTTTACTACCTATTTTGCTTGTTTGTTGCATGATTTATTTTTTATAAATTTTCTAAAATTGGCCATTTGTTTTTATACTTAGCAAATGGACATCAGATGATAAGACAAAAGTGAAAAAACGGTTCACACTGGAGTTGTCTACAAGCTTGGAACGACCTGAAAGTCCGATTAAATCTGGTAAATGTACTAATTAATTTGAACTTTTTTTTTATACAATCTGGTTACAAAAATCATTCACCTTTGAAATTAATATATAGATTCCACCATGTACATTTGAATGTAGAAAAAATAGTATGAGGATTATCCCCTTGGGCAAGGTCCAGAAACAAAATGAACAATAACATATGACTTTTCAATCAACGACCTTGAAAAATAAGCTTTCAACCTCCAAATAAATGAAAATATCAGAGAGTTTCTTAAGGAAATATGTTTAAAAAATCACTGGAATGTTTTACAATTGGAAAAAACTGTTACTACATAATTTTTCTTTTTAATTTACGTATTACTACTGAAAGTTCCTCCTGCTAAATGATCCATATTTATCTATTATCTATTAATCCGAACTACTCCTGGTTTCAATATTTTTAGATTAGCAAGGGACTACTACTTCTGCAAAAAACTTATTACTTTTTTTATGGTTCATTATACCATTCATTATTATTAACTTAACCAATAAACTTTTTAATCTTACACTGCTCCTGCAATCAAGCAACTATAAAATCCCTGGATGACCTTTCATCTGATCACAGTCCAGTTCTACTCCAAATACATTCAATTCCCATTCCTAAGCCATCTCATCATATACAATGCCATACTGCGCACCACATACTTTCCTGATTCCTGGAAATTATCCATAGTTAAGATGATACCAAAACCAAAAATACCACCAGAACTCCCATCTCCTTACCACCCTATATCTCTCCTGCCCATAATGGGCAAAATACTTGAAAAACTCATTCTGAAACTTCTTTATCCTATAATTGAATCCAACCAAATAATCCCAGATCACCAATTTGGTTTCAGAAAATTGCACTCCACAATCCAGCAATATCATCGTGTGGTGGACGTTGTCTAATCCGCATTAGAGTGGGGAATGTACTGCACGGGAGCTTTTCTCAATGTAGAGCAGGCTTTTGATCGAGTCTGGCATCCGGGTCTGCTGTACAAATTCCGTAAATTCTTACCTTCCACTTACTTCCTTATTATCAGATCCTACCTCAGTAATAGAATCTAAAGTAAATCATAATTTTTTCTACTCTTGTCTCTTTACCCAGTCTGCTGGTGTTCCTCAAGGTAGTATCCTGGGTCCCATCCTATACACGATATATACAGCTGACATCCCACCCATCCAAGCACTGTCCTCACTACGTACACTGATGAAACATGTGTTATCAGTAAATAAGGATCCATTTGTTGCATCCCAATTTCTTCAATCCCATATCTCAAACCTTCAAGAATGGTGTTAAAATTGGAGAATTAAAATAAATCCTAACAAATCCCACCAAATTACCTACATTCTTTGTCATAAACCTACGAATTCCTGCCCTATTATATCCTTTAATAACATTCCACTGATCCCTGTCGAACAGATACGTTACCTAGGACTCCATCTGGACAAACGTCTCACTTGGAATCCTCAAACAAAACTGAAAAGACAAGAAACTGCTCGACATTTTTGCCTACATCAACATTTACTGGACAAACGTTCAAATCTCCCAATTAATTACAAAAGACTCATTTACATGACAGTTATCAGACCTATTTGGACCTACGGAGTTGAGCATTGGGGCTCTACTAAACCATCCAATTCATCTCGTATCCAATCCTTATAATCCAAAATCCTTCGTAAAATCCTCAATGCTCCTTATTATGTCACAAACACACTCATCCATCATGATCTTAATATCCCATATGTTGCTGATTTGGCCCAAATTAGATACCTATCCTTCCATGAAAAGCTCCAAACACACTTGAATTCGCTAGTCTCTCAACTTGCTTCCCATAATATTCCTGATAACTCTCCGAGGCGTCTGAAAAGAAGATGGCCTCGAGACCTTCTACTATAGAACTTTATTGGAGTGATATCAACGTATAGTTTCTCAACAAGTGTTTTTTTTCATGTCCTTTGTTTATACAGCAGATTTACTTAATGTAATATAATTACAGTTGTAAATATCAATAAATTATTCTAAAAAAAAAAATCTTACACTGCAGAAATTTATACTGGATTCAGGAATCCAGACAGGCCACACGATATTTACCTGTACTGTACAGATATTGGGATACACTGACAACCTGGATATCGTTGCCAGGATCCGATCGGAATTGGTAAAAGCCTTTGGGAAACTCATTGGAGGGGGCCATAAACGGGAGGAAAACAAAATATATGCACACAGGGACTGGTGGAAATGAGACACTGATTGTAGACCCTTACACATTCCAAAGGGTGAACGAGTTTACGTATTTGGGATCCTTAGTGACACTAATAAAGGATGTCTCTGCTGAGATAAGAAAAAGGCAAGTGGCGGCAAATAGGGCATATTTTGCCTTACTGAAAATTCTTCGCAGCAGATCCCTTACTAGGGGCACTAAACTGGTCATATACAAGACTCTTATAAGCTCTGTTCTTGCCTATGCTTCCCAAACCTGGACGATCTCAAGAAATAATGAAAATAGTCTTTTAATTTTTGAAATAAAAATATTACGGCGTATAGTTGACCCAGTGAGAGATGGAGATGGATGGAGGATTAGGGAGCTTTATGACCTTTACTGAGATGTGAACATTGTAAAGTTTATAAACCTGGGGAGGATCAGTTGGGCTGGCCATGTCGCAAGGATGGAAGTGGAAGAAATCCCTAGAAAAGTAGTGGACACCGATCTTCACAGTACAAGACGGACTGGTAGGCCAAGGCTTCGATGGGTTGATGGACACACGGAGCCTGCTACGGAATAGAAGCTGGAGAGCGGCAGTAAAAAATCAGGCCGAATAGTGGTGGCTCATTGAGGAGGCCAGAACCCGCCCAGGGTTGTAGCACCACGTAGATAGATTACTAATAAACTATGTTTTAAAAATAAGTGTTTATTTCATAAAAAGTCTGTTTGGATATAAGAAGCTTTGCTATCTATCACAAAAAAGTAATATTTATTATTATTCTTTTGTCTTTAATAAATTTTCTAGAATATATTTTATTTTAATTAAAATTATAAAACAATATTTTATATTAGAAACTTTCTTTTTCAGCGAGAAGTCCTTGGCAAAAGAAGTCTATTGTTACTCCTGTTGAGGTTGAGAAGGATAAAGCTCGCAGTAGAAGTCCAGTTCCTGGGAAAAAGACTCCTGTCCAGGTGTGGAACTTAAACATTTTGTAACAGATTGATCCATGATTGATTTATTTTTTTCATTTTTATCTCACCAATTATTAAAACATTATCACTTATTTATAAATCTGTTAGGTTTAATATTATTTTTTACTTTAAAAATGCTATTTACTGGGAAACCTAACCAAGAAAGGATTTAATTGAAAAAAATAAAATCGAATTTGAAGTTCGGGTGCCAATATTATTCCAATATATCACAAATGTAAGAAACTTAATATTATGAATAAACTATCTGCAAAAACGTTATATCTAAAAAATAAACTAATCCTCCATTCATATTTCATGTTCAACTAGTTTAAGTGAGAAAATTAGATGAAACTAATTAAATGAAAATTTTCATTTGAACATTAATATGATTTGGATGTTATCCAATTATTTAAAATTACACTTTAGATGTTATTGGTAAGTACCTATAAAAACAGTTTGGCACAATTATACAACTAAAGTTACACTCATCAAAAACAAAACACTAGTTAAAATTATACAAAAAAAAATACAGAGAAATGATTTACCATGAACTACATATAAAAATTCACAGTATTTAGTCCAAACAAATCAATAAAATATTATGGAAACTTCTGTTGTCATTTTCTTCCACTAGACGGGAGTCGGCTGGGTAACTTTGTAGACAAAGGCTCCACTTCCAATACTCCTGATCTCTCCACCCCACGCTCCAAGGTGACTCTTCTCACCCCATTGCTTTTTACACTCCTTCAACCTACCACCTGTCTACACTCAATAGATCTTTTGCTCCACCGATCGATATATATTATCATTAAATTTTAACCAAACAATAAAAATTTAAATGTAAATGAGGTTTTCAAATAAAATAAACAATCTCTAATATATATTTTTATGTTTTACTATATACAATTATACAAAATAAAATTGACAAGATGTATTCACTTCAGCATAATCCTAACCTACCAAATTTAGTATTATCACTTAAAATCGTGACTAATTATTGCTAATTTAAATTTAATACAATTTGATAGAAATATATTATCATTTAGATAAGCAGAGAAGTCACTCCAATCACAGCAAGAAGCCCAGCTGACACAATAAGGAAAGAAGATTGGTTATCACAAAGGCTGACACCTGAAGAGAAGGTAAAACTGAAAATAAATTGCTGTTATAATTACAAATAATTTTGTTTATTTGGTCGTTAGGGTCTATTGAGGACCATGGAGCTTGTAACTTCTCATCACTCTTTTATTCCTCCAGTATTCCTTCATTTTATTGCTGCCCCTTCAGTATCCCAGTGGTCTTATTACATGTAAGGGACATCAAAGAAAACTCCCCTTTGAAAGGCTAGTAGGATCTGTTGTCAGTCTAAAATTTTCTCTGTGGTATCCCAAGGTTTTCATAACTGACCTAACTGATTAGATCTGTTTGGTCTTGGAAAACTTGCCTCTACCCACCATTATGTGTAAGTAATTGAGTCGAGACAAACCAAGTACCCATAAAAGATCAGTCACCTTTTTCTGATACATGTGATGATATCCTACTGGTATTTTAGTAGTAATACTCAGTATAGCTCAGCATTTTTACGGACTCTGTATGTGCTCGCAGTGTGAATGGTCCCAGAATACATTGAAAGACCTTCCTCTTCTTATTATTCAGCTTCCTGAATGGGCCCTTTTTGGCAAATCCAAGGGCCTTCCTTGCCATTATAAGGCACTGGGATGCATGTTGAACAGATGATTTAGTAACCAAGAGGTAATGTTGGAGCTTGAGTTTCTGAAAGAGGCACTTGGATGTGGTGGTTTATGGTTTAAAGGTTTACTACACTTCAACAGAATTAGTAAATCTTTAAACTTTCTATATCTGGTGGCTATGGCAAGATTCTCACTCTGGATCACAGAGACCAACCCTTCTAAATACTTAATTTATAAATTACTAGCTTTTGCCCGCGACTTCGTCCGCGTTGATTTTAAATAGAAATCTATGTTGAGTTTAAATGGAGAGCGAATTTTGAATTCTATAAATGAACTCCATATTATAAACAATGACTTAGAGCATTTGTGAATTGAGCTAGCCTACCAATGCTTATCCCTTTGTTGATAGATTTTAATAAACTGTCCTATTAAATGTCAAATGGCATAATTACAGAATTATCTATAATTTTTCTGTTGAAATCCAACCTATACTATCAAAAACTGTAATATCTTAAGATTTACTAAAATAGAGCCAAAAACTAATTAATCTTAAGGTTTATTTTGCAAAATCATGAATACAATTATTATTATGTTAAAATGTAAAGCCTGCTTGGTAAATTCACATCTCTAATTTTACATGATACGATTTCCCGTATTTTACACTTTTCAGGGTCAATTTTCAAAAAATAAAAAAACACGGATTTCTTCTAATTCTGTTAATCTAATTAACATGAAAAATAGTTGATCTTGGTATTGAATGAGACTTGGACATAAGATATCACCTTTTGTTAATAATTTCTAACAATGGACATATCGATACTTAAGTTCACAAATGTGTGAAGTGCAAATTTTTCAAAAATTGGTTTTGTATATAAATAATATTGTAAAGTTGTAATCAGGAAGTCATAGATCATATTTTTATATAAAATTAATAGAGAAGCTGTGAAGGTTACAAAAAATATTGTATGCTTCAACTTCACTGTATTTATCATGTTAAATTATTATCAAATTTGACTCCTGTAAAATCTTGTTTTCGGCACTTAACACATATGTGAACTAAGGCATCGATATATTCTGTTATCTTTATTCTAAAGATTCTACCAAGTTTTAAGATTAAAAAACATTGAAAGGTTTTGAGATAAGTGAACTCCAATAAAAGTAAATTTAAGTAAGGAATCTTATCTCTTCATAACAAAAGAAATATTTATTGCAGTATTTTGTCATAGATTTCTTTTTATTAGTTTTGAAACCGGTAGTTAGTTACCTTACTATCTTCAGGTAGTTCCATACTATGTTCGGGCAGTTCCATACTTAAGGTTTACTACCTAAACCTGGGCAATTCAGTACTGTACCTTCCTAAACCTTCCGATTGCCAAGTTTACTGGCCTTTTCTGTTCAAAGCTTTCAGAGCCCAATATATCTTCCCAACCTACCTGATAGGTTTGTTATTCTGGTACAATTTTAAATTATTTATTCCTTCAACAAATTTTAAAGTTTTATTTACTATTCAATTGGCTTTTCTATTTTTGATATAATTTTAATAATTTCCATTAAGCAGTGCCTGTTTTTTTTTTCATTTTTTTGTAATTGTAGGAATGGTTTCAAATAACAGTCCTTTAAAAATGTATATCTTTCGTGACCAGAAGTTGCATTTATGGCTAAATTATGTTGTAGAAATAAAAGTTCGATAAGACTATTAAAAGAAATAATAAAAATGGAGGCATTTTTAAAATAATTTATTAATAAATAAGGAAAGAGTCGACAGAAGTTTTTATTATTACCTTTACACAATGAATTGAATTTCTTTGCATCTCTCTTGTTTGATTATTCCAGTACCCTAAGGTCTGAAATATAACATACATAGGTAATTCTACGGGCATCTCGAAAACGGTTTAATTGATTAAGCAAAATATTAGAATAATAAAATTATTAAATAGTTATTAATGGACTGCTCGAGTTTTTAATAATTTTTTTCCAGCGATAAATAATTCTAGTTGGAATAAAAAATAAAATAGTTCATTGTTGCTTTATGTTATTACATATAATTCTTTAATGGTGATTTTATTCGGGTTGGTCCAGTGTGCGTCCTGGATCCGGGAACAGATGTGGCAGATGCATTCTTCATCTTTTACCAGGTGCCCAAAGTTGATGCACACAACACCATCTACTGAAAATACTGGAACCAGCATTTGATGCACACAACGCTATCTACTGGCAATGCCTGAACCAGCATTTGATAGAATGAGACGTTAATTACTACGCTTATAACTCAAAAACGCCTGGACCGATTTCGATTTATCTTGGGTATTCTTCTTTTTTGCAGAAGACCAATCCTAAATGGTTCGAATCATCAAAATCGGTCCAGGCATTCTTGAGTTATTAGGTCAGTAACTAACGCCACTCTCTTTTACATATATAGATTTTGTTACTGATTCACCATAAGTTATAAAAAAAAATGAATGTATAAATGTAAATTTATGTATCAAAACAAGCTTTTTAATACAATTTCTATTTTTATTCATACTTATAAAAATTGTATACATATTTTGCATATCTGAAAAAATTAAAAAAAGCAAAAAGATAAAATATAAGCTTGGTGAATAAAATGTATAAACAATGGGGAGCAAACGCACAAGTTGTACACATAAAGCTGGATATCTTCTGAACATTTTTTATAGAATTGTATATATCAGGAGTGGCCAACCCGTGGACCACCTTGAATATTTTCCATAAAAAATATTTATGGCAGGAAATACATTATTTGTGCATTTATTTATTCAATAATTCACAGTCAAAATATGATAAAAATCATAATAATGATTCGAATTTGTAATTTGTATCATTATTGTTGTATTATCTTTATTTACATAATAATAATAGTAAACAATTACAATAATAATTCATTATTTTTCAATTTTCCACTAAAAAAAAATGCCCATAATAAGCCTAAATCAAGTATGGAGATATATACTTTTATATGGGGCCCACCTAGTTATGATACATTTCCAGAGTGACCTTCAAGATCATTTGGTTAGCCCACCTCTTTTCTATTTTTCAATGTGGAAGAAAATATAAATAAAAAGAGAATAATTTATTATTTTATTTTTTATGTATATAAATAAAATAAAATATTTTTGTAATGATAAAATAGAAAGGAAAATTAAACAACGGCATCGGAGTTCAGGATACTAGTGACGAGTCTAGTGAGGAATGCACTTGTGGAAAGAACAAAAGAGCAAGAGAGAACCAGAGACGCAAAACACCTCCAGTCAAAAGTCCGACAATCCATGCTAGGTAATACAAATCTAGAAGTTAATCCCAATTAATCCATAGTATAATTGTTATTTTATAACTGTTATAATTATATGAAAAAAACAAAGCCTACATTTGTGTTTTTAATAATTAAAACAATACTGTTAGAACTGGACACACATATGTACATATTTTACTATTAAATTTTTTTGCAGCTATAGTAATATTAAGAATCTAAATGAAGTTAATTCAATTTTTGTCCAATTATGTACAACATATTGTGAATTAGATTAAAAATGTATGCATGAAAAGTGAGATAGTGGATAAAATTCCAATATTTTTTTTATGGTTACATCTTCCTTCATTAATAGTAGGAATCATAATTAACAATGTATTCTCATATATAACTTAGTGTATCTTGTAGGAAAATACAGGAACAAAACATTTTTTGAAGAAGGTTGAGGTTTTCCAGGGTTTAAAATAGGATGATTCGCTTTCACCTGTTTTATTTTATTTAACACTGCCATTAAATATTAGATATGTCATTCGAAAGATATTATTATTAATTAATATTATTTCAATATTAGATATGCACATTGAAAGAGGTTTAAATTTGAGTAGAGAAATATCCGTGCATAGGTTTACTGATGATTTGGTTCTGTTGGGTGAAGAAGTAAAACAATAGAACTAAGCATGTTGATGAAAGCCGGTAATGAAGCAGGAATCATCAGTAAATTCTGATAAGACAGAATATATGATTAGAAGAAGAATTGGCAGAGATATAAATGATATTGATAAATGAGGGAATATATTAGATCATGCCAAGAAATTATGTACTTAGTATCAATGATATCTAGAAAAAAGTAATTCAAGAGGAAATTTAAGCATCACTAAATCTCTCATCTTTTCTAGAAACTTAAAATTTAGAATTTATAAAACTAAATCCTTTTAACTGTTCTGTATGGTTGTAAAACGTGGCCACTAACTTAAAAAGTTAAACAGCATCTTAAGGTATTTGAAAATAAGTTACTGAGTAGATTATATTTGGGCTGTTAAAGGACAATGCAAAATTGCAGAACATGCTGCTTATGATATGGGGTTAATATAATTGAATAGACAGCATCATAAAGAATAAGATGGGCCAATGATTGTTGGGCTTAGTAACAAACAAATTCCTACATGGTTAATAACTGCTGAGCCAACTGGTAAACATCTGAGAGATAGACTAATAGGTAAGTTAATGTGTTAAGAGTTATATACCTGGTTTGGATTTGGGTGAACTTTATGGGCAGTTTTGTAAACTGGGATCAGTCGTATCAGTATAAGGCCTTTGGGGTTGCTATGTCTTTTATTACTGTTATCAAGGTGTACCTAGTTGTGGGAACTAACCATTGAAATTTAACAGAAGGAAAAGTATGCCAGGAGAAGACCTGTCAAAAAGGCGATGTTCCATATCAGCCGCTAAATCACCAAGTCCACAAGAAGATCATCAGGCAGTAGTGCCCGGTAGTAGACTGAGTCCTTATACAGTCCACAGTCCTGGCGGCAGTCCGAGCAAACATCACAGAGCCAAGGTTCATATTTTTTTAATTTAGTTGCTGGCCTCTTGATGTCCATGTTTACAGTTACAGTAAACAATATTTTGCAGGTTGTAACAAGCCCTGATTCGGCAAGACTCAAAGCTCTCAGTGCAGAATCTTTGCGATCAGTAAGTCCTGGTAGTGATTCAGTGTTCTACAGTGAACCGAGTAGTAATGCTACAGGAGAAACTGCTCCTTCTACTTGCTCTCATTGTGGAATGTTGTATGAAAACCAGGGAGCTAAGGTAATTATTTAGTATTGTCGCTTTATGCTTCATTTGAAAGTATTAAGGCTTGATACTATTGCTATGTGTAATATAATAATTAATGTTTAAAGTGAATCGCTATCACAAACAAAACATATTTCTACTAATTTTCACTCCTACTGCTGCCAGAGCTTTTGAGTCGAGATAGGAGACACCCTGATGTAGTAGAATACTTCTGAATTCCTAAAATTACTTGTAGATATGAATAATAATTCAAAGACTCAAAAGGCTCTATATATTAAAAAATATGACTTTTACTTAAAGACAAATATTTTTTGCTATCATACATTTAATCAAGGCATAAAAATAGTATCAAGTGGTGATAATCATTCATGGTTGATCTTATAAATAATCAGTGCATTCTTTTTGACATATTTGCATATTAGTTAATATGTATGTCAAATATGTACATCTGTGGACATGTTTAGTTAAATATAATGCATTTAAATTAAAGGCTGCTGAGAAACCAGCAGAAACTATAGTTCAACCTCCTGCTGGTTTTGAGGATTCTCCAAGGACACCACATCGAACAAGGTTGTATAAGAAAGCGGAAAAAAGGTTCAGGTCAGAAGAAAGAAGGCATCGTATGCATGCAGAAGCTGCTAGAGCAAAATCAGAAGAAAGAGCCAGAGAAGAAAGAAAAGATAAGATCCGGTTTGTTCATAATACATTAATTCAATAAATTTAAATTAAGACTGTGATATATTATTCAAGGTGGCAACATACTTTAAAATATTTGTTTCTATTACTAATTTATAATGCAAATTCTAAAGAGTGTCTGTTATCGACTAAAGTGAATATATTTTTTTTATCAGTCCATTAGCTCGTTCAACTGATGCCAGTATGGAGAAACTGCATTCAAGTAGCCTCGATGATGATGACGAGTGGACAGGAGTCCTTTCAGAGGCTTACAACACAGGCACTTGGGTATACATCGGTGCTGCAGAAGAACAACAATTTTGGCAAAGGCCCGAGTCCAAAATTGCAGGTAATGTTTAATCAATAAAAAATTGTGTGAAAATTAATGGCTGTTAATATTAATTTTTATAAAATATATATTTTTGGTTTGTAATTGTGGTATCAAAGAATAGATTCGTAACAAACTGAGTAAAGTTAAATTAGGTATATTGAATGTTAATACACGTAATTGTTAAAAGGCACTCGTCTGTGTACAAGACGCGCTGAACAAACAATTCATAGATCCAATTCGGGAATTGAGGCCGGATATGACTCAGGGCTTTTTCACTTCTATCCCAACGTTAATCGAATATTTAATAAAATTAGATTTAATTCAAGCAATCTTTTCAGGATAGGGTCTGGCGCCTTACTGCTAGAACCGTGATCTCAGGTCTAACGGGATTCTGCTTACTGGGCCAATCACCCTTAAGGAGATGATACTAGATTCAAAGCACTATTACTGCAAGCCTCGGATGTGGACGGAATAAACGGTTACGACACGGCGCGATCAAGGAACTACATTTGGCAACTTGGAATATCAGATCTCTTACAGGGAAGGAAGCAGAGATGGTCGAGGAAATGGAGAAATATTATGTAGATGAAAGTAACACTGATCCAAGTATATGCTCCCACAGAAGATGCAGACATCCTGGATAAGGAACAATTCTATGTTGACCTGGAAAGAACAACGAACAATAGTCAGGATTAATACAATAATTATTAAAATACAAAACATAGAGGAATTATCATTATGGGTGATCTCAATGCAAGGATTGGCTGGGACTGGAGAGGAGCACATGGTACTATGGGGATGTATGGGGGAGAAGAAACGAAAAACAGAAACGGACAAAGATTGATAGATTTCTGTATAGATCAAAATATGATTATTGGAAATACTCTCTTTCCTCACAAAAGGATTCACAAGATAACATTCTCTGCAGAAGAAAGGAATGTCAACAGTGTGATAGACTATTTTATATATAGCCAGAGCATAAGGAGGTATATCACAGATGTTAAGGTGATAAGGAGAGCGGAATTAAGCACAGACCACCTTCTCTTAGTAGCAGACACACAAAAATCATGAAGCCAATAAAAATAAAGCCATGAAAAGATAGATGTAGCGGCCCTGGAAGATCCTGTGAAGAGAGAGCTATATGCCGAGAAATAGGACCGGGAAATACAAAACATAGACTTGGACGATGATATAGATGAAGTATGGGCAAAGATTAAGGGAAAAATTATTGGCACTGTTATAGAGATATGCCCAGTTAAGAAGATAATATTAAATACGGCAAAGAAAAGAACAAAATGGTTGGACGAGACAGTAAAGCAAGCAATAGCAGAGAAAAAGGAAGCGTGGAAAGAGTATAGAAACAATAAGAGCACAGAAAACTGGAATGCATATGTCCTAAAAAGAAATATCTCCAAAAGGATAGTCAGGGAGTCCAAAAAGACCACATGGGGAAATTTTTGGCAAGGAACTAAATGAAGACTACAGGGAGAATATTAAAAAATTCTGGAGAAAGGTCAAGGCCATCCGAGGGAAGAAATGCAAACCCATTCGAAATGTGAAAAATGAAGGAGGGGAAATAATAACAGAGGAGAAAGGCATTTTGGAAAGATGGACACGACACTTTTCACTTTTACACACACACTTTTACCATTGAGATCCCTAAAATGCAGAATGAAATTATGAACGAACAAGACCAAGAAGAAGATGAAAATGTAATAAGGGAAGAGGAAGTTGAAGCAGCCATTGAAAAGATGAAGATAGGGAAGGCTGCTGGAAGAGATAATATTGCCCCAGAGTTCATAAAGTTTGCAGGAAATGAGCTAAGAAAGATCCTACAGACCCTTTTCCAAAAGATATTTACTGAAAAGCAGATACCGAAAGATTGGGAAGTCAACATTATAGTACCAATACACAAGAAGGATTCTGTTAGCGAGTGTGGCAATTATAGACCAATATGTCTGTCACCGGTGGTATATAAATTATATACCTCCATTCTTGAAAAGAAGCTGAGGACATTTGTAGAGGAGGATCTACAGGAAGAGCAAGCAGCATTTCGCCCAGGACGACAAACACATGATCATATTTTTGCCTAACGTATGATCATAGAAAAAGCATGGGAGAGAAACAAGAACCTATACCTTGCTTTCTTCGACCTCAAATCGGCCTTCGACTCTGTTCCTTGAGAGGAAATTTGGAAGGTATTAATGGCCAAGAAAATTCTATCAGGTCTTATCAAGGCAATCAAATCTTGCTACCAAAAACCTAAGGAAATAGTGAGAATTAATGGCTCTGAATCCAGGAGCTTTCCCATGGACAAAGGAGTAAAACAAGGAGACAGTCTCAACCCAATGCTCTTTATAATTTTCATGGATGAAATTATAAGGATATGTAAAAGAAGAACTGCAAGAACTACAATTGGGTAATGGAATATGCGGACCATACTAGCACAAGTGGTAATATGCTGACGATATAGCTCTGATCTCAGACACTTCTGAAAATCTGCAGCGGACGCTAACAGAATGGGAAGCAGAGCTTGCTAGGAAAGGCATGTTCATAAATGTCAATAAAAGTAAAATATTGCAAGTGGGAAGAAATCCTGAAGATATACGTATTGTATGCAATGAACATTAATGGAAGTCGTAGAGGAATTCACATACCTGGGCACAATTATTTGCAGAAATGGGAAAGTAGAACAAGAGATTTCGAACAGGATTAAAAAAGCAAATAATGTTTACTACCAGATCTGCAACACTATTGTAGGCAAAAGAGAAGTAGGAAAGGACGTGAAGCTCCATATATTCAAAAGTGTATATTTGCCAGTTCTTCTATATGGGGCCGACTCATACGAGTAACTTCCAGGACAAGAAGAGATAGGATCCGGAACGAAACTATTAAAGAGGAGCTACGCATTTCCTCCCTGAAAGAAACCCTGGAGAATAGTCAGCTCAAATGGTTTGGGCATACCCACAGAATGAGCCAAGACAGGGATCCAAGGAAGTTAATGGAAGCCAAACCCGTGGGTACTAGACCTAGAGGGAGACCAAGACAGACGTACTCCAACTACATTTCCAAGTTGGGACAAGCAAGAGGAAAGAACATGCAGGATCTGAGGATTATGGCGAGAGATAGAGATAGATGGAGATCCTGGGTTGATGCGGTATCTCAGTGCTGAAAGGCACAAGAGGAAGAGAAAGAAGAGAAGAAGAAGATTTAATTCAAGAATGTTTTGCTAATTTTGCCCACCAGTAGCAGTACCTCCCGGATCCAGGGATAAAAATGTTTACGCTAGCTCGAATAAGCCGTTAAATACCTGATCGTTTTCCCTCAAAAGTCAGAGTTGAAAATTGGTACTCTCGGCGAGCAGGGTCGTGGTCCACCGTAAGGAAGATGAGCTGTCCAGGTTGGAGAAGTATCAGGACCTGATCAGAAGCCAGATATGTTCAGAAGATATGAATTTTCTGTTATACTGTAGTCAGATTAGATTCTGGGTTAAGCCAGATGGTAGTTAAGTTGTAGATAGAGCCACTCAATTCTGACAATTAAATATTTTATTTGTTCGTCCCATTTCGGCCACAAAATAAATAGATCTTTTACTTAAATTGTAATTCTTATTAGTGCATATAGAATTTTGGTTAGAGAGGATCGAACTTGTTTTGTATTACAATTATTAGTGGTTTTGGGATAATGATAATTGAGGGTGAATCTTTTGTAGCATCAGATTCTTTGTGTTTGAATCTTTTGTAGTATAATTATTACTTTTATTAACGACTTTAGGACTATTATTGTTATTATTATTAAGTGTTAGGTGTAATTGTATGTTATATTGGCTCAATATAATAGAGTTTTATATTTGATAAATGGATGTGTTAGGTTTATTTCTTTACCCAGTTTACCTATGTGACCTCGACGATACCATGTCCTCACCCAGCCCTTTTTAGGTATCCATGAAGTCCTAGAGAAGAGCCACAGGTAAAAGATTAATTAAAATGTAAAATGAAATATTTATGTTCTTACCTTGGTTAGAATTATAGAAACAAAAAAAAATTATTTTATGAGTAGAGTAGGGAAATTGTTATTAAACTAGGCCAGGTGCTGAAACATGGGTTTATTAGAACTAAAGTACAATAATAAAAAGAATACTAGCTAAAAACGTTCATCTAGATCATTAAGATCCCACAACAATATCTTTAAATGAACAGGCTATAAGTTAATTTAAAGGGCTAATATATGAAATATACTTTAATTATTGTCTAAATCGAAATATCATAACCTGTTACACACTAATTGAACCAGCAGTCATAATATTTTAATTCACAAAATTGATTATGTAGGGGTTTAAAACTCAAAGTCCTCAGGCATATTTTGGTGAAATTTTTTTTAAACATTCTTTTAATAAGTATTTATTAATCTTTTATGTAAATAAACAATTTTTTTGTTATAGAAGAAGAGGAGACTGAAGAGCATCAGAGATTGAGGAAAGACTCTTCCGATTCAACTCAATCGGAAAATGAATTTAAAAGGAGATACCAAGCTATTGCTCATAGGATGGTTCATAGGAAATCCAGTCTCGAAATGTATAAAAGACTCGCTTCAAAGTCGTTTGAAGCAGATAAAAGAGTTTTAGTCCGAAGAGTGTCTGGAGAGTTTGGGTTTCGAATTCATGGTTCCAAGCCAGTTGTTGTATCTGCAATTGAGAGTGGAACACCAGCTGAATCTTCTGGTTTAGAAGTGGGCGATATTATCATCAGCGTCAACAATGCCAATGTGTTGGATGCTACACATTCAGAAGTTGTAAAACTTGCCCATGCAGGTAACTGTCATACTGATAGTTAAATTGTTATTTCTTTATATCTATTAAGTTCAATAACTTTAACTATGATGCTATTGTCAATATAAATCAGAAAATTTTCTAAAAATTTCAGGATCAGATACACTTGAACTTGAAGTAGTACGAACGTATGACAAGTTTTCAACCAAAGCAAGTGTACCTTCTCCAGTTATATGTGGTTGCCTTTATAGAATGTCCATTAGCTCATCAAAGTTAAAACCTGTCTGGGTTCTTAGGTATTTCATTCTGAAAGAAGATCACTGCTTATACCACTATAAGTCTGATTTTGTGAGTACAGTCTTTATTTCTAATTTAGATAATTCTGACCAAAAAGTTCAACAAAATTTCAAAATAGTTTTGAAACTAGCAGATTGAGTAGTCATTCGTTGTGGTTCTCAATTAAAACTTATCACAAACAATATTTTTTCTATTCTGTGTGATATGACAATCCAATGTAATTGGACGGCACTGCTGGAAAAAATAAAGCATTTCTCTCTCTAATAAAAAATCTTATTTTATTCCTAAATTTTGATACTATTGGATTATCTACTCCAAGAATAATTTAATTGTAATTGAATACCACAATTTGTCTTTGTTAGTTTAATATTTGTCTGTTCTATTTCATTGGTTAGAATATTTTTATTGTGTGAGAATGACTACAGCTTTATTAAAAAAATGTAGGACATTTTTCAGGGAGGACAACCATTGGGAGCATTGAGGGTTACTGACTATATGGTATCTTTGACATCTGATCCAGAGAGACCACACAGTTTCAAAATCTCAAGGAAAGGTTGTTCAAGCGTACATTTAGCAGCATCAAGTGCTGCAGACACAGAGCAGTGGGTTGCTGCATTAACAGAAGCTTGCAAACCACTGGTACTTAGCGATGCCTAAACTTAATGTCATGTTGTTTTCAATTAATATACTTTTGTCCATATGCTTCCTTGGTATCATAATTTAAATAACTTACTAAACCTCCTTTAAAATTAATTTTCATTAGATCAGCTCCTATTTTCATTTGTATTTCTTTTTCTTTAGTGAAAAATTTAAAAATAGAGTTGGGATTCAATAACAAAATTCTAATGTAATCCTCTTATGAATTTAAAGAGAACTAAACTTTATCTATTGTCTATCTAGGACACTATTTTTGTTTTAATAGGTTTATTCTTGGATGTCTGATAAATGTCTTAAAGCACCACCCACAAAAATTCATGAACCTGACTGTGTGGGAACACTATCTACGCTTATTCATCACCGTGGAAAAACATGGAGGAGACGATTTTGTATTTTGAAGGATGCTTGTTTATATTTTTATACTGATATAAATGCAGAAAAAGCTATTGGTAAGCAATGTAATACTTTATTATATATAATTTATTAATCTAAAAGTATTAAAATAAATACATTGAAAATATAAATTTACTTCCAGTTAAAAAGCCATAAAAAATAAATATTAATAAATAAAAAATTCTTTTGTACAGGAATGGTATGTCTACATGGTTATAGGGTACAGAGTCTGACCTCTGCTTCAAGGAGATTCTCATTCGAACTTTTTCCTCCTGAGCCATCACTCTTGCATTTTTATTTTTACACTGATACTGAATTGGATAAAAAAAGGTACTTTTTATTTATATTATATTAATATAAATAAAATATATTATAGGTACAAATTAAAAATGTAAACAGAACACACATACCTTAATATATATATATATTACTCCATTCCTACCTGTGATAAAATTTTATTTTGTTAATTAATACTCATTACTTCCGCTTATCTAAGGTATTTACGGGTTTAAATGGGCAGATTTTAATTACCTATATTCACTGATAAGAACTGGAATAAATTACTAATGCTAAATTGAAAATCTTACCTTGAATTGATTAATTACTCTTATTAACTACTAATAAACCTTTTATCATTTGAATATAAATATGGATAAACATCAGGCAATCAATAGATAAGGCAAAATACATTTCACTAACATTAATTTATTATTAACCACAGTTAAAAACAATAATTTAAACAAATTGATTTCAATTTGAAACAATATAATGGACAAATCCATCTCAATAGAAAAATAATATATAATAAACAGATTAATCTCAATGTAAATAATATAATGAATAAATTAATTTCAATAGAAAACAGGATAATGATCAAATCAAAGAAATTGATCTTGAAAATTTACATTTATCAAATTTTAAATATAATTATTAACTTCTTACTATCAAATGCCTTTATGATGAAACATAACCAATTAACAGATTAAATCTATATACATATTTGAATTTATTTAATTTAAATTTTATGAGCTCTAAAAAATTTGTAGCTATCGACGTATTCTGCAGAATAATGATATATTAGTACTTGCGTTGATAGACGAGGTGATCCTTTCCCCCCGCGATGGTCAATCTTCTTCCATAGCTTGAGGTAGAGAGCTCTTGATGTGCTTGATCTAAGGGTTGAAATGAAATGTTACTCGCTGAAAGGGTCGAACTGAAGTGGCTTCTAATGTTGCTAGGTCGAAGGGTTGAACTCAAGTCCGTTTTATCTATGGAAGGGATAGGTGCGACTGCCGACCACTAGCGGCATTTTACTTAAACTCTTCAATGCTCTATAGGAATGATTATATTTTCTTCATTAGAGGATAGTTGTGTCATGTATCAATCGCCCTCACTTGTTTCAAAAAAAAAAAATCAAAATTTTTTTTTTTTAAATATATTTATCCTACTATTTAAACAATATTACAAACTATCATAGTTACATACTAATAATAAACAAGTAGTACACAAGTCTTGTAATAACTACAAAGAAATTATATTATATATATTTTTTTTAAAATATATTTATCCTACTATTTAAACAATATTACATACTAACAATAAACAAGTCTTATAATAACTACAAAGAAATTATATTATTTTTTTTTTTTAAATATATTTATCCTACTATTTAAACAATATTACAAACTATCATAGTTACATACTAATAATAAACAAGTAGAAAACAAGTCTTATAAACTACAAAGAAATTATATTATTATTTTTTTTTTTTATAAACAATACCTTATTCGACATATTTTTTATTTACAATTTTAATTAACGTTTTATTTTGTGTGTTATGCTTATTAAAACATATTTGTGTCATTTTATTGATGTCATGTTAATATCATTTGCTAGAATTGGGTTATATTGAAACGTAATTGGGTTGTATGAAAGCAAAATATTTTATGCCCCCGGTATGGGCTGTAACTATTAGGCTTTGCCATTTCTTTTATATTCATTTATACATTTATATAGAAATGTTTATTCTTTTATTATTTTCACGAGATGTTCGACGGAGTTGTTGGGAATACTCATTAAAAAGAAACTGGTATGAAACCTTTTATCTCCCTTTTTTACTTCTTGGGATCTGATACCTAACAAAAAAGGATTCTATACCCTTCTAATAATTTAGTTGCCTATTCTATTATTATATTCACGAGATATTCTATTGAATTTACTGAATTAGTGTTATAGGATCAGTAGACTAATTCGACTGAATTGGTTGGGAACACGCATTATAGAAAAAACTGGTACAAAACCTTTTATAAACCCTTTATCTTCCTCTCTTTAACTTCTTGGGATCTGATACCTAACAAAAAGGATTCTTACCCTTTCATTATTCAATAAGCACAAATATATTAGATCACTAGCTTTTTTTCAACGACCTAGTCATTCAATTATTATTTTCCCCTTATTCTACTTACTATTTCTCCTTCTTTAAAATATCTTTTCCAACGAATTCCCTTAAAAAAATATATATCTATTTACTTCTCCTTTTTCAAAATATCCTTTTTCCACAATCTCCCTTCAACTTAAATAAAAAATAAACGTTCCCAACACTCATTCCCTTTTTCTTTTATAAAATATAAAATAGTATTTGCTTACTTATGTTTAAATTATTTTAATTTGTAACTCTATTTTTCCGCTTTTAATACTTTACATTCCGTTTAATCCATGCGATTGTCCTTATCCGTTCCATGTTGTAACCTATTATTGACTGAATTAACTAAGGTACGTGCATTCGTTAATTGCAACAAGTATTCAACTATACTTGCCCTGCGTATTTAATTCAAACTTACTTCATACGGCCCTTCCCCGAATGTTAGAAATTTTTAAATTTCTTTTTGATGCCGTGGTATTCTCAATGAGGCAATTAAAACTCGCTCCCCAACTTCTAACTCGTTTAGCTTGTGGTTATTGTAGTGTTGTTTAGATTTTTCAGCTTTTCGTTTTATTTTTTCAAAAGTATTTCCTTTTAATTTTGCCGAACTAATATTTTTTTCTTTTTCGTCCGGTAGATTCAATGTTTCTTTGAAGTGTTCGTTAGTCAGCGGTTCGGAGACTTCCTTACACAAGGAGGCAATTTTATTTTGTTCTAAAATAATTTCGGAGTCTTTATTAAACTGGCTCTTGTCATTGTTATTTAATTTCCCTTTTAAATTCACGACCGATGTTTGGATTTTGTTCAATTCCTGGTCCTTCCTATCAGTTTCCTCGGTCAATTTTGATTGAATTAAAATGCTTTCATTGTTGATTTTTTCTTCGCAAAATTGTGATTGATGTTCTACTTTATTATTTGTGTCCGTGTTACATTTATTCAATCCAATTTTTGATATTTCCGATTTTAATTCTGATAACATTTGAAATTGAACATTAAACTTTTCGTTTTGTTCTTTGATTATTTTTTCGCTATTACTACGTATAGTGTCATTTAATTGTTGCATCATCACCAGTAACGTTGACGATGAGATCTCTCCTGATGGGAGCTCGGTTCCGGTTGCATGATACTTGGTGTCGTCAGAAACTGTTTCTTGAGTAAGGGGAACTGGTTGAATGGTGACCGTACTTGAATCGCTACCTGACATTTTGTTAAAATTTAATTGTATTTTTAATTATTATTATGAGTAAGTTATTTGCAAATATTAATTTTAAGTTAGTCAATTTTACTTTTTGAAGTCGCGAATACTGTTTTGTCACATGTAAATAATCACAAATGCTTACCATAAATAAATAAATAAATATTGTTAGTACAGCATGCAACATATAAAATTGTCATAATTTTTCCTTTAATTTTCTGTTGTTTATCCATATAAAATCAATTCAAAAACCCATTAAAAATCAAAATCCCGGAGCGGCCCCCATTTTACGCCATTCCTACCAGTGATAAAATTTTATTTTGTTAATTAATACTCATTACTTCCGCTTATCTAAGGTATTAACGGGTTTAAATGGGCAGATTTTAATTACCTATATTCACTGATAAGAACTGGAATAAATTACTAATGCTAAATTGAAAATCTTACCTTGAATTGATTAATTACTCTTATTAACTACTAATAAACCTTTTATCATTTGAATATAAATATGGATAAACATCAGGCAATCAATAGATAAGGCAAAATACATTTCACTAACATTAATTTATTATTAAACACAGTTAAAAACAATAATTTAAACAAATTGATTTCAATTTGAAACAATATAATGGACAAATCCATCTCAATAGAAAAATAATATATAATAAACAGATTAATCTCAATGTAAATAATATAATGAATAAATTAATTTCAATAGAAAACAGGATAATGATCAAATCAAAGAAATTGATCTTGAAAATTTACATTTATCAAATTTTAAATATAATTATTAACTTCTTACTATCAAATGTCTTTATGATGAAACATAACCAATTAACAGATTAAATCTATATACATATAGCACTTTGAATTTATTTAATTTAAATTTTATGAGCTCTAAAAAATTTGTAGCTATCGACGTATTCTGCAGAATAATGATATATTAGTACTTGCGTTGATAGACGAGGTGATCCTTCCCCCCGCGATGGTCAATCTTCTTCCATAGCTTGAGGTAAAGCTCTTGATGTGCTTGATCTAAGGGTTGAAATGAAATGTTACTCGCTGAAAGGGTCGAACTGAAGTGGCTTCTAATGTTGCTAGGTCGAAGGGTTGAACTCAAGTCCGTTTTATCTATGGAAGGGATAGGTGCGACTGCCGACCCCTAGCGGCATTTTACTTAAACTCTTCAATGCTCTATAGGAATGATTATATTTTCTTCATTATCTTCATTAGACGATAGTTGCGTCATGTATCAATATATATATATATATATATATATATATATATATATATATATATATATATATACATATATATATATATATATATATATATATATATATATATATATATATATATATATATATATATATATACTTCTGTCTTTTTACCTGATGATTCCTCTGTTCTCCATAACTGGATTTTTCATACTGGAATGCATTCAAGAATTGATGTTAAAAAAGTCTAAAATCCAGAATCCTTAGATGCCTCAGCCCCATCTAATTATCTTCTAACCAAATTGATTTTCATTAAAATTTCCACCACACTATATACTTTGAAGCAGTTCATCTTCCTTCTTCCTTGTATGTTTTTTGATTCATCACTCTCATCAATCCTTTACAATTTTTTCACCTTTTTCGATAGAATATAATTTCCAATAACTTTGATACTTACTATCTCTTCGACTCCAACAAAATAACCAACTTGGAAAACTCGACAACTCTTTGTACCTTCAAGTAACCAAATTAAAGTAAAAAATACTTTTAACTTCTCGTTTGCCTGTTCCTTTTTTCTCTTTTCATTGGCTAATTCAAACAATTTCCAAGTTTAAAGTTCCAACCTAAAACCAGCTTGAAGCATTCGCCCGAGAAAATTTGTTTACCTATAATTAAAACTTGAAATTATATGAAATCTGTACCTGAGCTATCTATTCATTCCTTCTCTAGCATTCCAACATATACACTGCTAGTTGGGTTAATTTTATCTTTGATTGTTAAAATGCTCTTTACTATGAAAACCTAATCAAAGAAATAAATATATTGAAATAATTAAAATTAAGTTTAAAGTTTGGGCGCCAATACTACTTCAAATTATAACAATTGTAAGAAATATAATTCATTTAGTATAATTATATATCTACATTCATTTAGTACAAGCAAGATAATTGGAAAAAACAAAATAAATAAACATTTAGATTTGAACAGTAGCAATATAATTTGGAATTTACTCAATTAAATGACTAATACACATAAAATTTTCTCAGCACCACCCAAAACAATTTTGAAAAATTATACAATGCAAGTTATACACATCAAAATCAAACTATTATTCAAACTTAATAAAAGAAAACTACAGGGAAATTATTTACCATATATCAAGTAATCTCCATTGTCAAAAAACCTCCCGAGGCATTTCATTAGCATTTGTCAATATACAGCAAGACCTAGATAGGATCAGTGCCAACAGTAAACCTGAATAAATTAATACTCAGGCCATTGTTATCAGTTCCCTCTTAGATCTCTATTCCCTTTTCCACATTATTCCTAAATGTCATTCTGTCATTAACTATTAGAAAAAAATTAAATGCTTGAAAGTTTTTTTTATTTTAACAAATGCCATTATTCTTATTTCATTGTTGATCGGTTATTATTTTAGTAACCATTTCAGATGTATTACTTCAAGATTTTCTCATATTGATTAATTTCTTAGGTGGCTGGCTGCTCTGGAGTACTCTATTGATCGGTGGATTAAGGTTGGTTGAACTTTGAAAAGAAATACACTGCCATTTTCTATTGTGATTGATACAAGTGATCAGGATTAATTGTTAGTGGCACATTTGGAAGTGCCAAAATGAATAGACATTTGTATCTTTTCCTAATTATACTTCAAAATGAAGTGATCTGTATAGTAATTATTTGCTCAGAGCAACATGGTGAATATGTTTCGTCAATTTGTGTATAGGCTATACTATCCTACTTCCTAGGGAACTTATCTATTAAATGTATAATTTAATATATATCTTATATATTATTTGCTCATTGCAATTCACCGTAAGTTTAACACCAAATAGGTGGCGTGTTCCGTAAGCTAGACTGGCGACGGAGCAATTAAATCAGGTTGAAATTTGTGCCATTTACTGTAAAGAATCGATGTACTGTCTTATTTTACTCTATTTTTTATTTGTTTTACTTTCTCATTTTGGATGTTTCAAAAATTAATCATAAAACGTTATGTTTTATGCTTAATTGTGTTTATGTAGTTTGGTGTTGATAGTTTTTGAACAATTGAACTCTATAATACTTAATAGGTGTACAATGTTAAGTAACCAAACTGATTGTTTAGAGCCTAATTAAAGTAAATTTATAAGTGGTTCGATGTAGCACTAGCTCGTTGTGTGTAAAACGTTAACGCACAAAAAATATCTAGATGTTTGATAATAGTGGACCATTTTCCTTAATTGAATAAATGTAAGTCATAGTTCTTCCAAGCTCATTGTCTCAATTGTATACAGTGGTCAACAAAATATTTTATCACTGTAAGCTCTTACTGTGTTCTGAAAAAATATTGATAAATTTGTAACAAAATAATAATATAATAAATGTTTGTTGGAAATAATTTGATGTAACTACATCTAATAGTAGAGGTTAGTTACAATAAAAAAAAAAACAATTGAGTGTTGTTTATTCCGTAGATTCTTGTTATATGTAATTAACTTGTACATTACTTGTTTTGCAATAAAACAGCACAAGTAATCGATCATCAATAAGCTCGTGACATGAATTAGCTATATTAAAATCAGGTCTTACGTGATTTGAATAGTTTTATTTTTAATGGTCAGTTAAAATCAATATGAAGGATTTGATGGTGAATAAATTAATTCATTTATCTTGTTCTCACCCATGGTAAGAATTTTTTATTTTCTCTGATTTTGTTTTATGAATCAGGGAACATAGGGTACTCTCATAAATTTTTACAGGTACAGTAGACTCTTGATAATTTGTTTTGCAAATAATGTTATCACATTTGTCATCCTTAATAAGAACTACATACCATATATCTTGATTGTATTAAATGAATGTAATTTTGGTAAGCCTATTGAATATGTATTCGCCATCACTGGTAAAAGCATATGTAAAAAATTTTTTAAAAAATTAATTTTTTCCTTCAACTTACATTTTATTTATTTTTTATAAAATTTTCAACAAGTGCGTTTAAGTCAGTTAGTCCTTATTTTACCAAATATATTCGTAAATGTGGGTGTATGTAATTTTTATTAAAAAAAATAAATGTATTAGTAATAAACACATAAGCTTTGAATATATAGATGGTTGTTAATGGAAGTAGTATCTGGAATTAATTGGAGTTTCAAAGCCCCAATAATTACCAATGAATTATCATGAATTCCCACATATTGCAACCAAATTATCAAAGTTCACTGATAAAGGATGTTGCATTTACTAAATATGTCAAAATAGCATAAGATATTTATTTCTAGTTCTACAAAAAAAATTAACATAAATATTATTAATTAATCAGTTAATATTGCCTGTAAATTAATTAACTCTTTAGTTTTATTTATCTAAACCGACCTGAATTTAACGTATAAATAGCATTAGTGGTTTAATGCATTTCCATAAATTCTGTAAAAGTTAAGTATATGGATGTTATATAAATATTTTTTTATAAGGAAATTCATTTGTGGCAGTGGCTGAAAAATTGGAACATAAGCTTAATTTCCATTAATAGCACACATTAAATTTATTGGTAATATAAGGTTTAAATATTATGTTTGTGAATTTATATATTTTTTTCTTTTAGTGTTACATGTTAATGATTTTAATTTTTAAACAGGAGAACAAATTATTTCTGAAAAGAAATTTTATTATAAAACATATTATTTAAATTAACAGGAATTTTGGCTAAACCTAAATTATAGTTCTTAAAATGGGAAAATGGCTTATGTGCTTAAATCCATTTCTTCAGTGACAATCTCAATTCATAATTTTTATTTTGAGTTTAATTTTTTTTTTTAACTATAAAGTTCAAATTTATAAGAAATTTTATTTATTTATTACAATAATACTTATATTTTAACTGATAATTGTACATATCCCAAGTTTTGTGTAACATTATAATTTTGTGAACTAAAGCGCTAACACATCATGGAAATTAATACTTCTATGTTTAATATAAATGTTTTGGTAGATAAGTGCCTTAACAATATGACCATTATATTATCACCATCGAATTATTATACAATGGTTGCATCAACTGATGACTTTATATGTTTACACTTTGTTACATTTTAAAACTTTATATAAACATAAAAAAAAAACTTTGTTTGATATTCATTGGAATGTGATTTATAAATGAATTATCTTTTAGTTAAAATATATACATATATTAAAACTATGTAGCATATATGGAAAATTCATGTTATACATATAACATTTAGTTGTGTTTAAATATTATATATGTAAAAGTATGTGAATTTATGAATTATATTGAAAACTATTATGTATATAATGTTAAAAAAAATTTAGTTGTTGCAACTTGATATCAAATAATATTCTGGGATAATTGCATTTATTTTATTTCAAAGGTCACTTTGAACAATGTTTACTAACATACAAAATGAGTGGTTTCTTGATGAAATCCTACATTCTTTACCTCTTTCATTTAGAACAGAATTTTTACTTAAAACTGGCAGGGTTACTGAAATAGAGTTAATAATAACTCTTATAAAGTCCTCTTAAGTGAGGGTTTAATACTTAAGAAATTAGTTAAATAAATCTCCTCCTTTTCTACAGTTTAACTGTGCAAGGATCCTGAATAAATGAGTATTTGTTCCCATAAATATGATTTTCCATTGCCCCTTTTCCTGATTTCTATATTTCCCAATAATTCTTTATTTTGTTGGTAAATTTTAATTTTTTTCAATTTAAACTTTTCAAGTTCCATGTTCCTTAAAACTGCTTTTAACATAGTGTCTTGTAAAGTAATGAATGATCACCTGTATTTTTTTATACTTTTCCAAATGAGTTGTTCCGAGGATAGCGGAATATAGGCCCACTAAATACAATGCCTGATGGAGGAGTTGTTAAGGAGGCCTTCCCTCTGTTTTGCTGTTTTGGTTGTAACAGCTGTTAATTGTCTGGATTCTGTAGCTGGAGGCTGCCATTTTAATAGTTAAGCTTTCTACAAAATAATAAGCAATCTCTCAGCTGCTGATAATTAGTACTTTTTAACTTAAATTTATTTATTTGTATTAGTAGATAGTCAAACAATTATAATTTTATTACTAGAAAATCTTTTTGACATCAAGAACTAAATTTTATAAAACCCAATGCATCAAACATTTCTTGTTCTTAATTTAATTCTAAATAAGTGCATGGTTAATTTCATATAAAAATGTTTTGAATAAGGTTGCTACGTTTGGTCTTTAATAATTGATTTGTTTTGTGACGCTCTAGTTTCATACGACCCTTTCCTCAAACAAAGTAAATTATAATATTGAACAAACACCATAACTATTTACCATAACTTATTAGAGGTAAAGAAATGTAAATTTCATCAGTGCATATTGTCCAGCCATTTATAAAAAGTAGAAAACCTAGGTACATTAAAAAATGAAGTCTATATCTTAGAACTGAGTCAACCTCGTTTTGATATAGTTAGCAGGTATTGACAATATCTGCTAGTATAGAGGCCTATTAAAAAATAAGTGAAATATGAAAAAAAAATCTAAAAATATTTTCTTAATTCAATAACTAAAGATTTTTGTAATCAAGTAGAGTATTTCCATAAAAACTATGCAGAAAAAATAATTATCCTGCTATGAAATACCCCTGTAACATCAAAAATGCAGTGCACTTTATTTTTATAAAAATAAGCTCTTATTATTTATATTTCTTTACATATTATTATAAAATATGGTTTAATTAAATAATTTCTATTACAAGGCAATGATAGATATGATATGGTAGATAGAAGCTCATGTAGAATAGATACGAACAAATGACCCCATTGATTCGAGAATGCAAACAAAATGCCTTAACGTATATGACCAATACGGTCTCAAAAACACTTTAGTTAGTTTAGTTGATCATCAGTATTATAAATTTACATTTAATCAAAACATAAATTTCATTTAATTTTAAAAAGATATTTTAAACAGTATTGGGAATAAGTGAGGTAGTATTTCTTCCTTCAAATTTTTTGAAAAAAAAAATAAACTAAAAAATAGATATATGTCAGAAATCCAATGTAAATAATGTTCATAATTGATTTACTTTACACCTTGTACTAGAAACTTATTTTCTTAAATGTAAACAAATTATTTTTTGTTTTAGTATTATTATTACCTGAAATTTGCAACAGTACAAAGACATTGTTGATCTTATTTATTACTAAGGAGGGTATGTTTGAATAAATTGAAACCAGTAACACCTGTTGACCTTTTAATCTGACTAAGTATGACCTTTGAAATATTTAACTTGTATAATAAAATTGTAAATAGATATTATGTATTAAGATGTTTATACAAATGTTTAGATGTTGGCACATCTTTTATGTCTCAGTGTTGTATTTATAAAATCCAGGACTATACTATAGCCGAATAGGTCCTGTAAATTGTTGTCAAGAAACTTAAATTGACATGAGACATTGAAAACTACAATATAAAGTTTGTTAAATAACTGATTAAACAAATATTTTGTATAATATATAATTGTTTTGTTTTTGGCATCCTATGACTGATTTAATTTTTTTGGGAAAAAAAATTGGATGACTATAATGGTCTAAACGTTTTAGTTTTGTCTTGATTGGAAATATTTAATAGTGCTCAATAAAGTAAGTTGATAAATTTATGTCTATTAAGAGACCCTTATTCCGTTCAAAGAGATTAAATTTATTTAAAAATTTTCTATCTTCTGATTTCATATGATATGGCAGAAAGAGCTGCAAAACAAAACATCATTGAAAGAAAACTTTATTTTATTTATTTTTTAAAAATTATATTTTTATTTCAATGGTTTCAAGCACATTTAACCCTTAAGTAACTTCAAAACTGCCTTAATGATCACTAATACATTTCTATAAGATTCACAGTATTAAAAATTTAAAGTGTAATAAATCTGACCAAAACTAACAGTCGAGAGCAGTGTTTCTCATTCCTTCTATTCATGGTGACCACCTGGCTTGTCGAATAAAGACGAAAAGTTCACTTGTGAAGGAATTTCGTTTATTTTTTTTATGAAGAATGGAAGGAATCTATACTTATTCCTTATACAAAAAGAGGCTGAAGACAGATTGTAATAACTATTGCGGAATTGCACTTCTCCTGGCATGCTATAAAATATTCTATTTAATCCTAACTAATCAAATTACAAAATACATTGAGGAAATTATCGGAGATGACCAATGACAAAACAAAACGGTTCAACTGTCGATCAGATTTTCTTATGCAAACTACTACAGACAAAACTGGAATACAAGAGGTTAGTTCATCAGCTTTAAGTTAAATTCAAAAAAGCGTCGACCTCCTGATGATATATTGCATATTACTCAAACAGGGCATCCTGGTAAAGTTAGCTGATCTGGTAAGGAATGTGCATAACCAAATCATTCAATAATGCTAGAATTTGTTATTATTTTTTTTTATTTGTCGTTAGAGAGGTGGTGTCCACCTAAAAGAATCTGGGCAGTAAAATATCCGTATCTGGTTTGGCGGATAATTTGGTAATGGAGGGTAAAGACACAATAGCTTTTATAGCTAAAACAATAATGTTAATAAGAGCCAGTAACAAAGTAGGTATTCGGGTGACTTCAGATAAGATGAGGTGGATGGTTAACAGAGAAACTGACATATCTTTAGTGATATAGATACAGGAGGCAATAAGTTTGAATTAGTCAAGAAGTACTTAGGGTCTATAAAGACAAGAAATTAAAAAGGATCTATTTTGAAATCAAGTTCTTTTTAAAAAGTGATTTAGAGTTGTAGATTATTTAATTATGTATCTAAATATTTGATTAGATCCCAATCATAACTTTTAAAATGATATGAAATTGTAAAAAAGAAAAATACTACTACTGAAAAGATTGATTAATTTTGGTATAAATACGTTCCAGTCAATAAAAATATTCATTTTTTTTTTCAAAAAGTGACGCTATACCATAATATGCATTACAATATTTTTTTATTTTAACATTTTTTGTTGTATATAAATCCTGGTTTAAATAATAACATAATAGCAATAATGTATCTGGGACCAGGGAAATCTGAATCTTTTTCAAAAATTCGAATGCTCATCCACTGCCTATTTTGGGTTTTCCTAACGCCTATAAGAAGAATTCCGGGAGTAATAATTCCATATGCGTCAAGAATGTTGTTATATATAATAACAGTTAAGGAAAATAGAAACCAATATATATATTTCAGCTTGTTAACCAATTATATTTGTAATGTTATGTATGAAATTAACAAATATTGAAGTTAAGCTTGCCTTACTCTTCAGCCAGAAGAATTATATATCCATCCCAGGAATCAGTAGTTCATCTATTTGGTTTATTAATATTTTTTAACATTAAACTTTGATCATGGCCTTGCAACAACACGACATTGCAATTAAGCAAAAAAAGTGAACTTCATTTTTAAATAAATTGATGATGTTTTAGCTGTAATAACTTTATTATTATTGAAATAATAAGTTAAAAAAGTTTAGTTTGGTTCTTTCAGGATTTTTACCTATTTCTTTTTTAAATTATTTATTGAATAACACAAAAATTAAATAAAATGAATGATATGTGATAATATGAGATAAAGGCAAGTAGAGATACTACCCAATGATAGTGCTCAAATAACAAATTCAGCTTAGTAGGTCACAAGGCTATCTTATTTTCAAGATTAGGGGAAATAGATTTGAAACTAGTAGGCTTGAGTGGGAACAAAGTTAGTCATGGAAGTATTGGTATTGGGGTCGGGCCAAATCAGCAACAAAAATACACTTTTGAGTATGGAGGAGCCTCTACCCAACTGTGCCAGTCATGTCGGTGCCATGCCAACATCATCATCTGCTCCAGGGTTTTACCTTTTTCCTCTCCCAACTTGCGTACATATTCTCCATAAGAAGTTTATGGTCTTCCTCGCGGTCTCATGCCTGTAAGTCTAGCTTCAAACACCTTTCTTGGATCGTGACTCATTCGACAAATGTGTCCAAACCACCTCAGATGCCGTTTCTGCAAGGAAACAACAACTTCGATGGTATGGACACATATGTAGAATGGGGGAAGACAGGGTACAAAAAAAGTGTATGGAAGCGAGGCCAATTGGCAAGAGACCACGTGGAAGGCCTAGGAGAACATACTTGGAGTACATCCAAGGACTAGGTCAGAAAAAGGCTAGATCCTGGCCCAGCTGAAGGAATTGAGAGAACGAGATGCGTGGACAAGATGGGTGGAGGCTCCTCCACACTGAAAGGCACAATAGGAGGAAGAGAAAAGAAGAAGATATTATCCTGAGTTTGCCTTCTAGGACGGAAGCCAGCCTGCTCCACTTCCAGCTGATTCTCCACCTGTTCTCTGAGCCTATACTGAAGGATTGATGTGTACATTTTATACACTACTGAGGAGACACAAATTGGCCTATAGTAGCTACAGTCACTTTGCTTCCCTTTCTTGTATATTGGGACTATGTCATTTCTTTCCAAATCCTTCGGTATCTGTTTGTTGTCCCATACTTTCTGAAATAGAGCCTGTAAGACTTTTATCATTTCCTGTCCTCCATACTTAATCATTTACGGTGAAACGCAATAATAATAATAATAATAACAACATTTTTTAATAATGAAAACTTGTAAATATCGATATTATATATATATCTAAGTATCTAATATTACCTTAAATAAGTCCTGTTTATACCGTCCTTGAAACATAAATTCAATTATATAGGATTCTTATAATTTTTTCCTTTTTTTAAAACTGGATTTATTTGAATTTCATCTTCAAGAAAAAAAAAACGGCTTCCAGTCAACTCCTTTATTGTTTTATATGACAAAACGTTTCGACACTATGGTGTCATTTTCAATTATTTATTTTTCTGCATTCCTTAACTGGAAAGTCAATATTTTTTAAAAATCATTTTTAAGGAGATCTTTAGTCCTCCATAGTCAAACTTATATTCCATTACACAAAAAACCAAACCCTGATCCTTCTTCAAAGAAGGATTTTGTTTTTTGTGTAATGGAATATAAGTTTGACTATGGAGGACTAAAGATCTCCTTAAAAATGATTTTTAAAAAATATTGACTTTCCAGTTAAGGAATGCAGAAAAATAAATAATTGAAAATGACACCATAGTGTCGAAACGTTTTGTCATATAAAACAATAAAGGAGTTGACTGGAAGCCGATTTTTTTTTTTTCTTGAAGATTATATAGGATTCTAAATTGTCTCCATTTGTTTTCCTTTCTTTCTTATCTCGCCATTTGGCCCTTCTCTTAATTCTTTCATTATTTTGTGTATTCACGTCATTTTCTGGACTAACAAAATTGTCTGAATGGTTAGCGATTTTATTACATAATGAGGAAAATGTTTTATAAATTTTATTTAATAAATGAAAAACAACAAATATGACAATCAGAAAGCATACACAAACCCTAACAAATCTTATTTCACATATTCAACAATTCTATCAATTTATGTGCAAAAAGTAAGTAATTTGCTATGTATTGCCGGCACCATGAAAGGGATGCGGAGCGGAGAAAATGTGTCATGTCGGGACACATGAAAGGGAATATGTTTGGGACAAAGAACAGACCTTTTGGGTCCCTTATGGAGTTTTACGGTCCAAGATGGTGGAGAAGGAAGGAGAGGGGGAGAGAAGAAAACTCTTAAAAAACGAGGCTGAAGAAGACACTCGGCAGATAGACGCAGAGAACGAAGGTGCTCTTGAGACGAAGGCGGAGCAGGAAGGTACTCGGGAGACGAGGCCGAAAAGAAGAAGGACGGGTACCCCGAGAGAGAAGAGCGGCCGAATGAAGCGGACGGAGATGTCAAGGAATAAGACCGACCTGTAACCCAATCTACCCCAGTCCGCAGATAAGTTTAATTTAATTCCTGTAATGTATTTATGGCAATCCTCTTTATATATATTAAAATCTGAATCATTAATCTTGTTGAAATTAAATAAATAAACGACCCTTATTGTAATTCTTTTGGTTTTTACATACCCCAGATACATTATTTATTTATAAATAATATATTGAAGGTATAATAGATAAGTAAATTGGTTAACACAAGAATAGACCTTTGGAAAGGAACCCAATTAAGATTAAGGAATCTAATTAATAATTTGAGTACTCATCCTAAATGAGACTCTGGCATCCCAAATATCAATATACATATTCAAGATATATTTAAGAGTAGAAACATAGCAAATTATATTATTAATTTAATTAATGAAAAACAAAAAAGACGTAAACACATTATAGTCAAAACATTGCTATATTCTCTACTGTTATCAGTAGTGGCGATCCTCTATCAGGAAAGTATCACTTTTTGTTTTATGAACGTCTATCTCCATTTTACCAAAGGCTTAACATTTTTTAGAACAATCCTCACATTAATTTTTTCTACCACCTATTGTCGGGTATCAATAGCTATCTTTTATTATTATTTGTTTTTCTTTTAACTTCCAAACGAACATTTTACTACATTAAAAACCAGATATTTTTTTTGGTTTATATAATTCTGAAAATAATAAACTTTATTAAAAGGAAAAAATAATTCAGAGACAGAGTAATTTTCAAAACATACAGTGGGTCAAAGAAGTATTGGCACATCCTATTTTTTTTCATTTTTTTGGTGATATAGTAAATTATTTTCAAGTCGTAATTTTATAGTAAAAATATAATCCAAATAAATCTTTATGAAGGAAATTAAAAGCTAGACTATTAATGTTACAATTACAATGAAAAAAGAGTAGGAAAATTGACGGTCAAAAAAGTATTAGCTCTGTTGTCTATTGTTAACATTTATAGAAAAACACCTCCTTCAATCCCTTAAATATTTTGGTATTAAGTCCCTGTTATTTGCAAACAAATAATTCCTCAGTCTAGATTCATTTCTCAACCAAATTGTTGCATTGAAAATGACAAAAACCAAAGAGCACAGAGTGCAAATCAAATCAGGTAGTGAAATTACATTCTCATGGACTAAGTTACTGTCAAATTGGCGAAAAAGTAGGGATGAGTTTTAGCACAGGTTCAACTTTAAGTGCTTTCGAGCAACCGCAAATGTTTTCTGCAAGAGAAAAGCGGCAAATTAGGAGAATCGTTAAACATAATCCAACATTATCGGCTTCCTGCATAGTAACAGAGATGGCAACAACTTCCAACACAACCTTCTACCTCCAGACGGTTAGAAATGTAATAAACAGTTTTAATTATCATGGGAGAGTTCAAAGAAAAAAGTCATTTATCAATGTGGTAAATCGCATTAAAAGACTTGAGTTTGCCAAAATATATTTGCAAAATATCGATGAGAGTAAATTTAGTATTTTTGGATCTGATGGTCGCAAATAAGAGTTGAGGAAACCAAACACCAAGTTTCAGCTGCAAAATATCAGACCGACAGTGAAAACGGTGGTGGAAGTGTCCTAGTCTAGACTGTATCTCTTCGAATGGGGTTGGAAATTTGAGTTTCATTATGAATACTGCAAAGTATGTCGACATTTTGCGGCATAACTTGAAGAGCAGTGCTGAAAAATTGGGAATTCAGGATACATTCGTGTTCCAGCTACATAACGACCCTAAACATACCGCCAATAAAACATAAGAATGGATGCTGTAAAATGTTAGAAGACAGCTTAAAACACCACCACAGTCCCCAGATATAAATCCAATCTAACATTTGTGATATTTACTCGACTTGTAAGTGCGAAAGAATACAATTTCATCAAAAAATGACCACAGTTGAGTTATAGCTGAGGAGTGGTTAAGATCAGACCGGAAATCAGCCAAATTAGTCTCATCAATGCCATCAAGACTGCAGGCTATTATAGAAGCAAAAGAGATTATAACAAAATATTAAGATTTTTGCGTAACGCAAAAGCAGAAGGGTGTGCCAATACTTTTTTGACTTATCATTTTTGTTATTTTCCATGTTAATTAAATAAATGATTTGTTTTAAGAAAGATTTCTGTTAATTTACTTTTACTTTCTATTTATACATTTAATAAAATTGTTGTGACGGTTATATCAGGCTTTTTCTTTCCATAATTCAGGAAAATGAGGGTGTGCCAATACTTTTTTGATCCACTGTATGTTTTAATATTAAGTGTGATGTTTAAGGAACAAAACAAGATCAGTCAAGACAGTTGTGTGAGAAGGTTCCTTACTTTCAACTTTTGATTTTGTTTTTATTTTTATTACTTGATAAAGTTATTTTCTTTCCTTTTATAGCTTAAATTATATGTATTTGGGAAATTGCCACCCAATCAAAACTACCTGGTATTTTAATAAATTCACAACCGGCAAATTCGCTCGGATAGAAGGTTAGCGAATTATTATTAGGAGCCCCTTCTTTCACCAATGTTCTTTTAATTTTTATTTTTTTACAAGATAAGAAATTGGAGTAAAACTAGTTCTTCAATAATAAAAAAAAGGTTTAAAGACATTTTTTTAATAATACTCTCTAAAAAGATAAATTATATGTACTTTATTTCTTTTCTAAAATAACATTTTTTTAGAATTTTAATAAAGAAGTCCAAGAGTATATAAATATACGATGAATATTTGTTGTCTTCTAGATCTTCCCTTTCCTGTCTTACTGCTTTTCTTTACAAACTGCCATTGATATTAGAGCTCCACGTGGATAAGCCAGCTTAAAACTGAGATGTTAACAAAGCCGCTTCCAACTTTAAGCATTTAAGCCCTCTTATCCGAAGGAGGAGGAGGGTGTGTTCCGTGTGTGAGATGATCCACGGCAAAGGAGGGGGAGGCCGTGTCAAGGAAAGCGATAGGCCAAGTTCCCTGTATCGGCTTTCCACTACTCCACTGCCTACTAGATTGAATCGATATTCGCTCCAGAATCGATAGTGCATTAAAACGATTGCAGCTCTCTCGTTTCTTTTTTTTCCAATCCTTCTAGTGTTGATGAATGCTTGTTTATATCGACCTTTCAGTCGTATTTCAAACATGATACCAGTGAAAAGCAAGATTTTATTTACGAATGCTTCACAATCTTACAAGAGATTTACATAGGAGAATAATAATAGTCTGTTTATCTGTCTGTCGAAGGGACGTTCGAAACAGGGGTTTCAAGCCTGTACGATGACAGGTACTCGTTAAAAATCCCTATCCTATTTATTCCTGGATATGCAAAATTTAGAACTCCCAATTTAGCAACTTCCGATTAGCCATAGCAGCATACAGTGACGTTAAATAAATAACCAATAATGACAATTTGTTTATTTATTTAACTAAACTTTATGCTGCTAAAACTAATCGGATGATGCTGGAATCTTTACTAATAAAAAATTGAAATACTTATAAAATAGAATTAAATTAAGACCTCTGTGTAGATTGAAGTTGGTTCCTTATGCCATGACTGTTCCTGCAGAAACCTTTGCTGTTGTTCCATTTTTGCTTTTCTTAGATGCTGTAAATGTATGATCCTTCATCTTTTCTGTAGTGTTTTCACTACAGTGTTTTAGAATTTTAGATTATTGAAAATTCCTCCAATTATGGAGGAAAACAAAAACGATAAACATGTGATGTATGATGTGTGAAAAATAAAAATAAACGTCAGATGTAAGCCGTAAAAGTAAAAGTCATTGTTGAATAGGTGTATTCAATGAGCATCTGGCACCGAACAGGCTCGGGATCACCATGTTACGTCCCTTCCGAAGGCATAAACTATTTTTTTTTACTCCCCTTAAAAAATTTTAACACTGTCTAGTGGGCTGCAACAAGCGATCTTGGGCATATGAAGGATAATAATAGTATCAGTAAGAATATTTTCGATAAAACGATTGTTAGGGCAGAGGTTTTGACTTACCAAACCCATTTGTATATCCCTAGCTTTGCATGTTCCCGAATTTCTACTTTTTTTTAGATATTTTCTTATACCCCTTCGAAATTTTCTTGGTATAAGATTACGTAAATAATTATTTTTTTAAAAATTGACTGTGTATATAAATATTAAGTATCCAATTTAATTTACAAATTACATTTAAACCTCAATATATCTTGAATAATTGGTAGTTGACCGTAAAAATATGGAGAAGATTTAAGTAAATAATTTCTTAAACAATGATTAACTGTTTATTAGAAACTGACCTTTCAACCCACTTTGCAGATGTCCAGGGTTGTAATGTAGGTCTCAAGTATACTAAACAACATGTATAATAATTTCTTAAAAGTATAATGAATTAAATAATTTCTGAAATTATTTATTTTTTTCACAGGTGTTTCCACTAATATTTTCTTTTCTTAAACTAGTGATTGGATGGCTTCCTTCCATAATGTCCTATCTAAGGTTTATTCATCCGACCCATCATGGATTCCTCCACTTCGTTATCCCAAGTCTTCCTTGGTCTTCCTCATCTTCTTGTTCCCCTAATTTTCCACAGGTGGACTGCTTTGGGTAATCTTTCTTCAGGCATTGTTTTCAAATGTCCATACCATTTCAGGCATTTTTTCTCAATATCTTCCAGAATGGTTATTTCAGCCTCCATCTTTTCTCTGATGGTCGCATTTCTTACTTTGTCCATTCTTGATATTCCCGCCGCTTGTCTCTATTTCTGGGGTTATGAGTTTTTTCTCCTCTTGTTTTCCATAATGGCGAGTTTAGCATTTAAAGAATAAATTATAATAAATAATAAATTATAATAAACTATTTATTAGAAATCAACGTTTCGACCCATATAGAAAGTATTCTTCAGTGCTTGTAAAGTAGCATACTTGAGACCTATACTTCTGACCACCTGGATCATTTTCTCCTTCAGACATAAATATGGCTATAATTTAATTTTTTTCTGTCCATCCACGATTTCAACCATATTTTCGACTTCTATTTCCACAGCGTAAAGACACGCAATAGAGCCAACTTCATTTAACTTACGTAATACTTGTTGAATGAAACTTTCAAATTTTCGATTGCAGGATCTATATATAGGTGTACTTCAATAGGAGTACGGAATTAGATTGTGATGAAAGAGCAAATTGGGAAAGCTATTCAAAGTATTCTAAAACTTTCATGATGTACAAAAAAAAAGTAAAAATAACTGAAATGAACAATTTTATTTTCATCGGTTTTTCCGTTTCCCTTTTCTCTTACTACTCATGAACGGATAAATGGAATTTCGCTATTCAAACGATATTTTTATTGCTATGAGGAATTTGAAAGAATGTAGGAGTCAGAACAATTTTCGATATTCAATTTATTTTTCTTGTACAAAAGAACACCAAAATAAATTTAATTTAAAAAAGCAGATAGTACAAATCAAACACAAAGTTCAGTGAATAACAGAGAAAGACGTGGAATGATTTTAACTTTACGAAAAAAATCATGAATGAAATAGAAGGTAAAAATTATTATGCAGGAGATAGTGTTTTATTAATGTAGGCCGACCCCGCGGATTCGTTAGTCTGTATCCCTCCCCGCAATCTCTCTCTCAATTATAATAAAATATATTTAATTATAATAAAATATTCGCTATACTATGTATCGGGGAAAAGATGGATTAGTATCAAGATACAGCCCAGAGAGGTATTGTGGGTTTCTGTCCAAAAAAATATGTAGATCGTATTCTTTAATTGAATGCAATTTTGTACAGTATCTCTTCACATTTATTTATGTCATAAATGTACTTATAAACGAGAACTACCTTTTCAGGAAGAATATATTTTATTTATTTTTTCATTCACTAAAAGATATTTTGCATTGTGGTTAAATATTTATAACCACTTCTTGCTATGCCTAAAATACTAATTTTGTTTCACTTTTATTTATTTTTATATTTGCTAAATTTTATTTTATTTATGATTACAAATTTAATTTTAAATTTTATTCTATAATTTTATATTTATATAAATATAAATGTAATATATACATATATACATATATATATATATATATATATATATATATGTATATATATATATATATATATATATATATATATATATATAAATAATAAATATAAATTTTATTTTATATTTACATCAGTGTGTTATTTAATGTGTTAACTAAAAGCTCATTTTTACACTGTTAGGGCATGACTATAAGACCAACATAGTCTCAATAAGTCGCCAAAAAGAAGTTGATAGAACTGACTGAAGCTCGAGAAACACAAGTATCAAGAAAACTAGAAACATATATATAAGTACATATTCTGAAATTCAACCCGCTCAATACCGAAATGGGTTAATGGAAAAATGAAATGTGCATTAATTACAGCTTTTGTTCAATGCTAAAAATGCTAGCGAATTTATATGTATATAAGGAAAGTAATCTGTGTAAACAACTTTTGAACTCTCATCTTTGTGATCAAAAGAAGTATGTTATCATTTGAAGTCAAAAGTTTATTGTTAGTTTTACGAATTATAGAAAATGATTAGCATTTATTTGCTTCTTCTCATTAATAGGTTTTTTTAAAAAAAAAAAAGACTTTAGGTTGTAAGGATTTTGTACATTAATATGTAGGTAAATGTTATCATCTGCCAAATAAGATTTGCTAAGTATTTCTCTTTGTGACTAATTACATCCATGTTCTTTGTATAGGGTTTTGGTTAAAGGCCGTGTAGGTCCTTAACATTTAGTTTTTATAATATTTAAGTAAAAGTTAATTTTTAATAGAAGGTAACGTCCGTTTGTGGAGGCGCTGAGCCAAGCATGCCAGCTCAGCAGGAAGTGCGTCAGCAATCCTCAACGAAAAATATACGGCTCTTGGACACTTTGAATATAATTATTTAGATTCTTGGGAAAATAATGACCACCAGAGGCAGCACCTGTCAGACGAAGAAAGAAGAGTGCTGACGACAGCTCGGGGAAGCTTAAGTACCCGAGGGTTTTTCCTCTCGTGGCCCAGAACAGAAGAGTACCTCCGCCGACGGCGGGTGCGGAAATTCGCAGGAGGGGGCCGAGCCGAGAAGACGGGGACTAGCGAGAAGCCTTGGTTCCGGAGCAAGACACCAGAGAAAGTTATTATGTCCTCTATTTACTGTAGTCTGACTAGACTTGGGGTGAGGCCAGTGGGTGGTCAGTTGAAGATAGAGCTTGTAAATTATTTCGTTGAGAATCGTCGCGTTTGGCCATAAGGCAAATAGGAATCTTTCTTTAAGTATTAATGCACATAGAGTTGTGGTTGGAAAAGAGAGAACTGGTTTTAAAGGGAGTTATTATGTTACTAGCTGTTATGAGATAAGGATTAACGATGGTGGATAATTGAGTTGTAACTTTCATGTAATATGAAATTCTGGAAAATGTTTTATAATAGAATTAGGTTGTTTATTAGCGGTTATTAGGTAATAAGTACATTGTAAATATTATTAGTGCATAGGATGATTATTATAAAGGATACTGTTATGGAGGATAGATGGAGGTTTAATTGTAAGTTATTAAGGTTATTAATGGTTATGGAATGTTGACTTTGTAATTATTAGCGTATAGGATTGTTGTTATAGATAAGGGGTTTGATGAGTGTTATATATAATGGAACTGGTTTTAGTATTATTTTAGTGGATTTTGGGACTATGATTTTGATGGAGAATCAGGTGTATGAGTCTCGTTCATATGTTCTTATTAAGTATTATTATTGAGGGTGATTCTTATGTGAAATTAGAGTTTTATTTTCATAATGATATATGTAACTTTTATTTAAATATATTAGCGTTGTATTGTGATAGATAAATGTGTGGGGTTTATTTCTTCACCCAGTTTCCCCCTCCCTCACCCCTCCCAGCTCTTCCTAGGTCGCCCATAGGTAACATTATTATAATTTATTTTATTGTTATATGATATAATTTTTTAAATATTTTATTTGAAAAGAAAAGATCTGACCAAGACCGGGGCTCGAATCCGGGTCTCCCACCTATCCGTGGTGGCGCTTTAACCATCTCAGCCATCCTGGTTCGCTTCTCGGTCAGTCATATCCCTTCTTTTCACTGATCCTATATCTCCGTGTTCTCGCAATTTGTGATGTATACACGGGGAGAATGTTAATTGAATATTACTTTTATAAGAAGGGATATGACTGACCGAGAAGCGAACCAGGATGGCTGAGATGGTTAAAGCGCCACCACGGATAGGTGGGAGACCCGGGTTCGAGCCCCGGTTCTGGTCTCATCTTTTCGTTTCAAATAAAATATTTAAGAAACTATTAATACTTTGTCCATAATATTATTTTAAACCATTAACTTTATGAGTTTATCTTTATTAAAATTAAGTGTAAGTTATTGCCAACTAAGTTTTCGGTGCTGGGTGAGACTAATTGACCTAATGTTGCTCACTAGAATTGTTTAGGAATGTTATGTTAGGAAGCCCCGAGAGGACACAAGTGTAGGCTTAGTTGTGGTTACTTCCGCTCCAAGTTTCTCTTCTCTGTAGTCTCTGCGGCTCTACTTAATATCACATCCTTTGCTAATAAGAGTTCAACCTACTTATCAATGATTTATATTACCACTATTTGGGGAATTAATATACTGTGATATGTTTGTATAATGACAGTCAATAATACATAAAAAACCTCTTGTACGTTGGGTCAATCATACAAACTTCAATTATTACCCTCCAAGACATAGATTTTAACGCTTTAAAAATATACCTTTATCTATTTTGTTTAAAAATCAAATTCTTCATAATTTGCATTTAACCACTTTTTCGTACAGTATTTCAGGCTGTCAAAGAATTCTATGTCTCTTCATTTGATGAAGTCGTAATTGTCGATATGTCAAGAGTACTATGTAGTATGCCTGTTTTAGTTTTATGTAATGAAGTATGCTTTACGATGTGTTTCAGTACACTGTAGGAGCCTGGCAAAACTGCTGGCAACACTGAATGTGGGTAACCGAACAGTTTTAAGAACAACCTTTCTAGTTATTAAAGTGGTAATCCAATGTGTACCGCTGTATATCAATATACTGTTTTAAAATTATCAAAGACTTATTATTTATAAATAATAGTTACCAACAAATCTAAATTGGTCACCCTGACGTGATATGATTTATGAACAAACGTTCCAACAAACACACGTCGAAAAATCACTTTGGAAGATAATATATTTATCGACGATACTTAGATCATGAACTTAGGTTTGTTGGTAACTATTGTTTATAAATAATAAGTCTTTGATAATTTTAAAATAGTATATTGATATACAGCGATTCATATTGCATTATCACTTTAATGACTAGAAAGGTTCTTAAAACTGTCCGGTTACCCACACTCAGTGTTGCCAGCAGTATGCCAAGTTCCTACACCATTCGGAAACTGTTGAAGACTCTTCGTTGTTATTTTTCCTAACAATGTTGCTCATTATTTTGCTAAAATCATATAATTATTTTGAGGCGGATCGGAGACGTGAGCAGCTTCAGATGCCGGCCAAGGGTGACACCAAGGTATACTATGCTGCCCGCTGCTCTGTTATCTTAAAGACCTTAGGAAGAGCTTATCCGTGGGTTATTCTCATTGTTTGATCGCGTGATTAGACTGAATAAAATCAGAAATAATAAAACATATTAGTAAAATAAAGTCGGGTTTTTGAATGAATTAGGCCAGATACTGAAACATGTGGTTTTTATTAATTCGAAACATAACTACAAATTTATACATTAAGGAAACTATATATACAAAATTAACGTAACAATTCTACCAGGAACAAGAACAAAAAAATGAACAAGGAATATAACTATGGTTTTTAAATAATATTAGGAATAACTATTCAATAGACAACTTTACGAGAAATTAAGTCTCTTAATGGCGGAATCTCAAACTGGGGCGAAGGGGCCACTCGGCGAGGGACGGTGATGTTATATCGTATTGTCTTTTGATGATTGAATGAAAGAGAACTTACAGCTGGAGGCGGAGACTTGGTGGTGGAGATTTACTACTCTTGTTCTGGCAATATCTGATTGCTCGGCGGTCTTGTGGTATTAAAGGCAGAACTCTCGTATATGGTGATTTAGGCTATGGGTGAATATCATCAATGTTCTTGCTCCATGTGGTGAACGGCGAGGTTAGCTTCTGTCGAGGAGAGCGGAGAGATCATGTGGGCTAGCCGTCTGAATTCGGAAGTCAAGTAAAGTGAAGAACTAGACGGTCGAGCGGGAGAAAAAGTCCTCTCTATCTGTTGCCAAGGCAACAACTGTGAAGCAGCTCGCGGGATTTAAATTAGGTTGATTCGCGATTGAAAACTCATATTTAAGGTTTTATGAAGCATCTGGATTTTTATAATTGATTGCACATTAAAAAAAAGAGAGGTGATTCAATGTTGGAGCGCTGAGTTACCGTGGCGAAGGTCTCGGGTTCAAATCCGGGCTGTGATAATTAACTATTTGGGGATGTTTAGATCCTATGAGGTCTGGACAGCCGTATCGTGACTCTATAAAGTGGTTACCCATAATTAGGATATCCTGGTGGTTTAGGGTTATCTCTGACTAATTACATCTCTGCTCAAGCATTGTCCTAGTGCCAGTCTATACAACCTAGAGGTTGTAACAGTGCAGTCTATGCAACCTATAGGCTGTAACAGTGCAGTCTATACCACCTATAGTTTGTAACAGTGCAGTCTATACAACCTATAGGTTGTAACAGTGCAGTCTATACAACCTATAGGTTGTAACAGTGCAGTCTATACAACCTATAGGTTGTAACAGTGCAGTCTATACAACCTATAGGTTGTAACATTGCAGTCTATACAACCTATAGGTTGTAACAGTGCAGTCTATAAAACCTATGGTTGTAACAGTGCAGTCTATACAAACTATAGGTTGTAACAGTGCAGTCTATACAACCTATTGAAACACCTATTGTTGTGGTACTTTTTTTTTCATACGTACACGAAAGTATATGTAGTGATATTAACCTTCAAAGAGGGATATTATTTTCCGATGCTCTTCATATGTGTTACTTTAATCTCTTGATCTAATTATATACTCCACTGATGAAATTTATTATAATTGTGTTGGAGCTATATGTTATAGCAACAAGGAATGGGAAGTATAGTCAATAGTAGGATATAGGGGCTGATGGAATTCGCTGCTAGGAAGCCCTGTCCAAATACTTCAGTTCGGATCACTGTTGGCCCAGTACCTGGTCGAGTGCGTCGGATCTGACCTCTTCAATTCGCTAATAGCTCTGTAAAGGGTCACGACTTTTAGCCAGTGTCTATATTTGTACTAGCAATTATCGACTGAATATGTGAGCTTATTTGTTTTTCAATTCATTACAATAACAATCATTATACAATTAGTGTTGAAAACATTGGAGAAGTTCGACGAGTGCGTATTTTAAATGTAGTACTGTGTGCAGATATTTCGGTCTATGTTACAGTCCTTGATCCGATATTTGATCCGAACGAATGAAATAGTTCTGATCTATATAATAATTAAATAATTAATATTGAAAAATTGACAGCTCCTTAATGTCGATTATAGCTTTTACAATAATAATAAAATTTATTTTCAGTTTTTTATATAAACAGTTGTGTATTATATATATATATACATATTTTTTTTTTCTCTGTTGGCTCTACACCCTAAACCGCTGATCGTAGAGACCTGAAACTTGGAGGGTGTGTTCTTTGCATGACGTAGGCATCCGATAATAAAGGATTTTCCAAAATTCTACCCCCAAGGGAGTGAAAAAAGGGGGGCAAATTTTGTATGCTTGCTCAATTGTTTCTTATTATATAAAAATGTACATATTTTCGCTGAACAAAACAAATCAAGTAACATAGTTCACTTCTTTTATCCCGCTAAACGGTCCCTCCCTGTTTTGTATTGTATAAAGTCAGCGGCTTTGAGCCGGTTCGAGTAAAAACTCCCTTCAGCGGAATCAGCCCATTGTAATGCCTTAAAATACCGAAAGGTAACAGAAGGCTTTTGGTTTATATAGAAGTATTTTCAGGTATTTCTTGTAAATTTGTATTATCTTGTAAATAAAATCGTGGAGCAGGCGAAAAAAAAAAAGTTCACTTCCCGCTGTTGCCGTACGACAAGTGAAACCGTTATACTAAGTAATACTTTTCAATAAATTCAATAACATTACATACTAATTCTTTACTGACACGAACAACAGTAAACTTCTGTCCGTTCCGTTTGTTAATCAATGTCAATGTATGTTTTACTGCTGTGCTGATCCGTCTGTGATGAAATTTGATATGAATAATCTCAAGCCTGGGGAAGGACATAAGCTACTTTTTATCAACACACCACGCATGCGACGTGTATATAAATAAAACTGTATCCTTGTTGACTAACACACCCAACGGTCAACGCACAGCAGAAACCACTGAACTTAGCATATTGAAATTCACAGATAGGTTCTTTGTACAGCTTAAATGAGCAAGAAAGTAATTTGGACACCCTTAATATAATAGGGGTTCAAAGATTGTATGGAATCCGTCTGAAATCTGAAATTTCGGTTTTACGAGTAACTTATAGTTAAAAAAATTAAATTATTTATTTGAAATGATCTGTCACGAAGCTTTATGTGGCAGACCAAATTCCACGCGAGCAAAGCCGTTGGCAAAAGCTAGTAACTATATAAACTTATATTGGACTGTTACCAAAACATAACCTCTACAGCAACCTACAGCGGTTATTACCTACAGTTCATGGAAGAAATTGTAGTGTTTCATAATCCTATTGTTTTGCATTGTATAAATTAAACCATTGAGATGTCTTGTTACACTTAATACTATATAATATAATGGTCAGGACGAAATCATTTTTTTAATTATTTGTATAGGAAAAAAGATGACACGGCCTCCCAGAGGACAAGTCACTAAGGCAGGTGCCGTGAGGATGCTCCTAACAAGAACAAATGCCTCCTGGATCAATTTATCACGGCCACCGCCTCAGCACCTTATTTATTTACCATCAGTGTCTCCAACCGCTCAGATTTATAGTTCGGGGTTGGGCCGTGGTCAGATTGAGTTGGCTTTGTCTTCCTCCAGGCGAAGGGACTTCTTATCGTTAACGTGTCCAAACTCTATCATTTTTTCATCCATTTATAACGTCGGTTAGAACGATGGAAACAGGTGGTGAGGGGATACAAGAAGAACAAAACTTTTCTACCATCATCCATCTAAACCTTGAGTCAATTATGAACCATTAACTGGATTGGTTAAAAAAATATATACATAATGACCGAAGAAAAACTAAAATAAAATTAATACTCATTTAAAAGTTCATCCAGACCATCGCTCATATGTTGGTGAATGTAAGTAATAAATAAAAATGAGCAAAAACTCAAAAAGAGACGACTTAAATAGGATGCAGATCCCAAAAGCTAACTCAATTCTCTAAAATACTATAAAAACCAACAAGTAAACATTTTTCTAATTCAGACATGATCAGGTGACTCACAAAATAAGACAAATTCCAGCGCAGCTCATAACGTATTATATATGTCTACATGTGTGCGTGTGTATAGTGAATTGGGAAACCAAATATAATAGAGTACATATAACATAATTTCCATCTAAATCAGCAACACTCAGGCAAATTTGAACGACACTAGTAATTACCTAATTAGTAATTATTTCTGATTACATATTTAGTATCTGACTCACCTATTTCAATTGAATGAATCCTCTGTCCGTCGTAAAAGGTAATTTACATGGCATTTTTTTTATATTCTAGAATCTTATGGCGTTGTTATTCACACAGCCAATAGAGCATATAGGAAATTGTTGTACATATAAAAATCAATAACAACCATAATGTATGGTTGTTATTCAAGGAATGAAGGAAATTGGCAAGATGACATTCTTTTGTTAAAATTTATTTTACGAAGTTGTAACAACAATGGCAAAATTAGGGAATAAATATTATTGTTGATAATGCAGACACACATTAGATAAATTAATAATAATCTACTTTAAACACTTAAACACACCCGCACAATATTCATATATATCGTCTTCAATTGTCAATGCCAATCACTCATACCTGAGAGCTATTAGGAGAAGCTATAAAGAACATTGATAAATGACCTATTAATATAAGACATTAAGTTAAGGCCAGATGTTGTAGTAACCTTATAATATTATTAATTTAATCATAAACAATTCAATAAATATTTTGTAAAAGAAAAAATATCTCTTTTCTTATTTATTTTCAATTTTTTTGGAAACTATATAATTTAAACGTATATTTTCGTAATTGTTCAGAATAATTTATTTTGATGGGCAATAGGATATAATTGTCTGTGTAAAATGAAGAAAAAGAACAAATAAAAAAGTGTGTGTGTCAGCTCCGACACGCGACTGGAGTTTACCCCCTTTCCGTTTCTAATGGATTTTAAATGTGTTCTTGCCAATTAATCGCTCTCTACTGATACTTATCATCACGTATCCTTTTTTTTAATTAGCAAATTATTACAAAAACTATTTTTAAATTAATGTGAACTATTTAAATAAAATTATAAATATAGATTTGTATACACAAACACACACACACACACACACACAAATATATAATTTATATGCACATTTGGATAATTCAAATGATGGATTGAATTGGTCAGGGGATGCAGTCAATAATAACACAAAAAATAAGCAAAACTTATTTTTTATTAACCGTGCCAACGTTGTAGATTTAGCCACTATTTCTTCTAATGTTTTCCTTTGGGGGCCTTTTCTATAAGAAGCGACCTGCGCTCCCTAGCAATTCGAGCATTTTGGCTAGCCTAGTCACGGACATTCAAAAATGTGTGAGCCGCTGCATCTTACACATTTTACGGTCTGGATGCAGTAGTTTTTTGTGAGCCAAATTGCTGACATTTTTAGCACTTGAGCAGTAGAATATCCTTTCTTGGGATGTATTTCACAACCGTGAATATACATCTATTGACGGGGCGTACTTTGTCTTGTATATTTTTTATAGTGATACCTTGAGGAACAATCATCACTATAGGTGATAATTTCATTTTCTTTCCGTCCGGTGAAGTCTTTTGCATACGACTTGTGTCCAAATCTTTTGTATGTTCAAATGTCTTCCTGTCATCAGTTATGGCAATAGAAAGATCAAGATTTTTTATCACAAATTTGTTAGAGTTTTGTCCTGGTTTTGGTTGCAAAACTATGGTACCCAATTCCTCGAGTTTTTGGATATCTTTTTAATGTGGTCGATCGGTCTCAAATTGGAGGTGAACATGGATTATGGATCTCAGTCCTCGTCTCTTGATCTGACAAAATATTGATTGATATTAATTTTGTTCATGAAACCACGACGTGAAGTTTTCTTACCATTATAACTGGAGGAATCTTCTTCGGCGGGCCGCCGTAGGTTCCTCTGTTGGTGGTAAGTTAGCTAGAAGCTTTCCTTGTCTTCCTCTTGGCTGATTACTTACCTGTCTTTACTTTTTTGAAGGGGGTTTCTTCAAAGTCCGGTAGAGATATATTTAAGCCCAGCATGATCACTGCCTGTCCACTTCCTAATGCACCAATCTCCTGTCCTAGTAGCACTACACAAACACACTACACACTATACACAATAAAAAGTCAAAGCTCTTCCTTACTAGATAGCTAGTTAATTTCCTACTCTTATCAGAGCAACACTGCTCTGTCGTCGGTGGAGGTTATATCCCAGTGATATTAATGAACCCCAAGAGTACTGTAGTGTTTGTTTGGATAGTTTTTTTTTCTGAACCTCATTTATTATATTAAATTACAATTACAACAAATAGAACAATATACTATGTACATGCAAAATCTACTATCTTCTATTACTTGTAGTTATGTCAATGAATTACATTGTCTGAGTCCGCTGAAGGCAGTTTCAGCAAAACTGACACAATGCTGCTGACACAATACAATCCAAGACGGGGAGGGACCGCTTACTGGATTATGAAAGGAAGTGAAGAAGAAGGGTGAAGATAAAGGAAGAAGAGAAAAAAAGAAGAGATGGGAGGAAATAAAAGGAACGAAATGATAAGGACAAGGGAGTCCCCATCCCATCCCTAGATTTACGAGAGCACATCGACCAAGGGGGGGGGGGAGTGTCCTGTCATCTCCCAGGTCTAGGATGTGGTTTTATGTCCCTAAATAGGGGGTTCGCTAAGGCCTTCAGCTCATCAAAATATTTGATGTGCCTCCGACCTAGTAGGTAGTAGAGCCTATGGGATTTATGTCGAGCCAACTTCAACCTCTCCTCGACGTGCGTTGAGAAGGTGAGATGCCTATCAAAAGTAACGCTAGGGTATAATATTGAAGTAGATAAACTACGATCCTCACTGTCCACTGTGAAAGTACTGGGAAACCTTTTCTTGCCTCTACTGACATAACGAATGAAATGTATGTAACGATGGCATTCAACCTGATGCCATTCAGCTTGAGTTCAGCTACTGTCGCCTCAGCCACCTTCTGTGCCTTGTTAAGGGCATATGTGGTGCTGACGCTGGTGGCATAATTCCCTATATCATCCGTATAGGCTGCTACCACAGCTTCTGGATGCTTCATGGCGACCACAAGAGCCGTGAAAATCAAGAACATCAGTGACCCCAGCACAGAGCTTTGAGGTACTCCACAGGTAGTGCTGCTAGAAGTCGAGTAGCTGTTCCCGACTCGCACGACGTATGATCTTCCGCTAAGATAGCTCCTGATAAGGCGACACAGCGAGGTGGTAAAGCTAAGCTCTTCCAAGCGTCGCAGTAGCAGTGTGTGAGACGCACAGTCAAAGGCCTGGGCGCAGTCCAGCGAAATGAACGCCGTATCTCTGTTCATCCGAATGTGCTCTATTGCGCATGCAGGCCAAGTGATGGTCACAGGCGACTCCCCTTTGGAAACCAGTCTGATCAGGTGGGACAGAGCTTCGTGATGTGGTGACCAGCCTTTCGAAGATTTTACTCATGTGAGAGAGCAAGCTGGCCGATAGTGCTCCAGTAGTCCACGAAAAGTTATTGCATTTCAAAACTTCGAGAATAAAGCAATAGAATACACTGTTACCATGGATACCACACGTATCTCTTGCCGATTAGCCCCGTAATTTAACTTTTAATTTCTATCTATTATGTAAAACAAATAATAATGGGGTGTATAAAAAAATGTTTTCTTAACCAAATGTTTGTATTATTATTTCTTTGATGGCGGCTATTAGCATCTTTTGATCCCTGGCAAGTTCGCGAGTATTTGTGGACGGATTTGACTCAATAGCTTCCTTCAGAAACTCATCAATATCCATTAATGGTTGCCCCGAGCCCTTCTTCCTTTCCAACGTCGTATCCCCACTGCTAAATTTTTCAAACCAACTCCGCGCAGTGAGCTGGTTAAGGACACCTTCCACTTCATATTTAATAATTTCACGTGTTGCTTCAGCTTGAGTTGCTATGATTTTTTTTTTCCAGTAATGTCTTAAAATTACAAGAATTTCGTAGGACACTAGGATTCTTCTTTGAAATAAACTAAACTGAGTTTTTTTTTTTTTTTTTTTAAGAAGTCCAGTGTTAGTAAACAAGCTTAGAGAATACTCTGAATGGATTATTAAGTGTTGGTAAATAATAAATAGCATTAAGATATTTATAAACTTTTGAACTCTGAAATTTGATAAAACGGTCATTTTTTTTATACATCCTATTACAATCTTATCGAGAAAGGAACGTAATGTGCTAATTTTAGTTAACACTCGATTTTACTCCTCATGAATTTTCATACCGCGGGCTAAATATGAAAATCCTTTCTTGAGGAGTAAACTAAAAAAAAAAAAAACCGTTGACCAAAGTGGGGTCGATCGGTTTTTGTTTACTCCATTTGTATCAAGCCAGACAGTGTTGGCACGAACTCCTTAAATTGCTCATTATAAACAATAGCAGAATTGTTTTTGTGGACTAGTAAGTATACTAAGTCGCTGCCCACCTGCAATTGGAATAAGTTCAGTTCAAATCTCGTCATCGATACGAGCATATAGACTTGATCCAGACTATCGTCCACCTCCTCACTCGCCCTGCCGACGTCGACCTCAAATGTTTTCGACATTTTCGGTCCCCCCGCCGATGAAAATCATCTGACGTATCGACTTCTTCAATCGCCCTGCCAACGAAAATCGACATCGAGTCATGTAAGGAAGTTTTTTTTTTTGTTTTCTTTATAATATTTCCAAATGGCCAAACAGAAAAACATTTATTGCGTTATCGATAAACATTTATTTACCATTGACAAACATTTTATGCAGAATTGAAAATAGATTAGATTTACCATCGTAGGGGAAAGTAATAAATTCTTTTTTTTTTATTAGTTATTTGCAATTTGTAATTTATTCAGTATAAGTAATTTATTTTCATAACAAAACGTTCACATTTTTCATTTAATTTCATCAATTTTTTTTTATTATCTTAAGCATTATTTCTTTAATTTATGAAATGTTTTATGTTATTAATTTAATAAAGGGTGTCAATCAAAAGACATGCGATCTGTTATTTTGAATAAGGAATTTATTTTTTCTATACATTTCGGACTACTATTTCGCGGGAGCTCAAACACATTCAATTTTAATGTCACCGATAAATTATAATTAACAGTGCATTCTTAATATAAAAAACGAAAACATGGGAACGATTACCTCCTATACCGTTAAGCATCTCCAGATAGTATCAACTATGGGACTCGGAGTCCACGAAGTACAGATGTTCTTATTTCATTATCTGTTCCTTATCCCTTCAGTAGCCTACGAAATTGGATCAAGATTGTGGAGAAAGCAGTCTGAATGGAGTCTCTGTCGAGGAGCACGTCGCATCTGCTGTTCATTCTAGTTCCGTTCAGAGCAGCTAGATCTTAAGTACCAACCCGAATGCATCAAATAATCATAATGTATTGCAGTACAAGATGTCGTGTGGAATCAAATCGATTGCGCATGCAGTGGAATTGCCATATTTCTACTAAATGTTGGCCAAATTAGTAATTTACATTATGAGCATTGAACACTATGTGTAGTAAAAAAATAATTGAAAAATAATAATAATAAGGCTTAGCTATCCCGAAGGCCACGTTTCAGATCCGTAGAGAAGAGTTGGCAGGATGTTAGTTTCATGAATTCTGATTTATAGATTTCGAGACAAAAGACGGGAGCTTTTCCTACCATTACACTGTGGGGCCAAATCGAAAAAACCCGGCCAAAAGTCGAAAAAAGCTAAAAATCGTTATAAAATAATTTACTCGGGGGTTTTGGGAGTCTCTGATCACGAATATGAACTCAGAATTAGAAAATTCAAAATGGCGAATCCAATATGGCGGATACATCTTTTGAAAACCGTATAAAACAATTAATTTACAATTTGTTTCTTAATTATTAGATTTTAATTACACATAGAGTAAAAATCAGCCAATAGCATTAGTAATATAATGATTATAATCGTACGATATTAAAATTTAGAATAAAAAAGTAACTTCGTAGTCAGATTCTGCATTGAATGTTTCGGTTTCACTTGTACTAATATCGTTTAATTCACTTGATTCAAATTGAGCCAAAATGTCATAAGTTGGAATTGATGGAGGTTTTAATAATTTTAATACATCCTCACTTAACGATTTCAATGGTTTTTGTGGAATTAGTCGACAACTTGAAATGAATGGGTCACTCATTTCTAAAAAACGTTTAAAGACATCTTCCATTGTCTTTTCTCTGTAGTTTTTGCGCGCAAATCGAAATAACTTATTTCAAGCTTCCTGAGCTTCCTCTGACAACTGACCGATTGGCAAAATGGAATTATCGATTATTTCCTTTCCGTGAATTAACTTGTATTTGTATGGGTATCTTCAAAATGTGATCTAGTTTATTAAAATTGGAAATAGACTCTAAGCAAACAAAACAACGTTGGGCAGATTTGCAGTCCATTAAGGAATTGCAAACTTTTTGATCAATAATAGATAAGCATAATTGGAACTTCACTGAAATTGTTTTCCCGTGAAAAGTAGATGTAAAAGGTTGCATTTCATCGATCTGTACTTGAATATGACTTTTTGTATCTTTTATTAATCGATCGCTTTCTTTAACGAATTGCATTTTTATTTGCCTGCAATATCTTGGCGAGGATAGCCTTGGATTTTTCCAAATTACCAAGACTTCCCCAGATGACGGATTTTTGTAAATTAATTGTAGGGGTACGAATGCAGTGAAGAAAAGATTTTGGTCTGATTTGTTGTGAACTAATTCTTGATTGTAGATGCTGTGCCCGGCACTACCGTCCATACCCCACTTTCCGATTAAGATTAAATTTTGCAATTTTTCTTCCGATCATCGATCAAATACCTCACATTGAGTTTTAATAATAAGTTGAAGCGTATGATGAAGAAGAGCTTGCAAACTTTTTTCTGCACTGTCCTCACTTACAGTAATTTTTTCAAGAGGGTAACACTCTTTCCGAGCTTTACTTAAAGTATTTTTATTTGTATCTGTTAAAGTGAAAGGCAAAGAGTTCAGTTTCTCAGTCATTCTTGTTTCAATTTTTCGATAAATTTCTGTCGCCGGTATGTTAAAATCATTCTTCACAATTTGGAATATCTCTTTCCTTGTCAAACCAATAACTTTTGTTGTACTAGAATCTGAAATATGTTAATCATAACAATGTTCAATTAAGATATATTCCTTGTTTATTATAATAATTAATAATTATATAATATTAAAATTACAAAAGATTTATGCTTACAACTTAGTTAGTTACAAAACAAATTTTAAGGTTATAAAAAAAATCGATTATTAATAAGGCGGAATTATGCGGTGCTGAAATTTAGATATATTATTCGTAGTATGTTTCTCTACGACCTCGAATAAATTACAAACCGGAACAATGTGGAACATTTTAGTAATGTCTTTTTAATTTTTTTTTTTTTTTTTTTTTAATGTTAGAAAGCAAGCATGCCTATCTTATTCTTATACTTTTTGGGTAGATATAATAACATTTAACAAATTTTTATATTGTTTAACATACCTGAAGGAATCGAATCCATTTTATTTGGAATAAAATATGCGAATATACAAATATTGAGACGCCTTACAATGTTACCTGTTTTCTTCTCTTCCAAACATAACACTGGCCGCTCGCTCGAGAGCTAAGTTCCAACTGCCATCTGCCGGTGTATTGTCAAGTTAAGGGCCTATTATGAATGGATTTTACTTCATTAGGGACTACTTTAGCCAACCCTGCATAGAAAAATCTCCTTAAAAAACTTTCATTTTTTCGACTTTTGACCGGGTTTTTTCGATTTGGCCCCACTGTGCATTAATCGCGCCTTTATTTCCTTTTGAATTTCGTTTTTCCTAGTTACCATAGACCCTAAGTACTTAAACATTTCGACACGGTTAAACTTATTCCCTCATACAACAATATTACCAAAATCCCACCTTTTTCTGCTACTAATCATATACTTCGTATTATCCGAATCTGATTCTAGCCCTATTTCCTTACCTGAATTCCTAAACGTCTCCAACTCCAACAATACCAAACCTTTTTTGGTATTCACCACTTTTTTAATAACACACTCATATGTATAGTTGAAAGCGAAACTCCTCAAAATTCCTCTCCGAAAAATGACTACCGATTCTAACTAGTTGAATAGCAGTTTATAATTCCAATAGCTTTTTAAAACATATTATAATTTAGATACCCATCTTTATCGACGGATTTTTAAAGAAAACCATGAAGATTCTTTACTAGTTTACGACCACCAGGGTAGTAGACATGCACTTAGGACCTACCGACGAACAACAATGTTCACCACTGGACCAATATAGACAATAGCTATTGAGCCTGAGTTGACCAATATGGCCGGTCTGTGGAACCGCCAACGACCGAATAATCTTTGAGCTGTTTTAACCGCGTTCCAATGAACAACCCCAAAATAGCGAGGGCATAGGAGCCCGTCCTCTATACATTCCCTATTAGGTCCGAAACAACGTCCGGTTCGATCCGATCGAGATGCGTTCCATTCCGTCCAACAGTGCAATAGGCTTTAGTTAACCTCGAATGATTATTTTTTTTTATTATGTTAAGCTGAATAAAGTTAGTAAAAGGAGAGCGGAGTAGCTCAGTGGTAGAGCTCTGAGTTGCCAATATTTTTATAAAATTCGTTAGCAGCTAGAGATGGATCCCATGCATGTAGGACCCACCTAAGGCTCACCCTGCCTCAATAATTTGGGTACCCAAAATAAGGGGGAAAATCTGGCGGTTAAGCGTGATCTAGGACAAATCACCTACCTGCACAACCCTGGTCCAAGAAACAGTACAGTCTCTAACATGTAATGAAACCCAGGTCCTTTACGGGTTGTAGTGGTACATGTTTTTTTCGACTATAGTTAAACATGACTATATCTCGATTATATTCATTATTGATGTAACTAAACTTATATTGTCTTATCTCTATGGTGTAATATTTAAGGAAGGTTTTAATTGTAAACATAAGCTTAAACTTACAATTATTTCGGTTTGTGTTGAAATTACTTGATCAAATTGAAACGTTATTAATTTCATAGGTTGTAAAATCTTACGTCGTATGATTTACAATTTAACTTATTTCACTAATAATGATATCAAAATAAGATAGCAGATACATTAACGAAGTATTTCTTTCTGTTTTTAAATTTATCTGAACATGAGAAATATTTTTAAAAAGAAAAAATGCTTAAACCTTTTAACACGTTTTAAAAAAATATTACATCAAACTTACAATCAAGGTTCTCAATTCCCTTTTCATCTGCAATTTGACATCAACATTAATTATTAGGCATATAATTATTTCTAAAATATATTAATATTAATATTCAATAAGATTTTCAGTTGCACGATCTTTTCACATCCATTTCGATAATTTTCTTAATAGCCTGGTAAGAGCAAAGCAAACTGATGAAAATGACAGCTGAGCAACTGGTCTGGCGGATACAGTTCTGCTCTTTTGTTGATTAAAAATGATTCCTCTGGACAAACAGCTGTCATGTGGTTCATAAAATCGAATGGATCACTTCCTAACATCATTATAGGTAGGTCGAAAGGTCGGCACATAATTATAAGTTTATTACTTATTCAGTGTTCTTTTTGACTGCACCCCCCAACTATCTCCTTTACATCATTATAGGTATGTTGTTAACCCAACTCAGCATTTTATTAGAAAATTCCTGAAGGTTATGCTAAATAATGGCCCCTTATTTTTATCAATGCAGCAGTTTATTATGTTGGTTTTGATACATTTCATGAGATAAATGAACTATCATATAGAATGGAAACAACTAAAATAATAAATAGCTAAATATAAAAGAACTAAAATAATAAAGAGTAAAATTATATTTAAAAAATATAAATTTTACTTGGTTACTTAAATTTGAGTTTAGCCTAGTTTGTTATAGGTATATAAAACGGGTTTAGGCTCAGCTGATATTTAACTTGATTGCTCAAACTGTTCGTCAAGACCCTGAAAATGGGAAAAATATTTTTTTTCAATTGAATTTTGCATAAAATATTCATTAATATCTAAAGTGCTGCTCAGTAGATTCTCGTCTGAGGCCCATCAATCTATTCAGGTGCCACACATACAGAATTATATTCTGAGGCAATGTAGTCATGTCAATTGCAGGTTCGTTGTTGATTAGAAATAATTGCGTTTCAACATTGCAGCTATCTCTGGTATCCGTTATAGTGATATCATGCTAAATTAATACCTCTTAATTACTTTTCTAGCAATAAAAAGTAAAACTACAACAATTAATTTTTTATAGTTCAGATTTGAGAAAATATAGCTACTATATAAAAAAAGTTTCGTAACAATCTATATGCCCCTAAAGGTAACAGAACATACCCCCTCCTGTTAAAAGGATACTTCTAGAGAAGGTTGACCTAGGGTGTGTACTGTAAGTGTCCTTATGCTAAGATTATGTTTAGTTTAATGTTTGTTTTGTTCATTTAACGTCACTTTATGCCGCTATGGCTAATCGGAAGATGCTACAGTGGGAGCTCTAAATTTTGCCTATTCAGGTTTAATTAGGATACAGAGTTTAATTAGATTTTTAACGAGTACCTGACGTAGTACAGGCTCGGGACCCCCATTTAACGTCCTTTCCAAAGGAAGGCGTAACTAAGAATTTTTACTCCCTTAAAAAAATTCTTGGGCCACTTGCCGGGCTATGAAACCCGCGATCTTGGGCTTAGTAGTTTGTTACGCTAACCTCAGGTCGCCCCAGTTTAATGTTATGGTGTGTATGATGTATGATGATGTACTAAACTGTGGTAACCCGTGAGGTCGTTATTCCCCAAGTAATTGCATGCAACAGTTACTCCTTGCGGGACATGGCTTGGACACCTCCTGAGGATGGATCCTAGCAGAATTGCTAGCGAAACCTACCGAGCCAAAGTGGAGGGAAAACGAGGGAGAGGACGACCTAGGAGGAAGTGGGAAGAAGAGGTGAGGAAGGACTTTGAGAAGAGGGGACTCCGTTGGAGCAGAAGAGCACAGTTGGTGGAAGACCGGCAGAGCTGGAGAAGGCTTTGCAGAATTCCTCCTCACACTGCTTAGGCGGTAAAGAGGATTGATTATGATGATGATGATATTTTTATTATTATTCAATGATATTTACAACTGTATTATACTAATACAATAAGTAAATAGGATGAAAGTTACACATTGGCATAAGTAAAGACCAGTGGAGAAATTACCCAGTAATAGTACTCATATGAAAAGTTTAACTTAGAAGGTCACGAGACCATCTTCTTTTCAGACGCTTCGGAGGATTATCAGGAATTGAAGAGGTTGCTAGGTTTGAGACTTGTGGGTTTGAGTGGAAACAAAGTTGATCATGAAAAGAATAATATTGGGTTTGGGCCAAATCAGCAACAAATGGGACATTGAAGTCATCATAATGGATTACTTTGTTCGTAACAAAGTAAGGAGCATTGAGGATTTTACGAAGGATTTTGGATTGTAAGAATAGAATACGAGAGGAATTGGATGGCTTAGTGGAGCCTCAAAGCTCTACTCTGTAAGTATAGATGGGTCTAATGATTTCCGTGTATATGAATTCGGTCGAGTTAAACATCAAGGAAGACCGCCGGAGAATACAATCCACGTTCCAAATCCTAAGACAACATCCACCACACGATGACATTGCTGGATAGTTGAGTGGGATGTTCTGAATCCAAACTGGTGATCTGGGATAATGTGGTTTGCATCCAGGATGGGGTACAATCGGTTCAGGATGAGCTTTTCCAGGATTTTACTCATACATGGTAAAAGTGAGATAAGGCGGTAAGAGGAAGGGTATTCCGGTTTGTTTTTTTAGGTTGAGGTATCATTTTTACTACTTATAATTTCCAGAAGTTAGGAAAATGTGTATTGCGGAGCACAGCATTATATATGTAGGTGAGTAATAGAATGGCTTTTCTAGAAAGATGTTTTAAGAAGTTTTTACGTGATGAGGTCGTGTCCAATAGCTTTGTGAGAAGGTAATCTGTGAATAATATTAGATATTTCTGAAGGATGGAATGCTTTGGGAGGAAGGGTCATTTGAAGGGGAATATTTAACTCTAATTGTATACATTCATGTTGAGTTGGATTCATGATATCAGGACGTAGCAATATTAACAAGCGAAAACTAAAGTCTGACAATTTAGTAATAGATCTCTAAAAATCTAGGTAGGGTTGGAGAGGAAATCCATTCCCCCACCACTCTTCCATTAAAGTGTCCAAAGAAATCCGAGTCTAAAATACATTACAAAGAATAAAAGTCCAAGAGTAGTCGCTCGAAAACAAAATAATAACTCCAAGAGAATGGAAAGGTATTACAGTAAGAGCGAACTAGACATGATGAGAACGATAGGGGAATGAAGCGAGCAATGGGGTAAGGACTTGGTTTCCCTATGCGGGGACTTTCTGCAGGTCGTTTACTAAATTGTCGGACTATAGTTAGGTAGTTGCTCCCAGTTTGTAGTTGCTCCCAACTTTTGGGAACTGCGGATCAATCATTAATACTTCAATGATCTTTACTCCATTCTGTATAAATTCATCCCCTCTGATATCATATTCCTTTCTTCATAGGATTTGAGGGAATCTTTGTATCGTAAAAAAATTGGATTGCCGTTTTTGCCTCAAACCTCATCCTCATGTCTCGGATTATGCTTTTGGCAGTTCTATCCCTAAGAATGTCCTCCGTAACCCCGAGTTCTCTCATGTTCCTCTCTGTTTCCTTTAACCAAATCGGTTAATTTTTTTTTTTTTTTAAAGAAATTCAAATATCTTTTTTGATAGCCTACTTGCATTCATTCGTTAGATATGTCCACAGAAATTAAACCTTCTTTTCCTCATTGTGTCGGAGATTTATAATGAGCTAATTTATCGTTGGAGAATTTAAGGCCTCAAATTTTTCGAAATATCTTCCGTTCTTTAATGTCCAACTTTTCTGTTTTCAATTTGCACTTTTGTAATGTAACGAAATATAATACTATTCTGGTATGACATAAAACGAGATATTCTTTAAAAGTTTCGCAGTTACTTGCATTGAAGTACAGAGGGAATTCAGAATTTTCGAGTTTCCTATAAGTGGTTTTTAAAAATGTCATTTCATATAAAGATAAATGACTTCATAGATATAGTACCTCACTTATAGCAAGCCTTGACATTAATATGAGTTGGATAACATCGGGAGCCACCGATGAAGCTGGGCTGTGTTCCATGACAATGGGCTATTAGCCACTCCCGGACGATCGCTGGGGGGGAGGGGAGCAGTCGCTATTGTAGTCCCGATCTGAGTGGAAATGGCTTTTTGCGGTGACCCTCTACTTCCCGCCTCTACGGTCACCACCTCTGATTCCCTTCCTATATAATTTCCACTGTATTGGGTTCCTAACTTTATAGATTCCAATATATTCTAGGCTATAGAAGCTAGGAATGGCAATGTATTTCTGCTTCGAGTGTTTCTGGAAGATGGAATAAATACGAATATTTTCTCATCGATATTTCTCTATTGCACTCCATTTCCAGAAAAAAAAATCTAGGATTTCTTCTTAGCGCCTTCTGTTTCATAATAAAGTATGATTTGAAAATGTTTTCCTTTTTTTCTATAAAACTGTTTTGTCGTGACAATCGATATTAGGCATTACGTATAAAACAAGACATCTCAATAGTATAATTTGTACTAAATAAACGCTTAATGAAACAGTTTCTTCCACGCACTGTACCCAAAACACTCCAAGGGTCGTGGTCAGTTTTTTATAGCATCAGTCCAACTCAATACTGTGAAGGGAGTAAAAAATCCTTAGTTACACCATCCTTCGGAAGGGACGTTAAACGGTGGTCCCGAGCCTGTACGATGTCAAGTACTCGTTAAACCTTATCCTAATTAAACCTGGATAGGCAACATTTAGTACTCCCAATGTAGCATCGTCCGATTAGCCATAGTAGCATAAAGTGACGTTAAAAGAACAAACGAACAACATAATACTGTTATTATTCCAGATTTTGTAAAGAATTGAAATTTTAAACTGATTATTGGTTCAATAACTTAAATTTTTAAAGTGATAACTTCTTCAGCCGCTTTGAGCGATTTTCGTTAGGGGAAAAACTTATGCGTTTGCGTCACGGACATGCTCGGAATGTATGGCGTGAGACTGGCGATGCGTAACGGCCAGTTCATGAGTTATATGATTTGTTTTATTCCCCTTTAATTTAAATATTAGAATTCGATTGATATAAGAATAACAATACTTAACTAAAATAGTTGCGATATTCATACTTGTAAAAAACATAAAACATGATAACTAGTCAAAGTTTTCGATTCTCCTAAAATATTTTATTTGCTATGGTTAAGTTCATGGTCTTATTCAGTCGAGGTCGGAGTGTTATCTTCAATTAAGGTATTACTGCTTTAGGTATAACTTCTTCAGAACAATGGAAGTCATCAGCAGTATTTATTTTAAAAAAAATTAATATAATTCTTAACATACTAATGGAAAGAAGTTTTACAGTTGAATAAAAAGCGGTTATTTTTTAATATATTTTTTAGCCCCTTTGGGTTTGCATGAAAGCGGTTATTAGTAAGGCGGGGGAATGAGGTATAAGACAAACCAACATTTATATCGAGGTCGTATTTTTAAGATGTACTTTTTTCAATATTATTATTTCGTTTTGATTAGTTATTAGAAAAGAATTCTTGAAAAAAATAACATAAGAATTTTTAAGTACCTTGATGATTATTTTATTCACGTGATCAGTCTGTTTACAAGAATAAAGAAATCACCTCAATTCTAACTAGTTTTTGTATTCTTTTTAAAATGTTGATTTAGAAATCATATCAGTAACTGTGATTTTGCAGAGAATCAAGATCAACAGCTATATTTAGCGCAAAGAAACATTGCAGATTAATTTTTAGAATTACTGATTTAGTATACAGTCACTGGATGTTACATTTAACCGTATGCGATTGGTCGTTCTGAAAAATTAGCAAGTTACACAAAATTATTCAAAATAGTTCATTAGCTGGCCGATGACCGATGAAAAAAAACTTGAATACGAAAAATGGATCATAGCTTAAAATAATTCTGCTAATTAACAGAAATGAGCAGAGGGGGATATATCGAATTATGGTAATCCGCGCAGAAAATTAATCCACTGCAAAGACTGTTTAAACAGCATCTACGTCAATTAGAATAAATTAACATTCCTCTAACAGTCAATTCTGTAAAACGTTTGACTTCAAAAGGATCAGATAGTGATTGCAGATTTAACGCTCATTGCATCAGTTGAAATTATTACCCATTGATTAATGAACTGATTTCTCCATCTGCTATATCTGTTTACTGCTCTGGAAGATCATTACTATATATAACACAAATCAATACCGATGCAACACCAGTTTCTTTAAGAGATTTGGGATCTAAATGGAATTTTAAGAACCATAGTAGTAATCATAGTGTCACATATACATACACCAAACTTCATCAATGTATCATGCTCGTAATATAACCAAGTGAACACCATAGCATAGCATAATACCATAACACGGCATAACACTAACTAAAAACAATTAATTAATAGTTAAATTTTAGAAAAAACAAATAATTATATACAGTATTTACTATTTACTAATTACCGTAGCGTGCTGAACCGGAAAAACAAATTGTTAATATCAGAAAATTTAAGCTAATTTCAGGTAAAATAAACAAATTAAATTGAAGTAGGGTATACATACATACATGACGATAGTTTGCCACAAATAGATCCCACAGATGGTGAGTTTCAAAATGCCCTACATCTACACCGATAGGTAGCAGCACCGGACGGACGAGATAAGTGATAAAAAAAAAATAAACTCATTACAATAAGTCTGTGATTATAAATATCTGTGATATGTAAATTAAATTAAAATTTTATATGTTTATTGTGTGTAATCTTGTCCTCCATCCTTAAAAAAAATGGCTTTCCCTAAAACCAGGAAAACAATAAATATGATTTTAAGTCATTACCTTAGCATAATTGTCATTACCATAACGGCAGTTGTCATTACCGTATACATCCAAATTTAAAAATAAATTACATTTCAACCAGGACCAGTTCTAATTCTACCTAAGCATTTTAAGAGCATCATGGAACCAGCCTTAGTAAATATGAACAGCCTGGAACGTTTTTATTGACCTAAAATTTTGTTGTCAAGTTCTCAAAGTGGCCTGTAATCTCGGAATCACCCTTAAACGCGTGTTGCTGTTTTGAATAGCACTCTAATAGATATTTTTTTGATAAATAACTGTTTTTTATTTAATCTAAAATTTTTATCCACTGGAGTATTAAAATTAGCATCGCTTTGATTTCAACACCATCTTAGTCCTTCCTCTCTACCATTCGATGTGAGGTTTACAGTTTTTAAATTTATTGTTGCTCTTGACTTATAATAGCATGAGAATGCTATACCTACAGCAGTAGTGATCAGCATTTAGGATGACACAGTTAAGACCTGGCCATCACACAAGATGATCCGATGAAAGCTTGTGTATCTCTTGAGAGTTCGTGCGAATCAATAATAACCTTAAATGTTAATTATTTCAATTAAAGCGGTAATATTTCTTAACTTCTTACTTTTATGACATAATATACAGGTAAATTCAAAGTAGTTAGTTATTATGGATTACACTAGATAGCACTAGTACGGCAACCTGAATTAATATCGCGACTATACCATGGATTTACCCCAAACATGATTTAAAGTAAACATTATCTAATTTCCTGAATATAATAAATCCGATGGATTTCCTCCAATATTTAGGATTTATAACCAAGGATCTACAGAAGAAAGCCAAAAGAGGGATCACTAAGTTCTAAATCTATATTTGATGGGGAAGAGGATAAGCCCTGGACGAGCCCGAGCCTTTAAGAACAAACACTGTCCAATTGTTCATCCAGCAAAGGCAGCCATCCCGGTCAAAACATATTTATCATAATCGATATAAGCTAATAGAAGCTTCATCCAATATAATAATTTTATCAAATTACAGCTAAGATCAATAATACTGTAATAATAATTGACTGAAATAAAGTTTAAAAAAATTATATTATATTAATAATATATTTTCAAATACCAAGAATATTTGTAGACTTAATAATAGTTTAATTCAATATAAAATTTATAATAACAAAAATTGTATCCAGTTTCATTCTGTGCTTCTTGCCAAAATTTATCCAGTTTCATTCTGTGCTTCTTGCCAAAATTCCCCAAATTATTTCTATTGCTGCTTTCCAAATCTTCTCTAAGACTTCCAATGATCCAATGAGACCTACACTCATTATTTTCTGGCATTTTTCTCTTTTGGCTTATATTTCATTAACTTTTTGCTTATGCATATTTTTTCATAATCAGTGATAATTTTACGGAGGCTACGTCCTGCATTATTCGGTCTAAGTCCTTCTACAAGTATTAAGTCCTTCCATCAAGTCAAGGTTCATTAGCATCTCTTCAATAGCAACTTCTCTTTCCTTCAAAAACCAGGCCACATTGAATTTTCTGAAGATTTTTTTATTTTTATTTCTTTCCTTTAAAAGTCATGCACTTCCCTCCAACGAGCAAAAGTGACAAGTGCTCAATTTACCTTCACAAATAATCATAATATCAGTGAAAAATTTTCTGACATGTCTGCAATAGATGAAAACATCTAAATGAAAGTAATAATCAATGAAATTAATTCATGGAGAAGAGGAAAATGTAATTTTTGAACATTTTAGGGGAATAGTTGTTTAAATGAGGTGTTTATTTATACTAAACTGAACAATAATTTATACCAATCACTCCATCTCAATCTGTTCTAGAAATGAAGTATTACGGAATTACAACTTTTCTGTTATCACTTCTGCATTGCATTGCAACTATTTCTAGTATATAAGAAACTACTCATGAATCAGCAATAAATCCTTGGTTGAAGCGTTTGGAAACACTTTTCTCGACCTCAGGGCCGACTTCGATTAAGATCCGCTGAATTATAATGTTAAATCCAAAATTTGGTGTGAAAAGTATACTTAAATACTTCAAGTACTGAAAGAATAAACTATTTTAGTTCTCCACACTATTTTAATTCTCCCAATGGTACGATGTAAAATATTTATTCTTCAATTGCGTTTTTTTCTATCATATTTCTTACATCATCATCATCATCATCATAGATGGCTCTACATCCCACGTGGGGGTAAGGCATCCCGCAACATCAATTGCCAGTCAACTCTGTTCACTGCTGCTGCTCTCCAGTTACGGATGTGTAGGAAGGTCCGAGCGTCTTCAGCCACATCGTCTGTCCATCGAAGCCTCGGGTTTCTTTATAACCGTATTACTTTTATATTCCTTGTGGTGTAAATTAATAAGAAAATTAGTTGAGCTTAAATCAATACTATACTTGTGTCCAAGGAAATGTATTTTAAAGGAATATTATATCGACATGGCCCATGCCTCGGAGGATAATAAATCAAATGACGAGAAAAACTTCTCAGGAAAAGAATGGGAATAAGCTCTACCAAAAGAAATGTTCTCTTGATCTCGAGGGAGACAAAGGGGAGAATAAACACAAGACGTATGTACACTTCTTTTGTAGTGGCGGGGCCTTTGAATCGTTGATCTTATAAAGTACAAAAAAAAGTCCAGTAGCATCGCTAAAGCTAATAGAATATGTTACAGAAAGTGTAACGCTATAGTAGGCATGAGATTCGTAACCAAATACATCACGATTTGCTTCTTAATATATATCTGTTGACTTCAATTAATGGCTCTGAGAGTGGGATAACTGTTATAAATGACGGAAATAAATAATTTGAAGTTATACTTGCGCTAATAGGCAAATAAACCTTTTAAAATAAAACTTTCAAATACACTAAACAATCACTATTTCCATATGATAACTTCTAGACACCTAACACCAATCAGAAATTCACATTTTATTAATAATCTCCAACATTTCATATAATTACAGAAAAGTTATAAATGACAGAAATAAATAATTCAAAATACAAGAAACCTCGGTACAAAAATCTTTTAAATACGCAATCACTACTTCCATATGATCACTTCTAGCCAACTGACCCCGCTCACAAATCTATTCATTGTCTCCAAAATTACATATAATCCCAGAAAAAATATAAATTACAGAAATAAATAATTTTAAGTTATATTTCATTCAGTAAACAGAACAGCCTTGTACAAAAAAACCCTTTTAACTACTCTGAACAATCACTTATAGATACCAGACCTTACCCACAATGTCACCTGTCACACGTTGTCCCCAACTTTACATACAACAACAATAGCGTTAGACAAACATAGAAGCCATATGGTATAGGACTGTTATTCCACCAAATCGCAAAAATAATAGATTTTTCTACCGTAAAATTATTTAAAATATAGGAGAAACCGTGCTAAATAAAAATAACCTTTTATAGATTGAGAAGTATTTAAACATTTATTTACTAATAGAATTAAACTGTTTTTGTGCCTTTTTCAGGGAAACATAAAATACTCCGTCACCTTGTCATTGATAAAGATTTGCGAAGAATACCTATTAGCCGTTCAATTAATCAATAAATAATCATAACCCCGTAAGTTTCAATATGTTCGAAGGCAATTAATTAATTGAGAAGTTGGCATAGAAAAGGTATTCAAAATAAATTGTTTTTTCTTTTTTCATAGAAAATGTAGTAATTAACCACTTTAATAGATAATAGAAAGAGGAATAAGTGAAAACTTGGTATGGTTCTATGAAGGGTGATATTTACTATTTTCTGCTACTATTATTCGATTCTCCTTTAAGGTTATCTTTTCATCACTCACTACCTTTTCCATGTCAACGTCTCATATATTCTGTACGCGATTTTTAACCGTAATGTTTGAATTTTTAACCATTGAAACATGCGTAAACTTGAAATGATTTTTTTTTTTTTTAAGTAAAGGCAAGGTCCCATCAACAGTCAATACTACTTACATCGTTGAGATCGAACTCAACTTGGTATCGAGGAAACGTCCAGAATGGCTGCTGTAGAGTAACAACACTCGACCTCGCACAGAACAATTGACGAGGGGAACTATTAGAAAAGGGGATTGAGGTCTCCAACCTCATCATTCTTAGAGCTCCGTCGGATTTTTCTCTGTTTGATCTGACAAAAGAAGCTTTGTAAAGCACCATGTTAAATGTCAACAAAGACGTTTAGAAAAACAAGTAATGATACTCTGCTGTTATTTCCTAATGGAATAAGAAGACTCACAACAAGACTAAAGATTTTTGTAGTTGTCTAATTAGTTTTTTTGCTTTTCCTGCCAAATTACAAGTCCATCATGACTTATTACTTTTTCCATGTAAAGGTCTCAATCGTACTCTGCATATAGGTTATTGTTTAACTTACTTAAATAACGAATCTCTCCTTTGTTCCTGCGGTGAATTTCAACTAAGCTCCGCCACATGGTATTATTACTCTTTGTGCAAGCACCTAGGTGGAAACACTTTGATGAATGGAACCTTAAATAAGACCATATTGGTATTAAGAGAAACCATACAGAGAGAACAGGGAAGATAATGAGCGCTAGGTTGCGGTCTGCTCTGCACAAGGGAGGGGTTGGAGGACCAGCCACCTGAAGCCATTTCGACTGTTAGCTAACAGATTAAGAGGGAGGAACCGCCTCAGAGCTCCTTACCGCCGGAATATCAAGGAGGAACCTGCGGATGAATACAAAGTTGCCCTTATCCTCCTAATCAACTCCTTTCCCAACTCTAGATCCCAGTCGTTATATCCCTTCCTCCTATACCACTATCGGTAGTAGGGAGGTTATTGAAAAATATATTTCCATTTCATATTTGATATTCTGGGAGATAATATATATATGTACATATTGTTATGTGCATGCACAAGCTATTTTCCTTAAGTATCACCCTAATTTTGAGAAAATATTGATAATGTTGTTCAGACTCATTCATTCCAAATAATCGTAAAGAGCATAGCCAAAACGACAATAAAGTCAAACTTAAATAATATTCTCTTAATGGATCTTTTGCATATACCCTCATTTTGTTTATAAAACAACATTATTACACTATCCAAAAATGTTTTTAAATATTTTTATTTTGAAGAGAAATGATTTGCCCCGGCCGGGATTCGAACCCGGGTCGTCCATCTCTCCGTGACAGCACTCTACCAATTGAGCTACCGGAGTCGCCTCCCAGTCGGAACAAATCCGTTCTCTTATCTGATACCATGTCCCCGTGTTCTCGCAATTTTAGCGATGTATACACGAGGACGAATGTTCTTTGAACATTACTTTAATTTTAGAGTCTTTTTGACTTACGTCATATTACTATTTATAATTTTATGTTAATTGTTTTAATTATTAAATGTTTTTATTTTGAAGAGAAAACATATGCCCCGGCCGGGATTCGAACCCGGGTCGTCCGTCTGTCCGTGATAATGCTCTACCAATTGAGCTACCGGAGTCGCCTCCCAGTAAAATTGAAGTAATGTTCAAAGAAAATTCGTCCTCGTGTATACATCGCAAAAATTGCGAGAACACGGGGATATGGGATCAGATACGAGAACGGATTTGTCCCAACTGGGAGGCGACTCCGGTAGCTCTAACGGAGCTGTAACGGAGAGACGGACGACCCGGGTTCAAATCCCGGTCGGGGAAAATCTTTTCTCTTCAAAATAAAAATATTTAAAAATTAAAACAATTAACAAAAAATAAAAAATAAAATGTTTTTAATTGACGGATAGATTGTTTGAGGTTGAGGTCAATTAAGAAAATGACAATAATAATTGGAACAGTCTTTTATATGGTGGTAAGGTCTTGTCATTGTGCTTTTAGTGTTTTAATTTAAATCGTTCTCTAAAAGAATGTAATGACAAATATACAAAACCGCAGTAAGACCGGTAGTCATGTTTGGGTGAGAGACATGGCCCCTGACCGAAAATCAGAACTTTTGGTCAACTCATGTGGGAAAGAAAAATATTGAGTAGAATGTGAGGCGGCCGAAAATGGGTTATGGAGAAGATAAAGGATAGGAAATAGAGCTGTATGGAGAGCCTGGCATGGTGGCGTTGATTGGATGGGACATTTAAAAAGAATGACAGATAACAGGATACAAAAGAGAATGCTCTATGAGGAACTGTTTTATATATCATTCCTGACTTCTTCTAAGTACTAAGTAATAATTATTTACGTATAATATGTTTGTTAAAAACATTTTGTTTTCTTTACCGCCATGACTTGTTTTATCGTCATTAATTATTATATGTGATATTTTCATACATGACGCCACGTAAGTTCCAAAAATTAAATTAATGATTTTTTCACGTGATGTTTTCATTCACGCAAGGAAACAGCCACACAGAGATTGAAGAACCTGAGAAAACAAAGGAAAAAATAAACATCTCCTACGAAAAAAAAGCAAGGCGCTATAAAAGAAATAAATCTGTCATGAACCACACCAATCTTACTTAATCAAACATATCGAGCTCCTACCAGACACCCAACTCAAACTGACGTTTCACCATTTTTCAAACGAAACACCAACCTTCTTCTGAATACAGTAGCAGAAAATGGAAACACCTACAACCTAAGAAGCAATGCCGTCTCCTACATTAGGTAGGAATAATAGACTTTTTCAATCAAAATTGTAGAAACAAAGAAATACTTCTGAACTTGTAGCATATTGCTGCTAAACACACCTGTAGAAAAATTGTTATTTAAACAAAGACAGAGTTGTAATAGACTCACCTATAACGTTAAGATAGAGTGTTCTTGAGAACTTGGTGATTACCAAACTAAACAACATCCTTATCCCACCGCCCTTCTATCTTCGTCTAGTATTTTGGATTTTCAATAATTATATTTTGCTAAACATCTAGGAAGAGAATTTCGAATAATATTTTCTGTTAAGGGTTAGGTTTCAACCCTGCAGTCAATGCAGTAATCGACTATACACAGGCCAAAGAGGCGATGTGGTGGAGTGGCGAAAACCGCTTTGCGAGAGTTGGATTGTTAATAGGTTTGACTTGACACGAGCTCCTAAACTAACAAAGTTCTTTTAACCAGCCTGAGAGCCGATTCAGTTCAGGAGTCAAAACAAAATAATTGCGTGTTTTTCTAAAAGGCTTTGTTTAACCGACTTATAACTGCATTAGTTTATAAAAGCCTGAGAACACGCAGGTGATCTAAAATTTAATGTTCTTGCAAAACATTTTTCTTCTAAGCGAAATAAGCAATCCAACATGAAAAAACGTATTAATTCGAAAATAATTTACTTTAAGAAATTGCGGCCATAAGTTTCAACCCTGCAGTCAATGCAGTAAACGACTATACACAGGCCAAAGAGCCGATATGGTGGAGTGGCGAAAACCGCTTTGCGAGAGTTGGATTGTTAATAGGTTTGACATGACACGAGCTCCTAAACTAACAAAGTTCTTTTAACCAGCCTGAGAGCCGATTCAGTTCAGGAGTCAAAACAAAATAATTGCGTGTTTTTCTAAAAGGCTTTGTTTAACCGACTTATAACTGCATTAGTTTATAAAAGCCTGAGAACACGCAGGTGATCTAAAATTTAATGTTCTTGCAAAACATTTTTCTTCTAAGCGAAATAAGCAATCCAACATGAAAAAACGTATTAATTCGAAAATAATTTACTTTAAGAAATTGCGGCCATAAGCTTTAAAAAGTGCTTAGGAAATGGTTTTTGAGCAAGTATGACCTAGTTAAGACCAGATGTCTACAATCAAATAAGAGTTAATAGGCTCAGTTTTATAGAAGCTTTAAAATATATATGTTCCATACGATTTTTTTCAGTTCCCTTCGATGTTTAGTATCATATCATCTGAATCTATTACTGTAAAACATCCGTTTTTATTATTTCTTAAATTTAATATGGTATTAGAGGCTTCTGTTGTTTATTATGTTTAATATGTTTACTGATTGCAATGAGCTGTTATTAACCCTTTCTTTTTTTAAAAATAATATTTGCTACCACTAAAATTTGACGAAGATTGTTTGTTTATTCCATCAAATATGACCATGAAAGCTCACGATTCTTGTGTAATTTTGTTTGGATTTTCTGGGTTGCAAAAAAGTTTATCGTCACGTTCGGAGAAGGGTGTTGTAACGGTATAACTGTTACAAAGGTGTGTAACCAACGGACCATTCACTCACTCTTGGTTAAAAGTATTTTCAACTGGAGGCACTGATTAATTCATAAATACTCGTAATTCATATCTCTTTTATACCCAGAGGAGAAACCATCACACCCTCCTGCAGGGGTATTGGGAGCCACTTATCAAATAAGGATTTGCATTGGTTCATCGGAAGGGACTTATACTTTTACACGACAATGCCAGACATCATGCTTTATGAGTGTTCAATGTCACTAAAACTAAACGAGCAGGGTGACCAAGTCCCTCCCCAACCTCCTTATTCGCCAGCCTTTTCACCAACAGATTTCGTTCCTGAACTGAACTTTTGTCAAATTCTTTAACGGTAAAAGTTTTGAATTTTTTAGATCATGGATTAGAAATTTGATAATGTGTCTATAATAATAGAAATTAGGGATGAATGCTTTGATTTCATAAAGTTTTTTTATTAAATAACCTTCGAAAAGTGGCATTTCATATGAAACGATCCAAGTTATAAGTCATAAATTCATAACTGGTTTTAATAGTATACAGTTTAAGTATGTAGATGATTTGAATTGAAGACATTCCAATAACGAATGAATATATCGAGAAAGAAAGTATGGAAGACAAAGGAGGTAAAGGGGATTTGAGAGATTCAAATTTAACAATTACAACACAGGAAAACAGTTACTAAAAACTGAATGATAGAAAAAACTACCATAAAGGACTCCTATGATTTATAAATCCGATACTTATTGATAAATGGAATCGAACTGTAGCAATCGTTCCCAGTTTATAAAATTGAAATGGATCCTTGGCTTAAAGGAAAGCTGCGAAGAATGCAATAAAAAGACGGTGTAATAGCGCCTTTATGATGAGCAAGGATGGAGATATTTATGGAGATATCTTGGCTGGATGTTTGAACAGGAGTCAATTTGCATTTAATCAAGGGAGTGGCCCAATATTAAAAGTGGAGAGGTAATGGCGGGGGCGATTGGGCAGGCCTTCATTACGAGCCCCTCCAACCCCTTCTCGATTCCCCCTTCCCCGGCTCACCTCTTAAGCAGATATTGCTCCCCCGGGCAGGGGGGAACTCGTGATCTTCCAGACTATTTGTAGTGATTACTATGGCCAAGAAGCTAAAGAGATTTCGGAAAGTTAGTAAATACTTCTTAGCAAAATAATTGTTAGGTACTGCAGGAGGATTCCCATATCAATGGAACTGGGTGATGAAATACTATAATAAAAAAACCTATACCACTATAATTCATGAAGAGTCTTGGGTTCAGTACGTGGTAGAGTCTTTTCTGATTCTTGGGCAACGGTTGTGCAAGGAAGTGAATTGTTCTAGACCACACTCTACCGTCAGATTTTCTCACGACAATATTACCATTAAATTCTAATTTATTTTAGCATATTATTCTCTTTAAGTAATACCGAATCTGATAGATGTCCGAATCTGTAGAGCCTGTTTACAGATGAGATAAAATCTGTTATACTATAAATAGTTTATTATACTCAAACACTGTATTATACTGTTATACTATGAATAACATATTATAATCAAAATATGTAAAAACAAATACAAACAACTTCACAATTTCGTTTAAAACTTATATTCACAATTAAAAAAATGTAATATTTTTATACAATACTACGAAAGAATAACCTATAACAATGTATATGCCAATGACAGTGGTAAATATCATTTTAAAATATAATAATTTTTCAGTTCAATAAAAAAGTTCTTTTTAAACATAACCATGCGTCTACTCATTCTTTGGAATCTTGGCTATAAAGGAGATTTAAATATATTCTATAAATAGGGACATTCTAAAATTTAAACAAACAAAAAACAAGAGTATGTGAGGGCAATCACTATTTGGAAGGTACGTAAAGTGGATGTCCTTAGCCTATGTGGTTTTAGGTACTCATTAAATATTCCTATTCTAATTACTTGGGATAGCCAAATCTTAAGACTTATCTAAACATTAATTGCAGCGCCGATTTGCCATCGCAGCAAGAGATATTAAATTAACAAACACATATAAATTTAAATGGGTCAACAGTTAAATGTATTCTATGTTTCAACCTCCTTCATCTAGTTTCTAAAATGATCTCTCTCACTATACGCGTATATGCTCGTGTATACACATAAGAAGTGTGTGGAGAAATAATATGAAAGATACAGAGGAACTTATTTTGTCGAAGAAAGTATGTATAGATAAATATCTCTGATTTTAATTAAAATCTAAAAAAAGCTTTGAGATTTTGAATCTTTAGTTTGAAAAGAATTTAGGCTTATCCTACATTTTCCGTGCTATAATGTGGATACATATTCAAATAATAATTTACGATATATGACATTATTGTTTAATTTTGAAAGGTCGTTTGTACCAAAAGTTTATCAAAGATACATTCATTCATTGATATACAGAGAAGGTTAATCAGTTTATTTCATTTTAATAGTATATTTTCATAAATTGCTTGTAGCATTTTGCAATTGTTTTCATTACATTAAGATGTGCAATCGCAGAATTTTTCTCTGTTGATATATATATATATATATATATATATATATATATATATATATATATATATATATATATATATATATATATATGTATTATATGTATAATAATTATATGTTATTTTGTAAAGTTATATAACAACAATAACTCATTAACCACTGGTGCTGAAAAGCCTGATAAAACGATAAGGATAATTGCAGCTAATTAGAGAAATTAATTATTGGATATCCTGGTACATGTTCGACGGTCGAATGTTCCTTTGATCACCCATCTGGACCAAACGATTAAACAAACCACTCCTATGTCTATAGTGTCTCTAAAGTTTAATAACATGATGAGGTAGATAAACTATTGATATCTGTTATATAAATTTACAGTTCTTAATTCGAATTGCTAAACACTAAAAAAGAGCTCTAATTATTTCAGTAAAGTAAATATCCTTAAAATAACGGTTGCTGACAACCAAAGGAGAGAGAGTTTATGAAATTTATGTGTTGATTTTTTTAATAATAACTTACCTAGTATATTCCTCTGATATTGTGGACCAATTAATTATTTAAAGCAAGGAAAGACTGTAATTTATTAAAATAGTGCCAATACTTGAATCTTTCTTTTATGTTTAAAAAAATAATTAAATTAAATTAGTTATATCAACAAAGATAATTACAAAACTAATTCGACAGTTCTAAATATTTGAATCCTATCTGGTTGTCTGATAGTAATTGGAAAAGTAATTCATGAAAACTTTTTCTATTATTAAAAAGGCAGTAACCTTCCTTTTAGCATATTTTGACATTTTTTATTTGACTGTTTTCATATTATTGGAAACCGAGACCGGCTATAACAGAGAAATTATTTATTATTCTAACATCCGTGTGGGACCTGGAAATCTTTCTGGTAATACAATACATGGGATTTGGCGGATCAGGATTTTATTTCATTGGAAAGACATAAGTTTCTTTTTTTTTATTATTTCCTCCTCATCTTATATACATTATTTAAGGAGTAGTTTATAGTGGTTTATCAGTTCCTTCTCTTAATACGAATGAGAAAATATGTCATTTTTTATAGCATTCAAGGCTTTATCAACGATTTAAGCCTATTGCTAATAACTGCATAATAATCTTCACCTAAATTAAATTTTCTCGTAAATATCACAAACCTCTAGTTTATGTCAAACATTGGTTGATGCAGGATTGTTTATTATTATAGGGGGGGGGGCCTTGGGGGACTTTTTAGTTGGGGACCTTGAGCCCTTGATATAATAAGAGCTGAGATTGATATTGGGAATTGTTTTAATTTGTAATATGGTAAAGTTCTCACTTTTTAACATGATGGCAGATAACTTATTTTTTTATTCGATATTATTATTTAATATTAATCAAATATCACTTTAAAAAAAAGTACATATCAAAATATAACATTTTTATAACATAACACACCTTTTTTGCTACTTAATTTAAATATAAATGTCCGGGATTACTTTACAAACTAAGTGAATTCCTAGCTTCTACATACTTTCTCGTTATCCAATACTATTTCAAAAACTGAATATTGAATTCGAATCATAATTTTGTATATTTATTCTCTTTTTTTCAACTTGCTGGTGTTCCTCAAGGCAGTATCCTCGGCCCAATCCTCTATACAGTATGTACAACTGACATCCCGAGCCATCCTTATACTATTGTTACCACATATACTAATTATTCATGTTTATTGTTAGTTTACACTAACCCAGTGTTCACCCCAAATTCTTCAATCCCATATCTCTAGCCTACAAGAATCGTGACAGAATTTCCCACTAATCTTGTTAATTCACATTAACCCTTAGTCTTCAATTCAATGATTTCCAGTCCTTCAGTAACCTCAATAATATCCCACTGATTCCTGCAGAACGGATCGGATACTTAGGACAACAGCTTGAAAAACTTTTTGCGACAAGGAACTGCTAGTCGTTTTAGGCTACTTCAACACTTCGACACTCCGAATCAATTACAAATGACTCATATATATGACTATATGACATATGAAGGTCTTCTCTTATAGAATCTTTAAAATCAAAAATCCTTCATATAATTCCCAATGCTCCTTACTTTATTAATCAATGATGATCTTATCATCCCATTATTTACTATTATTGTAATCCGATATCAATCCTTTCACGATAGACTTTATCCCCACTCAAACTCATAATTTTCAAACATAGCTTCTGTTCATTTCCTGATTATCTCAAAGGCGCTTGTAAAGGAGATGGCAGCGTTTCCTTCTTACTTAAATCTGTTATTTGAGTACTAACAGTAGTCATTTTCTCTTTATTTCATGCCATAATATATCATTCATAATATATATCTAAATTATTGAATCATCATCATCATCATCATAATCATCATAAAGCGATATTATCCACTTGGACCGATCTTCCTAGACTCTTCACTATGTTCTTACCCTGAGGAGCCTAAGGTATGCTTCCTCATAATCCAGTCATCGTATTCTTGGCCTGCCTCTTCCTCTTTCTCCATCGGGACATCCCTCGATGATCAGCTTAAGAATCCTTTTTTTATCCAGTCTGTGCACGTGCCCCAACCATCTTAGTCTTGGTTTTTTAATACAATAAAAGGTATTGGGACCACCAAATATGTCCTTAAGTTCTTGATTTTAATTTTATGCAGAAACGATTTCCTTCCTTCGTTGGGCCATATAGAATCTAGATATTCTGAGTATCCAACAATTTCTAAATATTGACAAATAAGATGTTATAAATAATAGCCGTTCCATAACTAACCATACCCCATACCATCTTGTCATCATACCATATTCTGATGTTGATAAATGTGATTCTAGATAAATAAATAAAAATATCAAGATATAAATACACACACACACACACATATATATATATATATATATATATATATATATATATATATATATGTTTATATGGTTGTGGAAGGAAACTAAATTACACATAAGATAAGGTGAGGAGAGGGTGCTGCCCCAGTTGGCCGATAGGGGCGGATCGTCAGCGGCCCGTGTATGATAAGTAGTTGCGAGAGAAATATCACTACCCCCCCCCTTCCTACCCTTTAATGTGGCTCCGTTTGTTTAATGTTCTGTACCACTTCCGTACTAGGGATTTAGTGGAGTCTATCCGTGCTGATCAATAGAAGGGCATGATGATTGCCTAATTTCAGGTTTCAGCGTATGAGTCCGTTAATTCTAAACGTGTTTTTTAACAATACTTATTATATGAGAAATTTCGTTGTTAGACATATATCTGGAAATGTTTTTCGATTATTTAGTTTTGGAAACTACCTATACTTTTACAAACAATGAAGGACCTTGAGTTAAGTATATGGTAGAGACTACACTACTTCTAGGACAACGGCTGTGCAGGGAGGTTAATTATCCGAGATCATTCTTAACCTCCAGGTTTTGACCAATTAAAGTACTTACTTACACAAGCTAGGTGATCTTCAGGAGGGTCTATAGATTCCACAGACATCTGAGGCTGTTAATAGATTAAATAATTTATATGCCACAGCTAGATTTGATCCCAACACTTGTATTAACTCAGCACCCTACCCACTGATCTGATCCACTTCCCCGTTTTAGTTCACATATTACATTACACTTAAAAATACTAAAATCCCTTCACTAAATTCACTGTAGATTACTGGATTCAGATCATATGCTATGGACTGTATATACTATTTCTAAGCCATGGTGATGCACGATCATGCTCAACCGCCAGGTAATACCTAGATAGTGAGAAAAGATGCTCAATTATTACATACTAATAAAAAAAAAACTATAAGAAAATAAGGATTGCAATGTCTTTGTTAATTTGTTCCTTTAAAAATTTACTGTATATCGTAACTACTGGGGAACCAGAACGCTAGAGACCGATACAACCAATCGCTGCTTTAACTAGTTAACTTCTAGTTCTAGTTAATTTCCAACTCCTAGTTAACTCGGATTATTATCCAAACCCAAATCCGTAAAGTATTATAGTAAAATTCTTAATTAAATAAATTGTATTCTTAATTAATGACGTATTATCTTCAGTTGGGTATTGAGTGTGTTGCGAGGGAAATAAAAAATCACCTGAAAAAGTAGGAAAATTTACTGATTCGTCTCTTTCAGATCCCATCGACTAATACGATAGTGTAAATCCTTTTTTCGGCTCTTAGTAGAGAATTATTGGAAAGGTGAGAAAGATAATGGAATTCATGCTAAAGCATTTCCTATTTCAATTCTGACTTTCTTACTACAACTCAAGTACATGCAATAGGAGAACTAGAAGATTCGGCCATTGTGATCTAGAGAGTTTTAAGATTTTCACATCATAACAAAACAAAGAACGTCTGTATTGTTATGTGATTTAGAGTGGTGAAATTAACAGTTTTCGAAATACGCTCAAACATTTATATTTCGATGCCTCAATAACTCATCATACACCAAGTAAAGTAAAGTAAAAAAAACTCTTCAAATAATTAGTTGGAAATATATTAATTTTGTAATAACACGAGTTTCCTTTGTGTATCAGCAATGCGTTAGTCCATACCGCCAATGCAATAGATTATGTATTATATAAAACAATTAATAAAAGTTGTGAAGTACTAAAAACAAGTTGAAGTTCATGCAGTATTCGATCATACAAGCCCAAGGAGCAGACATATAAATAAATAAATCTCACTGAAAAGGCTTCATTTTATACCTCGAGCATGGGGAATGAAGGGATAAATAATTTCGAAGAAGAAAGTAAAAAAACATCAAAAACGAATATTTTTTTTCAATTTAATCTTAGAAATGCTTTTATTCAAATGTTTAGATTTTTAGGTAAACATATTTTTCAGAGATAAGATCTGAAAAGAATTCAAACCCTTTTTCGAGCCATAATAATAATTTATGTACATATATTCATGGATAATAACAAACAAGTTTAACTTTCATAGATGATCTTTATAGATTTTTATATGCTGAAAATAAATCTGGCCTTATTTTTTTTTTTTTTTGTATCATCCATAGTTTTCCAGCAATATGATTTGTATTATATAGTATAAACCCCTATCTAAACCCCTACAGGGTTTACGGGGGAATGAATGAAACACTATGTTACATCATAAGCATGGTTTGTATTTACAATATCTACTGAAAACAGTGATATAATGTGCTAATACAGGTATTACTTGTCAACTGGAATCGGTCTATACTTCCTTTCGCTTCTTGTGTAGCTTTTTCTGCCATGAGTCGCTTGTTGAACTTCTCGGTGAAGTGACCAATAGTAGTTCCCCATCATGTTGGAATCGGTTTCCCAACTTTTGCTGGATAGCAGAGTGTAGTAGAAAATTATTGATTTCTCAGATGTTAATAACTAGCTCATCACATTCAATAATACTTAATTACAATAAATTGAAAATTATATACATCAAATTTTCACCAGAGGCGCCTATACAGAAAGTTTAGACTAACATAAACTTTTAGCCAGGCTCTGGAAATCTCAGATAAAACTAATAACGTAATTATTCAACCAACGTAACATCGTTCAGAAGTTTTAATCTCTCAAAATACCTTCAGCGAAACTTTTGAAAGTTAAATTGGAGTATGTTTATTCGTATTATCTTTCCCGGTCTAATGCGGTCGGGGAATAGGGGATGTACTTTATCTTCTACTGACGCTTTAAATTAAATTTTAGTTAATTATGTATTTCAGCACTTTTTCGGTATAACGTATTACAGAGTTGGTAAACTAATTGATATAGTGGTAAAGAAATTACGGCTATTTAAACAAAACTTTAAAAATATGACAAATTAAACAAAAATAATTATATTTTTCTTTATTAAATGTTATAATTTTTAAATCTTTTCTCTTCAAAACCAAAATACATTTTTTTTCGTTTCATCGCGTTAACATTTATTACACGAACATATTGTTTATGTTTGGAGTGGTAAAATTGGATATTCGAAAAATTCATAGCTATCAACGGAAAGAACTTTAACGATGTTTGATATACCTTTTTGATAAATAACAAAACCTTGTTAAAAGGAAAAAAAAAACTTGGTTATAAACTGTGGGGTAAAAAGAAAAATTAATTTCTTAAATATTTTCAGTAAATATAACATTACTTTATTAACAATCAATAAGTACTTAATTGAACGCCCTTAAATTTTAAGAAAGAAACAATTACATAATTAGAAAAATGTGAAAAAAGAACACACCCAAGACATCATTAATTTCGATTCCTGTTATTTATAGCTTATTGAATTCTCTAGAAAATTAGCAGTAAACGACTAAGTAATTTATTTGTTGACTTACGGGTGCTTTGCCTTAATAATAACAAAAGACTCAGCGAACCGTTAGGCTCGATGCCGATACCGTCTGAGCTGTTTACATCCTTCCTTTCACAAATTACCTCTCAAGCAAAATCCGTAAGATCACCCTTAACGCATTCCTTCCTCTTTAGCCTTGGCCTACTCCTTGGAAATTCAACAGTCGGATAATCGCTAATTATTGGAAATTCATTCGTTATTCAACTTGTTTACAAGCTCATTAGCCTTCGTTAGTGATCACTTATATTATATTATTAATTATTACATTAACCGGTAGCACTCTCTGCAAGTACGTGCTACTGAACCTCCCATATTTTCCGTGGACTCGTTCTTATTTTAGACCGTTTTTAATAAAGGCCTACTTAATAATTTAGAGTACAGTTAAATTACTAATAATAATTAATTAAAACTAAAACTAGACAAAGTAGTTTGTAGGATGTATGATTTGGTGTAAATATAAAATTTTAGTAAAAGCTTATTTTAATAGTGATTGGAAACTTGGATCAGAAAGATGTTATTCGACAAAAAAAATTAGTATATATTAATAATATATATATATATATATTGTATTTTAGTTCTTGAGTTTCAGTCTTTCTTGAACTTCTTAGGCGACGTTTCGAGACTAGGTTAGTCTCATACTCATGCCCTGACAATGAACAAATGAGGTTTTAGTAAAAACATTAAATAGCACACTAAAATAGATGTAAAATGACCTGTGTAAGTTGTAATAGATAGGGTGTACTTACAAGTTCCAAAGAATGAATCAGTTTTTCATTAATCAGTTGCCTCGCAAAACAGCATAAAATGTTTGTATTGCAATTGCTATGATCAATGAGTAAGTAATCCATTTTTTAGGAACAGCAGTTTATTTAATTGTTGAATCATATTAGATATTGTTATTTTTATATATTATGAATTAATTAAATTTGCATAACACGAGCTAAGACCTTGAACATCCGATTTTTTGTTTACAGCGCGATTTTTATACTTCTCTATAGTTATCATTTCTTTTATATTCCGTTTGAAACTATTTTTCTCTTGGTGTATTATTTTAGGTTTATCAAATTTAAAGGTATGTTGTGTATTTCTAAAATGTGTAGTGAGAGCTGTTTGATCTGGTTTATTGGGGTTTTTTATTATTGAATCACAACTATATTTGTGTTGGTACACTCTACGTTTTAAGTATTGTTCCGATGTTCCGAAATAGGATTTACCGCATTTATCTTCACATTGTATTTCGTACACGACATTTGATTTTAGCTCTAATTTATCCGAATCTTTGGTTTTTGTAAATAGTCTTGACACAGTGGCTGTGTTTTTGAAAGTAATTGCGGAGTCTTTTATACTTTTATTACCGGTGAGTGTTTTTGCTAGTCTTTCTGAAAGTGTTGGTATATAAGGTAATGTATAGTATTTTTTAGGATTGGTTTCATTTAGGTTGTTTTGGTTAGAAAGTGTTTTTGTTGTTTTTAATAAATTTTGAAGGAGGCTGTGTGGATAACCATTCTTTAATAAGAGGTCCACTACGTTGTTTTCGGCTGTTTTTTGGTGTATTGGGGATGATAATTTTCTCGCGCGATTTATTAGGTTTTTAGCGGTATTTATTTTATATCTTTTGGGGCATTGGCTTGTGTAGTGTATGTATCGACCAGAGTGAATAGGTTTAAACTTATAAACCATATAATCAACAAATTATTCTCAATAGAAAAATAATATAATAAACAAATTAATCTCAATAGAAAATAATATAATGAACAAATTAATTTCAATAGAAAAACACAAAAATGAACAATTAAAAGAACTTGATCTAGAAAATTCACATGAATCACTTTACTTACTTTACAGGTTTTTTTCCCTCAATGGGTTGCCTGGTTAAGTCAGAGCGTCCCTCCACTTTTCTCTGTTCCGCCAGTCATCCTCCTCAAGTCCCCTGCCGGCCATCTCCTCCTCCACGCAGTCCTTCCACCGGGTTCGGGGTCTTCCTCTTCTTCGTCTGCCTGGCTGTTCCCACAGCAAAAGTCTCTTCGGCCATCTACATTCTGGCATCCGCTGGCCGTGTCCGTACCATCGCAGCCTGTTCCTTCCAATCCTCTCCGGAACTCCTTCGGTCACACCCAGCATCTTCATTTCTGATTCTATCCAGGCGGGTGATCCTCAGGCATCTTCTCCAAAAGTCCATCTCTGCAGCTTGTAATCTGGAGTAGAGTGTACACCCGGGTTCAGTGTCCAGGTCTCTGAGGCGTAGCTGAAGGAGGGCTACATGTATCAAATATTAAAAATATTTAATAATTTCTTACTATCAAATCTCTTTATACTTAAGACATAACCAACTAACATATTATATCTATACAGCGCTTTTGAATTTATTTAATTTAATTTTAATGATCTCTAAACAAAAAATGCATTTATCGACGTTATTCTGCAGAATATTGAAATGTAGTTCTTGCATTTAATAGAAGAGGTGATCCCTTCGCTGCGATGTTCCTATATGAAGGTCTGAGATAGAGAGCGATGGTAATTCTTGTTCGAAGGTTTTAGAGTGACTTGTTTTCATCTGGAGAGGATAGGTGAGAATGGCGACCTCTAGTGGCATTATATCTAAACTCTCGAATGATGTAAGATTTCGACATTGCATTTTCGCCTGATACTCCGGAAATAAGTATATCCTCCGATCTTTGTTTCCAGGTTTATTATTAACGAATGACTATATTCTTCTTAGAAAAATGATTCGTTTATTAAACGGTAGTTGCGTCATGTATCAATATATATATTGGTTACAATAATGCATGAGTTTAAATAATTGTATTCAAAAATAAAAATTAAATAAAAACATTAAAACATTAAAACGTCAATAAATCATTATAAATAAATAAATTAAATTATAACCAATGCGATAAATAACAGCTTATTTATCGAAAGGAATAGAATATGAAATTTTGTCCACGTATTGAAAATAATATAATGTTAATAAATTTCAGTTCTCATTATACAAATACGTTTTCAACTAAAGAATAAAATATTATTAAAAAGAATGATTAAAAAAGGAAGAAAAATAGGCCGATATTTGACAAGGGACAGAATGACGTCATGAAAAACTCTTAAGCCTCGAGTGTCAAGAGAGTCGAGTGGGCTTGCGTTAAACTGAGGCCTAATGGGTCTGTAGGTTAAGGTCAGAGCAAAATCGATCACACTTTAGCTCTAGGGCATCTTTAAATTTAAGGATACAGCAGAATAAAGACTGATATCAAGACACTTTTAAACTATTTTCTTTTTTTAATTTATATTTTTCGCCGTTTCAGGCTATTAAACACTTACTTAACAAACGCTCTAACCTCCCAGTTCATTACAAAAGACTCATATAGATGACTATTATGAAACCTATTTGAACTTATGGAGCAAGCTTTGGGGTTCTACTAAGCCATCTAATTCCTCTCGTATCCAATCCTAACAATACGAAATCCTTCGTAAAAACCATAATGCTCCTTATTTGTTACGAGTAAAGTTATCCATAATGACCTCAGTTCAAACAATGCTGCTTCTTCAATTCCTGACAATCCTCTGAGGCGTCTGAAAAGAAGATGACCTCATGACCTTTTAAGTTGTATTTGTTATTTGAGTACTACCACTGGGTAATCAACTTGTCTTTATCCATGCAATTTTTATCATTCCTGGCATTTACTTGTATTGTTATAATACGGTTGCAAATTCCAATGATAAATTAACAAATAATAAAAAATACATTTTTTATTCTTGTGATTACATACATATGTGAAAGGAGCGAGGTAGCTCAGTGACTACCGGAGCACTATCGGCCAGCTTGCTCTCTCACATGAGTAATATCTTCGAAAGGCTGGTAACCATATCACGAAGCTCTGTCCCACCTGAGCAGACTTGTTTCAGGCTGGCCTGTGACCATCACCTGGCCAAACTGCAGGCGCACTCCATAGAGCGCATGCGGATAAACAGAGCTACGGCGTTCATTTCACTGGACTGCACCTAGGCCTTTGACTTAACTACTATTCTAAAGCTTGGAAGAGTTTAGCTTTCCTGCCTCGCTGTGTCGCCATATCTGGAGCTATTTAAGCGGATGATACGTCGTGCGAGTCGCGAACAGCTACTCGACTTCTAGCACCACCACTTGTGGAGTACCTCAAGGGTCTGTGCTGGGGCCACTGATGTTTGTGACAGCACTAGTGGTCGCCATGAAGCATCCAGGAACAGGCTACGCAGATGACATAAGGATTTATGCCACCAGCGTCAGCGCCACAGATGCCCTTGAGGCGATAGTAGAGGATCTTAAGATGAATGGCATCAGGGTGAATCCGTCTAAGACATGTGTCCATCGTGATGTCAGTTTAGGGTAGAACGAAGAAGAGGCTTTCCAGTACTTTCACAGTGGACGGTGAGTATCGTAGTTTAACTTCTTCAATACTCTACTTTGGCGTTACTTTTAATAGGCATCTCACCTTCTCAAGGCACGCCCAGTAGAGGTTGAAGTTGGCACGACATAAATCCCATAGGCTGTACTACTTGCTGGTGTTACAGCAGCTCTCACTGCGACTGAAACTGCCAATTTATAATTCTATAATAAGACCTACAATGCTCTATGGTGCTTCGCTTTTGAGACACCTTTACAAAACAACCCTGATGAGCCTATAGTGCAGAACTTTAGTCTTAGACGGATTGTTCGAGGCGCATCGCTCGAGAGGGCACGTAACACCACCATGCGCTCCCCTCGGTACCCGAGTACTTAGGTCGGAGGCACAAAATTTTTGATGGGCTGAAGTCCTATGCGAACCCCCTATTTAGGGACATAAAACCAGTCCTGGGAGATGTGCTCTCGTTGATCTAGGGATGGGGTGGGGACTCCCTTTTCCTTTTTCCTTATCCTTTCATTTCCTCTCTTCTTTATCTTCTTCCTTTATTTAAAACCGCCCTCAGCGGACTCAGCCTAATGTTATGATTTGAAATACCGAAAGGTAATAGAAGGCTTTGAATTGTATAGAAACATTACATCTATTTATCTTATTTGTGTTGTATATATTGTAAATCTATTTTGGAGGAATAAAAAAAAAAAAGAAAGTAGCTCAGTGGGTAGAGTTGCCAACTGCTATGAATGTTCAAGGTGCAAAGCCGGCTGTGGCAGATAAATTATTTCATCTGTTAACAGCCGCAGCTGAAGTCTGTGGCATCTGACGGCCCAACCGGAACTCACTCATCCTCTATAAAGTGGGTACCCTTAATTGGGAAATAACGTAGTGGTTAAGCGTTAATACGGAGAAATCACCTGCAAGATCAACTATTGTCATAGACACAGGATAGCCTCTATATAAGGAGACACATAATGGGTTGCAATTGTACAGAAGTCTTCTTGGCGTCAATGGTAAAAAAGTAGATAAAATAAATGATTAGCAAAATAACTTGCTTTTAATTATATTTTTATAATTCATGTGCTATGCATAAACTGATGGAATTGAACATCAAAGATTTATTTGGTACTTCATGAAAAATAAATATTGTTATATAACAACAGGGTTAAGGGATAACTATATAACAATTGATTCTCTAGTCTACATCTCATTAGATAGGAACTCTTAACATCCTAACAGGTAAAAGGCTTATGTTATGGTTTACCGACCATTAATAACTAACAAGGCAATATCTTAATAACTAATTAAGGGGGTGTAATTAACTTCATAAATTTTAATGTAATAGTTTAAGTTTATTTCACACTTCTGTTAGAGAATGAGTACTTATCATTGAGGGATTTTCATTGCGCATTCGCAAATAACATTTTGTACATATTCCTAACACAATGGCCACAATTAACTCTAGGCTGAAAAACAAAAATTAATTGTAACTCTTTACTACTCATCCCAACATTTGTAATATATATAAATCCAACTAAGGAAGCACTCTGGGACTACAAGCGGTATTTGCTGGTAAAAACAAGAGGCAAAACCGTGAGATATGCCTACCACACCAGTGCCCTAATTCATGATAAAGCACATGTACAAGTGTAAATGTTCGTATCTACAAATTACAGGATACTTATTGTCATTAACAATAATAATTTTTTTTTTTTAACTATTTTTTATTCCATTTTATTCGAAATATGGTATCAGTTTCACAGGTTGTCGTTTCGAGTTGAGTTACAACAAATTTTAACAATTCATTCCTTTCCTTTTCAAAGTTCTCCGAAAATAAATCAACAAATTATCATGAGTTTTTGTATGGAAAAAAGAATATGATTACGGAAAATGTGTAGATTTCCGTAATCATTTCATCAAGAAACAAACGTTTCAACAAATATATATCATCTATACTTCGAAATGTTAGTTTAAATCATTATTTGGTTGTTGATGGAGTGATCACCGAAATATAAACATTTCCCATAACTATAATCACGATTATTAATATTTTTAGAGAACATTAAAAAGGGAAGGAATGAACAGTTAAAACATGCAAGTCAACTCGAAGCTATAACCTGTAGAACTGATACCAATTGCTGTCACATCTACTTCCCTGATTATTATATAGAGGATAGATAATTTTTTGTTTTCCCTAAGATTAGTTTTATTTTTCACTTTATTGATACCTTTTTTTTCTTCACAAAACGGCCAATTAAGGGCACGCGAATAGAACTACTTTTCTTTTCTCCCAGTATTTTCTCATCATTTCTGTGTCCCTTTGCTTCCTTTCCTCTGACCACGCAGTGTCCTTCCGGTTTTCTTTATTTTCCACTATAATATTGATTACTTTTAATTTATTTCCATATGATTCTCAATTTAGACAGTCTTTGTCTGTTATTTTTAATTTTTCCGTTTCCTATCTCATTTGTTTTGAATATTTCATTATCATTTATATTGCATAACCTACTCTCATATGCTCTTGTTAAATTGTTTTTTTTTTTTTTTTGTTTTTTTTTTGTTGAATGATAATTGTTGACCTTGATAATATATGTGGAAGAAAGTGGTCCGGGTTGAGGTAAATGAATTTCTCTTAGAATTGGAGAAAAGTTTATTAAATAGCCAACATTACGACCTACTTTGTAGGTCTTCTTCAGGGCTATATGCAAAATGCAGACAACTGAGAATTAAAAAGTGGTACACAAATATTTAAATATAGTAAATAAATAATAAATGATAAAAACAGCAAGATAAATAAAAAGGTTAAAATCTATGAGTGTATAGTATTAACAACGAAGTGCCAGGAAGGTAGTAAAATACATAATAAAGAATAAAATAATAATTAAACAGAAAGTGTTGAAAAATAAAGAATAAGGCAATAAAGGTAAAAAAATAAAAATTTAATATAAAAATGGGTCCAAAAAAATCCAGAAAAAAATATAAAAATACAGTATGTAATATATAAAGTAAGCAATAAATAAAGTAATAAAAATACAGTATGTAATATATAAAGTAAGCAATAAATAAAGTAATAAAAATACATAGGCAATAAAATAAATAGACATATTGTAATAAAAATGAAAATGTAAATAAGAAATAATGATGATAAGTAATGGACATGAGGGATACTGTTACCTGCCAATGGGGGCGAAGTTGTATACAAAATGTTCATGAAACTTATAAATGATTGATGTAGTAAAATGTGTAATAAGTGGTAAGAAATGGTGAGCAAGGAGAACATAACTGATATTGAAAAATACAAAAAATAAATAAATAAATAAAAAATAAAAAAAGTTGTATACACACTGAGAAAGTAAGTGACAATAGATGGGCTATATTGGACTAAAATACACGTAAAAAGGCAAAGATATGTGGATGATTACGTGAAGTTAAACTAGGATGAATGTCGTGAAATGATACTTAAAGTGAAATTAATAAATAAATAAACCCCTTACAGAAATAGTGAGCATGGAAGTAGTGAGAATAATGGTATTGGTGTTTTGTAATGTTTATGGTTATGAGTGAAAGAAAATGAAATGGGGAGGGAGGGAGAGAGGATGAGTAAATAGTGAAAAGATAAATTACCTGTGGGGGGAACCAGGGGGCACACAATCCCCATTTAGGTCATACACATACTGTTTAACGTCGAAGTAGTAGCGGGGTTGGAAAGCGGGATTACCACCTCTACCGGATAGGTATACAAAAAAAAAATCAAATAAAACGGCCGTTACAATAGACGAAAGTAAAATATAAATATAGGGAAAGTTAGGTAAAATCAAAGTTAGAAAGTGTAGGAGCCTATCATAAAATAATTAAATATCAACATATATATATATGTGTGTGTGTGTGTGTGTGTGTGTGTGTGTGTGTGTGTGTGTGTGTGTGTGTGTGTGTGTGTGTGTGGCGTATGAACTTGAAATGAAGTGATTGAGAAAGGAAGGGGTGCTATGAATGAAAGGAGATGAAAGAGTAAACAGGTGGGTGTTGATGGGTGAAATATTGGCGCGGGGAGGGGGGGGGGGGGTCACTAGGAAAGGGGGTGGTTAGTTATTTTTAATGAGGACTATAATGCGTCTGTAAACTACAGAAAGGTTATTCTTGCCAATCTTGAAGTTTAATGAATTGTTTTCGAGGTTAATATAGAATGATTCTGCAATGAGTCTTTTCATTCATCCATTCATTCATTCATAAAATATTCATCCTAGGTCAACTCCACTCACTATTTTTATTTTTTATTTTATCTTTACTCATCCACATATATTTGCCTATCTACATGTATTTTAGTCCAATATAGCCCATCTATTGTAACTTACTTATCTCACTTTGTATACAACTTTTTTTATTTATTTTTTGTATTTTTCAATATCAATTATGTTCTCCTTGCTCACCATTTCTTACCACTTATTACACATTTTACTATATCAATCATTTATAAGTTTCATGAACATTGTGTATACATCTTCGTCCCCATTAGCAATTAACAGTATCCCTGACTTTCTTTACTTTTTATCATTGTTTCTTAATTACGTTTTCATTTTTATTACACTATGTCTATTTATTTTATCGCCTATGCCTATGTATTTTTATTACTTTATTTATTACTTACTTTATATCGTATTACATACAGTACTTTTTATATTTTTTCTGGATTTTTTATAATTTTACAATTGATTATTTCTTTCTATATTTATTATCATTTTCTTTTTTTAATTTTTATTTTACTACTGATACCAGATACCTAAGATACCTGTTACCCAGGTATTTTAACTTTTACACTTACCCATTTTTATATTCAATTTTTATTTTTTATCTTTATTACCTTATTCTTTATTTTTCATCACTTCCTGTTTTATTGTTTTTTTATTCTTTATTATGTATTTTACAACCTCCCTGGCACTTCGTCGCACTCAATTGTCTGTATTTTATATATAGCCCTGAAGAAAGCCTACAAAGTAGGTCGAAACGTTGGCTACTTAATAAACTTTTCCAACTCAATAAACTCCAATTCTAAGAGAAATTCATTGACCTCTACCCGGACCACTTTCTTCCACGTATACTATGCTCTTGTATTCACGGATTTGGTCAAATGATTGATATTGTTATTAAATGTCATTTTCAAGGCAGAGGAAATAGTAAGCACTATCGCGAGTTTTCGCCGCTCCAAGAACATACTACGAGGTCTTCATGACAAGAAGAGGCTGAGTAAATTCTTCAGAGTAGAGATTGTACGGAACTGATGCCCTAAAAATTCTTTTTGGTCTAAGCAACATCCGAAATATCCTTTATTCTGCAGAGATTCGTCTGTAAACACAACAGAAAAGTCACAATAACCGGTTCCAGAAACAAACATTATACATTAACCAGAAGAGAGCTTTTGAGGAGAACGAAAGCTAAGGACCCTTCATGTGGAAAGTTGATAATCCGACTCCCTTTTCCAGAGGAGCCGATAACAAAGAGGCTATACAATAACGGATTCTATTTGTCGGCAGGGCAGGTCTCGCTTCCACAGCGACTTCCGCTCTATTATTTAGAATGCTCCTTTGAAATGGCGAGGTTCTCTCTGTAATCTAATCTCTGAATAATTATCCCTCGGAATCTTGTCTAAGATTTGGATTAATACAGCTTTAAAACCTGACGGTTGCGCTTGCGGGTCTACCAGTCTGCGAGGACGTCTTCGAGAGATGGAATTAAACGTCGGTCGTAGACAAAGAAGAGGTCTCGAGATTCTTGAATAACCAAAAGACCATTTAACCGGCTAATCACTTTCTGTACTAGAAATTGTTCTGAATAATCTCATTTGTGTAGTTTCATCACAACCACAATTTTCCTGAAATAAATTAACTGGGACAAGCTTCTGCAAACAGTTCATTCTAGAAATCTTATTGTTGAGAGTAATGAAGGGAATATTGCTCAAAGTAAATGGACTAATTAAAAAACAATTGTTAAAATAAACTCTATTTAGTTCTAATTTATTTAACTCTGATTTATATCTTTTTTCATTAATATGTGGTTACAAAAAAAGTCTTAAAATTTAATAATTAGGCAACGACAAAAACTTATAGTACTCTCTCTGTACAATCGAAAATAACTGTTCACGTAACTCTGCTCTACCTCCTTGGAACAGAGCCCTCTATCACTTCCTAGGCCTACAACTAGGCACAAAATGGCCATCCACCAATGCTAGTAGTAGAAGTACAATTAGGAGGACAGCAACAGCAGAACATGTCCTCTTTACATCACATCGTCATGGAGTAGAACCCCACAGAATACTTTAATACTATTAACAACTTGAGTACTGTTCACTTAGTACTTCTATCTGAAATCATATTACAGTAATAAGTGATTTTCTGAGAAATAACTAGGAAAATAGGATGATCTTGAGGAACTGCTATAGGAAGAATAATGGTAGGTGAAACCTCTGGAAGTAAGAACAAGTAATGCATATCAAGTTCAATCTCTTCCTCCCATTAGATATCCAAGAGATTGTACATCATGGGAGAAATGCTTGGAGTCGTTATATCTGTAGGAGTTACCCCTGATTTGACCCTTTATACCTAAAACCTGGATATGGTGGATTACCACCCACACACAATGTATCACAAAACTAAAAAAAGAATCACAGTGTGGTTCATGATGGAAATATAAAATAAAGTATGTATTATAAGTTAATATTCAACAAAGGCTAGTAAGTGGCAAAAGTTGGCTAAGTGAGTACTCAAACTATCGATCTCGGAGGAGATGGCTCCTTTGATAAACTGCGAACTAGGGCATCCAAAATAGTCACAGTCGATAGAGATATGATGGATGAACAATAACTGAATTATAAATAATGCTAGTAATTATTCATATTATAATCATTAAAACGATTGGACAAGAGATGTCATCAATAGCTAAGTGATGATATAACTAGAATTATCTGAATACTTATTTAAAAAATACTTAAAGAAAGTTATATCCGACCGAAATTAGAAGGCTACGAAACTGGTAAAAGCACCACAAGCCTTTTTTGGACAGGCAAAAATATGTATATATATATAAAAATATTTGTGCGATAAGAGAAATTATTTTATTATTAATTTACAGTCTAGAGGCAAGGTGATAACATCGCTCCATAATAAATCTCATAAAGTATACGAAAATGTTACAAAAAGACTTGGAGATCGCTTTAGTTGTACCCATTTACAAGAACAGAGACAACAGAAAATGGAGTAATCATCGAGGTATGTCTCTCAGTGTGCTGAAGCTCTACTTGAAAGTAATTGAAGCAAGGATATGAAGAGTAGCCGACTGACAGATCAGAGAGGAGATTTCAGAGATCCAAGGAGGACACATGACACGATCTTTACTGTTAGACAGGTCATCGGGAAAGGGAAAGAGCTTTCTATCTGCTTTGTTGATCTGAAAGAGGCAGATGCACGTACTCAACCAAAAGTCAAGAAACTTCTTTGGGTCTGGCAACTACAACCTCAAAGAGTTTGAGATGACCCAGTAAATACAACTCTTACAATACATATTGATTCTGGGTCATGCACCCCAGGACAATGTGGGCAATTCATTGTCATCTTAACCATCTTACTCTTCCCATTATTCAAAAGGTCTTAACAAAGGCCAAAATGTCATCTGTTGGTTTTTATACTCTGTGAATTTTCAACATTTGTTGGGCCTTGTAGAAGTTTTTCATAGGATTTTATTCTTCGAAGCATTAAAATATACATCCTGTCTTTAAAAGTCCACGACTCACTGGTATACTTCGCTATAGGTCGGAGGAAGGTCTTATATTTACGTACTTTGATCTATCGGGATACTATTCAATTTATAGGACTTAGGAGAATTTCTTGAATAGCATTTGTTATTATCTTAAGTTTGTGATCTATTTCTTATTAAAGTCCATTCATTTCCGTAATTATCTTAGTTGTAACTTTTTCAAAGATATTTCCTTCACATACTAGAAATCCACCAGTTCTTTTCTTGGTTGATATCACATATTTGGTTTTTTTTATCGTTTGTTTTGAGCTCTATTTCAGTAGCTGCCTCTTCTCATTTTCCGTACTAGCAGAAAAGTGATTTTGGTGTTGTCCCAGTTTTAACAAAGTCCTCATCCACTGCGAAGTGTTGGTCCCCTATAAATGAATACATCAGTAATTGTTAGCATCGTCCATACAATCATTTCTGGTGATTTGTTTAAAAAAAAATGGGGATAAAAGATTTCTCTGTTTCACTCCTTTTTGTGTGGCGAAGATCGAGGACATTTCTCCTTGAACCTTGACTAAGTATATGCTAAGGCTGATTTTCATCCTTGAATTTAAGGGGACAACCTAGGGTCAATAGGTTTTCTTGTATCTCTGATACTATCATATGCATGTATATTCTGAATTCAGCAATACTAAATTTAAAAAAAAAAATACTTCTGAAAATTGTTAAATGGAGCATACCGCAACTCAGGTGGTTAAAAAACTCGAAAAATATACTTAAAATTATCTAATACAATTATATACTTGGCATTAGAGCATTATGAAAAACAATTTTATTTCCCCAACCTCTTTTACTATCCAAATTAAGAATTCAAACCAATTGACTATGTTGAATACCACAATATTTGACATTCAAGTTACACTTACCTAACAGTATTCAGAATACTATGTTGCAAAAAAATGGTCTGTATTTGATCGTTTATCTGAGCTTTATTAATAGTATCCGTTTTAAGTAGATAAAACCTTCTATCATAGACCTTCAAAACTTCCGCTTGGCTGCATCTAACAAGAAATGTAAAAACCCCTTTAGTTTTTCGATTCCAATGAAGCTCGGAGCTTCGGAGTAAGTTTGCGAGATCAAAGAAAGCCCTAACGGTATTAGTGATTGTTTCAGAGAAAGCGTTAATCGGGTTTGTTGTAGATTGAGGTCTTGACTCCTCTTGGTAGAATTATAACCTCGTTTTCCCGAAGTCGGGGGGAAATGGGCCGGGAAATAAGGCGGAGGTAAGGGACAGTAATAAGCAACGGGGAGGATCTGGAGCTTACTGCTCCTTTTAGGGTCTACTTTTCGTCTAAAATATTCTACAGGGACGCCCTATCAAACTGGAAGCTCTGCTAACCTTAGAGGTCAATTTATGAAGGAAAAGCGTATCAATCGGGGAAATAGACTAAACATATCTACATGGTAGAGAGATGTCATAAGAGATTCCTGATTGGGATGTGAATGTAATATAAATAAGATTTTAATTCTTATTGAAAAACCTAAAGGTAGCAGGATATTTGAAAATGGTGTACGATCAATACTCTTGTGCAGCCAAGAAATGTTGCCCTCCTAAAATACACAATGTTTGAACAAGCATTCCTACTTATTAGATGAAGGATAACGATCCTTCGTTTTCCGTAATCCACTAACTCAGGCTGTTTTTCTCTTGCTCATAAGAAGAAAAAATAGCCAAGAAGTAACATGATAAATTGGGTAAATAGTGGCCAATGATTTGGAAAACCTATTCCCAAGTTAATTCACTCAGTAAATTGAACGAATAATCGCCCCAGATTTAGGGTTAAAATATCATATCATCAAAGTTCATAGTTTTTACGGTTGAAACCTGAATAAAATCTGCAAAAAAATGTTTTAACGAAGGGGCTTAGACCTAAGAAGAAATTTCTTAGTGAGGTTATAAATGAGAAATTCATTACGAGTATCTATCGAGTCCTGATCTCACCAGTCTTGAAGAAGACCTGCAATGTGGATCAAAACGACGGCTTCCAAATAAACAGTTCTCTGTATATAAAAGAGTTTTTTGACCTCCACCCGGACCATTTTCTTCCTCATTACGAGTATCGGACCTTCCAACTCTGGTAAGCTATGATTCGTGTAACCTTCACGAATAACCTTTTCTACTTGCCTTAATTGAAGTAAGAAAGGATCATTAAATACCAATAAAAAACTGAATAAAATATACAGCTGATGGGTTAACTTTATTGTCTTTCAACGATCATAAATAAATATGTCTAACTTTTGTCACGCACATTTCATTAAAATAAAAAGAAATATGATGTTGAGTGGAGTTATAAACTGATGGAAGATTAGCAAGAGCATTACGATTACTGTTATGAAATGTTAAAGTTATGGAAACCCAAAAACATAATATCACCGCAATACATAGTTCCTGATACAAATCCAAAATATTAATTTTGTAGATTTTTTACACTGTACCCTGTGTTCTGTTTCAGATATTATACAGCGTTGCTCAGATGAACTGATTTATTAAATATTGAAAGAAAAGATTGGATTGAAAGAGATTCTTCAATCCATTCTTATGCTTTTCAAATATTAAAAAGTAGTGAACTTCCCTTAGATGTTCAAGCTGTCACAACTGAATCATGATTATTTTATAAAAAATCGTAACTTCACCCTCTGTATATATTGTTTACAAAATTATTAATTATAATAATAAAAAAATATAAACTTTTTTTTCTCATCCTCCAAAAGTTTTATTTACAATATTATACAAATTTACAGAAAGTCCTGAAAATGCTTTTATATAAACCAAAAGCCTTCTGTAACCTTTCGGTAAAATTTATATAGTATAAACAAAAAGATTTACTAATTTTCAATAGAATTCATAATTTAAGAAACTAAAATTAATTTCGTATATTTATCAATTAAATAAAACATTTCAATGTTTTTAAAAATGAATAATGTTTTTTAGTCAGTCCCGTTCATGGTCTAAATATTTGGGAGGACCATAAATTTGATAGTAAGCAAAATAAATCTATAAAATTGAGATTTCGATTGCTTAATCAAATAACATTATGATTTTACATCACAAAATTATTTAAATACATTAAATTTTTTTTATTTCATTAAATTTTTTTTGGTAACATTTTATTACCTCAATTACTCCCAAATTACAGGAGGGATTTTATTTAACAAAATAAAATAAATTAATGAGATGAATGAGATGAAAATAGTTGACTGGATGATCTAATGTAAAGGAGATAGTTGAGGGTGCAGTCAGAAAGAACACTGAATAAGTAATAAACTTATAATTATGTGCCGACGTTTATACGTTTATAGTTATGTGCATGTGCATGTTTATAGTTGCAGTTATGTTATTACACTTATAGTTATGTGCCAGTCAGCCGGCTTCTCTCTCCAAATAGCCCTGAAGATGACCTACACTGTAGGTCGAAACGTCGGCACATAATTATAAGTTTATTACTTATTCAGTGTTCTTTCTGACTGCACCCTCAACTATCTCCTTTACACACAAAATAAATTAATGTTTTGTTACGGTTTTTTATAATTTTTAAGAAATAATTATCAGAAACCGAATTAGACTAATTTTTTTCACCACCACCTACACAAAACCGCCTTAACATTTCATTTGTTTATTATTTACCACATATTTTGTTATTCTTTTTACAACTTAATATAACATATTGTTTTTTGGAATATAAAATTAATGTATTAAAATTATAAAATAATGTATTATTATTAATGAAAATGGACATTTTTATTTTTATAATGAGTTATTAATAATAAAAAATATTCTTAAATATATAAATAACTTTCATTTAAATAATGATTAGAAAAAAAAAGACATGTTTCCGCCCGGGATCGAACCGGGGACCTTGTGCGTGTGAAGCACACGTGATAACCACTACACTACGGAAACGTTGGTCTCTACTGGCGAATAAGATTATTTGATTTTACTAAAAGTTACACGTTAAAATCAACTTTAGAGAATATTGTTCTTCTACAGTTCTTTTAATTGAATATTGAACAAAAAAGTTAATAAAGATGCAAAACATTGAAACAAAAACAAACCAAAAAGTATAAGTATTCACATTAAATTTGACCTATCTACTGATTTACATTATTCAATATGATATTCTTTAACAGCACCTGTTAACACTTAACATTGCAATATTTCGAAAGATACAGAAGTCCATACAAGAGCAAATGGGGAACAACTAACTTCTCCAGAATTCCTAATAATGATTTGTGAGAGAGCTTTTCTAAACTTTAAAAAATATTAATTTAGTTATAATATCAAAGTAAAATAAATAAGAAGTGGATTATAATAACCGACTTTAGATTATTTATTCTCAATATATTGTAAAATTCCTTCCTCTAATTAGTTCTGATTTTTATTTTCAGATGAAACTAAAATAACCCAGAAAACGTTTGCAATTTATTTTAAGTTGATTGAATGATTCTTACTAAAATTTAATGAATTTATAATCTAAGAAAAGTGTTAAGTGTTTCCATAATTGTTTGGATTTATTAATGCATAGTAAATGTAATACATATTTACTAGCGTGTCTGTTCACTTTTCAGAGTTGTTAACTTAATGAACCATATGTCTTACCCACTTCATTCGTGCAACAAAATAATATAATTCTTATAATTAATAACTAAAAGAAAATTATTTTAAACATAATTAAGAAAACGTTTCATAGATAAAAGTTATATTTACATTATTAAACAAGTTATAAGATTGTAAACTGAACAATCTAAAAGTTTTTCCAAATAATACCCACGACTATAATCAGAACATTTATGTTTCTCTTTTTTTGAACATTCGAAAAAAAAAATTAGAAAAAAAGCACCAGAAATAATTGTTATAAGGCTTGATTACTAAGCTCACCCTACTAAATTTTTTATAAGAGTTGAAAAACAATCACAAGTAGTTAGTATTCAGTTCCAATTTTAAGCTAAAAAAAAGAGGTAAAAAAAAATCCCTGAGCGGCCATAGCTCATATTACATTCAAGCATTCACAACTACACGGTATAAAGAAGAATTCATTTAATATGATAAGTAAAAAAAAAATTAATTAATTTTCTGTCGGCTATTAATTAACTGGTCGAGAATGGTCCAAGCCGAACTGATGATCCAGGGGATTATTCAATCCGTGTAATGCACCGGGTCAAATCCCGCAATGGACCTCCAATGTTCGACACTCCTGCAGCTGATCCAATACATCGTCACACGAGTAACATACGAGGGCTGGTCAATAGTCCGTTACTTGAATGAAACACAGGTTTTTATATGAAAATTTATTTTATTTTTCAACATAGTCTCCTTTGATTTCTATACACTTAGTCCAACGTTTCTGCAATTCTTTTATCCCTTCCGAAAAAAATGATTTGTCATCAAAATATGCATTTGTTTGTGAGATGACTTCGTCTTTGGAGTCAAATCTCTTTCCGCCGATCCATTTCTTCAAGTTTGAGAACAAGAAATAGCCACTCAGGGCTAAATCTGGAAAATAGGGCGGATGAGGGAGCAATTCGTGGAGTTCTGCCATGGAAACTGCACATCTGTGCACCCTTGCATTGTCCTGGTGGAAAAGAACTTTTTTCTTGGACAAATGCAGTCTTTTTTTTTTTAATTCCTCCTTGAATCGACCCAAGAAGTTGGTATAATATTCGCCATTGACTGTTTTCCCCTTTTGAAGGTAGTCAATGTGGATTATACCGCGTGCATCCCAAAAACGGTCGACATGACTTTATTGGCTGACAAAACCACCATTCTTTTGCGCCGATTCACCCTGAGAAACCCTGTTTTGATTGCTGTTTGGTCTCCGGCGTGTTGTGGTGGGTCCACGTTTCGTCCAAGTACGAAACGGCTCAAAAACTCGTCCATATTGCGGCCATCATTCCTGCGAAATTGTCACACGGTTGCGTTTGTGGTCAGTTGTGATGTGAAACCCATCTTGCGGAAAGCTTTCTCATACCCAAATGATCATTCAAAATTGAAACTTCTGAGCCATGTGAGATGTCTATGGCTTCCACAATCTCTCCCACTTTCAATCTCCGATCGGCTAAAACCATATCGTGAATTTTTTCAATCGTTTCGGGTGTAAGGCCTCAACTGGGTGTCCAGAACATTCGGCATCTTCCGTGCTTGTGTGGACATATCGAAATTCAGTAATCCACTTCTTTACTACGGTTTGAGTAATGTGAGTAAGGTATCCTTGGTTTGAGTGATGGTTTTTTCCGCAAAAAATAATGTTTAATGAGCACACGAAATTCACTTTTTTCAATTTTCTTCTCATAACGCGCGGTTTTATCACGGTTCTATCACGGCCAATCACAAACTAAATGACACAGTTTGTTCAAATTTAGACTGGAGTCAACTGACAGTTGCCTGTTGACAAGAACAGTGTTGTCATTTCAATTAAAAGGCGGGAAATTCAAAAAGTCACAGAATTATTGACCCGCCCTTGTACCGCGGGACGGATAATAAAGGCAGTTTAGGTTCGTCTATCCTGGCTTATATCTGAAACAAGTTTTATTCTTCAGCCTTTCAGAAACATTCGTAGATGAAGTTCGTATTCGAGTATCGAACAAAAGTTGAACGAAACTGGATATAAACAGTTCTTCTGAATGCATGTAAGGTAAATAGTAATATTAACCGAGCGGTGGTGTGATTTGAAAATTACTCCCTCTTTTCCAAAACTTTATTGTTTTTATTAAGAAAATCGGAGATTAAGAAGAATAAATGGATTAATTGAAAAAAAAAACGATCAAAAGGGTCGATACAACCATAAAATAATAGTCTAAAGACGAAGATTAAATGCGCAGTGTATACCGATGTGCCTTGAGCATTACCGGATTCAAAGAGATAGTGTTTCGATCTGAGTCACTTAAAATATCATCGTTTTTTTAAATTCATGATTCATTATTCTGAATTTGATGATTGTTAATAAAATGAATAGCATGTAATGCTTGTACCTAATGAAAACTGAATCTATTACTATGTTTAACACTTCAAAGAATATTTTCTAATGGTTGTTTAATAATAACTACTTACTCCTTCCGATATTAGTATAATGCTGCCGTCCGAGGTGGGTATACCTACCAAGGCAATTTTATTCTCTTCTCGATTCCTAGGGAGCGGTGTGACTCAGTGGTAGAGCACTGAGTTGACATGCCGAAATACAGGTTCCCCTGCTGGTAAGGCTATAGTCTATTAGCTGCTAGGGATGGATCATACGGGATCTAGGACACTCTGGGGATCACTCAGCCTCTAAGCAGTTGGTACCTAAAATAAGAGGGAGAAATCTGGTGGTTGAGCGTTTTAGGAAAAATCACCACCCTGCACAACCGTTGTCTTTGAAAGGCTCTACCATGTGTACTGAACTCCAGACCCGTTCACGGGTTGTAATGGTATAGTTTTATTAATTTATTATTTTCTTCTCGGTTCCTGGTCTCCTGTTTCCATTTAGTGACGCTTAATACTTTGAGGTTCTCTTCAACATGCCTCCTCTGCTTGTGCTGCTGTCGACCAAATCTTTTTCTGCCAATTATAGAACCGCGTGGGAGTCAGCTCAGTATTCTTCTATTAAGCGTTATTATAATATGGCCAAGCCATTCTATACGACGTGCCTTGATGAATTGGACCACATCTTTATAAATGCAATACACTTCGGCATTAGTCCGATAATTTAGTTAATAATAATAATTTTCATAAATATACGAGATTTTTAAAAATTATTCTTTGAAGTTGTTCTACAGTTCAATATGGGCTTTGGCCTTTCGCAGAACTCACCCCTCCTCCTTCTCCAGAGACTTTCTTTTCTATTCACTTCAGTTCTTTATCAATTTTCTTGGGACCAGTCATAAGGATCCTCTAGGCCCATTAACAAGCATTGAAGAAATCCTTAGGCATTCTCTCTTCCTTTTTATTCTTTTTCTAGGAGGGATTCTAGTGTGATTTAATCCTTCATTCGCATGCGATGCCAACTATCCTACTCTTCCTAGTCAGAATCTCGGAGAAATGCACTTTTCCCTAGAATAGCGTTCAAACGGTTAGAGACAGTTGAAATAATCAGTAATAATAAAACAGCGTTATCAAAATTGTATATTATTACCATGTAAGAGTACAATGATTGGACGAATCACTTTATAGAAGTATTTCTTATTGTCGGGTCATTCCTTTTTTGGGAGTTTGCAACTGATAATCTCAAGGGATCTTTTTACGTGGCCAAACAGCCAGGTCAATTGTTGCTCAGATGAACTAGAGATAGATAGGGAATGGGTGGAGGAATCGAGATGAAGAGAGAGCGTACATGAAATTAGAGAATTGAATGGTTACGTGGAAGTGTTCGATGTATGTGAGGAAGTAATGAGGAGATAGATACAGGTAGGGAAGTGGAATAGTTGGATAGCTTGATGGATATGGAGTGGTGGATTGGGGTGAGGGCGTGGTGCGGAGGGAATGGAGAGGTGAGATGGAGGAATAAAAGAGGTGGCGAAGGGAGGGGAATCAGCGAAAATTCCTTCCCCTCCTCTCGCCGTTGAAAGCGACCTGCCTTTCAGAACATGCATGTTAGTTAGGGGTGATACAGTGGTTGGGTTATCAATATGAAACTGACATCAATTCCTTTATTTCTCTTTTCAATGAATTTCGTAACCACTGCATATAAAGAACAATCTTAGGATTTTTTTTACACCAATGAATAAGGCTTTGTTATTCATTGGTCTCACCTTATTCTTGTTATGTAAACATTGATTATTTCCGATCCTAGGCTTATGGTTGCCTATACAATTAATGTAACTGGCACTATTTTTGTACATTGCTGTGTGTACGGTTGATTTTTATTATTTAATTGGGTAAAAATGCATACCTATTCTTACTGCTTCTATTTCTTCTATTCACAAATTCAACAATTGTTGTTTGATTGATTTGGTCAGAACTTTGAAGTTTCATTTCAATGGCTTAAAACACTATACGAGGCGCTAAATAAGTAGAGCTTGTCTTATGTAACGAAATTATTTATTCCAGGCATCGTAATATAGTTTTATCATGTATGGATGTTTCTGTATTTTGGAGGATCTTCACAGCGCAAGGCATTTATTTGAACGCTGAATGTTAAGAGGAGAATTCTCAATCACTCATTGACGGGCGCTACAGTCCTTTAAGGGCCTCCTCCAACAGCCTACTACAATTTCCCTAATCTGAGATCTTCTGTATCCATCCCCGCACACCTGTTCTTCGCAGGTCGTCCTTTACATCACCCTGCAATTTTAAACTCCGCATCCCCCGTTTTCTTTCTCCTCATGGATGGCCGCACATTAGTTGATTGAGGAGTCTAGATTGTTTTATATTTTCCTTACTACGAAGACAAGTCAGCCTTCTGTTCTTTATGAACGTAATGATGTCAGGCTCTGCAAATAACTCAGTTAGCACGACATGTTTTCTCATACTAATACGTTGTTCACCTTCATTGACTGACCGTAATCATTTCTTACAGCTTTTCTCTCTAAAACTCCAAGAGCTTCTTATGTATGGATCCAGCTTTCGCTACAGTGATTATAGGCCAGATTATAGTTTTTACATTACTTCGTTTGCCCTTCTTGAGAATTAAATTTTCCAACTTGACGTTCGATTACATGGGAGTTATTGGGTTATCTTCGTTATTGTATTCACTTTTATGTGTTGCATAGTTGAATATAGAAATGTCTCTTATTTCTACCACTATTTTATTTTAATTATCATCGTAAAAGAGAGCTGAAGAATCTTGGTATTCACCGGTTTATTTAAAGTTTTTAAGATATTATTATTAAATTACAGTGAAACGTAAGTATTTATACAAACAAACATTTATTATCATGGCAACGTGTTGCATATCTCGTTAGAACAGGACTATATAATGCCAGGGTCAACAACGGTGTGGACCGTCGACTACTCAGCCATTAGCCCCGCTTAAATAATAGATGACCCTGGCTTTCAATAATAGGATGTCTATTATCATGGCCGAAGAATGAGATCCGGCAAACCTTTTTTTTTTTTTTGCTCTAAATTTTGCCTATCCAGATTTAATTAGGATAGGGGTCTATTACGAGTACATGACCATCGCACAGGTTCGCAATCCCAGTTTAACGTCCATACCAAAGGACGGCATAACCAAGGATTTTTTATTCCTATTAAAAAACCCCCATGGCTACCTGCCGGGCTACGAACCCGGCATGAATTTACGATTACATTATAATCAATCAATATTTATGCACAAGTAGGAATCGTTATTCAAAAGTAATATTATTGTTTTTTTTTTTACCTTGTTTATTGCTTAAATTATTTAAAATAACGAAAACTTATTCACCGAAAGGGCTAGATTTGGTTATTATTTTATTTACTACGATGGCTGATGCAAGGAAAAAATACAATGATTGATAATGTTATTTTTAATTGGTTTTTTGGGTTTACCGTCTGTATCTCATTACTTTATTGGTATTACAGTGGCTAATTTCAACGAGTACTTCTGCAGCTCCGGTGAATTAGTGGTTAAGTAGAATTTCATCCAGAGTGAGTTAATGTATTAAGGGAAGCAAATTGTTTCATTATCATACTTTTTGATTTAAATGGAGTTGTTATATGAGCAATTAATCCTTTCATGTCATTGCCTGACATCCCCTCATTCACTACAAAAATAATACGATTCCGCTTCCCTCAGTACAAAAAACTATTTTTGGAGAATTGAATGAAATCAAAATGTTTGAATTCAATCAACTTTTTATCATATCAACCTTATACAGCATACAAACAATTTAGAATAAATTCAGTTCAAATACGAATCTTAAAAATATATTAATTGCCCAAGAAAACAAGTAGGCGTAAAGAAACAGTCCATTATTCAAGTCAGTTCAAAAATTAAACAATATTTTTTTTTTTTTTAAGTTAGTAACAGTGTTTCCATAAATTTAGATAGGTAAAATTCTTGCAATAAAGTTTAGCGAACTTAATTCACTTTTTTTTTTAGAACTGGTAGTTCAACTTATCCACTTATTCACCGGGACTGTAGAAATATAAAACAAAATATGTGCGATGGTAATATACTTATAATTATTTTAAACGAATTTTTACAACTTGGTTGTTTTACGTCTCTAAAAGGTCTCGCCACAGATCTCGAATCAGCCAGTCTCCTTATCTAAGACCCTTCGCTCCTCCACGTCCTGCAACCAGAGGACGTCTGCATCTTGCTCCTGCTCCGCCTGTCCATTTCCAGAGCCCAAGCAGCATATTCCTCTTGAAGTTTTCTTAGCATGTAGCTTCTTCATCATCGCTTATGACTATCACCTGGTTATCAGGAAATTGTAGGTTGTAGAGGACTTTATTACCAATTTGTACACCCATTCCCTAAACTTCCTCTGCCAAGTCCTTAGGAACTCTTCAACATATCTGTTGAATAACAGAGGGGATAAAGAAGATATATTTATAATAATAATCTTAATAGAGGGGGTTTGGGATACTTGCTTACTATAAGCACTTTCATCATTCGATTCATTTATGCGCCTCATTCTTTGAATAAGAGTAATACGCATCCATAGCTAAACTTGCATAGAAGTATATGATGAGAAGTTTATAAATTTATGCACAAATAATAGAAACAAAAAGGATTTGGTTGAAGTTGTCGGCTATAAGAAGCTATTGGTGAATACCTGAGGGCAGTACAATAAGGCTCATTCGAGGCCGAGGCAGGGGTAGCACTTACCCCGTCACTTGAGAACAAATTTAATTTAACTTTGTTCCTGAGCAGTTGACGGGAGAAGGAGGGGAGGATTTGCATTCATTAAACTTTTTACCTGTATTTATTTTACCCTTATTAAATGTTTCCCAAAGCTGCCACATTATAGCCCGGAAACAAAATAAATAAAGAGGTGTTTATACGCGCTATGAAAATTTCAACTAAAAACTACAGTCAGTTCTAAAATTATACGAGAATCATAATACTAATATGAAAAAACTAAACCACTAAAACCGATGACGGTTCAGTACATGGTAGAGACTATTTCTAGGACAAGCATGATTGTGCTGGGAGATGATAAGGGTACCCAATTTATAGAGGTTGGCTAAGCTCCAGGAGGGTCCCCAGGTCCAACAGGGGCCATCCCCGACTGCTAACAGATTTAATAAAATACCTGTCATATCTTGTTTGTACCCAGGATCTTTGGCAAGGCAACTCGGCTCTGTACACCCCGCCCCTAAAATAAAAATAAAAGCAATTTTATTTGCATATCATAATACATAATTGTACCGATAAGATACAATTAATGAACTAAAATTTCTTCACTTTCGGCGATGGAATATTTAGAAATTTATTTTAAAATTTAAATAAAATACTTATAAGTTAAAAAGAGGGGGCGAAAATGGTTTCACATTACATTTTAGCTAATATTTATGAGTTTTAGTCATTTTGGGCGAGTTTCCTAATGTAATGTAATGTTCACAAAAAATGGCTGATAAATCACTCACAATAAATACATCAAAACATTTCTAAAACAACCGTTGTGCAGTCAAGTGATTTGGCTAATATTATCCAGTTGGAATATCTAATCATTTGATGTTTTAACTTCTTCTTCCTTTTTTAAGGTATAATCTCCACAAATGCAAAAATAAATGTTTATTTTCTAATTTCAATTTATTTACTCTTGAGATCTTAAATTATTTAGAATAAAATCTTTAAATCATTGCAAATCAATCCTGAATAACATGTACAATCAATCATATATGTTTATCCTGTTTTATGTTATCATCATGTAATCATTTATGTTTATCGTTAATAACATGTTTTTCTTTCTTATTCGAATACTTGGATATACGAAATATTGTTTATTTAAACATAGTTGAGTAAATAACTAAATTGGAGACTATCCAGCAGTAATATTCTAAGTAATGTACATTTAAAGGTGGTTGAAATAATGAAGAACGGATAAGATGAAATTAGTTATATAATAAAATATTATACAGACCATCTACACCATTCCAACCGAAGAAAGGAATCCCAGCCGTTAAACATCATACTTAGAAGACTTCATTTCAGGAAGAAATGGGGGCTAATAAAAGTCCATATCTCCGGAAAAATAATGAGGGTCATTTGGGAGCTAACGAAATGTTGGCAGATCCATCTCCCTGAGATCTCCTGTATAAAGTTTTATATAAGGCTCCGACGGAAGCCCCTCGAAATTAGACGATAAATTACCAAGTCCCCTGTAGCTGAGGATAAATTGAACGAGAAATTGTGATTGGAGAAGGGAGGGGAGAGAGGATATCATTTAAGGCAAGCAGCTCAGGGTGCACGGGGAATTATATCAGATGACCTAGGTTTATTCATGTCCTTAGATGGCTGACATAAATACAATCTAAAATACAGGTTATAATAAAATATACAAATCGGTAACCTTCCTTACACTACAAAGTAACTAAGCTAGTTTAGGGCTAAATTCTGCATTTATCACTACCATAAACTACGAAAAATAGCAAAATTGGTCCCTGGGATTTTCTGAGAGTTCCACCCTTTCGATTATGGGAAACCATCGTATGACTCAGTACCTTCCTATCTTGATAGTAGCTTATTGAATGTGAAAATGGTTGATTCTAAAGTTTGTTCACAAAATATAAGCAACGGCTGGTCTCACGGGCCATACCTCAGTACTTGTACGACTAGTTATCATTATTAGTTATTAGTCATTGGTAGTTTTAAATTTATAATTTTTTTCAAAATATGAACTGTTTTTCTTATTATTTTTAAATTTATAGATTTTTATTTTTTAGTTCTACTACAATTATGGAACTCCAATATTGCTAACCAAAACTAGTTTTTATGACTAATGAACCGATGTTTTGTGACAAAACGCGCCTCTTATTACGTGATTTGGAGAAAGAAATAGCTGATTTTTTTTAAATATATTTTTTTCGAGTGTAATTTGTTGAAATTCACAAAAGTAATATGCTGTACCAAACAGAACAGTCTCAAACTTAAAATACTTGGAAAAATTTAAATGTATCTATACAGAATCACATATACAATGAAAGGAAAAAAATATACAAAACAACTTTCAACAGTTGATATTTTCGAATCAGATCCTAATGACGGAGCTTACATCGAAAGTGATCACGACACAGCGTCAATTGCTTAGAATAATAATAATTTTAATTTCCAAAAGTATTTTTATTTTTATTTTCATTAATAGGTTTTAATGGTTTAAAATCAAAATTAAATATATTGTAATTAATTTGTTATGTATAAAAAAGTTTTAAAATATTTATTTTTTTATTTTCATTATTTCCTTCATTGATCTTTGTTATTTTTTTTATTGAAATTAGAAAAAAAATATGATATATTCGTGTAGCGATAAAATGTTTACATATTTTATTTTGTATTTATTAATGAATGTTTAAATCAGGTGGTCCGCGGGACCAGATGGCAGCACTAGCGTAAAGGGAAAACTATGTCAGTACTTTAGGGTTGAACACCCTTACTATGTGGAGCATGGTAAAAAATATAGGGTTAAATTAAACATTACTTTAGTATTATTAACCATTTCATAAATTAAATCAACTATTTCAATTGATCATTTTTTAATAAATTTAAAAGTAACTACTACACAGTCAAAATTGTTGTACCAAATCTGAATTACTGCCTCAAAATGAGTACTACTTATAATTTATTGCTAATAGACGAAATTTAATACGTACGTGAAATCTAAAGCGTCGTCCTCCATTCTGGCAACATGTCCAGCCCATCTCAGCCTTACGTGCTTCACCATGTCAGGCTCCTTATACATCAGATACAGCTCTACATTTCGTCTGAGTCTAAATTGATCGCCAACTCTTACAGCTCCAAACATCCCTCTTAATATTTTTCTTTCGAAGAGCAGTAAACTGTTAGCATCTGCCCTGGACAGAGGCCAGGTTTCCGATCCATAAGTTAAAATAAGCCTGATGATTGTTTTTCTAGAGCATGACCTTGGTTCTTCTGTTACTGGTTCTCCTAAGGATTGGTATGAGTCTAACATTAAGAAAATTGGACTAGCAAATTGGGTAAAATGGAAAGTCTCATTTCTTACTGTATTTGAAGATAAAGGATGGACGAAGGTAAGAAAAGCATATAATTTTAAATTTCTCGGAGGTTCGTTAATCGACTACGCTTTGCTTACGCAAAAGAAAAACTAGGTTTAGAGGTTGAAAGTAACAGCAACGAAACAACACGGATAAACATGAAAGTGGTCGGATTGCCTCTCGAGATACAAAACAAACTGGATAGACAGGAGATTGTAACGGTTGATGAACTCTTCAACGAATTAAGAGGAATAGAAGAAACTTTTAATAAGAAACAATACGAATCAAGAGTAGTAGAAGAAACCTTTAAGAAAAAAAAGGAGAAGATAGAAGATATGAAGAAACGACCATTTGACTCACTGAGGAAAGAAGACTCACTGAAGAAAGAAGACTCACTGAAGAAACCTTGCTCTTTGTGCGAAGCCTTAGGTTGGCCAAACCGTTATCACCCAGTATCAGAAGGCGAAACGATCTGGATGAATGTTGCATTAACTATATAGATGATATATTAATTTTTTCTAAAACATGGAAAGAACATATTCATCATATAGAACGACTGCTGAGAGTTATGCTTGAAGAAGGTTTCAAACTGAAATTACAGAAATGTACATTTGCTGCTACTAGGGTAAAATCCCTTGGTCATGTTATTCAAGAGAATGGAATATCTCCTGCACAAGAAAATTGAATGGCTATAAGGAATCTGAAACGCCCCAAGGATAAATCGGGTATAAGAAGTGTGTTAGGAATAATTAACTTTTATTTGAAGTATATTGAAAACAGCGCACAAAAATTTGGACCATTACATAACCTTTTGCGTAAAAATGTTGAATTTAAGTGGACAGATGAATGCGAAAATTCCTTCAATTTGATCAAGGACTATTTATGCTCCTCTCCAATTTTAGCAATATATGACATACATAAGGATTTATACATTGAAACTGATGCCAGTTACAAAGGGATAGGAGTAACTTTGAAACAACCGCAAGCTGATGGACTTTTGCATCCTGTGGCTTACTTTTCAAGAAAATTGTCAGAAAGAGAGAAAAAAATTTGGCGTCATACATCTAAAGTGCAAAGCGATAAAAGATGCTATCAAATATTGGCAGTATTACGTCATTGGAAGAAGATTTACAGTTTGCAGTGATCATAAGCCTTTGGAAAATCTGAAAACGAAAGCTAGAACAGATGAACTGCTGGGTGATTTAGTTCACTATTTGTCTCAGTTTAACTTTATGATCATAAATAAAAAAGGTAAAGAAAATATCTTGGCAGATTTACTATCACGACAACCAGTTTTAGAATATTTTGAGAACGAAGATGCAATTCAAGCATTAAATTTGATAGAGTTAAGTGAAATCATTACAGATCAAAAAGAAAATGCCGAGGAACTTAAATTCGCTACTAATACTGAAAAACGGAACAACATAACTTTCAAAAAGTTACGTGGTAGATCTCGAATATTTGTGTCGGACTCATTTGGCTATAAACTAAATGAAAGAATCCACAACTATTATGGTCACATTGGCGTTGCACATCTACGAGACAAGATCAGATCATATAACTACTTTAGGAATTTTGATAAGTTGATAAGAGACTTTTGTAAACGTTGTTCAGTTTGCATGGAAAACAATGTGCGTAGGAGCAAGCCCATTGGTTAAATGTCAAAACTGGGTCCAGCATTGGAACCGTACGAAATCATGTCTATTGACTCGGTAGGTGATTTTGGTTGGCAATAAATCTCCAAAAAAATGTATGCACATATTAGTAGATCATTTTAGTCGATATGCGTGGATTTCTACCACTACCGGCCAATGTGCTAAAGATTTTATTAAGCTAATCGATCCTATTCCACAAAAGAATAAAATTAAAATCATCCTTCCGGACCAATATACTGGGTTGAATTCGGAAGAACTTAAACGGTACTTGGAAACCATGAATATTACACATGTATTTACTTCAATCGACTGTCCACAATCTAATGGTCTCAATGAGAGACTGAACCAAACGCTAGTCAACAGAATTAGATGTAAAATCAATAGTGGAGATACAAGAGGTCAAAAATAGCGGAAGAGTGTACACGAGATTATAATAGGACCATTCACAGTTCTACTCGATTTGAGCCGGAATATTTATTGTTTGGAATTCGATCCATCATTAGCCCAGTAGACAATGAAAATATCAGAAATTTGGCCACCGATCGAGAAGAAGCATTTCACAATTCAATGAAGAGTTTCGAAACTAACAAATCTAGAGTGGATAAGCAAAGAAGAGAACATGATTTTCAAATAGGGGATCTGGTGTACGTTGAAAATGGAAGTAAGATCAACCGGCGGAAAATGGACAGTCAGGATAGGACCTTTTCCGATTTTGAGAAGAATTTCATCGACAATGTATGAAATCGGCTGTGGCAAAAAGAAGAAAATATCACATATTTTCCACAGCAGCAAATTGTCACTTTATACTCGTTTCACCTAAAGTGACCTGAGAGGGGGAGGTGTAAATTCCATACGTTATACATCGATATCTACATATCGATGACGACAATCGCCCGCCATGTGTTTTTGGTTATCTAAGAGAGAGGTTTCACTAGTTAACATTGAACTCGTAACTTTGTGAATGTTTTATCAGAAAGTTATATTACAATAACGTGTAATTTAATTATTCTTTATAGGTATGAATATTGTTTGATTATATTGTTAATTTACCAAATTGTATTGTAACATTCCTTGTATTCTTTACAGAATAAATAAATCAGTTAAAAAGACTAACACATCTTTCCAGCATCCCTTTTTTATCTGTGAACAATTGTCCGTCCTTACTCTACAAGTATTGGATCTTGGTTTAAATCCCTTTCACTGGACATTGATTGTCTTGTAGAATGCTCTATTAATAGCTTGTCTATTCAGGACCTCAATGTCTCTCATTCTTTCTTCCTCTTTCTCCCTCTTTTTTTCTCCTATGCAGGTGTTTCTCCTCTAATCCTAATACTCTGTAATCAGAAACAGCCCGACGAGTTCCATGCAGAACAATCATCTTTCTATGGAACCTGCTTCTCCTGTCTGTAGCCTCTTGACATTCTTAATCAAACCATACACACCTCTGAGGCGGCCCCTCTAAGTCCAGTACTTCTTCAGCAATTTGTTTAATAGCATCCCTAGATTGGCATCATATTTCACCAACGCCATTCTCCTCAAACCCACGTTCCACAGCTACATCCAACCTTTGGGAAAACTGCAGTTTATACTCAGGCTCCTGCAGCTTTCGAATATTTATTCTCCTTGAGTGGCTACCTCTAGTCTACTGTAAGTTGCTAATTTTGGCATGGAGACGTGCCATTACTAGGTAATGATCGCTATCTACATTTGCTCCTCTGTACGTTCTAACTGCAGTAAGCATAGAACGCTGTCTTACAATAATATGAACATGGTCAATCTGGTTTCTGGATTTATTGTCATGAGAAACCCATGTTGACTTGTAGATATCTTTCCTGGCAAACATGGTACTCCCAACAACCAGATTGTGTGATGCTCCGAAATTGAACAACTTAGTTCCATTATTATTGGACATATTGTGCAGGCGATGTCATCCAGCTAGGGACCAAAGAACTGAGTCTCTACCAATCTGTGCATTGAGGTATCCTAAAACTATTTTTATGTCGTGACGAGAACATTCATCGATGGCATTTTCGAGGTTGCTATAGAAAGTTTCCTTTGTTTCTTCTTCCGCCACCTCTCTTGGTGCGTAGTACGAAATCATAGAATAGTTTCGGAATCTTCCTTTGATTGGTAACATACAGATACGGTGGATAATGGCTTTAAAATCAATAACCATTTGTCTCATCACACCGCCAACGACAAAGCCTGTTCCAAAAATATGCTGATCTTTGTGACAACCGTAGTGCATGGTGTTCATCAAATCCTAGGCTAATTCTTTGAAGTTTCACAGCAATACATGAGGGTGGGGTAGCTGGCCCCTCCGCTCAACCCCCAACCTGGAGGACCAGTAGCTGATTGCGACCCTAGGGCCGGGCGATGGGGTCGCTACTTCCCTACGCCACTATCTCTTAAAATAACAGTGAATAATAACATTTAAATTTAAAAATCGAACATGTTTGCGACTAGATTTCTTCTATTAAGGTGTACAAGTTGGTAGAAGTTAATTCTTTTATATCGTCGTTGCATAACATATTCTATCTATCTAAATGCAAAAATCTTCTTTTTTTCTTCATTTACTTCCTCTTACGTCATTTCTGTTGCCGAGGAGCCTGGGAGCTATTTTGTTTACTATGAATAGATTTTCTGCCGGTTATTAGCCCTCTCTCTCTCTCTCTCTCTCTCTCTCTCTCTCTCTCTCTCTCTCTCTCTCTCTCTTCTCTCTCTCTCTGTATCTCTTTCAAAAAAACTACCAACAGTGTTAAAGAAATTAAATTGATACAAATGAAGAACTAAACATGTCTCACATACAATAGACACAAGTCTATAAAGACTATTCTGAAAAATCGTACATTATATGATAATTAATTCAAAGCTTTAATTCTTTGAAGATAAATTGATTTCATGTAAAGGAGATAGTTGGGGGGTGCAGTCAAAAATAACACTGAATAAGTAATAAACTTATAATTATGTGCCGACGTTTCGACCTACAGTGTGTTCTTTTTTACTGCATCCCCCAACTATCTCCTTTACATTAGATACTCCAGTCAACTTTTTCCATCTCATACATAAATTGATTTCGTAAATATGTAAGCTTCCGCAAAAAGTCCTGTAAAGAAAATATAGCTTATATCGATGTCATATACAGCTTTATATTTCTATAAAAAAGTAAAATAAAATAAGAGGGGAGGAGAGCCCTCGACGAAACTGTAAGAGAAGTTTTAAAACTCGATATCGGTAAATTCGGAAAAGAGCTGAGAAAAAGTTGGCCGGGTCAATGTAGGAAAGTACTGCCAATAAATTGGAACATTAAACTTTATCTCGTAGTTGATGTGGCTCAGGTTAAACATTTTAGTATTAGCCTGGAATAAAACCTTCCTGTCCCAACTCTCCCTTGATATCATTCTTCCCCGACGGAAAACCTTTATAGCCTATAAATAGTCAAAACCGATAGGCAAAACTTTGTTTATATTGCAGTTTCAGCGTTTATTTAAGGCCCATATTTATTACCAGTCACACTTCGATCATAGCTATTTTATATTTTACAAGAATATAGACTATGGATATAAATGCATTTTAGTAATATGGATCATAAAAGCCCATAAAGTAACAGTAATAACCGAAGGTTCGATGCCGAAACCACAAAATATTCCTCCAGTGCACATTTAACCTAGTAACTTAAGGGACCTGAGGTGCAGTGGTTACCATAACAACCTTCTAAGCCCCATATCGCGGGTTCGAAGGGCCTAGGATTTTTTCAAAGGGAGTACCACTGTACCATCCTCTGGTTAGCCATAGCAGCATAGAGTGATGATAAATGATCAAGTGAAAAAACAATTGATTCAACAATGCGGTGGTCATTCTGCAGGGAAACAAAACATTTAGTTAGATACTCTTTGAAGTTTCCACGGCCACTGTTTATACAAAAGGTTTCAGTGGTTTCTTCTGGTTTCGACCGTGTCGCTAAATTTCTCGCAAACGTTCCGCCAGAAGAATGCATGTCTGTCAGTTAATATTATAACTGTATACAGTTATAATATTAACTTCCCTTACTTATATTTTCTATTTTCTTTTCATACTTTAGAGTTCATATTTATAAACATTATTTTTACTTTTTAATTTTTCAAATTTATCAATCTTTTCTTTCTACATATTCTTGTATTATTATTCTTGTATTATTACATTTTACTTGTGAAATCTCTAGAAGTCTGGTATCATACCATTTATATCCATAATTAAACTAGTTTTTTTTTCTAAATCCTTCATATTCCACCCTTTTTCTATATTTTAATCTTCTCATTTTGTATCTTTCCTCCGAAGTTTACCTCCTCATTTTCCTTCCCTTTATATTATGTTTACATTTTATCCTTTCTGTACATTTATTTTCTGTATTTTATATTCGTATTCTTTAATTATTATATCTGTCACTATTTTAATTTCTGTTCATCATCTATAATTTTATTATTATCTGTCACTATTTTAATTTTATTATATTCTTTAACCACTTTTATATTCGTTATCTTTAATTATCATATCTATTCACTATTTCATCACATCTAGTCACTATTTTAATTTCCACATTAATTGTCACCATATTCTTGTTACTGCAACGTTTTTTTATACGTTTTTCTGTTTGTTTCTCTCTCTTAGCCCTGAAGAAGGCCTACATTGTAGCCCGAAACATCGGCACACAATAAATAAGTTACACTTATTAAGGTGTTTTTATTGACTGCACCCCCAACTATTTCTTCCTTACATTAGAAGTTACAGTCAACCAATTCTTCTCTAACAATATAAATAATAATATTTTCATTATTAAAGATTTTATTTTTATTAATAAAGATCCCGGCCGAGGACCTATCGTTTCTCTTTAAAAATAAAAATATTTAAATATCAAAGAATTGACCAATAATTATAAATAATAATAATATAATTTAATAAACAGTCATCGCCCATTTTACAAATACCAGCCACAGGCAATATTAGAAAAAAATTACATCAAACTGTATTGGGATCAAACTATGATCACT